>JAYESD010000012.1:44024616-45372737 GCA_036927565.1 Tuctoria greenei
TCCCTTATTTCCCCTCCCCGATCAGTGGTTTTCCCCCTCGCGAGTTAATCTCTGCTGTGCGCCATCGCCGCCGCCCACCTCTGCTCCGTGGTGCGCCGCCATCTCGCGCCATTTCAAGCCACGACTCCAACAGCTTAAAGGTGCGCCTGGTCAAGCTCTAACTCTCGGTGCAAACCGTTTCCTTTTTCGTTGAGAATTGAACATGTTATCGATCTTCTTTCTTCCGGCCGAAGTGAATGAACTCGCTCGGTTTTCGTTTAAATTCCATTCCTACAAGTAATAATTCTATGCAATTGCTTAGAGATAGTTTCTATAGGTCCTAGCGCTCCTACCTGAGCAAGAACCACTAAAAGTTATCGAGCAACGGCCGAGGAAATCGAGTTTTGCTTGCCGCCGGTGAGGAAACCTCGGTTTGCCGTCGAGCTCATAGTTTCCAGTTGTTTCCTCCTCTTCCACGTCCATTTCCTTGATCTGCATCGTCCCAGGAAGGTTTTGAAGAAGATCCCGAGTGGTTTGAGCTACTCTGGAGCGAGTTCCACGTTGCCCGAGTGCTCACCGCCGCCGCCGCCGTCGCACGGCCATTTCCGGCGAGTTGCTGGTCCCACCGACCTCACCGTTGTGCTCAGCGACTCCAAAAACCCCCAGGCTGCGAGTTTGGGTAAGTTTGGCCCGTCGGTTTAGCCGGCGGCGAGCTCGCCGGCGAGTCACCGTCGTGGGCGCCGCCTCGCGCGGGCTTTGGCCCCAGGTAGAAGACAACCCGGGGGGCCCCACTTGCCAGCGGCTGCAAGATCACGGTGCGGCTGGGATCCCGTGCGGCTGCGCGCGAATAGGTTTGTGGACCAAGGTGTTGCATTGACCAGAGCGCGCCACGTGCCCCAAGGGACCCGCCCGGTTGAAATTTGAATTCTGGCGCCAATGGACTATTAAAATAATTCTAGAAAATTATTCAAATTTCTAAATTGAATATCTCTCGGTAGACTACTCCAAAAATTTTCAAACAAATTTTGTTTGAAATCACTTGAGCTCTAGTTTCTGTTAGTACGAATTAGGTTCTGTTAAACACAAAGTTAAATTCTGTAGAATATAATCTTTCCAAATGCAAATACAATTTTTCCAAATAAGATAGCCACTGGAAAATTCCCAAAATTCGCATAAAATTTAGTGTCCTATTCTTGACCAACAGAAAATGTTTGGGAGCCATTGCAACTGTTTAAACCTCTGTATGGTTCAATTTCCTTTTTCAGTTATTGAATTTTTATAGATGTTCAGTTGCTTTATTATGTCCCAAATTTAAACTGAACCTTCCATTAGTCATACACTAGCTCCTGTAAAAATCTTGGATTTAATTAACCTACTATCATAGTCCTAATTCCGTTAGAAACTAAATACTGATTTAATGGCTAGAAATTCAATTACAAAGTAAATCCAGATATTCTTGCCAACTTAGAAATACAATAACTCCTTCCCCAAAGCTTAAAAAATTATGAAACAAATTTTTCTAGAACCAGAACCACTTCCTCTATCATGATTATCAACTGGCAGCTATGTTCAAGCTACAGTTTCTTCTTTAAAATTCTTGGAAGTTATTGCTTGCCATAATTTTAGAGACAACACTATACTTTGATCATCTCTTGTTCTTTGCAAGAGCCTTGATCATATTTTCTAGTATCTACCCTAAAAGTTCCAAAGCCAATTAAGGTCCCTATCATCTAATGATCACCATGGGTTAAAATTTTGGTCTCGATGATGATTATTTTTCAAAGTCATTTATATACCTATTATATGCATATCGTATAGTGACCGAAGTCGAGGAGGAGCCAGAAGTCTTGGAAGAGCATCTTCCAAATTTTAACTCAGACTCTGACCTGCAACAAGGCAAGCCCCGGTTTGCATTTACGTCGTTTATAAAATTTTGCTTTATCACTATGATGAATAGTATATGAATTTTGCATTAAGTTTATGATGTTTGATACTCCACTTGCATGGCCAAAAATTCGAGGGATTGGTTGGAATGAGTTACAGTTTGACCTGTAGTAACTGCTTTGCTAAAGCATAGGAAAATACGGTAGAAGTCGAGTAGTTGGAATCTACTCACGAGCGATGTAGGACATATCTCACAGGATTGGCTAGATAGAAAATGGATTAATATAATGAAGTTGAGACTGGGCAGGGAATGGATAGGAAGCGGCGAGAAGTGAGTCTCGGTCGCGTAGCCCTGCCTGTGTCGATTAAGGCCCGCTTCGTGTGCGGCCCCGCTGAACAAGCTTGACTTGTACCGGCAACATAATGGACATATGGAATCCAATAAACTGACGTAGCTTGGTCTCTTGGGTGTCGAGGCATACCGTTCCGTTTTATAGGTGTGGGTTGAGGGCAGCAAGGTGTAAATCCGCTGGTGGGCACGTCAGAGTACGCCCCACGCAGGGACCTCCTGCTCGTGACGGATCGACCGGTTCGGCATTTGAGTGTCTCGCGAAAGGTTGCCATATACGACTAGTACTGAAGTGTTACGTAGGTACTGCGCAAAGTACTCGCTGGCATTTCCGAAAGTGCGTATGTGTCGTGTTGTCCGGGTGTGTCCTGATTGCAATCACTGTCCCTCGCAGTAATAGAGTACCACTTGTTCACTGAGTCGTGAAGTTGTAAATTACTAAAGAAGCCAGAAAATCACAATGCATTGAACTATAATTACTTTGCAACCTTGTATGATTTAGAGATAGTATAATTAAAAGTTTACAGTTTCCCCATACTTTAGCTGTAATAGCATTATGTGCTCTGAGCATGTCATATCATCTGTAAAGCGTTTCTTGTTTGATTGTGGAGCCTATGATGTGTCGTGCTTGGAGAATGTCATTTGCTACATAAAACCTGATTATAAGGATCCCTTATAGGCGAGTCATTTACGCTTCACCTCACCTATGTTTAGTGTCCCCTTGCATATGTCTAGTGAGACGGGTTAGTCTTGCTGAGCCTTATGCTCACGTTTGCAGTTAACGAGTTTTTGCAGGTTATACAGTTGATGACGGGTTTGGTGATGAGGCTGCACCCCCTCCAGGGTGTACAGCCGAGTGGGAACCCTGCATGCCGCCCTAATTGAGTGTTGCTAGTGCAAAGTATCCAAGGCATGGGTAACTTTGCATTTGAATAGCTAGTGCTGAGAGCGTAGCTATGATAAATATATATTCCTTACTTCCGCTAGTATTGTAAAAACTTCCGCTGTATGTTAAATAAAAGAATTCGTCTTGTACTTATTCAGGTTCTATTCATGTATAACTGTTGGGTGTCGCATCGCACGACACCACCGAATGAGATCCTCGGATGTCGGGATACCGGTCCCCACAGACATGGTATCAGAGCATCATTGGGAATAGTGTACTTGAAAAGAACATATTTTCAACAATTAGGACTTGAGTGAGGAATTAGTGATATGCCTTTATAAGGAGTATTATTAGTATAAGGTATAAAGGTGGTAAACTAACTATGTGTTATTATATTCTGTAACGACGCCCCGACGTTAGGTAAGAGGTAAGGTACGCCAACGAGAGCGGATCAATCTCGGTAAGCTTAGCATACGAGGAGTGGTACGTGAAATTTCTGTGGCTTGGCACGGAAAGTTAATAGGAGTCTCTGAAGCTTTCCATGTTTCTGAGAAATTATGACACACGGTACCCCAGCGTGCTTCAAAGTTAGTGGGAGCCCACGTCGGGTGGTGTATAACCCGATAGTATGTCTCTCTAGAACTATCCAGGTTCTATGGGAGCATGCAAAACACGTATGCCCGAGCGTGTAGAAGCCGGATATCACGGGACTCTTTGCTGTACAAACGTATTTACAGCCATGTACCTCGAGACATGACCTCGCTCGAGGGCGACTCACACCAGAGTCGTATGCATTTATTTTCATATATATTATTGTGACTGCCTGTCGTGTATCCCCGTGCTGCCCTTGAGGTGTGAATGTGTGAAAGGGGATTGTTTGTCGTTTGCAGCATTAACTATGGTAGAGGACCGTGTAGAAGCCGTTTGCGAGAGAACGATATAGGAACCACCTATAGACGTAACCGGAAATACCGGATAGAATTTTCCTTGGTGAGCTACGTAGTACCGTCAGTATCAAACATGATACTAGACCATTCCCAACAATAGAATGGATGCATAATGTTTTGGAAAGTCCAAATATCAGATGCTGGTAGGTTTGGACTCCGTAAAGGGGTTCCGACTCGATAGAGTAGATAGAATAAGGATTCTTGATTTCTGGCAGGAGTTGGCTCGACTTCGCCGGGTTGTAATCTTGGTTATTTACTAGAGAGTATAGGGGTATCATAAATGGATGGAAAGCTCGTGAAGATCTCTATAGCTCTTCTGTTGACCATAAAGACAGAAAAGCTTGATAATCTGTTGAAATCTGGGGTGTATTGTAACTGCTCCAGATAACCTTCCCATTGTACCAGTCTCTGTATTTTTGCCATAACTTGCTGTAGAAAAATCCAATACCTTATTGGGATACATGTGTGGAAAGGTTAGGAGGAGTTTTAAAAGTTTGTTATGGGATGTTTTCCTGATTTGGGTTGGAGTTAAACCAAATTTGGAAGTCAATACAGTGAGCTGCAGGACGGCTGGTGCAAACCTGTCAGCTCAACTGTTAAGTTTGGATAGTTTTAGCTCTTAATCCAGTATAGTGACATGGTCACATATATACATTTCTGGAAATCTTAGGAAGTCCTCTATCAACTTTATTTGACACTCCTGACCTGAATATGGGTGTAGCTATACCTAATTCCAATTGTTGCAAACTTGGTTCTTGCAGTCCAGAACATGGAACATTTTGCACAGGGTTGTGAATTTGTGCGCGATACCTGTATAAAAATTTTTTTAGGATGGAAATCTTTTATTTCTGGATTTTTAACGCGATGTTATACAATGTTTATTTTGTCATTACCTCGTTATCTTATCATGATAAACCTGTCTAGAATGTGGAAGTAAGCCCATATACAGGAGAGGTTCTGTCAAAATTTGCAGAAAACTTGAGTCAAATTAAAACCTGTATATATTCCTCATATTAGTTCTCCTAGAGCTGTATGAGTACAATATGGAAAGGTTTTGAAGTATACTACAACTTTTGTATTCAACTTAACTTTTAATTCTGACATTTACTGTATGAAACTTTTGGGTTAATACAGGAAGGTCAGTTGAACCAGAACTGTGATCAGTTCCAGTTTGCAGATTTGCTTGAATCAATTGATTATGGATAATTTCTTTTGTCCAACATTATCATTGATTGAGTTGAATACTTATACGGTGTATTGACATCCGGGTATGTTTGTCCACAGATGGCAGCACCAAGAATTCAGTTGCCTAATGGATGGGTGTTCTCAACGTGCACCGGCAAGCCGGTTTCCCGGACGTGTTTGTTAGGTTGCTTCGCCAGTTTGACTACCAGGTGTTGCCTAGCTATTGGGGCAAGAAGTTCCAAGAAAACGGTATGTGGAGTTGCACCATCTACGTCGATGTACCTGCTGGTCCACCGCACCTTGGATGGGCTCCATACTCCATCAAGATCAAAGGGTTGATATTTGAGGAAACATGGAGCTACGCCGCAAGCATTGCCATAGGGAGGTTTTGCAAACTTCATTACCATAATCTGGTGGGTACTCCATATGAGTTCTTTCTAGTTAACGGAAGGGCTTCTGAAGCCTGGGCAACCCACTTGCTTGTGGAGGTGGGCGAGCACAGTGAAACATCCGCAACAGCCTTAGCGGTGTACGCATACGCATCACATCGCGAGAAGGGAAATCAAAGGGCATGCATAAAAGAATTGACGGACAATCTGAAGCAAGCCATGATTCGAGCGAATCACTTTGAGAGGGCAAATGAAGGACTCAACCATCGTTTGAACCTTATGGAGAATCAATGGCATGACGCTGTTATGGATTTAGCCGCATCTCGACAGGAGACTCTAGAGATGGAAATTGACTTGGAGGCGAGCCTACGCTATGGACATCAGCGGGACACCCAGTTGGACGCGGTGACTGCAGATCGGGATCAGTCCAGAGTGGAGGCTCAGAGCTGGAAGACCAGCTGTGAGCAGGCTCAGCAAGAGAATGAGGCCTGGGGGATGTTTATGGTACAGACGGATTGGCAAACTATGATTGCCAAAAGGACATCACTTTTGAATGAGGCATCATCTTCTGCTCCAGCACCCATACCAGTGGTGCCTAATCCTGAGGATGACGAGGAAGAAGAAGATCCTCAGAAGGTCAAGTTTTATGAGTAAAGGGCAGTGATGATGTACTTTTCACTTTAGGTCGAGTGTAATGATGTGTAGTAAACACCACGCGTATTTTGCGACTTTATGAGTCTTCTTGTAAATAGTAGCGAGGTGGATGTACAATAACATAGGCATGACGACCTGTGGTGCCCAAGCATAGATGAGACAACCTCTTTAAATGCAGTCTCTCTATTTTTGGAGTTCTGTTGTAAACTTGCGCCCAAGATAATCTAGATTGCATAAAGTTCGTGCTTTATCAATATATGTGAACGTTATGCATCATCTATTGTTACCTACCGCATTACTTTTTATATGGAAGGATGAACTTGAGTCAATGAGACTTACGGTGTGAATCGTTGTATTGCAGCATGGTGCGTACACGTGCAGCCCCAGAAGTGGGAGGCTCAAGTGGAGGGCATGGGGATGACACACCACCCCCGAGGCAGAATACGCCTCAAATGCAACCACCTCCACCACCTCTGCCCACACTTCCGAGGAGCCTCACGGAGGTTCTTGCTGCAGTGCTCGGCTTGCGCGACGAGCAAACCGAGCAACTGCGAACTCTGGTGTGGCATTCATCCCATCAAGGGGGACGACAGGATGATGGACCGCATCATCAATATCAGAGTTCCTACTCTGATTTCTCATCGACACATCCACCGGTCTTCAGAGAGGCCAATGAACCGTTGGAGGCGGATAATTGTCTCGGCACCATTGAAGGCAAGTTCGGTTTACTCGAGGTGACCGAACAGCAGAAAACGCTGTTTGCAGCACAACAACTGCAGGGGTCTGCCGGCGCATGGTGGGCCAATTACCTTGTCGCACGCCCTGCAGGCCATGTCGTAAGCTGGGCCGAATTCCGGGAGGCGTTCCGCGCCTACCACATCCCTCCCGGGATTTTGAGGAGGAAGCTTCAAGAGTTCTTGGAGCTAAGGCAAGGAGGAAGGAGTGCATACGAGTACTCCAAAGCATTCAACCACTTGGCCCAATACGCTCAGGACCAAGTGAATACCGAAGATCGGAAGCGCGAATGCTTCTACCGGGGTTTCAACCCCAAGATGAAGGACAAGCTTGTCATGTTCAACCGCTGCAGCTTCAACGACATCGTCAATGCCGCTATCATGCTGGAGGACGCTACGCGCGAGCTGTCCTCAGACAAAAAGAAGTGGAGTGCTCCGCAGGACAGCGGAGGTGGTCCTCCTCAGAAGTACCGTATGGTGTACCGATCACCATCCGGCAAGAGGTAGCAACCGCCATCACGACCACCAATGTTAAGTGGTCGCCAATTCAGCAACTTCGGATCCCAATCGCCGCAACAACAGGGGATGATCCCACTTGCACTTCCACCTCCACCACGTGCACCGGGATTCCGTCCTCCCATTCGTACTGGTCAGACCCCGTACACGTGTTTCACGTGTGGGCGTACGGGGCACTTCGCCAAGGACTGCCCTCAGAATCAACAAGGCGGAGGGCAATCATCCTATCAGGGGGCCAACCAACCCCGCAACCAGGTCAAGAAGCCAGCCACCAGACCCGGCAACGTCCACCACCTCGCCATCGAGGATGTTCCGGAAGGCGCGCCCGTGCTCACGGGTACGTTCGCTATCTTCAATCATTCCGTAGTCATACTCTTTGACTCCGGAGCTTCACACAATGTCATTAGTAAATCTGTTGTCATTAAAAATCAGATGCCTGTTATCTCCACCAAAACTCCTTATATGATTTGCACTCCAGTAGGGAGGGTAGTAACATATGAAATGGTCCATAGGGTACCTCTTGACCTAGATGGGAAAATCTATCCTACCTCCTTCATTATCTTAGAGACTCAAAAGCTAGATATCATCTTAGGAGTGGCATGGTTGCAATACCATGGTGCTATTCTTGATATCATTCCTCAAAAGATTTATCTAAACTCTCCACTCCATCAACCCCAAGTTCTCAATCTTGAGAACATCATTCCATTGGACCCATCTACTCAGAATACCGAGGTGATGGAACATAAGGATATTCCGGTAGTATGTGAATAACCGGACGTGTTTCCTGAAGATCTTCCTGGTATGCCCCCAGAAAGAGATATAGAGTTCAAGATTGAACTTGCACCGGGAACAGTGCCAATCTCAAGACCACCATACAAGATGGCACCCAAGGAACTTGCAGAACTTAAGGAGCAGGTAACCGAACTTGAGAACAAGTGTTTCATTCGTCCAAGTTCATCACCATGGGGTTGTTCTGCACTGTTCATAGAAAAGAAAGATAAGACCTTCAGACTGTGCGTAGACTATCGTCCACTTAATGCTGTCACTATCAAGAACAAGTATCCGCTGCCATGCATTGATATTCTCTTCGATCAATTGGTGGGTGCTAAAGTATTTTCGAAGATGGATCTTCGTTCTGGTTATCATCATATTAGAATCCGACCAGAAGATATACCAAAGACAGCATTCTCAACGAGGTATGGACTGTATGAGTACCTTGTTATGTCCTTCGGATTGACCAACGCACCAGCTCATTTCATGTATCTCATGAACTCGGTGTTTATGCCTGAATTGAACAAGTTTGTCGTGGTCTTCATTGACGAGATACTTGTGTATTCAAAATCCAAAGAAGAACATGCTCAACACTTACGTATCGTGCTTCAACGATTACTGGACCATCAGCTATATGCTAAGTTCAGCAAATGTGAATTCTAGATTAGCCAAGTGCCATTTTTAGGGCACATCATATCAGCAGAAGGGATTGCAGTTGACCCAAGCAAGATCAAGCAACTCCTCAAATGGGAGTCTCCAAAGTCTGTGCATGAAGTCTGGAGTTTCCTGGGTTTAGCAGGATATTACCGGAGGTTTATACCCAATTTCTCCAAGATAGCTAAACCAATGACTGAACTTCTGAAGAAAGGGCAGAAGTATGTATGGACTGAGGCATGTGAGGCAGGTTTCAAAGCATTGGTGAAACACCTTACAATGGCACCAGTATTAGCTCAACCAGACACAACCAAATCTTTTGACGTGTATTGTGATGCATCAGGAATTGGTTTGGGATGTGTGTTGATGCAGGATAGACAAGTGATCGCTTATGGATCACGGCAGCTTCGGAACCATGAGCAGCACTATCCAACTCATGATCTAGAACTCGCTGCTGTGGTCCTGGCATTGAAGATGTGGAGGCATTATCTACTGGGTAATATAGTACACCTCTACACTGATCACAAGAGCTTGAAATACATCTTCACCCAGAAGGATTTGAATATGCGACAACGAAGATGGTTAGAGTTGATCAAGGACTATGAGATTGAGATCCACTACCATCCAGGCAAGGCGAATGTAGTCGCAGATACACTGAGCCGCAAGTCCCATGTCAACAGTCTTTCCATCAACTCAATTGAAGAAGAAGAACCGAGTCTCTACTTGGTTCCATATGGGGCACTCTACAACCTCGCTCTCATTCCTACCATCAGGGAGGATATTGTAGCAGCTCAGAAGAAAGACAAAGGAATGTCCCACATTTAGCAAAGAATGGAAAAGGGGGAGATGAAATGTTCCCGAAGTGACGATGAAGGTACCCTCTGGTTTAACAACCGTATAGTGGTACCACGAAACATGGAGCTTAGAAAGAAGATATTGGACGAAGCTCATTTGTCCAAATATTCCATTCATCCGGGAAGCAACAAGATGTACCAAGATTTGAAGAAGAAATTCTGGTGGACTCGGATGAAGAGGGAAGTAGCTAAATACGTATCCGAGTGTGATACGTGCTAGCGAGTGAAGGCCGACCATATGAAGCTAGCTGGACAACTTCAACCTTTAAGCATACTAGCTTGGAAATGGGAGGATATCAGCATGGATTTCATTGTTGGGTTGCCTTCCACCCTCCATAAGCACGACTCAATTTGTGTGATCGTTGACCGACTGACCAAATCGGCTCATTTCATACCGGTCAGTGTGGTTTATGATACAAAGCGGTATGCAGAACTTTATTTATCCAGCATTTTGTGTCTACACGGAGTACCCCGTATTATCATTTCAGATCGTGGATCTATTTTTGTTGCTCGCTTTTGGGAGCATCTCCATGATGCACTGGGCACCAAATTGATTCGAAGCTCGTCTTATCAACCTCAGACTGATGGACAAACCGAACGGGTGAATCAAGTGCTAGAGGACATGCTTCGTGCCTGTGCCATCCACTATGGTAGGAATTGGGATGATCATCTACCATTGGCAGAATTTTCGTACAACAACGGGTACCAGGATAGCATCCAGATGGCGCCATATGAAGCTCTTTATAGCCGGAAGTGTCGCACACCCTTGAACTGGTGCGAATCCGGTGAACGAGTGGTATATGGCATCGACTTAATAAAAGAAGCCGAAGAGCAAGTTTGCACTATTCAAGCCAATCTCAAAGCTGCCCAGTCTCGTCAGAAGAGCTATGCGGACAAACGACGTCGACCACTTCACTTCAACGTGGGGGATCCCGTCTATCTTCGTGTGTCTCCGATGAAAGGGGTTCATCGATTTGGAGTAAAGCGGAAGTTAGCTCCACGTTTTATTTGGCCATTCGCAATCCTAGAGCAATGCGGACCTGTGGCATATCAATTAGAGTTACCGCCATCACTTTCAGGGGTTCACAATGTATTCCACATTTCCCAGTTACGAAAATGTCTTAAAACTCCCGCTCGTGTCTGTATAGAGGATTTAGAAGCTCTCCAACCAGATCTCACTTATTTCGAGCATCCAACTCAGATCATCGATGAGAAGACTCGCACCACAAGAAGCCGCACCTTGCGTTTCTACAAGGTCTTGTGGAGCAACCACAATGCTGAAGAAGCCACGTGGGAAAGCGAGGAGTATCTTAGGACAAACTATCCAGATTTGTTAGCGGCATATGTTCGTTAGATCTTTTCCTTTTACCTTCTTTTGTAATCTCGGGACGAGATTATTTTAAGGGGGGAGGAATGTAAAACCCCACTTTTGTGGCATGTGAATTCAGTCATAAGTTTGATGATCAACTATATTAAAAATCCAATATAGAGGTACACATGAACTTAATCCAATCCAAACCTTTCTTGCACTCATGGTTAAATTTTATTAACCTGAGTATTGGACTTCACCACAAATTCTAGAATAATTCTATTCACCCCTTTTCAAACATTTGAATTATTTGGATGAAGTTTATTAAGGCAATTTAAAGTGGAGTACTATTTGGCCCTGCCAAAAATATTCAAATTAGAGGCTCTAAATTTTTCCTTGACCTTCTAATATTCTCAATAGCTTGCCTGCAAAATTTCAAGATTTTGGGAACTCATTTGCTATTTTATTTGAGGCGCTTAGCAAATTTGAATCAAATTCAAATCTGAATTTTAAATTCTTTTTCAACTACTTTGAATATAAGATTTGAGTTCACCATTGGGTTCAGAATAATTCATTGACCATCTCCACAAAGTTTCATGATTTTTGGAGTTGATCTTCTATTTTTAAATGAATTATTAACTTTTGTGTTGGGGTCTGACTGACCTGTGGGTCCACCGGTCAGCCGCTGCTGAACGGGTCAGGTCGGCCGCCTGCCATCTCTGCGCCGGCGCTCGACCGCTCGACAGCGCACGCGCATGCAGCTCCAGCGAGCTGCCTGCGTGCTAGCTTGCCGCGGCGCTATAAAAGGCCGCTGCCGCTCCCTTATTTCCCCTCCCCGATCAGTGGTTTTCCCCCTCTCGCGAGTTAATCTCCGCCGCGCGCCATCGTCGCCGCCCACCTCTGCTCCGTGGTGCGCCGCCGTCTCGCACCGTTTCAAGCCACGACTCCAACAGCTTAAAGGTGCGCCTAGTCAAGCTCTAACTCTCGGTGCAAACCGTTTCCTTTTTCGTTGAGAATTGAACAAGTTATCGATCTTCTTTCTTCCGGCCGAAGTGAATGAACTCGCTCGGTTTTCATTTAAATTCCGTTCCTACAAGTAATCATTCTATGAAATGCTTAGAGATAGTTTCTATAGGTCCTAGCGCTCCTACCTGAGCAAAAACCCCTAAAAGTTATCGAGCAACGGCCGAGGAAATCGAGTTTTGCTTGCCGCCGGTGAGGAAACCTCGGTTCGCCATCGAGCTCATAGTTTCCAGTTGTTTCCTCCTCTTCCACGTCCAGTTCCTTGATCTGCATCGTCCAAGGAAGGTTTTGAAGAAGATCCCGAGTGGTTTGAGCTACTCTGGAGCGAGTTCCACATTGCCCGAGTGCTCACCGCCGCCACCGCCGTCGCACGACCATTTCCGGCGAGTTGCTGGTCCCACCGACCTCACCATCGTGCTCAGCGACTCCAAAAACCCCCAGGTGGCGGGTTTGGGCAAGTTTGGCCCGTCGGTTTAGCCGGCGGCGAGCTCGCCGGCGAGTCACCGCCGCGGGCGCCGCCTCGCACGGGCGTTGGCCCGAGGTAGAAGACAACCCGGGGGGCCCCACTTGCCAGCGGCAGCGAGATCACGGTGCGGCTGGGATCCCGTGCGGCTGCGCGCGAATAGGTCTGTGGACCACGGTGTTGCATTGACCAGAGCGCGCCACGTGGCCCAAGGGACCTGCCCGGTTGAAATTTGAGTTCTAGCGCCAATGGACTATTAAAATAATTCCAGAAAATTATTCAAACTTCTAAATTGAATATCTCTCTGTGGACTACTCCAAAAATCTTCAAAAAAATTTTGTTTGAAAGCCCTTGAGCTCTAGTTTCTGTCAGTACCAATTAGGTTCTATGAAACACAAAGTTAAACTCTGTAGAATATAATCTTTCCAAATGCATATACAATTTTTCCGTATAAGATATCCACTAGAAAAATACCCAAAATTCGCATAAAATTTAGTGTCCTATTCTTGACCACCAGTAAAAGTTTGGGAGCCATTGCGCCTGTTTAAACCTCTGTATGGTTCAATTTCCTTTTTAAGTTATTGAATTTTTACAGATGTTTAGTTGCTTTATTATGTCCCAAATTTGAACTGAACCTTCCTTTGGTCATATACTAGCTCCTGTAAAAATCTTGGATTTAATTAACCTACTATCCTAGTCCTAATTCCGTTACAAACTAAATACTTGTTTAATGGCTGGAAATTCAATTACAAAGTAAATTCAGAAATTCTTGCCAACTTAGAAATACAATAACTCCTTCCCCAAAGCTTAGAAAATTATGAAACAAATTTTTCTAGAACCAGAACCACTTCCTCTATTATGATTATCAACTGGCAGCTATGTTCAAGCAGTTTCTTCTTTAAAATTCTTGGAATTTATTGCTTGCCATAATTTTAGAGACATCACTATACTTTGATCATCTCCTGTTCTTTGCAGGAGCCTTGATCATATTTCCTAGTATCTACCCTAAAAGTTCCAAAAGCCAATTAAGGTCCCTAACATCTAATGATCACCATGGGTTAAAATTTTGGTCTCGATGATGATTATTTTTCAAAGTCATTTATATACCTATTATATGCATATCGTATAGTGACCGAAGTCGGGGAGGAGCCAGAAGTCTTGGAAGAGCATCTTCCAAATTTTAACTCAGACTCTGACCTGCAACAAGGCAAGCCCCGATTTGCATTTAAGTCATTTATAAAATTTTGCTTTATCACTATGATGAATAGTATATGAATTGTGCATTAAGTTTAGGATGTTTGATACTCCATTTGCATGGCCAAAAATCCCAGGGATTGGTTGGAACGAGTTACAGTTTGACCTGTAGTAACTGCTTTGCTAATGCATAGGAAAATCCGGTAGAAGTCGAGTAGTTGGAATCCACTCGCGAGAGATGTAGGACATATCTCACAGGATTGGCTAGATAGAAAATGGATTAATATAATGAAGTTAAGACTGGGCAGGGAATGGATAGGAAGCGGCGAGAAGTGAGTCTCGGTTGCATAGCCCTTCCTGTGTCGATTAAGGCCCGCTTCGTGTGCGGCCCCGCTGAACAAGCTTGACTTGTACCGGCAACATAATGGACATATGGAATCCAATAAACTGACGTAGCTTGGTCACTTGAGTGTCGAGGCATACCGTTCCGTTTTATAGGTGTGGGTTGAGGGCAGCAAGGTGTAAATCCGCTGGTGGGCACGTCAGAGTACGCCCCACGCAGGGACCTCCTGCTCGTGACGGATCGACCAATTCGGCGTTTGAGTGTCTCGCGAAAGGTTGCCATATACGACTAGTACTGAAGTGTTACGTAGGTACTGCCCGAAGTACTCGCTGGCATTTCCGAAAGTGCGTATGTGTCGTGTTGTCCGGGTGTGTCCTGATTGCAATCACTGTCCCTCGCAGTAATAGAGTACCACTTGTTCACTGAGTCGTGACGTAGTAAATTACTAAAGAAGCCAGAAAATCACATTGCATTGAATTATAATTACTTTGCAACCTTGTATGATTTAGAGATAGTATAATTAAATGTTTACAGTTTCCCCATACTTTAGCTGTAATAGCATTATGTGCTCTGAGCATGTCATATCATCGGTAAAGCGTTTCTTGTTTGATTGTGGAGCCTATGATGTGCCATGCTTGGAGAATGTCATTTGCTACATAAAACCTGATTATAAGGATCCACTTATAGGCGAGTCATTTACGCTTCACCTCACCTATGTTTAGTGTCTCCTTGCATATGTCTAGTGAGACGGGTTAGTCTTGCTGAGCCTTATGCTCACGTTTGCAGTTAACGAGTTTTTGCAGGTTATAAGTTGATGACGGGTTTGGTGATGAGGCTGCACCCCCTCCAGGGTGTACAGCCGAGTGGGAACCATGCACGCCGCCCTAATTGAGTGTTGCTAGTGCAAAGTATCCAAGGCATGGGTAACTTTGCTTTTGCATAGGTAGTGTTGAGAGCGTAGCTATGATAAATATATATTCCTTACATCCGCTAGTATTGTAAAAACTTCCGATGTATGTTAAATAAAAGACTCCGTCTTGTACTTATTCAGGTTCTATTCATGTATAACTTTTGGGTGTCACATCGCACTACACCACCCAATGAGATCCTCAGATGTCGGGATTCCGGTCCCCACAGTAAATGATCAAGATGTTCATCATATGACTTGCTGTAAATGAGGATATCATCAAAGTAAACCACCACAAATTCTCCAATGAAAGCACGTAAAACCTCGTTCATTAATCGCATAAAGGTGTTGGGTGCATTAGTTAAACCAAAAGGCATGACTAACCACTCATAATGTCCAAACTTGGTTTTAAATGCAGTTTTCCATTCATCTCCTCGTGCCATTCTAATTTGGTGGTAACCACTACGGAAGTCAATTTTTGTGAAGATGGTAGAACCACTCAATTCATCAAGCATGTCATCTAAGCGAGGAATAGGATAACGATATCGAATGGTGATGCTATTAATCGCTCGACAATCAACACACATGCGACAACTACCATATTTCTTAGGAACCAAAAGAATAGGAACAGAACATGGGCTAAGGCTTTCACGAATGTACCCGCAGTCCTAAAGATCTTTGACTTGTCGCTGAATTTCCTTAGTTTGCTCTGGATTCGCCCTGTATGCTGCACGATTTGGCAAACATGCTCCTGCAATCAAAACGATCTTGTGTTCAATGACTCTCATCAGTGGTAAACCATGGGGTATCTCGGAGGGAAACACATCCTCAAACTCCTACAAAAGGTTAGCAACAGCAGGGGCAATGCAATAGACAATTCATGAAGTGAAAACATGGCTTCTTTGCATACTAAAGCATTGCACATCCCCTTACCATCGAATAAATCAGCAAGGTCAGATTTAGTTGCGAGAAACGATGGTGATTTTAACTTAATGACTTGCTGTTTTTCAGATTCTAGTTTTGTTGCTTTGCCATCACGAATTTTACTCTTCTCAAAATGCACAATTTCAGCAGGAGTCATAGGGAGCAAAGTGATTTTCTTTCCCTTATGCATGAGAGTATATTTATTAGTTCTACCATGATGAATAGCATCTGTATCAAATTCCCAAGGACGACCCAATAAAAGAGAACAAGCATCCATAGGAACGTCACCAAAATCAGCAAAATTATGGTAAGAACCAATTGAAAAATGTATTCTCGCTGTTTGTGTTACCCGAACCTTACCGATGTTGTTGAACCATTGAATGTGGTATGGATGAGGGTGTGCTTTGGATGTCAAACCAAGTTTCTTGACGACGTCCGTGTTCACCAAGTTATTGCAGCTACCTCCATAAATTATAGTGTGTACACAGCAGTCCTTGACGACGAGAAACATGTGGAAGAGGTTGTGTCATTGTAGCTTGTTGCCGGTCTCCACTTTGGAGCTCAAGGCACGCTGCACAATGATGCTCCTATAGTTCTACGTCGCCGCTGTACCAAGTACCTCTTCTTCGGTGTGTTAGTCATTTGGATCTGTAAAGTCAGTAGCAAGAGAATATTCATCTTCAACATCCGAAGTACTATCATACCCGCCATCGTCGCATGCTATGTATGCTCGTTTGCTCGGGCAATCTCTCATCATATGACCAAGTCCCTGGCAGCGGTGACACTTAATGTCGGAAGTATGACCCGTAGAAGGAGTGGACGATGAAGGCTTGAATGATGTTTCCTTGCTGCCCTCCGGCACACGAGAAGGTGGAGCAGCAGGTATAGTTCATTAGCCGCCATTGGATGGTGTAGTCGCTGCACGGGGGGTCGAAGATGGTGCTGTTTTGTATGGTGTGGGTGTGGAACGCAGCGTGAAGTTGCTCCTTGTGCGTTGTTGCTGTTGTTGTCGGCCCTGCAATTCTTTCTCTGCCAATATAGCAAGCTGAAACAATCTTTTAACAGTATCATATTCCTTGTAATCAACAATGTCCTGAATTTCATGCCTCAACCCCCCATAAAAATGAGCTATTTTATCATCCATATCCTCTACTACCCCACAACGCAACATACCCTTTTGTAACTCTTGATAATACTCCTCTACGGACATGTTACCCTGGTCTAAGCGCTGCATTTTTTTGCGAAGGTCCCGCTGAAAAGATGGAGGAACAAATCAAACACGCATAGCTTCCTTTAATCTATCTGATGTTGGAGGATCAGTTATAGTTTTAACAAGTTCATTCCACCATATGATAGCAAGGTCCTTAAACTCACTAGTGGCTTGACGAACTTTATGTTGTTCAGGAACAAGATGGGCATTAATTTTTTGTTCTACTATCATCTCCAAATCAAGATAAGCCTCAGCATCACAAGCACCAGAAAAAGGGGGTATATTAAATTTCACTTTAGCAAAAGGATCATCAGGAGGACGGTTATAATTGTTATGATGATTATTACCTCCCATACCTTGACGATAATGTGGTAGTCTTGGCTGATTGTTGTGATCTTCCATATCATCATAAGCATTGTCTTCATGTCTTCCAGCGAGAGGCAACCGAGCCTCAAAAGTATTCATCCGAAGAGCAAGGTCATCAAGTTGGTGAGTCAAGTTCGCCAATGACTCCTCCGTTGCCGTGTTGTATTTGGTGAACACATCTGCCATGGACTTCATCATATCACGTAACTCAGCATGCTGAACACATTCGTCATCATTGTCTTGTCCTTCCATTGTTAGTAGGAAACAAAAGACAACAAAAATATGTTATCCCTATAAACTACAGTGACAATGTGAAAGGTGGAAGAAAAACAATCTCTCTCGTTCAAGCGTCTTACTACACTCTTACAAGTGTTCTTACCGACATAGCAGGTGGTGTGGACGGTGAGATGAACCAATGAAACGTGGTGTGATTGCAAAGGTACCTGTTATGCTCAAGAGAAAGGTGGAGCTTGGATGTCACAATATGGTGGCTAGTAAGCAGAAAATCGTTAACAAGTAAACAAAGTTGAATAAGTATTCAATGTAGGAAACTGTTGCTGGTCAACCAAGTGCTCTAAGAAGCCTAGCACAACACAAGGAAGTAGCAAGGCAAAAGGAAGACAGAATGATATAACCAACAATCACAGCACAAGTAGTATAGGCCAATTGCTTTAATATGCGTGCTCTTCACTATTTTTTTTCTTTTTTGTAATATTTTTTTGATATTTTTTCTTTACTCAGGAGCACGAAGATATGAAGCACACGAATTTGCAGCTCAATTGGATGTAATATGCGACCTATAGAAAATCAAGAAGATTCTTTAAAATTCATGCTCAAACTTCGGAGGCCGAATAGCCTATCTTCCGAGGGAAATTTGGGCAATCTAATTTCACCGAACGCAGCTGAAATTTCGCATAGATGAATTTGAAAAAAACTCGCCCAATTTCGAGTTCGTATGCGAATGTTATGGCCGTTTTAAGGTAGGCTGTCCGAGTTACGATTTCTGGATGTTGATTCCAACTCGGTTTGAGAACAGAACTCGCAATCGGATATGAAAACGATCGGGAATTTGCAAAGCAACTAATGGGGTGCTTTGTGTTGATTCAAGGATGAGTGACACAAAGGTTTTTCACCTAATCTAGGGCTAGCGTTGCGGGAGTTCACGCAAGGCAGCTAGCTAGAGCAAACCAATGAACGTGGTGGATCGATTTGTTATTTAGGAATTGTGGAATAGGCATCGAATGGCAAGAAAATAAGGACGAAACACGATAACTAGGACCCGAAACACAAAGCTAAACCAGCAACAAGACTCAACCACACGAATGCAAACTAAACAATGCAAACTAAAAAATGAAACTGTAGGCACTATAGTTTAGGAAGCGGGATAAATGATCTAATTTTTTTGTGGATTTTCTTTGGACTCTAGGTACGAAACAAAATTGATCTAATGGGAGGAAAACAAAGATACCTCACGGACAACCTGAAATCTGATACCAATTGATGAGTAGGTTTAGGCCCGATCTTCCGTAAGGTATGTCGATTGGGGTGGAGAACTCGACGTTGAGGATCCGCGGCACTCGAGCAGTTCGAATACCCCTACAATCACTACACCACTGCTCCGTTGGTTATCAACCGTGCGACACACGCTTGACCTCGCCAAGAAGACTAATCCCTGCAAGTGAACCGAGAACACGAGCAAGAACATAGAAGACACGATCTGAAGTTGAGAAGTTGGGGTCTCACAAACCGTAGAGCGGCGAAATTATTATTCTGAGAAAACCAACCGAATATGCTCGGCGGCTGCATTATTTATATTATAGGGTTTGGCCAAAACACGATTAGACGTGTACCTAATGGACTCTTACGGGATACATGGCCCAAAGGCCCAATTCGGTGGCGCAGCACCGGACAGAAATCTGGACTCGAAGTGTTTCGACGATTCCCAATGACTCCGTTGTAATTTTGAGGTGGGACCAGAACCATTGAAAATTTTATCTTCTCCTCTTTACATGCACATGTAGAACGTCGAAAACGGAGTCTGTATGCCTCCTGGATGTCCGTTTTAAGGTGGACTGCTCCTGGACTCCGAATTGAACACGAGTCTTAGTTGTAAACTGTTTCTATCAACTTGTGGATGTCCCAGCTGGTTCTCCATGCTCCCAAGGCCTCTTTCCTTCACTTGTGGATCTTCTCCATTATTCCTAATAACTATTAAATCATCACATAGAAATCTATTCTCAAACTCACATGCAAAAGAAGTTAGGAGCGAATTCACCTACTGATTTATTAACCGTGCTCGTGCTCTTGTGATTGGTCCTTGCATTTCAATTTGTGTCTCCGCTGTTGTGATGTCCTCATAAATCTTGCCTTCTCCTTAACATCAAGAGTTGAGATCATACTTTCAACAGTCATAACCTCCTTCGTGTGTTTAAGGTTCGTGGAAAAACTTCTCCAAGATGAAGGCAATTTGGAAATAATTCCACCAACCATTAACTAGTCAGGCAAGACCGTATCAAAATGTGCAAGTTCCCCTACTAGAAGCTAGATCTCATGAGTCTGTTATGATATATCGGTCATAGACCATCTTATATTCGTGGTACTGGTCATTAACATACAGTTCACGCACAGCATCTGAGTCCGCATATTCGCAGTATAAGGCGTCCCACTATTCTTTCGTCGAGGTGTCGTTCATGCAAACCGCTCGGGTTTCAACACATCAGTAAGTCCAGCCATGTTAATTCGACCAGGTTTCTGAATTGTTGGAAAATACACATGGCATGCAATTAATTTGATGATCTAAAAAAACAAAACAACGAGAACAATTCTACTAGCAGTAAAAAAAAAGTGCTAGTATTGCGCAAAAATGAATTGAATCGAATGCGAACGGATCACTCATCACAAGCATCGAATTAGCCATGGATCGAGTAATTACTTAAAAGGAATCCTGCTGGAGAGTAGAGGATCCGATGACGAACTCGACGGAGAAGTTGAGGATGATGGATGTGTTGCGAGCGTCCGTGTGAGCACACTTCCCAAAAACCTGATTGTCGGCACCCATGCAGGTCTTCAAATCACCGGTGTCAGCTTGGAAACACCGCTCTCCCTCTGTCGGTACCATGCGTACCGGGTGCCCCATGATATTGCAAGAAGTGCAAGGGAGTTCCACCTGACAAAGTTGAAGACCTTTGTAGGCCCCACATGTCACACGGCACTGGACCCACCTACTTCATATGGGTAGCTCCGGCACTACCACGTGTAATATAAGACCGGAGATAAACTCCCTACATAGTGGAGCTTCGTGCTTGACACGTGTACAGTGACCCTGGACCTAACCCCCAATAGAGGGAAGCTCCAGTGCCACCAAGTATGTAGCGGCTCCGGACCTACCTCCCCGTGAGGGGAAGCTCCGGATCTGCCACGTGTTGAGCCTCCAGACCTACGACACCAACGGGAATACTAATGGATATCCAATGGCACGAAATTCAAGGGACAGTGATTGCTACAGATACACGACCTGCTTATGTGCCATTAATACAATATTAATGGCGCATGATCAGAAGACCCTTAATACTGGTAATGACACCATTAAGATGTGTTATCCTGCTATTCGGGTGCTTAAACACACTTAATTGTGTATTAGACAATAATAACTGTCGGGGCCACATGTCGGGCTAGGAAACTCATGTAACAGCCATCTCTTGGTCTATAAAAGGGATGTGCTACACGATACAAGACAATCAAGCTCATACGCACACAAGCACCAGTGAAGCCCTTATACAACAACACAAACCCCGTGGAGTAGGGTATTACGCTCAGGCGGCCTGAACCACATAAATAATATGTGTCATCACCTTGTCTAGGATCATCGCGCGACCAAACCGATACAAGAACCTCTGCGGGCTACAATTTAGTAGTACTGGTGGAAGTGTCATTCGTACGCTTCGACATTTGGTGCGCTAGGAAGGGGGTGCCTGGGATCTTAAGATGGTGAAATCCGCCGCAAGATCATCCAACGGCAACAACGTTGTGCAACCTGTTGGAGGGAATCAACCTTCCAACATGCAACAACCAGCAGGCGCCGTTGTCCCGGCGGGTGTCCCACCACCACGACCACAATCTGTTTGGTCAAACAATGCTGGACAGCAAGATGGAGTACTCGCATCGATCATGACATTGACGAACAACAATCTTGAGCACACACTTGTTGCTGCGCGCACTCTGCTCCAATGTCCACCACCTCTAGGAGCACCCCAGGGTGCGATGGAGAATTGGAGGGCTGATGTTGAACATTTGGTTGCAGGTGCAGCCAATGGCATCAGCAATCAAGGTCCTGCTCCTTTGGGACAGACACCTTCACAGCTTCGGATCTTGTCAGGAAGACTTGGTCTGCAAGCTTCACAGCACATGAGATGTGTTGTGTCCCAACAGGTGACTTCGCTGCCCTCCGGGCATGTCGTACCCACCTTGCGTCGAGGCTCTCGACGCATGACGTGCGGTCGTAGCTCGACTGCCGTTACCGACAGCAGGACGACCACGTCCACATTGAGCGTGCTCATGAGAGGCCGCTCGGGACAACCCTGCACCTTTGGGGGTAGGAGGAGGTTGTTTTGCCCTAGCCATGGATCGACACATGGTCCACTAGCCCCAGAAGTTCCCGCTTCATCTGCCAGAGAAATTCGATAGAAGAGTCAACCCTGTCGAATTCCTCCAAAGCTACTCCACCGCTATACTTGCGGCGAGGGGCAATGAGGCCGTGATGGCCAATTATTTTCCTGTGGCTTTGACCGGGACTGCCAGGTCCTCGTTCATGAGTCTCCCGCCTGACTCCATCAACAGTTGGGCGGAGTTTTTGCCAACAGTTCATCGCCAACTTTGGTAGCTCCTAGACCAGACCCGACACTAAACTGGACCTTTTTGCTCTTCTGCAAAAATCGGGAGAGTCGTTGCGATCCTTTATGTGGGGACCGGAATCCCGACAACCGAGATCTCATTGGGTGGTGTCATGCGATGCGACACCCAACAGTATACAAGAACAGAACGAGAATAAAATACAAGACGAAGTCTTTTATTTATCTTACAGCAGAAGTTTTTACAATACTAGCGGACGGAAAGAAATATATATATATATATATATATATATATATATATATATATATATATATATATATATATATATATATATATCATAGCTACGCTCTCAGCACTAGCTATGCAAAATCAAAGTTATCCATGCCCTGGATACTTTGCACTAGCAACACGCAACTCACGGCGGCGTGCAGGGTTCCCATTCGGCTGTATACCCTAGAGGAGGTGCAGCCTCATCATCAAACCCTTCATCAATTGTATAACCTGCAAAAACTCATTAACTGCAAACATGAGCATAAGGCTCAGCAAGACTAACCCGTCTCAATAGACAAATGCAAGGGTGGACACTAAGCATAAGTAAGGTGAAGCATAAACGACTCACCTACAAGTGGATCCTTATGATCAGGTTTTAAGTAGCAAATGACATTATCCAAGCACGGAACATCATGGACTCCACAATCAAACAAGAAACGCTTTGCCAATGATATGACATGCCCAGAGCATATAATGCTATTACAGCTAAAGTATGGGGAAACTGTAAACTTTAATGTGACTATCTCTAAATCATACAAGGTTGCAAAGCAATTATAATTCAATACAATATATTTTTCTTACTTCTTTAGTATTTACTATGTCAAGGCGCAGTGAACAAGTGGTACTCTATTAACGCGAGGGACGGTGATTGCAATCAGGACACACCCGGACAACACGACATACGTAGTTCAGAAGTGTCAGCGAGTACACTTGTACCTACATAACACTTCAGTACTAGGCGTATATGGCCACCTTTCACAAGAAACCCGAACGACGAGCCTGTCTCACCTCCGCAAACAGAAGGTCTCCGCACAGAACACCTCATGTGTCCGCCGACCGATTTACACCTTACTGTACTCAACCCACCCCTATCGATGGTGAGTTAATGGGCCTCGACACCGCAGTTATCGAGTTACATCAGTTTACTAGATTCCATATGTCCATTATGTCACTGGTACAATTCAAGCTTGTCCGAAGGGGCCGCATACAGACGTGCCTTAACTGACCAGTCAGAGCTACATGATCAAGACCACGTCTTGTCGCTTCCTATCCATCTCTGACCGTTCTCGAGTTTTAGATGTAACTGTTATTTTCTATAAATGTTATCCAAGTGAAGATGCATGTAAATTTCTATCTCGCGAGTAGATTCCAACTACTCGACTTCTATCGGTTTACCTACTACATTAGCATAGCAATTCTACACGTTGAGTGATTAAGCTACCCAGTTAACCCATGGGATTTTCGGGTCATGCATCTGGAGTTTTCAATCATCCTAAACGTAATGCACAATTCATATACTACTCATCATGGTGATAAAGCAAAATTTTATAAACGACTTAAATGCAAACTGGGGCTTGCCTGGTTGCTGGTCAGAGTCGGGGTTAATATCTGGAAGGTGCTCTTCCAAGGCTTCTGGTTCCTCCTCGACTTCGGTCACTATACGATATGCATATAACATGTATATGAATGACTTTGAAAAATAATTATTACCGAGACCATATTTACTCTATGGTGATCATTATATGATAGGGACCTTAATTGGCTTTGGAACTTTTATGGTAGATACTAGGGAATATGATAGAAGCTCTTGCAAGGAACAGGAGATGATCAAAGTATAATGTTGTCTCTAAAATTATGGCAAGTATTAAACTTCCAAAAAATTTAGAGAAGAAACTGTAGCTCGAACATAGCTACCAGTTGATAATCATGATAGAGGAAGTTGTCCTGGTTCTAGCAAAAAATTGTTTCATAAATTTCTAATCTTTGGTGAAGGAGTTATTGAATTTCTATGTTGGCAAGAATTCTTGGAATTATCTTATAATTGAATTTTTAGCTTTTTAATTAATATTCAGTTTGTATCAGAATTAGGACTAGGATAGTAGGTCAATTAAATCCAAGATTCTTACAGGAACTAGTGTATGACTAAATGAATGTTCAGTCCAAATTTGGGACATAACAAAGCAACTGAACATCTGCAAAAATTCAATATCCGAAAACGGTAATTGAACTATACAGAGGTTTATACAGGTGCAATGGCTCCCACACTTTTTTTGGTAGTCAAGAATAGGACCATGCATCTTGTGTGAATTTTGGGTATTTTCCCAGTGGCAAGTTCATATGGAAAAATTGCATTTGCATTTGGGAAGATTGTTTTATACAGAATTTAACTTTGAGTTCCATAGAACCTAATTGGTACTGATAGAAACTAGAGCTCAAGGGATTTCAAACAAAATTTGTTTGAATATTTTTGGAGCACTCTAGAGAGAGATGGTTCTGCACCAAAGGGGAAATTTCAACTTTTAAATTTGGCGCCAGGCCCGCTGGATTTAAAATCATCCAATCAGGGGCTAGCCACACCGGGGGTTATAAAGATTCCCACGTGGCCGCACTAAATCCCTAGCCACAGACTAATCCAGTGCCTTTTTCACTCGCTGGCAAGTGGGACCCGCGAACCCGGTTGTCTTCAACCTCGGTCCACTGCTCGGGCGGTGGCGTTCTCACCGGCGCGCGGCGGCGCTTTCGCCGGCGATGACTTCCGGCCCACAGGAGGCCTCGAGACTCGCCGCTCCACCATATTTTCGCACGGGAAACACGATGGACCAACTCCCGATGGCGAGGGGTGACCGGAAAACCATTCCCGACGGCGGCGGCGGGTGTTAGGGTTTCGGTGAAGTGGAGACCCTTGATTCCATAGCTAAATCTCTCGTTTGAAAGCTCGGTAAGCATCGTGGATGCATGGGAAAGGTCTTAGGAGGGTCTAGAGCTCGTGCCATAGCCGGCAATACCGAAGTCGACGGTGAACCGAGCTCTAACAATGGCGGAATGGGAAAACTCGAAGAACTTGCTAATAGTCGATGGTTCTTTCTTATTTTTGGAGGGAAGGTGCGCTAGCCTACATAGATCATGTCATCTAACTGGATCAAAGAGATTTTTTGCATACAATTGGAATTAAACCGATGACCTAGCCTCAACGTTATAAAAGCACTTTGGGATTTTAAGGAATACAGGAGCTAGGATGCACGATAGGAATTCAAGCTTAACCAGAAGCTGCACGAGGTCGTTGCGCACCTTTTTGCTATAGACCGTAGAGGATTATGATGCTTGTATCGATGGTGAGGTTGCGCGGCTTCGAGCGGCACGGGGGTGATCGCGGCGGTGATGAAACGGAGCGGCACGGTGAAAGTGAATGGGTGATGGACTTCGGCCGACAGGGGGTGGCTTTATAGCCTTCACCGCGGTAGATAGGGATGCAGGGGGGGGGGGCAGCTGGAGGCGACCGACGGCCGACGGCACGCTGGCAGCATGCTGCGTCGTGGTGTCGCCCGGGGAATGAAAACAGAGGCGGTGAAACGGTTTCACCGACTGACTTGTTGGCCCCACCTCTCTACCTTATCCCTTCCTCTAAATTATAGCTTAAACATTGTCCAAAAATTCCCAAAATTTACAGGTAGGCTAAGAAAAATATGGGGAATCCAGTTCTGCAATCAGATTTCAATTTGGACATAGTTTGCATCAAATTCAAATTCAAATTTGAATTCAAATACGGGTATAAACCTTATTGAAATAAATAGTATATGAGGTCCATTAATCTCCAAACATTGAAACGAAGTCCCCTTAACCATAAAAGTCCTTAGGAAAAATTGGGGGTTGATTTCGGCAAACTTTAGTGTAAAGCTAAATTTGCTGTCGACGTGAAATGAATGCTTTGTACGTGTCCAAACAAATGGAAGATGTACATCAAAAATCTTGATAATTTTCTGAGAAGCTATTTAGATATTTAAGAGTCCAAGGAAAAATTTGGAGCCTTGGATTTGAATCATTTTGGCGGGGCCTAATATGCATAGCAACATAATCAAATTACATTTGTTTTGATTTTTATATTGCTGCCATATAATTTGCCCTAGCCATTGCAATCAATAACTTCCCAACTTTGTAGAAAGGTTTAGTTAAAATGTTCTAGGGTTAGGGTGAAGTCCAGTCCTCATGTTGATAAGATTAAAACTTGAGTAGAAAGAGAACTTTTTAGTGAGTTCAAGTTTATGTGCAAAATTATATTGACCTCCATTATGTTTGATAAACCAATTGTAGTTGAACTTCACATAAAAGGAAAAAGTGGGATTTTACATTCCTCCCCCCTTAAAAGAATCTCGTCCCGAGATTACAAAGGAAGGACAAAAGATAAAGATCTACTGAAAATGTGCCGCTAACAAGTTCAGATAGTTCGTTTTAAGATATTCCTCGCTTCCCCACATGGCTTCTTCAGCACTGTGGTTGCTCCACAAGACTTTGTAGAAACGCAAAGTGCGCCTTCTTGTGGTGCGAGTTTTCTCATCAACGATCTGGATTGGATGCTCGGAATACGTAAGATCTAGTTGGAGAGTTTTGAAATCCTCAATATGTATATTCGCTGGGGCTTTGAGACATTTCCGCAACTGAGAAATGTAAAACACATTGTGGACCCCTGCCAGCGACGACGGTAACTCCAATTGATATGCCACATGTCCGCATCTTCTGATTATTGCAAACGGCCCAATAAAACGTGGAGCTAGCGTCCCTCTTACTCCGAATCGATGAATTCCTTTCATTGGGGATACCCGGAGATAAACTTGATCCCCAACGTCAAAGTGAAGAGGTCGACGTCGTTTGTCCATATAGCTCTTCTGACGAGACTGAGCGGCTTTGAGATTGGCTTGAATAAGATGTACTTGCTCTTTGGCTTCATTTATCAAGTCGATGCCATATACCACTCGTTCACCAGATTCGCACCAGTTCAAGGGTGTGCGACACTTGTGGCCATAAAGAGCTTCATATGGCGCCATCTGAATGCTAGTCTGGTAACAGTTGTTGTACGAGAATTCTGCCAATGGTAGATGATCATCCAAATTTTTACCATGGTGGATGGCACAGGCACGAAGCATATCCTCTAGCACTTGATTCACCCGTTCGGTTTGTCCACCAGTCCGAGGATGATAAGCCGAGCTTTGAATTAGTTTGGTACCCAATGCATCGTGGAGATGCTCCCAAAAGCGAGCAACGAAAATAGATCCACGATCTGAAATGATAGTGCGGGGTACTCCATGTAGACACAATATTCTGGAGATATAAAGTTCTGCATACCGCTTTACATCATACTGGCCGGTATGAAATGAGCTGATTTGCTCAACCGGTCAATGACCACCCAAATTGAGTCGTGCTTATGGAAAGTGGGAGGCAACCCAACAATGAAATTCATGCTGATATCCTCCCATTTCCAAGCCGGTATGCTTAAAGGTTGAAGCTGCCCAGCTGCCTTCATATGGTCGGCCCTAACTCGCTGACACGTATCACATTTGGATACATATTTTGCTACTTCTCTCTTCATCCGAATCCACCAGAACTTCCACCTCAAGTCCTGGTACATTTTGTTACTCCCCGAATGAATGGAATACATGGATAAATGAGCTCCATCCAGTATCTTCTTCCGAAGTTCCATGTTTCGGGGTACCATTATGCAGTTTTTAAACCAGAGGGTACCTTCATTGTCACATCGGAAACATTTCATCTCCCCCTTCTCCATTCTTTGCCGAATGTGCGACATCCCTTTGTCCTCCTTCTGAGCTGCCATAATATACTCCCTGATAGTGGGAATGAGAGCTAATTTGTAGAGTGCCCCATATGGAACCAAGTAGAGACTCGGTTCTTCTTCTCCCATTGAGGTAATGGAAAGATTGTTGACATGGGACTTGCGGCTCAGAGCATCTTCGACTACGTTCGCCATGCCTGGATGGTAGTGGATCTCAATCTCATAATCCTTGATTAATTCCAACCATCTACGCTGTCGCATATTCAAGTCTTTTTGGGTGAAGATGTACTTCAGGCTCTTGTGATCAGTGTATAGATGTACTAGATTACCCAATGGATAATGTCTCCACATCTTCAATGCTAGTACCACAGCAGCGAGTTCTAGATCATGAGTCGGATAGTGCTGCTCATGATTCCGAAGATGTCGTGATCCATAAGTGATCACTCGTTTGTCCTGCATCAACACACAACCCAAACCAATTCCTGATGCATCACAATACACATCAAAAGATTTGGTTGTGTCCGGTTGAGCCAATAATGGTGTCGTTGTGAGGTGTTTTACCAATGCCTGAAAACCTCCCTCACATGCCTCAGTCCATACATACTTCATCCCCTTCTTCGGAAGTTCTATCATTGGTTTAGCTATTTTGGAAGAACTGGGAATGAACCTACGGTAATACCCAGCTAAACCTAGGAAACTTCGAATTCATGTACGGATTTTGGAGACTCCCATTTGAGTACTTTCTTTATTTTTCTTGGATCAACTGCAATCCCTTCTGCTGATATGATGTGCCCTAAAAATGGCACTTGGCTGATCCAGAATTAACACTTGCTGAACTTAGCATATAGCTGGTGGTCCCGTAATCATTGAAGCACGATATGCAAGTGTTGAGCATGTTCTTCTTTGGATTTTGAATACACAAGGATGTCATCAATGAAGACCACGACAAACTTGTCGAATTCTGGCATGAACACCGAGTTCATGAGATATATGAAATGAGCCAGTGCGTTGGTCAATCCGAAGGACATAACAAGGTATTCATACAGTCCATTCCTCGTCGAGAATGCTATCTTTGGTATGTCTTCTGGTCGGATTCTAATCTGATGATAACCAGAATGAAGATCCATCTTCGAAAATACTTTAGCACCCACTAATTGTTCAAAAAGAATATCAATGTGTGGTAGTGGATACTTGTTCTTGATAGTGACAGCATTGAGTGGATGATAGTCCACACACAGTCTCAAGGTCTTATCTTTCTTCTCTACAGACAATGCAGAACAAGCCCATGGTGATGAACTTGGACGACTGAAACCTTTGTTCTCAAGTTCCGTTAACTGCTCCTTCAGTCCTGCAAGTTCCTTGGGTGCCATCTTGTAGGGTTGCCTTGAGATCGGCACTGTTCCCGGTACAAGCTCGATCTTGAACTCTATATCTCTTTCTGGGGGCATACCAAGAAGATATTCGGGAAACACGTCCGAGTATTCACATACTACTGGAATATCCTTAAGTTCCATAACCTCAGTATTGTGAGTAGATGGATTCACTAGAATGGCTCTCTGAAGATTGATGACTTTAGAAGGATGAAGTGGAGAATTTAGGTATATTTTTCGAGGAACGAGATCAAGAATAGCACCATGGTATTGTAACCATGCCATTCCAAGGATGACATCTAACTTCTGATTCTCTAATATCAGAAGTGATATGGTTCCATCTAGGTTAAGTGCTATCGCAGGAACCAACTTATTTGTTACTGTCATTCCTGTGGGAGTGCAGATCATATATGGAGTTTTTGTGGAGATAATAGGCAATTTATTTTTAATGACAGATAAATTGCTAATGACATTGTGTGAAGCTCTGGAGTCAAAGATTATGACTACGGGATGACCAAAGATAGAGAATGTACCCGTGAGTACGGGTGCGCCTACCGGAACGTCCTCAATGGCGAGGTGGTGGACGTTGCCGAGTCTAGGGACTGGCTTCTTGGGCTGGTTGCGTGGTTGGTTGGCGCCCTGGTATGATGACTGTCCTCCACCCTGCCTAATCTGCGGGCAGTCCTTGGCGAAGTGCCCCGTGCGTCCACACGTGAAACACGTGTACGGGGTTTGGCCGGTACGAATGGGAGGACGGAATCCTGGTGCACGTGGTCGAGGAAGAATTGAACGTGGGATCATCCCCTGCTGTTGTTGCGGTCGGAAATCGGAGTTGCCAAACTGGCGACCATTGAACATTGGTGGTCGTGATGGCGGTTGCCACCTCTGACCAAATGGTGATCGATACACCATTCGGTACTTCCGAGGAGCACCACCTCCGCTGCCCTACGGAACACTCCTCTTCTTCTTGTCTGAGGACAGCTCTCGAGTAGCATCCTCTTGCATGATCGCGGCGTTGACAAGGTCATTGAAACTGCCGTGGTTGAACAAGACAAGCTTGTCCTTCATCTTGGTGTTCAGCCCCTGGTAGAAGCACTCTCGCTTCCTGTCTTCCGTGTTCACCTCGTCCTGTGCATACTGGGCCAAGTGCTTGAAGGTCTTGGAGTACTCGTAAACACTCCTTCCTCCCTGCTTGAGATCCAAGAACTCTTGAAGCTTCCTCCTCATAATCCCGGGAGGGATATGGTAGGCGCGGAACGCCTCCCGGTATTCTGCCCAGCTCACGACATAGCCTGCGGGCCGTGCGGCGAGGTAGTTTGACAACCATGCACCAGCAGGACCCTGCATTTATTGAGCTGCAAACAGTGTCTTTTGTTGTTTGGTTATTTCGAGTACACCGAAATTTTCTTCAATGGTGTGGAGCCAGTTGTCCGCCTCCAAAGGTTCGTCGGCCTCTCTGAAGACCGGCAGATGCGTCGATGCGAAATCCGAGTAGGAACTCGGATGTGACTGACGTGGCCCATCAGCATGTCGCCCCCCTTGACGGGACGAGTGCTGTACAAGGGTCCGCAATAACTCGTTTTGCTCATCGCGCGAGCCGAGTACTGCTGCGAAAACCTCCGCGAGACTTCTAGGAAGTGTAGGTGGAGGTGGTTGCATCGGAGGTGTGTTTGCCCCGGGGGTGGTGTGTCATCCCCCTGCCCTCCACTTGAGCCTCCCACTTTCGTGGCTGTTCGTGTACGCACCATGCTGCAATACAACGATTTACCCCATAAGTCTCATTGCCCCAAGTTCATCCTTCCATATAAATAGTAATGTGGTATACCACGATAGATAATATACAACATCAACATATATTGATAAAGTAAAAGCTTTATACAAGATATATTATCTCTGACCAAGTTTACACTAGTAAACTCCAAATTGATGGACTCCCACTATGGAAATACACCTCTACTATACTTGGTCCCCATGAGATGTCGTACACATCTTGTCATCTTAGACATAAACACCACTACTCTTAATATGACACAAACATAGTCACAAAACAAAAACACGAGCAACTATTAAACTATATGTTCCCCGTGTCGGCAGAAGCGCTGCCACATCCCACTTCAATACGTTCTACTCGACGTATTCAAGTTCCTCAGGATCCTCTTCTTCATCCCCAGGATTGGGAACCATGGGTATGGGTGCTGAAGTAGAAGCTACTGCCTCACCCATTATCGATGCTTTTGTGGCAGCCAATGCTCTTACATCAGCCTGCACCATAAACATCCTAAAACCGTCAAGTTCCTGTTGGGCCTGTTCACAGCTCGCTTTCCAGTCCTGAGCCTCCGCCCTGGACCGATCTCGATCTTCAGTCATCGTGCCCAACTGAGTACCCAGCTGGTGCACATCAACTAAGCTTGCTTCTAACTCAATTTCCATCTCTTGAGTTGCTCCACGAGCTTCTGATAGGTCTTGAGCAATTAACTCATACTGCTCTTCTTTGAAACCGAGACGTTGGTTGAGAGGAGCGATCGAGGTTCTAACCAATTTATTTTCACGCTCAAAATGATCCCCTCGAATCATGGTTTCCCTCAGATTATCCACCAACTCCTTAATTCACGCCTTCTGGGTGCCATTTTCGCGACGTGATGCCATGCATACACCGCTAAGGCTGTCACCGATGTTCCACCTTGGAGATCATAATGGCGACCAATCGGTTAGCCCACCCTTCAGCAGCTCTACCGCTGACCGGAAAGAACTCATACGGAGTACCCACAAGCTGATGATGGTGAAGTTTGCAAAACCTCCCAATAGCAACACTTGCAGCAAAGCTCCAAGTTTCTTCCAACAGAACACCCCTTGTTTTGATGGAAAAGGGGGCCCATCCGTTGCTTGTTGGACCAGCAGGCACGTCGACATAGATGACACACCTCTTCACCCTGTTGTCATGGAATTCTTTTCCCCAATAGCTAGGCACCTCCTCATATCTGCACTGGCTTATCAGCATTACAAATAAATCTGGAAACCCGCCTTGACCAGTGCATGTTGCGTGCACCCAACCGTTAGGTAGTTGGATCATCTCTGCTGCAATCTTCCTGTAGAAACACCACAGTTTCATACAGGACTTCTCAGAATCAAAAGCAAAGTTTAATACGAAAGTTGTAGTATACTTTCCAATATTTCCAGATTGTACTCATTCAGCTACAAGTGAGCTAGGAAATAGAATCTATACAGGTTTTAAGTTGACCCATATTTTTTGGAAATTTTGACAGAACCTCCCCTGTATATGTAGTGATCTCCACAATTTATACCGGGATATCATGACAATATTTTGAGATAATGACAAAATAAACTTTGTATAACATCAAGTTAACAATCCATAAGTAAAAGAGCTATCCCCGGAAAAGTTTCATATACAGGTATTGCGTGCGAATTCACAATAGAGGCAAACTGTTCCAAGTTCTTGACTGCCAGAACCAAATTTGCGACAAATGGAATTAGACACCGCTATACCTAGAATCAGATCATGAATGCAAAAGAAAGTTGATAGAGGACTTCCTAAGATTTCCAGAAATGTATATATGTGACTATGTCACTATTCTGGATTAAAATTTATAACTATCCAAACTAAACAGTTGAACTGACTGGTTTGCACCAGCAGTCCTGCAGTCCACTGTTTTGACTTCCAAATTTGATTTGACTCAATTTCGAATTAGGAAAAACTCTAAACACCAAACCTGTAGATCTGCATTTTCCCTTTCCATACATGTGTCACAATAAGGCAGAAGATGTTCTACAGCGAGTTATGGCAATATTTCTGGAACTGGTACAATTGTTGTGTCGTCTGGAGCAGTTTTAGTATACAACAAATTTCAACAGACTATCAAACTCTTCTGCCCTGATGGTCAACAGAAAAGATGTAGAGGTCTTCACAATATTTCTACTCATATATGATACCATTATGTTATCTGTACGATAACCAATATTACAACCCGGCGAAGTCGAGCCACTTCTGCCAGAAATCAAGAATCTTGATTCTATCTACCTTATCGAGTCGGAGTCCCTTTTTATGGAGTCCAAACCTACCAGCATCTGATATTTGGACTTTCCAAAACATTATGCATCCATTCTGTTGTTGGGGATGGTCTAGCATCATGTTTGATACTGACGGTACTATGTATCTCACAAAAGAAAATTCTATCCGGTATATCCGGTTACGTCTATAGGTGGTTCCTATATCGTTCTCTCGCAAACGGTTTCTACACGGTCTTCTACTGTAGTTAATGCTGCAAAAGACAAACAATCCCCTTTCACAGTTTCACACCTCAAGGGTGGTACGGGGAAGCATGACATGCAGTCACAATAATACATATGAAAATAAATGCATACAACTCTTATGTGAGTCGCCCTCTAGCGGCGTCATGTCTCAAGGTACATGGTTGTATATACGTCTGTACAGCAAAGACTCCCATACGATCCGGCTTATACACGCTCGGGCATACGTGTTTCGCATGCTCCCATGGAACATGAATGGTTCTAGAGAGGCATACTATCTGGTTATACACCACCCGACGGGGGCTCCCACTAATTTAGTGTCACGCTGCGGTACCGCGTGTCATAGGTTCTCAGAAACATTGAAAGCTTCAGAGACTCCTATTAACTTCCCGTGCCAAGCCACGGAAATTTTACATACCATTTCTCGTATGCTGAGTTTACCGAGATTGATCCACTCTCGGTGGCATACCTTACCTCTTACCTGACGTCGGAGCATCGTTACAAAATATAATAACACATAGTTAGTCTACCACCTTTATATCTTATACTAATAATACTCCTTATAAGAGCATATAACTAATTCCTCACTCAGATCCTTTTTTTTTGAAAATGTGTTCTTTTCAAGTACACTGTTCCCAATGATGCTCTGATACCATGTCTGTAGGGACCCGAATCCCGACATCTGAGGATCTCATTGGGTGGTGTCGTGCGATGCGACACCAAACAATATACAATAATAGAACGAGAATAAAATACAAGACGAAGTCTTTTATTTATCTTACAGCAGATGTTTTTACAATACTAGCGGAAGGAAAGAAATATATATATATATATATATATATATATATATATATATATATATATATATATATATATATATATATATATATCATAGCTACACTCTCAGCACTATCTATGCAAAATCAAAGTTATCCATGCCATGGATACTTCGCACTAGCAACACGCAACTCACGATGGCGTCCAGGGTTCCCATTCGGCTGTATACCCTGGAGGGGTTGCAGCCTCATCATCAAACCCTTCATCAATTGTATAACCTGTAAAAACTCGTTAACTACAAACGTGAGCATAAGGCTCAGCAAGACTAACCCGTCTCACTAGACATATGCAAGGGTGGACACTAAGCATAAGTAAGGTGAAGCATAAACGACTCGCCTACAAGTGGATCCTTATGATCAGGTTTTAAGTAGCAAATGACATTCTCCAAGCACGACACATCTTGGACTCCACAGTCAAACAAGAAATGCTTTGCCGATGATATGACATGCCCAGAGCACATAATGCTATTATAGCTAAAGTATGGGGAAACTGTAAACTTTAATGTGACTATCTCTAAATCATACAAGGTTGCAAAGCAATTATAATTCAATACAATATATTTTTCTTACTTCTTCAGTATTTACTATGTCACGGAGCAGTGAACAAGTGGTACTCTATTACCGCGAGGGACGGTGATTCCAATCAGGACACACCCGGACAACACGACACATACGTCGTTCGGAAGTGTCAGCGAGTACACCTGTACCGACATAACACTTCAGTACTAGGCGTATATGGCCACCTTTCACAAGAAACCCGAACGCCGAGCACGTCTCACCTCCGCAAACAGAAGGTCTCCACACGGAACACCTCATGTGTCCGCCGACCGATTTACACCTTACTATCCTCAACCCACCCCTATCGATGGTGAGTTAATGGGCCTCGACAACCCAGTTATTGAGTTACATCAGTTTACTGGATTCTATATGTCCATTATGTCGCCGGTACAATTCAAGCTTGTCTGAAGGGGCCACATACAGACGGGCCTTAACTGACCAGTTAGAGCTACGCGACCAAGACCACGTCTTGTCGCTTCCTATCCATCTCAGATAGTCTCGAGTTCTAGATGTAACAGTTATTTTCTATAAATGTTATCCCAGTGTAGATGCGTGTAAATTTCTATCTCGCGAGTAGATTCCAACTACTAGACTTCTACCGGTTTGCCTACTACATTAGCATAGCAATTCTACACGTTGAGTGATTAACCTACCCAGTTAACCCATGGGATTTTTGGTTCATGCATCTGGAGTTTTAAATCATCCTAAACGTAATGCACAATTCATATAGTACTCATCATAGTGATAAAGCAAAATATTATAAACGACTTAAATGCAAACCGGGGCTTGCCTGGTTGCAGGTCAGAGTCGCGGTTAATATCTGGAAGGTGCTCTTCCAAGGCTTCTGGTTCCTCCTTGACTTCGGTCACTATACGATATGCATATAACATGTATATGAATGACTTTGAAAAATAATTATTACCAAGACCATAATTTAATCTATGGTGATCATTATATGATAGGGACCTTAATTGGCTTTGGAACATTGATGGTAGATACTAGGGAATATGATAGAAACTCTTGCAAAGAACAGGAGATGATCAAAGTATATTGTTTTCTCTAAAATAATGGCAAGTATTAAAATTCCAAAAATTTTAGAGAAGAAACTGTAGCTTGAACATAGCTGTCAGTTGATACTCATGATAGAGGAAGTTGTCCTGGTTCTAGCAAAATTTGTTTCATAAATTTCTAAGCTTTTGTGAAGGAGTTATTGAATTTCTAAGTTGGCAAGAAGTTCTGGAATTATCTTATAATTGAGTTTTTAGCTTTTTAATCAATATTCAGTTTGTAACTGAATTAGGACTAGGATAGTAGGTCAATTAAATCCAAGATTTTTACAGGAACTAGTTTATTACTAAAGGAAGGTTCCCTCAAAATTTGGGACATAACAAAGCAACTGAACATGTGTACAAATTCAATAACTGAAAACAGTAATTCAACTATACAGCGGTTTATACAAGTGCAATGGCTCCCAAACTTTTTCTGGTAGTCAAGAATAGGACAATGCATATTATGTGAATTTCGGGGATTTTTATAGTGGCATGTTCAAATGGAAAAATTGCATTAGCATATGGGAACATTGTTTTATACAGAATTTAACTGTGAGTTTCATAAAACCTAATTGGTACTGATAGAAACTAGAGCTCAAGAAAAGAAATTTGTTTGAATATTTTTGGAGCATTCTACAGAGAGATATTGATTTTTAAACTTTGGAAATGGTTCTGAACCATAGGGGAAATTTCAACTTTTAAATTTGGCGCCAGGGCCCACTGGATTTAAAATCATCAAATCAGGGGCTAGCCACACTGGGGGTTATAAAGATTCCCACATGACCACACTAAATCCCTAGCCACAGACTGATCCGGCGCCTTTTTCACTCGTTGGCAAGTGGGACCCGCGAACCCGGTCGTCTTCAACCTTGGTCCACGGCTTGGGCGGCGGCGTTATCACCGTCGCGCGGTGGCGCTTTCGCCGGCGATGACTTCCGGCCCACGGGAGGCCTTGGGACTCGCCACTCCACCATATTTTTGCACGGGAAACACGATGGACCAACTCCCGACGGGGAGGGGTGACCGGAAAACAATTCCCGATGGCGGCGGCGGGTGTTAGGGTTTCGGTGAAGTGGAGACCCTCGATTCCCTAGCTAAATCTCTCGTTTGAAAGCTCGGTAAGCATTGTGGATGCATGGGAAAGTTCTTAGGAGGGTCTAGAGATCGTGCCATAACCGGCAATACCGAAGTCGATGGTGAACCGACCTCTAACAATGGCGGAAGGGGAAAACTCGAAGAACTTGCTAATTAGTCGATGGTTCTTTCTGATTTTTGGAGGGAAGGTGCACTAGGCTACATAGACCATGTCATCTAACTGGATCAAAGTGATTTTGTGCATACAATCGGAATTAAACCGACGACCTAGCCTCAACGTTATAAAAGCACTTCGGGATCTTAAGGAATACAAGAGCTAGGATGCACGATAGGAATTCAAGCTTAACCAGAAGCTGCACGAGGTCGTTGCACACCTTTTTACTATATACCATAGAGGATGATGATGCTTGTATTGACGGCGAGGCTACGCGGCGTCGAGCGGCACAGTGGTGATCGCTGCGACGATGAAACAGAGCGGCGCGGTGAAAAGTGAACGGGTGATGGACTTCGGCCGACGGGGGGTGGCTTTATAGCCTCCACCGCGGTAGATAAGGACGCTGGGGGGCAGCTGGAGGCGACCGACGGCCGACAGCACGCTGGCGGCATGCAGCGTTGCGGTGTCGCCCGGGGAAAGAAAACAGAGGCGGTGAAACGGTTTCACCGACTGACTTGTGGGCCCCACCTCTCTCCCTTATCCCTTCCTCTAAATTCTAGCTTAAACATTGTCCAAAAATTCCCAAAATTTACAGGTAGGCTAAGAAAAATATGGGGAATCCAATTCTGCAATTAGATTTCAATTTGGACATAGTTTGCATCAAATTGAAATTCAAATTTGAATTCAAATATGGGTATAAACCTTGTTGAAATAAATAGTATCTGAGGTCCATAAATCTCCAAACTTTGAAACAAAGTCCCCTGAAACATAAAAGGCCTTAGGAAAAATTGGGGGTTGATTTGGGCAAAGTTTAGTGTAAAGTTAAATTTGATGTCGACGTGAAATGAATCATTTGTACGTGTCCAAACAAATGGAAGATGTACTTCAAAATCTTGAAAATATTCTGAGAAGCTATTTAGATATTTAAGAGTCCAAGGAAAATTTGGAGCCTTGGATTTGAATCTTTTTGGCAGGGCCTAATATGCATAGCAACATAATCAAATTACATTTGTTTTGATTTTTCTATTGCTGCCATATAATTTGCCCTAGCCATTGCAATCAATAACTTCCCAACTATGTACAAAGGTTTATTTAAAATGTTCTAGGGTTAGGGTGAAGTCCAGTCCTCATGTTGGTAAGGTTAATTCATGAGTAGAAAGAAAACTTTTTAGTGAGGTCAAGTTATGTGCACAATTATATTGACCTCCATTATGTTTGATAAACCACTTGTAGTTGAACTTCATATAAAAGGAAAAAGTCTGGATTTTACACTTTATCTGACGGTTCTCCCAAGTACACAATACCATCCCCTCTATCTCCAACGCTTCTATTATTATCGCATTTAGACAGGGCGTCCGAGACAAGAAGATGCTGGAGAAACTGACGACAAAAGAAGTCACCAGTGTCACAGAACTCTTCAGCCTGGCTGAAAAATGTGCCAGAGCTGCAGAGGGCCGTGAGATGCACTCCAAACCAGCTCTGGAGGCTAATAAGAAGTACTACAAGGCTGAGGCCACTACCTACGATAGTGGAAAGAAGATGAAGACCAACGGAAAGAAAATGTCGTCGCCCGGTGCACCTGCTGCTACGGCTCTCTGCAGCTCCGGGTGGCCGGGGGCCACGCCACGAAAAATGCCCTCAACCTTCGTCGGAAGACTGCAACAGCTCCAAAATGTGGTGTCCCATCCACAAGACGGACAAGCACAGTCTAGAGGATTGCCGAGAGGTCCAGAACCTTGTTGAGCGCTACAACAAGCGCCGAGAAGAAGCTCCTTTTCGCTAGTGGGAAGGAAAGAAAAAATTTGACGAAGCTCCGACTGAAATGGAGCTAGGCTTTCAGGATCCCAAGAAGTTCCTAAACGCTGTACAACACGGTTGACTAAGATTCTGACGTCTCTGACAACCAGCATTGTAATACCATGAACACCATCTACGGTGGTTCTTGGGACATCACTTCTCGCCACGTCCTCAAGACAATGCGGCGGGACATGGCCATCGCAGATCCAACTGCTAGGGCGGAACCTCATCGGAAATGGATGTACACTCCCATCACCTTTGATGCTACGGACTGCCCCCAGGACATGATTAGAACTGGCCAATTTCCACTAATGGTATCTCCTACCATCAATAATGTCCAGCTGTACCATGTTTTGGTGGATGGAGGTGTGGGTCCGAACCTCCTGAGCTATGAAGCCTTCCTCAAGCTCCAGCTCCAACCCTCGTACCTTAATACCTCACGCCCTTTCTCTAGGGTAGGTATGGTGGCCATTAGCCCTCTCGAATCCATTACACTCATGGTGACCTTCAGAACTCGAGAGAAATACAGGATCGAGAAGCTGGTCTTTGACGTCGCGTAGATCAGCTTTCCCTTCAACGCCATCCTGGGCAGGTCTGCCTTGTATAGGTTCATGGCTGCGGCTCACTATGGCTTCCTGGTGTTGAAGATGCCAAGACCCTCTGGCGTTCTCCGCATCCGCGGGGACCATACTGCAGGAATCATGGCACTAGAAGAACTCCATGTGCTTGCAACAGCGTAGGAGGAGGCATCCGGTAAAGAGTAAGGTGCTCAACCTCCGAGCACTCGTCACCAAGGCTCAACCTCTGCACCACATGTGCAACCAAGCGGCGCCAACGACATACCCGTCAAAGTCGTCCAAATTGGTTCCGATGCTGCTCAGACCACTCGTATATTGGGGGGTCCGAACAACAAATAGGAAATCGTGCTCATCACATTCCTCCAGGGGAATGTTGACGTGTCTGCCTGGAGACCGTCACAAGTGCCTGGGATCCCTAGTGAGGTGATTGAGCAAAATCTGAAGATTTATCCTGACGCACGGCCTGTACACATGAAGCCCCGAAAATAATCAGTCGAGCAGCAATGCTTCATCTGACAGGAGATCTAGAAGCTGCTCGATGCTGGTTTCATCCAGGAAGTGTTTCATCCAGAATGGCTGGCAAACCCAGTTGTTGTACCCAAGGCCGGTGGGAAGCTTCGAATGTGTATAGACTACACCACGTTAAATAAGACATGTCCAAATGATCCATTTCCACTACCTATGATGGATCAGATGGTGGACTCCACCTCCGGGTGTGAGTTATTGTGTTTCCTAGATGCATACTCCAGATATCATCAAATCCAAATGTCTAGGGAAGATGAAGAGCATACTGCCTTCATAACAGTAGATGGATTGTATTGTAACTGCTATGCCATTTGGTCTCAAAAATGCTACTTCAAGTTTTGTGCGAGCTATGCACAAAACTTTTATAGAACTGATTAGGGACTTTTGGTGGAGGTGTACGTCGATGACATCATTGTGAAGATCAAGAACAAGGAGTCACTCCTTGACAACTTGCAAGCCGTCTTCAACAAGCTGCGCATCACACGGACCAAGCTAAACCCAGACAAGTGCGTCTTCGGGGTTAGCTCTAGGAAACTCCTTGGTTTCTTGGTGACCCACCGAGGAATTGAGGCAAACTCGGCAAAGATCAAGGCCATAGAAGATATGCAGCCTCCAGACCGTATCAATGACATCCAGAAGCTAACTGGATGTCTAGCCGCGCTCAGCCGGTTCATCTCGAGACTAGCAGAGCGAGCACTTCCCTTCCTCAAGCTATTGTGGAAGATCGGACCTTTCCATTGGTCCGAAGAAGCTGAAAAGGCATTCCAAGAGCTCAAGCAGCTCCTCACCACCGTACCAATCTTGGTAGCTCCAAACCCTGGTGAGCCTCTACTGCTTTATATTTCTGCAACTACAGAAGTTGTAAGCATAGTTTTGCTCGCGAAAAGACTGGAACCACCTCCAGCATGGTTTTGGTCACTAAGCCTCATTGGAACCTCTAATTCGACGGCTCCATGCAGAAGCAGGGGGTCGGAGATAAAATACTCCTCCCTCCGACCGGGGAGAAGGTCAAATATATGGTTCACCTTGATTTCAAGGCAACCAACAACATGGTGGAATATGAATCCCTCATGTACGGGCTCAAGGTGGAACTATCCTATGGCGTCAAGCAACTGTTGGTGAAGGGTGATTCCCAGCTAATCATAAAGCAAGTCAGAGGTGAATGTTGCTGCAACAACCCCCAATTTGCCGCATGTCTCCTTGAAGTCCAGACGCTCCAGAAGGACTTCGAAGTTATGGATTTCCACCATGTTCAGCTTCTCCATAACGCAGAAGCTGACGAACACTCAACGAAAGCTTCAACTGGAGCCCCGCCTCCCGACAGAATATTCATCCGGAGGTTGTCAATACTAACAACTCAGCCTGCCGAACTGAGCGAAGGGGGCAAGACGAGCACCTCGCAGCTGGCGGTCCCGGTGGCCCTTTTACCATGGCATCCACCAAGGGTCATAGGTGCTGCAGGAAGCTCTGAGCAACCCAACATGCAAGACTCAGAAGCTCAAGTCATCTGCAATGCATGGATCTCGGAGATCTGCAACTACTTGAAAGACAACCACCTTCCTGAAGATGGTGTATCCGCTGACCGGATCGTTAGATTGGCTAAAAGATACACGCTGGTAGAAGGGGATCTCTATCGGCACGGTGCCAATGGCGTCATAATGTGGTGCGTTGCAAGGGAAGAAGGTCGTGAGCTCCTCACGAAGACCATGGAGGCGAGTGTAGGAACCACGTGTCTTCCCACACGCTGGTTGGTAAATCCTTTCGGCACAACTTCTACTGGCCTACAGCACTCGACGACGTAGTGGAGTCGGTAAAATAGTGTGAAGCGTGCCAGTTCCACGCAAAACAAATTCACACACTGGCTCGGTCACTGCAAATGATTCCTACTACATGGCCATTCACTGTGTGGCGCATGGACATATTGGGACCTTTCCCAAAAGCCGTCCGAAGTTATAGGTTCCTGTATGTCGCCATCGACAAATTCACCAAGTGGCCGGAAGCTACCCCAGTTGTGACTATCAATAAACAATCGACAACCAAGTTCTTGAAGTTCATAGTCTGCAGATTTAGCCTTCCGAACAGACTCATTACTGACAACAGAACCCAATTCACAAGTGCAACATTTCATGAGTATTGCGAAGACCTCGGCATTTAAGTCAGCTACGCATCAGTAGCTCACCTGGCAAGTAATGACCAAGTCGAGAGATCAAATGCAGAAATCTTAAAAGGACATAAGAAGCGCACATATGAGCGCCTAAAAAAACGTGGAGCCAACTGGATTGAGGAGCTTCTGTCCGCACTATGGGCAAGCAGGACTGCACCTAACCGTTCAACAAGAGAGACACCCTTCTTCTTGGTGTACGGAGCTGAAGCAGTCCTTCCTCCGGAGATCACCATGGGGTCACTCCGGGTCCGGACCTTCGATGAAGCCGCGCAGGACCATCTTTGGCCTGAAGACCTTGACCTTGTCGATGAGGGATGGTGCCAAGCAGCAGTTCAGAATTCACGTTATCGCTAGGCGCTCTGGAACTATCATCAAAGGCATGTGTGTAACCGACAGCTCGAGGAAGGTGATCTGGTGTTGCGGAGAATACTAACTCATGAAGGGATGAACAAACATTCCCCCAGTTGGGAAGGTCCCTTCCGTGTGATCAAAGTATCTTGTACTGGATGCGTTCGCTTGGCACCTATGGACCCCGCTTCCTTATCCTAGGAACATTGAGAACCTCTGTAAGTTCTATACTTAGTGTCATGGAGGTGAGTCTGTAATTACATGAATGTAAATTATAGAGTCTACAAACAGAGTCGGGTTGGACCTCCAGGAGAACATTCGGACCCCTCCGGGAGGGTCTGAGAAGTTCAAGCATCACTTGACACCGTCGCAGCACTAAAAGTGTAGCTACCTTCCCTGGGATAGCAAAATATGGATAGAACACTTAGCTTGGTGTTGTACCCTAAGTGTGTCCATGTCTCTCCTGTAACACGGACCTATAATGAAAGGCATTGCTATATAAAAGCAGACTCCACGTGCATTGTTTTTGTGCAGGCTCATTCTCTTTTATTTATCCTTATCCTTCTTATCTATAACGAGTTGTGCAATTCTTTTTGAGTTTTATTCCAAGTTATTCATATGTTGTATAAGTTATACTGGTAGTCTTTTCGGATCTTAGCATTGCTGCATGGTCTACTCGCCTGAACACCAAGCCAACACGGTCCAGAGTGTGCTATCGACTTAGCCTAGTCCCGCACCCTATGTACACCACTCTACCTTCATTCCGGTAGGCCTCAGTAGGGCGGGTCCTAAAAGCATTCGGATCTGCAAAAGATATATCAATTTGCTTGTCATCATATTGACTTTCTTGAGATCTAAAATTCAAATGAGAACAGTAAGTCGCAAAATTTTTATAGATGAGAGGATGAATTTTACGGTTTTTTTTCTTTGATGCACATGAAAAATGAAAACTCATGGCGATGGTGGACGATGCTAGTGCTATTATGCTCCGAGAACCTCCAAGGGGCCCTGTCGTCGATGCAACAAAACCTTCTACAGAAGTCGGAAATAAACTTCAGACCTAAAAGCTACAAGTTTGAAGCGTTCAAGTCATCAACACATTGTCAAATCATTTTGGTACATGTTCACAATCAAATTGTGTACATCTACCAGGGGGCAAACAAGATAAAGGAAAGTGTATTGAAGACAAGGACAAAGTGGAATTCACTGCAGAAACAGTGGATTACATTTATTCAAAGTACTGGATTTCAAAATTAGGGTCACAGCAAAAGGCAAAAGGAAAAGGTCCTAGGTACTGGAGGATCTAAGTCCCGCATAAAAACGAGGCGACCTTCTCAGCAGCTTCTTGGACGCTAGCTCTGGCAGCATCCTCCTCTTCGGAAACGAGTCCTTCGAAGACTGCATCTACAGAAAGTTAGGGGTCTCGTCTCTTGTAACACGCAAAGACATACTCGATGACGTTCTTGGCCAGAGTTTTTCCCTCCGTCTCTAGTTGGTCGGCGATGACATCACCCATCACATCGAGTTTGCTGCCAGTAGAGCCAAGTGCCACCAGCGTCTGGTCCAACTCTAGTGTTTGGTTCTCCAGACGTACTGGACTGAAGCCAAGTGGTACCAAAGCTCTGTCCGCACGCCCCAGAGAATCCCATACCTACAGGGCATTAGTTGTCCTCGAGCTACGCAGCTCCTCAAGTGACCTCCTGGCGGCTGCTAGCTCCGAACCTTCTTGAGTGATGCGCTCAACCACTTTGGCATGTTGCTGCATACTTTCAGCAACATGCTTTACACAGTCGGCTAGCTCCGTCTCCCGGAGGTGAATGCGGTTTCACCGTTCGGCCAGGTCCTTCTCCCTGCTCTTTACATTCCCTTCTCTAGCGGCAACATCAGCTTCTCTTTTTGAGTGCTCCTGCCCCAGTTTCCAGTACCTCTCCTCCTCCTCCTTACTCCACAGATCAAACTTCTTAGTGCAATCTGCCAAATTTTGCTCTGCAAGAGTCAGCTTCTAACTGAGCTCCTCCTCTCTTTTCAAAACATCCTCCCGTTGTTCTAGGAGTTTCTCTTCCCTCGCATCCAGGTCCGCTTGATGCTTCATGAGAATCTCATTTCATTAAGGTTGTCTTTACGTTCGTCAGTAGCATTATTCCTTTCTTTGGCTTGTTCGAGAATCTCCCGAGAATTAGCATTGAGAGCCCTGATGGCGGTCTCCTTCTCCCCTAGCAACTTGCCCCAATATTCCAACCGAGCCTTTTCCTTCTAGGCCCACCCCATTTGGTCTGCAAGCCTCGTCTGTGCCAGCTTGGTCTCAAAGTGAAGCCTGTTGTGCCAATACCTCAAGGTGTGGCACTCTTCTTCGAGGACCTTAGAATCGTGGTTGAAGGCGAGTTGGACCTGTCGGAGGCTCGTGCAAGCATTGACAATAGACAACACTAAAGGAATAGGATCTTGACCTGCGGGGGTCATCTATGCCGGCTCTAGAGGGTCTGCAAGAACAAAAATAGGGTCCCACGCCACAAGCGTGGTGCTCTGAGCTTATACGGCACTAGGGCCACCCTCCGAGAGCTCCTCGTCAGTTGCTAAGGAAGATCCCAATGGGGTAACCTCTACCTCCATAGCCGACGCCGAAGGCCGCCCCGCAGGGTCTTCAATTGCTGGCTCTGCGGGTGGAGAGCCTGCTGCCGCTTCATCATGGTGTTTCAGATCTGGCATGGACACCTATGGAGCTATTACCCGCGGGGTGGTTGTTGAAGCTTCACCCGAATCCACTTCCACCACTGGCTCAGGCGCTGGTACATCGGCCACCTCCAGCTCAGCTGTTGGAGCTTCAAACATCTCCGGCTCGGCTGCCAGAGCTTCGACAATTTCCGGCTCGAGGGCATCGATGACTTCCGGCTCAAAGGTCTGAGCTTCTGGCACCATCGGTTCGCCTGCCACCTCAGCAACAAACTATGGCATAGCGACCGGAGCCTCTGTTACCTCCGACTCCGATGCCGAAGCTTCCACCATCTCCGTGTCCTGAGCTGAAGCTTCCGTCGTTGGTGCTGCGGCTACTGGAGCGTCTTCATGTATGTCTCCTCCCTGGTCCAGCAATACCACGGGAGTCTCTGCCGTCGACTGGGGATCTAGTTCCACAACAGCTGGCGCCGGAGCCGCCGTGACCTTAGCCACCATATGAGGAGGCGCGAGGGTGAGAGCTGGAGCTTCCACCCGCATTATTTCGGTCGTTGTGACAGAGGCCGGAGCATCAGCCCTGTCTTTGATGCCCTGCAGACAAAAGATTGGAAGAATAAAAATATGAAAAAAATAAGAATAGCAAAACAAGGTGAAAAATCAAAGCTTACCTTGTAATGTTACCGCTCCATTTGGCGCGGAACTTCTTCACCGGGCGCTCGGAGCCGGAGCCTACTGTGGTTGGCATAGCGGAAGCTCTGGAAAGTCGTCCGGAGCCTATCATCGTCGGCGGCGTTACCCCAGCCGAGGGCTTCCTTGGCTGAGAAGTACTATCGGACCTGGAGCCCATAGCTGGCACTAGGGGCCAGAGTCGACTGTCTAGAGCCAGCGCTCTTTGAGGACATCTACGTTGCGGGAGGTGTCGCCGCCAAAGATCTTCCTCGCCGGGGAGAAGGGGCAGTTGTAGACAGATGAGACCTGACGGAGCTCCCATCAGCATGCCTCAGCTTCCTCTTCTGGCTGGATGATCCAGCTGGCTCCTTTCCCTTGACTCTACTGACGTCATCAACCCTCTAGCTCAGAGTAGGGGTGACCACCCACTCGAAAGCTCCGGGAATTACAACCCTGGAAGTCTTGCGCTTCTCCATTTCTCCGAGGTCATCAAGTACTGGCATCTTCCTCCAGAGCTCCCTGCTGAACTCTGGAGTCATGTTCAGAGGCAGGAAAGCAGCCGGCGGAGTCAAGGCATCATCAGCGATGGTCCTGTACTAAAATTTCTTGAGATGGAGCCTAAAAGCTTCATCATCCAAGTTGGATTTCAAGCCGGTTTCAATCCGGTTGTCGTCTATCACACTATTGAAGGCCCATGCGATCTTCTCCCTTCTCTTCAGCGGAGCCCACCTGTTCACTAAGAAATTTCCAAAAACCATTTGGGGCGTCACTACACCCTCCACACATTCTTGGATTCTAGCCAGGACAAGCTTGAATGCATTCGATAGCTTCGGAACTATGTTCTAGGGATTGGTGTCAATGTTGGAGAGTCCTTGGGGCAGCTCCAGCCTATCGTGCTCGTCCAAAACAATGATGACCCAGTCTTTCTTCCAGTCATCCCATTTGCCAAAGGGGAATGACTTCAAGTACTTGAAGGGGTAGTTCTTGCACTTCATGAAGTAGTAAAAGCCAAGCAGCTCTGTCCCCATGCTGGTGGTATGGACTGTGAAGAAGGTCCGGAACAGCTCGATGCAAGGAGGCATGCCCACCCACATCTCGCAGAAGTGGACGAAAGTCGCCACCAGCAGGAGAGAGTGCGGGCCAACATGATGCATTTGGAGGCCGTAGAAGTCCGACAACATCAAGATGAAACTTGAAAATGTTGGGTTTAGAACCACCACGGCGTAAGCTGAGAAGTACACCATCTGGGCATGGCGCTCCTTCTTGAAGGGGAGCTTGCCAACCGAATCATGTGGTTGAAGGAGTCTTTGGGCCACCCCATGAAGGTCCGGACCTTCATCAGATTATCCTTGCTCTGGATGTGGCTTTTGGGAAGACCTAGCTCCACCGCAACAAAGTGGAGCAAAGGAAGAGTAATCTAGGCAAAGGTTGCGAGGCTCTGAGCATGAGTTTGATCAAAAGCATAAAGAGTCCTCAAACTGTGCGGACATTCCTTCTTAAATAAGCCTCCATGACGCTTGGATGGAAATCGCAAAGAGAGCATGGCCACATTACAAAGAATCTACCCCATTAATGACAAATAGGCCAGGGGCCACTTCGACGAAAGAGTCAAGGTTATTAACCTAGGCGAACCGTTGTCATTATGTGCGGCAGGAAGCCCGAGGGCGGCTACCTGGCAAGGTGCTCAGAACCGATACGGTTTTCGCATTGGGAACCGGCGACCTTCAATTGCATGAGATCCGCACTCAAAGATCTCATATGATGCATTCAAAACTAGCAACACGGCAAGGGTTCAACCCCGGACCATCGCCCCAATAGTTTATCAGAAGACCTTTGAAGTTGCAACGCAAGAATCGAGGATGGCCCCACCCCTGGTAGAATAACCTAACCAAAGGGTTTCTCCCAGAGGTGGGCCCCGGGGGCCACTATCGTTACCCTACGTATCTGGTACCCCATGATACCGCAAAAAGTGCAATGGAGTTCCACCTGTCAAAGTTGAAGACCTCCGTAGGACACACATGTCACATGGAGCTGGACCCGCCTCTTCAAATGGGTAGCTCCAGCACAACCACATTTAATATAAGACCGGAGCTAAACTCCCTACATAGAGGAGCTCCATGCTTGACACGTGTACAGTTACCCCGGACCTAACCCCCAAAAGAGGGAAGCTCCAATGCCACCATGTGTGTAGCGGCTCCGGACCTACCTCCCCGCGAGGGGAAGCTCCGAATCTGCCAGGTGTTGAGCCTTCGGACCTACAACACCAGCGGGAATACTGACGGATCTCCAACGACACGAACATTCAAGGTATAGTGATTGCTACAGTTACAAGGCCTAATTATGTGCAATTAATACAATATTAATGGCGCACGATCAGAAGACCCTTAATACTGGTAACGCCACCATTAAGGCGCATTATCACCTTATTAGGGTGCTTAAACACAATTAATCGTGTATTAGGCAATATTAACACCCGGGGCCACATGTCGGACCAGACAACTCATGTAACAGCCATTCCTTGGTCTATAAAAGGGATGTGCTGCACGATACAAGACAAGCAAGCTCATACGCATGCAAGCACCAGTGAATCCATAATACAAAAACACACACCCTGTGGAGTAGTGTATTACGCTCAGGCAGCCAGAACCACGTAAATCATCTGTGTCATCATCTTGTCTAGGATCTTCACGTGCCCAAACTGATACAAGAACCCCTGCAGGCTACAATTTAGTAGTACCGGGGGAAGTGTCGTTCGTACGCTTCGACACCCTCAATCCGCTGCATGACGAATGAAGGGACAACAAGGCAAAAAATAGCAACGCAGAGCAGTTTCCTTTGCAGGAGAGTTTCTATCTATATGTCTGTGCTCTGGTATCCATGATGTATCCTATATACTCGAGCCAGCCATCCACTTCAGATTCGATGTGCCATAATTTCATGAAACCACCCACTAAAATCCCTCAATGTGCAACTAATTTGAGCAGTTATGAGGCATTACACACATTAAACGTGCGCCTGCGATTATTCCTCAAATTACTCCTCATGTTGGCGTTGCAGTCTAGGTGTTGATGGAATATTCACTTTTATATACGTGGCAGACAAATAACTGCTTATTAGAACACCACTGGTCACGATGCGCACCCGCTATGTCGCAAGTCACAAGTCATGCAATGAACACGCGTAAAATCACAAAACGCGCTCGTGCGTGTGTGTGAGTTTGTGTCTATAGCACCAACCTTCATATCTCTGTATTCTCATGTTGAGAATCACTACAAGGGCCACTATATATTGGGGTACACTCATCTAGGTAGGCAATGTGGGGCTAAAGTCCCCAGCCACCTCTCCACACCACCTTGGCTTTCTACGAGGGAAGTTGGCCCCAATAAATAAGACCACAAGTGGGCTCTACGTAAGGGACAAATCTCAACCGTCAAGATTCTTGAAATGGCAGGCATGAGGAAGTGTAATCCAAGTGATATTCTTATGGAACCAACACAATATGTCAGCAAGTCCGAAGAGGTAAGTCAGGTAGATGCTAAAAGATATAGAAGTATCATTGGCTGCCTCAGGTATTTAGTGAATACAAGGCCTGACTTGACATTTTCAGTTGGAATTGTGAGTAGGTACGAGGAAGCACCATGTGAAGATCACTGGAAGGCGGTGAAACGAATACTCAGGTATGTGTCAGACACTATAGATTATGGGTGCAAGTACTCAGCAGGAGATCAACTGAAGATTGAAGGCTTTAGTGATAGTGACCTGGCTGGCGATGTGAATGACAGGAAGAGCACCACAGAGATGCTATTTTTCTTGGGGAGGAATCTAGTCACATGGAACTCTCAGAAACAGAGTTGTTGCTCTATCAACATGTGAGGCTGAATACATTGCTGCAGCCATAGCAGTATGTCAAGGAGTTTGGGTAAGCAGACTACTTGCTGAAGTTTTGTGAGAGAAGCAGAAGACATTCAGTCTCTGGGTTGAAAATGAAATGGCAATTGAGATAAGCAAAAATCCCACGTATCACGAAAGGGTGAAACACATTGATACAAGATTCACTTTATCCAAGAATGGGTTGATGGAAAGGTAGTGGAGCTTGATCATGTTGGAACCTCGGAACAGAAGGCTGATTTACTGACGAAGGCCTTGCCCAGGATAAATTTTCATGTGATCAAGGTGCAATCAGATTATGGGTGTGAAATGTTAGTTAATCTGCTTGCACGTGTGAGTCATTTGCTCATTGCATGTAGTGTTAGTTGCATCGTGTGCGTACTGGATCAGCATAAGTTAGTTCTTGCATGTTTGCTTGTATTGACCGAGTCCAGCGCAGCTTGTGGCTTAGTGGCCAGGCGCCGTGTGCATTCTGTTAGTCATGCATGAGACCGGGTAATGGATGTTCGTGGGTCAAGTGTAACCGTGCACTATGTGCATATAAAATGTACTTGACAACATAATACAGAGTTACGCCAGTTAAACAAAAGAGTTCATCTGATCTCTTCCTCTTGTTTGAGCTGAGCGGCAACACTGACGTTCCGGCGTGAGCTCGACGAGATCCTCGTACGAAGCTAAACCAGTGCGTGTTCCAGCTCTAACAAGGCTCACAACTTCCTTAGACTAATGACTCAGCCAACCTAAGCAGAAAAAACAAACTATGTAACGTTCTTGAGTTATTGAACATTCTCCACATATGTCCTGATAGTATACTTTGTCTTGGTGGCGCCGATCATCTCCTGGAGCTCCTGGAATTTGGACTTCCCCGAGTGACCTCGTCAGGATGTCTGGCTGCTCTTGAGTACTTGTAAACCCTAGTTGAACTGCACCGCTTTCAACACATTCACGAATGTAATTAAATTTTGTATCGATGTGCTTACTTCGATCACGAAGAACTGGGTTCTGGCTGAGGGCATTGCAGACATGTTGTCCAATTTGAGCAGCAGAGGTATCAGCTCCGCACTCTGGATGTCAGTGAGCAGATGACCAAGCCACACCCCCTGGCATGTGGCTGCTGCTTCGGAGATGTACTCGTTTTCGCACGAGGATAGAGCAACCTCTTTCTGTTTCTGGGATTGCCAGGTCACTGGGTTGCTGTGGAGAAAGTAGATGATGCCACTCGTGCTTTTCTGTCATCGACATCGCCTGCCATGTCATTGTAGCTGTAGACCAAGAGACCCGGCTCAACGCTTGTTAATTGATGCCATCTCCTCAAGCATTGCTGCATGCCACTGCTTGTTCTGCAGCACCTCTGCCGCTGTCGTGGGTTCATCGTCGAGCGCCACCAGCAAATTTTGGACCGATTCTCGTATGGCCAGACCAAAAGTTGATGTCTGTGCAAGGACATTGTCCACTGCAAGAAATCTGTGAGGAGCATCATCATGAGCATTATCGAGGTTGAGTTCACCCACTTGTGGTGACGTAAAGCCAACAATGTGGAAGGCTCAGATCCGAACGTGGGCATTGCTGCACTAGCCGGTTTTGTCGGGTTTTGTGGTGGTGGAGTTGGTGTTCGTGGCATCGCAGCTGGCATCAAGGGTGACTTCACCGCACCTTGCATGCCACTGCTGGTCTGCACAGTGATGAACTCAACTTGGAATGGGTCTGCATCATCATATGGTCCAGCTCCCTTCCAGGCGCCCGGTTCCAGCCATGTTTTTCCTTGAACACGACATTACATGCCGCGTGGCTGGGTTGTAGAGATGGTACACCTTCGTCCTTGGTTCATAACCAACAAATACATGGGCATACAACTATCATCAAGTTTCGACAGGTGCTTACCAACGAACTTGACGTGAGCGATGCAGCCAAATGTTTGTAGAAAATGCACTGATGGATTGGACCGGTGCCACACCTCATACGACATCTTCCCTTCAACGCTTTGTGTCAATGCTCGGTTCAGGATGAAGAGGTCCATGGTGACCGCCTCCCCTCAAAACCAGTCTGGCAGCGCCATGGCCTTCATCATGCTTCTTAGCCATCCCCATCACGGTATGATTATGTCATTCTACCGTGCCATTTTGCTAAGGCATGTATGGCGCAGTTAGTTGTCGGTTGATACTGTGCTCAGTGCAGTATTCGTTGAATGTGTGCGCCGTGAACTCTCTGCCACCACTACAAGGATTTCGGCTAATTGCAACGACGCATATTCTTGCAATAGGCCAAGTAAAAGGTGACTCTTGCAACGAATTAAATTGTTGTGTTAGTTTTAATGACCGTGACTATAAGTGGCGTGGTAATAAGATATTGCAACGATTTGACATTTGTGGTAATAGATATGGTATTGCAACAATTTGAATATGCTTTCGCAACAGTTGGTATAGTTGTAAAAAATATATGTTGTCACGATTATAACTTGTTACATTTGTGAAGAATTGTAAAAATTGGAATTTGTGGTGTTAGGATCTTAATGTGTGGATATATGACAATAGGATTCAAATGCAGCAATTCATTATTCGTGGTAATAGAGTGCTAATGCAACATTTACGGATTCGTGGCTATAGGATCGCAATGCAACGTTAATGATTTGTGGCAATAGATATTTAATGCAATGTTTTCTGAGTCGTGGCAATTTCTTCGTAATGCAACGTTTCATAATTTGTGGTGATAGAAGTCTAATGCAAAATTTTTTGATCTATGGCAATAGGTTTATAATGCAATGTTTTATGAGTCATGTCAATAGGATTGTAATGCAACATTTAATGATTTGTGGTGATAGATATTGTAATACAACGTTTTCTGAGTCGTGGCAATAGTTTTGTAATGCAACATTTTATGATATGTACCAATAGATTTGTAATACAACGTTTAATGATTTGCTGCAATAGAGTGGTAATGAAACTTTTATTGATTCATGATAATAGGTTTGTAACGCAGCGCATAATAATTTGTGACAGTAAAGTGCTAATGCAACATTTCTGAATCGTGGCAATATACCCGATTTCTAATGCAATGTTCCAATACAACCATAATGCAACAATTAATAGTTGCTGAAAAGAATAATACGGTATAGCAAAAACTAAAATATAGCTGGAATGTTATATTACAACAAATCAAAACTACATTACAATTTATATCTGTATGGTACAATTTTGAAATGTCAGTAACAATGAGACATGATAATCATAATAGTGACATATTTAAGTATCTTTTCTAAGTTCATATTTATATTAAATTCTAAAATGGCACTCCTATTAATGCAACATGTTTGTTACAATAGATACTAATGCCACACTCATGATTTGTGTCTATAGAGCGAAAATGCAATGTTTTCTTATTCGTGGCAATAGATCCTAATGCAACGCTTACAATTTGTGGTGATAAATTATAAATTCTACATTTTCAAATTCATAGTAATAAATCATAATGCAACATTCATTATTTGTGGCGAAATAATGCTAATGCAATAATTTCTGATTCATTGTAATGGATTCCTAATGCAATGTTACAAATTGTGATGATAGAGTAAAAATGCAACGTTTCCAGATTTGTGGTAATAGATACAAATGCAATGTTAATAATTTGTGGAGATAGAGTGAAAATGCAATATTTTCTTACTTGTTATAATAAATCCTAATGCGACGTTAACGATTTTGTGGCGATAGTGTGCAAATGCAGCATTTTCTAATTCGAGGAAAAAGATCCTAATGCAACATTCCTAATTTGTGGTGATAGAATAAAAATTCTATATTTTTTTATTCATGATAATAGATCCTAATGCAACATTCATGATTTGTAGTGATTAGAGTGAAAAAAACATTTTTTTTTTTTGAATTTGTTGCAATAGAACTGTAAGGCAACATTTTGTGGTTTGTGGTGATTGAGTGCAAATGCAACATTCTTTGATTCGTGACAATATATTACTAATGCAATATTTTTTGATTTATGGCGATGGAATGAAAATGCAACAATTATAATGTTTGTGGCAATATAATAAGCTCTATTCCAATGACTATTTTAGTAATTGCAAATCGAAAAATTTGTGACGATATACAAAAACAAATACAACGGTTCATAAATTTGTGACATTAAATTAAATCTATTGTAACAAAACATTATGGGAATACAACAATTAAAATATTTGTGGCAAAAAATGAAACTATTACAATGAATCACGTTGAAAATGCAGCGAGTATAAATTGTGACAAGAAAATACGTATATTGCAACAAATTAGTGAATTGTAGCAATAACATTTGATTTTTGCAACGATTCATTTTTCATTGCAATAAAATCATTGAACTAAGCCGGAATCCTTGTAGTGCGCGATCGGTACACAGTGTGCCCAGCTTTCTCCTTGCTTGAGCTTTAGCCACACCTTTGAAGTGTGCAACTGCCGCAGCAGCTTGATCATTTGACTTAAGGAGAACCAGCCATACATAGCAGCTGAAGTCATCGACGAGGAGAAGAAAATATTTCTTGCCACCAGGTGTCTAAGGCGTCACATGTCCGCAAATGTCACCGTGCACCAGCTCATGTTTGTGTTGAGTGCAGTACTTCGCGTGGCATGGAAATTGTTGTTTCCCAGCCAAGCAGATGTCACAGACCTGATCAATATAATCAAACAGTGGCAGCCCTCTCACTACTTCTCCTCATGGCAACAGCCGCAGCTCACGAAAGTTCAGATGCCCGTACTTCGCATTATAGCGCATGCCGGGTTGCTGCACTGCGCCGCGAGACACACCTGCTTGCTGTCGTTGAGAGGTAGCACGTACAGCCAATTCTGTCATCGAGGCACCTTGGCGAGCAGGTCTTGGTGTTTGTCCCAAATGCGGTGAAACCCCCTCTCCATGATCATCTTGTATCCATCCTCCTCCAACTATCCCAAGCTGATGATGTTGGTGCCGAGACGTGGGATGTGACACACCCCGGTCAGCACCTGGCATTCGCTATATTTGAACTCGAAGAGCACATTCCTGCACCCTTCCGTGCCGACAATGGAGCTGTCACCCTACACAATCCCTGTGTCAATGTTGGAGAACACAGACTTTACACTTGTCGTGTGATTTATCGCTCCAGTGTAGAGGATCCACCGTGTGCAGTCCCTATCACTGTAACATTTCAAGTTTCCAATTCAAGTATATTCAGAACAAGAATGGAGCATTAGATGCATAGGAAATGCATATGGGTTTCAAACTAAGAAATGAAGAAGTTAACCAAATTTTTAATTCTGAATGTGAACCTCCTGCCCAGAGATAATTCACGATCTTTTTTCAGTCTGATTTGAGCCTCAGTAAATTAAAAATACACGATTTAGGAGCAGAATTTTATGAATCAAAGTTTAATAGTAAAATTGAGGCCCCCTTTGGCACAGCTCTACAAAATTGATTCTCTAGATTCACTTCTAATTCTCTGTTGAAGTGATTCTGTGGCTGAAAATGATTCTCTATGACTCTCTAAAATAAACTCTTAGAATCAGGACGGAGAATCACTTCACAGAATCAGGAGAAGCTACTTTTTTTCAGCTTCCAGCCCCTTAGTTCATTTCAAAGAATCACTTCACAGAATCAGCCAAGAATCAATTCTTCTGAAAAACAATGTTTGACACAGCTTCTCTGATTCTGCCTGAGAACCAGCTCCGTGGAGGTCTGCCAAAGGGGGCCTGAGATTTAGGTTCTCCAAAAGTTAATTTTGGACCAAAGAGCACCCCTGCCAATTTTGTTGAATTTTGGAAGTTTAGAACTATTTATTTTCAAATTTTGAAGACTAAAGCTGTGAGTGAAGTCTGAAAACAAATATTAAATCCTAGTGGGATCAAGCTGTCAGTTCCTTCCCTCTCCTCCTCCCCTGCTTTGCTGCTAGGACAATGCTTGCATGCTTGCCATGAATCGAAGCCTGCAGGGGCACTACGAACCAGGCAGAGGGCTTTAAGGCACATCTGCCTTGCTTCTGTTCCACGAACCACTTTACTCCTCCACTAGTGGCTCTTCCCACTGCTACACAGAGAAAAAACAGCCATTGTTGCGAAACTAAGCACAGAGGAAAAACAACCACTTTCCAAACTACTCCTTCTCTGCAGCACCTCAGCTCGAGCCGAGCAGAATATTTTCTTACAATTTAACAAAACTGTTTATCAATTTGGTAAAAAATTGTAAAATTTGTTACATATACAATTTATAATATATATAGTAAATAACATGATAAGTTATAAATTTTAAACAAACTATAATATAAGTAATTCAAATACAATACTGATACATTAAAATATAAGAATAAGATAGACTTATGATACAATTTAGTTGACTTCTTTTGCCGTCGTATTCTAAGTAATATAAATGTATTGATTATATCAACTTTGTTCACTTTGAAGAAATTAAGAATGCATGAAAGGAGAAGAACACTAACAGTTTATTCATTACAATAAAGAAAATTGCACATAAAGAAAAGAAGACAAAACAAAGAGAATTAGGAAAGAGAACAAATTTCTTATTTATTTCAAAAATATATAAAATTTATTGTTGATCTGCGATAACATTCATGATTTATCTGGGAGCTATTTCTTAGCATGAAAAACGATAATAGAGATGATGAGTAGGTTGCCTACACAGAACGATCTGTGTGCTGCCAGAATCAATCGTCATTGCGCGGTTGAGCCTAGTCACCAGTGCTGCGATAGAAGGAAGACGCGCACGCTAGATCGATCAGTTTGTTGCCCGATACGTGCTATTATGTGATGGCTGTGGCTAGCTGCCAGCCGCAGGGTATGCTGGGGCCCAACCGACATACCATGTAGGTCCGCCAGTGACAGCTGTGTTGGTGATGTGCCTAAGAGGCAATCATAACAATTCGCTTTAAGGCCTATTGAATATTTGATCCATAAGCAATTAGGGTACTAATGGGTCTGCGACCTAAAAGCCCATTAGTATGCCTATAAATATGAGGGGTAGGGTTAGGGGCTAATCATCCCACCACGTGACAGCCCTAGACACCACCCCTCGAAGGTCTCACGCCGAGACCCTTGCCGCATGTGCGGTGCCAGCACACCAGCGCACGGTGTTCCTCTCCGTACGTGTGGACTCCATGGAGGTGCTGCTACTATTGCTGCGCTGATCGGCTATGACGATCGTGATCGTCTACCTGCTTCTCTGACGAGGACGAGGAGACGAACGAGATCGTCTAACTCCCCTGCACCAACGCACATCTACGTTTGATGCGCGGTGCGTCTAGTTGTAACGATTCATGACCTCTGTACTCGCATGTTTCCTGGGTGACGCGGTAGAGTTGCTAGAGTAACGTACCACCGATATCCCAACAGTGGCATCAGAGCCGACTTGCGTAGTTTCTGGTATAGATCTTGTTAGTAGATGGGATCTACTGTAGACATATTCATACGATGAATTTTATCGCACGGTTTTGGGGTTTGGAATTGGTTAGAGTAGATTGCGATTGTATATGACTAAAGGGTCAGTTCGTGCTCCTTCTCTGCTGTGTGCGCAACCTGTCCCTACCGGCTGGAATCACCATCGGGACTAATCGCGTACATAGCTAACAGATTGAGCCAACAGACCACGGTCATGAGTCGCGATTTACTCATGAATAACTGGTCACCTTGAAAATTGAGGCATTCTGAATGGCTCCGATTCGGGTTGATTTGATTAATTCGATGAGATTTTCATTGTGATTTCATAGATGTGATCTATTTAATTCCGTTTGGTGTCTTCTATAGCAATTACATAACATAGTTTTGCGCTAGAAATCGTTCCACGCTTAACTTGTTTTGGCAGGGAATGATGTGAATGGTATGGCCTTACTGTGATGTGATGATCTTTGTGTAAATTCGTGCAGCCTACGTGTTGCAAATTTAACACAACCGGGTTGATGTTGTCACATAATTGTATAATGACCTACGTGTCGACCTATGATGCTTGATCTCTCATGTAATTTATTTGGTAGCTATTATTTGTATTAGCTTCATTTATTATCATGGAGATGTCTTCAATCGTGGTGGAGATGCAGATCACAACAAGAAGGGAGGCATGGCAACTCAGATCTTGATGGAATCATGGCGATGGAGACCATTATGATTCTAAAGGACATACTATTCACAATGTGATATGATCATATGCCTGTGATACTTATTACTATTCTTTTCATGCTTTTCATATGGTGGATGTTTTGTCATGGTAGAATAGCTTCCCTCACAAAAGTTGAGCATTTGATGCCATTTACCAATAGCTGCACCTATGATATTTTTATCGTTGTGTGGTAGGATTGCCAAAGCAAAGTACCATCATCTATCATAATTCATAGGGTGAGTGTTGGACATTCACATGCATAGTGTTGGTTTACTCAACAAAGCTATCAAAACGGTTTTGGGCTTTATGGCATAGAGTTGGGAGCCAGGGCATTGGATGTCACCCAACAAACAAGAGTCATATAGAGATATGATTAACAATGGTTGTTTACCTATGTCACTAATTTCCTAGCAGTGAAGCCAAAGCTCATTAGGAATTAGTGAATATGGATCTTGAACCACTATATGTCGTTAGAGGGAATACGATGATCATATAGTGGTGATATCTTTTATTAAATTGTTAATAGAAGATTGGTACATAACATAGTGCTAAACCTTGCATATTTATTTTCTATTGTAGATAATGTCTTCTAGTAACAATTCTGGTTTCAATTTGTGATCTGTGCTTGAGAAGGAAAAACTCAATGGAGCTAACTTTATCGATTGGTACCGCAACCTGAGAATCGTTCTTAGGCAAGAGAAAACCGAGTACATTCTTCTGCAGCCTTACTCTGATGACCTCCCAGCTGATGCAACTAATGCAACACGTAGAGCTTATACGAAGCACTACGATGATGCACTTAATGTAAGCTGCCTCATGCTTGCCACTATGTCCCCTGATATGCAAAAACAGTATGAGCATACAGATGCTTATTCTATGATTGAGGGACTGCGTGGAATGTTTGAGAATCAAGCAAGGGCTGAGAGATACAAATCTAAAAGTACTTGTTCTCATGCAAGCTGGCGGAGGGTATCCCGGTCAGCCCTCATGTAATCAAGATGATTGGTTACATTGAAACTTTGGGCAAACTTGGTTCTGAACTCAAGGATGATCTGGCTATTGACGTGGTTCTCCAGTCGCTCCCACCGAGCTACGAGCCATTCATATTGAATTTTCAAATGAATGGCATGGAGAAAACTTTGGCTGAATTGCATGGGATGCTTAAAACAGCCGAAGAAAGCATTAAGAAAAACGCCACTCATGTGATGATGGTGCAAAAGGAGAATAAAAAGAGGAAGCGTGTGACACATCCTAAAGGTAAAGGCAATGCAAAGGTTCCCGATGAACCTTCAAGCTCAAAGTCTAAACCAAAGGGAAAATATGGCCCTTCTCCTGATGATGAATGCTTCCACTGTCATGGTAAGGGACACTGGTCTAGAAACTGCAAGAAGTACTTGGAGGATAAGAAGAAGAAGGGAAGTGAGACTTCCACTTCAGGTATAAATGTATAGAAATTAACATTGCATTATCTTCTAGTGAATCATGGGTATTTGATACCGGATCGACGATTCACACTTGCAAATCGTTGCAGGGTCTCAGTGAGACTAGAATATTTGCAAAAGGCGAGTTGGATGTTCGTGTCGGCAATGGAGCAAAGGTTGCGGTCATAGCTGTCGGAACCTACCACTTGTCATTACCCTCAGGATTAGTTTTGGAATTGAATAACTATTATTGCATTCCTACTTTGAGCAAGAACATTATCTCTTCTTCGTGTTTAGAAGAAGTTGATGGTTATGAGATTGTAATAAAGAACAAATGTTGTTCTGTTTATTACAATAATATTTTCTATGCTCAATGTCCATTGGTGAATGGATTATATGTTCTTCATCTTGAGGATAAAAATGTCTGTAACATTAATACCAAAAAAGCTCAATGAAATGATCTAAATCCCACTTTTATTTGGCATTGTCGGTTAGGTCATATAAATGAGAAACACATTGAAAAACTTCATAAAGATGGATTACTAAGCTCATTTGATTTTGAATCACTTGACACATGCGAATCTTGTTTGCTTCGGAAGATGACCAAAGCACCCTTCACTGGTCAAAGTGAGAGGGCGACTGACTTGTTGGGACTTATACATACAGATGTATGTGGACCAATGAGTTCAATTGCCAGAGGTGGTTTTCAGTACTTCATCACATTTACCGACGACTTTAGTAGATATGGTTATGTCTACCTAATGAGGCACAAGTCTAAATCCTTTGAAAAGTTCAAAGAATTTCAGAATGAAGTACATAATCAATTGGGCAAGACAATTAAACTTCTACGATCTGATCGTGGGGGTGAATATTTGAGCCATGAATTTTATGATCATTTAAAACAATGTGGAATTGTTCCACAGTTGACTCTCACCTGGAATGCCTCAATGGAATGGGGTGTCTGAGCGGAGGAACCGAACATTGTTGGACATGGTCAGGTTGATGATGAGCCAAGCAGATCTTCCACAATACTTTTGGGGTTATGCTCTTGAAACTGTTGCGTTTACACTAAGCAGAGACCAAAATAAGTCTACTGAGAAGACACCATATGAGATGTGGACCGGGAAACGTCTCAGATTGTCTTTCCTCAAAGTTTGGGGATGTGTTGTTTATGTCAAACGTTTGACGTCAGACAAACACACTCCAAAATCAGACAAATGCTTCTTTGTGGGATATCCTAGGGAAACCAAAGGATGTTATTTTTATAATAAAACAGAGGGTAAAGTGTTTACCGCTCGCAATGGTGTCTTCTTGGAGAAAGAGTTTCTCTCAAAAGGAGTTAGTGGGAGCAAGGTGCATCTTGAAGAAATTCAAGAAATACCTGAAAATGTTTCAACTTCCACTTATCCTATACAGGATGTTCAAGACGTTGTGCAACCAGTTGATGAAACACCAGCCCCACGAAGGTCTACGAGGGTACGACGTGCGACTGAAAAGTTAACGCTTCTAACCACGGAGTAGCATGACATGGTATTATTGGACAATAATGAGCCCACGACCTATACTGAAGCAATGGTGGGACCCGACTCTGAGAACTGGCTTGGAGCCAAGGAATCTGAAATTGAATCCATGCATGAAAATCAAGTTTGGAACTTGGTTGATCCAATCGAAGGTTTGAGACCTATCGATTGTAGATGGATTTTCAAGAAAAATACTGATATGGATGGAAATGTTCACATCTATAAATCACGATTGGTGGTGAAAGGTTTCAAACAAATTCAAGGTTTTGATTATGATGAAACTTTCTCACACGTTGCAATGCTTAAGTCTGTTCGGATTCTTCTAGCAATTGCTGCATATTTTGATTATAAAATACGGCAGATGGATGTCAAAACATCCTTTCTTAATGGAAGTCTAACTGAGGATGTGTACATAACACAACCTGAGGGTTTTGTCGACCCTAAAAATGCTAGTAAAATATGCAAGCTTCAAAAGTCCATCTATGGACTCAAGCAAGCATCTCGGAGTTGGAATCTACGTTTTGATGAAGTAATCAAATGGTTTGGTTTCATCAAGAACGTAGAAGAACCTTGTATTTACAAGAATTTTAGTGGGAGCGCACATGTATTTCTGGTCCTATATGTAGATGACATATTATTGATTGGAAATGACATTTCAATGCTTGATGATGTTAAACCCTCATTAAGAAAAAGTTTTTCAATGAAGAATTTAGGAGAGGCAGCTTATATTTTGGGCATAAAGATCTATAGAGATTAGATCTAAAAGGCTAATTGGATTAAGCCAAGATACATATATTGACAAGATATTGAATCGGTTCAATATGCAAGATTTCAAGAAAGGTTTCTTGCCAATGTTCTATGGCATTACTCTAAGCAAGAGTCAGTGTCCTTCGACACCTGATGAGCAAAAGAGGATGAGAGCGATTCCTTATGCTTCGGCTATTGGATCCATCATGTATGCCATGCTATGTACACGCCTAGATGTATCTTATGCTCTAAGTATCACGAGCAGGTATCAATCAGATTATGGTAAGGCTCATTGAACCGTTGTCAAAAACATCCTTAAGTACTTGAGAAGAACTAAGGATGCATTCTTAGTGTTTGGAGGTGAAGAAGAGCTCGTTGTAAAAGGTTACATCGATGTCAACTTTCAAACTGATAAGGATGATTGTAGATCGCAATCCGGATTTGTGTTCTGCCTCAATGGAGGAGCACTGGAAAAGTTCCAAGCAAGATACAGTAGCAGATTCAACCACAGAGGTGGAGTATATTGCAGCTTCTGAAGCTGCAAAGGAAGCTGTTTGGATCAGAAAATTTGTTTCTGAGTTGGGTGTTGTTCCTAGCGCGTCCAGTCCTGTGGATCTCTACTGTGACAACAGTGGAGCCATCGCACAGACAAAGGAGCCTAGATCACACAAACGATCGAAACACATACTACAACGCTATCACCTCATTTGAGAGATCATTGACCGAGGTGATGTGAAGATATGCAAGGTGCTCACGGATTTGAATGTTGCAGATCCGTTGACAAAACCTCTTCCACAATCAAAGCATGAGGCACACACGAGATCTATGGGTATTAGATACATACATCAGTAATCATAGTGTGTAGTGGGAGACTTATGTCACAGCTATGTTTATGTACTATTAAATAAATTGTTATATGAGTAATCATTATTTACATTGATCATCAAGTATGTGACTTGTTCGTGAAACTCTTTGTTAAAAGTAATGTTACTCTAGATGATCCCTAGTCTATATCATTATATGAGATAATGATTGCATACAGACTAGCACATGTATTAATTGATGATCATGTTTCACGGATCATAGATATGGAGATATCGAATTAATAATGTGAACACATGTTAGTGAACATGCTGTTGGATTGACCCACTCCGAGACACTGCTGGGATTGTTATTTCCATATGTGCCATCAGTTGGTCTTGAGTGATACACCTGCTAGATCCTTAGACCTGAGACACCATTGTTTCTCAGTATGCGTTGTTTTGTACTTTGAGACTACCAAACGCTACTCCGTAATTGGGTAGTCATAAAAGTAGTCTTCGGGTATATAATGAAACATAAAATGGGATGTGCGTGGATCAAGATGGAATTTGCCCCTCCTTAATAACAAGAGAGATATCTCTGGGCCCCTCGAGATAGTTGGATTTGAAATTGCATGGCCATGACAATGTGATTATTGGTTAATCACAGTGACTAAAAGTTAGTCATGAAATGAATCCACTATTTGATCGAGTGAATGGTTGAGCTATCACAAGGATGGCATGCATCTCGCCTTGAGCTTGACTGGTATCGTGAGGCAAAGGGATTAGCATGTTGAATGTATCTAGGTTCGGCCGATATGATCTTTATGTACATTCAGGAGTCAGTATGTCCTGCTAGGTACCTCTACTGACTTGTGGTTGGAAATGGTTTCCATTCACAACCGACTGCACATGAACCTAACGGGTCACACACTTAAGGAGTTGGAATATTAAAAATCTTGGCTAGATGATTGTCTCTAGTGCATGTGGGAGATTGTTGGTGATGTGCCCAAGAGGCAATCATAACAATTCGTTTTAAGGCCTAAAGGATATTTGATCCATAAGCAATTCGGGTACAAATGGGCTCGACGTAAAAGCCCATTAGTACGCCTATAAATATGAGGGGTAGGGTTAGGGGCTAATCATTCCACCACGTCACAACCCTAGCCACCACACCTCGGGGCCTCACACCGAAACCCTTGCCGCGCGTGCGGTGCTAACACACCGGCACACGGTGTTCCACTCTGTACGTGTGGACTCCGTGGAGGTGCTGCTACTACTGCTGCGCTGATCGGCTACGACGATTGTGATCGTCTACGTGCTTCCGTGACAAGGACGAGGAGGAGACGAACGAGATCGTCTACCTCCCCTGCACCGACGCACATCTACGTTCTGCTGCGCTGCGCGTCTATTGGTAATGATCCATGACCTCTGTACTCGCATGTTTCCTAGGTGACGCGGTAGAGTTGCTATAGTAATGTACCGCCGATATCCCTACAAGCTGTGCATGAAGGTTGTCGGTACCCTACGGACAGGGTACCCCGCGTATAATCAAGAAGCTGCTCTGGACCCTGCCTCCTCGTCGAGACAGGGTCTAGAGCAGTCATGTGTCCCGCAGAGCCAGACCCTGCCACTCCACAGAGGCAGGCTCCGATACCGCCACCTGTCCTGTGAAGTCGGACCTTCCTCTCCACAGAGTTGGGTTTTGTGACCGCCACGTGTCTTGCGAAGCCGGTCCATGTCTCCCAACAGAGGTGGGCTCTGGCACCGCCGCTTGTCCCGCAGCTCTGGACTATATCTCTCCACAGAGGTGGGCTCTAGCACCGCCACATATCCTGTAGCTCCGGATTCGGCCTCTCCGCTGAGGTGGGCTTCGGTGCTACCAAGTGTTGAGGGGGTCTGAACCATGCCTCACCACAGTGGAGGCCCCTGATACTGCCACGAATCCCAAGGCACTAGACCCTACCTCCCTGCAAAAGCGGGGCACCGCCACGTGTCCTATGGCACCGGGCCTCACCTTCCTGCTAAGGAGGGCACTAGAGCTATCACGTGTGACTACTTGACTTGTGGTTGATTGATGGGGGTAGGCAGCGAGAGTAAATTAAGTTATTTCATGTCCAGTCGCACATTTATGTCTGGTGCCTTCCCCAAGCGCACGGGCACAGTGATGATGTCAGGTGCTGCAGTTCCCAGTCAGAGCATAGTGATGGTGCAACTATGCTGCTCCACACGGCTGATGGAGTAGGTTGCGGCAACACGACAAATGGGACATTCTCCACCATCATCATCACCTATTCTTAGCCATTGGCGGTTAGGCGCGACAAAACGACGGGTCTTTAAGTCATCATCAGAAACTACTACAAGTAGTCATGAGGACTCTAGATCGTGTATAGGATACAAATCCCAGAGCCACTTGTCGGGCCCTGGTTGTTGTCTAACTCCCCGACCTTTTTCTATAAAAGGATTGAGCAGCCACCAACATAGGACGACGAGTCTCACACACTGAAAGGCTTACACAAGCGCATAGACATCTCCACTCAAACTCAGACAAGCAATAGCAATACAACACACTCTTGTGGATGTAGGGTATTATGCTCTAGCTGCCCGAACCACGTAAATGTCGGTGTTCACCATCTCCATTTCATTCGACTGCTTCAGAAACATTAGACCCCCCAATCAAAGAAACTTCACGGGCTGCTCCAGTAGCAGGTTTGGGCGATCTGTCGTATTCACACTTTGACATTTGGCTTCCCAGGTAGGGGGGCTATTGCACTTTGAAGTCAGTCGTTCCTTGAAAAGGAGAACATCACCGCCATGGTGAGCATCCGCTCAATCACCGGCTCCTCTAAGCCCCGACGCATCACGGCGGCGGAGGACGGAGCCATTTCCCGCTCTAGAGCGGGCCAACCCAGCTGTGCCGATGGTTACACAACCACCACTCAAGCAACCGCAAGGGTCGTCGCCTCGTGGCGGACTCCCGTAGCCTTGGTGATGATGACACCGCCAGCTGCTGTAAAAGCCCACTTTTGAAGAGGATGAAAATGCAAAAATATGAACATAACTTTTTTTACGTTGAAATAGAATTCAAACTCACATGAATTAGTTTAACTAATAAATGATGCTAGAAGTGTGGATTTATTAAAACCTCAAACTAATTGAGGAACTGTGTGTATGATTTAACTTAAGCAAGTAATTCTAAAAAGATGAAATTTCAAATGCAATTAAAAATACAAAGTCAAATTGTAATTCCAGGGCAAAAATCTAGATTAGAGTCATAACATAAGAAATTACATAAGTAGTGGTATTTTGTTCAGTTATTTGAGTAAGGAAAGGAAAGAATAAGATTAGCTAGTTCCTATGTGAGGGTAATATTAAATCAAGTCATATTGGTGTAATTTGAATTAAAAAAATAAATACAAAAATTAACTTGTATTAACAATTCAAATATGAAATTACCAGTGAATTTTCAGGTTCAAGTTAGCTGAGCTACTACAGCAGATATAAACCAAGGTTAATTGTCAATTAAGTGGAACATATAAGGGAGGCTTCAATATTTAATTCAAATACCATGCCAAAAAGGATTCAAATTCAAATCAAAGTGCCCTATTCACATTTGTTAGATTATAGATTTGAGTTCACCAATATATTTTCCATAGTTCAAATAACCAACCTGTCATTTTTCATTAATTTGGAACCTCAATTGTTTTATATTTCAATCAAGCCATGGGACGGAATTCGAATTCAAATCAAAATTCTATAAATCAAATTGTTTGAAACTCAGAATTGATCTCACCATTAGACTGTCCATATTTCAAATGGTAGCTCTGCCAATTCTTCTCATTTTTAGAATTTATCTGCTGGCTCTATTGGATTTTACAAAAAAGGAGAGAGGGTGTGGACCCCACATGTCATCACCTCATTCTCAACCGACTCCTTTCTGTTCTCTGGTGGCGCCACGGCACAGCCGACATGCCTCCGAGCTCCTTACCAGTTGAGAGCAAATCCAGCGCATAGCCAGCCTCAGCTCGCCCTCATCCACTCCCTGAGCGATATTTTTTCCCATCTCTTGAGCTGCACCGTGTTCTTCCCTCCCGCACAACAGCAGCGCACCTGTTCGCCATGTCTCTGCACGTCATCTCGCCGTCGTGCAGGCCCGTGGAACTGCTTCCTTGCTGTCCCACTCAAGGTCAAGGACTGATGCAAACATGCTTCAACGCCTCCCCGACGCCAAGCCTGCGGCCGTTCCTGCGCGGCACCACTCACGGAGCTCCGTCGCTGCTGTTTGAGCCGTCCTTTCGCTTCAACGTCGCCTGGAGATCTCGTCCGCTCTTCTGCGCAACCAAGCCCCTTGATGGACTCACGAGGTCAACATCTACCTCCCCGACCAGCGTGGACGCTGCCTCCTTCATCCTTGTATGGTTCTCGGCGGACGTTGCTTCTTCATCCTCGCTTCGCGGTTTTCCTTTGCATCCACGTCGCCCGGGGCCTACAAGGCCTTCTTCACATAACTATCAACACCATAAGGTCCACAAATACCTCCTTTATCTTTCTTTAGCGTAGCTCACCCATCTGTAGTCACCACATGGCCTATTATGAATTTCCTCCACCGGCGGTCACCATGAAAACTGAACATTCACCATAGAAATTCTTCTTCTCTGGTGTGATCCACATCGTTCCGTTTTAACCAGTGCATATAGGCTTCCTTGCGCACACGTCGGTGTAAACTAATTAGAAAATGGTCAACCTGTTCCGCAGGTATGGTAGATCTTGTCGCCGCGCTTAATTCAAAAGCCACTTCATTGCTGCTGCGACCCATCTTCCCGATATCTCGGCTCCGATTGGTATCCACACCTGGGTTCTCTATCGTATCACGAAGCTCTCCGAAGAAACATAACCGAGTTCTGTGCCGTACACAGTGAGTAAATCATCGCCGGAGTTTCATTTCAGCCGCCGCTCGACGCCGGCCATTTTCCGATGAGAACCACTGCCCACCGACCTTCCCAAATGCGTTATTATGTTTCTCTCCATTGTTTTGACCCAGCTGTAAATGGAAAATGTGGTGGAGTCACTTCTCGGCGAGCTGCTGCCGTTGCCCCGTGAGCTCCAGCCGCCATGGCTCTGTATCGAGGCCTCAAAGGATCTTTTTGTGGCCAATTTGCAATCCTGTGCGCAAATTATGTAGATTTTTATAGACCACATTATGTCATTGCTTTAGCTGAAATTTAACTAGCACCTTTCGTATGACATATGTGGACTGCTACAAAAATCTCAGCTTCATTTCACTTTGTCTTCATCAGATTATGACAGTAGTGTGTTTCCTCTAAATCAAAGTCATAATGAACTTCCAAATTCCATTACTCTCAACTTGGGTAAATTCAAACCTCTCCACCAGAATTGAGATCCACTTAGAGCCTTCCTATGGTCCTGTACAGTATATCAATTTCATTCTCCAGATGTATAAAGTTTCCTCGTTGCTAAACTATATTCTTATGATTTGCATCTCACATCGAATAGTAATTGAGACGAATGACTTGGAGGACTTGGAGGAGGGATTTCTATTGGAAGGACCAGCAGCTGATTGTGTTCTCATCACACTGACTTTGACTAACCGTTGAGCAAGTCAAGCCCCGGTTTGCATTTAAGAGCTTTTATAAAAATTTTCTTTGTATCACACTACATCTTGGAGACGAATTGTGCATTAGGTCCAGATGATTTTGATACTCAACTTGCATAACCAAAACACCCATGGAGTATTTGGGTAGCTGTTAAGTCCTCGTGTAGCTGTTGCTATGCTAAATGTTGTATAAAAATCCAGTAGAAGTTGAGTAGTTGGAATCTACATGCGAGATAGGTTGGATCTCACATGGGATTGGTTTATGGTAGGGAATAACTTATGGAAATGAATATGAGACCGGGCAGCGAGGTGGGATGTGTAACCCTGCCTGTGTCGATTGAGGACCGATCCATGCGCGGCCCTGTTGGTGAAGTTTGAGCTGTACCGGATGCATACTAGTATATGGGACCCAGGAAACTGATGTAACTCATAGAACTTGGTGTGGAAACTTCTACGCTGTCTTTGAATGGAGTTGAGAAGGCATAAAGGTGTAAATCTTCTAGCGGGCAACTTCGACGTGTCCGTGTAGGGGACCTTTTGCTCAGGATGGAGAGTTGATTCCATATTAGGGCCTCTTGTGAAAATTGGCTGCATAAGGCATAGAGTGAAGCCCACCGACGTGGCTTCCTTGCGGGCGTATGTGTCGTGCGTTCCGTGTTATTTATTAATTGCAATTACTGTCGCTTGCGGTTATGCACTGAGCATACTTATTCGCTGAGTCATGATGTAGTAAATTGATAGGAATTGTTTATATAAATCATGCTCTATTCTTAATCACTTTTTTACTACTTGTATGCTCTAGTTATATTGCTAACTAAATTTACCTTTTATGAAACATTAAATTGCTGCTAAAATATGAAAATAAAGGACATACATTAGGTGAGTTTCTTTTATGCAAATTCAGCTGCCTATGTAATAGAGTTTCCAGCATGTAGAGTTGCATGTTTAGGTGAGACGGTTAAGTCTTGCTGAGCGTTAAGCTCATGGTTTGTGGATTAATGTTTTTGCAGGTAGCATCGCATATGACAGGTTCCGTAGTGCGGCATCACCCCTCTCGGTTTGTATTGCCGAGAGGAAATCCCACAAGCCGCTGCTTTGCTTCGCGTTGCTAGTATGAGGTATTCCCGGCTGAATACTCTTACTTGTCAAGTAGCTAGGATTGAATAAGTGTATTATGTATCTTCCGCTGCTTATGTACTCCGATGTACATTATTTTGTAAACTTGCATAGCTTATGAAATAAAACTTTGGTATGTGTCACATATTCTTTTCGTGTGTGCTGTTGGGTGTCGCATCGCACGGCACCACCCAATGCGATTTTTGGAATGTCGGGACACCGGTCCCGAGTCAGGAGACAACGTCACAACAACGCAGGCTCTTCTCCACAACCCTCCGCTTCAAAGTGCTCCACTAGCAGCGGTAGAGCAGTGGCGCAACGATGTTGACCACCACGTCATCGCCACCATCAACACACCTCCACGATGGAGGCAACAAACCGCCGCGTCGCATGTGTCGATGTCGTGTACGTCAATGATAGACTGTCGAACGGGCGACTCACACTCGACAGCAATAGCCAGGCTTTCCACAACCGACCTCAAGGCCGAGCTAGACCATCACCGTGCAAGGGAGGATGGTCATGTCACCATCGAGCGGTGTCATGAGCGGTGTTGCAACTTCGAGGGTGACTATAGCGCACCTTGCACAAAAGCCCCGACGCATGCTGCGCAGAACCCTGCTCTAGCGGGAGTAGGTGGTGGTTGCGGCGCCCTTGCACCACACCTCCGTTTCATAGTGTAGCCACACAAGCTCCAGCCCCACTTGCTGGAAAAGTACGACGGGACCATCAACCCCGCCGAGTTCCTGCAGATCTACTCCACCTCCATCCTTGCTGGAGGAGGGGATGAGGCCATCATGGCCAACTACTGCCCCATCGACTTGACCAACAATGCTCGGTCATGACTCATGAACCCCCCCCCCCCCCCCCCGGAGTCTATAACCTCCTTGGCAGTGTTTTGCCAACTGTTCAAGCGAACTTTGGCAGCTCCAAGCTCGACCTCCACGTCATGCAGTAGCGCTAGGGAGAGTCAACATGATCCTTCATCCAGCGTTTCTTCAAGGTCAGGAACAACATCCCCATGTTTCAAACGTTTCTGTTGTTGTTGCATTCCGACAAGGTGTGAGAGACAAGAAGATACTGGAGGAGTTAGCACGCACAACGTGCAAGACGTCTTTGAGCTTCTCATCCTGGCACACAAGTGCGCCTGGGCTATGGAAGAGCGCGACTGGCATTCGCAACCTGCCCTCAAGGCATGGAAAGCCGGACTGCCCAATGTAGATGCTTCTACCCACGGTAGCAATAAAAACAAGAAAAAGGTTGGAGGCAAGGACAAACCTCTAGCCGGGACACCCACCGCTGCAGCTTCAGCGACTGGTAGGGGCCGGTGGCCACGCCCGGACAAGCAACCGCAACAGTCACCCGATAGTTATGATGACGACTAGTGATGCCCGGTACACAACAACAAGGGCCACAACGCTAGTGAGTGCCAGGAGATCAAGAAGCTCATGGAGCGCTATCGCGAGCAGCAGCAGCGCCCTGACTGTGCGCCATTCCGCCAACAGGTAGGCAAGCAGAAGGATGACGCCCAGTTCAATCAAGAGAAGGATTACTAAGCTTAGGTCATATAAATGAGAAACACATTGAAAAACTCCATAAAGATGGATTACTAAGCTCATTTGATTTTGAATCACTTGACACATGCGAATCTTGTTTGCTTTGGAAGATGACCAAAGCACCCTTCACTGGTCAAAGTGAGAGGGCGACTGACTTGTTGGGACTTATACATACAGATGTATGTGGACCAATGAGTTCAATTGCCAGAGGTGGTTTTCAGTACTTCATCACATTTACCGACGAATTTAGTAGATATGGTTATGTCTACCTAGTGAGGCACAAGTCTAAATCCTTTGAAAAGTTCAAAGAATTTCAGAATGAAGTACATAATCAATTGGGCAAGACAATTAAACTTCTACGATCTGATCGTGGGGGTGAATATTTGAGCCATGAATTTTATGATCATTTAAAACAATGTGGAATTGTTCCACAGTTGACTCTCACCTGGAATGCCTCAATGGAATGGGGTGTCTGATCGGAGGAACCGAACATTGTTGGACATGGTTAGGTCGATGATGAGCCAAGCAGATCTTCCACAATACTTTTGGGGTTATGCTCTTGAAACTGTTGCGTTTACACTAAGCAGAGACCCAAATAAGTCTGTTGAGAAGACATCATATGAGATGTGGACCGGGAAACGTCTCGGATTGTCTTTCCTCAATGTTTGGGGATGTGATGTTTATGTCAAACGTTTGACATCAGACAAACACACTCCAAAATCAGACAAATGCTTCTTTGTGGGATATCCTAGGGAAACCAAAGGATATTATTTTTATAATAAAACAGAGGGTAAAGTGTTTACCGCTCGCAATGGTGTCTTCTTGGAGAAAGAGTTTCTCTCAAAAGGAGTTAGTGGGAGCAAGGTGCATCTTGAAGAAATTCAAGAAATACCTGAAAATGTTTCAACTTCCACTTATCCTATACAGGATGTTCAAGACGTTGTGCAACCAGTTGATGAAACACCAGCCCCACGAAGGTCTACGAGGGTACGATGTGCGACTGAAAAGTTAATGCTTCTAACCACGGAGCAGCATGACATGGTATTATTGGACAATAATGAGCCCACGACCCATACTGAAGCAATGGTGGGACCCGACTCTGAGAAGTGGCTTGGAGCCATGGAATCTGAAATTGAATCCATGCATGAAAATCAAGTTTGGAACTTGGTTGATCCAATCGAAGGTGTGAGACCTATCGATTGTAGATGGATTTTCAAGAAAAATATTGATATGGATGGAAATGTTCACATCTATAAATAGCGATTGGTGGCGAAAGGTTTCAAACAAATTCAAGGTTTTGATTATGATGAAACTTTCTCACACGTTGCAATGATTAAGTCTGTTCGGATTCTTCTAGCAATTGCTGCATATTTTGATTATAAAATATGGCAGATGGATGTCAAAACATCCTTTCTTAATGGAAGTCTAACTGAGGATGTGTACATAACACAACCTGAGGGTTTTGTCGACCCTAAAAATGCTAGTAAAATATGCAAGCTTCAAAAGTCCATCTATGGACTCAAGCAAGCATCTCGGAGTTGGAATCTACGTTTTGATGAAGTAATCAAAGGGTTTGGTTTCATCAAGAACGTAGAAGAACCTTGTATTTACAAGAAGTTTAGTGGGAGCGCACATGTATTTCTAGTACTATATGTAGATGACATATTATTGATCGGAAATGACATTCCAATGCTTGATGATGTTAAATCCTCATTAAGAAAAAGTTTCTCAATGAAGAATTTAGGAGAGGCAGCTTATATTTTGGGCATAAAGATCTATAGAGATAGATCTAAAAGGCTAATTGGATTAAGCCAAGATACATATATTGATAAGATATTGAATCGGTTCAATATGCAAGATTTTAAGAAAGGTTTCTTGCCAATGTTCTATGGCATTACTCTAAGCAAGAGTCAGTGTCCTTCGACACCTGATGAGCAAAAGAGGATGAGAGCGAATCCTTATGCTTCGGCTATTGGATCCATCATGTATGCCATGCTATGTACACGCCTAGATGTATCTTATGCTCTAAGTATCACGAGCAGGTATCAATAAGATTATGGTAAGGCTCATTGGACCGTTGTCAAAAACATCCTTAAGTACTTGAGAAGAACTAAGGATGCATTCTTAGTGTTTGGAGGTGAAGAAGAGCTCGTTGTAAAAGGTTACATCGATGTCAACTTTCAAACTGATAAGGATGATTGTAGATCGCAATCCGGATTTGTGTTCTGCCTCAATGGAGGGGCACTGGAAAAGTTCCAAGCAAGATACAGTAGCAGATTCAACCACAGAGGTGGAGTATATTGCAGCTTCTGAAGCTGCAAAGGAAGCTATTTGGATCAGAAAATTTGTTTCTGAGTTGGGTGTTGTTCCTAGCGCGTCCAGTCCTGTGGATCTCTACTGTGACAACAGTGGAGCCATCGCACAGGCAAAGGAGCCTAGATCACACAAACGATCCAAACACATACTACAACGCTATCACCTCATTTGAGAGATCATTGACCGAGGTGATGTGAAGATATGCAAGGTGCTCACGGATTTGAGTGTTGCAGATCCGTTGACAAAACCTCTTCCACAATCAAAGCATGAGGCACACACGAGATCTATGGGTATTAGATACATACATCAGTAATCATAGTGTGTAGTGGGAGACTTGTGTCACAGCTATGTTTATGTACTATTAAATAAATTGTTATATGAGTAATCATTATTTACATTGATCATCAAGTATGTGACTTGTTCGTGAAACTCTTTGTTAAAAGTAATGTTACTCTAGATGATCCCTAGTCTATATCATTATATGAGATAATGATTGCATACAGACTAGCACATGTATTAATTGATGATCATGTTTCACAGATCATAGATATGGAGATATCGAATTAATAATGTGAACACATGTTAGTGAACATGGTGTTGGATTGACCCACTCCGAGACACTGTTGGGATTGTTATTTCCATATGTGCCATCAGTTGGTCTTGAGTGATACACCTGCTAGATCCTTAGACCCGAGACACCATTGTTTCTCACTATGCTTTTTTTTGTACTTTGAGACTACCAAACGCTACTCCGTAATTGGGTAGTCATAAAAGTAGTCTTCGGGTATATAATGAAACATAGAATGGGATGTGCGTGGATCAAGATGGAATTTGCCCCTCCTTAATAACAAGAGAGATATCTCTAGGCCCCTCGAGATAGTTGGATTTGAAATTGCATGGCCATGACAATGTGATTATTGGTTAATCACAGTGACTAAAAGTTAGTCATGAAATGAATCCACTATTTGATCGAGTGAATGGTCGAGCTATCACAAGGATGGCATGCATCTCGCCTTGAGCTTGACTGGTATCGTGAGGCAAAGGGATTAGCATGTTGAATGTATCTAGGTTCGGCCGATATGATCTTTATGTACATTCGGGAGTCAGTATGTCCTGCTAGGTACCTCTACTGACTTGTGGTTGGAAATGGTTTCCATTCACAACCGACTGCACATGAACCTAACGGGTCACACACTTAAGGAGTTGGAATATCGAAAATCTTGGCTAGATGATTGTCTCTAGTGCAAGTGGGAGATTGTTGGTGATGTGCCCAAGAAGCAATCATAACAATTCGTTTTAAGGCCTATTGGATATTTGATCCATAAGCAATTAGGGTACAAATGGGCCTGCGACGTAAAAGCCCATTAGTACGCCTATAAATATGAGGGGTAGGGTTAGGGGCTAATCATTCCACCACGTCACAGCCCTAGCCACCACACCTCGAAGGCCTCACACCGAGACCCTTGCCGCGCGCGCGGTGCTAGCACACCGGCACATGGTGTTCCACTCCGTACGTGTGGACTCCGTGGAGGTGCTGCTACTACTGCTGCGCTGATCGGCTACGACGATCGTGATCGTCTACGTGCTTCCACGACAAGGACGAGGAGGAGACGAACGAGATCGTCTACCTCCCCTGCACTGACGCACATCTACGTTCTGCTGCGCTGCGCGTCTATTGGTAATGATCCATGACCTCTGTACTCGCATGTTTCCTAGGTGACGCGGTAGAGTTGCTAGAGTAATGTATCGCCGATATCCCTACAAGCTGTGCATGAAGGTTGTCGGTACCCTATAGACAGGGTACCCCGCGTATAATCAAGAAGCCGCTCTGGACCCTGCCTCCTCGTCGAGACAGGGTCTAGGGCAGTCATGTGTCCCGCAGAGCCGGACCCTGCCACTCCACAGAGGCAGGCTCAGATACCGCCACCTGTCCTGTGAAGTCGGACTTGCCTCTCCACAGAGTTGGGTTTTGTGACCGCCACGTGTCTTGCGAAGCCGGTCCATGTCTCCCAACAGAGGTGGGCTCTCGCACCGCCGCTTGTCCCGCATCTCTGGACTATATCTCTCCACAGAGGTGGGCTCTAGCACCGCCACATATCCTGCAGCTCTGGACTCGGCCTCTCCGCTGAGGTGGGCTTCGGTGCTACCAAGTGTCGAGGGGGTCTGGACCCTGCCTCACCACAGTGGAGGGCCCTGATACTGCCACGAATCCCAAGGCACTAGACCCTACCTCTCTGCAAAAGCGGGCTATGGCACAACCACGTGTCCTATGGCACCGGGCCTCACCTTCCCGCTAAGGAGGGCACTAGAGCTATCACGTGTGACTACTTGCCTTGTGGTTGACTGATGGGGGTAGGCAGCGAGAGTAAATTAAGTTATTTCATGTCCAGTCGCACATTTATGTCTGGTGCCTTCCCCAAGCGCACGGGCACAGTGATGATGTCAGGTGCTGCAGTTCCCAGTCAGAGCATAGTGATGGTGCAACTATGCTGCTCCACGCGGCTGATGGAGTAGGTTGCGGCAACACGACAAATGGGACATTCGCCACCATCATCATCACCTATTCTTAGCCATTGGCGGTTAGGCGTGACAAAACGGCGGGTCTTTGAGTCATCGTCAGAAACTACTACAAGTAGTCATGAGGACTCTAGATCGTGTATAGGATACAAATCCCAGAGCCACTTGTCGGGCCCTGGTTGTTGTCTAACTGCCCGACCTTTTTCTATAAAAGGATTGAGCAGCCACCAACATAGGACGACGAGTCTCACAGGCTGAAAGGCTTACACAAGCGCATAGACATCTACACTCAAACTCAGACAAGCAATAGCAATACAACACACTCTTGTGGATGTAGGGTATTATGCTCTGGCTGCCCGAACCACGTAAATGCCGGTGTTCACCATCTCCATTTCATTCGACTGCTTCAGAAACATTAGACCCCCCAATCAAAGAAACTTCACGGGCTGCTCCAGTAGCAGGTTTGGGAGATCTGTCGTATTCACACTTTGACATTTGGCTTCCCAGGTAGGGGGGCTATTGCACTTTGAAGTCAGTCGTTCCTTGAAAAGGAGAACATCACCGCCATGGTGAGCTTCCGCTCAATCACCGGCTCCTCTAAGCCCCGACGCATCACGGCGGCGGAGGACGGAGCCATTTCCCGCTCTAGAGCGGGCCAACCCAGCTGTGCTGATGGTTACACAACCACCACTCAAGCAACCGCAAGGGTCGTCGCCTCGTGGTGGACTCCCGTAGCCTCGGTGATGATGACACCGCCAGCTGCTGTAAAAGCCCACATTTGAAGAGGATGAAAATGCAAAAATATGAACATAACTTTTTTTATGTTGAAATAGAATTCAAACTCACATGAATTAGTTTAACTAATAAATGATGCTAGAAGTGTGGGTTTATTAAAACCTCAAACTAAATGAGGAACTGTGTGTATGATTTAACTTAAGCAAGTAATTCTAAAAAGATGAAATTTCAAATGCAATTAAAAATACAAAGTCAAATTGTAATTCCAGGGCAAAAATCTAGATTAGAGTCATAACATAAGAAATTACATAAGTAGTGGTATTTTGTTCAGTTATTTGAGTAAGTAAGGAAAGGAAAGAATAAGATTAGCTAGTTCCTATGTGAGGGTAATATTAAATCAAGTCATATTGGTGTAATTTGAATTAAAAACGATAAATCCAAAAATTGACTTGTATTAACAATTCAAATATGAAATTACCAGTGAATTTTCAGGTTCAAGTTAGCTGAGCTACTACAGCAGATATAAAGCAAGGTTAATTGTCAATTAAGTGAAACATATAAGGGAGTCTTCAATATTTAATTCAAATACCATGCCAAAAAGGTTTCAAATTCAAATCAAAGTGCCCTATTCACATTTGTTAGATTATAGATTTGAGTTCACTAATATATTTTCCATAGTTCAAATAACCAACCTGTCATTTTTCATTAAAACCTCAATTGTTTTATATTTCAATCAAGCCATGAGACGGAATTCGAATTCAAATCAAAATTCTATAAATCAAATTGTTTGAAACTCCGAATTGATCTCACCATTAGACTGTCCATATTTCAAATGGTAGCTCTGCCAATTCTTCTCATTTTTAGAATTTATCTGCTGGCTCTATTGGATTTTACAAAAAAGGAGAGAGGGTGTGGACCCCACATGTCAGCAACTCATTCTCAACCGACTCTGTTCTGTTCTCTGGTGGCGCCACGGCACAGCCGACATGCCTCCGAGCTCCTTACCTGTTGAGAGCAAATCCAGCGCATAGCCAGCCTCAGCTCGCCCTCATCCACTCTCTGAGCGATATTTTTTTCCCAGCTCTTGAGCTGCACCGTGTTCTTCCCTCCCGCACACCAGCAGCGCACCTGTTCGCCATGTCTCTGCACGTCATCTCGCCGTCGTGCAGGCCCGTGGAACTGCTTCCTTGCTGTCCCACTCGAGGTCAAGGACTGATGCAAACGTGCTTCAACGACTCCCCGACGCCAAGCCTGCGGCCGTTCCTGCGCGGCGCCACTCAACGGAGCTCCGTCGCTGCTGTTTGAGCCGTCCTTTCGCTTCAACGTCGCCCTGAGATCTCGTCCGCTCTTCCGCGCAACCAAGCCCCTTGATGGACTCACGAGGTCAACATCTACCTCCCCGACCAGCGTGGACGCTGCCTCCTTCATCCTTGTACGGTTCTCGGTGGACGTTGCTTCTTCGTCGTCGCTTCGCGGTTTTCCTTTGCATCCACGTCGCCCGGGGCCTACAAGGCCTTCTTCACATAACTATCAACACCATAAGGTCCAGAAATACCTCCTTTATCTTTCTTTAGCGTAGCTCACCCATCTGTAGTCACCACATGGCCTATTCTGAATTTCCTCCACCGGCGGTCACCATGAAAACTGAACATTCACCATAGAAATTCTTCTTCTCTGGTGCGATCCACATCGTTCCGTTTTAACCAGTGCATATAGGCTTCCTTGCGCACACGTCGGTGTAAACTAATTAGAAAATGGTCAACCAGTTCCGCAGGTATGGTAGATCTTGTCGCCGCGCTTAATTCAAAAGCCACTTCATTGCTGCTGCGACCCATCTTCCCGATATCTCGGCTCCGATTGGTATCCACACCTGGGTTCTCTATCGTATCACGAAGCTCTCCGAAGAAACATAACCGAGTTCTGTGCGGTACACAGTGAGTAAATCGTCGCCGGAGTTTCATTTCAGCCGCCGCTCGACACCGGCCATTTTCCGATGAGAACCACTGCCCACCGACCTTCCCAAATGCGTTATTATGTTTCTCTCCATTGTTTTGACCCAGCTGTAAATGGAAAATGTGGTGGAGTCACTTCTCGGCGAGCTGCTGCCGTTGCCCCATGAGCTCCAGCCGCCATGGCTCTGTATCGAGGCCTCAAAGGATCTTTTTGTGTCCAATTTGCAATCCTGTGCGCAAATTATGTAGATTTTTATAGACCACATTATGTCATTGCTTTAGCTGAAATTTAACTAGCACCTTTCGTATGACATATGTGGACTGCTACAAAAATCTCAGCTTCATTTCACTTTGTCTTCATCAGATTATGACAGTAGTGTGTTTCCTCTAAATCAAAGTCATAATGAACTTCCAAATTCCATTACTCTCAACTTGGGTAAATTCAAACCTCTCCACCAGAATTGAGATCCACTTAGAGCCTTCCTATGGTCCTGTACAGTATATCAATTTCTTTCTCCAGATGTATAAAGTTTCCTCATTGCTAAACTATATTCTTATGATTTGCATCTCACATCGAATAGTAATTGAGACGAAGGACTTGGAGGACTTGGAGGAGGGATTTCTATTGGAAGGACCAGCAGCTGATTGTGTTCTCATCACAGTGACTTTGACTAACCGTTGAGCAAGTCAAGCCCCGGTTTGCATTTAAGAGCTTTTATAAAATTTTTCTTTGTATCACACTACATCTTGGAGATGAATTGTGCATTAGGTCTAGATGATTTTGGTACTCAACTTGCATAACTAAAACACCCATGGAGTATTTGGGTAGCTGTTAAGTCCTCGTGTAGCTGTTGCTATGCTAAATGTTGTATAAAAATCCAGTAGAAGTTGAGTAGTTGGAATCTACATGCGAGATAGGTTTGATCTCACATGGGATTGGTTTATGGTAGGGAATAACTTATGGAAATGAATATGAGACCGGGCAGCGAGGTCGGATGTGTAACCCTGCCTGTGTCGATTGAGGACCGATCCATGTGCGGCCCTGTTGGTGAAGTTTGAGCTGTACCGGATGCATACTAGTATATGGGACCCAAAAAAACTGATGTAACTCATAGACCTTGGTGTGGAAACTTCTACGCTGTCTTTGAATGGAGTTGAGAAGGCATAAAGGTGTAAATCTTCTAGCGGGCAACTTCGACGTGTCCGTGTAGGGGACCTTTTGCTCAGGATGGAGAGTTGATTCCATATTAGGGCCTCTTGTGAAAATTGGCTGCATAAGGCATAGAGTGAAGCCCACCGACGTGGCTTCCTTGTGGGCGTATGTGTCGTGCATTCCGTGTTGTTTATTAATTGCAATTACTGTCGCTCGCGGTTATGCACTGAGCGTACTTATTCGCTGAGTCATGATGTAGTAAATTGATAGTAATTGTTTATATAAATCATGCTCTATTCATAATCACTTTTTTACTACTTGTATGCTCTAGTTATATTGCTAACTAAATTTACCTTTTATGAAACATTAAATTGCTGCTAAAATATGAAAATAAAGGACATACATTAGGTAAGTTTCTTTTATGCAAATTCAGCTGCCTATGTAATAGAGTTTCCAGCATGTAGAGTTGCATGTTTAGGTGAGACGGTTAAGTCTTGCTGAGCGTTAAGCTCATGGTTTGTGGATTAAAGTTTTCGCAGGTAGCATCGCATATGATGGGTTCCGTAGTGCGGCATCACCCCTCTCGGTTTGTATTGCCTAGAGGAAATCCCACAAGCCGCTGCTTTGCTTCGCGTTGCTAGTATGAGGTATTCCCGGCTGAATACTCTTAATTGTCAAGTAGCTAGGATTGAATAAGTGTATTATGTATCTTCCGCTGCTTATGTACTCCTATGTACATTATTTTGTAAACTTGCATAGCTTATGAAATAAAACTTTGGTATGTGTCACATATTCTTTTCGTGTGTGCTGTTGGGTGTCGCATCGCACGGCACCACCCAATGCAATTTTTGGAATGTCGGGACAACGGTCTCGAGTCAGGAGACAACGCTCACAACAACGCAGGCTCTTCTCCACAACCCTCCGCTTTAGAGTGCTCCACTAGCAGCGGCAGAGCAGTGGCGCAACGATGTCGACCACCACGTCGTCGCCACCATAACCATGCCTCCACGATGGAGGCAACAAACCGCCCCGTCACATGTGTCGATGTCGTGTACGTCAATGATAGACTCTCGAACGGCCGACTCACACTCGACAGCAACGGCCAGGCTTGCCACAACCGACCTCAAGGCCGAGCTAGACCATCACCGTGCAAGGGAGGATGGTCATGTCACCATCGAGTGGTGTCATGAGCGGTGTTGCAACTTCGAGGGTGACTATAGCGCACCTTGCACAAAAGCCCCGACGCATGCTGCGCAGAACCCTGCTCTAGTGGGAGTAGGTGGTGGTTGCGGCGCCCTTGCACCACACCTTCGTTTCATGGTGTAGCCACAAAAGCTCCAGCCCCACTTGCTGGAAAAGTACGACGGGACCATCAACCCCGCCGAGTTCCTGCAGATCTACTCCACCTCCATCCTTGCTAGAGGAGGGGATGAGGCCATCATGGCCAACTACTGCCCCATCGCCTTGACCAACAATGCTCGATCATGACTAATGAACCCCCCCCCCCCCCCCCCCCGGAGTCTATAACCTCCTTGGCAGTGTTTTGCCAACTGTTCAAGCGAACTTTGGCAGCTCCAAGCTCGACCTCCACGTCATGCAGTGGCGCTAGGGAGAGTCAACATGATCCTTCATCCAGCGTTTCTTCAAGGTCAGGAACAACATCCCCATGTTTCAAACGCTTCTGTTGTTGTTGCATTCCGACAAGGTGTGAGAGACAAGAAGATACTGGAGGAGTTAGCACGCACAACGTGCAAGACGTCTTTGAGCTTCTCATCCTGGCACACAAGTGCGCCTGGGCTATGGAAGAGCGCGACTGGCGTTCACAACCTGCCCTCAAGGCATGGAAAGCCGGACTGCCCAATGTAGATGCCTCTACCCAGGGTAGCAATAAAAACAAGAAAAAGGTTGGAGGCAAGGACAAACCTCTAGCCGGGACACCCACCGCTGCAGCTTCAGTGACTGGTAGGGGCCGGGGGCCACGCCCGGACAAGAAACCGCAACAGTCACCCGATAGTTATGATGACGACTAGCGATGCCCGGTACACAACAACAAGGGCCACAACGCTAGTGAGTGCCAGGAGATCAAGAAGCTCATGGAGCGCTATCGCGAGCAGCAGCAGCGCCCTGACTGTGCGCCATTCCGCCAACTGGAAGGCAAGTAGAAGGATGACGCCCAGTTCGATCAAGAGAAGGAGTCGGAGTGTGAGGACACCAAGCATGCGCTAAAGGCGGTCTAAGGTCTGATAGACTATGACTCTCAACAACGAGCGTCGCAAGACGCTCCATGTCATCTATGGGGGTTCCTGGGACACCACGTCTTGGAATGCTGTCAAGGCCCTATATCGGCAATGGTAGTTGTAGCTCCGATCCCTAGCCTAGTGCCACACCATATGTGGATGGGGACATTGATCGGCTTCAACGCCTCTGTCTGCCCCAATAATATGGCGGGAGCAAGATCGCTCCCGATCCTTGTCTCCCCCACCCGCCAACGTCAAGCTCTATTATGTTCTAGTAGATGGTGGGGCGGGCCTCAGTCCCATCAGCCGTGCAACCATCTAGAAGATGCATATCCCCATGTCCAAGATTACCCCCTCAGACCAATTTTTGAGGATAGGTCTGGGTCATGTTATCCCGTACGGTAACATCTCTGCCCAGTAACTTTCGGGATTCCTAAGAATTACCGTACGAAGAGTGCCCTCTTCGACGTTGCGGAGGTTGACCTCCACTTCAATGCCACATCGGCAGGACAACGTTGTACCGGTTCATTGCAGTAGCCCATTATGGCTACCTGGTCTTGAAGATGGCTTCACCCAGTGGCATCCTAAGGACCAGCCGAGATCGTCACGCCGCAGTATCGTTGACGATTGTTATATACCAATTTCACCCGTCAATATAACTCAATTATGTGAAGGAAGTATCATTTCATACACACATCACCTTTCCATTTAACCTATTTCCACTTGTCTTTGGAAAAAGTAGTGCATGCAGGCATTCTATGCTGAATTGAAGTGAAACAAGGGGGTGGATCCTATAAAATATATTCCAGCCAATCAGGCGACACCACATGGCACCACATGGATCAAATGGCCCACAAACAGAAGTATCCAAAGCCATCCAATGGTGTAGCACCCATATCTGTCAATGGGACCCACCTGGAAGTCACCCCGAGGAAGCACACTAGAAATGGTAAAATTTATTTTCGGTCGATTGGGGGGTTCGGCCGAAAACTTCTTGACGCCAAACTCGGTCAGCTTCCACATGTTAACTCCCTTTGGTGCCCTGGTCACGATGAAGCCTGAATCGCGTGCTTTTAGTCATGGGAACCAACACTTCTCCAAGCTATAAATAGGACCCCTAACCCCTCACCTCAACACACACCTCTTGAGCATTCATCCCTTGTATCCACTACTCTCCCTATGTTTAGAGGAGTATAGGCTGTAGAGAGGAGAGTCTTTAGTCCATAGTCCAAGTAGGAGAGGAGTAGAAGGAGTCTCTTCCCAATTTCCAGTTGGGAAAGGTGTGAGTCTTATATTCCTATTTGTATTTGTGACTTTATTCTTAATAAAGATGTTATATTTAAACTTCCATTGTTCATATACTTGGATGAAGTGTTTCTTGTTTGATTGTGCATTCCATGTATGTGGTAGGAGTAGTATAAATGATTATGCTATACCATCCTCAATACATCATCATAAAACGTACAGACCCCCACTATAGTCTAATTAGCTATGATATGATTATGTTAACATGAATCACTTATGCTATGAATTAACGTTGGTTCAACGATGATTTAGTTCATCGCCATAGGATGGCTTGTGCCTAGGATCTTAAGGTAATTACTTAATATGCTAGCATGGTGCTAGGATATAGAGTAGTGTTGAATGTCTTGTAGACCCACAGATTGAAGAGGTAGGCAGTAGGTGGTGACAACCCTATTTGTCCTTTGTAATCCTCCACATTCGGCTATGCCACAATCTCATTGCGAGAGTCGTCATAGTATTTCTAGGGGTAAACCCGTGCCCGATGTGTTAATCCACATAGCATGAGAATTCATAATTGGCATTATCATTCATAACTAACTTAGGCTATGTATATGTACATTAGAAGCATAGTAGGAGTCTCTACCTAACCTTTAGCCTAGTCCCTCTTTACCTCATTTATCCCCTTAGGATAGAATGCTCTTGTGTGTGTCACACTACTCCGATTATCATTATCTATTCTTGCTAGAACCTTGCCTAGATCAACCTAGCCTCTCCACTTGATGATTGTTTTACTGCCATCTAGCCTTCCTTTGAGAAAATATAAATGACACCCTTTGGGAATACTCTTAGAGGGGAAATGCTACATCGATAGTTTTTGTGCGCTTAGGGATATATATTTATAATCTAAAATCTATTAACAAGCATTTTTGGCACCACTACTAGAGATGAATTGTTAGTAGTGTGTAGGAACCGTCAATAAGCATTTATGGCGCTGTTGCTGGGGAAGGCAGCCGAAGTATTACGTGATTGAGTGAATAGGATAGGACCCTCGTAGGTTTTAGTAGGATGACCCTTCTTTGGTTTCACATTTTATGTGAAAACAGAGTAGTGTATGTCTGGTTTCCGCTTACCAAAAAACATTGTTGAAGATCTCGAATCCCTTCTAAGAGATCAACCTCATGTCGTTACTACTCGGAAGCTTTGAGCGGCAAGGCAACCAGCACAACTGCACCAACAACCGAATTACCAACAGCCCAGAGGAACCTTCATGAGTTTTCGACTCCCTTTGCTTACAATGTGCCTGTTGGGCCCACTGTTAACAAGAGACATGTAAACATCGACATCAAGACTGGCCTTATCATTATGGTGCAATCCAACCTATTTTGTAGGAAGGCTAACAAGGATGCAAGTGCTCACCTACAACAGTTCCTTGAGATTTGTAGCACTTTTAAGATAAAGGACGTATCTCCCAATGTTGTCCGTCTTAGGCTGTTTCTGTTCTCTCTTCTCGAAGAGCGAAACAGTGGTTCTATGTGAACTGAAGTGTTGTAGATACTTTGGAGAAGTGTTTTACGGCATTCCTCGCCAAGTTTTTCCTATTGGGCAAGACCAATGCCCTACGTGGAAGAATTTCCAGCTTCTAGCAAGATCCCAATGAATCTATTCCTGAGGCTTGGTAAAGGCTTTAGGAGTACATCCTAGCCTGTCCCCACCATGGGATGGATGATTAGCTCATCATCCAAAATATCTACAACGGTTTGATCCCTTCCGCCCGTGACCATGTTGATGCTGCTGCTGGTGGTGCCTTCTTCTCATTGACAGTGGCCAAAGCTAAAGATTTGATTGAGAAGACGATTTCAAACATGGGGTGGAGCAACGAGCGTCTCCATAGCCACCAGCGAGGCATGCACACCTTAAAGGAGGTGGACATGATCACTGCTAAATTGGACCTCCCTATGAAGAAGATTGATGGACAAGGCAATCGTGAGGTATGTGGCACTGCCTATGCCTTGAACTCTCACATCACTTGTGAAGTCTGTGGCAACACCGGCCATTTGGGCAATGACTGCCCAGAAACCCGTGAGGATGCCCTATACGTAGCCAATAATGGAAACAATAATGGCTATCGTCCAGAAGGTCAAGGGTGGGGCAATTACGCCCATTATTTCAAGGATGGTACAACAACAATGGCAACAATGGAAATTAACCCAACTTGAGAGAACTTGCCATTGGCCAGCTGATGATAAATGAGGCTATATCCAATAAGCTGTCGACCAATGGCAAGACCCTGGAGAGCATTAATGCCAAGATTGAAGGACTATCCTCAACCTTCAAGAATCAATTAAGTTTCAACAAGATGTTGGAGACTCAATTGGCTCAACTGGCAGCTTTTGTTCCCCCTGTGGAGAATGGCAAAATGCTAGGACAGCCTGAACCCCCAATGGAAAATGTCAACTTGATTTCTCTACAAGGAGGCAACTGGCTGAAGGACACTGGATGTCCTACAATATCATTCACAATTGGGGCACACCACTTTGACAAGGCCCTTTGTGACCTTGGAGCAACTGTGAGTGAGATGGCCAAGGTGGTTTTCGACCAGCTGAACCCAAGGTGGTTTTGGACCAGCTGAACTTCACAGAACTTACTCCAACACCAATGCAACTCCAAATGGCTGATTCTTAAGTCCGTTATCTGGCGGGTATCGTTGAAGATGTTCCGGCGAAAATTTGGAACTTCTTCATACACGTGGATTTCGTGGTGCTTGATATGAAGGTCGAGAAGGATATGCTGCTCATAATTGGGTGACCATTCCTAAGCACTGCGAAGGCTCGCATGGATGTGGGAGCTAGAGAAATCCACTTCCATATCAATGGCAAGGAGGAGAAGTTTAACCTTTTCCCAAAGTTGGAGCAATGCTCCATGATCCGCATCAAGTATGGGCCGAATGTTAAACACATCCCAGAGGTCAAAATCACACCTCCAAAGGTGGACCCGCTCATTGCATTCATGATGAATTTGATTTATGTGGAAAACCTATCTTATCGTCCACGCTGACACCGCAAGAAGATAGAGAAGTCCGGGCCTCCTCAAAGGCCCAAGTCCACCAAGCCGCCAAAGAAGGTATTGCGGAAGAAGCAAGACACTGCTGGGATTGTTATTTCCATATGTGCCATCAGTTGGTCTTGAGTGATACACCTGCTAGATCCTTAGACCTGAGATTGCCATTGTTTCTCACTATGCGTAGTTTTGTACTTTGAGACTACCAAAAGCTACTCCATAACTGGGTAGTCATAAAAGTAGTCTTCGGGTATATAATGAAAAATAGAATGGGATGTGCGCGGATCAAGATGGGATTTGCCCCTCCTTAATAACAGGAGAGATATCTCTGGGCCCCTCGAGAGAGTTGGATTTGAAAGTGCATGGCCATGCCATAGTGATTAATGGTTAATCACAGTGACTAAAAGTTAGTCACGAAATGAATCCACTATTTGATCGAGTGAATGGTCGAGCTATCACAAGGATGGCACGCATCTTGCCTTGAGCTTGACTGGTATCGTGAGGCAAAGGGATTAGCATGTTGAATATATCTAGGTTCGACCGATATGATCTTTATGTACATTCGGGAGTCAGTATGTCCTGCTAGGTACCTCTACTGACTTGTGAATGGAAATGGTTTCCATTCACAACCGACTGCACATGAACCTAACGGGTCACACACTTAAGGAGTTGGAATATCGAAAATCTTGGCTAGATGATTGTCTCTAGTGCAAGTGGGAGATTGTTGATGATGTGCCCAAGAGGAAACCATAACAATTTGGTTTAAGGCCTATTGGATATTTTATCCATAAGAAATTAGGGTACTAATGGGCCTGCGACCTAAAAGCCCATTAGTATGCCTATAAATATGAGCGGTATGGTTAGGGGCTAATCATCACACCACGTGACAGCCCTAGCCTCCATCCCTTGAAGGCCTCACACCGAGACCCTTGCCGCGCGCGCGGTGCTAGCACACCGGCGCACGGTGTTCCTCTCCGTACGTGTGGACTTCGTGGAGGTGCTGCTACTATTGTTGCGCTGATCGGCTACGACGTTCGTGATCGTCTACCTGCTTCCGTGATGAGGACGAGGAGGAGACGAACTAGATCGTCTACCTCCCTTGCACCAACGCACATCTACGTTCTGCCATGCTGCGCGTCTAGTGGTAATGATCCATGACCTCTGTACTCGCATGTTTCCTGGGTGACGCGGAAGAGTTGCTAGAGTAACGTACTGCCGATATCCCTACAAGCTGTGCATGAAGGTTGTCGGTACCCTGCGGACCGGGTACCCCGCGTATAATCAAGAAGCCACTCTGGACCCTGCCTCCTCGTCGAGGCAGGGTCTGGGGCAGTCATGTGTCCCGCAGATCCAGACCCTGCCACTCCACAGAGGCAGGCTCCGATACTGCCACCTGTCCTGTGAAGTCGGACCTGCCTCTCCATAGAGTTGGGCTCTGTGACCGCCACGTGTCTTGCAAAGCCAGTCCATGTCTCCCCACAGAGGTGGGCTCTGGCACCGCCGCTTGTCTCTCAGCTCTGGACTATATCTCTCCACAGAGGTGGGCTCTAGCACCGCCACATGTCCTACAGCTCCGGACTCGGCCTCTCCGCAGAGGTGGGCTTTGGTGCTACCAAGTGTCAAGGGGGTCTAGACTCTGCCTCACTACAGTGGAGGGCTCTGATACTGCCATGTATCCTAAGGCACTAGACCCTACCTCCCTGCAAAAGCGGGCTCTGGCGCCGCCAAGTGTCCTATGGCACCGGGCCTCACCTTCCCGCTAAGGAGGGCACTAGAGCTATCACATGTGACTACTTGCCCTGTAGCCGACTGATGGCGGTAGGAAGCAAGAGTAAATGAATTTATTTCATGTCTAGTCGCACATTTATGTCTGGTGCCTTCCCCAGGCGCACGGGCACAGTGATGATGTCAGGTGCTACAGTGCTCAGTCAGAGCATAGTGATGGTGCAACTATGCTTCTCCACGCGGCTGATGGAGTAGGTTGCGGCAACACGACAAATGCGACATTCCGCACCATCATCATCACCTATTCTTAGCAATTGGCGGTTAGGCGCGACAAAACGGCGGGTCTTTAAGTCATCGTCAGAAACTACTACAAGTATTCATGAGTACTCTAGATCGTGTATAGGATACAAATCCCGGAGCCACTTGTCGGGCCCAGGTTGTTGTCTAACTGCCCGACCTTTGACTATAATAGGACTAAGCAGCCACAAACATAGGACGACGAGTCTCACACGCTGAAAGGCTTACACAAGCGCATAGACATCTACACTCAAACTCAAACAAGCAATAGCAATACAACACACTCTCGTGGATGTAGGGTATTATGCTCCGGCTGCCCGAACCACGTAAATCCCGGTGTTCACCATCTTCATTTCATTCGACTGCTTCAGAAACATTAGCCCCTCCAATCAAAGAAACTTCACAGGCTGCTCTAGTAGCAGGTCTGGGGGATCTGTCGTATTCACACTTTGACATTTGGCTTCCAAGGTAGGGGGGCTATTCCACTTTGAAGTCAGTCGTTCCTTGAAAAGGAGAACATCAACACCACAGTGAGCATCCGCTCAATCACCGGCTCCTCTAAGCCCCAACGCATCACGGCGGGGGAGGACGGAGCCATTTCCCGCTCTAGAGTGGGCCAACCCAGCTGTGCTGATGGTTACACAGCCACCACTCAAGCAACCGCAAGGGTTGTTGCCTCGTGGTGGACTCCCGCAGCCTCGGTGATGATGACACCGCCAGCTGCTGTAAAAGCCCACTTTTGAAGAGGATGAAAATGCAAAAACATGAACATAACTTTTTTTAAGTTGAAACAGAATTCAAACTCACATGAATTAGTTTAACTAATAAATGATGCTAGAAGTGTGGATTTATTAAAACCTCAAACTAAATGAGGAACTGTGTGTATGATTTAACTTAAGCAAGTAATTCTAAAAAGATGAAATTTCAAATGTAATTAAAAATACAAAGTCAAATTATAATTCCAGGGCAAAAATCTGGATTAGAGTCATAACATAAGAAAAATCATAAGTAGTGGTATTTTGTTCAGTTATTTGAGTAAGTAAGGAAAGGAAAGAAGAAGATTAGCTAGTTCCTATGTGAGGATAATATTAAATAGAGTCATGTTGGTGTAATTTGAATTAAAAAAAGATAAATCCAAAAATTGACTTGTATTAACAATTCAAATATGAAATTACCAGTGAATTTCTCAGGTTCAAGTTAGCTGAGCTACTATAGCAGATATAAAGCAAGGTTAATTGTCAATTAAGTGAAACATATAAGGGAGGCTTCAATATTTAATTCAAATACCATGCCAAAAAGGTTTCAAATTCAAATCAAAGTGCCCTATTCACATTTGTTAGATTATAGATTTGAGTTCACCAATATATTTTCCATAGTTCAAATAACCAACCTGTCATTTTTCATTAAAACCTCAATTGTTTTATATTTCAATCAAGCCATGGGACGGAATTCGAATTCAAATCAAAATTCTATAAATCAAATTGTTTGAAACTCCGAATTGATCTCACCATTAGACTGTCCATATTTCAAATGGTAGCTCTGCCAATTCTTCTCATTTTTTGAATTTATCTGCTGGCTCTATTGGATTTTACAAAAAAGGAGAGAGGGTGTGGACCCCACATGTCAGCAACACATTCTCAACCGACTCTGTTCTGTTCTCTGGTGGCGCCACGGCACAGCCGACATGCCTCCGAGCTCCTTACCAGTTGAGAGCAAATCCAGCGCATAGCCAGCCTCAGCTCGCCCTCATCCACTCTCTGAGCGATATTTTTTCCCTGCTCTTGAGCTGCACCGTGTTCTTCCCTCCCGCACACCAGCAGCGCACCTGTTCACCATGTCTCTGCACGTCATCTCGCCGTCGTGCAGGCCCTTGGAACTGCTTTCTTGCTGTCCCGCTCGAGGTCAAGGACTGATGCAAACGTGCTTCACCGCCTCCCTGATGCCAAGCCTGCGGCCGTTCCTGCGCGTCGCCACTCAAAGGAGCTCCGTCGCTGCTGTTTGAGCCTTCCTTTCGCTTCAACGTTGCCCGGAGATCTCGTCCGCTCTTCCGCGCAACCAAGCCCCTTGATGGACTCATGAGGTCAACATCTACCTCCCCGACCAGCGTGGACGCTGCCTCCTTCATCCTTGTACGGTTCTCGGCGGACGTTGCATCTTCGTCGTCGCTTCGCGGTTTTCCTTCGCATCCACGTCGCCCGGGGCCTACAAGGCCTTCTTCACATAGCTATCAACACCATAAGGTCCAGAAATACCTCCTTTATCTTTCTTCAGCGTAGCTCACCCATCTGTAGTCACCACATGGCCTATTTTGAATTTCCTCCACCGGCGGTCACCATGAAAACTGAACATTCACCATAGAAATTCTTCTTCTCTGGTGCGATCCACATCGTGCCATTTTAACGAGTGCATATAGGCTTCCTCGCGCACACGTCGGTGTAAACTAATTAGAAAATGGTCAACCTGTGTCCGCAGGTATGTTAGATCTTGTCGCCGCGCTTAATTCAAAAGCCACTACATTGCCGCTGCGACCCATCTTCCCGATATCTCGGCTCCGATTGCTATCCACACCTGGGTTCTCTATCGTATCACGAAGCTCTCTGAAGAAACATAACCGAGTTCTGTGCCGTACACAGTGAGTAAATTGTCGCCGGAGTTCATTTCAGCCGCCGCTCGACGCCGGCCATTTTCCGATGAGAACCACTGCCCACCGACCTTCCCAAATGCGTTATTATGTTTCTCTCCATTGTTTTGACCCAGCTGTAAATGGAAAATGTGGTGGAGTCACTTCTCGGCGAGCTGCTGCCGGTGGCCGGTGAGCTCCAGCCGCCATGGCTCTGTATCGAGGCCTCAAAGGATCTTTTTGTGGCCAATTTGCAATCCTGTGTGCAAATTATGTAGATTTTTATAGACCACATTATTTCATTGCTTTAGCTGAAATTTAACTAGCACCTTTCGTATGACATCTGTGGAGTGCTACAAAAATCTCAGCTTCATTTCACTTTGTCTTCATCAGATTATGACAGTAGTATGTTTCCTCTAAATCAAATTCATAATGAACTTCCAAATTCCATTACTCTCAACTTGGGTAAATTCAAACCTCTCCGCCAGAATTGAGATCCACTTAGAGCCTTCCTATAGACCTGTACGGTATATCAATTTCATTCTCCAGATGTATAAAGTTTCCTCGTTGCTAAACTATATTCTTATGATTTGCATCTCATATCGAATAGTAATTGAGACGAAGGACTTGGAGCACTTGGAGGAGGGATTTCTATTGGAACGACCAGCAGCTGATTGTGTTCTCATCATACTGACTTTGACTAACCGTTGAGCAAGTCAAGCCCCAGTTTGCATTTAAGAGCTTTTATAAAAATTTTCTTTGTATCACACTACATCTTGGAGATGAATTGTGCATTAAGTCTAGATGATTTTGATACTCAACTTGCATAACCAAAACACCCATGGAGTATTTGGGTAGCTGTTAAGTCCTCGTGTAGCTGTTGCTATGCTAAATGTTGTATAAAAATCCGGTAGAAGTCGAGTAGTTTGAATCTACACACGAGATAGGTTTGATCTCACACGGGATTGGTTTATGGTAGGGAATAACTTATGGAAATGAACATGAGACTGGGCAGCTAGGTGGGATGTGTAACCCTGCCTGTGTCGATTGAGGACCGATCCATGCGCGGCCCTGTTGGTCAAGTTTGAGTTGTACTGGATGCATACTAGTATATGGGACCTAGGAAACTGATGTAACTCATAGACCTTGGTGTGGAAACTTCTCCGTTGTCTTTGAATAGAGTTGAGAAGGCATAAAGGTGTAAATCTTCTAGCGGGCAACTTCGACGTGGCCGCGTAGGGGACCTTTTGCTCAGGATGGAGAGTTGATTCCATATTAGGGCATCTTGTGAAAAGTGGCAGCATAAGGCGTAGAGTGAAGCCCACCGACGTGGCTTCCTTGCGGGCGTATGTGTCGTGCATTCCGGGTTGTTTATTGATTGTTGTCGGTACCCTAAAAACCGTACACCCCCTGAGGTTACAAAGATCTCAAGAGAAGGACGTCTACTCGAATTAAAGACCCTCGGAGGCCCACTTGTCAGACATGACCGGACCTGCTTCTCCAACATGGTTAATCCCTAGGTCGCCACGTGTACTGCCGAACCGGAGCTACCGCCCACAAGGGGGAAGCTCCGGACCAAGTACCGAAATGGCACCTCCGGACTTAACCCCTGACCGAGAGAAGCTCCGGACCTGACACGTGTCAGATAGCTCCGGAGCTACCTGCTTCCCACAGCAAGATCCGGAGCTGCCACGTGTCCAAACGTCGGAGCTGGCAGCCTCTAACCTCCGGAAGACCTTGTAACGGATCCGGATCTTGAAAGGAGAACCAAGGATTTCAAGACCCGATTAAATGTCATTAATGCCATATTAATGACACCTAAACGGACGATCTTAACACCTGTAACGGCATTGTCGGAGCCCGTTACAGGATCATTAACAACAATTAATCGTGTATCAATACTAGTAACCGCCGGGGCCACATGTCGGGCGAGGCCAGCTTGTAACGGCCTGTCCTTGTACTATAAAAGGACAGGCCGACGATACACACAGGGACACGGACACAGACGTGGAGATCATACGTGACAAACTAATACAACACCAACACACCCGTGGAGTAGGGTATTACGCTCAGGCGGCCCGAACCACGTAAATCTTAGTGTCTCCTATGTTAAACCGCAATTCACCTTCTTGGGTCTCCGCGCGCCCACACCGAACAACAAACTCCTTCAACACTTTAGCAGTGTCAGGAGATATGCCGACTCCAACAGTCGACAATTGCAATTACCATCGCTCGCGGTTATGCACTGAGCGTACTTATTCGCTCAGTCATGATGTAGTAAATGGATAGTAATTGTTTATATAAATAATGCTCTATTCTTAATCACTGTTTTACTACTTGTATGCTCTAGTTATATTGCTAACTAAATTTACCTTTTATGAAACATTAAATTGCTGCTAAAATATGAAAATAAAGGACATACATTAGGTGAGTTTCTTTTATGCAAATTCAGCTGCCTATGTAATAGAGTTTCCAGCATGTAGAGTTGCATGTTTAGGTGAGAAGGTTAAGTCTTGATGAGCGTTAAGCTCACGGTTTGTGGATTAATGTTTTTGCAGATAACATTGCATATGACGGGTTCCGTAGTGCGGCATCACCCCGCTCGGTTTGTATTGTCGAGAGGAAATCCCACAAGCCGCTGCTTTGCTTTGAGTTGCTAGTATGAGGTATTCCCGGCTGAATACTCTTACTTGCCAAGTAGCTAGGATTGAATGAGTGTATTATGTATCTTCCGCTGCTTATGTACTCCTTATGTACATTATTTTGTAAACTTGCATAGCTTATGAAATAAAACTTTGGTATGTGTCACATATTCTTTTCGTGTGTGCTGTTGGGTGTCGCATCGCACGGCACCACCCAGTGCGATTTTTGGAATGTCAGGACACCGGTCCCGAGTAAGGAGAGAACGCTCACAACAACGCAGGCTCTTCTCCACAACCCTCCGCTTTAGAGTGCTCCACTAGCAGCGGCAGAGCAGTGGCGCAACGATGTCGACCACCACGTCGTCGCCACCATCAACACGCCTCCACGATGGAGGCAACAAACCGCCCCGTCACATGTGTCGATGTCGTGTACGTCAATGATAGACTCTCGAACGGCCGACTCACACTCGACAGCAACGGCCAGGCTTGCCATAGCCGACCTCAAGGCCGATCTAGACCATCACCGTGCAAGGGAGGATGGTCATGTCACCATCGAGCGGTGTCATGAGCGGTGTTGCAACTTCGAGGGTGACTATAGCGCACCTTGCACAAAAGCCCAGACGCATGCTGCGTAGAACCCTTCTCTAGCGGGAGTAGGTGGTGGTTGCGGCGCCCTTGCACCACACCTCCGTTTCATGGTGTAGCCACACAAGCTCCAGCCCCACTTGCTGGAAAAGTACGACGGGACCATCAACCAAGCTGAGTTCCTGCAGATCTACTCCACCTCAATCCTTGTTGGAGGAGGGGATGAGGCCATCATGGCCAACTACTTCCCCATCGCCTTGACCAACAATGCTCAGTCATGACACAAGAACGCCCCCCCTCCCCCCCCCCCCCCGAGTCTGTAACCTCCTTGGCAGTGTTTTACCAACAGTTCAAGCGAACTTTGGCAGCTCCAAGATTGACCTCCACGTCATGCGGTAGCACTAGGGAGAGTCAATATGATCCTTCATCCAGCGTTTCGTCAAGGTCAGGAACAACATCCCCATGTTTCAAACACTTCTATCATTGTTGCATTCCGACAAGGTGTGAGAGACAAGAAGATACTGGAGGAGTTAGCCACGCACAACGTGCAAGACGTCTTTGAGCTTCTCATCCTGGCACACAAGTGCGCCAGGGCTATGGAAGAGCGCGACTGGCATTCACAACCTGCCCTCAAGGCATGGAAAGCCGGACTGTCCAATGTAGATGCTGCTGCCCAGGGTAGCAATGAAAACAAGAAAAAGGTTGGAGGCAAGGACAAACCTCTAGCCGGGACACCCACCGCTGCAGCTTCAGCGACTTGTAGGGGCCGGGGGCCACGCCCGGACAAGCAACCGCAATAGTCACCCGATGGTGATGATAACGACTAGTGATGCCCGGTACACAACACCATGGGCCACAACGCTAGTGAGTGCCAGGAGATCAAGAAGCTCATGGAGCGCTATCGCGAGCAGCAGCAGCGCCCTGACTGTGCGCCATTCCGCCAACAGGTAGGCAAGCAGAAGGATGACGGCCAGTTCGATCAAGAGAAGGAGTCGGAGTGCGAGGACACCAAGCATGCGCTAAAGGCGGTCTAAGGTCTGACAGACTATGACACTCAACAACGAGCGTATATCGGGCAATGGTAGCGGTAGCTCCTATCCCTAGACTAGTGCAACACCATATGTGGATGGGGACATTGATCGGCTTTGATGCCTCTGTCTGCCCCAATAATATGGCGGGAGCAAGATCGCTCCTGATCCTCGTCTCCCCCACCCGCCAACGTCGAGCTCTACTATGTTCTAGTAGATGGTGGGGCGGGCCTCAGTCCTATCAGCCGTGCAACCATCTAGAAGATGCAGATCCCCATGTCCAAGATTACCCCCTCGGACCAATTTTTGAGGATAGGTCTGGGTCATGTTATCCCGTACGGTGACATCTCCCTCACAGTGACTTTCAGGATGCCTAAGAATTACCGTACGAAGAGTGCCCTCTTCGACGTTGCGGAGGTTGACCTCCACTTATGCCACATCGGCAGTCCAATGTTGTACCGGTTCATTGCAGTAGCCCATTATGGCTACCTGGTCTTGAAGATGGCTTCACCCAGTGGCATCCTAAGGACCCGCGGAGATCGCCGCACTGCAGTATCGTTGACGACCATTATATACCAATTTCACCCGTCAATATAACTCAATTATGTGAAGTAAGTATCATTTCATACACACATCACCTTTCCATTTAACATATTTCCACTTGTCATTGGAAAAAGTAGTGCATGCAGGCATTCTATGCTGAATTGAAGTGAAACAAGGGGGTGGATCCTATAAAATATATTCCGGCCAATCAGGCAACGCCAAACATGGATCAAATGGCCCACAAACAGAAGTATCCGAGACCATCCAATGGTGTAGCACCCATATCAGTCAATGGGACCCACCTGGAAGTCACCCCGAGGAAGCACACTAGAAATGGTAAAATTTATGTTCGGTCAACTGGGGGTTCGGGCGAAACCTTCTTGGCGCCAAACTCGGTCAGCTTCCACGTGTTAACTCCCTTTGGTGCTCTGGTCACGATGAAGCCTGATTCGCGTGCTTTTAGTCGTGGGAACCAACACTTCTCCAAGCTTTAAATAGGACCCACAACCCCTCACTTCAACACACACCACTCGAGCATTCTGTAGGATCGAAGAGCACGTGAAAAGCTATCAGAGGGGGGGTGAATGGTAGATTTAAAAACCTTATGCAGCGGAAACAATTAAACCCCAAACCCTTTCGGGAGAAAAATGATCTGTTAAAGAAATCGTGTGTGAGACTAATATAAACGTGTTTCACCGTAACAAAAATGATAGATATCAGAGATAATCATGTCAAGAAGACAACACAAAAAGAATCACTCAAATCCGATAAGAAAAACTCAAGTTATGATCAAAAGATCAAACAATGGTCAATCTGTCCTATCCGAGAAAAACAGTTCTGGAATGCTGCAAAGAAACTCGTGTAGATCAGAAACCACAAATACAATGATTGTGAAACTTTGACATATGATAGACAATCAAGTTGTCAAGACAACCCAAAAAGAATCACATCAATTGGATCTGTAAAACTTGAGTTATGATACAAACACCGACGAAATGTAGTGCTGTCCAGAAACTCGACGAGTAAAACTTGTCTGGAACAAGTCGGACGTACAAGGCACAAAAGTTCCTTCAAACTACGAATTTTATTCAATATAACAAAAGAGGAACAGCCCCAGAGTCGTTCACCACGAGCTCTGGGCTCCCTTGCTTATGTAACCAGCCCTTAGGCCAACCCAATATCAACTAGGACTCCAATCCTACTCAGATCACGAATCGTAACTTTCCATAACTACTTAGGATTCTTCTATACGCAGATAGAAGCAATCTTAAGACTTCCAAACACGTTAGGAACATATCCCACATTCCTAAACAACTCAAATTCTTGTCCCACATGAAATCCTATCATAACCAACTCGATACTTTCCATACCGAGCCATAACCGACTTCGTGGCAGCCAAAGTCATCAACCGATATGATCCGATCCTTCCAACCAAATCTTTCCTTCCTTATCCCATCTTCGGAATCATGTTTCCACGTCATGCACCACATGCATACGTGCGAACACCTTCCTTCGACGTTCAGTAACCTTCATATGCACTGCCCTTGATTCAATCATCCTGCGCGACCTCCTGATCAGCTCAACCACAGTTCCTCCCGAACTTGGTTGTTGGAACCTCATCTCCTCCCTGAGACTAGTCCAATGGACCCCGTCACCAGCCATGACTTGAACTCAAGAAACACCTGCACATGAACAAACAACCAATCCGTACGAGGCCAAGTCCTCGACTTGACTCAAGTTAGTTCCGAAGACAACACCTTACGTGAGAACCTCACATAAGCATGTTGCAAAACCACAGTAACACGATATCATCCATATCAACCAAAACACACCAAAAACATAGCAAATGAATACTAAGCAATCTTTCCAACAATGTAAAGCAAGTACGAAACATTGCAAATGAAAAGCAGAAGCACTGTGGTCAAGTTCCGGACCTTGCCAGAGCAACCCGGAGCTTGAGCCGGAGCTAACAAAAGCTAGTAGAACCTAGCGCTAGTACAACCAAGCTCCCGCCGGAGCTTACAAAACTAGCAGGACCTAGCGCCGGAGCTAGCCAAAACTAGTCAGAACTAGTAATCCCAAAAGCCGGAGCTAGAAAAATCAACTCGGAGCTTAGCAAAAACATGCCGGAGCTATCAAATATATGCCGGAGCTATCAAAGACATGCCGGAGCTAACAAAGACATGCTGGAGCTAAAGATAAAGCTCACCGGAGCTGACCTAAGCTAGTCGGACCTAGCATCGAACGTAATTGGAGCTACCCAAACCAAGCCGGACCTACCGTCGGACCTTGCTGTAGCTCAGAGCTAGAGTCGGACCTTGACAAAAAGGTGTTTTGGTGATATTTAAAACTTTTATCATCAAAGCCAAGTGTATTCACTACAAGCCAATGTATTCAGCACATATAGGTCTTACAATCTCCCCCTTGATGAATGCATTGGCAACACCATTTAAAATCCGAACATTGGCTTATTCATATAAAAGTTTTGAAGGCAATTTCTCCCCCTTTGTAAATAAAAAGTAAAATGAGAAGAAAAATTATCCCATATTATCTTTCCCCCTTTATTATATCTCCTTATGCACATATTCTCTTTCTCTTCATGCTTATCTCTCCCCCTTTGACAATGTATTCAGCAAGTCATGAGCATATAAACAAATTATGTCTCCCTCTTTAGTTGTTATGAGCAGATTATAACATATACATATAAACAAAGCTCATCCAAGTCATACTATCAAGTACCTTACATTATCACATCAATGAGATACATAAAGTAGTGTAAGCCATGCTAGAGATCAAATGTAATTTTCAATTTAAGCAAGTCATGATCTCACAAACTTAACTATTTCAAAACCTAAAAGCATGACACTAGTTGCTGCATTTTATTATTTTTCAAAGCATAAATTTAGATCATATGATATTTGCAAGAGATTATATGCGCATCTGCCTTATTCTAACCAACTAAGCCAAGCCTATGTCATTTGACAATCAGAAGCTTAAGGACATGGTTTTAGTCATACACAACTTCTTCCTAGTTCATATCTAAGTGCAATGATAAGCTATCTCAAAGGAAGAAGTGCGATGCATGCATATTCTCTTGATCTTTTCTCAGTTTATATTTGTTCATAAAAACTCAACATGTGAGTTGATTACTTGCTTAATTCTTTATGATTAAAGGCACTTGTGAACATGTTACAAGTTCAAAACAGCAAGAAAGTTCGACCATGACCAGTTTTAGTGTATGTAATTATTCCAATTACTAGACATGGCAAAAACTACAAAATATATAACACGAGTAATGTAATAAGAACTTTCAGCATGTAAAGGGAATCACAAAGTCATATATGTATGAAATACTATGCTAATGTTATTTTAATTTCAGATTCACACATAGACTTCCCAAGTTTCAAACCCCCCCCCCCCACCCTCAATTTAAGCCATGAGGATGCATAACCCCTATTTCACTACGAATGAAACAAAAACGAGTGAAATCTAAAGGTTTTGTAAAAATGTCAGCCAATTGATGTTCGGTATCTACATGGTGAAGCACAATGTTTCCCTTTTCAACGTTATCTCTGAGAAAGTGATACCTAATATCAATGTGCTTAGTTCTAGAATGTTGCACGGGGTTTTTGGCAATGCAAATAGCACTAGTGTTATCACAAAACAGTGGAACACTATCTAGATCAACCCCATAGTCCTTAAGTGTTTGAACAATCCAAAGAATTTGTGAGCAAGCACGAGCAGCAGCTACATATTCAGATTCGGCTGTGGATTGTGCAACTGAATTTTGTTTTCTAGAGGACCAAGCAACAAGAGAATTACCAAGAAAATGACAAGCACTCTTATAAATCCTACAACCCCCAAAATCAGCATCCGAAAAAGCTTTCAAAGTAACGGTTGAGGAAGAAGGCAGAAAAATGCCAAATTCTTGAGTTCCATGTAAGTACCTGAGAATCCTTTTGACGGCTTGACGATGTGAAACACATGGGGAAGCTTGAAACCGTGCCCAAAGACATACGCTGAATTGTATGTCCGGTCTTGATGCCGTGAGGTACAAAAGTGATCCGATCATGCTTCATATTCTTTTTGATCCACGGGTTCACCATCTTCATCAAGTTCAAGTGTTGTTGCTGTTCCCATTGGTGTCCGAAGAGGCTTGCTTTTGTGCATGTTGAAGCGCCTTAGGAGGTCTTTGGTATACTTCGTTTGATGCACAAAGGTACCCTCCTTGGTTTGCTTGATTTGCAGCCCCAAAAAGTAAGTGAGTTCACCCATCATACTAATTTCAAATTCGGAACTCATCATTGCTGAAAACTTGGACATAAGATCATGAGAAGCACAACCAAAGATAATATCATCCACATACACTTGAACGAATAATGAGTCATTGCCATGCTTAAGCACAAAAAGAGTTTTATCAACCTTGCCCATGGTAAACTCCTTTTCAAGTAAGAATGTTTTTAACCTATCATACCATGCTCTAGGAGCTTGTTTGAGACCGTATAAGGCTTTGGACAGTTTGTAAACATGATTAGGAAAATCTGGATTTTCAAAACCTGGTGGTTGTTTGACATAAACCTCCTCATCTATGTAGCTATTAAGAAAAGAACTTTTAACATCCATTTGATATAGCTTAAAACCTGTAGATGCTGCAAAAGCTAACAAAATTCTTATGGCTTCTAATCTAGCGACAGGAGCAAAAGTTTCATCAAAATCCAGACCTTCAACTTGAGTGAAACCTTGAGCAACCAACCTAGCCTTATTCTTAACCACAACCCCATCCTCACTTTGTTTGTTTTTAAATACCCATTTAGTTCCAATTAAAGTGTGACCTTGAGGTGGAGGTACAAGTTTCCAAACATTATTTCTTTCAAAATTTTCTAACTCTTCTTGCATGGCAATAATCCAAGATTCATTAGTGAGTGCGTGTGATATATCTTTGGGTTCAAAAGAAGCAACAAAAGCAGAATGAGCATGAGAGTTTGGATCGCAAAACCTGGACCGTGTGACTCGTTCGTGCAAGCTTCCAATCATCTGTTGTGGGGGGTGATCTTTGTAAAAACGTAGGGGAACAGATGTCTCACAAGCTTCTTCTTCATTAGGTTCATCGTAGATTGATGAGCTTGTGACTTGTGGACGATCAGGACCGGCATAGGTGATAGCCGGAGCTTGTTCAATGTCCAGAGCTGGACACGTGTCAACTTCGAAACTACTAGGCAGTATCACCGGCTCTTCTTCATCTTCGAAAATACCCTCCCCATGAGGATACGGATCTGGTCCTGCAACACCAGAGCTAGTACCTGGGCTAGCTTCATCAAAAGACACTTCACAAGTCTCCACAATTTTGTTAGTGTCAAATAAAAGCACACGGTAGCCTCTAGTATGACATGGATAACCAAGAAACATGCCATCAATGGATCTAGGTTCAAATTTATCAAGGTTACCATATTTCTTAACAAAGCATTTGCAACCAAAGACCCGAAAGTGTGTAACACTAGGCCTATGTCCAAACCGAAGCTCATATGGTGTTTTACCTAGCTTAGCACGCAAGAAAACACGATTTGAGACATAACAAGCGGTTGCTAACGCATCAGCCCAAAATTTCCTAGGAGTTTGATATTCATCAAGCATAGTCCTAGCCATCTCAACTAAGGTTCTGTTCTTTCATTCTACAACACCGTTTTGTTGAGGTACATATGGTGAAGAAAATTGATGATCTATTCTATTTTCAGCACAAAAGTGATCAAAAGATTGATTTTTAAATTCAGTTCCATTATCACTTCTAATTGCTTTTAATGATCCTGGGTGATCAATTGATAATCTAAGAAATAAAGTTCTAAAGTTACTAAAAACTTCATTCTTAGATGCCATAAAGTAAACCCAAGAGTATCTAGAATAATCATCAACGATAACAAGAACATACCATTTACCTCCGAAGGATTGAACACGTGAAGGTCCTACGGTGTCAAGATGCAAAAGTTGACATGGTTCAGTTGTCATGATCATTGTGAGAGGAGTATGTGAACCTGCAACCATCTTAGCATGTCTACAAGAAGTGCACACAATTTCTTTGTCCCCTTTAAGCTTAGGCAGCCCACGTATGCGATCAAGAGCACTAACACGCGTTAGGTGATCGAAGCCTACGTGACCAAGTCTACGATGCCAAAAATATAAGTCCTTTGAATCATTAGCAACTAGACACCTATGCTTAGAGGAAGACATATCAAAATCAGCTTTAAAAACTCTTCCAAACCGAGACATGTTAAAAATAAGCTCACTATTTGAACCTACAACTTTGCAGCAGTTTTTATTGAAAATAATTTCTAGATTTTCATCTAACAATTGTGCAACAGAAAGCAAGTTGTATTTCAAATTTTTGACAAGTGCCACATACTTCAAAGTGTTATGATCATTTACTCTAACCGAACCCTTAGCAATTATAGGAGTTGAAGAATTATCGGCAAAAGTAACATTTTCTACACGTGACACAAAAGAGAGGGAGGAGAACCAATCTTTGTTACCGGTCATGTGGCGGGAGCAACCTGAATCCACAATCCAAATGTTCCCTTCCTCAAATATGTAACCTACATAAAAGCACAATAGGTCGATGACTCAATACTGGGGTTAGTCAAAAGGCATTTAGGAATCCAGTACTGAGTCACGCGACGTGCAGCAGGAAAAACACGCGAAAGTTGAGACAAAACAGCAGGTTTATGAGTCAAAGTTTGAGATTTTTTATTCTTAACTACTGACATATAAGGTGTTACTTGTGTAGCACAAAAATCAGTAGCTCCGGAGGAAAAAACAGAAGGTCCGGAGGTAGACTTTGAATGTTTTTGACTCAAAACAGCAGGTTGTACATTCGGTTTAATGTGAGCAGCAAATTTTGCATGAAAGTTATGAGATCTAGCAACCATTCTTTCTCCTTTTTGTTGTTTAGCTAGTCTATAACAAAAATTTATGACATGACCATCTCTACCACACAAGGTACAATGAAATTTAACTTTGTGTTCATGTCTAGATTAGCAAGCAATATTTTTATTTGAAACCGAATGAGACAACACTCCTGCAGATTTGAAAACCACTCCTTTTTGTTTAGGAACTGTTTGAATCAAACCACTTTCTAATGACTTTACAATTTTAGGTGGATGTGCCTTAGCATGAGCATGAGAATCAAAACCTAAACCAGTTTTATCATTGCAAGACTTGGAAGAATTCAGCAGCAAGTTTAGGTTCTTATTCCCATTACAAAACCGATCTAATGTCCTATGCATGTTGTCAAGTTTATTGGACAGATCAAGGCAATTTTCACATGAAGTTTTTCCTTTTAGTTTGCAATTGGAACAAAATTTAACTTCATGAGAACGTAAAGCATTGTTCAATATAGAAATTTCATTCATAGCATCCTGTAGTTTCTTATCAAGATCATCACAAGTAGAACAATGCAAATCAATTGTAGAACAGCTAGCATCTTTCAAGTTTTTATCATTAAGTGCAGCAAGCTCTTTGTTCTTTTCAATTTCTAACTCATGTTTATCAAGTGTGGAGGTGTGCGCACTTCTTAATGAGGACAATTGTCCATATATTAAATCACATGAGGAACATGCATCATCACTAGGAATCAATGTTTTTAAACAGTTGATTTCAGATTCTAGTGATTCAATTTTAGCAGCACTATCCCTAAGCTTTTTTTCCTTTTTCTTGACAATAATAGTTGCACGAGAAATAGCATCACACATTTCATTGCAGGTAGAACATACCTCATCGTCTTCACTATTGTGTTCTGCATCCTCCTGACTTAATCTTGATCTTGTTTTGCCTGCCATGAAGCATAAGTTGGCCAGATCGTCATCATCTTCATCACTTTCAAAGTCTACATCACTTGAACTAAGTTCTTGAAGTGCGGTGATGAAGCTGTTGATCATCTTGCGTCCTATGATACGTTTCTTCTTCTTGTTGGAATTTTCAGAGGAGGTCCGGACCTTGCTTTGTTTTTCTTGCCGGGTGGTCGGACCTGAATGGTTAGGGCATTCTGTACTAAAGTGTCCTATTTTACCACATTCAAAACAGCGTTGAGGTCCAGAGCTTCCTCTCCTTCTAGTTCTCACATTTTGCAATGCTTTTGAGAATCTAGTAGAGATGAGTGCCAACTCCTCTTCTGGAAATTCTTCGATCTGCTCCAGGGTTAGTTTGGACAACAAAGCAAGAGTATTGCAAGATGATGATTGGCCGGAGCTAGACATATCTCGTTGTGAAACAAATGCAATAGACTTATTTGGGTTCTTACGTGCTAGGATGTCAATTTCATGAGTTTTTAGTTTAGAATAGAGTACATCTAATATAAGAGAACTCATGACAGTTGATTCACGAATAGATGTTACTTCCATCTCCCAAATTGACATGTCTAACGCAATAAGAAGTTGCCTAGAATTCTCAGCATCAGAAAAATTTACATTGACACTACGTAAGTTGCTGAGAATTTTATTGAAACGAGCAAAAAGGTCATCGATAGACTCACCTGGTTGCATCTCAAAACACATATATTCCTTTTTGAACATATCTTGTTTTACCTCCTTGATTGTGTTGGAGCCTTCATGATAATCACAGAGAGCTCTCCAAACATCATATGCTGATCGGAGGTGCGCGACACGATCAAAGTCGCTTTGAGTGAGTCCTTGGATGATCAAGTTTCGGGCTTTGTTGTTGTTGTCGACGTCCCGTAGGTTTGTGGCTGTGACTTGATCATTGGGTGGCACTTCATAAGGCTTATACACCTTCTCCCATATTGCAAAGCCTTGTGCCTAGATGAAAGCCTCCATGCGTGCCTTCCAAACCTGGAAATCAATACCAGCAAACACACAAGGTTTGGTGGAGTACTTCTCCATGATGATTAGTCAAAAACACGTGCAAATCTCAAAGATTAGAGAACCGTGGCTCTGATACCAATTGTAGGATCGAAGAGCACGTGAAAAGCTACCAGAGGAGGGGGTTAATGGTAGATTTAAAAATCTTATGCAGCGGAAACAATTAAACCCCAAACCCTTTCGGCAGAAAAATGATCTATTAAAGAAATCGTGTGTGAGACTAATCTGAACGTGTTTCACCGTAACAAAAATGGTAGATATCAGATATAATCAAGTCACGAAGACAACACAAAAAGAATCACTCAAATCCGATGAGAAAAACTCAAGTTATGATCAAAAGATCAAACAATGGTCAATCTGTCCTACCCGAGAAAAATAGTTCTGAAACGCTGCAAAGAAACTCTTGTAGATCAGAAACCACAAATCCAATGACTGTGAAACTTTGACAGATTATAGACAATCAAGTTGTGAAGATAACCAAAAAGAATCACATCAATTGGATCTGTAAAACTTGAGTTATGATAAAACCACCGACGAAAGGTAGTGCTGTCCAGAAACTCGACGAGTAAAACTTGTCTGGAACAAGTCAGACGAACAAGGCACAAAAGTTCCTTCAAACTACGAATTTTATTCAATAGAACACAAGAGGAACAGCCCCAAAGTCGTTCACCACGAGCTCTTGGCTCCCTTGGTTATATAACCAGCCCTTAGGCCAACCCAATATCAACTGGGACTCCAATCCTGCTCAGATCACGAATCGTAACTTTCCATAACTGCTTAGGATTCTTCTATACGTAGATAGAAGCAATATTAAGACTTCCAAACACGTTAGGAACATATCCCACATTCCTAAACAACTCAAATTCGTGTCCCACATGAAATCCTATCATAACCAACTCGATACTTTCCATACCGAGCCATAACCGACTTCGCCGCAGCCAAAGTCATCAACCGATATGATCCGATCCTTCCAACCAGATCTTTCCTTCCTTATACCATCTTCGGAACCATGTTGCCACGTCATGCACCGCATGCATACGTGCGGCACCTTCCTTCGACGTTCAGTAACCTTCATATGCACTGCCCTTGATTCAATCATCCTGCGCGACCTCCTGATCAGCTCAACCACAGTTCCTCCCGAACTTGGTTGTTGGAACCTCATCTCCTCCCTGAGACTAGTCCAATGGATCCCATCACCAGCCATGACTTGAACTCAAGCAACACCTGCACATGAACAAACAACCAATCCGTACGAGCCCAAGTCCTCGACTTGACTCAAGTTAGTTCCGAACACAACACCTTACGTGAGAACCTCACATAAGCATGTTGCAAAACCACAGTAACACGATATCATCCATATCAACCAAAAAGCACCAAAAACTTAGCAAATGAATACTAAGCAATCTTTCCAACAAAGTAAAGCAAGTACGAAACATTGCAAATGAAAAGCAGAAGCACTGCAGTCAAGTTCCGGACCTTGCCAGAGCAACCCGGAGCTTGAACCGGAGCTAACAAAAGCTAGTAGAACCTAGCGCCGGAGCTTACCAAAACTATACAACCAAGCTCCCGCCGAAGCTTACAAAACTAGCTGGACCTAGCGCCGGAGCTAGCCAGAACTAGTCAGAACTAGTAATCCCAAAAGCCGGAGCTAGAAAAATCAACTCGGAGCTTAGCAAAAACATGCCGGAGCTATCAAATATATGCCGGAGCTATCAAAGACATGCCAGAGCTAACAAAGACATGCCGGAGCTAAAGATAAATCTCACTGGAGCTGAACAAAGCTAGTCGGACCTAGCTTCGAACGTAACCGGAGCTACCCAAACCAAGCCGGACCTACCGTCGGACCTTGCTGTAGCTCAAAGCTAGAGTCGGACCTTGACAAAAAGGTGTTTTGGTGATATTTAAAACTTTTATCATCAAAGCCAAGTGTATTCACTACAAGCCAATGTATTCAGCACATATAGGTCTTAGACATTCATCCCTTGTATCCACTACTCTCCCTAGGTTTAGAGGAGTATAGGCTATAGAGAGGAGAGTCTGTAGTCCATAGTCCAAGTAGGAGAGGAGTAGAAGGAGTCTCTTCCCAATTTCCAGTTGGGAAAGGTGTGAGTCTTATATTCCTATTTGAATTTGTGACTTTATTCTTAATAAAGATGTTATATTTAAACTTCCATTGTTCATATACTTGGATGAAATGTTTCTTGTTTGATTGTGCATTCCATGTATGTGGTAGGAGTAGTATAAATGATTATGCTATACCATCCTCAATACATCATCATAAAACCTACAAACCCACACTATAGTCTAATTAGCTATGATATTATTATGTTAACATGAATCACTTATGCTATGAATTAACATTGGTTCAACAATGATTTAGTTCATCTCCTTAGGATGGCTTGTGCCTAGGCTCTTAAGGTAATTACTTAATATGCTAGCATGGTGCTAGGATAGAGAGTAGTGTTGAATGTCTCGTAGACCCACAGATTGAAGAGGTAGGCAGTAGGTGGTGACAACCCTATTTGTGCTTTGTAATCCTCCACATTCGGTTATGCAACAATCTCATGGCGAGAGTCGTCATAGTATTTCTAGGGGTAAACCCATGCCCGATGTGTTAATCCACTTAGCATGAGAATTCATAATTGGCATTATCATTCATAACTAACTTAGGCTATGTTTATGTACATTAGAAGCATAGTAGGAGTCTCTACCTAACCTTTAGCCTAGTCCCTCTTTATCTCATTTATCCCCTTAGGATAGAATGCTCTTGTGTGTGTCACACTACTCCAATTATCATTATCCATTCTTGCTAGAACCTTGCCTAGATCAACCTAGCCTCTCCACTTGATGATTGTTTTACTGCCATCTAGCCTTCCTTTGGGAAAATATAAATGAAACCCTTTAGGAATACTTTCAGAGGGGAAACTCTACATCGATAGTTTTTGTGCGCTTAGGGATATATATATATATATATATATATATATATATATATATATATATATATATATATAATCTAAAATCTATTAACAAGCATTTCGGGTACCACTACTAGTGATGAATTGTTAGTAGTGCGTAGGAACCGTCAATAAGCATTTATGGCGCTGTTGCTGGGGAAGGCAGCCGAAGTATTGAATGATTGAGTGAATAGGATAGGACCCTCGTAGAATTTAGTAGGATGACCCTTCTATGGTTTCACATTTTATATGAAAATAGGGTAGTGTATGTCTGGTTTCTGCTTGCCAAAAAACTTTGTTGAAGATCTTGAATCCCTTCTAAGAGATCGACCTCATGTCGTTACTACTCGAAAGCTTTTTGTGGCAAGGCAACCAGCACAACTGCACCAACATCCGAATTACCAACAGCCCAGAGGAACCTTCATGAGTTTTCGACTCCCTTTGCTAACAATTTTCCTGTTGGGCCCACTGTTAACAAGAGACCTGTAAACTTCGACATCAAGACTGGCCTTATCATTATGGTGCAAGACAACCTATTTTGTAGGAAGGCTAACAAGGATGCAAGTGCTCACCTGCAACAGTTCCTTGAGATCTGTAGCACTTTTAAGATAAAGGACATATCTCCCAATGTTGTCCGTCTTAGGCTATTTCTGTTCTCTATTCTTGAAGAGCGAATCAGTGGTTCTATGCGAACCGAAGTTTTGTTGATACTTTGGAGAAGTGTTTTATGGCATTCCTCGCCAAGTTTTTCCTATTGGGCAAGACCAATGCCCTACGTGGAAGAATTTCCAGCTTCTAGCAAGATGCCAAGGAATCTATTTCTGAGGCTTGGTAAAGGCTTTAGGAGTACATCCTAGCCTGTCCCGACCATGGGTTGGATGATTAGCTCATCATCCAAAACATATACAATGGGTTGATCCCTTCCGCCCGTGACCATGTTGATGCTGCTGCTGGTGGTGCCTTCTTCTCATTGACGGTGGCCAAAGCTAAAGTTTTGATTGAGAAGACGATGTCAAACATGGGGTGGAGCGACGAGCGTCTCCATACCCACATGCGAGGCATGCACACCTTGAAGGAGGTGGACATGATCGCTGCCAAATTGGACCTCCCTATGAAGAAGATTGAGGGACAAGGCAATCGTGAGGTACGTGGCACTGCCTATGCCTTGAACTCTCACATCACTTGTGAAGTCTGTGGCAACACCGGCCATTTGGGCAATGACTGCCTAGAAACCCGTGAGGATGCCCTATACGTAGCCAATAATGGAAACAATAATGGCCATCGTCCAGAAGGTCAAGGGTGGGGCAATTACGCCCATTCTTTCAAGGAGGGTACGACAACAATGGGAACAATGGAAATCAAACCAACTTGACAGAACTTGCCATTGGCCAGCTGATGATAAATGAGGATATATCCAATAGGATGTCGACCAATGACAAGACCCTGAAGAGCATTAATACCGAGATTCTAGGACTATCCTCAACCTTCAAGAATCAATTGAGTTTTAACAAGATGTTGGAGACTCAATTGGCTCAACTGGTAGCTGTTGTTCCCCCTGTGGAGAATGGCAAAATGCTAGGACAGCCTGAACCCCCTATGGAAAATGTGAACTTGATTTATCTACAAGGAGGCAACTGGCTGAAAGACACTGGATGTCCTACAATATCATTCACAATTGCGGCACACCACTTTGACAAGGCCCTTTGTGACCTTGGAGCAACTGTGAGTGAGATGCCCAAGGTTGTTTTCGACCAGCTGAACCCCAGGTGGTTTTCGACCAGCTAAACTTCACGGAACATACTCCAACACCAATGCAACTCCAAATGGCTGATTCTTAAGTCCGTTATCTGGCGGGTATTGCTGAAGATGTTCCGGTGAAAATTTGGAACTTCTTCAGACACGTGGATTTCGTGGTGCTCGATATGAAGGTCGAGAATGATATGCCTCTCATAATTGGGTGACCATTCATAAGCACCGCGAAGGCTCGCATAGATGTGGGAGCTAGAGAAATCCACTTCCATATCAGTGGTGAGGAGGAGAAGTTTAACCTTCACTCAATGTTGGAGCAATGCTCCATGATCCGCATCAAGTATGGGCCGAATGTTAAACACATCCCAGAGGTCAAAATCACACCTCCAAAGGTGGACCCGCTCATTGCATTCATGATGAATTTGATTTATGTGGAAAACCCGTCTTATCGTCCACGCTGACACCCCAAGAAGATAGAGAATTCCGGGCCTCCTCAAGGGCCCAAGTCCACCAAGCCGCCAAAGAAGGTATTGCGGAAGAAGCAAGACAAGCCGTCCGAGGTTTCCGAGCCGTCTGAGCCCATCTTTCCGAGCAAGTATGTCAAGAAATGAAGAAGGAGGAATGTCCATTTCATTGGACAGTGGTGAGACCTAGCCAATAGGTTAAATTGGTAGTTATCCTTTTCTTTGTTTTCCTTTTCTCTTTATTTTTTTTCGCCATTTAGTTTGATTTCCCCACTGCATATTTATTTTCTTAGTGAGTTGAGAATCTATATTCTCAACTATCATTTTTATTTCATTATTTTCAAAAAAAAATAAAATTGTTGGTTTTTGAAAAATGAGTTTTTATTTGGAAAACAATTTTTCTGAGCTGCAAAAGTGGTAATTCACCAACGTGCTAATCCCATAGCCTTTGGGGAGCCACCTGCCAAATGGGAGAACAGGGGGCCCACCTCTCATGTCGGCCAACCCTCCTGTTGAACTAACAAGGGGAAAGAGCCATTCTGGCTCTCTCCTCCAACGGCTACATTTGGTTCCCTAGTGATCGTTTGGGATTGTACACTATAAATGGTGGCCGTGAGGTGCTCTTATCCTCACACTTCACCTCATTTCATACCTCCCCAAAGTCACTCATTCTCACATTGTTTTTCTTGCTCTTCGTTAAAGTACACTTGCTCAAAATGCAACTCAAAAAAATTTGCTTTCATCTGCATTTGCAATTTGCTCTCAAGTTCTCAAAGTGAGAATTTGTTGAGGGTTTTGCTTTTGCTAACATCACCTCTTTCGAGGTTTTGCCTTGTTGTGTTCTTGTTTGTTGTGGCCATGAAAGGAATGAAGAGGTTGTTTGAAAAGAGAAAGGAGGCTGCATGCTTAAGCCATGGTGGAGACTCAAGTGCACACCCCTCTTCTGTTGCTACACCCAATTCACGGAGTAGTGTAGGAGAGGACACTCCCATGGGTGAGAGGAGCAACCCTCATCAACTTCTTCACGACGACGACCTCGAGATCCTAAGTGAAGTTGAAGATAAAGCACGCAAGCTCCTCCAAGATCGTGAGTTTTCTCATACGAAAGCTTATGATCCGGATTTGATCTCCAAAACAGGTATGGATTATGAGTTCTTTTCCATTTGGCGTGCATTACGATGGGAAAACTTTGCTCACATAGAGGAGAAGGGCTCACGCCTTCTCTCCGTACAATTCCTTTGCACACTCAAAACCGGATTTTATTGTATTACTTTTAGATTATTTCAAAAAGAATACAATATCCTATGGTAAGAATTAAGTGAAATCCTAGGCTTCCATAAACATTGTTCACTAGATTTAGACACTTGCCTATGTTAAACAAACAAAGTTTTTAGCAAGATTTAACTCGAGAGGTCAGATGTAGCGCACCTAGGAATAGCCACATGCACAACCCTACTTTGCGCTTCATTCATAGATGGGTGGCTATGACTATGTTCCCTAGAGGAGATGTAAGGGTACTGTGTGATGATGAGTTAAAAATTTTATTTGACATGATTAAAAAGATAAAATTTGCTCCAGTTATTGCCATGATGACACAATGGTTAGATTACATTCCAAGGGTAGGGCCAATTGAATGTACTTCATTGATTACTCCTATTGCTACTAGGGTAGGAGCACTAGAATATTCTTCATTTGGGTATATTGAAAATGAACGAGAATTAATTGATGAATATTATTTAGTGCAAGGACATACCCTTAAGCATGATCAAGGTGGCTCTTTGATATTTTATTATCTCGTCTTTATCAATGAAATTTGGTTACCTAATCCGTATTATTAATTGTACAAATGCTGGAGGCTAACCATTGACCTCCTCCCCATCAGGAAAGCCAGAAGAAGTAATGTCTCTGGCAGGGTAACTAGAAGTCGTACAATGAGAGTTGCTATGCTCCTGACAACCTCCATAGTCCATGAGTATGAAGAGGAAGACAACCCAATGGGTGATGCACTGGGATGTACTCAACCTCCATCGCATGAGACCGAAGGTCCGTCTTGGCATGGATGGCCAGGTGCCACATGGGAGCCGCACCTATCAACTTCAAGCTCCAGAAGTTTGCCTCCATCGTCCTTGAGAAGATGTCGTTCCTCTACAGCTAGAAGTTATCATGATCATAGCAAAGGAATGATGGATTTCACTAGACACATGGGTGAGCTTCAATTAAGATTGGGTGACATCTACAACATTCTCCAAGGGCATATCCAAGGTAACCAAGACTGGCAACAACACATGGACACTCAATTCATCAACCTCAATTGCACGGTACAACAACAAGAAGCCGATCTCACGACATACTTCTGTCATCAAGGGTTCAACCCTCGACACGGAGGTGAGTGAAGAACAAGCTTGGGGGAGGACCCCCACTTGAGGTAAATTGTATCACACCCTTGCATCTTTATTTTCCATCAACAACCTTGCATATTAAAATAAATAAATTATTAGGATATATTTGCTTTGAAATAAAATAAATGATGTGCGGTAAGAATGGTTTGGAATTCACACAGATGAAATGATAAATAATTGTTTTTTTTTTAGTTTTCCTAAGTCCCTAGCTTACAACTTACTACTCTCCAAAATATTGCTCTCGTTGGCTAAGATTGCTTTTCCCTTGATTTAGGTATTGTGGGTAGCAAAAGTTTAATCCATTCTAAGTTGTTGTGAGATATGATATAGTGATAGGGCTGCTATTCCTAGTTTGAAAGTAAAACTTAGATTTCCGGATATATTCTAAAAGTATTTAAGTTACTCATCTCATTTGATTGGAATACTTAGCAAAGCCATATGATACATTACATTGATAGACCTTATGCATATTCTATTTGTCTTCACATTGAGCTTTGTCAAACTAATATAGACCTATGCGAGATTTCATTCATTACTTTTTGAATTCAAGACATCACTTGCACATGCTATACTTCTACACTAAAAGTAAGCAAAATTCCACGATACCACCATTCCAAAATAAAAAGAGAAACTCCATATCATTCATGCTTAGTACTCTCTCCAAAAATTTATTGCATAAAAGGGAGTACAAGACATGGCTATAGTAAAAAGAAAAAAAAAGAAAAAGAAAAAATACATGCTTACATCATAAGCATGAGAAAAAAAGAAACAAAACTAGCCATGTTTCATCACTACAAAATAAGAGAGTCCACTCAAAAAGGAGTCATCTCAAGTATCCACATCTACTTCATTCCATCACACATGCACACGTCTTGAATCAAAATCATTTTAAATTGATTTCTCCTAAGGCTTGCTCTTTTGACTTAGCAATATTATGTGTTGCAAATATGCCTACTATATTCCCTACCAAGCTCCACATACAAGCCTTATATAGAGGTAGGATGAATTTAGGCAAAATGCCTTCGTGAAGATATATTTCCACTACACACAAAGGAGAGACTTGAGAGAATCAAATTGAGATACTTGAAATCTAAAATGAACTCTCCGAAATTTGAGCGGAACTTGATTTCTAGGGTATGTGTGCTCCATTTGTTGTGCTATATTTCAACCACCCATGAATAGGAGGTGGCATAAGCCCCGTAATGACTTAAGATGGGTTAAGTACCATGCCAATTTTTACAATACCAGGTAGAGTATTTTGTTGTGCACATGGTACTTTTGAAATGTAGAACATTATAGCAACTCCGGATCATCAACCTAAAGTCTTGACTTTGCTCGAGGCAAACAAAGGATAAGCTTGGGGGAGTTTGTTGTCGGCTGTTATATACCAATTTCATCTATCAATATAACTCAATTATGTGAAGGAAGTATCATTTCTTGGACACATCACCTTTTTATTTAACCTATTTCCACTTGCATTTGGAGAAAGTAGTGCATGCAAGCAATCTATGCAAAATTGAAGTGAAACAAGAGGATGGATTCTATAAAATATCATTCTAGCCAATCAGGTGATGCCACATGGCACCACATGGATCAAATGGCCCCAAAAAGAAGTACGAGGCCATCCAACGGTGTAGCACCCATATCAGTCAATCGTGGAAGTCACCCCGAGGAAGCACACCGGAAATGGTTCTGAGACCTATATGTGCTGAATACATTGGCTATCACGAGAAAAGTTTTGAATACTACCAAAACACGCTTTTCATCAAGGTCCGACCCTAGGTACAATCTCTTGCAAGGTCTGACGTAAGGTCCGACTTGCTTTGTCCAGGTCCAACTTCTTTGTCTAGGTCCGACTAGTTGTGGTCAGCTCCAGCGCTAGGTCCGACTAGCTTTGATAAGCTCCGGTGCTAGGTCCAACTAGCTTTGATAAGCTCTGGCGCTAGGTCTGACTAGCTTTGATAAAGCTTTGGCGCTAGGTCCTACTAGCTTTGGTAAGCTCCGGTTCGTGGTCCGATTACTATTGGCAAGATCTGGTGCTAGATTGCAATGGTTCTGCTTTTAACTTTCAATGTTTCGAACTTGCTTTTTGGCTCATGGAAAGCTGTCTTAGTATTCTTTTACTAAATTCTTGGTGTCTTTTCGTGTTTATGCTTAATATTGTTTTGCTATGGTTTGCAACATGCTTATATGAGGTGCTCACGAAAGGTGTTGTACTTTCGGAACCAACGTGAGTCATGGCGAGGACTTGTGCTTGGAAGTATTGGTTGTTTATTCATGTGCAGGTGTTGCTTGAGTTCAAGACATGTCTGGTGACGGGATCTATTGAACTAGTCATAGGTAGAAGATGAGGTTCAACAACTAAAATCGGGAGAAATTGTGGTTGAGTTGATCGGGAGGTCGTGGACGTCGTTAGAAGATGTTTGCACGTCTGCAAGGAGTGCATGGACTTGGCTACATTGTTCCAAGGCGTGATGAAGAGATGTGTACGTAGAAAATTGGTCGGAAAGGTCCAACTGACTAGGTTAAGGACTCAGGCTGCGGCTGAGTCGTGTTTGACTCAAATATGGAATGTTTTGAGTTTGTTATGATAGGATTTCATGTGATTCACGAATTTGAGTTGTTTTTGGAATGTGGGATACATTTCCAAGGTGTTTGGAAATCTTAAGATTGCTTCTATCTGCGTGTAGAAGAGTCTTGAGCAGTTATGGAAAGTTTCGATTCATGAATTGAGTAGGATTAGAGTCCTAGTTAAGTTTGAGTTAGCCTAAGGGCTGGTTATATAAGCAAGGGGGCCAGAGCTCGTTGTAGATGACTTTGGGTCTGTTCCTTGTAAGTTTTGATCAATAAATTTCGTACTCTAAAGGAGCTTTTGTGCCTTGTTCGTCGTACTTGTTTTCTTCAAGTCTTTCTCGTCGAGTTTCTGCACAGCACTATCTTGCTTCAGTGGATTTATCATAACTCGAAATTTACAGATCTGATTGACGAGATTATTTTTTGGTTGTCTTCTAAACTTAATTTTCTATCATCTGTGAAAATTTCACAGTTATTGGATTTGTGGTTTTTGATATACAGGAGTTTCTTTGAAGTGTTTCAGAACTGTTTTTCTCGGGTAGGACAGATTGACCTTTGTTTGATCTTTTGATCGTAACTTGAGTTTCTCTTGAAAGATTTTCGTGATTCTTGTTGTGACGTATTGTGACTTGATTCTGTACAATCTATACTAGTTTTTTCACAATTGAACATGTTTAGATTATTCGCTCACACGATTTCTTTAACAGATAGGTTTTTCTGCCGAGGGATGTTTCGTTGCTTCTGCTGAAAAGTTTTAATCTACCATTCACCCCCTCTGGTAGAGTTACACGTGCTCTTCGATTCTAAAATGGTAAACATTTCTGTTGGGCTGACTAGGGGGTTCGGCCGAACCCTTCCAGGCGCCAAACTCAGTTTGCTTCCATATGTCGACTCCTTGTGGTGCCCTGGTCACGATGAAGACCGATTCGCGCACTTTTGATGGCGGGAACCGAACCTTCTCCAAGCTTTAAATTTGACTCCTCACCGCTCACTTCAACACACACCACTTGAGTATTCATCCCTTGTATCCACTACTCTCCCTAGGTTTAGAGGAGTATAGGCTGTAGAGAGGAGAGTGTCTAGTCTATAGTCCAAGTAGGAGAGGAGTAGAAGGAGTCTCTTCTCAATTTCCAATTGGGAAAGGTATGGTTCTTATATTCCTATTTGTCTTTCTGACTTTATTCTTAATAAATATGTTCTCTTTAGTCTTCCATTGTTCATATACTTGGATGAAGCCTTTCTTGTTTGATTGTGGATTCCATGTATGTGTTAGGAGTAGTATTTATGATTACGGTATACCATTCTCAATACATACTCATAAACACTACAAACCCCCACTATAGTCTAATTAGCTATGACATGATTATGTTAACACGAATCACTTATTCTATGAATTAATATTGGTTCAACGATGATTTAGTTCATTGCATTTGGATGGCTTGTGTCTAGGATCTTAAGGTAATTACTTAATATGCTAGCATGGTGCCAGGGTATAGAGTAGCGTTGAATGTCTCATAGATCCACGGATTGAAGAGGTGGGTAGTAGGTGGTGACAACCCTATCTGTCCTTTGTAGTCCTCCACGTTTAGCTATGCCACAAGCTCTTGGCGGGAGTCGTCCTAGTATTGCTAGGGGTAAACCTGTGCCTGATGTGTTAATCCACTTAGCATGACAAGTCATAATTGGCATGATCATTAGTAACTAACTTAGGCTATGTATATGTACATTAGAAGCATCGTAGGAGTCTCTACCTACCCCTTAGACTAGTCCCTCCTTACCTCATTTATCCCCTTAAGATAGAATGTTCTTATGTGTGTCACAGTACTCCAATTATCATTTATCCATTCATACTAGAACCTTGCCTAGATCAACCTAGCCTCTCCACTTGATGACTGTTTTACTTCCATTTAGCCGTCCTTTGGGGAAATATAAATGACACCCTTCGAGAATACTCTTAAAGGGGAAATGCTACATCGATAGTTTCCGTGTGCTTGCTGATTTATATGTATAATCTAAAATCTATTAATAAGAATATCTAGCACCACTGCTAGAGATGAATTGTTAGTAGTGCGTAGGAACCGTCAACAAGTATCAACCTTGGAGAAGCTCCAAGCACTAATGGCGGCCCAAGAGTCTGCCCCTGGTAGTGGTGAAGCAACCTGTCCTCCCCGAGTACGGGCTAGTGCGGCTCAACCTTTGCACCCTGTGTGCAGCCATTGGATGCCCAGTACGTCCGTGTGAAGGTCGTCCAGCTCGACTCTGACGCCACCTAGACCACTTGCATAGCAGGGAGTCTGGACAAGAAATAGGAACTCGCGCTCGTCACCTTCCTTTGGGCCAATATCGACGAGTTTGCCTGGTAACCATCACTGTTGATCGAGATCCCTTAAGGAGGTGATTGTGCACCATCTGAAGATCTACCCCGATGCCCGACCAGTGCAGCAGATGCCTTAGAAACACTCCATCGAGCTGCAGAACTTCGTTCCTGAAGAGATCAAGAAGTTTATCGATGTCGGCTTCCTCTGAGAGGTTCACCACCCCCGGTGGCTGGCAAACCCTGTTGTCGTTGCCAAGGCTGGCAGGAAGCTTCAAATGTGCTTCGACTATACCAGTCTCAATAAGGCATGCCCTAAAGATCCAGTCCCCCTCCCTAGGATAGATCTAAATTGTAGACTCTAAATCATGTTTTGATCTAAAGTGCTTCCCAGATGCTTATTATTGTTTTCATTAAATACCAATGTCTAGGGAAGATGAGGAGCACACTACTTTTGTAACAGTTGATGGCTTGTACTGTTAGGTCTCCATGTCTTATGGTCTTTACAATGCTCTCCCAACTTTTGTACGTGCTATGCATAAAACTTTTAGGGACCTCATTCGAGACATAGTTGAAATATATGTCGATGCTATCATTGTCAAAATCAAAACAAATACATCCTTGCTAGACAACCTTGCCCTAGTCTTTGACCGGCTGCGCTCCAAGCGCAGGAAGTTGAACCCAGACAAGTGTGTGTTTGGGGTCAATACTGAGAAGCTGCTCAGTTTCGTTGTCTCACACAGAGGAACTGAGGCCAACCTAGAGAAGATCAAGGCGATCAAAGCAATGCGGCCTTGCGCCCACATCAAATATGTGCAGATGCTCACAGGATCCTTGATTATGCTAAGTCGGTTTATCTCTGTGTGTTCTAGGTGCAGAATACATTGGCAATTATAATTAAAGTGAAGGTTTACATTCAAAGATTTGAGCTTACACCGATACACCCGGATAAACACTGTCCGAACTTGTCTCGGTACATTTTGGGGGTAATGTTACCTTTGATGGTTTTGGATTGTCCGAACTTTTCAATTCGATTTTTGGAGTAACGTTACCCTTGATGGTTTCAGATTGTCCGAACTTTTTCTCACGTGACTCACACGTGTTTCTCACTTCGGGTGGTTAGACAGATGTAATATACCAATTTCACCCGTCAATATAACTCAATTATGTGAAGGAAATATCATTTCTTGCACACATCACCTTTCTATTTAACCTATTTCCACTTGTCCCTGGAGAAATAGTGCATGTAGGCATTTATTACAGGAAATGAGGTAAAAGAGGGCAAGCAACCCTATAAAATATCATCCCAGCCAATCAAGCGCTGACATGTGGCATCACATGGATCAAATGGCCCACAAACAGAAGTATCTGAGGCCATCCAACAGTGTATCACCCATATCAGTCAATGGGACTCACCTGGATGTCACCCCGAGGAAGCACACTGAAATTGGTCCAACTTTTCGTTTGGCCTACTAGGTGGCTCGACCGACTTGTTCCTGACACCAAACCTGGTCAGCATCCACGTGTCGACTCCCTGTGGTGTCCTGATAATGACAAAGACTGATTTGTGAGCTTTTGGTGACGAGAACCGACCCTTCTCCAGCTATAAATAGGACCCCCTACCCTCACTTCGTACACACACCACTTGAGTATTCATTCTATTATCCACTACTCTCCATAGGTTTAGAGGAGTCTATGATGTAGAGAGGAGAGCCTCTAGTCCATTGTCCAAGTAGGAAAGGAGTAGAAGGAGTCTGTTCCTAATTCCAAATTGGGTAAGGTATGGCTCTCATATTCTTATTTGTATTTGTGACTTTGTTCTTAATAAATATGTTATCTTTATCCTTCTTTTATTCATATACTTGGATTAAGTGTTTCTTGTTTGATTGTGGATTCCATGTATGTGGTAGGAAGTGTTTATGATTATGCTATACCATTCTCATTATATCATCATAAACACTACAAACCCCCACTATAATCTAAATAGTTATGGCGGGATCATGTTAATATGTATGACTTATGCTATGTTTCAACATTGTATGAACGATGTTTAGGTTAGTCATTGCCTTAGGATGGCTTGTGCTGCAGCTCTTTAGGTATTTACTGAATATGCTAGCATGGTGCTAGGATAGTTAAGTAGCGTTGGATGTCTCGTAGACCCATAGATTGAAGAGGTAGGCAGCAGCTGCACTACGTAAGAAAGCCAAATAGGAGACAAAGATGGGCGACGTGCTCGATGACAAGCCCGCTTCAGCGAGGGTCTGACATGGATCGGTTGAATGCACATGGAAACACGCTACTATACAACCTGACTCAGTTAAGTAGGTATCCGAGACGTGCCCTCCTCTCTGACAAACGGAGACGCACTTTACTTGAGCGCAACTCATATTTTTTATGAAACTGAGACGTACTTTCCTTGGAGTATGTATCCTTTCATAATGGAAGCCGGCACGTCTCCCACACCCACCGGCCAGATGCGTCTCCTCTTGTCATTGAAGCAGGCTTGTCTCCCATTCCCTCTATAGAAAGACATACGTTAAATCGGTTCTCTCGATTTCCTGCTGCCCTTCTACGACCTCCCTGCTATGGCAAAAGAATTGGCTACCAGATCCGCCCTTTCTTGCCCAATTCATTCCCTCTTTGGAGGTGCCCTTCTAAAAATCTTGCGTTGATTATCAGTGGATTTTAAAACAAAGGGTTAGTCCTCTCCTCCTGTCCTATTCCTTACTATTTTTTATCCCTTTAGATCTGACCATCAGTGGCTTTGAATTTCTTTGTTTAGCTCTTAATTTTTGTACGTAGATGTCGTCGGATCGAAGTTGGATGTATAGGTCGTGCCTTTGCAATGAATATATCCAAGGAGTAGATGCATTTATCAATTTCGCAATGAAAGACATGTTGGACAACATTAGAAGGACTATTTGTTGTCCTTGCAAACACTACAAGAATGAGAAGAGATATCACACAAATGAAGTGTTGAGGTAACATTTGATCACACATGGATTCATGGTGGATTATCGATATTGGAACAAACATGGGGAGGAGGGGCTTAATGAAGCAGAGATGAGAGATTCATATCTGGAGACGGAGGTCCCTACCAGTGTCGAAGAAGATCATGACGACGATGTGAACATGCCAGATATATCAGGGTTCACCGATAACGACATTGAGTTTCAAGTGCATAACATAGAGGAGATGGTACGCAATGTCGAGAGAGATGGCGATGATGATCTGTACAGTAATGGTGAACTTGCAAATTACAAGAAGATGCAGGAAGACTCGAAGAAGCCATTGTATGATGGTTGTGCGGCTAGGTAAACTAGACTTTTTGCGATGATAAAACTTTTCCAGTTGAAGGCGAGCAACATATGGAGTGGCTGTAGTTTTAAGGAATTGTTGATGCTCCTTAAGGACATGTTACCCCAAGGCAACACTGTCCCTACGACAGCTTATGAGGCAAAACAGATAATTTGTCCACTGGGTTTGTAGGTGCATAAAATCCACGTGTGCAAGAATGTTTGCATTTTTTATCGTGGGTACAGAAACCACGAGAAATGCCCTATTTGTTGAGTGGACCGATTCAATTGTAGGAAAGACGACAGTGATGACGAGAACTGCAATAGAAGAAAAAGAGGGCCTAAAAAGGTGTTTTGGTTCTTTCCTATCATTCCTCGTTTGAAGCATTCGTTTGCAAAGAAGGAGTCAGAATTGTTACGTTGGCACAAAGGGAAGCATAAGCAGGATGCTGGAATGATAAGACATCCTACTGATGCCATGCAGTGGCAAAACATTGATTTACGAAATCCTGAATTTGCCATTTATCATATGAATATTAGGATCGCAATGAGCACCGATGGCATGAAACCTTTTTTTAACAGTAGCACACATAGCACATGGCCAATTGTGCTAACCATTTTGATCTTTGCTCATTGGTTGTGCAACAAATGAAAATATATTATGATGTCAGGACTGATACCGGGGCCAAAACAACCTGTGAATGACATTGGTACTTATTTTAGGCCTCTGGTTGAAGATCTGAAGCAGTTGTGGTACAACGAGGTAGTGCAGGTCTGTGATGACCACAAGCGTGAGTACTTTCGCCTAAGCCATTATTTTTGTGACTGTTAGTGATTCTCCAGCGGCACGTAACTTGTCCGGACAGAGTAAGAAAGTAGGTTGCAGATGTCCACATTGTTTGTGAGAAACCGACTCACAGTATTTGAGCGAGTCACAAAAAATAGTGTACATGGGACATCAACGCTACATTCCAAAGAAGCACCCGTTTCGGAGTATGAAGGATAATTTCAATGGTGACACTGAGAAGAGGCGTCCTCCACCTCCTCTCACGAGTCATGAAGTCTATGAAATGGTCAAGGATATCCATGTTGTCCTTGGTAAGTGGAAAAGGACCGGCAAAAATACCGGTGAATGTGACATGTGGAAGAAGCAATCGATTTTTTGGGAGCTACAATATTAGAAAGACATAGATGTACGTCATTCGACTGATGTGATGCACATTGAGAAGAATGTGTACGAGAGCCTACTCAAGACATTGCTTAACACAGATGGGAAAAGTAGGGACCATGGACATGCACGAGCAGATCTAAAGAAAATGGGAATTAGGCCTAAGTTGTGGGTCGATGACTCGGTAAAAGGAACGAAACTACCCACATCATGCATCACCCTTTCAAAAAAATGAAAGTAAAGAGTTTTGTGGGTTCTTGAAAAATGTGAAAGTACCATCTGGCTACTCGACGAACGTCTCAAGGCTTATTTCATTTCCAGATCTAAAAGTAGCTCTCATTGTGAAGTCTCACGATTACCATATATTGCTTATGCAGATGTTTGCTGTTGGAATTTGGAATATCCTACTGGTCAATGTTTGGGTGGCTATAATGAACTTTTGTTTTTTCTTCAATGGAATTGGTCAAGAAGTACTATGTGAAGAAGATCTCTAGTCATTGGAAAAAGGCACTATGAAACTTTATGCTTCCTTGAGGTGTACTTTCAACCGGTCTTTTTCGACATTAGCATTCATTTCACAACTCATCTTATTATGGAGATAAAGCTATGTGGCCCTGTGTTCCTTCAGCAGATGTATCCGTACGAGAGATTCAATGTCATACTAAAGTCCTTTGTTAGAAATCGAGCTTAGCCTGAGGGCAACATGGTATAAGGATACACTATAGAGCAAGTTGTGGATTGGGCTCTAAACTACACTGACCCCAGTAACCCGATTGGTGTTCCCAAGTCTCGTCATGAGGGGAGGCTCACAGGAAAAGGGACCATTGGGAAGAAGGCTAAAACTCCAGATTCACATTTATTCTTTTGCGCTCATTTCCACGTGTTGCAACACATGTCTCTCGTGTCGGAGTACCTCGATGAGCACAACGAGGTGGTGCTTATAGAGTATCTCGGCCGCAATGAATCATGGTTAGCAAATGAACACAGGAGAAAAGTCGTTGGCTGGCTCCAGGATCGGATTTCTCACTCATCGGATACTCAAACACGTGAATACCTAAAAAAGTTGGCTCGTGGTCCTATGTTCATAGTTATTACATATCAAGGGTAGAACATAAATGGATACACGTTCTACACTATATAACAAGATAAGAAAACACATATAAGAATCATGGTGGCCTTGCTGTTGCTTATAATACAGCGGGCCAAGAGAAAGACATGTACTATGGTCAAATACAAGAGATCCGGGAGCTTTACTTTAAAGGATTCAAGATTCCTCTTTTCTGTTGCAACTAGGTTGATAGAATCAAAGGTGTTGTACAAGAAAAGTACAAGTTCACTAGAGTCGGTCTTAACTGTCAAGTATATAAGTTAGAGCCTTTCATGTTAGCAAAACATGTTGCTCAAGTGTTCTATGTTCCATACACAACAAATAAAAGACTTAAGGTGGTTATATGGAAAACGATGAATTGTTGGAGTCGAGAATGTCGTCGATGAGGAAGAATTTGACCAATTTGACGAGATTCCTCCTTTTGTCACCTCAATGATCAATACAAGATTAACATCGTCCAACGAACTTCCTTACTTGCAGAACGACCACCATGAAAAAGTCAAGAATTTCAAAAAACCAAGACCAAATGTAAAGTACCAAATTGATTGTGTGTAAATATGCTCAAATATGTGAAAATATGGTCAATTGAGTGAAAAAATCATTTCCATTCAGATATTTGTGTGATATATGCTCAAATGTGGGGAAATATTGTCATTTGAGTGAAAATTTGACTTTCACTGGTCATATGTGCTCTTTTTCTTATGGAGAAGTATTGATGCCTTTTATTCTGTTTCTTAAGGAAGCACTACTTTATATAGCACTAGCTCTGCCCTGGAAAATGGGAGACGAATGTGATGCGAGACGTGCCTCACAATGGCGCGTCTCTCATGCAAGGTAATGGGAGACGCATTTTTCAAGAGCGTGTGTCCGATTTCAATATTCCTCCTTTTGTCACCTCGATGATCAAGCCATGAGTACCATCGGCCAATGAACTTCCTTACTTGCAGAACAGCCACCATGAAAAAGTCGAGAAGATAAAAAAAAAGTGAAAAATATGGTCAATTATGTGAAAAAACCAATGCAACGTAAAGTACCAAAATGATTGCGTGTAAATACACTCAAATATGTTAAAATATGGTCAATTGAATGAAAAATTGACTTCCATTTGGATATTTCCGGGATATATGCTCAAATGTGTGAAAATGTTGCCGTCTAAGTGAAAAATTGATTTTCATTGGTCATATATTCTCTGATTCTTATGGAGAAGTATTGATGCCTTGTGTTTTGTTTCTTAAGGAAGCAGTACTAAATATAGCACTCGCTCTGCCCTGGAAAATGGGAGAGGAATGTGATGCGAGACACATTTTATAAGTGCTCATGCGATTTCGAGATATATGCTCCCTTCCCTGGAGCTCTTTGTTGCCTCAATACTGTCCTCTTGATCATTGTCGCGCTGCCGCCGTTGACCATTGACTCCTCTCGACCAGTTCGGCACTGCCATAATAAGGTTTGTTCAAGCTTTGGTTGGAGTTGAAATGGTTCGCGCTTTGGTGGTTCATTAGTAAATGTTTAGTATATTTTCTGAGTATTACGCTTAGAGTATTATACTTTGGTTGGAGTCAAAATGGTCCGCGCTTTGCTGGTTGACCGGTCAATGTTTAGTATATTTCGGAGTCCTATGCTTAGAGCATTACGCTTTGGCTAGTACTGTTCAATGTTTAATATATTTATGAAGGTCTCGCGCACCTGTAACTTGTGTGATAGAGTTGTGATAGTCTATTATTTAATAAGTGATTGGTTTGGATTGTCCTTACACTCAGCACATAGATGTTTTTATTATTAAGGTACAAATGCCATGAGAGAACTTGCTCCCTTATGTGACTGTTTGTGCGAATGTGTCTAAATTTTAATAATGTTCTACAGGATTTCGGTGAATTTTTTCGAATTTGAAGATGTCTCTGTCGAAGCATCAGCATCATATTGAAAAGGAGGCTCAACAGCAGACTCCGCAGTAGATTCAGCAGCAAACTCATGAATAGGATGCATCTACATCTGGTAACACAAGAAGAAAAAAGGTTGCGGACGACATGGCCGACAAACGTTTTGACTGATGATGAGGCCAATGACAAAGGCTTACTCCTGGACCATAATGTGAATACAAGATTGTTCAGATTTTGTGGTCTATTTGCTTGTGAAAGGGTGCCACTAAACCTGCAAGGATTCAATCACTCGATCGAAAATGAATAGGATGAACTCTTCGAAAGCTCGATCCAACCATACGTTCAATATCCATATGAAGTGTCTTTGTTCGCATAACGAGCTTGACCACCACCTCGGAAACACCGGTTATGCTGGAAAAAGGGATTTGGGAAGAATATGATGAAACATTGGCCGAACTAGGTGCTGCAAATCCATACGACAATTTCAGTGGATGGCTGAAACCATTTATGCGTGCTCATTCCCAGCTGTTTGAGTCAGGTCGTATCAGGTTCCATAGACTGAGCACCTTACATGTTGCTCAAAGAGCCTGGACCCTATGTGAGACCTATGTGTGCTGAATACATTGGTTATGACGATAAACGTTTTGAATTTGCCAAAACACCCGTCTCATCAAGGTCCGACTCAAGGTCCGAGCTCCGGCAGGGTCCAACGTAAAGTCGGACTTGTTTTGGCTAGGTATGACTTCTTTGTATAGGTCCGACTTATTTTGGTTAGGTCCGACTTGCTGTGGCTAGGTCCGACTAGCTTTGGTAATCTCCGGCACTAGGTATGACTAGCTTAGGTAAGCTCCGGCGCTAGGTCCAACAAGCTTTGGTTAGCTCCGGCGCTAGGTCCTGTTAGCTTTGTTAAGCTTCGTCTCAAGGTCCGGTTAGCTTTGGCAAGGTTCGAAGATTGATTGCAATGGTCTTGCTTTTACTTGCAATGTTTCAAACTCGCTTTACATCTATGGAAAGTTTGCTTAGTACTCTTTTACTACATTTTCGGTGCATTGATGGTTATGGCTGATATCATTTTGCTATGATTTGCAACATGCTTATGTGAGGTGCTCACGTAAGGTGTTGTTTTTTTGAAACTAATGAGAGTCAAGTCGAAGAAATGTGCTCGAATGTAATGGTTGTTTTTTCATGTGCCGGTGTTGTTTGAGTTCAAGACATGGCTGGTGATGGGATCCATTGAAATAGCCTTAGCAAGAAGATGAGGTTCAACAACCAAGTTCGAGAAGAATTGTGGTTGAGTTGAACGGGAGGTCGCGCAGCATGATTGAATCAAGAACAATGCATATGAAGATATCGTGGATGTCGTTGGAAGATGTTTGCATGTATGCAAGGAGTGCATGGACATGGCTACATGGTTCCGAGTCGTGATGAAGAGATGTGGACGTAAATATTGGTAAGAAAGGTGTAACCGACTAGGTTGTGGACTCAAGCTACGACTGAGTCGGGTTAGACTCAAATATGGAAAGATTTGAGTTGGTTATGATAGTATTTTGTGTGGATCACAAAGTTGAGTTGTTTTAAGAATCTGGGATATGTTCATCAGGTGTTTGGAAGTCTTAAGATTGCTTCTATCTGCGTATAGAAGAGACTTGAGTAGTTATTGAAAGTTTTGATTCGTGAATTGAGTAGGATTAGAGTCCTAGTTTGAGTTGAGTTGGCTTTCGGGCTGGTTATATAAGCGAGGGAGGCAAGAGCTCGTGGGTGACTACTTTTGGTCTGTTCCTCTTGTGTTGTATTGAATAAAATATGTAGTTTGAAGGAAATTTTGTGCCTTGTTCGTCCGACTTGTTTCCGTCAAGTCCTTCTCATCAAGTTTCTGCACAACACTACCTTTCTTCGGTGGTTTTATCATGACTCGAGTTTTACAGAACCAGTTGACGTGTTTCTTTTTGGGTTGTCTTCAAAACTTGATTATCTATCATCTGTGAAAAGTTCATGGTCATTGGATTTTTGGTTTTCCAGTGTTCCAAAACTATTTTTCTCCGGTAGATCAGATTGACCTTTGTTCGATCTTTCGATTGTAACTTGAGTTTCTATCGACAGTTTTTCATGATTATTGTTGTCATGTCTTTGTGACATCATTCTCCACAATCTATGTTGGTTTTGTCACGATTGACCATGTTTAGATTAGTCGCACACACAATTTCTTTAACAGATCAATTTTCTGCCAAGGGGTTTTCGTTGCTTCCACTAAAAAGTTTTAATCTACCATTCACCCCGCTCTGGTAGCTTTACACGTGATCTTCGATCCTACAATTGGTATCAGAGCAAAGGTGCTCTAATCTCTGTGATTTGCACGTGTTTTGGACTAATCATCATGAAGAGATCCTCCGCAAAACCTTGTGTCTTTAATGGTATTGATTTTCAGGTTTGGAAGGCACGTATGGAAGCTTTCATCCAGGCACGAGGCTTCGCAATATGGGAAAAGGTGTACAAGCCTTACGACGTGCCGTCAAGCGATCAAGTCGCGGCTACAAATATGAGAGATGTCAACAATAACAACAAGGCTCGGAACTTGATCATGAAAGGATTAACTCAAAGCGATTTCGATCTTGTTGCACACCTCCGAGCTGCGTACGATGTGTGGAAAGCACTTTGTGACAATCATGAAGGATACAACACAATCAAGGAGGTAAAGCAAGATATGTTCAAGAAAGAATATATTTGCTTTGAGATGCAACCAGGTGAGTCCATCGATGATCTCTTTGCTCGCGTAAATAAAATTCTTAGCAACTTGCGTAGCGTCAATGTTAATTTTTCAGACGTTGAGAATGCTACGAATTACTAAGTGCATTAGACATGTCAATTTCGGAGATCAAAGTCACATCTATTCATGAATCTACTGTCATGTTTACACTTACTTTAGATGTTCTATATACTAAATTGAAAACTCATGAAATTGACATAATCTCACGTAAGAACCCCAACAAGTCTCGTGCATTTGTTTCTCAACGTGATATGCCTAGCTACGGCCAATCTTCACTAACCCTTTAACAGATTGAGGAGTCTCCAGAGGAGGAGTTAGTGCTTCTCTCTACAAAGTTCTCAAAAGCATTGCAAAATGTGAGAACCAGAAGGAGAGGAAGCTCCGAACCTCAATGATGTTTCGAATGTGGGAAGACAGAACATTTTCGTTTGGATTACCCTAAACTTTCAGGTCCTACTTCCCAAGAAGAAAAACAAACAAGGACAAGACACTCCCGTGCAAACGATAAAAAGAAAAATAAGGGTTTTACAGGACGCCAATTGGTGAATAGTTTTATCTCCGCACATCAAGAACTTGGCTCAAGCGATGTGGACATTGGAAGCGACGAAGATGAATATGATTTGGCAAACTTGTGTTTCATGGCGGGCAAGTTAAGATCAAGTATGGAGGAGGCAAAACACAACAACGACACTGAAGAGGTATGTCCTACTTGCGAAGAAATGTGTGATGCTATTTCTCATGCCACTGTTATAGTTAAGAAATGGGACAAAAAGCTTAGGGACAATGCTGTTGAAATTGAGTTACTAGAATCTGAAATATGTCATTTGAAATCTTCGATTCCCAGTGATAAATCTTGTCCCTCATGTGATTTAATATATGAACGATTGTCCTCTTTAAGAAGTGCACACACCTCCACACTTAATAAACTTGAACTTGAAATTGAAAAGAACAAAAAGCTTGCTGCATTTAATGATGAAAACTTAAAAGATGCTTGCTGTTCTACAATTGATTTGCATTGTTCTACTTGTGAAGATCTTGATAAGAAACTACAAGATTCTATGAATGAAATTTCTATGTTAAACATTGCTTTACGTTCTCATGAAGTTAAATATTGTTCCAATTGCAAATTAAAAGGAAAAACATCATGTGAAAATTGCCTTGATCTGTGCAATAAACTTGATGACATGCAGAGGACATTAGATCGGTTTTGTAATGCAAATAAGAACCTAAACTTGCTGTTGAATTCCTCTAAATCTTGCAGTGATAAATCTGGTTTAGGTTTTGATTCTCATGCTCATGCTGGCACATCCACCTAAAATTGTAAATTCATTAGGAAGTGGTTTGATTCAAACAATTCCTAAACAAAAAGAAGTGGTTTTTAAATCTGCAGGAGTGTTGTCTCATTTGGATTCAAATAAAAATGTTGCTTGCTCATTTAGACATGAACAAAAAGTTAAATTTTGTTATACCTACTGTGGTAGAGATGGTCATGTAATAGATTTTTGTTATAGACTAGCTAAACAACAGAAAAAGGAAATAATGATTGCTAGATCTCATAACTTTCATGCAAAATTTGCTGCACATGCTAAACCGAACGATAGGAACATGCAACCTGCTGTAATAAGTCAAAAACATGCAAAGTTTCCTCCCAAACATACTGTTTTTCGTGCTACACATGTAATACCTCGTAGGTCAGTAGTTGGGTACAAAAATCCTCAATCTTTGGATCATAAACCTGTTGTTTTATCTCAGCTTTCGGGTCTTATTCCTGCTGGACGTCGTGTGACTCCGTACTGGATTCCTAAATGCCATTTGACTAACCCCAATATGGAGTCATCGACGTATTGTGCTTCTACGTAGGTCACACGCTTTAGGAAGGAGAACATCTGGATTGTGGATTCAGGTTGCTCATGCAACATGACCAGTAACAAAGAATGGTTCTCCTCCCTCTCTTTTGTGTCACATGTAGAGAATGTTACTTTTGACGATAATTCTTCAACTCCTATAATTGCTAAGGGTTCGGTTAGAGTATATGATCACTACACTTTGAAGGATGTGGCACTTGTCAAAAAATTGAAATACAACTTGCTTTTTGTTTCACAATTGCTAGATGAAAATTTGGAAATTATTTTCAATAAAAATTGCTGCAAAGTTGTAGGTTCAAATAGTGAGCTTATTTTTAAAATGTTTCAGTTCGGAAGAGTTTTTTAAAGCTGATTTTGATATGTCTTCTTCTAGGCATAGGTGTCTAGTTGCTAATGATTCAAAAGACCTATATTTTTTTGCATCGTAGACATGGTCACGTAGGCTTTGATCATCTATCATGTGTTAGTGCTCTTGATCGCATACGTGGGCTGCCTAAGCTTAAAAGGACAAAGAAACTGTGTGCTCTTCTTGTAGACATGCTAAGATGGTTGCAGGTTCACATGCTACTCTCACAATGACCATGACAACTGAACTGGTTCAACTTTTCCATCTTGACACTATAGGACCTTCACGTGCTCAATCCTTTAGAGGTAAATGATATGTTCTTGTGATTGTTGATGACCATTCTAAGATACTCTTGGGTTTACTTTATGGCATCTAAGAATGATGCTTTTAGTCACTTTAGAACTTTATTTCTTAGATTATCAATTGATCACCCAAGATCATTAAAAGCAATTAGAAGTGATAATGGAACCGAATTTAAAAATCAATCGTTTGATCACTTTTGTGCTGAAAATAGAATAGATCATAAATTTTCTTCACCATATGTACCTCAACAAAACACTGTTGTAGAAAGAAAGAATAGAACCTTAGTTGAGATGGTTAGGACTATACTTGATGAATGTAAAATTCCTATGAAATTTTGGTCTGATGCAATTGCAACCACTTGTCATGTCTCAAGGAACCACCGGGTTTTGGAAATCCAGATTTTTCTAATCATGTTTACAAACTGTCCAAAGTCTTGTACGGTCTCAAACAAGCCCCTATAGCATGGTATGATAGGTTAAAAACATTCTTACTTGAAAAGGGGTTTACCATGGGCAAGGTTGATAAAACTCTTTTTGTACCTAAGCATGGCAATGACTCATTATTCGTTCAAGTGTATTTGAATGAAATTATCTTTGGTTGTGTTTTTCATGATCTTTTGTCCATGTTTTCAGCTATGATGAGTTCATAAATTGAGATGAGTATGATGGGCGAAGTCACGTACTTTTTGGGGCTGCAAATCAAGCAAACTAAGGAGGGAACCTTTGTGCGTCAAACGAAGTATACAAGAGACCTTCTTAAGCGCTTCAACATGAATAAAAGCAAGCCTCTTCGGACACCAATGGGTACAACAATGACACTTGAACTTGATGAATATGGTGACCCAATCGATCAAAAAGAATATAGAAGTATAATTGGATCACTTTTGTACCTCACGACATCAAGACCGAACATACAATTCAGTGTATGTCTTTGTTCACAGTTTCAAGCTTCCCCACGTGCTTCACATCGTCAAGCCATCAAAAGAATTATCAAGTACTTACATGGAACTCAAGAATTTGGCATTTTTCTTCCTTATTCCTTAGGCATTACTTTGAAAGCTTTCTTGGATGCTGATTTTGGGGGTTGTAGGATTGATAGAAAAGTACTTCGGGTGCTTGTAATTTTCTTGGTTATTCACTTGTTGCTTGGTCCTCTACAAAACAAAACTCAGTTGCACAATCCACAGCCCAATCTGAATATGTAGCTGCTGCTAGCGCTTGCTCACAAATTCTTTGGATCGTTGTTCAAACACTTAAGGACTATGGGGTTGATCTAGATAGTGTTCACTGTTTTGTGATAACACTAGTGCCATTTGCATTGCTAAAAATCCCGTGCAACATTCGAGAACAAAGCACATTGACATTAGGTATCACTTTCTCTGTGATAATGTTGAAAAAAGAAACATTGTGCTTCACCATGTAGATGCCGAACAACAATTGGCTGACATTTTTACAAAACCTTTGGATTTCACTCGTTTTTGTTTCATTCCTAGTGAAATATGCAACCTCATGGCTTAAATTGAGGGTGAGTTCTTATTACATGCTAAAAGTTCTTATTACATTACTCATGTTATACATTTTGTAGTTTTTGCCATGCCTAGTAATTGGAATAATTACTTACACTAAATCTGGTCATGGTCGAACATTCTTACTGTTTTGAGCTTATTGCATGCTCACAAGTACTTTTAATACTGAATAATTAATCAAGAAATCAACTCACATGTTGAGTTGTTACGTTCAAATGAAAAATTAAGAAAAGATCAAGAGAATATGCATGCATCACACTTCTTCTTGCAAATGTTATATAATCAAAATTTGTGCTTTAAATATAATTGAAAATTTGAAATTGAAGCAACAAGTGTCATGCTTTCAGGTTTTGAAATAGTTAAGTTTGTGAGATCATGACTTGCTTAAATTGAAAATTACAATTGATCTCTAGCATAGCTTACACTACTTTGTGTATTTCATTGATGTGATAGTGTAAGTTACTTGATAGTATGACTTGGATGCGCTTTGCTTTATAATTATATGTTATAATGTGCTCATAACAATTTAAATTTTCTCTTTTGTACCTTGCTGAATACATTGTCAAAGGGGGAGAAGTATGCATGCGGGAGAAGTATGCAAGGGGGAGAAATCTGTATAGGGGGAGAAATTTATTTCTATCTCTTTGATTTTCAAAAAAGGGGGAGAAATTGTTTTCATAACTTTTAATGTGAATAAGCCAATGTTTGGATTGTAAGTGGTGTTGCCAATGCATTCATCAAGGGGGGGACTGTGAGACCTATGTGTGTTGAATACATTGGCTATGACGATAAAAGTTTTGAATTTGCCAAAACACCCGTCTCATTAAGGTCCGACTCTAGGTACGAGCTCTAACAAGGTCAGACGTAAGGTCCGACTTGTTTTGGCTAGGTCTGACTTCTTTGTATAGGTCCGACATATTTTTCTTAGGTCCGACTTGCTGTGGCTAGGTTCGACTAGCTTTGGTAAGCTCCGGCACTAGGTCCAACTAGCTTTGGTAAGCTCCGGCGCTAGGATCGACTAGCTTTGGTTAGCTCCGGCTCTAGGTCCTGCTAGCTTTGTTAAGCTTCGTCTCAAAGTCCAGTTAGCTTTGGCAAAGTTCGGAGATATATTGCAATGGTCTTGATTTTACTTGCAATGTTTCAAACATGCTTTACATCTGTGGAAAGTTTGCTTAGTATTCTTTTACTATGTTTTTGGTGCATTGATGGTTATGGTTGATATCATTTTGCTATGATTTGCAACATGCTTATGTGAGGTGCTCACGTAAGGTGTTGTTTGTTTCGAACTAACGAGAGTCAAGTCGAGGACTTGTGCTCGGATGTATTGGTTGTGTGTTCATCTGCAGGTGTTGCTTGAGTTCAAGACATTGTTGGTGATGGGATCCATTGAACTAGCCTTACGAAGAAGATGAGGTTCAACAACCAAGTTCGGGAGAAGTTGTGGTTAAGTTGAACGGGAGGTCGCGCACATGATTGAATCAAGAACAATGCATATGAAGGTATGGTGGACGTCGTTGGAAGTTGTTTCCATGTATGCAAGGAGTGCATGGACGTGGCTACATGGTTCTGAGGCATGATGAAGAGATGTGGATGTAAACCGACTAGGTTATGGACTCTGGTTGCGGCTGAGTCGGGTTTGACTCAAATATGGAATGATTTAAGTTGCTTATGATAGGATTTCGTGTGGGTCACAATGTCGAGGTTTTTAAGAATGTGGGATACGTTCCTAAGGTGTTTGGAAGTCTTAAGATTGCTTCTATCTTCGTATATAAGAGTCTTGAGCAGTTCTTGAAAGTTTTGATTTGTGAATTGAGTAGGATTAGAGTCCTAGTTTGAGTTTAGTTGGCTTTCGGGCTGGTTATATAATCAAGGGAGGCCAGAGCTCATGGGTGAATACTTTGGTCTGTTCCTCTTGTGTTCTATTGAATAAAATTCGTAGTTTAAAGGAACTTTTGTGCCTTGTTCACCCGACTTGTTTCCGTCAAGTCTTTCTCGTCAAGTTTCTGCACAGCACTACATTTTTTTGGTGGTTTTATCAGATCTTGAGTTTTACAGATCCAATTGACGTGTTTCTTTTTGGGTTGCCTTCACAACTTGATTATCTATCATCTGTGAAAAGTTCATGGTCATTGGATTTTTGGTTTTGGATCTACACGAGTTTCTTTGTACTGTTCCGAAACTGTTTGTCTCGGGTTGATCGTAACTTGAGTTTCTCTCGACGGTTTTTCATAATTATTGTTGTCATGTCTTCGTGACTTTATTCTCCACAATCAATACTGGTTTGGTCACGATTGACCAAATTTAGATTAGTCGCACAAATGATTTCTTTAACAGATCAATTTCCTGCCAAGGGGTTTTTGTTGCTTCCGCTATAAAGTTTTAATCTACCATTCACCCCCTCTCTAGTACCTTTGCCCATGCTCTTCGATCCTACAATTGGTATCAGAGCCAAGATGCTCTAATATCCGTGATTTGCATGTGTTTTTGACTAATCACCATGAAGAAATACTTCACAAAACCTTGTGTATTTAATGGTATTGATTTTCAGGTTTGGAAGGCGCGTATGGAAGCTTTATTCTAGGCATAAGGCTTCGCAATATGGGAAAAGGTGTACAAGCCTTATGACGTGCCGTCAAGTGATCAAGTCACGGCTACAAATATGAGAGATGTCGACAATAACAACAAGGCTCGAAACTTGATCATGCAAAGATTAAGTAAAAACGATTTCGACCGTGTTGCACACATTCGATCTGCGTACGATGTGTGGAAAGCACTTTGTTACTACCACGAAGGATCCAACCCGATCAAGGGGTAAAGCAAGATATGTTTAATAAAGAATATATTTGCTTTGAGATGCAACCAGGTGAGTCCATCGATGATCTCTTTGCTCGCGTTAATAAAATCCTCAGCAACTTGCGTAGCGTCAATGTTAATTTTTCTGATGCTAAGAATGGTAGGCAATTACTAAGTGCATTAGACATGTAAATTTCGAAGATGAAAGTCACATCTATTCATGAATCTACTGTCATGAACACTTACTTTAGATTTTTTATATTCTAAATTGAAAACTCATGAAATTGACCTAATCTCACGTAAGAACCCCACCATGTCTCTTGCATTTGTTTCTCAACGTGATATGCCTTGCTCCGACCAATCTTCATCTTGTGGTACACTTGCTTTGTTGTCCTCACTAACCCTTAAACAGATTGAGGAGTTTCAAGAGGAAGAGTTAGTACTTCTCTCTACTAGGTTCTCAAAATCATTGCAAAATGTGAGAACTAGAAGGAGAGGAAGCTACATACCTCAATGATGTTTGGAATGTGGTAAGACATGACATTTTCGTTCGGATTGCCCTAAACTTTCAGGTCCTACTTCCCGAGAAGATAAACAAACAAGGAGAAGGCACTCCTCTGCAAACGATAACAAAGAAAAAGAAGAGTTTTACAGGACGCCAATTGGTTAATAGTTTTATCTCCGCACTACAAGAACTTGGCTCAAGCGATGTGGACATTGGAAGTGATGAAGATGAAGATGATTTGACAAACTTGTGTTTCATGGCGGGCAAGTCGACATCAAGTATGGAAAAGGCAAAATACAACATCGACATTGAAGAGGTATGTCCTACTTGCGAAGAAATGTGTGATTCTATTTCTCGTGCCACTATTGTAGTTAAGAAATGGGACAAAAAACTTAGGGACAATGCTGTTAAAATTGAGTTACTAGAATCTGAAATATATCGTCAAGCCATCAAAAGAATTATCAAGTACTTACATGGAACTCAAGAATTTGGCATTTTTCTTCCTTATTCCTTAGGCATTACTTTGAAAGCTTTCTTGGATGCTGATTTTGGGGGTTGTAGGATTGATAGAAAAGTACTTCGGGTGCTTGTAATTTTCTTGGTTATTCACTTGTTGCTTGGTCCTCTACAAAACAAAACTCAGTTGCACAATCCACAGCCCAATCTGAATATGTAGCTGCTGCTAGCGCTTGCTCACAAATTCTTTGGATCGTTGTTCAAACACTTAAGGACTATGGGGTTGATCTAGATAGTGTTCCACTGTTTTGTGATAACACTAGTGCCATTTGCATTGCTAAAAATCCCGTGCAACATTCGAGAACAAAGCACATTGACATTAGGTATCACTTTCTCTGTGATAATGTTGAAAAAAGAAACATTGTGCTTCACCATGTAGATGCCGAACAACAATTGGCTGACATTTTTACAAAACCTTTGGATTTCACTCGTTTTTGTTTCATTCCTAGTGAAATATGCTTCCTCATGGCTTAAATTGAGGGTGAGTTCTTATTACATGCTAAAAGTTCTTATTACATTACTCATGTTATACATTTTGTAGTTTTTGCCATGCCTAGTAATTGGAATAATTACTTACACTAAATCTGGTCATGGTCGAACATTCTTACTGTTTTGAGCTTATTGCATGCTCACAAGTACTTTTAATACTGAATAATTAATCAAGAAATCAACTCACATGTTGAGTTGTTACGTTCAAATGAAAAATTAAGAAAAGATCAAGAGAATATGCATGCATCACACTTCTTCTTGCAAATGTTATATAATCAAAATTTGTGCTTTAAATATAAATGAAAATTTGAAATTGAAGCAACAAGTGTCATGCTTTCAGGTTTTGAAATAGTTAAGTTTGTGAGATCATGACTTGCTTAAATTGAAAATTACAATTGATCTCTAGCATAGCTTACACTACTTTGTGTATTTCATTGATGTGATAGTGTAAGTTACTTGATAGTATGACATGGATGCGCTTTGCTTTATAATTATATGTTATAATGTGCTCATAACAATTTAAATTTTCTCTTTTGTACCTTGCTGAATACATTGTGAAAGGGGGAGAAGTATGCATGCGGGAGAAGTATGCAAGGTGGAGAAATCTGTATAGGGGGAGAAATTTATTTCTATCTCTTTTGATTTTCAAAAAAAGGGGGAGAAATTGTTTTCATAACTTTTAATGTGAGTAAGCCAATGTTTGGATTGTAAGTGGTGTTGCCAATGCATTCATCAAGGGGGGGACTGTGAGACCTATGTGTGTTGAATACATTGGCTATGACGATAAAAGTTTTGAATTTGCCAAAACACCCGTCTCATTAAGGTCCGACTCTAGGTACGAGCTCTAACAAGGTCAGACGTAAGGTCCGACTTGTTTTGGCTATGTCTGACTTCTTTGTATAGGTCCGACATATTTTTCTTAGGTCCGACTTGCTGTGGCTAGGTTCGACTAGCTTTGGTAAGCTCCGGCACTAGGTCCAACTAGCTTTGGTAAGCTCCGGCGCTAGGATCGACTAGCTTTGGTTAGCTCCGGCTCTAGGTCCTGCTAGCTTTGTTAAGCTTCGTCTCAAAGTCCAGTTAGCTTTGGCAAAGTTCGGAGATATATTGCAATGGTCTTGATTTTACTTGCAATGTTTCAAACATGCTTTACATCTGTGGAAAGTTTGCTTAGTATTCTTTTACTATGTTTTTGGTGCATTGATGGTTATGGTTGATATCATTTTGCTATGATTTGCAACATGCTTATGTGAGGTGCTCACGTAAGGTGTTGTTTGTTTCGAACTAACGAGAGTCAAGTCGAGGACTTGTGCTCGGATGTATTGGTTGTGTGTTCATCTGCAGGTGTTGCTTGAGTTCAAGACATTGTTGGTGATGGGATCCATTGAACTAGCCTTACGAAGAAGATGAGGTTCAACAACCAAGTTCGGGAGAAATTGTGGTTAAGTTGAACGGGAGGTCGCGCACATGATTGAATCAAGAACAATGCATATGAAGGTATGGTGGACGTCGTTGGAAGTTGTTTCCATGTATGCAAGGAGTGCATGGACGTGGCTACATGGTTCTGAGGCATGATGAAGAGATGTGGATGTAAACCGACTAGGTTATGGACTCTGGTTGCGGCTGAGTCGGGTTTGACTCAAATATGGAATGATTTAAGTTGCTTATGATAGGATTTCGTGTGGGTCACAATGTCGAGGTTTTTAAGAATGTGGGATATGTTCCTAAGGTGTTTGGAAGTCTTAAGATTGCTTCTATCTTCGTATATAAGAGTCTTGAGCAGTTCTTGAAAGTTTTGATTTGTGAATTGAGTAGGATTAGAGTCCTAGTTTGAGTTGAGTTGGCTTTCGGGCTGGTTATATAATCAAGGGAGGCCAGAGCTCATGGGTGAATACTTTGGTCTGTTCCTCTTGTGTTCTATTGAATAAAATTCGTAGTTTAAAGGAACTTTTGTGCCTTGTTCACCCGACTTGTTTCCGTCAAGTCTTTCTCGTCAAGTTTCTGCACAGCACTACATTTTTTTGGTGGTTTTATCAGATCTTGAGTTTTACAGATCCAATTGACGTGTTTCTTTTTGGGTTGCCTTCACAACTTGATTATCTATCATCTGTGAAAAGTTCATGGTCATTGGATTTTTGGTTTTGGATCTACACGAGTTTCTTTGTACTATTCCGAAACTGTTTGTCTCGGGTTGATCGTAACTTGAGTTTCTCTCGATGGTTTTTCATAATTATTGTTGTCATGTCTTCGTGACTTTATTCTCCACAATCAATACTGGTTTGGTCACGATTGACCAAATTTAGATTAGTTGCACAAATGATTTCTTTAACAGATCAATTTCCTGCCAAGGGGTTTTTGTTGCTTCCGCTATAAAGTTTTAATCTACCATTCACCCCCTCTCTAGTACCTTTGCCCATGCTCTTCGATCCTACAATTGGTATCAGAGCCAAGATGCTCTAATATCCGTGATTTGCATGTGTTTTTGACTAATCACCATGAAGAAATACTTCGCAAAACCTTGTGTATTTAATGGTATTGATTTTCAGGTTTGGAAGGCGCGTATGGAAGCTTTATTCTAGGCATAAGGCTTCGCAATATGGGAAAAGGTGTACAAGCCTTATGACGTGCCGTCAAGTGATCAAGTCACGGCTACAAATATGAGAGATGTCGACAATAACAACAAGGCTCGAAACTTGATCATGCAAGGATTAAGTAAAAACGATTTCGACCGTGTTGCACACATTCGATCTGCGTACGATGTGTGGAAAGCACTTTGTTACTACCACGAAGGATCCAACCCGATCAAGGGGTAAAGCAAGATATGTTTAATAAAGAATATATTTGCTTTGAAATGCAACCAGGTGAGTCCATCGATGATCTCTTTGCTCGCGTTAATAAAATCCTCAGCAACTTGCGTAGCGTCAATGTTAATTTTTCTGATGCTAAGAATGGTAGGCAATTACTAAGTGCATTAGACATGTCAATTTCGAAGATGAAAGTCACATCTATTCATGAATCTACTGTCATGAACACTTACTTTAGATTTTTTATATTCTAAATTGAAAACTCATGAAATTGACCTAATCTCACGTAAGAACCCCACCATGTCTCTTGCATTTGTTTCTCAACGTGATATGCCTTGCTCCGACCAATCTTCATCTTGTGGTACACTTGCTTTGTTGTCCTCACTAACCCTTAAACAGATTGAGGAGTTTCAAGAGGAAGAGTTAGTACTTCTCTCTACTAGGTTCTCAAAATCATTGCAAATGTGAGAACTAGAAGGAGAGGAAGCTACATACCTCAATGATGTTTGGAATGTGGTAAGACATGACATTTTCGTTCGGATTGCCCTAAACTTTCAGGTCCTACTTCCCGAGAAGAAAAACAAACAAAGAGAAGGCACTCCTCTGCAAACGATAACAAAGAAAAAGAAGAGTTTTACAGGACGCCAATTGGTTAATAGTTTTATCTCCGCACTACAAGAACTTGGCTCAAGCGATGTGGACATTGGAAGTGATGAAGATGAAGATGATTTGACAAACTTGTGTTTCATGGCGGGCAAGTCGACATCAAGTATGGAAAAGGCAAAATACAACATCGACATTGAAGAGGTATGTCCTACTTGCGAAGAAATGTGTGATTCTATTTCTCGTGCCACTATTGTAGTTAAGAAATGGGACAAAAAGCTTAGGGACAATGCTGTTAAAATTGAGTTACTAGAATCTGAAATATATCGTTTCAAATCTTTGATTCCTAGTGATGATTCTTGTTCCTCATGTGATTTAATTTATGAACAATTGTCCTCTCTAAGGAGTGCACACACCTCCACACTTGATAAAATTGAACTTGAAATTGGAAAGAACAAAAAGCTTTTTGCACTTAATGGTAAAAACTTAAAAGATGCTTGCTGATTTGCATTGTTCTACCTGTTAATGATGAAATTTCTATGTTGAACAATGCTTTACAATTTCATGAAGTTAAATATTGTTCCAATTGCAAATTAAAAGGGAAAACTTCATGTGAAAATTGCCTTGATCTGTCCAATAAACTTGATGACATGCACAGGACATTAGATCGTCTTTGTAATGCAAATAAGAACCTAAACTTGCTGCAGAATTCCTCTAAATCTTGCAATGATAAATCTGGTTTAGGTTTTGATTCTCATGCTCATGCTGGCACATCCACCTAAAATTGTAAAGTCATTAGGAAGTGATTTGTTTCAAAAAGTTCCTAAACAAAAAGAAGTGGTTTTTAAATATGCAGGAGTGTTGTCTCATTTGGTTTCAAATAAAAATGTTGCTTGCTCATTTAGACATGAACAAAAAGTTAAATTTCATTATACCTACTATGGTAGAGATGGTCATGTCATAGATTTTTGTTATATACTAGCTAAACAACAGAAAAAGGAAAGAACGTTTGCTAGAACTCATAACTTTCATGCAAAATTTGTCACACGCTAAACCGAATGATAGGAACATGCAACCTGCTGTAATAAGTCGAAAACATGCAAAGTTTCCTCCCAAACCTACTATTTTTTGTGCTACAGATGTAATACCTCGTAGGTCAGTAGTTGGGTACAAAAATCCTCAAGCTTTGGCTCATAAACATGCTGTTTTATCACAGATTTCGCGTGTTGTTCCTGCTGTATATCGTGTGACTCAATATTGGATTCCTAAATGCCTTTTGACTAACCCCAGTATTTAGTCATCAACGTATTGTGCTTCTATATAGGTTGCGCGCTTGAGGAAGTAGAACTTCTGGATTGTGGATTCAGGTTGCTCACGCAACATGACCGGTAACAAAGAATGGTTCTCCTCCCTCTCTTTTGTGTCACATGTAGAGAATGTTACTTTTGCCGATAATTCTTCAACTCCTATAATTGCTAAGGGTTCGATTAGTGTAAATGATCACTAAACTTTGAAGGATGTGGCTGTTGGTACCCTCAAGACTGGGTACCCCTGCATACAAGAAGAAGCTCCAGACCCGGCCTCCCCGCTAAGGAGGGCTCTGGAGCTACCACGTGTCCTCCGGCTCTGGGCCCTTGCTCCAATTGAGGAGGGCTCCGGAGCTGCCACGCGTTCTCTAGATCTGGGCCCTTGCTTCCACCAAAGAGGGCTCCGGAGCCACCACACGTCCTCCGGCTTCGGGCCCTTGCTCCAACCTAGGAGGGCTCTGGAGCTGTCACGCGTCCTCTGGCTCCAGGCCCTTGCTCCCACCAAAAAGGTCTTCAGAGTTGCCACACGTCCTCTGGCTCTAGGTCCTTGCTCCCACCAAGGAGGGCTCCAGAGCTGCCACACATTCTACGGCTTAGGGCCCTTGCTCCCGCCGATGAGGGCTCCAGAGCTGCCATGTTTCCTACAAATTGCCCTGGGTTGTAGGTTGCGGGAGTAAGGGGTGGTGCATCCTGTCCAGTTGCGCATTGAAGGCACACACCTTCCCTAAGCGTACAGGTGCGGCACACGCATCTTGACAGGTACCGTTGCGTCCAATTGCATCATAGTGAAGGCACAACAGGCCTACCCCCACACTGCCAAGTGGGTAGTTTACGGCGACAAGAAAGATGGGACGTTCCATGCCATCATCAACGACTACGCCTAGCCATTGGCGACCGAAACGGCAAGTCAACAGGTCTTCAAGGTGGGGTCAGAGGCAGCGTACGCAAGAAGTCATAGATCTTGTACAGGATAAAGATCACCGCGGGGCCACCTGTCAGGCCCCGAGCCCCACTTGTATGATGTCCGGCCATGGACTATTAAAGGTTCGGGCAGCCATCGACTTAAACATCTTCTCTAGCCCCACTCGGACCAAATTCAGAATCCCCGATACACACACATATGCATACACACTCACCAAGCAATACAATCCATTGTGGAGTAGGGTGTTACGCTCCTTGCGGCCCGAACCACGTAAACACAACTATCTCACACTCTTCCGCTATAATATTAGTTTGAGGCCTATGCTCCGCCAAACAAGAACCTTCGCGGGCTGCCCCTTAGCAGATCCAGGGGAATTGTAGCATTGACCCTTCGACATTTGGCGTGCCAGGTAGGGGGTTTTTCCCCACAAAATTGTGGTAGCTCTTCCACCCTCCATAGTGTTAATCAAGCCTGCGAGTAGCAGCAGGATCAAGCCGCCGGAGCATCCAGCTCTGGTACTACCCAGGGGGCTCGCCGTCAATGTTCTTCTCGTTGATGATGGGTGCCGCCAGAGCATCCAGCTCTAGCACCACCCAGGGGGCCCGCCGTCGACGTTCTTCTCGTTGATGATGGGCGATGCCGGAGCAGCCAGGTCCGGCACCTTCCAAGGAGCTTGTCGTCGATGTTTCTACATCGACGATGGGCGATGTCGGAGTAGCAACCTCTAGCACCTTCTAAGGAGCCTGACGTCGATGTTTCTACAGCAACAATGGGCGATGTGAGAGCAGCCAGCTCTGGCACCTCCCAGGGGGCCACCGTCAACGTTTCTTAGCGTTGATGTTGGGCGCCACCGGAGCATCCAGCTCCAGCACCTCCTAGGGGCCCGCCGTCGACGTTCCGCACGTTGAGGGTGGGCGCCGCCTCAGGTTTGGTTGCTACCTCGTTGCCATCACTGCCAGCGTCAACTATCCATGCTCCCGCGCTCCACCGGGGGCCCACCGACGACATCCTACGACTAAGTGGTAGGCGTGCCGAACCAGTTGGCCACACCTACTAAGGGGCCTCTAAGGGATCTCATGAGCAGGACGTCAAGCGGTTTCTCACTACCACGGCGACAACGACATCGCCAAGGGGTTACGGTAAGTTTGACATGAAGATCTGCTGTAAGTTTTACTTTTGGCAAGGTGAGAGGTCCAGAGTATGCAGCCTGCTTAGTCTTGTCCTGTACCCTAAGCGTGTTCACATTGCCTCCGCAGCGCCACTTCGATAAAGCTTAACCCTGGGCGTAGTGGTAGGATAGTTTTTTTCTAAAAAAGGTGTCATTGCATCTAGAAGCAGCGCTTGAAGCAACTAAGCTCTATGGGTCTGGTCTAGGCTGTTTAGCCTGCTTAGCATGGTTCCATACCCTAAGCATGTACATTTTTCCTACCTTGTCATCCGGAGCGGGTCGTTGCCTTCTTGTAAAGCCCGCCCCCTCCTATGATTACCAAGTTAGAAGAAACACTGTATTGCCCTATGCTTCGTTTATGTTCATTTAATTCACCATGAATTTTATGATCATCAAATTATTCTCGTTCTCGCATAATCGCTGTCATATGCACGGGCACTCTCTCCCTGTCTCGCACCTAGTGGAGTTATGCAATCATGCTGCTGGCAGGTCTGCTTGAGGTTTCTGTGATGTATTTGGGTTGTTTGGTTGTTTCCGTCCTCGGGAGCCTGTGGCGCTGAATGTCACTCCCCTGAAAAGCTAATGCCCGTGGGAGGTCCAGAAGGTACAACCTAGTTAGCCTGGTCCTGCACCCTAAGTGTGTAGACTTTGCCTCTTCAGCGCTAACGGCTGAGTACAGGGGGCCAGACAACACACACTCCTTAGCAGGGAGATAACCATACCCAGATACCGTTGCACTGAATTACCCACACACTGTAAGCCTGACTCAGGACCGTAAGACATAACGAGACTAAAAGGAGGAAGGGAGTGACCGACGAGTAAAATTATTTACATTACGCTTTAATTTTTTGCTTATTCGCATATCGTCTGCCATATGCCCGTTTAAATTTCTCCTATCTCGTCCTAGTTGGAATTGTTCTATCGCACTAAAGGCGGATTCGCATGAGGTACCTGCCATGTGTTTGGGGTCTGATGATCGTTTTCTTGGTTGGGGTCTATGGTGTCGATTGGTTCTGACTCCTGAAAGGCTAACGCCGAGCTGGAGGTCCAAGTTGTGCAACCTGCTTAGCCTGGTTCTATACCCTAAGCATGCGTACCTTGCCTCCTAGTGCTAACAGCTGAGTACACAGGGCCGGACGACTCATGCCCTGAGCAAGGCAGCGACCATACCCTGAATGTTGTCGCACCAAATTAACCATGTCACGTATCTTAGTTAAGGACTGTAAGCCATAACGAAACTAAAGAGCAGGGAAGTGGTTACCGAGGAGCAAAATTACTTTTTGCCTACCGTGTGTGTATGACATACAGGGAGCCCGCCGACGACGCTTCTTCGAGCTCTGGCGCTCCCAAGGGGGCCGATGCCGATGCTTCTCTGAGCTCCGGCACCCCCCCATCGGGGCCACCGGTGTCACTTCTTCAAGCTCCAACGCCTCCTACGGGGACCGCCGACGTCACTTCTGGGAGCTCCAGCGCCCCCCAAGGGGGTCGTTGGTGTCACTTCTCTGAGCTCCAGTGCCCCCAAGGGGGCGGCCGGTGATGCTTCTCCGAGCTTTGGCGCCCCCCAAGGTGGCCGCTTAGGTCGCTTCTCCAAGCTCCAACGTCCACAAGGGGGCCGCCAGCGTCACTTCTTGGAGCTACGGCACCCCTCAAGGGGGCCCGCTGGCATCACTTTTGCAAAGACAAGATAAAGGCCCCACCTACGTGATCGTCATCTCTCTCGAGGTGGGCCGGAGGCAACTGTCGGTACCCTCAAGACCGGGTACCCATGCATACAAGAAGAAGCTCCGGACGTGGCCTTCCCGCTGAGGAGGGCTCCGGAGCTACCACGCATCCTCTGGCTCCGGGCCCTTGCTCCAACCAAGGAGGGCTCCGGAGCTACCATGCGTCCCCTGGCTCTGGGTCATTGCTCCCACCAAAGAGGGCTCCGGAGCTACGACGCGTCCTCTGGCTCTGGGCCCTTGCTCCAACCGAGGAGGGCTCTGAAGCTGCCACACGTCCTCTGGCTCAGGGCCCTTGCTCCCACCAAAGAGGACTCCGGAGCTGCCACGTGTCCTCCGGCTCCGGACCCTTGCTCTTGCCGAGGGCACCAGGGCTGCCATGTGTCCTGCAAATTGCCCAGGGCGGTAGGTTGCGAGAGTAAGAGGTGGTGTGTCCTATCCAGTTGCGCATTGAAGGCACACACCTTCCTTAACCATAAAGGTGCGGTGCACGCATCTTGTCAGGTACCGCTGCATCCAATCACATCACAGTGAAGGCGCCGCAGGCCTACCCCCACACCACCAAGTGGGTAGCTTACAATGACAAGACGGATGAGACGTTCCCTGCCATCATCAACTACTACACCTAGCCACTGGCGATCGACACGGCAAGACAACAAGTTGTGGGGACCGGAATCCCGACATCCGAGGATCTCATTGGGTGGTGTCGTGCGATGCGACACCCGACATTTATACATGAATAGAACCTGAATAAGTACAAGACGAAGTCTTTTATTTATCTTACAGCGGAAGTTTTTACAGTACTAGCGTAAGGAAAGAATATATATATATATCATAGCTACGCTCTCAGCACTAGCTATGCAAAAGCAAAGTTATCCATGCCTTGGATACTTCGCACTAGCATCACTCAATTATGGCGGCATGCATGGTTCCCACTCGGCTGTACACCCTGGAGGGGGTGCAGCCTCATCATCAAACCCGTCATCAACTGTATAACCTGCAAAACTCGTTAACTGCATATGTGAGCATAAGGCTCAGCAAGACTAACCCGTCTCACTAGACATATGCAAGGGGACACTAAACATAGGTAAGGTGAAGCATAAATGACTCGCCTACAAGTGGATCCTTATAATCAAGTTTTAAGTAGCAAATGACATTCTCCAAGCACGGCACATCATGGGCTCCACAATCAAACAAGAAACGCTTTACCGATGATATGACATGCTCAGAGCACATAATGCTATTACAGCTAAAGTATGGGGAAACTGTAAACTTTTAATTATACTATCTCTAAATCATACAAGGTTGCAAAGTAATCATAATTCAATGCAATGTGATTTTCTGGCTTCTTTAGTAATTTACTACGTCACGACACAGTGAACAAGTGGTACTCTATTACTGCGAGGGACAGTGATTGCAATCAGGACACACCCGTACAACACGACACATACGTCGTTCGGAAATGTCAGTGAGCACACACGTACCTACATAACACTTCAGTACTAGGCGTATATGGCCATCTTTCACAAGAAACTCGAACGCCGAGCCCGTCTCACCTCCGCGAACAGAAGGTCTCCGCACGGAACACCTCATGTGTCTGCCGACCGATTTACACCTTACTGTCCTCAGCTTACCCCTATCGATGGTGAGTTAGGGGGCCTCGACATCCCAGTTATCAAGTTACATCAGTTTATTGGATTCCATATGTCCATTATGTTGCTGGTACAAGTCAAGCTTGTGAAGCGGGGCCGCACACAGACGGGCCTTAATCAACACAGGCAGGGCTATGCGACCGAGACTCAATTCTCGCCGCTTCCTATCCATTCCTTGCCCGGTCTCCATTTCATTATATTCTGCCATTTTGTATCTAACCAATCCTGTGAGATGTGTCCTACATCTTTCGCGAGTAGATTCCAACTACTCGACTTCTACCGGATTTCCTATGCATTAGCAAGGCAGTTACTACAGGTCAAATTGTAACTCATTCCAACCAAATCCTGGGATTTTTGGCCATGCAAGTGGAGTATCAAACACCTTATACGTAATGCACAATATCAACTGAAGACGTAAGTGAATAAAACTGGAAAAGTTTAAAAAGCTCTTAAATGCAAACTGGGGCTTGCCTTGTTGCAGGTCAGAGTCTGAGTTAATATTTGGAAGGTGCTCTTCCAAGACTTCTGGCTCTTCCTCGACTTCGGTCACTATACGATATGCATATAATATGTGTATAAATGACTTTGAAAAATAATCATTATCGAGACCAAAATTTAATCCATGGTGATCATTAGATGATAGGGACTTTAATCGGCTTTGGAACTTCCATCGTAGATGCTAGGGAATATGATCAAGGCTCTTGCAAAGAACAGGAGATGATCAAAGTATAGTGTTGTCCCTAAAATTATGGCAAGTATTAAATTTCCAAGAATTTTAAAGAAGAAACTGTAGCTTGAACATAGCTGCCAGTTGATAATCATGATATAGGAAGTTTTTATGGTTCTAGCAAAATTTGTTTCATAATTTTCTAAGCTTAGGTGAAGGAGTTATTGAAATTCTAAGTTAGCAATAATTTCTGGAATTATTTCTATTTGAATTTTCAGCTTTTAAATAAATAGTCAGTTTGCAACTGATTTAGGACTATGATATTAGGTCCATTAAATCCAAGATTTTTACAGGAACTAGTGTATGACTAAGGGAAGACTCGGCCCAAATTTGGGGCATAACAAAGCTACTGAACATCTGTAAATGTTCCATAACTGAAAAAGGAAATTGAACTATACAGAGGGTTAAACAGGTGCAATGGCTCCCAAACTTTTCCTGACAGTCAAGAATAGGACACTAAACTTTATGTGAATTTTGGGGATTTTTCCAGTGGCTATCTTTCCTGAAAAAATTGTATTTGCATTTGGAAAGATTAATTCCTACAGAGTTTAACTGTGAGTTTCACAGAACCTAATTGGTTCTGATGGAAACTAGAGCTCAAGAGCTTTCAAACAAAATTTGTTTGACGATTTTTGGAGCATCCTACAGAAAGTTATGGATTTTCTAAGTTGGAGCCAAATCTGGAATAAATTCCTAATTTGAATTAACTCGTGGGCCCCACTGTTTTAAAATGGACCAATGGCATTTAAACCACACCGGGGTCCATAGATATACACCGAGTAGCCACGTCAGATCCCGTGGCCACACCCGATCCGACGGGGCTGATAGACGATGACACGCGAGACCCACCGCGTCGTCTTCCACCTCCGGACGCGGGCGGCGCGCGGGGCTCCCGCGGTGGCGCTCTCCGGCGAACCTCGCCGATTTTTAGTTCCCGGCCACGCAGCTCCTACCTTTGGGCACCCAACCGTAAAATCACGTGTTGAGCACGATGGTGGGGTCGGGGAGGTCTGCCGACGGTCGGAAACCATGGTGCATCGGCGGCGGCGGGCGCTAGGGCTCCGGCTATGTGGAACTGCCGCTCTGTGGCTAAAACCCTACTAAAAAGGTTGGGGAAGTATCCTGGAATCACGAGGAACTTGTTGGGCCGGTGATATCGCCGTGTAACGGTCGGCAAAGCAGTCGTCGACGGTGATAGAGGCACTTTTTAACAGCGGAGGGGAGAACTCGCGATTCTTGAGCTACGGTCGATCATTTCCGATGATTCCAGTTCGAGAGGGTGCGCAAGAAAGCGTAGAAACTATATGCTAGCAATTGGGAAGAGTGATTAAGCGTGGAACTCTAATTGCATGAAATACCGAGCGCGTTCATAAGCTTCGGCCAAGAGTAAAACCTAGCTATCTTGCTCGATACTTGCGTAAACAAGGAACAGCTTTCACCGTTGCGTAGAGCATGTCCCGGCGCACCGATTTGCTATGGGAGTCGAAGCATGAAATGGCATGCAGTGGCCTGGCAACGTGGAGCAGGGACGGCGCGCGGTGAACACGACGGCGACCCTCAGTATAGCCTCAAAATCATCGGCCAAACCGTCAACTATGCAACGAAAGAAGTGATCCAGAGGACAGAGGAGGAAGAGAGGAACAACCTAGCCGTTGGAGTCTTGGCGCGAGAGGTCTCCGGTTGGCCAGCAACGGGAGCGCGGCGCCGGCGGTCGGAAGCTCACGCGGGATGAAAAAGGTGCACACCGTCGGCTCAGCGAGGTGGGAGGTGATAAGGGCAACTAGGAGTTGATAAGGGAGAGTCCAGGGCGCTATTTATAGGGCTCAACGGCGGTGGCGGGCTTGCGTCGCGCTGTGCATGCACGCCGTCGTGGTGGCGGGCGCAGCGCGCGCTGAAATGCGGCTGCACGTGGGCTGCTGACTGGTGGGTCCCACCAGTCAGCCCCACAGCCACTACACCTTTAGTAATTCACTTAAAAATAGTAAATGAACTCCAAAAATCATGAAACTTCAGGGATAAGTCAAGAAAATTGTGATGAACACAATGGTGGGTTTAGATATTCATGTTCAAATCTATTTTTACCAGAATTTGAATTTGAATTTAAACTTGATTCAAACTCGTTGAGCGTCTCAAATAAAATAACAAATCAGTTTCTAAAATCTTGAAATTTTGCAGGCAAGATATTGAGGACATTAGAATGCAAAGGAAAAATTTAGAGCCTCAAATTTGAATGTTTTTGGCAGGGCCCATTTAGTACTGTACTTTGAATTGCCCTGATATCCTCCACCCAAATACTTCTAATTTTTAAAAAGGGGTGAATTTAATCATTCTAGAATTAATGGTGAAGTCCAATACTCATGTTAATAAAATTTAGCCATGAGTGCAAGGAAGGTTTGGATGACATTAAGTTCATGTGTACCACTATATTGGATTTTTAATATAGTTGAACACCAAACTTATAACTGAATTCACATGCCACAAAAAGTTGGGTTTTACATTCCTCCCCCCTTAAAAGAATCTCGTCCCGAGATTACAAAAGAAGGCAAAAGGAAAAGATCTAACGAACTTATGCCACTAACAAGTCCGGATAGTTCGTTCTAAGATCCTCCTCGCTTTCCCACGTGACTTCTTCAGCACTATGGTTACTCCACAAGACCATGTAGAAACGCAAGGTGCGGCTTCTTGTGGTGCGAGTCTTCTCATCGACGATCTGAGTTGGATGCTCGGAATAAGCGAGATCTGGTTGGAGAGCTTCCAAATCTTCTGTACGGACATCAGCGGGAGTTTTAAGACACTTCCTTAACTAGGAAATGTGGAATACATTGTGAACCCCTGAAAGTGACAGCGGTAACTCCAATTGATATGCCACAGGTCCGCATCTTTTGATTATTGCGAACGGCCCAATAAAACGTGGAGCTGGCTTCCCTTTCACTCCGAATCGATGGATACCTTTCATAGGGGATACCCGGAGATAAACTTGATCCCCAACTTCGAAGTGAAGAGGTCGACGTCGTTTGTCCGCATAGCTCTTCTGACGAGACCGAGCAGCTTTGAGATTGTCTTGAATAGTGCGAACCCGTTCCTCAGCTTCATTTATCAAGTCGATGTCATACACCACTCGTTCACCGGATTCACACCAGTTTAGAGGTGTGCGACACTTCCGGCCATAAACAGCTTCATATGGCGCCATCTGATTGCTAGCCTGGTAACCGTTGTTGTACGAAAATTCCGCCAAAGGTAGGTGATCATCCCAATTCCTACCATGGTGGATGACACACGCGCGAAGCATGTTTTCTAGCACTTGATTCACTCGTTCGGTTTGACCATCGGTCTGAGGATGATAACCCGAGATCTGAATCAAATTGGTTCCCAACGCATCGCGGAGATGCTCCCAGAATCGTGAAACAAATATAGCTCCATGATCGGAGATGATGGTGTGGGGTATTCCGTGGAGGCATACGATTCTGGCAATATATAACTCCGCGTATCTTGATGAATGATAGTTGGTATTGACGGGGATGAAATGCGCCGTCTTAGTCAGTCGGTCAACTATCACCCATATTGAATCGTGTTTTCGGAGAGTGAGAGGTAAACCCACAATGAAATCCATGCTGATATCCTCCCATTTCTATGCCGAGATGCTTAAGGGTTGAAGCTGTCCGGCTGGCTTCATATGGTCGGCCTTCACTCGCCGGCATGTATCACACTCGGATACGTATTTGGCTACTTGCCTCTTCATCCGAGTCCACCAGAACTTCTTTCTCAAATCTTGGTACATTTTGTTACTTCCCAGATGAATGGAATACTTGGATAAATGAGCTTCATCCAGTATCTTCCTCCGAAGTTCCATGTTTCAGGGTGCCACTATACAGTTGTTAAAGCAGAGGGTACCTTCATCGTCACTTAGGAAACATTTCATCTCCCCCTTCATCATTCTTTGCCGAATATACGACATCCCCTAGTCCTCCTTCTGAGCTGCCATAATATCCTCCTTGATTGTAGGAATGAGAGCGAGATTGTAGAGTGCCCCATATGGAACCAAGTAGAGACTCGAATCTTCTTCTCCTTCCATCGAGGTAATGGAAATATTTTTGATATGGGACTTGCGGCTCAGAGCATCTGCGACTATGTTTGCCTTGCTTGGATGGTAGTGGATCTCAATTTCATAGTCCTTGATCAACTCTAACCATCTCCGTTGTCGCATGTTCAAATCCTTCTGGGTGAAAATGTATTTCAAGCTCTTGTGGTCAGTATATAGGTGTACTAGATTACCCAGTAAATAATGCCTCCACATCTTCAATGCCAGTACCACAGCAGCTAGCTCAAGATCATGAGTCGGGTAGTGCATGTCGGTGGTTTGGAACCGGCAGATCTCCCGACATTACTAAAGTGTTAGAGGAGTTTGATGTTCGGTGTGGGTGCGCAGAGATTCAAGAAGGTGAATAGTAATGACACAGGAGACACCAGAGTTTACGTTGTTTGGGCCGCCTGAGCGTAATACCCTACTCCACGGGTGTGTTGATGTTGTATTGGCTGTATGATCTTGTGACGAGTGTCTATGGCCCGTGTGTAGCGTCCCTGAACCTGTCATCGACCTGTCCTTTTATAGTACAAGGGCAGTCCGTTACAAGTTATCCTGGCCCGACATGTGGATCTGGCGGTTACTAGTATTGACACTTATTCAACACATTTAATTTTCCTTAATGACCGGGTAATGGGCTTTGACAGCACCGTTACTGGTAATTAAGGTCATCCGATCGTGCGTCATTAATATGGTATTAATGACACATAATCGGATCTTGAAGTCCTTGATTCCCCTTTGAAGATCTGGAGCTGTTATGGAGTCTTCCGGAGATCAGAGGCTGAAGCTCCGACGGTTGGACACGTGGCAGCTCTGGAGCATACTTTGGGAAACAGGCAGCTCCGGAGCTACCTGACACGTGTCAGGTCTGGAGCTTCTCTCGGTCTGGGGTTAAGTCCGGAGGTGCCATTTCGGTACATGACCCGGAGCTTCCCCCTTGTGGGTGGTAGTTCCGATTTTATAGTACATGTGGCAACCCTGGGATCAACCATGCTGGAGAAGCGGGTCCGCTTATATCTGACATGTGGGCCTCCGAAGGTCTTCAAATCAAGTAGATGACTTTCCTTTGAGATCTTTATAACCTCAAGGGGTGTACGGTTTCCAGGGTACCGACAGTGGCCCCCTGGACCTACCTCCGGGGAAGACCACTAGGGTGAAGTCATTCCGCCGGAGGTGGGTCCATCCTCGCGACTTTTGAACTGAGTCTTCAAATGTCTTCAGAGGTGCCATTGGCGAGGATTTGGAGTTAAATCCTCACCGCGTGGTGTATCCCGCGTGCGGTAGATGAGATCTTTGGCGTGCGGATATCACGCAATTGAAGGCCGTCGGTTCCCGATATGAAAACCATATCGGTTCCGCGCGCCTTGTCAGGCCGCCGCCTTCGGGTTTCCCGCCTCATGATGACAACCGTTCGCTTGGGTAAGAACCTCGACTTGATCATCGGGGTGGTCCCGGGCCCCCTTGTCATTGGCTGGGTGGAATTTTTGAATGGTATCTTCGACTTCCTTGCGGTTTCCATCCAAGCGTTGCGAGGGCTTACTTAAGAAGGAAAGCGCACACCGTCGGGAGTTCTTTACGCCTCTCATCTGTTCTTGCGCTCAAACCCCCAACTTGTGCTTCGCTTTTCTTCTCTTGCCTAGCCGTGCCGCGATGGAGTTGGGTCTCCGCGAGAGTCGCTTGAAGACCGACGGCGACCTGAAGAAGGTCCGGGCCCTCATGGGATGGTCCTCGGACTTCTTCAACCGCTCGTTCCGCGCCGGTGGAGAGCTCCCGTTTGAGAAGGAGCACGCCGGCGAAATGGTGTACTTCTCCTCGTACGCCATGGTGGGGTTGATCCCACCTTTTTCTTCCTTTTTCTTGATGTTGCTGGACTTTTATTGTCTGCAGCTATACCACCTTGGCCCTCACTCCATTCTCCTCGTGTCTATCTTCGTCCACTTCTGTGAGATGTGGGTGGGCATCCCCCCTGCATCGAACTCTTCCGGACCTTCTTCACCGTACATACCACCAGTAGGAGCAATGAGTACCTTGGCTTCTACTACTTCGTGAAGCGCAAGAAGTGCCCATTCAAGTACCTCTGGTCGTTTCCCTCTGGGAAGTGGGATGACTGGAAGAAGGACTGGATAGTCATCCAGGTGGAGGAGCACGAGAGGCTGGAGCTGCCCGAAGGCCTCCCCAACATTGACACGACGATCTGGAGTGAAGCTCTGGTGCTGGCGGACGCCTTCGACCCTGTTCTGACCAGGATCCACCAGTGCGTGGAGGGGGGGTTAACCCCTCAAGCGGTGTTTTGTAACTTCCTGGTCAACAGGTGGGCACCGCTGAAGAAGAGAGAGAAACTCGCATGGGCCCTCAACAACGTGATGGACGACGACCGGGTCGAGACCGGGCTGAAGTCCAACATGGTGGGGAAAACCTTGGAGTTCCACCTCAAGAAGTTCCAGCACGGCATCGATGTCGAGGGTGACGACTTGACTCCGCCATCAGCTTTTCTTCCTTTGAACGTCGAAGTTGAGTTCAGTAGGGAGCTCCGGCGGAAGATGCCCATGCTTGACGACCTTGGTGTCGTCGAGAGAAGATCAACCACCAGGGTGGCGATCCCTGGAGTGTCCGAAGGTGGCTCCAACCCTGCTCCGAAGCTTAGGGAAGAGGTCGTCGGCAAGGGCAAGGAGCTGGCAGATGAACCCGTGAGCCGGAAGAGGAAGCTGCAGTACGCTGACGGAAGGTCCGTCAGGCCCGCTACTTCTGCGTCGGCTCCTTCTCCCCGGAGGGGAAGGTCTTCCACAACTGCGGCGACTGTTCCCGTAGTGGGGTCCTCCCGGGGCAAGACTGTTCCCGCAGTGGGGTCCTCTCGGGGTGTTAGCTCTGGTCATGCGACTCCAGCACCTGGGCCGGTGGAGGCCTCCAGGTCCGGGGGTTCTTCCCGATCGATGGGGGCCTGGACCCGGGAAACACCCGTGGCCGCGACGAGTTCCGGGAGGCCTTCCGGAGCTTCCACGCTGGCTATGACCAGCCCAGAACGCCCGGGAAAAAGGTTCCGCGCAAGCTGGTGCGGAAGCCTCCCAAGGTAATTTTTAATCTTTACCTTGGTCAATTGTTTTGTTGTAGTGATTGCTTTTATAAGTTTCTTCGTCCATCATTTGCATTGTTCCCAAGAAGAGTAGTGAGGCTCCACCCTCAGCCACAGCAACTGAAGCTGTGAGGGCGGAAGCTTCTGCTCCTGTCCCGGTGCCGCCCCAAGTGGTGGCTGAAGCTGCGACAGCTCCGGCGCCGGCTGTCGTGGTCATGGCCCTCGACTCATCCCCAGAGGCTCCCGTGGTAGCGCCGGACCATGGGAGTGAAGATGCACCAGCGGCACCTGTCCCGGAGGTTCAAGCTCCGGGTCCTGGTGCTGAGATGATGGAAGCTCCGGCCGTTGAGCTGGAAGAAGCTGTGATTCCGGCCTCTGAGCCGGAAATTGTTGAAGCCCCGACGGTCGAGCCGGAGGTGATTGAAGTCCCGGCATGTGTGCCAGAAGCTGAGGAAGTTCCGGCAGTTGGGCCGGCTACCTCCAAAGCATCGGCCGCAGAGCCGGTCATTATTGAAGCTCTGGCCGCAGGGTCGGTCGATGTTGAAGATCTTCCGGCTCCCGAGCCGCTTGTTGAAGAGGTGACGGAACTCGAGCCCCCATCAGAGGAGGTGCTAAGGCCAGAGCCAGAAGCGGCCCCTGCTCCAGAAGTGATGACGTCGGAGGTACTCACGGCCGAGCCGGAGTGCCCAAGCGAAGTCGCTGGTCCCCTTCCTGAGGGGGTGAACGAAGACCTGGCGGCGGGGCCTTCCTCGATGGCGACTGAGGCCATCCCGGAGGACGGCCCTAGTGCCATGGAGACTCAGGGGACCACTCTTGTGGAGTGGGACCCAATTTTTGTATCTGAAAACCCGCTGGAACCAGCGGAGGAAACCCCTGCAGGTCCGGAACCTATCCTGTTGTCACTGTCTATTGACAACGCATGTTCCAGTCTGCGTCAAGTCCAACTGGCCTTCTTCCACGATAGCAAGGCTCTTGAAGAGGAGCGCCAAACCCTTAGGCGGTGGCGTAACCGGCTCTACTTCGAGACCAAGCTGGCGCAGTCGAGGCTAGCGGATGACAAGGAGTGGATCAAGCGGGAGAAGATCCGCCTGGAGTACTGGGGTAAGTTACTAATGACAGGGAGAGTTTGACTCACGCCCTCGACGCTCAATCCCGGGAGATCTACGAACAGGCCAAAGCAGCCAATAGTGCGGCCGATGAACGCCACGAAAGGCTTGAGGCCATTAACACTACACTCATCAAGCGCCGAGAGGCACTTGAAGAGAGGGAGAAACAGCTCGAAGATGAAGAGAAGAAACTCCTAGAGCTGCGGGATGATGTCCTAAGGAGGGAGGAGGAGCTCGCCGAGAAGGTGGCTCTGGCTGACAAGGGCCTCGAGGAGCGCACCAAGAAATTGGAAGAGTGCTGCCATGAGGAAGAGGAGAAAGCCTGGGTGCAAGGGCAGGACCTCTATGAGAAAGAGTGTGCCCTTACTGCCAGGGAGAAGAAAGTGAGGGGTAGAGAGGACCTGGTCGACCGCCGGAACAAGATCCACCTCAGGGAGGAGGAGCTCGGAAAACTCGAGAAGCGGGTTGCTGAGAAGATTCAGCAAAACGCCAAAGAAGTTGAGCGCCTCGCCCGCGAGAATTCTGAACTGGTGGCGGCCAGAAGATCCCTGGAAGAAATAAAGGGCTTGAGGACTGCGGACTCCCTATAGATTTGGGAGTTCCTGGGCAAGGCCAACGACGCGCTGACACCGATGGGCTTCAGCCCGGTGCGCCCGGATGATCCGGAGCCGGAGTTGGACCTAGCGTTGCAGGCGTTGAGCTCGGCAGGCAGCAAGCTCTCCAAGGTGGGCGATGTCATCGCGGACCAATTGGAGGTTGAGGAACAATCCCTGGCGAAGAACGTCGCAGAGTACGTGCTGACGTGCTACACCAGCCGGAACTCCCAATTTCCTCAGGACCCGGTGCTTGAAGGTCCGGTTGAAGGAGAAGGCGAAGCTACCCGAGCCAACCTATCGGAGGTTGCCCAGAAGGTCTCCCAATTCTTCCATAGGGTCTAGGACCATCTCCGTAGTTCTCACTTGTATTTTCTCTTCTTCTTCCTCAATTTTGTAATCCCTTGTCTCCAGATGTAATCCTTTGTCTCCAGATAAATGAAATCCCCAAATTTTTGTGAATTTCACTTATTGTGTTCAACACTTTTGTCTTCACTTGGCCCCCTGGTAGATGTACACAATTTGATTGTGAACATGTACCAATAGGATATTATGTTTTGTTGAAGACTCATCTGCTCCGAACTTGTAGAATTTAGGTCCGAAGTCTTCGATAGTGAAGGCCCCCTGAGGTTGTCGGAGCTTAGAAGCTCCGGCATTGTCTATCACCGGAGCTTAGTAGCTCCGGCAATAGTCTCTATCAACGCGTAGAGCATCGATAGTTAGTCCTCCGGGGTGTCAGAGCTTAGTAGCTCCGGCAGTGACCTTTGCCAACACTTAGTTTGTTGGTAGCAGACTCCACTTGTGGGGTCTTCTCACCATCTTTTACGTCGACGGCTGACCACCTCTAGCTTTACCGGGGCTTGGTTGCTCCGGTGATGCTTGTTAACATCGATTACAAGCCATCTAGAGGAGTCGGAGCTTTGGTAGCTCCGATTTTTCTCCATCAACGTAGATTTTATTTTTCCTGCACACTTAAGCCAAGAAAAATAGTAAAATTTGTTTCTTGTCTATAACTTCGTCGCGGCTTACGATTCTCAAGAAGATTTTAAGTCAAACGGGATTCTAAATACAACCGAATGCGTTGTCTTTTCTTCCAGATCCAACTGTACATGGACCCACCTTACTTCGGCCTGCCGGGGTGTAGGTAGAGTGGCGTACTTAGGGTGCTTGACCAGGCTAAGTCGATAGCACACTCCAGCCCTAGATTGGCTTGGCAGCTTTCAGGCGAGTTGGCCATGAACAATAATTGAATCCAAAAGAATTGACAATACAACTCATATCGTATATAAACCGGCCGAACTAAAATTTTTTAAGAATTGCACGTCTTTGTTATAGACAAGAAAAATAAAAAATGTTGAGCCTGTACAAAATAAATGCACGTGGAGTCTATTTCACATGAAGATGTCTTTCGTTATAGGTTCGGGGTACAGGGGAAACAAGTACACTCTTAGGGTACGGAACCAGGCTAAGCGTGTTTCATTTCTCGTTTGACCCAGGGTAGCTAGCTACACTTTTAGTCCTGAGACTGTGACAAGTGTTGCATGAACTTTGCGGACATTTCGGGAAAGGTCCGGCTGTTCTCCCGGAGGAACTACCCGACTCTGTACAATGACTCTATAACATACACCTCAAGTTACTCAAGACTCACCTCCGTGGTATTAAGTGTAGAACTTACGGAGGTGCTCGATGTTCCAATGATTTGGGAGAGGTGTCCCATCCTCATTAGCCAAGCGAACGCGGGACGGGATACTTTATTCACTCGGAAGGGTCCCTCCTAGCCGGGGGAGAGTTTGTTTAACCCTTCTCTGGATTGTATTCTCCATAGCACCAGATCGCCTTCCTCAAGCTGTCGGTTGTGTACATGTTGTTGATGATAGTGCCGAAGGGCTTGGCGGTATCGGGCATTCCGAACAGCTGCTTGGCACCTTCCCTCATCCAGGAGGTCTAGGTCTTCACGCCGGAGCTGGTCCTGCGTGGCTTCGTCGAAGGTCCGGACCCGGAGTGAACCCAAGGTGATTTCCGGAGGAAGGATTGCTTCAGCTCTATACACCACAAAGAAGGGTGTCTCTTCAGTTGACCGGTTTGGAGATGTCCTGTTGGCCCATAAGGTGGGCGGAAGCTCTTCGATCTAGTTGGCTCCATGTTTTTTCAAACGCTCATAGGTGCGCGTTTTGAGTCCTTTAAGGATTTCAGCATTTGCTCTCTCAGCTTGGCCATTGCTGGCTGGGTGAGCTACGGAGGCGTAGCAAACTTGTATGCCGAGTTCTTCGCAATATCCTTGGAATGCAGAGCTTGTGAATTAGGTCCCATTATCAGTGATGATTTTGTTTGGGACTCCAAATCTGCATACAATGGACTGCAAAAAGTTTATAGCAGATTGCTTGTTGATTGTCACAACTGGAGTTGCTTCCGGCCACTTGGTGAACTTATCAATGGCAACGTACAGGAACTTGTAACCTTCGATGGCTCTTGGGAAAGGTCCCAAGTGTCCATACCCCACACAGCGAAAGGCCATGTAGGAGGTATTATTTGTAGGGGCTGAGCCGGTGTGTGAATTTGCTTTGCATGAAATTGACATGCTTCGCATTTCTTCACCAGCTCAGTTGCATCCTGGAGTGTTGTAGGCCAGTAGAAGCCATGCCGAAAGGCTTTACCAACTAGCGTGCGGGAAGACGCGTGGTTCCCACACTCGCCTCAATGGATTTCTGCGAGGAGTTCGCAGCCTTCTTCCCTTGTGATGCACCGCATTAGGATGCCGTTGGCACCACGCCGGTAGAGATCCCCTTCTACCAGCGTGTATCTTTTAGCCAATCTGACTACCCGGTCAGCGGATATGTCATTGTCAGGAAGGATGTTGTCTTTCAAGTAGCTCCGGATCTCCGAGATCCATGCATCAGAACTAGCTTGAGCTTTTGAGTCTTGCGTGCTGGGTTGCTCAGAGCTTCCGGCAGCACCTACGACCCTTGATGGCTGCCATGGTAACAGGGCCATCGGGACCGTCAGCTTCGGGATGCTGAGCTTGCCCCCTTCGCTCAGTTCTGCAGGCTGAGCTGTTGGCTTTGACAACCTCCGGACAAAAATTCCGTCTGGATCCAGAGCTTCAGTTGACACTTTGGTCGAGAGTTCGTCAGCTTCAGCGTTATGGGCACGCTGAACATGGTGGAGATCTAGGACTTCGAAGTCCTTCTGAAGCCTCTGGACTTCAAGGAGGTAAGCAGCTAGCTGGAGATTATTGCAGGAACATTCACCCTTCACCTGCTTAATGATGAGCTGCGAATCTCCCTTGACCAGCAGTTGCTTGACACCATATGACAGTGCCACCTTTAGTCCGTAGATGAGGGCTTTGTACTCTCCCATGTTGTTGGTCGCCTTGAAGTCAAGGTGTACCATGTATTTCACCTTCTCCCCGGTTGGTGCAAGGAGAAGGATTCCAGCTCTGGCCCCCTGCTTCTGCATGGAGCCGTCGAAGTAGAGGGTCCAGTGAGGATCAGTGAAGGCTGGAGCTTGATGCTCCGTCTTCTGCCCACTGGGGCCCCCAGGGTTTGATGGAGAGGGAGTCCATTCTGCCACAAAATCTGCCAATGCTTGACTCTTGACTGCTTGCCTTGAAATAAATTCAAGATCAAATTCAGCCAATACCGCTGCCCACTTTGCAATATTCCCAGTTGAATTGGGATTATGCAAGATTGCTCGAAGTGGGTAAGAGGTCACCACTGAGACTTTGTGAGCTTGGATGTAATGGTGAAGCTTCCTGGCGCGCCAACTGTTGGTGGTTTTGGAACCGACAGATCGCCCGACACTACTAAAGTGTTAGAGGAGTTTGATGTTCGGTGTGGGCGCACGGAGATTCAAGAAGGTGAATAGTAATGACACAGGAGACACCAGAGTTTACGTGGTTCGGGCCGCCTGAGCGTAATGCCTTACTCCACAGGTGTGTTGATGTTGTATTGGCTGTATGAGCTTGTGACGAGTGTCTATGGCGCGTGTGTAGCGTCCCTGAACCTGTCGTCGGCCTATCCTTTTATAGTACAAGGGCAGGCTATTACAAGTTAGCCTGGCCCGACATGTGGCCCCGGCGGTTACTAGTATTGACACTTATTCAACACATTTAATTGTCCTTAACAACCGGGTAATGGGCTTTGACAGCACCGTTACTGGTAATTAAGGTCATCCGATCGTGCGTCATTAATATGGTATTAATGACACATAATCAGGTATTGAAGTCCTTGATTCCCCTTTGAAGATCCGGGGCTGTTATGGAGTCTTCCGGAGATCAGAGGCTGAAGCTCCGACGGTTGGACACGTGGCAGCTCCGGAGAATACTATGGGAAACAGGCAGCTCCGGAGCTACCTGACAGGTGTCAGGTCCGGAGCTTCTCTCGGTCTGGGGTTAAGTCCAGAGGTGCCATTTCGGTACATGACCCAGAGCTTTCCCCTTGTGGGTGGTAGCTCCGGTTTTATAGTACACGTGGTGACCCTGGGATTAACCATGCTGGAGAAGCGGGTCCGGTTATATCTGACATGTGGGCCTCCGAAGGTCTTCAAATCAAGTAGATGACTTTCCTTTGAGATCTTTATAACCTCAAGGGGTGTACGGTTTCCAGGGTACCGACAGTGCTGCTCATGGTTCCGGAGCTGCCGTGATCCATACGCGATCACTCTGCGCTCTTGCATCAACACACAACCTAAACCAATCCCAGATGCGTCGCAATGGACATCAAATGATTTGGTTGTGTTTGGTTGGGCTAAAACTGGTGCCATTGTAAGGTGTTTCACCAATGTTTTGAAACCTGCCTCACATGCCTCAATCCATACATACTTCTGTCCTTTCTTCAGAAGTTCTGTCATTGGTTTAGCTATCTTGGAGAAATTTGGTATAAACCTCCGTTAATATCCTGCTAAACCCAGGAAACTTCGGACTACATGTACAGACTTTGGAGACTCCAATTTGAAGACTTGCTTGATCTTGCTTGGATCAACTGCAATCCCTTCTGCTGATATGATGTGCCCTAAAAATGGCACTTGGCTGATCCAGAATTCACACTTGCTGAACTTAGCATATAGCTGATGGTCCCGTAATCGTTGAAGCACGATACGCAAGTGTTGAGCATGTTCTTCTTCATATTTTGAATACACAAGTATGTCGTCAATGAAGACCACGACAAACTTGTCCAATTCCGGTATGAACACCGAGTTCATGAGATACATGAAATGAGCCGGTGCGTTGGTCAATCCGAAACACATAACAAGGTACTCATACAGTCCATACCTCATCGAGAATGCTGTCCTTGGTATATCTTCTGGTCGGATTCTAATCTGATGATAACCAGAACGAAGATCCATCTTCGAAAACACTTTAGCACCCACCAATTGATCGAAGAGAATATCAATGAGTGGCAGTGGATACTTGTCCTTGATGGTGACAGCATTAAGTGGACGATAGTCTACACACAGTCTCAAGGTCTTATCTTTCTTCTCTACGAACAGTGCAGGACAACCCCATGGTGATGAACTTGGACAAATGAAACCCTTGTTCTCAAGTTCGGTTAACTGCTCCTTAAGTTCTGCAAGTTCCTTGGGTGCCATCTCGTAGGGGGGGTCTTGAGATTGGCACTGTTCCCGGTGCATGTTCAATCTTGAACTCTATATCTCTTTCTGGGGGCATACCAGGAAGATCTTCAGGAAATACGTCCGGGTATTCACATACTACCGGAATATTCTTAAGTTCCATAATCTCGGTATTGTGGGTAGATGAATTCACTAGAATGGCTTTCTCAAGCTCGAGGACTTGAGAGGGATGGCGTGGAGAATTTAGATATATCTTTCGAGGGACCAGATCTAGAATAGCACCATGATATTGTAACCATGCCATTCCCAAGGTTACATCTAATTTCTGATGCTCTAGTATCAGAAGTGAAGTAAGATATATGGTTCCATCTAGGTTTAGTGGTATCCCATGAACCAATTCAATTGTTACTGTTTTCCCGGCTGGAGTGCTAATCACATATGGAGTTTTGGTGGATATAACAGGCAGTTGACTTTTAATGACAAAAGATTTACTAATGACATTGTGTGAAGCTCCGGAGTCAAAGAGTATGACTACAGATTGATTGAACATAGAGAACGTACCCGTGAGCACGGGTGCGCCTTCCGGAACGTCCTCGATGGCGAGGTGGTGGACGTTGCCGGTTCTGGTGGCTGGCTTCTTGGGCTGGTTGCGGGGTTGGTTGGGCCCCTGGTAGGATGATTGCCCGCCGCCTTGTCGATTCTAAGGGCAGTCCTTGGCGAAGTGGCCCGTGCGCCCACACTTGAAACACGTGTACGGGGTTTGGCCAGTATGAATGGGAGGACGAAATCCCGGTGCACGTGGTGGAGGTGGAAGTGCATGTGGGATCATCCCCTGTTGTTGCTGCGGTCGGAATCCGGAGTTGATAAACTGGCGACCACTGAACACTGGTGGTCATGATGGCGGTTGCCACCTTTGGCCGGATGGTGATCGGTACACCATACGTACTTCTGAGGAGCACCACCTCCGCTGCCCTTTGGAGCACTCCTCTTCTTTTTGTCTGAGGATAGCTCGCGCGTAGCGTCCTCCTGCATGATAGCGGCGTTGACGATGGCGTTGAAGCTGCCGCGGTTGAACAGGATAATCTTGTCTTTCATCTTGGGGTTCAAACCCCGGTAGAAGCATTCGCGCTTCCGATCTTCGGTATTCACTTGGTCCTGAGCGTACTGGGCCAAGTGGTTGAATGCTTTCGAGTATTCATACGCACTCCTTCCTCCCTGCCTTAGCTCCAGGAACTCTTGAAGCTTCCTTCTCATAATCCCGGGAGGGATGTGGTAGGCGCGGAACGCCTCTCGGAATTCGGCCCAGCTTACGACATGGCCTGCGGGGCGTGCGGCAAGGTAATTGGCCCACCATGCACCGGCAGACCCCTGCAGTTGCTGCGCTGCAAACAGCGTCTTCTGCTGTTCGGTTACCTCGAGTAAGCCGAACTTTCCTTCAATGGTGTGGAGCCAATTATCCGCATCCAACGGTTCATCGACCTCTCTGAAGACCGGTGGATGTGTCGATGAGAAATCAGAGTAGGAACTCTGATATTGCTGACGCGGTCCATCATTTTGTCGTCCCCCTTGACGGGACGAGTGCTGCACCAGAGTCCGCAATAGCTCGGTTTGCTCGTCGCGCGAGCCGAGTACTGCAGCGAGAACCTCCGCGATGCTCCTCGGAAGTGTGGGCGGAGGTGGTGGAGGTGGTTGCGTTTGAGGCGTATTCTGCCCCGGGGGTGGTGTGTCATCCCCCTGCCCTCCACTTGAGCCTCCCACTTCTGGGGCTGCACGTGTACGCACCATACTGCAATACAACGATTCACACCATAAGTCTTATTGCCTCACGTTCATCCTTACATAAAATTAGTAATGCGATAGATAACAATAGATGATGCATAACGTCATTCACATATATTGATAAAGCACAAACTTTATACAATCTATATTATCTTGGGCCCATGTTTACAATAGAACTCCAAAAATAGACATACTTCATTTAAAGAAGTCTTCTCATCTATGCTTGGTCACCACAAGTCGTCATGTCTATATAATTGTACATCCACCTCGCTACTATTTACAATAAGACTCATAAAGTCGCAAATACGCGTGGTGTTTACTACACATCATTACACTCGGCCTAAAGTGATAAGTACATCATCACTGCCCTTTATTCATAAAACTCGACCTCCTGAGGATCTTCTTTTTCCTCGCCATCCTCAGGATTAGGCACCACTAGTATGGGTGCTGGATCAGAAGATGATGCCTCGTTCAAAAATGACGTCTTTTTGGCCATCATAGTTTGCCAATCCGTCTGTACCATGAACATTCCCCAGGCCTCGTTCTCCTGCTGAGCCTGCTCACAGCTGGTCTTCCAGCTCTGAGCCTCCACTCTGGACTGATCCCGATTTGCAGTCACCGCGTCCAACTGGGTGTCCCGCTGGTGTCCATAGCGTAGGCTCGCCTCCAAGTCAATTTCCATCTCTAGAGTCTCCTGACGAGATGCGGCTAAATCCATAACAGCGTCATGCCATTGATTCTCCCCGAGGTTCAAACAATGGTTGAGTCCGTCATTTGCCATCTCAAAGTGCTTTGCTCGAATCATGGCTTGCTTCAGATTATTCATCAATTCTTTTATGCATGCCCTTTGATTACCCTTCTCGCGATGTGATGCGGCTGCATACACCGCTAAGGCTGTTGCGGATGTTTCACCATGCTCGTCCACCTCCGCAAGCAAGCGGGTTGCCCAGGCTTCAGAAGCACTGCCATTAACTGGAAAGAACTCATACGGAGTACCCACCAGATTGTGGTAATGGATTTTGCAAAACCTCCCTATGGCAATGCTTGCGGCGTAGCTCCATGTTTCCTCTAATATCAACCCTTTGACCTTGATGGAGTATGGAGCCCATCCAAGGTGCGGTGGACCAGCAGGTACATCGACATAGATGGTGCAACTCCACATACTATTTTCTTGGAAATTCTTACCCCAATAGCTAGGCAACACCTGGTAGCCAAACTGGCGAAGCAACCTAACAAACACGTCCGGGAAACCGGCTTGCCCGGTGCACGTTGAGAACACCCATCCATTAGGCAACTGAATTCTTGGGGCTGCCATCTGTGGATAAACATACCCGGATGTCAATACACCGTATAAGTATTCAACTCAATCAATGATAATGTTGGACAAAAGAAATTATCCATAATCAATTGATTCGAGCAAATCTACAAACTGGAAATGATCACAGTTCTGGTTCAACTGACCTTCCTGTATTAACCCAAAAGTTTCATACAGGAAATGTCAAAATTAAAAGTTACGTTGCATACAAAAGTTGTAGTACACTTCAAAAACTTTCCAGATTGTACTCATACAGCTCTAGGCGAACTAATATGAGGAATCTATACAGGTTTTAAGTTGACTCAAGTTTTCTGGAAATGTTGACAGAACCTCTCCTGTATATGGGCTTACTTCCACATCCTATACAGGTTTATCATGATAAGATAACGAGGTAATGACAAAATAAACATTGTATAACATCGTGTTAAAAATCTAGAAATAAAAGAGTTCTATCCTAAAAATTTTGTTATACAGGTATCGCGCACAATTTCACAACCCTGTGCAAACTGTTCCAAGTTCTGGACTGCAAGAACCAAGTTTGCAATAATTGGAATTAGGCGTAGCTACACCGATATTCAGGTCAGGAGTGACAAATAAAGTTGATAGAGGACTTCCTAAGCTTTTCAGAAATGTATATATGTGACCAGGTCACTATTCTGGATTAAGAGCTATAACTATCCAAACTTAACAGTTGAGCTGACAGGTTTGCACCAGCCGTGCTGCAGTTCACTGTATTGACTCCCCAATTTGGTGTAACTCCGACCCAAATCAGGAAAAACCTCCCATAACAAACTTGTAAAACTCCTCCTACCCTTTCCAAAAATGTATCACAATAAGGCAGGGGATTTTTCTACAGAAATTTATAGCAAAAATACAGAGACTGGTGTCATGGTAAGGTCATCTGGAGCAGTTACAATACACCCCAGATTTCAACAGATTATCAAGTTTTTCTGTCTTTGTGGTCAACAGAAAAGTTGTAGAGATCTTCACGAGCTTTCCATACATATATGATACCCCTATACTCTATAGTAAATAACCAAGATTACAACCTGGTGAAGTCGAGCCAACTTCTGCCAGAAAACAAGAATCTTTATTCTATTCATGCTATCGAGTCGGAACCCTTTTTGTGGAGTCCAAACCTACCAGCATCTGATATTTGGACTTTCCAAACAATTATGCAACCAATCTGTTGATGGCGATGGTCTAGTATCATGTTTGATACTGACGGTACTAAGTATCTCACCAAAGAAAATTCTATCCGGTATTTCCGGTTACGTTTATAGGTGGTTCCTATATCGTTCTCTCGCAAATGGCTTCTACACGGTATTCTACCGTAGTTAATGCTCCAAAAGACAAACAATCCCCTTTCACACCTTCACACCTCAAGGGCGGCACGGGGAAACATGACAGGCAGTCACAATAATATATATGAAAATAAATGCATACGACTCCGGTGCGAGTCGTCCTCGGGCGAGGCCATGTCTCGAGGTACATGGCTGTAAATACGTCTGTACAGCAAAGACTCCCGTACGATCCGGCTTATACACGCTCGGGCATATGTGTTTCGCATGCTCCCATAGAACATGAATAGTTCTAGAGAGGCATACTATCGGGTTATACACCACCCAACGGGGGCTCTCACTAGCTTTGAAGCACGCTGGGGTACCGCGTGTCATAGGTTCTCAGAAACATTGAAAGCTTCAGAGACTCCTATTAACTTCCCGTGCCAAGCCACGGAAATTTCACATACCACTCCTCGTATGCTGAGCTTACCAAGATTGATCCGCTCTCGGTGGCGTACCTTACCTCTTACCTGACGTCGGGACGTCGTTATAGAATATAATAACACATAGTTAGTTTACCACCTTTATACCTTATACTAATAATACTCCTTATAAAGGCATATAACTAATTCCTCACTCAAGTCCTAAATTTTGATAATATGTTCTTTTTAGGTACACTATTCCCAACGATGCTCTGATACCATGTCTGTGAGGACTGGATCTCATTGGGTGGTCTCGTGCGATGCGACACCCAACAGTTACACATGAATAAAACCTGAATAAGTACAAGATGAAGTCTTTTATTTATCTTACAGCGGAAGTTTTTACAATACTATCGTAAGGAAAGAATATATATATATATATATATATATATATATATATATATATATATATATATATATATATATATATATATATATATATATATATCATAGCTACGCTCTCAGCACTAGCTATGCAAAAGCAAAGTTATCCATGCCTTGGATACTTCACAGTAGCATCACTCAATTATGGCGGCGTGCATGGTTCCCACTTGGCTGTACACCCTGGAGGGGGTGAAGCCTCATCATCAAACCTGTCATCAACTGTATAACCTGCAAAACTCATTAACTGCAAACGTGAGCATAAGGCTCAGCAAGACTAACCCGTCTCACTAGACATATGCAAGGGGACACTAAACAAGGTAAGGTGAAGCATAAATGACTCGCCTACAAGTGGATCCTTATAATCAAGTTTTAAGTAGCAAATGACATTCTCCAAGCACGGCACATCATGGGCTCCACAATCAAACAAGAAACGCTTTACCGATGATATGACATGCTCAGAGCACATAATGCTATTACAGCTAAAGTATGGGGAAACTGTAAACTTTTAATTATACTATCTCTAAATCATACAAGGTTTCAAAGTAATCATAATTCAATGCAATGTGATTTTCTGGCTTCTTTAGTAATTTACTACGTCACGACACAGTGAACAAGTGGTACTCTATTACTGCGAGGGACAGTGATTGCAATCAGGACACACCTGTACAACACGACACATACGTCATTCGGAAATGTCAGCGAGCACACCCGTACCTACATAACACTTCAGTACTAGGCGTATATGGCCACCTTTCACAAGAAACTCAAACGCCAAGCCGGTCTCACCTCCGCGAACAGAAGGTCTCCGCACGGAACACCTCATGTGTCCGCTGACCGATTTACACCTTACTGTCCTCAGCCCACCCCCATCGATGGTGAGTTAGGGGGCCTCGACATCCCAGTTATCAAGTTACATCAGTTTATTGGATTCCATATGTCCATTATGTTGCCGGTACAAGTCAAGCTTGTTCAGCGGGGCCGCACACAGACGGGCCTTAATCGACACAGGCAGGGCTATGCGACCGAGACTCAATTCTCGCCGCTTCCTCATTCCCTGCCCGGTCTCCATTTCATTATATTCTGCCATTTTGTATCTAACCAACCCTGTGAGATATGTCCTACATCTCTCGCGAGTAGATTCCAACTACTCGACTTCTACCGGATTTCCTATGCATTAGCAAGACAGTTACTACAGGTCAAATTGTAACTCGTTTCAACCAAATCCTAGGATTTTTGGCCATGCAAGTGGAGTATCAAACACCTTATACGTAATGCACAATATCAACTGAAGACGTAAGTGAATAAAACTGGAAAAGTTTAAAAAGCTCTTAAATGCAAACCGGGGCTTGCCTTGTTGCAGGTCAGAGTCTGAGTTAATATTTGGAAGGTGCTCTTCCAAGACTTCTGGCTCTTCCTTGACTTCGGTCACTATACAATATGCATATAATATGTGTATAAATGACTTTGAAAAATAATCATTATCGAGACCAAAATTTAATCCATGGTGATCATTAGATGATAGGGACTTTAATTGGCTTTGGAACTTCCATGGTAGATGCTAGGGAATATGATCAAGGCTCTTGCAAAGAACAGGAGATGATCAAAGTATAGTGTTGTCCCTAAAATTATGGCAAGTATTAAAGTTCCAAGAATTTTAAAGAAGAAACTGTAGCTTGAACATAGTTGACAGTTGACAATCATGATAGAGGAAGCTGTTCTGGTTCTAGCAAAATTTGTTTCATAATTTTCTAAGCTTAGGTGAAGGAGTTATTGAAATTCTAAGTTAGCAATAATTTCTGGAATTATTTCTATTTGAATTTTCAGCTTTTAAATAAATAGTTAGTTTGCAACTGATTTAGGACTATGATATTAGGTCCATTAAATCCAAGATTTTTACAGGAACTAGTGTATGACAAAGGGAACAATCAGCCCAAATATGGGGCATAACAAAGCCACTGAACATCAGTAAAAATTCCATAACTGAAAAAGGAAATTGAACTATACAGAGGGTTAAATAGGTTCAATGGCTCCCAAACTTTTCCTGATTTTCAAGAATAGGACACTAAATTTTATGTGAATGTTGGGGATTTTTCCAGTGGCTATCTTTTCTGAAAAAATTGTATTTGTATTTGGAAAGATTAATTTCAACAGAGTTTAACTGTGAGTTTCACAGAACCTAATTGGTTCTGACAGAAACTAGAGCTCAAGGGCTTTAAAAAAAAATTTGTTTGACGATTTTTGTAGCATCCTACAGAAAGTTATGGATTTTCTAAGTTGGAGCCAAATCTGGAATAAATTCCTAATTTGAATTAACTCGTGGGCCCCACTGTTTTAAAATGGACCAATGGCGTTTAAACCACACGGGGGTCCACAGATATACACCGCGTAGCCACGACAGATCCCGTGGCCACACCCGATCCGACGGGGCTGATAGACGCTGACATGCGGGACCCACGGTGTCGTCTTCCACCTCCGGACGCGGTCGGCGCGCAGGGCTCCCGCGGCGGCGCTCTCCGGCGAGCCTCGCCGATTTTTAGTTCCCGGTCACCGCAGCTCCTACCTTTGGGCACCCAACCGTAAAATCACGCGCTGAGCACGATGGTGGGGTCGGGGAGGTCTGCCGACGGTCGGAAACCATGGTGCATCGGCGGCGGCAGGCGCTAGGGCTCCGGCTATGTCGGAACTGCCGCTCTGTGGCTAAAACCCTACTAAAAAGGCTGGGGAAGTATCCTGGAACCACGAGGAACGTGTTGGGCCGGTGATATCGCCGTGTAACGGTCGGCAAAGCAGTCGTCGACGGCGACAGAGGCACTTTTTAACGACGGAGGGGAGAACTCGCGATTCTTGAGCTACAGTCGATCATTTCCGGTGATTCCAGTTCGAGAGGGTGCGCAAGAAAGCGTAGAAACTATTTGCTAGCAATTGGGAAGAGTTATTAAGCGTGGAAATCTAATTGCATGAAATACCGAGCGCGTTCATAAGCTTCGGCCAAGAGTAAAACCTAGCTAAGTTGCTCGATACTTGCGTAAACAAGGAACGGCTTTCACTGTTGCGTAGAGCGTGTCCCGGCGCACCGATTTTCTATTGGAGTCGAAGCACGAAACGGCATGCAGCGGCTTGGCAATGTGGAGCAGGGACGGCGCACGGTGAACACGACAGCGGCCCTCGGTATAGCCTCAAAATCATCGGCCAAATCGTCAACTATGCAACGAAAGAATTAATCCAGAGGACAGAGGAGGAAGAGAGGAACAACCTAGCCGTTGGAGTCCTGGCGCGAGAGGTCTCCAGTTGTCCAGCAACGGGAGCGTGGCACCGGCGGTCGGAAGCTCGCGCGCGGGATGAAAACGGTGCACACCGTCAGCTCAGCGAAGTGGGAGGTGATAATGGCGACTAGGAGTTGATAAGGGAGAGTCCAGGGCGCTATTTATAGGGCTCAATGGTGGTAGCGGGCTTGCGTCGCGCTGTGCATGCACGCCGTCGCGATGGCGGGCGCAGCGCGAGCTGAAATGCGGCTGCACATGGGCTTCTGACTGGTGGGTCCCGCCAGTCAGCCCCACAGCCACTGCACATTTAGTAATTCACTTAAAAATAGTAAATGAACTCCAAAAATCTTGAAACTTCAGGCTAAGTCAAGAAAATTTTGATGAACACAATGGTGGGTTTAGATATTCATGTTCAAATCTATTTTTACCAGAATTTGAATTTGAATTTAAACTTGATTCAAACTCGTTGAGCGTCTCAAATAAAATAACAAATGAGTTCCAAAAATCTTGAAATTTTGCAAGCAAGCTATTGAGGACATTATAATGCAAAGGAAAAATTTAGAGTCTCAAATTTGAATGTTTTTGGTAGGGCCCATTTAGTACTGTACTTTGAATTGCCCTGATAACCTCCACCCAAATACTTATAATGTTTAAAAAGGGGTGAATTTAATCATTCTAGAATTAATGGTGAAGTCCAATACTCATGTTAATAAAATTTAGCCATGAGTGCAAGAAAGGTTTGGATGACATTAAGTTCATGTGTACCACTATATTGGATTTTTAATATAGTTGAACACCAAACTTATAACTGAATTCACATGCCACAAAAGTGGGGTTTTACACAAGTCCTCAAGGCAGAGTCAGAGGCAGCGTATGCAAGAAGCCTTAGATCTTCTACAGGATAAAGATCACCCCAGGGCCACCTGTCGGGCTCTGGGCCCACTTGTAAGCTGTCGGGCCTTGAACTACAAAAGGTATGGGCAGCCATCGACTTAGACATCTTCTCTGGCCCCGCTCGGACACATACACATAAACACTCACCAAGAAATACAATCGACTGTGCAGTAGGGTGTTACGCTCCTTGTGGCCCAACCCACGTAAAAACAACTATCTCACACTCTTCCGCTAGAACACTAGTTTGAGGCCTAAACCCCACCGAACAAGAACCTCTGCGGACTGCTCCTTGGCAGATCCAGGGGAAGTGTCGCATTGACCGTTCGACAGTGGCACTTGTAAAAAAATTGAAATACAACTTGCTTTCTGTTAAACAATTGCTAGATGAAAATCTGGAAATTTTTTTCAATAAAAATTGCTGCAAAATTGTTAGGATAAAATAGTGAGCTTGTTTTCAACATGTCTCGGTTTGGAAGAGTTTTTTAAAGCTTATTTTGATACGTCTTCTTCTAAGCATAGGTGTATAGTTTCTAATAATTCAAAAGACTTATATTTTTTTGCATTGTAGACTTGGTAATGTAGGCTTTGATCATCTCACACGTGTTAGTTCTCTTGATCACATACATGGGCTGCCTAAGCTTAAAAGGGACAAAGAAATTGTGTGCTCTTCTTGTAGACATGCTAAGATGGTTGCAAGTTCACATGCTCCTCTCACAATGACCATGACAACTGAACTGGGTCAACTTTTCTAACTTGACACCGTAGGACCTTCACGTGTTCAATACTTCGGAGGTAAATGGTATGTTCTTGTGATTGTTGATGACTATTCTAAGATTGATAGAAGAATTTGTCCCGATCTTCTGAAAGGTAATGGGTAAGTCGATTGATGGAGATCTCGACGTTGATGATCCGAGGCTCTCGAGTAGAACACGAACAGCCCCTGCAATCACTACACCACCGCTCCATTGATTATCAACCGTGCTTCACACGATTGACCTTGCCAAGAAGGCTAATCCCTGCAAGTGCAACCGAGAACACAAGCAAGAACGTAGAAGACACGATCTGAAATCGCGAAGTTGGGGTTTCACAAACTGTAGAACAACGATATTATTAATCTATGCAAAACTCAATTGTTCGTGGCGGCTACTATGGAGTATATATAGGTGGGAGGACATCCAAGGGGGTGTTGGGGTCGTGACTTAACCCTAACACACGAAAATAATGGACTTAGACTTGATACAAGGCCCAATGGCCCAATATGGTGGTGCAGCACCCTGACAGATTCTGTATTTGATTATGTTTCGAGGATTCCCGACGACTCCGAAGGAATTTTGACATGGGACCGATGCCATTGCAAATTTTATCCTCTCCCCTTTCCGTGCATATGTAGAACGTCCAAAACGGAGTTAGTATGCGTCCTGGGCGTCCGTTTTAGTGTGTACTGCTCCTGGACTCCGAGTTGGTTACGATTTGGAGTTTGGTTCGGTTTCCATCTTCTTTGAATGAATTCTCTGGTCTTCCACGTCCCTAATACTCCCTCCAAGTACTCCTTGAACCTCTCCATGCATCCTAATCACAAATAAATCATTAAGTAGCAATTTATGTTCAAAAACATATAAGGAAATATATAAGAACGAGTTCACCTCTGAAATTAATTGTTGTGTATGAACTCTATTGATTGCATCTTGTATGTTCAATGGAGTGTTGTTTGTATCCATAGAAGTGATGTCCTCATCATCCTCCCCTTCTTGAATTGGAGTCGTCCTCGACTCAAGTTCATCTTCTATCATGTGTGGGTCCATATGTGCAACGCCATCAAATCTTCTTGTAAGCATGAAAGGAGGAGGCCAACGTGGTGGACGGCATAGTGCACCATCTTGATCTTGTCCATCAAATAAGAGTGCACATTCACTTGAGCCAGGATCCCAAACAAATAAACATTGTGTCATGTTTGTAAGTGCAATAATAATATGCATGATCTCATCATTCTCCCCTTCTTTATGACAAGCCGTCCTCGGCTTGCTCGTACGTCCAGCAAAAAGTCTTGCTTTGGGGGTAGAGTTTAGGCCCGAGTGAGCACTGTCCATATTGCACAACCGCAGTGAAAAATGTTTTTGTTGTCCCTGCTGCAAGGAAAAAATACTAGAAAAACTTGACAAGATATTATTAGCGTTAGTACATTCATTTACTTGACCATGTTGTTGCAACACAAAAGGAGCTTCCTCATTTGAACATATGTAAACTTTATGCACCATAAACATACCACTATGTTCATATTTGCCTATAGCATAAAAAATATTTCTACTTAACAAAGGCAATTGAGACTGAGAAAATATTATCTTCTCTACAATATCTAGATCACAAAGAGTGTCAAATTCAATATAGCCCAAAGTATTTAGAGAAGATAACAATTTCAGCTCATCCCTTTCACATGTAGTTGGGATCAAATGCTTAATTTCAGCACAAGTGAGTAATAAAGTATCAAATTCATTTGGTTGTTCTAGCATAGGTATAATATAATTATCAGCACACAACTCATTTTCGTTATAAGAATCAGTAGGAAAATCAACTAATGGTAAAGGTGTATTATGAAAAGGTTCATCTTGTTGCTGCTCATCGATAGTATGATTGGTAGCAAAATTCAGAACATCCAAAAACTTCTCACCTTCAACAAGTGTGTTGTGATATTCGTTACCTTTATTCTCATTTTCAGCAGTAATTGTGGGTGAAATATGAATTGATAGATCTGAATTTTCACAGGAGTTGTTGAACACCTCATTCGGTTTTGGATTTTCTACGATTATAGGTTCTTGTTCCTGCAAAAGGTTAGGCATAGGAGGAGGTACAACAAGAAAATTCTTCTCAAGCTCATGTATTTCATCTTTGCAATTGGATACACTAGTAAATGTTTCTCGCATAAGAATTTTCATATCTTTCCATGTTCGAGGTTTTTCTAAATCATTTAAATTGTTCCACCAAGTTAATGCACAACCTACTAATGCACTTGCAATATTTCTAATCTTCCTCCTCTCACACATATGACATTTTCCAAAAATTTTATCCAACTATATTTCCCAAGCAATATATTCATCATAACCAAGACCATCATAAGAAGGAAGAGATGGGAGAATGTAATTACTTCTTGTGGAAGGTGTTATAAAGGTGGTCTGAATGTCATGTGAATCCTTGGTTGATGTTTGATTTTTAGTGAGCAACTCCATCGCCGTCTTCGTCATGTCCATCATCTCAGCATATAATGCATGATTCTTGCTTTTACCTGACATTGTTAGTAGCAAACAGAAGACAACACAAAAAATATGTTATCCCTATCAACTACAAAGGATAATGGAAAAGTGGAAGTGGAATCACACACTCTCAAGTGTCTTACCACGCTCTTACAAGTGTTCTTACCGACACTACAGGTGGCAAACGGTGGCCGGTATGAAGAAACCAATGAAGCGTGGGATGATTGCAAAGGTGTATCGATTCTGCTCAAGAGTAAGGTGTAGCTTGGATGGCACTTTCTATGTAGCAAGTATTATCAACAATGAAATCAGATAGTAAAGTTGAATAATTTGTCCCGATCTTCCGAAAGGTAATGGGTAAGTCGATTGATGGAGATCTCGACGTTGATGATCCGAGGCTCTCGAGTAGAACACGAACAGCCCCTGCAATCACTACACCACCGCTCCGTTGGTTATCAACCGTGCTTCACACGATTGACCTCGCCAAGAAGGCTAATCCCTGCAAGTGCAACCGAGAACACAAGCAAGAACGTAGAAGACACGATCTGAAATCGCGAAGTTGGGGTTTCACAAACTGTAGAACAGCGATATTATTAATCTATGCAAAATCCAATTGTTCATGGAGGCTACTATGGAGTATATATAGGTGGGAGGACGTCCAAGGGGGTGTTGGGGTCGTTACCTAACCCTAACACACGAAAATAATGGACTTAGACTTGATACAAGGCCCAATGGCCCAATATGGTGGCGCAGCACCCTGACAGATTCTTTATTTTATTTTGTTTCGACGATTCCCATCGAATCCGAAGAAATTTTGACATGGGACCGGTGCCATTGGAAAGGTTATCCTCTCCCCTTTCCGTGCATATGTAGAACGTCCAAAACGGAGTTCGTATGCGTCCGGGGCGTCCATTTTAGTGCGTACTGCTCCTGGACTCTGAGATGGATACGATTTGGAGTTTGGTTCGGTTTCCATCTTCTTTGAATGAATTCTCTGGTCTTCCACGTCCCTAATACTCCCTCCAAGTACTCCTTGAACCTCTCCATGGATCCTAATCACAAAGAAATCATTAAGTAGCAATTTATGTTCAAAAACATATAAGGAAATATATAAGAACGAGTTCACCTCTGAAATTAATTGTTGCGTATGAACTCTATTGATTGCATCTTGTATGTTCAATGGAGTGTTGTTTGTATCCATAGAAGTGATGTCCTCATCAAATATACTCTTCAGTTTACTTTATGGCATCTAAGAATGAAGCTTTTAGTCACTTTATAACTTTATTTCTTAGAATATCCATTGATCACCTAGGATCATTAAAAGCAATTAGAAGTGATAACGGAACCGAATTTAAAAATCAATCATTTGATCACTTTTGTGCTGAAAGTGGAATAGATCATCAATTTTCTTCACCATATGTCCCTCAACAAAATATTGTTGTATAAAGAAAGAACATAACCTTAGTTGAGATGGCTAGGACTATACTTGATGAATATCAAATTCCTAGGAAATTTTGGGCTGATGCAATTGCAACCGCTTCTCATGTTTTAAGCAACCATCGGGTTTTGAATATCCGGATTTTCCTAACCATGTTTACAAACTGTCAAAAGCCTTGTACGGTCCCATGCAAGCCCCTAGAGCATGGTATGATAGGTTAAAAACACTATTACTTTAAAAGGGGTTTACAATGGGCAAAGTTGATAAAACTCTTTTTGTACTTAAGCATGGTAATGACTCATTATTCATTAAAGTGTATGTGAATGATATTATCTTTGGTTTTGCTTCTCATGATCTTTTGTCCAAGTTTTTAGCTATGATGAGTTCAGAATTTTAGATGAGTATGATGGGAGAACTACAAAGTTTTTGGTGCTGCAAATCAAGCAAACTAAGGAGAGAACCCTTGTGCATCTAATGAAGTATACAAGAGACCTTCTTAAGTGCTTCAACATGGATAAATCAAGCCTCTTCAGACACCAATGGGTACAACAATGACACTTGAACTTGATGAATACAGTGACCCAATCGATCAAAAAGAATATAACATGATTGGATCACTTTTGTACCTCACGACATCAAGACCGGACATACAATTCAGTGTATGTCTTTGTGCATGGTTTCAAGCTTCCGCACATTCTTCACATCGTCAAGCCATCAAAAGAATTCTCAGATACTCAAATGGAACTCAAGAATTTGGTATTTTTCTTTCTTCTTCTTCAGCAGTTACTTTGAAAGCTTTTTCGGATGCTGATTTTGGGTGTTCTAGGATTGATAGGAAAAGTACTTCGGGTGCTTGTCATTTTCATGGTAATTCACTTGTTGCTTGCTCCTCTAGAAAACAAAACTCATTTGCACAATCCACAGCCGAATCTGAATATGTAGCTGCTGCTAGCGCTTGCTCACAAATTCTTTGGATTATTGTTCAAACACTTAAGGACTTTGGTGTTGATCTAGATAGTGTTCCACTGTTTTGTGATAACACTAGTGTCATTTGCATTGCTAAAAATCCCGTGCAACATTTGAGAACAAAGCACATTGGCATTAGGTATCACTTTCTCCGTGACAATGTTGAAAGAAGAAACATTGTGCTTCACCTTGTAGATGCCTAACAACAATTGGCTGACATTTTAAGAAACCATTGGATTTCACTCGTTTTTGTTCCATTCATAGTGAAATATCAATCCTCATGGCTTAAATTGAGGGGGAGTTCTTATTACATGGTGAAAGTTCTTATTACATTACTCATGATATACATTTTGTAGTTTCTGCCATTCCTAGTAATTGGAATAATTACATACACTAAATCTGGTCATGGTCGAACTTTCTTACTGTTTTGAGCTCGTTTCATGCTCACAAGTGGTTTTAATATTGAATAATTAATCAAGAAATCAACTCACATGTTGAGTTGTTATGTTCAAATGAAAAATTCAGAAAAGATCAAAAGAATATGCATGCATCACACTTCTTCTTGCAAATGTTATATAATAAGAATTTGTGCTTTAAATAATATTGAAAAATGAAAATTGCAGCCACAAGTGTCATGCTTTCAGGTTTTGAAATAGTTAAGTTTGTGAGATCATTACTTGCTTAAATTGAAAATTACACTTGATCTCTAGCATGACTTACAATACTTTGTGTATTTAATTGATGTGACAGTGTAAGTCACTTGATAGTATGACTTGGATGAGATTTGCTTTATAGGTATATGTTATAATGTGCTCATAAAAATTTAAATTTTCATTTGTACCTTGCTGAATACATTGTCAAAGGGGGAGAAGTATGCAAGCGGGAGAAGTATGTATAGGGGGAGAAATTCATTTCTATCTCATTTGATTTTCAAAAAAGGGTGAGAAATTGTTTTCAAAACTTTTCATGTGAATAGGCCAATGTTCGAATTTAAAGTGGTGTTGCCAATGCATTCATCAATGGAGAGACTGAGACCTATGTGTGCTGAATATGTTGGCTATGACGATAAACATTTTGAATTTTCCGAAAACATCCATCTCATCATGTTCCGACTCTAGGTCTGAGCTTTGGCAAGGTCCGACGTAAGGTTTGACTTGTTTTGGCTAGGTCTGACTTTTTCTTATAGGTCTGACATATTTTGGTTAGGTCCGACTTGCTGTGGCTAGGTCCGACTAGCTTTTGTAAGCTCCGGCACTAGGTCCGACTAGCTCCGGCACTAGGTCCGACTAGCTTTGGGAAGCTCCAGCGCTAGGTCCTACTAGCTTTGTTAAGCTTCGTCTCAAGGTCCGATTAGCTTTTGCATGGTCCGGAGCTATATTGCAATGGTCTTGTGGTTGATTTGATCAGGAAGTCGCACATCATGGTTGAATCAAGAACAATGCATACGAAGGTATCTGGACATCGTTGGAAGATATTTGCACGTATGCAAGGAGCGCATGGATGTGGCTACATGGTTCCGAGGCGTGTTTAAGAGATGTGGACGTAAAGAATTGGTCGGAAAGGTCCAACCGACTAGGTTATGGACTCAGGCTACGACTGAGTCGAGTTTGACTCAAATATGTAATGATTTGAGTTGATTATGATAGGGTTTCGTGTGGGTCACTAAGTTGAGTTGTTTTAGGAATGTGGGATACATTCCTAAGTTGTTTGGAAGTCTTAATATTGCTTCTATCTGCGTATAGAAGAGTCTTGAGCAGTTACAGAAATGTCTTGATTCGTGAATTGAGTAGGATTAGAGTCCTAGTTCGGGTTGAGTTGGCTTTCGAGCTGGTTATATAAGCAAGGGAGGCCAAAGCTCATGGGTGACGACTTTTGGGTTGTTCCTCTTGTGTTCTATTGAATAAAAATCGTAGTTTGAATGAACTTTTGTTCCTTCTTTGTCCGACTTGTCTTTGTCAAGTCTTTCTTGTCAAGTTCCTGCACAGCACTACCTTTCTTTTATCATTACTCGAGTTTTATAGATCCAATTGACATGGTTCTTTTTGGGTTGTGTTCACAACTTGATTATATATCATGTGAAAATTTCATGGTCATTGGATTTGTTGTTTTGGATCTACACGAGTTTCATTGCAGTGTTCAAGAACTGTTTTTCTCGGGTAGATCAGATTGACCTTTGTTCAATCAATTGATCTTAACTCGAGTTTCTCTCAACGGTTTTTTGTGATTCTGATTGTGATGTCTCAGTGACTCGATTCTCCACAATCTATACTGGTTTTGTCATGATTGATCACATTTAGATTAGTCGCACACACGATCTTTAACGCATCAATTTTCTATCAAGGGGTTTTTGTTGCTTCCGCTAAAAAGTTTTAATCTACCATTCATGCCCCCTCTGGTAGCTTTACACGTGCTCTTCAATCCTACACCCTGAGCTGCGAAGACTCAAATTGTGAGAGGGGAAATGATGCCCTCGACAAGGCCCTGCAAAGATTGGAGCAACGAGGCCGTGTTCGTGGTGTTTCGAGTAAGTTGACCTGGAGGTACGGTTGTAAAAGTGTGTGGTCGACACATCCCCCGGTACTACTAGATCGTAGGCTTCGGAGGTTCTAGATCAGTTGGGACGCGTGTGAGATTATGAACAAGATAGTGACATGAGGATTTCTACGTGGTTCGGGGCGCCTGAGCGTAATATCCTACTCCACGGGTGGTTGTTGTATGTATGATTATGTGTGCGTGAGCGCTTGATTGGACTTGTCCTTTATACCGTGCGGCACAACCCTTTTATAGTCCAAGGACTGGCCGTTACATTGTTAGTCTGGCCCGACATGTGGCCCCAGCGGTGTTTAATTACCTAATGCATGATCTCTATTTATTAAATACATTTAATACTATGATAACGTGTCTTAATAGCGGTGTTACTGGTACTAAAGGTCCTCTGATAGTGGGTCATCAACATGGCATTAATGACACATAATTAGGTCTTGTAACGGTAGCTTTAACTGTCCCTTGAATGATCGTGCCGTCGGAGATCCGTCTACCTTCCCGTTGATGCCTTAGGTCCGAATACTCGACACGTGGTAGCTCCGGAGCTTCCCTCTGTGGGGAGGCTGGTCCGGAGCTGCTATACACGTGGCAGCACCAGAGCTTCCCTCTACTAGGGGTTAGGTCCGGGGCCCCTAGACACGTGGCACGACCGGAGATTTCCTATACAAGGAGTTAGGTCTAGCCTTGCTTTACACGTGACGGCGCTGGAGCTACCCTATTGAGGGAGGCGAGTCCAGTGCTGCGGGACACGTGGAGCCTTCACATGTCTTAAACTCTGAGGTTAAACTGCACAACTTTTCTTTCGGTATCGTGGAGTACCCGGTACGCAGGGTATCGACAGTGGCCCCAGGGCCCACCTCTACGAGAAACCCTTTGGGTTATGTTATTCTACCAGAGGTGGGACCATCTACGATTCCTGCACTGCGGCTTCAAAGTTCTTTCTATGGGCTGTTGGGAGATGGTCCGCAGTTAAACCACTGCCACATGGCTCTTCTTGATGCGATAGGTGAGATCATGGCGAGCGGATCTCATGCAATTGAAGGTCGTTAGTTCCCAATACGAAAACAGTATCGGTTATGAGCACCCTATTAGGCTGCCGCCTTCGGGCTTCCAACTTCCCATCATGACAATGGTTTGCCTGGGGTGATAACTTCGACTTTTTCGCCGAAGTGGACCCGAGCACATTTGTCATTGACGGTGTAATCTTTTGAAATGAAATCATGATCTCGACGCGATTTCCATCCAAGCGTTGTGGAGGCTTACTTAAGAAGGAAAGCCCACACGCTTTGAGGACTCTTTACGCTTTCACTCAAACTTGCGCTCAAAGCCTCCCAACCTTTGCATAGCCCTTACAATTTTTGCTCCGCTTTGCCATGATGAAAGTTGGTTCTTCCCCACAGCAAGATCACTAACGATGAAGATCTGTCAAGGGTCCGGACCTACATGAGGTGGTCAAGCGACTCCTTCAACAATGATATTTGCTTCAGCAAGCTTCCCTTCAAGAAGAAGAGCACCGATGAGATCGTCTACTTCTCATCATACGCAATGGTGGGTCTGATCCCGCCCTTCTCAAGCTTTCTGTTGATGCTACTAGATTTCTACGGCCTCCAACTTCATAACCTCGCCCCCACTCCTTTTTGCTAGTGGCGTCCTTCGTCCACTTCTGCGAGATGTGGGTGGGTATGCCACCATGCATCGAACTCTTCCGAGCCTTCTTCACGGTCCACACTACCGGAAAGGGGACGATGCTGATTGGCTTCTACTACTTTGTGAAGCACAAAAACTGCCCCTTCAAATACTTGAAGACCTCCCCCCCCCCCCCCCCCCCCGGAAAATGTGACAACTGGAAGAAAGACTGGGTGATCATAGCAGTGGAGGAGCACGAGAGGTTGGACTAGCCCAACATCCTCCCCAATATCGACACCGATGCCTGAAATGCAGTTGTAGAGCTGTCCAAAGCATACAAGCCCATCCTGAGAAGGAATCAGGAGTGCGTAGAGGGTGGAGTGACCCCTCAGATGGTCTTCAGCAACTTCCTTGTGAACAGGTGGGCGCCTCTGAAGATGAGGGAGTGGCCCGCATGGGCCTTCAACAGTGAGATGGATCACAACCGAATTGAAGTCGGTTTTAATACCAACTTGGATGATGAAGCTTTGAAGTTCCATCTCTAGATGTTTCAACACGGGGCCATCACCCGCGACGTGTTGCCCGGTGGTAGAATTCCTCTCTCTGAACATGGTTCCGGAGATCAGGAGGGAGCTCCAAAGGGGGATGTCGGATCTTGACAACCTTGACCTGGTGGAGAGGCGTAGGACCTCCAGGGTTGCCATTCCTGGAGCTTCAGAGAGGGTGGCTCCGACTGCTACTCCAAGCAAGGAGGTCGATGACGCCACCAAGGGCAGAGGCAAGGGCAAGGAGCCGGTCGAATCATCCAGCCAGAAGAGTAAGCTAACACATGCTGATGGGAGCTTCGTCAGCTCGGCTCCATCTCCAGTAGCTTCTAATTCCCAGCCTAGCAGAACTTTGATGGTCAAGCCCTATTCAGATCCGGCGTCCTCGAGGGGCGCTAGCTTCGGCAAATTGACTCCGGCTCTAGTGCCAGCTGCGGGCTCTAGGTAACGAGGTGTTTCCCAGCCGAGAGAGGTCCCGGCTGAGGCGACTGCAGTTGCACAGGAAACTCCCGACAAAGGTCTTAAGTTTCTCCCTCACCAGGTTCGGTGGTGATGAGTAGGTTTAGGCCCGATCTTCCGAAAGGTATGTCGATTGGGATGGAGAACTCGACGTTGATGATCCGCGGCACTCGAGCGGTTCGAGTACCCCTGCAATCACTACACCACGGCTCCGTTGGTTATCAACCGTGCTGCACATGCTTGACCTCGCCAAGAAGGCTAATCCCTGCAAGTGCAATCGAGAACACGAGCAAGAACGTAGAAGACACGATCGGAAATCGCGAAATTGGGGTCTCACAAACCGTAGAACGGCGATTTTATTGATCTAAGCAAAACCCACCGAATATGACCGGCGGCTGCAGTATTTATAGGCTAGGGTTCGACCAAAACATGATTAGACGTGTCCCTAATGGACTCTTATAGGATACAAGGCCCAAAGGCCCGATTCGGTGGCGCAGCACCAGACAGAAATCTGGACTCGACTTGTTTCGACGATTCCCAATGACTCCGGAGGAATTTTGAGGTGGGACCAGAACCATTGGAAAGTTTATCTTCTCCTCTTTCCGTGCATATGTAGAACGTCGAAAATGGAGTCCGTATGCCTCCTGGGCGTCTGTTTTAAGGTGGACTGCTCCTGGACTCTGAGTTGAACTCGAGTCCGAGTTGTAAACTGTTTCCATCTACTTGTGGACGTCCCAGGTGGTTCTCCACGCTCCCAAGGCCTCCTTCCTTCACTTGTTGATCTTTTCCATTATTCCTAATAACAATTAAATCATCACATAGCAATCTATTCTCAAACTCACATGCAAAAGAAATTAAGAACGAATTCACCTGCTGATTTAATAACCGGGCCCCTGCTCTTGTGATTGGTCCTTGCAGTTCAATGCGTGTCTTTGCTGTTGTGATGTCCTCATCATCCTCCCCCTCCTGAATTGGAGTCGTCCTCGACTCAAGTTCATCTTCTTCTCCCATGTACGGTCGCAAATCTGAAATGTTAAATGTAGGACTAACCCCAAAATCGGGAGGCAATTCAAGCTTATATGCATTATCATTAATCTTTTCAACGATCTTAAAAGGACCAGCAGCTCGTGGCATAAGTTTAGATTTTCTCAAGTCGGGAAATCGCTCTTTTCTCAAATGTAACCACACCAAATCACCCGGTTCAAGTTTTACTTCTTTTCTACCTTTACTACCTGCAATCCTATACTTCTCATTCATCATTTCAATATTTTTCTTTGTAGTTTCATGCATCTTAAGAATGAATTCAGATCGTTGTGTAGCATCCAAATTTATAGTTTCAGAAGGAGGCAAAGGTAGTAAATCAATAGGAGCACGGGGATTGAAACCATACACTACCTGGAATGGACTTACCTTTGTCGTGGAGTGAACAGATCTGTTGTAAGCAAATTCTATATGTGGTAAACACTCCTCCCACAACTTCAAATTTGTTTTCAAGACAGCCCGTAACATAGTGGATAAAGTACGATTAACTACCTCTGTCTGTCCATCCGTTTGTGGGTGACATGTAGTTGAAAACAGCAACTTGGTTCCCAATTTATACCACAAAGTTCTCCAAAAATGACTTAAAAATTTTGCATCACGATCAGAAACAATGGTATTTGGCACACCATGTAAACGAACAATTTCCGTCATAAATAAATCAGCAATGTGTGAGGCATTATCATTCTTATGACAAGGTATAAAGTGTGCCATTTTGGAAAAACGATCAACAACTACAAAAATACTATCCCTCCCCCTCTTAGTCCTAGGCAATCCCAAAACAAAGTCCGTAGAAATATCCTCCCAAGGTACACTAGGAACAGGAAGAGGCATATAAAGACCATGTGGGTTAAGGCGAGACTTAGCTTTGTTGCAAGTAGTGCATCGTGACACGTAGCGCTCGACATCACGCCTCATATTTGGCCAAAAGAAGTGTGTGGACAGCACGTCTTCAGTTTTCTTCACTCCAAAATGTCCCATCAAACCTCCTCCATGTGCTTCCTGCAAAAGCAATAGACGAACGGAGCTAGCTGGAATGCATAGCTTGTTAGCACGATAGAGGAGACCCTCTCGCAGCACATATTTATTCCATGTTCTTCCTTCTCTACAATTTTCAAAAGCATCTTTGAAGTCCAAATCAGTAGGATATAATGCTTTAATTGTTTCCAAACCAAAGATTTTATGATCAAGATGGGACAACATGGTATAACGCCTAGATAATGCATCGGCAATGATATTTTCCTTCCCTTTCTTATGCTTAATGATGTATGGAAACGACTCTATGAACTCAATCCATTTAGCATGTCGTTTATTCAGATTGGTTTGACACTTAAGATACTTCAATGATTCATGATCGGAATGTATGACAAACTCCTTAGACCAAAGATAATGTTGCCAAGTTTGTAATACACGGACTAAGGCATACAATTCCTTATCATAAGTGGAATAATTCAGAGAAGGACCATGAAGTTTTTCACTAAAGAAAGCAACGGGTTTACCTCCTTGTATGAGAACGCCTCCAATACCAATGCCGCTTGCATCGCATTCTAGCTCAAAGGTCTTGTCAAAATCAGGAAGTTGTAGTAATGGTGCTTGTGTAAGCTTCGATTTGAGAGCATCAAAAGCTTGTTGCTGCTGTTCGCCCCATCGAAATGGAACTCCCTTCTTCGTTAGCTCATGTAGAGGTGCTGCAATGGTGCTGAAATCCCGCACAAAGCGCCGATAAAATCCTGCAAGACCAAGAAAACTACGAACCTGTGTGACGGTAGTTGGGGCTGGCCAGCTGGTGATTGCTTCAATTTTTGCCTCATCCATCTCAATTCCCTGCGAGGAAACGACATAGCCAAGAAACGAGACTCGATTGGTGCAAAAAACGCACTTTTCGAGGTTACCAAACAAACGTGCATCTCTCAAAACAGTAAAAACAGCACATAAATGATCAAGATGTTCATCATATGACTTGCTGTAAATGAGGATATCATCGAAGTAAACCACCACAAATTGTCCAATGAAAGCATGTAAAACCTCGTTCATTAATCGCATAAAGGTGCTGGGTGCATTAGTTAAACCAAAAGGCATGACTAACCACTCATAAAGTCCAAACTTGGTTTTAAATGCAGTTTTCCATTCATCTCCTAGTGCCATTCTAATTTGGTGGTAACCACTACGCAAGTCAATTTTTGTGAAGATGATAGCACCACTCAATTCATCAAGCATGTCATCTAATCGAGGAATAGGATAACGATATCGAATGGTGATGTTATTAATCGCTCGACAATCAACACACATGCGCCAACTACCATCTTTCTTAGGAACCAAAAGAACAGGAACTGAACAAGGGCTAAGGCTTTCACGAATGTACCCGCGGTCCAATAGATCTTGGACTTGTCGCTGAATTTCCTTAGTTTCTTGTGGATTCGCCCTGTATGCTGCACGATTTGGCAAACTTGCTCCTGGAATCAAATCGATCTTGTGTTCAATGCCTCTCATCGGTGGTAAACCAGGGGGTATCTCGGAGGGAAACACATCCTCAAACTCCTGCAAAAGGTTAGCAACAGCAGGGGGCAATGCAATAGACAATTCATGAAGTGAAAACATGGCTTCTTTGCAAACTAAAGCATAGCACATCCCCTTAGCATCGAATAAATCAGCAAGTTCAGATTTAGTTGCGAGCAATGATGGTGATTTTAACTTAATAACTTGCTGTTTTTCAGATTCTAATTTAGTTGCTTTGCCCTCACGAATTTTACTCTTCTCAAAAAGCACAATTTCAGCAGGAGTCATGGGGAGCAAAGTGATTTTCTTTCCCTTATGCATGAGAGTATATTTATTGGTTCTACCATGATGAATAGCATCTGTATCAAATTCCCAAGGACGACCCAATAAAAGAGAACAAGCATCCATAGGAACAACATCAAAATCAGCAAAATCATGGTATGAACCAATTGAAAAATGGATTCTCGCTGTTTGTGTTACCCGAACCTTACCGCCGTTGTTGAACCATTGAATGTGGTACGGATGAGGGTGTGCTCTTGTTGTCAAACCGAGTTTCTTGACGACGTCCGTGTTTACCAAGTTATTGCAGCTACCTCCATCAATTATAGTGTGTACACGGCAGTCCTTGATGACGAGAAACATGTGGAAGAGGTTGTGTCGTTGTAGCTTGTCGTCGGTCTCCACTTTGGAGCTCAAGGCACGCTGCACAATGATGCTCCTATAGTTCTCCATCGCCGCTGTACCAAGTACCTCTTCTTCGGTGTGTTCGTCATTTGGATCTGTAAAGTCAGTAGCAAGAGAATATTCATCTTCAACATCCGAAGTACTATCATACCCGCCATCGTCGCGTGCTATGTATGCTCGTTTGCTCGGGCAATCTATCATCATATGACCAAGTCCCTGGTAGCGATGACACTTAATATCGGAAGTATGAGCCGTAGAAGGAGTGGACGACGAAGGCTTGAATGATGTCGCCTTGCTGCCTTCCGACACGCGAGAAGGTGGAGCAGCAGGTATAGTTCGTTGGCCGCCATTGGGTGGTGTAGTCGCTGCACGGGGGGGGGGGGGGGGGGGGGGGGGGGCGAAGATGGTGCTGTTTTGGATGGTGTAGTTGCTGCACGCGGCGTGAAGTTGCTCCTCATGCGTTGTTGCTGTTGTTGTCGGCCCTGCAATTCTTTTTCTGCCAACATAGCAAGCTGAAACAATCTGTTAACAGTATCATATTCTTTGTAATCAACAATGTCCTGAATTTCACGCCTCAACCCCCCATAAAAACGAGCTATTTTATCATCCATGTCCTCTACTACCCCACAACGCAGCATACCCTTTTGTAACTCTTGATAATACTCCTCTACAGACATGTTACCTTGGTCTAAACGCTGCAATTTTTTGCGAAGGTCCCGCTGAAAAGATGGAGGAACAAATCAAACACGCATAGCTTCCTTTAATCTATCCCATGTTGGAGGATCAGTTCTAATTTTAACAAGTTCATTCCACCATATGATAGCAAAGTCCTTAAACTCACCAGTGGCTTGACGAACTCTATGTTGTTCAGGAACAAGATGGGAATTAAATTTTTGCTCTACTGTCATCTCCCAATCAAGATAAGCCTCAGCATCATAAGCACCAGAAAAAGAGGGTATAGTAAATTTCACTTTAGCAAAAGGATCATCAGGAGGGCGGTTATAATTGTTATGATTATTACCTCCTATACCTCGACGATAAAGTGGCAGTCTTGGCTGATTACTGTGATCTTCCAGTTCATCATAAGCATTGTCTTCTTGTCTTCCAGCGAGAGGCAACCGAGCCTCAAAAGTATTCATCCGAAGAGCAAGGTCATCCAGTTTGCGAGTCAAGTTCGCCAATGACTCCTCCGTTGATGCGTTGAATTTGGCGAACATATCACGTAACTCAACATGTTGAACACATTCGTCATTATTTTCTTCTCCTGCCATTGTTAGTAGGAAACAAAAGACAACAAAAAAAATGTTATCCCTATCAACTACAGTGACAATGTGGAAGGTGGAAGAAAACAATCTCTCTCGCTCAAGCGTCTTACCACGCTCTTACAAGTGTTCTTACCGACACAGCAGGTGGTGTGGACGGTGAGATGAACCAATGAAGCGTGGGGTGATTGCAAAGGTACCTGTTATGCTCAAGAGAAAGGTGGAGCTTGGATGGCACAATATGGTGGCTAATAAGCAGAAAATCGTTAACAGCTAAACAAAGTTGAATAAGTATTCAATGTAGGAAACTGTTGCTGGTCAACTGAGTGCCCTAGAGCCTAGCACAACACAAGGAAGTATCAAGGCAAAAGAAAGACAGAATGATATAACCAAACAAACAGCACCAAGTGGTATAGGCCAATTGCTTTAATATGCGTGCGCTTCACTATTTTTTTTTCTTTTTGTAATATTTTTTTGATATTTTTTCTTTACTCGGTAGCACAAATATAGAAAGCACACAAATTTGCAACTCAATTGGATGTAATATGCGGCCTATAGAAAATCAAGAAGGTTCTTTAAAATTCGTGATGAAACTTCGGAGGCCGGATAGCCTATCTTCCGAGGGGAATTTGGGCAATCTAATTTCGCCGAACGCGGCCGAGCCGCGAAAAATCAGATGCGAAATTTCGCGTAGATGAATTTGAAAAAAAAAATTCGCCCGATTTCGAGTTCGTATGCGAAAGTTATGGCCGTTTTAAGGTAGGCTGTCCGAGTTACGTTTTTTTGGATGTTGATTCCAACTCGGTTTGAGAACAGAACTCACAAACGGATACGAAAACGATCGGGAATTTGCACAGCAACTAATGGGGTGGTGTGTGATGATTCAAGGATGAATGGCACAAAGATTTGTCACCTAATCTAGGGCTGGCGATGCGGGAGTTCACGCAAGGCGGCTAGCTAGGGCAAACCGATGAACGTGGCGGATCGGTTTGTTATTTAGGGATTGTGGAATAGGGGTCGAATAGCAAGAAAACAAGGACGAAACACGATAACTAGGATCAAAAAACACAAAGCTAAACCAGCAACAAGACTCAACCACACGAATGCAAACTCAACAATGCAAACTAAAAAACGAAACTGCAGGCACTATAGTCTGGGAAGCGGTAAAAACAATCTAATATTTTTTTTGTGGCTTTTTTGTGGACTCTAGGTACGAAACAAAATCGATCTAATGGAAGGAATGAAAACAAAGATACCTCACGGGCAACCTGGAAATCTGATACCAATTGATGAGTAGGTTTAGGCCCGATCTTCCGAAAGGTATGTCGATTGGGATGGAGAACTCGACGTTGATGATCCGCGGCACTCGAGCGGTTCGAGTACCCCTGCAATCACTACACCGCGGCTCCGTTGGTTATCAACCGTGCTGCACACGCTTGACCTCGCCAAGAAGGCTAATCCCTGCAAGTGCAATCGAGAACACGAGCAAGAACGTAGAAGACACGATCGGAAATCGCGAAATTGGGGTCTCACAAACCGTAGAACGGCGATTTTATTGATCTAAGCAAAACCCACCGAATATGACCGGCGGCTGCAGTATTTATAGGCTAGGGTTCGACCAAAACATGATTAGACGCGTCCCTAATGGACTCTTACAGGATACAAGGCCCAAAGGCCCGATTCGGTGGCGCAGCACCAGACAGAAATCTGGACTCGACTTGTTTCGACGATTCCCAATGACTCCGGAGGAATTTTGAAGTGGGACCAGAACCATTGGAAAGTTTATCTTCTCCTCTTTCCGTGCATATGTAGAACGTCGAAAACGGAGTCCGTATGCCTCCTGGGCGTCTGTTTTAAGGTGGACTGCTCCTGGACTCTGAGTTGAACTCGAGTCCGAGTTGTAAACTGTTTCCATCTACTTGTGGACGTCCCAGGTGGTTCTCCACGCTCCCAAGGCCTCCTTCCTTCACTTGTTGATCTTTTCCATTATTCCTAATAACAATTAAATCATCACATAGCAATCTATTCTCAAACTCACATGCAAAAGAAATTAAGAACGAATTCACCTGCTGATTTAATAACCGTGCCCGTGCTCTTGTGATTGGTCCTTGCAGTTCAATGCGTGTATTTGCTGTTGTGATGTCCTCATCAGGTGGGCTCCGATATGGACCTCAGAAGAAGAAGTTCCGTGGTGACTGGGGCAGAACCTTCCCAAGGTAAGCATTTTCTTCTCACCCTGACTTTCTGTTTCCATTATTTTCCTTTTTTGGTCTTTGCTTCCAGGATGTCAAAGAAGAAAGCTGAAACTTCAGCGCCTATTTCAGGAACTGATGCTGTGCAGGCTAAAGCTCCAGCTTCGATCTCGGTGCCTCCCCAGGTGGTAGCTGAAGACAAGGCAGTTCCGGCGCAAACTGTCATAAACTTGAATTCAGAGTTGTCGCCAGAAACTGCCGTTGTAGCGCCGGACCACGGGGGAGTTGTTCGTGATGAAGCGCCGACGATTTCGGCATCGACGATTGAAGTTCCTGCTCTAGAGACGGAGATGGCAGAAGCTTCGGTGCTTGAGTCGAAAGTAACTGAAGCTCTGGCCCCCGAACCAAAAATTGTGAAAGCTCCAGCCATGGAGCCAGAGATTGTAGAAGTTCCGGCACCTGAGCCGGAGGTAACCGAAGCTCCGGCACCAGAGCCAAAAGAAGTTGAAGTTGCGGCACCTGAGCTGGAGGTAGAGGGAGCTCTAGATGAAGCTACAACGTCTACCCTAGAGGTGTTTATGTTGGAGTCGGAGCACCAACAAGAGTCAACTGCAGGTCCTCCACCCTCTGAGCCGATGATTGAAGACCCGGCGGGGGGACCTTCTTTATCAACTCCGAAAGTTGGCCCTAGTGCCGAGGAGTTGCAGGGGACCACGCTTGTGCCGTAGGACCCGATCGATATTTTTTATGATCCGCTTGAGCCGGCAGAAGAGATCCAGGCTGGTCTAGAGCAAATTTCTCTGGCGATGTCTATCGACAACGCCTGCTCCAGTCTGTGCCAAGTTCAGCTGGCCTTCGATTATGAAAGCAAGACTCTCGAAGAAGAGCGCAACACCTTGAGGCCTTGGCGCAACAGGATTCACTTCGAGACGAGGCTGGCGCAGTCAAAGCTTGCCGACCAGCGGGAACGGGTGGCTAGGAGAAGGCCCGGCTAGCACTGATGGACCGCTTGCTGAACGAGCGGGAAGCTGCCGTTAAGGTCAAAGCTTGCGGTCGTCAGGAGGTCAGTGGAGGAACTGAGGAGTATGAGGGCGACTGAGTCCCAAAGAGTTTGGGATTTTTTGGGTCATTCAATAAAGCTCTGGTGCCACTTGGCTTCGACCCGGTACGTTCGTATGACCTGGAGCCGGAGCTGGACAAGGCGCTGGTGGCATTGAGATCTACCAGCAACAAGCTGGACGCGATGGGTGTAAAACCCCACTTTTTGTTGCATGTGAATTCAGTTATGAGTTTTATGATCAACTATATTAGACATCCAATATAATGGTACACATGAACTTAATACCATCCAAACCTTTCTCGCACTCATGGTTAAATTTTATTAACATGAGTATTGGACTTCACCACTAATTCTAGAATGATTCTATTCACCCCTTTTGAAACATTAGAATTATTTGGATGAAGTCTATTAAGGCAATTCAAAGTGCAGTACTAAATGGGCCCTGCCAAAAATATTCAAATTAGAGGCTCTAAATTTTTCCTTGACCTTCTAATATTCTCAATAGCTTGCTTGCAAAATTTCAAGATTTTAGGAACTCATTTGCAAAATTTTATTTGAGGCTCTTAGCAAATTTGAACCAAATTCAAATCTGAATTTTAAATTCTTTTCCAACTTCTTTGAACATAATATTTGAGTTTACCATTGGGTTTAGAATAATTCATTTACCATCTCCACAAAGTTTCATGATTTTTGGAGTTGATCTTCTATTTTTAAATCAATTATTAACTTTTGTGTTGGGGTCTGACTCACCTATGGGCCCCACAGGTCAGCCGCTGCTGAACGGGTCAGGTCGGCCGCCTGCCATCTCTGCACCGGCGCTCGCCCGCTCGACAGCGCGCGCGCATGCAAGCTCCAGTGAGCTGCCTGCTTGCTTGCCGCGGCGCTATAAATGGCCGGCCGCAGCCCCAGTATTTCCCCTTCCCCGATCGGTGGTTCCCCCTCTCGCGATTCCTTCTCCGCCGCGCGCCATCACCGCCGCCCACCTCTACTCCATGGTGCGCCGCTGTTTCATGCAGTTTCAAGCCACGATCCCAAAAGCTTAAAGGTGCGCCTAGTCGAGCTCTAACTCACGGTGCAAACCATTTCCCTTTTTATTGAGAAATGAGCAAGTTATTGTTCTTCTTCTTCCCGGCCGATGTGAGGAAGCTCGCTCGGTTTTCGTTTAAATTCCATTTCTACAAGTAATCATTCTATGCAATTGCTTAGAGATAGTTTCTATAGGTCCTAGCGCTCCTACCTGAGCAAAATCCCTTAAAATTTATCGAGCAACGGCCGAGGAAATCGAGTTTTGCTCGCCTCCGGTGAGGAAACCTCGGTTCGCCGTCGAGCTCATTGTTTCCGGTTGTTTCCCCCTCTTCCACGTCCAGTTCCTTGATCTACATCGTCCCAGGAAGGTTTTGAAGAAGACCCCTAGTGGTTTGAGCTACTCTGGAGCGAGTTCCAGGTTGCCCGAGTGCTCACCGCCGCCGCCGCCGTCGCACGGCCATTTCCGGCAAGTTGCTGGTCCCACCGACCTCACCGTCATGCTCAGCGACTCCAAAAACCCCCGGGCGGCGAGTTTGGGCAAGTTTAGCCCGTCGGTTTAGCCGGCGGCGAGCTCGCCGGCGAGTCACCGCCGCGGGCGCCGCCTCGCGCGGGCGTTGGCCCGAGGTAGAAGACAACCCGGGGGGGCCCACCTGACAGTAGCTACGGGATCACGGTGCGGCTGGGATTCCGTGCGGCTGTGCGCGAATAAATTTGTGGACCACGGTGTTGCATCGACCAGAGCACGCCACGTGGCCTATGGGACCCGCCAGATTGAATTTGAATTCTGGTGCCAATGGGTTATTAAATTAATTCCAGAAAATTGTTCAAAGTTCTTAATTGAATATCTCTCTGTAGACTACCCAAAAATCTTCAAACAAATTTTGTTTGAAAGCCCTTGAGCTCTAGTTTCTTTTAGTACCGGATAGGTTCTGTGAAACTTAATAATAAATTCTGTAGGAAATAATCTTTCCCGATGTGAATACAATTTTTCCAGACAAGATAGCCACTGGAAAATTCCCCAAAATTCACATAAAATCTAGTGTCCTATTCTTGACAAATAGAAAAAGTTTGGGAACCATTGCACCTTTTTAACCCTCTGTATAGTTCAATAACCTTTTTCAGTTATTGAATTTTCACAGATGTTCAGTTGCTTTAATATGTCTCAAATTTGGACTTAGTTTTCCTTTATTCATACACTAGTTCCTGTAAAAATCTTGGATTTAATTGACCTACCATCCTAGTCCTAATTCAGTCACAAACTGGATATTGAGTAAAAGGCTAAAAAATTCAATTATAGAATAAATCCAGAATTTCTTGCCAACTTAGAAATACAATAACTCCTTCACCAGAGCTTAGAAAATTATGAAAAAATTTTTGCTAGGACCAGGACAATTTCCTCTATCTTGATTATCACCTCATAGCTATGTTCAAGCTACAGTTTCTTCTCTAAAATTTTTGGAAGCTAATTGCTTGCCATCATTTTGGAGACAACAATCTACTTTGATCATCTCCTGTTCTTTGCAAGAGCATCTCTCATATCCCCTAGTATCTAGCTTCAAGGTTCCAAAGCCAATTAGATAATTATCACATAGTGGACACCATAAATTAAATCATGGTCTTGGTAATAATTATTTTTCAAAGTCATTCACATACGTATTCTATGCATATCGTATAGTGACCGAAGTCGACGAGGAGCCAGAAGCCTTGGAAGAGCACCTTCCAAATATTAACTCAGACTTCGACCTGCAACAAGGCATGCCCCGATTTGCATTTAAGAGCTTTTCAAAGTTTTTCAGTTTTATTCACTTACGTCTTCAGTTGATATTGTGCATTACGTATAAGGTGTTTGATACTCCAATTGCATGACCAAAAATCCCAGAGATTGGTTGGAACGAGTTACAATTTGACCTATAGTAAGTGCTTTGCTAATGCATAGGAAATCTGGTAGAAGTCGAGTAGTTGGAATCTACTTGCAAGAGATGGAGGACATATCTCACAGAATTGGTTAGATAGAAAATGGATCAATATAATGAAATTGAGACCGGGCAGGGAATGGATAGGAAGCAGGGAGAATTGAGTCTCGGTCGCATAGCCCTGCCTGTGTTGATTAAGACCCGCTTCGTGTGCGGCCCCGCTGAACAAGCTTGACTTGTACCGGCAACATAATGGACATATGGAATCCACTAAACCGATGTAACATGATAACCGGAGTGTCGAGGCCCACTAACTCACCATCGATAGGGGTGGGCTGAGGACAGTAAGGTGTAAATCGGTCGGCGAACACATGAGGTGTTCCATGCGGAGACCTTCTGTTTGCGGAGGTGAGATGGGTTCGGCGTTTGGGTTTCTTGTGAAAGGTGGCCATATACGCCTAGTACTGATGTGTTATGTAGGTACAGGTGTGCTCGTTGACACTTCCAAACGACGTATGTGTCGTGTTGTCCGAGTGTGTCCTGATTGCAATCACCGTCCCTCGCAGTAATAGAGTACCACTTGTTCACTATGTCGTGACGTATAAATACTAAAGAAGCCAGAAAATCATATTGTATTGAATTATAATTACTTTGCAACCTTGTGTGATTTAGAGATAGTACAATTAAAAGTTTACAATTTCCCCATACTTTAGCTTTAATAGCATTATGTGCTCTGAGCATGTCATATCTTCGGTAAAGCGTTTCTTGTTTGATTGTGGAGCCCATGATGTGCCGTGCTTGGAGAATGTCATTTGCTACTTAAAACATGATTATAAGGATCCACTTGTAGGCGAGTCATTTATGCCATTCCTTACCTATGCTTAGTATTCACCCTGCATATGTCTAGTGAGACGGGTTAGTCTTGCTGAGCCTTATGCTCACGTTTGCAGTTAATGAGTTTTTTAAGGTTATACAATTGATGAAGGGTTTGATGATGAGGCTACACCCCCTCCAGTGTGTACAACCAAGTGGGAACCCTGCACGCCGCCCTAATTGAGTGTTGCTAGTGCAAAGTATCCAAGGCATGGATAACTTTGCTTTTGCATAGATAGTGCTGAGAGCGTAGCTATGATATATATATATATTTCTTTACTTCTGCTAGTATTGTAAAAACTTCCGTTGTATGATAAATAAAAGACTTCGTCTTGTACTTATTCACGTTCTAATCTTGTATAACTGTTGGGTGTCGCATTGCACGACACCACCCAATGAGATCCTCGGATGTCGGGATTCCGGTCCCCACAGACATGGTATCAGAGCATCATTGGGAACAGTGTACTTGAAAAGAACATATTTTCAAAAATTAGGACTTGAGTGAGGAATTAGCTATATGCCTTTATAAGGATTATTATTAGTATAAGGTATAAAGGTGGTAAATTAACTATGTGTTATTATATTTTGTAACGACGCCCCGACGTCAGGTAAGAGGTAAGGTACGCCACTGAGAGCAGATCAATCTCGGTAAGCTCAGCATACGAGGAGTGGTATGTAAAATTTCCGTGGCTTTGGCACGGGAAGTTAATAGGAGTCTCTGAAGCTTTCAATGTTTTCGAGAACCTATGACACGCGGTACCCCAGCGTGCTTCAAAGTTAGCGGGAACCGCCATCGGGTGGTGTATAACCCGATAGTATGCCTCTCTAGAACTATTCATGTTCTATGGGAGCGTGCGAAACACGTATGCCAGAGCGTGTATAAGCCGGATCGTACGGGAGTCTTTGCTGTACAGACGTATTTACAGCCATGTACCTCGAGACATGACCTCGCCCGAGGACGACTCACACCAGAGTCGTATGCATTTATTTTCATATATATTATTGTGACTGCCTGTCGTGTTTCCCCATGCCGCCCTTGAGGTGTGAAGGTGTGAAAGGGGATTGTTTGTCTTTTGCAGCATTAACTACGGTAGAAGACCATGTAGATTCCGTTTGCTAGAGAACGATATAGGAACCACCTATAGACGCAACCGGATATACCGGATAGCATTTTGTTTCATGAGGCACGTAGTATCGTCAGTATCAAATATGATACTAGACCATCCCCACCGACATAATGGCTGCATTGTGTTCTGGAAAGTCCGACTATCGGGTGCTGGTAGGTATGGACTCCGCAAAAAGAGTTCCGACTGGACAGAATAAATAGAATCAAGATTCTTGTTTTCTCAGAAGTTGGCTCGACTTCGCCGGATTGTTATCTTGGTTATTTAATAGATAGCATAGGAGTATCATATATGGATGGAAATATCGTGAAGATCTCTACAACTTTTCTGTTGACCATAAAGACAGAAAAGCTTGATAATCTGTTGAAATCTGGGGTGTATTGTAACTGCTCCAGATGACCTTACCATTGTACCAGTCTCTGTATTTTTGCCATAACTTGCTGTAGAAAAATCCACTGACTTATTGTGATACATGTTTGGAAAGGGTAGGAGGAGCTTTACAAGTTTGTTATGGGAGGTTTTTCCTTATTTGAGTTGGAGTTAAACCAAATTGGGAAGTCAACACAGTGAACTGCAGGACTGCTGGTGCAAACCAGTCAGTTCAATTGTTATGTTCGGATAGTTATAGCTCCTAATTCAGAATAGTGACATGGTCACATATGTACATTTATGGAAATCTTAGGGAGTCCTCTATGAACTTTATTTGTCACTCCTGACCTGAATCTGGGTGTAGTTATGCCTAATTCGTTTTATCACAAACTTGGTTCGTGCAGTCCATAACTTGGAACAGTTTGCACAGGGTTGTGAATTTGTGCGCGATACCTGTATAACAAAGTTTTCAGGGTGGAACTATTTTATTTCTGGATTGTTAACGCGATGTTTTACAATGTGTATTTTGTCATTACCTCAATATCTTATCATGATAAACCTATATAGAAGGTGGAGATAAGCCCATATACAGGGGAGGTTCTGCCAAAATTTCCAGAAAACTTGAGTCAACTTAAAACCTGTATATATTCTTCATATTAGTTCAACTGGAGCTGTATGAGTACAATATGGAAAGGTTTTGAAGTGTACTACAACTTTTATATTCAACTAAACTCTAAATTCTGGCATTTCCTGTACGAAACTTTTCGGTTGATACAGGAAGGTCAGCTGATTCAGAACTGTGATCACTTCCAGTTTGCAGATTTTCTTGGATCAATTGATTATGGATATTTCCTTTTGTCCAACATTATCATTCATTGAGTTGAATACTTATACGGTGTATTGAGATCCGGGTATGTTTGTCCACAGATGGCAGCACCAAGAATTCAGTTGCCTAATTGATGGGTGTTCTCAACGTGCACCAGGCAAGCCGGTTTCCTGGATGTGTTTGTTAGGTTGCTTCGCCAGTTTGGCTATCTGGTGTTGTCTAGCTATTGGGGCAAGAAGTTCCAGGAGAGCGGTATGTGGATTTGCACCATCTACGTCGATGTGCCTGCTGGTCCACCGCACCTCGGATGGGCTCACTACTCCATCAACATCAAAGGGTTGATATTAGAGGAAACATGGAGCTACGCCGCAAGTATTGCCATAGGGTGGTTTTGCAAACTTCATTACCGTAATCTGGTGGGTACTCCGTATGAGTTCTTTCCGGTTAACGGCATGGCTTCTGAAGCCTGGGCAACCCGCTTGCTTGCGGAGGTGGACAAGCACGGTGAAACATCCGCGACAGTCTTAGCGGTGTATGCATCCGCATCACATCGTGAGAAGGGTAATCAAAGGGCATGCATAAAAGAATTGACCGACAATCAGAAGCAATCCATGATTCGAGCAAATCACTTTGAGTGGGGAAATGATTAACTTAGGGATATGATGGCTCCTCTCAACCATCGTTTGAACCTCAGGGAGAATCAATGGCATGACACTGTTATGGATTTAGCCGCGTCTCGCCAGGAGACTCTAGAGATGAAAACTGAGTTGGAGGTGAGCCTACTCTATAGACACCAGCGGGACACCCAGTTAAACGCAGTGACAACAGATCGGGATTAGTCCAGAGTGGAGGCTCGGAGCTGGAGGACCAGCTGTGAGCAGGCTCAACAGGAGAACGAGGCCTGGAGGATGTTTATGATACAGACAGATTGACAAGCTAAGATGGCCAAAAGGACGTCGCTTTTGAACGAGGCATCATCTTGTGCTCCAGCACCCATACCAGTGGTGCCTAATCCTGAGGATGACGAGGAAGAAGAAGATCCTCAGGAGGTCGAGTTTTATGAGTAGAGGGCAGTGTTGATGTACTTATCACTTTAGGCCGAGTGTAATGATGTGTAGTAAACACCACGCGTCTTTTGTGACTTTATGAGCCTTGTTGTAAATAGTAGTGAGGTGTGTGTACGATGACATAGGCATGACGACTTGTGGTGACCAAGCATAGATGAGACGACTTCTTTAGATGAAGTCTGTCTATTTTTGGAGTTCTAATGTAAACTTGGGCCCAAGATAATATAGATTGTATAAAGTTTGTGCTTTATCAATATTTGTGAACGTTATGCATCATCTATTGTTATCTACCGCATTATTATTTATATGGAAGGATGAACTTGAGGCAATGAGACTTATGGTGTGAATCGTTGTATTGCAGCATGGTGTGTACACGTGCAGCCCCAGAAGTCGGAGGCTCAAGTGGTGGGCAGGGGGATGACACACCACCCTCAGGGCAGAATACGCCTCAAACGCAACCACCTCCACCACCTCCACCCACACTTCCCAGGAGCCTCGCGGAGGTTCTCGCTGCAGTGCTCGGCTCGCACGATGAGCAAACTGAGCTACTGCGAACTCTGGTGCAGCACTCGTCTCGTCAAGGGGGATGACAGGATGATGGAACGCGTCAGCAATATCAGAGTTCCTACTCTGATTTCTCATCAACACATCCACCGGTCTTCAGAGAGGCCGACGAGCCTTTGGAGGCGGATAATTGGCTCCGCACCATTGAAGGGAAGTTCGGTTTACTCGAGGTAAGGCAGGGGGAAGGAGTGTGTACGAGTACTCCAAATCATTCAACCACTTGGCCCAATACGCTCAGGACCAAGTGAATACCGAAGATCGGGAGCGCGAATGCTTCTACCGGGGTTTGAACCCCAAGTTGAAGGACAAGCTTGTCCTATTCAACCGCGGCAGCTTCAACGACATCGTCAATGCCGCTATCATGCAGGAGGACGCTACGCGCAAGCTGTCCTCAAATAAAAAGAAGAGGAGTGCTCCGCAGGGCAGCGGAGGTGGTGCTCCTCAGAAGTACCGTATCGTGTACCGATCACCATCCGGCCAGAGGTGGCAACCGCCATCACGACCACAGTTGTTCTGTGGTTGTCAGTTCAACAACGGCGGATTCCAGCAGCAGCAGCAGCAGCAGGGGATGATCCCACGTGCACTTCCACGTCCACCACGTGCACCGGGATTCCGTCCTCCCATTCGTACTGGCCAAACCCCGTACACGTGTTTCACGTGTGGGCGTACGGGGCACTTCGCCAAAGACTGCCCTCAGAATTGAGAAGGAGGAGGGCAATCATCCTACCAGGGGGCCAACCAATCGCGCAACCAACCCAAGAAGTCAGCCACCAGACCCGGCAACGTCCACCACCTTGCCATCGAGGACGTTCTGGAAGGCGCACCCTTGCTCACGGGTACGTTCTCTATCTTCAATCATCCTGTAGTCATACTCTTTGACTCCGGAGCTTCACACAATGTCATTAGTAAATCTTTTGTCATTAAAAGTCAATTGCCTGTTATCTCCACCAAAACTCCATATGTGATTAGCACTCCAGCCGGGAAAAAAGTAACAAATGAATTGGTTCCTGGGATACCACTGATCCTAGATGGAACCATATATCTTACTTCACTTCTGATACTAGAGCATCAGAAATTAGATGTCATCTTGGGAATGGCATGGTTACAATATCATGGTGCTATTCTAGATCTGGTCCCCCGAAAAATATATCTAAATTCTCCACGCCATCCCTCTCAAGTCCTCAAGCTTGAGAGATCCATTCTAGTGAATTCATCTACTCACAATACCGAGATTATGGAACTTAAGGATATTCTGGTAGTATGTGAATATCCCGACGTATTCCCTGATGATCTTCCTGGTATGCCCCCACAAAGAGATATAGAGTTCAAGATTGAACTTGCACCGGGAATAGTGCCAATCTCAAGACCACCCTACAAGATGGCACCCAAGGAACTTGCAGAACTTAAGGAGCAGTTAACCGAACTTGAGAGCAAGGGTTTCATTCGTCCAAGTTCATCACCATGGGGTTGTTCTGCACTGTTCATAGAGAAGAAAGATAAAACCTTGAGACTGTGTGTAGACTATTGTCCACTTAATGCTGTCACCATCAAGAACAAGTACCCACTGCCACGCATTGATATTCTCTTCGATCAATTGGTGGGTGCTAAAGTATTTTCGAAGATGGATCTTCGTTCTGGTTATCATCAGATTAGGATCCGACCAGAAGATATACCAAAGACAGCATTCTCAACGAGGTATGGACTGTATGAGTACCTTGTTATGTCCTTCGGATTGACCAATGCACTGGCTCATTTCATGTATCTCATGAACTCGGTGTTTATGCCTGAATTGGAAAAGTTTGTCGTAGTCTTCATCGACGACATACTTGTGTATTCAAAATCCAAAGAAGAACATGCTTAACACATGCGTATCATGCTTCAATGATTACGGGATAACCAGCTATATGCTAAGTTCAACAAGTGTGAATTCTGGATCAGCCAAGTTCCATTTTTAGGGCACATCATATCAGCAGAAGGGATTGCAGTTGATCCAAGCAAGATCAAGCAAGTTCTCAAATGGGAGTCTCCAAAGTCTGTACATGAAGTTCGATGTTTCATAGGTTTAGCTGGGTATTACCGGAGGTTCATTCCCAGTTTCTCCAAAATAGCTAAACCAATGACAGAACTTCCGAAGAAGGGGACGAAGAATGTGTGGACTGAGGCATGTGAAGCAGTTTTGCAAGTACTAGTAAAACACATCACAACGGCACCAGTATTAGCTCAACCAGACACAACCAAATCTTTTCACGTGTATTGTGATGCATCAGGAATTGGTTTAGGATGTGTGTTGATGCAGGATAGACGAGTGATCGCTTATGGATCACGACATCTTCGGAACCATGAGCAGGACTATCCGACTCATGATCTAGAACTCGCTGCTGTGGTACTAGTATTGAAGATGTGGAGACATTATCTACTGGGTAATCTAGTACAGCTCTACACAGATCACAAGAGCTTTAAATACATCTTCACCCAGAAGGATTTGAATATGCGACAACGGAGATGGTTAGAGTTGATCAAAGACTATGAGATTGAGATCCACTACCATCCAGGAAAAGCGAATGTAGTCACAGATGCACTGAGCCGCAAGTCCCATGTAAATAGTCTTTCCATCAACTCAATGGAAGAGGAAGAACCGGGTCTCTACTTGGTTCCATATGGGGCACTCTACAATCTCGCTCTCATTCCTACCATCAGGGAGGATATTGTAGCGGCTCAGAAGGAGGACAAAGGAATGTCACACATTCGGCAAAGAATGGAAAAGGGGGAGATGAAATGTTTCCGATGTGACAATGAAGGTAACATTTGGTTTAAAGACCGTATAGTGGTACCAAGAAACATGGAGCTTAGAAAGAAGATACTGGATGAAGCTCATTTGTCCAAGTATTCCATTCATCCGGGAAGCAACAAGTTGTACAAGGATTTGAAGAAGAAATTCTGGTGGACTCGAATGAACAGGGAAGTAGCTAAATACGTATCCGAGTGTGATACGTGCCGGCGAGTGAAGGCCGACCATACGAAGCCAGCAGGACAGCTTTAACCCTTAAGCATCCCGGCATGGAAATGGGAGGATATCAGCATGGATTTCATTGTGGGTTTACCTCTCACTCTCCGAAAGCACGATTCAATCTGGGTGATAGTTGACCGATTGACTAAGACGGCGCATTTCATTCCCGTCAATACCAACTATCATTCATCAAGATACGCGAAGTTATATATTGCCAGAATCGTATGCCTCCACGGAATACCCCACACCATCATCTCCGATCGTGGAGCTGTATTTGTTTCGCGATTCTGGGAGCATCTCCACGATGCGCTGGGAACCAAATTGATTTGGAGCTCGGCTTATCATCCTAAGACCGATGGTCAGACCGAACGAGCGAATAAAGTGCTAGAAGACATGCTTCGCGCCTGTGTCATCCACCATGGTAGGAATTGGGATGATCACCTACCATTGGCGGAATTTTCGTACAACAACGGTTATCAGGCAAGCATTCAGATGGCGCCATATGAAGCTCTTTATGGCCGGAAGTGTCGCACACCTCTAAACTGGTGTGAATCCGGTGAACGAGTGGTGTATGGCATCGACTTGATAAATGAAGCCGAGGAACATGTTCGCACTATTCAAGCCAATCTCAAAGCTGCTCAGTCTCGTCAGAAGAGCTATGCGGACAAACGACGTCGACCACTTCACTTCAACGTGGGGGATCCCGTCTATCTTCTTGTGTCTGCGATGAAAGGGGTTCATCGATTTGGAGTAAAGGGGAAGCTAGCTCCACGTTTTGTTGGGCCATTCGCAATCCTAGAAAAATGTGGACCTGTGGCATATCAATTGGCGTTACCGCTGTCACTTTCAGGGGTTCACAATGTATTCCACATTTCCCAGTTATGGAAATGTCTTAAAACTCCCACTGATGTCTGTATAGAAGATTTGGAAGCTCTCCAACTATATCTCACTTATTCCAAGCATCCAACTCAGATCGTCGATGAGAAGACTCGCACCACAAGAAGCCGCACCTGGCGTTTCTACGAGGTGTTGTGGAGCAACCACAGTGCTAAAGAAGCCACGTGGGAAAGCGAGGAGTATCTTAGAACGAACTATGCGGACTTGTTAGCGGCGTATGTTCGTTAGATCTGTTCCTTTTGCTTTCTTTTGTAATCTCGGGACGAGATTTTTTTAAGGGGGGAGGAATATAAAACCCCACTTTTTGTGGCATGTGAATTCAGTTATGAGTTTTGGGATCAACTATATTAGAGATCCAATATAATGGTACACATGAACTTAATACCATCCAAACCTTTCTCGCACTCATGGTTAAATTTTATTAACATGAGTATTGGACTTCACCACTAATTCTAGAATGATTTTATTCACCCCTTTTCAAACATTAGAATTATTTGGATGAAGTCTATTAAGGCAATTCAAAGTGCGGTACTAAATGGGCCCTGCCAAAAATATTCAAATTAGAGGCTCTAAATTTTTCCTTGACCTTCTAATATTCTCAATAGCTTGCTTGCAAAATTTCAAGATTTTAGGAACTCATTTGCTATTTTATATGAGGCGCTTAGTAAATTTGAATCAAATTCAAATCTGAATTTTAAATTCTTTCCCAACTACTTTGAACATAAGATTTGAGTTCACCAATGGGTTCAGAATAATTCATTTACCATCTCCACAAAGTTTCATAATTTTTGGAGTTGATCTTCTATTTTTAAATAAATTATTAACTTTTGTGTTGGGGTCTGGCTGACCTGTGGGCCCCACAGGTCAGCCGCTGCTGAACGGGTCAGGTCGGCCGCCTACCATCTCTGCACCGCCGCTCGACCGCTCGACAGTGCGCGCGCATGCAAGCTCCAGTGAGCTGTCTGCTTGCTTGCCGCGGCGCTATAAAAGGCCAGCCGCCGCCCCAGTATTTCCCCTTCCCCGATCGGTGGTTCCCCCTCTCGCGATTCCTTCTCCGCCGCGCGCCATCGTCGCTGCCCACCTCTGCTCCGTGGTACGCCACCATTTCATGCAGTTTCAAGCCACGATCCCAAAAGCTTAAAGGTGCACCTAGTCGAGCTCTAACTCACGGTGCAAACCGTTTCCCTTTTCATTGAGAAATGAGCAAGTTATTGTTCTTCTTCTTTCCGGCCGATGTGAGGAAGCTTGCTCGGTTTTTGTTTAAATTCCGTTTCTACAAGTAATCATTCTATGCAATTGCTTAGAGATAGTTTCTATAGGTCCTAGCGCTCCTACCTGAGCAAAAACCCCTAAAAGTTATCGAGCAACGGCCGAGGAAATCGAGTTTTGCTCGCCGCCGGTGAGGAAACCTCGGTTCGCCGTCGAGCTCATAGTTTCCAGTTGTTTCCCCCTCTTCCATGTCCAGTTCCTTGATCTACATCGTCCCAGGAAGGTTTTGAAGAAGATCCTGAGTGGTTTGAGCTACTCTAGAGCGAGTTCCAGGTTGCCCGAGTGCTCACCACCGCCGCCGTCGTCGCACGGCTATTTCCGGCGAGTTGCTGGTCCCACCGACCTCACCGTCGTGCTCAGCGACTCAAAAAACCCCCAGGCGGCGAGTTTGGGCAAGTTTGGCCCGTCAGTTTAGCCGGCGGCGAGCTCGCCGGCGAGTCACCGCCGCGGGCGCCGCCTCGCGCGGGCGTTGGCCCGAGGTAGAAGACAACCTTGGGGGGGGGGGGGGGGCACCAGCCAGTAGCTACGGGATCACGGTGCGGTTGGGATTCTGTGCGGCTGCACGCGAATAAATTTGTGGACCACAGTGTTGCATCAACCAGAGCACGCCACGTGGCCCATGGGACCCGCCCGATTGAATTTGAATTCTGGCGCCAATGGGTTATTAAATTAATTCCAGAAAATTGTTCAAACTTCTAAATTGAATATCTCTCTGTAGACTACTCCAAAAGTCTTCAAACAAATTTTGTTTGAAAGCCCTTGAGCTCTAGTTTCTTTTAGTACCAGATAGGTTCTGTGAAACTTAATATTAAATTCGGTAGGTAATAATCTTTCCAAATGCGAATACAATTCTTCCGGATCAGGATAGCCACTGGAAAAATCCCCAAAATCCAAATAAAATCCAGTGTCTTATTCTCGACTACCAAAAAAATTTGGGAACCATTGCACCTGTTTAACCGTCTGTATAGATCAATTACCTTTTTCAGTTATTCAATTTTCACAGATGTTCAGTTGCTTTACTATGTCTCAAATTTGGACTGAGTTTTCCCTTAGTCATAGACTAGTTCCTGTAAAAATCTTGGATTTAATTGACCTACCATCCTAGTCCTAATTCACTCACAAACTGGATATTGAGTAAAAGGCTAAAAAATTCAATTATAGAATAAATCCAGAAATTCTTGCGAACTTAGAAATACAATAACTCCTCCACCAGAGCTTAGAAAATTATGAAACAAATTTTGCTAGGACCAGGAGAATTTCCTCTATCTTGATTATCACCTGATAGCTATGTTCAAGCTACAGTTTCTTCTCTAAAATTTTTGGAAGCTAATTGCTTGCCATCATTTTGGAGACAACAATCTACTTTGATCATCTCCTGTTCTTTGCAAGAGCATCTCTCATATCCCCTAGTATCTAGCTTCAAGGTTCGAAAGCCAATTAGATCATTATCACATAGTGGACACCATAAATTAAATCATGGTCTTGGTAATAATTATTTTTCAAAGTCATTCATATACGTATTCTATGCATATCGTATAGTGACCGAAGTCGAGGAGGAGCCAGAAGCCTTGGAAGAGCACCTTCCAAATATTAACTCGGACTCTGACCTGCAACAAGGCAAGCCCCGGTTTGCATTTAAGAGCTTTTCAAAGTTTTCCAGTTTTATTCACTTATGTCTTCAGTTGATATTGTGCATTACGTATAAGGTGTTTGATACTGCACTTGCATGACCAAAAATCCCAGGGATTGGTTGGAACGAGTTACAATTTGACCTGTAGTAACTGCTTTGCTAATGCATAGGAAATCCGGTAGAAGTCAAGTAGTTGGAATCTACTCACGAGAGATGTAGGACATATCTCACAGAATTGGTTGGATATAAAATGGATCAATATAATGAAATTGAGACCGGGCAGGGAATGTATAGGAAGCGACGAGAATTGAGTCTCGGTCGCATAGCCCTGCCTGTGTCGATTAAGGCCCGCTTCGTGTGCGGCCCCGCTGAACAAGCTTGACTTGTACCGGCAACATAATGGACATATGGAATCCACTAAACCGATGTAACTTGATAACTGGGGTGTCGAGGCCCACTAACTCACCATCAATAGGGGTGGGCTGAGGACAGTAAGGTGTAGATCAGTCGACGGACACATGAGGTGTTCCGTGCGGAGACCTTCTGTTTGCGGAGGTGAGATGGGTTCGGCGTTCGGGTTTCCTGTGAAAGGTGGCCATATACGCCTAGTACTGAAGTGTTATGTAGGTACTGGTGTGCTCGCTGACACTTCCGAACGACGTATGTGCCGTGTTGTCCGGGTGTGTCCTGATTGCAGTCACTGTCCCTCTCAGTAATAGAGAACCACTTGTTCACTGTGTCGTGACGTAGTAAATACTAAAGAAGCCAGAAAATCATATTGTATTGAATTATAATTACTTTGCAACCTTGTGTGATTTAGAGATAGTACAATTAAAAGTTTACAATTTCCCCATACTTTAGCTGTAATAGCATTATTGTTTGATTGTGGAGCCCATGATGTGCCGTGCTTGGAGAATGTCATTTGCTACTTAAAACATGATTATAAGGATCCACTTGTAGGTGAGTCATTTATGCCATTCCTTACCTATGCTTAGTATTCACCGTGCATATGTCTAGTGAGACGGGTTAGTCTTGCTGAGCCTTATGTTCACATTTGCAGTTAACGAGTTTTTTCAGGTTATACAATTGATGAAGGGTTTGATGATGAGGCTACACCCCCTTCAGGGTGTACAGCCGAGTGGGAACCCTGCACGCTGCCCTAATTGAGTGTTGCTAGTGCAAAGTCTCCAAGGCAGGGATAACTTTACTTTTGCATAGCTAGTGCTGAGAGTGTAGCTATGATATATATATATATATATATATATATATATATATTTCTTTACTTCCGCTAGTATTGTAAAAACTTCCACTGTATGATAAATAAAAGACTTTGTCTTGTACTTATTCAGGTTCTAATCTTGTATAACTGTTGGGTGTCGCATCGCACGACACCACCCAATGAGATCCTCGGATGCCGGGATTCCGGTCCCCACAATGGGTAACATCATCGTCGACCAACTGAAGACAGAGGGGAAGTCTCTGTCAAGGAACGTCGCCGAATATTTGCTGATGTGTTTCAAAAGTTGGGACCCCCAACTATCTCTAGATCCGGTGGTCGAAGGGCCCATTGCTGAATAGGAAGATGTCGCAAGGGCCAGCGTTCAAGAAGCTGCCCAGAATATTGCCTCATATTTCCATAGGACCTAGGACCTCCAGTATCTAAGACCTTTTTCTTCTATCTTTCACTTGTAATCCTCATTTTGTAATCCAATCCTTTGAATGAATGAAATCCAATCTTCTCAAATGAATGAATTCCATTTTGTATTTGTCTTTAATGCATTGTCGTTTATCTTGTTGGCCCCCTGGTAGATGTACACAATTTGATTGTGAACATGTACCAAAAGGATGTGACAATGTCTTGATGACTTAAACGCTTCGAACTTGTAGCTAGAACATTTAGATCTTAGGTCCGAAGTTTACCTCTGACACCTCTAGGGACCCATTGTGACGTCAACAGCGGGCCCCCTGGTAGGTTTCGGAGCTTGGTAGGTCCAACGGTGCCCCTTGCCAATACATAAAGCGTCGACGGCGGGCCCCCTTGGATTGTCGGAGTTTCTTGGCTTGAATGGTTTCCACATGTCAATGTATATACGTCAACGGCGGACCTCCTCTGGGTGATTTCTCCACCATCTTCAATTAGATCGCTGTTAATTCTTCACGTCGACGGATGGCCCACATGGGAGTTGTCGGAGCTTGTTATCTCCGAGGATGCCCACTTTCAATGTAAAAATCGTCGACCTCGGCCCCACTGAGGGTTGTTGGAGCTTAGTAGCTCCGGCAACATCCATCATTGCCATGAACTTTCCATTTTCCCATTTATTAAAGACAAGAAAAAACAGTAAAATTCGTCCTCTCGTCTATAAGTTGTTTGCGGATTAATGTTATTATTTGAAATTTAGGTCCGAAGTAATTCAACATGATAACAAGTAAATTGATGTAATCTCTTCAGTTTCGTATGCTTTTCGGACCTGCCCTACTGAGGCCCGTCAGAATATAGGTAGAGTGGCATACTTAGGGTGCTGGACCAGTCTAAGTCGATAGCACACTCGGACATGTTATTGGCTTTGGCGTTCATGCCAATAGACCATCTAGCAATGCTAAGATCCAAAAAAGATTAACAATATAACTCGTATATCATTAGAAAAACTTGGACTAAATCTCAAAAAGAATTGCACAACTTCGCTATAGACCAGAAGGAAAAGATCATAAAAGAAAAAAATGAGCATGTACAAAATTAATGCACGTGGAGTCTGCTTTCACACAACAATGTCTTTTATTATAGGTCCGTATTACAAGGGAGACAAAGACACACTTGGGGTACAGAACCAGGACAAGTGTGCTATTCATCTTGTTCTAACTCAAGGTAGGCAAGCTGAACTTTCAGTATTGGGACAAAGTTAGGTGGCTTGAACTGCTCGGACCCTCCCGCAGGGGTCCGGATGTTCTCCTTTAGGACATAAATGACTCTGTGTATAGACTCTATAACTTACATTGTGTGTAATTACAGATCCACCTATGTGAAACTAGGCATAAAATTTACGGAGGTGCTCGATGTTCCAAGGATTGGGAAGCGGATTCGCATCCTCTGTTGCCAAGTGAACGCATCCGGGACGAGATACTTTGATTACTCAGAAGGGACCTTCCCAACTGGGGGACAATTTGTTCATCACTTCACGAGTTAGTATTCATCGCAGCACCAGATTGCCTTGTTCAAGCTGTCTGTTGCACACATACCTTTGGTCATAGCGATAGAGTTCCTGGCGATATCGAGCATTTCAAAAAACTGCTAAGCACCTTCTCTCGTCGACGAGGTCAAGGTCTTCATGCCGTAGCTTGTCCTGTGTGACTTCGTGGAAGGTCCGGGCCTGGAGTGACCCCATGGGGATCTCCGGAGGAAGGACTGCATCAGCTAGGTGTCTCTCCAGTTGACCAGCTAGGTGTTGTCCTACTCACCCACAGTGCGGACGAAAGCTCCTCTTTCCAGTTGGCTCCATGTTTCTTCAGGCGCTCGTAAGTGCCCGTCTTGAGTCCTTTTAGTATTACGGCATTTGCTCTCTCGACTTTGCCATTACATGTCAGGTGAGCTACTGATGCGTAGCTGATTTGTATGCCGAGGTCTTCGCAATATTCTTGGAATGCTGCACTTGTGAATTGGGTTCTATTGTCAGTTATGACTCTGTTCGGAACTCTAAATCTTCCAACTATGGACTTCAAGAACTTGATAGCTGATTGCTTGTTGATAGTCACAACTGTAGTAGTTTCTGGCCACTTGGTGAACTTGTCGATGGCGACGTACAGGAACCTGTAACTTGATGGCATTTGGGAAAGGTCCCGAAATGTCCATCCCCCACACAGCGAATGGCCATGTAGGAGGTATCATTTGCAGCGACTGAGCCAATGTGTGAATTTGTTTCGCGTGGAACTGGCACGCTTCACACCTTTTTACCAACTCAACTGCAACATGGAGAGTTGTAGGCCAGTAAAAGCCATGCCGAAAGGCTTTACCAACCAACGTGCAGGAAGACGCGTGGTTCCCACACTTGCCTCCATGGATTTCTATGAGAAGCTTGCGGCCTTCTTCCCGAACAATGCACCGCATTAGGACGCCGTTAGCACCACGTCGATAGAGATCCCCTTCTACGAACATGTATCTTTTAGCCAATCTGACAATCCAGTCAGTGGATGCACCGTCTTCATGAAGGATGTTGTCTTTCAAGTAGCTCCGGATCTCCAAGATCCATGCATTGTAGCTAACTTGAGCCTCCGGATCTTGCGCGCAGGGTTGCTCGGAGCTTCCTGTAGTGCATACAACCCTTGGGCACCATGGTAACATGTCCACCGGGACTGCTAGCTTTTAGGTGTCGGTCTCGCCCCCTTCACTCAGTTTGGCAGGCTGAGCGGTAGGTCTTGACAACCTCCTGATAAAAACTCCGTCGGGGGCTTGAGCTCTGGTTGAAGCCTTCGTCGGGGGTTCATCGGCTTTAGTGATGTTGAGACGCTAGACATGGCAGAGGTCTAGGACGTGGAAGTCTTTCTGGAGCTTCTGGACTCTAACGAGGTAATCGGCGAGTTGTGGGTTGTTGCAGCTACATTCGCCTTTGACTTGCTTGATAATGAGCTGCGAATCACCCTTCACTAGAATCTGCTTGACGCCATATTATAGCGCCACCTTGAGCCCGTAGATGAGAGCTTCATACTCTTCCATGTTGTTGGTTGCCTTGAAGTCAAGGTGGACTATATACTTGACCTTCTCCTCGGTCGGAGCGAGGAGAAGGTTCTAGCTTCGGCCCCTTGCTTTTGCATGGAGCCGTCAAAGTAGATAATCCAGTAAGGCTCGGTGAAGACCGGGACCTTTGGTTCCGACTTCTGCTAACTGGGGCGCCCCGGATTTGATGAAGAAGGGTCCACTCCGCCACGAAGTCAGCCAATGCCTGACTCTTGATAGCATGCCGAGTCAGGAATTCGAGATCGAACTCTGCCAGCTCCACTTCCCGATTTGCAATGTTCCTAGTAGAATTGGAGTTATGCAGTATAGCACACAGTGGATAAGAAATAACCACTGATATCTTGTGGGCTTAGAAGTAGTGACGTAGCTTCCTTGAGGCGATGAGAACCGCATAAAGTAGCTTGTGCACCTCAATGTATCGAGTCTTGGTATCGTGGAGTACTTCACTAATGAAGTACACTGGCCGGTGGACAGTCCGGACCTTCTGTGAAGGTCCCGAAGCTTCTTCATCATCAACTCGGACCCTACCTTAGGGTCCATACCTTCTTGTTGAGCTTCCCACACCCTCCTGGAGGACTCCAAAACTTCTTCTTCAGCTCTGTGAACTCCCTCAGATGAGAGAGGTTGATCCTCGGGCAGCTTGCCTTGAAGATCCGTGCCTAGGAGCTGGGACCCAGACTCGCCTTCAGGTAGGTCCAGACACTCCCGGAGCGGTCTAGGCTCCTGAACAGTAGGTGGCTCTGGTCTTTCTGCAACAAGAACCATGCCGACAACCTTCGTAGTTGCCGAAATGTAAAGGAAAAGAGGCGCACTAGGATTCAGAGGTACCAAGATTGGAAGTGTGGTGAGGAGCTGCTTGAGCTCTTGGAATGCCTTTTCTGCTTCTTTGGACTAATGGAATGGCCTAGACATCCTCAATAGCTTAAAGAAGGAAAGTGCTCATTCTGCCAGTCTTGAGATGAACCGGCTGAGCGCAGCTAAACATCCAGTTAGCTTCTGGACATCCTTGATGCGGGCCAGGGGCCACATGTCTTCAATGGCCTTAATGTTCGCCGAGTTTGCCTCAATTCCTCGGTGAGTCACCAAGAATCCGAAGAGCTTCCCGGAGCTTACCCTGAAGACACATTTGTCTGGGTTCAGCTTGGTGCACGTCACGCGTAGCTTGTCGAAGACGGCTTGCAAGTTGTCAAGGAGTGACTCCTTGTTCTTTACCTTCACGACGATGTCATCGACGTAATCCTCTACCAAGTCGCTAATGATCTCTCCAAATATTTTGTGCATGGCCCTCACAAAGGTTGAAGCGGCGTTTTTTAGACCAAACAGCATGGAAGTGTAACAATACAACCCATCTACTGTTATGATGGTGGTATGCTCTTCATCTTCCCTAGACATTTGAATTTTATGATATTCGGAGTATGCATCTAGGAAACACAGCAGCTCACACCCAGAGGTGGAGTCCACTATCCGGTCTATCCAAGGTGGTGGAAATGGGTCTTTTGGACATGCCTTATTCAAGGTTGTGTAGTCGATACACGTCCGAAGTTTCTCGCTGGCCTTGGGAACAACGACTGGGTTTCCCATCCATCGTGGATGATGAACCTCCCGGATGAAACCATCTTCGAGCAACTTCTTGATTTCTTGTCGAATGATGTTCTGCAGCTCGACTGGTTGCTTCTGGGGCTTCTGGTGTATTGGCCGTGCGTCAGGGTATATCTTCAGACTGTGCTCAATCAGCTCCCTAGGGATCCCAGGAATCTGGGGCGGTTGCCATGCAAACACGTCCACATTCGGCCAGAGGAAAGTGATGAGCGCGATTTCCTATTTGTTGTCTAGTCCTCCCTATATACGGGTGGTCTGGGTAGCATCAGAACCAATTTGGATGACTTTGATAGGGATATCGGTGTCGCCGCTTGTATGCATGCGTGGTGCAGAGGTTGAGCCTCATTGACGAGTGCTCGGAGGTTGAGCAGCTAGCTCCTTGTCGGATGCTTCCTCCTACGCTGTTGTAAGCGCGTGGAGTTCTTCGAGCGCAGTGACTCCTGCAGTACGATCTCCGCGGATCCGGAGAACACCTGAAGGTGTCGGCATCTTCAACACTAGGTAGCCATAGTGTGTTGTCGCCATGAACCTATACAGGGCAGGCCTGCCTTTGATGGTGTTGAAGGGTAAGCTGATATGCGCCACGTCGAAGACCAGCTTCTGAGTCCTATAATTCTCCCTTGTCCCAAAGGTCACCGGGAGTGTTATTGACCAAAGAGGACAGATGCCTGCGGACCTACCCCGGAGAAAGGACGTGAGGGGCGAAGGTCCGAGAGTTTCAGCTGGATCTTGACGAATGCTTCATAGATGAGGAAGTTGAGCGCAAAACCTCCATCCACCAAGACATGGTAGAGCTTGACATTATTGATAGTAGGGGACACCAGCAACGACAATTGTCTAACTCCGATCATGTTTCTTGGGCAGTCTGAAGCATCAAAAGTGATGGGAGTGTCCATCCACTTCCGATGCGGTTCTACCTTGGCGGTAGGAGCTGCGTCAGCCATCTTCTAACGTATGGTCTTGAGGACGTCGCGAGAGGTAATATCCTAGGACCCTCCATATATGGTATTGAGGGTCTTCCGACGCTCGTTGTGAGAGATGCTAGAATCGCCGTCAACGGTGTTGTACACACCCTTTAGGACCTTCTTGGGGTCCTAGAAGCCTAGCTTCAGATCAGCCGGAGCTTCATCGACTTTCTACTTTCCCTCCCACTGGCAGAAAGGAGATTCTTCTCGGTGCATATTCAAGCACTTGACAAGATTTTGGACCTCACTACAATCTTCAAGATTGTGGGTGTCCGTTCTGTTGATCGGACACCACATCTTTTGATCGTCGCCGTCTTCAGACAATGGTCGAGGACTTTTTCTCGGGGCGTGATACCCGGCCACCTGGAGTTGCAGCAGCCGCAGCAGCAGGCGTGCCAGCCGATGGTTCTTCTTTCCGTTGGACTTTTTCTTCTTCTTTCCAGTACCGAAGGTAGTGGCTTCAGCCTTGGAGGACTTTTTGCTAGCCTCCGGAGCTGGCTTGGAGTGCATTTCATGGCCCTCAACAGCTCTAGCACATTTGTCAGCCAAGCTGAAGAATTCCATGATGCTGGTGACATCTTTCCCCGCCAGCTTCTCCAACATCTTCTTGTCTCGGATGCCCTGTCGAAATGTTACAACAATAGACGCATTGGAAATAGAAGGAATGGTGTTCTGTAAGTGGGAGAAACGTCGGATGAACAGATGCAGCAACTCCCCGACTTTTGTTGCACAGCAAATAGGTCCAGTTATGTGCCAGGTCAGGTGTAGGATCTCCCAAAGTTGGCAGTGAACTGGTGGCATAACTCTGCCCAACCGTTGATGGGGTCATGTGGGAGACTCATGAACCAAGACCTGGCTGTCCCAGACAGAGCCACAGTAACGTAATTGGCCATCACAGCTTCATTGCCCCCCGCCGCGAGAATGGTGGTGGAGTAGATTTGGAGGAACTCGACGGGTTTGATAGTCCCATCGTACTTCTCCGGCAAATGAGGCTGGAACTTCTACAACCATCAAAACATACGAAGGTGCATGGCCAGGGTCGAACGGTCGCCCCCTACTCCCAAAGGAGAAGGGTTTTGCCGAGCCTCTCCCCTCCCGCAAGCACGCTCGATGTGGACACGACCGTCCTGCTTCCTGTATCGGTGGTCAAGATCTGACCGCAGATCATGGGTCGAGAGCCTCGACGCCGTATGAGTGCGACGTGCCCCAGAGGGCAGCGACGTCACATGTTGGGACACAACACGTCTCCTGTGCTATGAAACTTGAGGAACAAGTATACCAGACAAGGTCCTCTACTGTGAAGATGCCTGCCCAGTAGGGGCGGGCCTTGGCTACTGATGGCATTGGTTACGACTGCCGCTGGAGGACGCTGCAGCAGAGTATGCACAGCAACTAGCGCATTCTCCGGTTGTATGTCGATGAAGTTACCAACACGAGGGCACCATCTTGTTCTTCAGCGTTGGCAGCCAGAGCAGGAGGCGGTGGTGTAGCAACAACCGCTAGGACAACAGCACCAGCTGGCTGTTGAGCGTTAGAGGCATTTCCTCTGTCAGGCTGTCCAGCATTGCCGTTGGATGATGCTGCCACAAAGTTCACCATCTCAAAATCTCAAGCACCCTACCTGGCATGCCAAATGTCAAAGTATGTGATCAACACTTCCCCAGTACTACTAGATCGTGGTCCGCAGAGGATCGTGATTGGTTAGGGCACACATGAGATTATGTACAAGACAGTAAAACGAAGATTTTTACGTGGTTCGGGCCTCATGAGCATAATACCCTACTCCACTGGTTGTTGTTGTATGTATGAGTATGTGTGTGTGAGCGCTTGATTGGACTTGTCCTTTGTACCGTGTGGCACAATGCTTTTATAGTCCAAGGACTGGCCGTTACATTGTCATCCTTGCCCGACATGTGGCACCGACGGTGTTTAATTACCTAATACATGATCTTTATGTATTAAGTACATTTAACAATGTGATAACGCGCCTTAATAGCAGCGTTACCGGTACTAAAAGTCCTCGGATCGTGTGTCATCAACTTGGCATTAATGACAAGTAATCAGGTCTTGTAACGGTAGCTTTAATTGTCCCTTGAATGTTCGCACCGTTAGAGATCCGTCTATCTTCCAGTTGCTATCTTAGGTCCGGCGACTCGACACGTGGCAGCTACGGAGCTTCCCTTTGTGGGGAGGCTGGTCCGGAGCTTCTATACACATGGTAGCACCGGAGCTTCCCTATACTAGGGGTTAGGTCCGGGGCCCCTGGACACATGTCACGACCAGAGCTTTCCTATACAAGGAGTTAGGTCCGGCCTTGATTTACACGTGGTAGCAGTGGAGCTACCCTAATGAGGGAGGCGGGTCCAGTGCTGCGGGACACGTGGAGCCTTCGGAGGTCTTCAACTCGGATAGGTGGAACTCCGCGGCTTTTCTTGCGGTATTGAGGGGTACCGTGTATGCAGGATACCAACAAGGGTTTTCCGAAACACAAAAATACATATTGGAGGCAGAAAATGACCTCGACATCATAGGTTGACGTCGAAGAGCTGAAACTACAGCTAAGAAAGGAGCTCCTAGGAGACGTGAATCATATGCTGGAGGGAGCAGTTATAGCAATCCCAAACGCGTTTTTCGTCTTAAGTAACGACGAGGAGCATAGGAGCATATTTGCTTCTACCACAGCTGGGGGTGGACAACCACAGGAGGATCTTCGTGCACCAGCGTCTGGACCTTCAATTGAGCCGGCCACAATAGATAACTTGGCTTAGCCAACAACATGCAGTCTTCAGCTAATGGTTGGAGAAATCACTCGAATGGAGGTCAGGAGAGGGCTAATGTATCCCGGTCAGACCAAGATTGATGACATCCAGGCGGACACAACATCCTATGCAATGGTATGGTGGACATGGTGCAAGAAATACAAAAAACCTGTAGCTCGAAGTGCCACCGGACGATACAACACTGACTATGCGGGATGCAGTTTTTAGATGGGTACAGTGGAGACGGAGCCTTATTGTTGTTGACCCAGCAGCAGCAGCTTCCGCGTCTACCTCTAATGCTTTGATGTATCCTGAGGCACGACTGCTTCTACATCAAAATCTAGAGCAGATGGATCTGTCTCCAATTCCAGAGCTATCGTTGCCTCCAGTTATATAGAAGTAGTTGAAGTCTCGAATTGGAGAGAAGTTGCCTCTTGTTATAGTGAAGCCGCATCTATCTCCAACTCTAGAGCTGTCGTAGAAGTCTCCACTTCAAGAGAGCCATTTCGGTCTCCACCTTGCACTCGGAGTGCCCTGCTGCTGCTCCCTACACCTGATCAGCCACTGGCAATGCCGATGAAGAATGTATGTGCGAAGAACAAGAGTCAGCCGTAGCGGCAATTATCGTCGAAGGAAGCTTGCAAGAAACCATTGAAATAGTCGAGCGCTAACCCTAGGGCGGCGAAAGCTATGACGCTTGCAAACCCGAAGTTTCAAAAGGGAAAGCCAATGTTCACTGCGGGCACACTCAAACAGTTGGTAAACCTTGTTTTCAAATTCATCAATACTACATGGAAAATTACAATAAATTTCAAACAATAATAGGCCTATTCAAGGAGAAACACTTTCTCTCGGGTGATGGCGCTTTAGTCATCGAATTGTCTGATCTCTACGATCTTTTCATCCTCGACGCGTTGGATGTCTCTCTATTACGCTGCTTCACATTTTAAGTCCTCAAAAATTAGGTTCTTCAATACATATACTCAGTATATGTGTTATATGTAACAAATTTTGCATTTTGCACGTAGGCACCAGCAAAAACATACACGTAATAACATGAGAAATGTGTCTCCTGTATATGATGACCCGCAAGTACCAGTAAGAACTTATATTCAAATGTCGAGCAACCGAAAAGGTGTTGTTCATTATTTTGTGAAGGCAATGAAGCACTACGGTGATAAGGAGCTCCTAGTCGTACCGTTCAACCCGGCTAACCGTTGGGTAACCATAGAAATTTCTACAAGGTACGATCAAGTCTAGTACTGTGACTCCTCAAGGCTAAGAAATGAAAAAACTGGCGAGCAAATAACACGTAAATGGAATGATATCTATTCTGTTATTGACGAGTAAGTTCCTTCTTCATTTTAGTTTGTGACTGTTTTGTCCTTGCATGATAATTTTACATTAATTGTGAATGCTTTTCTTTAGGGCTTTTGTACATGTATAAGGAAAACACTGACAATTTGTTTAGGGCTTTTATACAAGTATAAGGAAAACACCGACATCTTAAACATCATACTGCATTTGACGTCTCACAACAATCTCCGGGCAACACGTGCGGCTTCCATGTCTGCTTACACGTGGCTTTATTTGGAAAGTAGCCAAATGGCAATGTATGTGTAAGTGCATTTATTTTACTTTATTACTATTTTTTTGCCAAATCTTATTTTATCGTGTGGCAGGACTACGGACACGTTTTCGAGAATGTTGAAGGTCGTAGCCTCGATGAAATTAAAGACGTATTATGAAGGTTTATCATTTCTGAAATCATTAATTCAAAAGGAGAATTTCATGACCAACTAGAGGATTAGGTGACAATGATTCTTTGTGTAGTTAGTTACTTGTTAAGCTTGATAAACAGGAGAATTTTGTATAAATAGTTACATGGTAACTACGATTGACACTTTGTTAATATTTGATTGGTAAATGTGTGTGATATCCATTTGGCTATACATATGTTTCTATATATGTATGTTGCCGACACTGGCAATTCGGCTACCAAATCTTGGCTAGCTCCGGGATGCAGCCGACAACCAGGGTAATCAGGGGTGGGGGCACCTAATATGAGATGTGCGTCTAGCAAGTAGTGTCTCCCTATTAGTGCCATAGTGACCCTACCTGTAAATAATCCGCGACGTGATGTAACAGAGAACGTCATGGATTACCAAAATACGGGAGACACGCTTCCTTACATCACATCTCAGATCAGTCAACAAATCTGCAACGAGCTAACATAAAGCACGTCTCAGATCAGTCAATAATTTGTGACGTGCTGTATTAGAGCTTGTCTTGCATGTACGCTGATTAGCAACGCGCGTGATGCGCTGATTAGCAACGCGCGTGATGCCCATCTCGAATGACCCCGTAAAGCCCGTCTGTTATGAATTAACAAAAGTAGATGCACTATATTTGAGCTTGTCTCACACTTAGTCTGATCGGTGATGCGCCAGCGGCTCGTCTCTGATTGCAACGTAATGAGAGACGCGATGACGGATAAGCACAGTTTGTTTATCTACCTTCTTCGTTCGGGCACGTCTATAATGAGCCTTTCTTACGTAGTGGTGGTGACAACCCTATCTGTCCTTGCAATCCTCCATGTTTGGTATGCCACAAGATCTTTGCAGTAGTCATCCTAGTACTGCTAGGGCTAAACCCGTGCCCAATGCATTGAACAACTTCGCACAATAATTCACCATTGATATGATTATTAGTATCCAACTTAGGCTATGTATATGTACACTAGAAGCATGGTAGGAGTATCTACATAACTCTTAGCCTAACGCCTGTTGACCCATTTATCCGCCTTAGGATAGAATGCTCATGTATGTCACACTACCTCAACAATTATCTATTACCCATCCTTACTAAAACCCTACCTAGACTAACCTATCCCCTACACTTGATGATTGTTATGCTTCCACCTAGCCTTCCTCTGGGAGAATATAAATGACACCATTGGAATACTCTTTTAAGGGGAAATGCTACATCGATAGTTCCTGTGCACTTGTGGATTTTTATCTGTGACGTAAGAAATGTCAACAAGCATTCCTCGCACCATTGCCGGGGGAGGCAGCTGAAGTATTGCATGATTTAGTGAATAGGATAGAACCCTGGGTAGGTTTTTAGTAGGATAACCCTTCTTGTTTTTGCATTTTATGTGAAAACAGGGTAGTGTATTTCTGGTTTCCGCTTTCTGGAAAACATTGTTCAAGATCCCAAATCCCTTATGGGAGATCGACCTCGTGTCATTACTCCTTAGAAGCTTCATGCAGCAAAGCGGCAGTGCTACTGAACCAACAACCGAAACTCCAATGGCCCAGAAAACCCTTTGTCAGTTTTTGGTTCCATCTGCTAATAATGTGCCTGTTGGGCCTACTGTTAACACGGGAGACGTGAACATCAAAAATCAAGACTAGCCTGATCTCTATGGTGCAAGCTAACCCATTTTGTGGGACGGCTAACGAGGATGCAAGTGCTCACCTGCCAAAGTTCCTCGAGATCTGCAACACTTTTAATATCATGGACGTATCTCCTGATGTTGTCCATCTTAGGCTGTTTCTGTTCACTCTTCTTGGGAGAGCGAAGCAGTTGTTCTATGTGATTGGCTGTTTATTCACGTGCAAGTGTTTCTTTAGGTCAAGACATGGCTAGTGAAGGGATCCAGTGAACTAGTCTTAGGTAGAAAATGAGGTTCAACAACCAAGTTCGGGAGGAATTGTGGTTAAGATGACCGAGAGGTCACGCAACATGTTTGGGTCAAGAACAATGCATATGAAGGTACCGTGGACATCAATGGAAGGTGTTTGCATGTGTGCAAGGGGTGCATGGACATGAAAACATTGTTCCAAGGCGTGATGAAGAGATATGGACATGAAGATGTGGTCAGAAAGGTCGAACCGGCTGGTTTATGCCTTAGGTTGCAGCGGAGGTTGTTATGATTCATTTATGGAAGGTTTAGAGTTTGTTTTGGTTAGATTTTGTGGCGAACATGAAGTTGAGTTGTTTTAGGAATGTTTGGTACGTTCCTAATGTATGTGGAAGTCTTAAGATTTCTTCTATATGCGTATGGAAGAGTCTTGGGCAGTTATGGAATGTTTCAGTTGAAACTGAGTAGGATTAGAGTCCTAGTTAGGATTGGGATGGCATAAGGGCTGGTTATATAAGCAAGGGAGGCCAGACCTCGTGGAGAGACTTTTTGATCAATAAAATTCGTAGTTTGGAGAAGTTTTTGTGCCTTGTTCTTCAGACTTATTTTTGTCAAGTCTTTCTCATCAAGTTTCTGCGTTGCTCGACCTTTCCTTGGTGTTTTGATCGTAACTCGCGTTTTACATATTCCATTTATGTGATTCTTTTTGTGTTGTCTTCACAACTCAATACAATAGATTATATGTGAAAATGTCACGGTCGGATTTATAATGTTTGAGTTACACGAGGTTTTTTGCAGCATAGCAGATCTGTTTGCTCTCTGTTACAATAGATTGACCTTTGCTTAGGGTTTTGGTCATAACATAGGTTTTACTCCACGTTTTCTTGTTATTCTTGTTGTCATGTGTTCCTAACTTGATTATCTAGGATCTACACTGATTTTTTACATTTTGAGCATGTTGTAAACACTTGCACACACAGTTTCTGCATCATATTGATTTTCTGCCAAGGTTTTTTATTGTTTCCGCTGAAAAGTTTTAATCTACCATTCACCGTCCTCTAGTAGCTTTTCACATGCTCTTCGATCCTACAATTGGTATCAGAGCCACGGTGCTCTATTATTTGTGATTTGCATGTGTTTTGACTAAATTTTGTAGGATCGAAGAGCTCGTGAAAAACTACCAGAGGTGTGAATGGTAGATTAAAACTTTTTCAGCGGAAGCAACAAAAACCCCTAGGTATAAAATCAATCTGTTAAGAAATTATGTGTGTGACTAATCTAAACGTGATCAATCATGACAAAACAAGTATAGATTGTGAAGAATCAAGCCATGAATACATTACAAAAAGAATCATGAAAATCATTCAGAAAAACTCAAGTTACGATCGAAAGATTGAACGAAGGTCAATCTGTTCCACCCGAAAAAAACCAGATCTGTAACACTGCAAAGAAACTCATGTAGATCTAAAACCAAATATCCAATGACCCTGAAATTTTCACAGATGAGATATAATAAAGTTGTAAAGACAACTCAAAAAGGATCACGTCAATTGCATCTGTAAAACCATAGTTATGCGAAAACCACCGAAGCAAGGTAGTGCTGTGCAGAAACTCGACGAGAAAGACTTGACGAAAACAAGTCAGATGAACAATGTACACAATTTCCTTTGAACTACAAATTATGTTGATCAAGCCACAAGAGGAACAACCCCAATGTCATGTACAACAAGCTCTGGCCTCCCAGCCCTTAGGCCAACCCAATCCTAACTAGGACTCAAATCCTACTCAGATATAACCAAAACTTTTCATACCAGCTCAACACTCTTACATATGCAGATAGAAGCAATCTTAAGACTTCCAAGCACCTTAGGAACGTATACCACATTCCTAAAACAACCCAACTTTGTGACCCACACGAAATCCTATCATAACCAACTCAAATCTTACATATTTGAGACAAACCCGACTCAGCCGCAGCCTGAGTCCATAACCTAATCAATTGGACCTTTGCGACCAATTTTTTACGTCCACGTATCTTAATCACGCCTCAGAACCATGTAGCCGCGTCCATGCACTCCTTGCACACATGAAAACATCTTCCAATGACGTCCACGATACATTCATATGCATTGTTCTTGATTCAATCATGTTGCGCGACCTCCCGATCAACTCAACCACAATTCCTCCCGAACTTAGTTGTTGAACCCCATCTTCTTCGTAAGACTATTTCAATGGATCCTGTCATGAACCTTGTCTTGAACTCAAGCAACACCTGCACATGAACAAACAACCAATACTTCTGAGCACAAGTCCTCAGCTTGACTCTCGTTAGTTCCAAAAACACAACACCTTACGTGAGCACCTCACATAAGCATGTTGCAAACCAGGGCAAAATGATATCAGCCATAACCTTCGAAACACACCAAAAACATAGTAAAAGAATACTAAGAAAACCTTTCATAGATGTAAAACAAGTTCGAAACATTGCAAGGTAAAATCAGAACAATTGCAATCAAGCTCCAGACCATGCCAAAGCTAACCGGACCTTGAACTGGAGCTTACCAAAGTTAGCAGGACCTAGCGCCGGAGCTAACCAAACCTAGTCGAACCTAGCGCCGGATCTTACCAAAGCTAGTCGGACCTAGCCAAAATAAGTCGGACATAGACAAAGAAGTCGGACCTTATATTGAACCTTGCCGGAGCTACAAAAAATAACTAGGACCTATTGTTGGACCTTGCTGGAGCTTGGACCTGGAGTTGGAACTTGTTGAAAAAAGTGTTTTGGAAGTATTCAAAACATTTATCGACATAGCCAATGTATTCAACACACATAGGTCTCTCAAATGTAATGGAGAAATACTCCGCAAAAGCTTGTGTGTTCAATGGCATTGATTTTCAAGTTTGGGAGGAACGTATGGAGGCTTACATACAGGCGCAAGGATTCACAGTATCGAAAAGGTGTACAAGCCCTTAGACATTCCACCAAATGGTCAAGTCACGGCTGCGAACATAAGAGACATCGACAGCAATAACAAGGTGCAGAACTTGATCATACAAGGATTGACTCAAAGCGACTTTGATCGTGTTGCACACTATCGGTCTACATTCGATGTGTGGAATGCGCTATGTGACTATCATAAAGGCTCTAACACAATCAAAGAGGTACACCAAAATATGTTTATGAAACAATATATGCGCTTCAAAATGCTGCCAGGTGATTCAATCGATGATCCTCATGATCGCTTTAATAAAATTATCAGCAACTTGCGTAGTGTCAATGTTAATTTTTTAGATGCTAAAAATGCTAGGCAATTATTAAGTGCATTAGACATATCAAATTGGGACATGAAAGTTACATATATTCGTGAATCCATGGTCATGAGTACACATACATTAGATGTGTTATATTCCAAGTTGAAAACTCTTGAACTTGACATAATTTCATGTAAGAACCCCAACAAGTTTCTTGCATTTGTTTCACAACGTGACATTCCTAGTTCTACTCAATATTCATCATGTGGTATACTTGCTTTGCTGTCCTCTCTAACCCTTGAGCAGATTGAAGAGTTTCCCGAGGAGAAGCTAGCACTTCTCTCAACTCGATTCTCGAAAGCATTGCAAAATGTGAGAACTAGAAGGAGATGAAGTGGTGGACATCTACGATGCTTCGAATGCGGTGAGTTTGGACATTTTGATACAAATTGAGCTAACCTTTCAAATACTACTCATGATGAGAAGCAAACAAAGTTCAAGTCCTCTGCAAACAACAAGATGAAAAGAAGGGTTTTACAGGCCGCCAATTTGTAAACACTTTTTACTTTGTACTTCAAGAACTTGGCTCGATTGATGTGGACTCTAGAAGTGATGAAGATGAAGACACTTTGGCAAATTTGTGTTTTATGGCGGGCCTCAAGCTCAAGTATGCAGGAGGCCAAAAGGATCAGCAACAATGATGAGGTAAATCACTGATACGAAGAACTTGTTGATGGTATTTTTCGTTCTACTTCTATACTTAAGAAAAGGACAAAAACTTAGGGACAATGCTATTCAAATTGAATCACTAGAATATGAAATTAATCAGTTAAAATCTTTGATTCCAAGTGATGATTCTTGTTCTTGATGTGAACTCATCTATGAACAATTGTCCTCCTTAAGAAGTGTGCACACCATCACTCTTGATTAAATTGAACTTGAAATTGAAAAGAACAAAAAGCTTGCTGCACTTAACGATAAAAACATGAATGATGCTAGTTGTTCTACAATTGGTTTGCATTGTTCTAGTTGTGATGATCTTAATAAGATACTACATGATGCTTTGAATGAAAATTCTGTTTTGAACAATGCTTTACGTTCTCATGAAGTTAACTATTGTTCTAATTGTAAATTAAAAGGAAAAACTCCATGTGAAAACTATATAGACTTGTCAAAGTACTTGATGACATGCATAGGAAACTAGAGCGGTTTTGTAGTGGGAACAAGAATCTAAACTTGCTGCTGAATTCTTCTAAGACTTGCAATGATAAAACTGGTTTAGGTTTTGATTCTCATGCTCTTGATAAGGCACATCCACTTGAGGTTGTTAATTCATTAGGAAGTGGTTTGATTAAAACAGTCCCTAAACAAAAAGAGGTTGTTTTTAAGTCTTCAAGAATGTTGTCTCATTCGGTTGCTAATGAACATAAGGTTTGCTCATCTAGACATGAAGAGAAAGTAAAATTACATTGTACCTACTGTGGTAGAGATGGTAATGTCATAGATTTTTGTTATAGACTATCTAAGCAAGAAAAGAAACGAAGAATGCAAGCACGTGCTGAACCGAATGTTAATAAGTTGCAACCTACTATGATGAGTCAAAAACATTCAAAATTTGCTGCCAAACCTAAAGTATTTCTTTCTACACATAACACACCTCGTTGAACAGTAGTTGGGTGCAAGAATTCGCAAAACTTGAATTATAAACTTGTTGTTTCATCTCAGCTTTCGCGTGTTATTCCTATTGGATGTCTTGTGACTCAGTACTGGATTCCTAACTGCCTTTTAACTAACCCCAGTATTGAGTCATCAACGTAATATGCTTCTTTGTAGGATACACGCTTGAGGAAGGAGAACTTTTGGCTTGTGGATTCAGGTGGCTCACGCCACATGACTGGGAACAAAGCATGGTTCTCCTTCCTCTCCTTTGTGTCACGTGTAGAGAACGTTACCTTTGACGATAATGCTTCAACTCTTATAATTGCTAAGGTTCAGTTTGAGCATGCTGGTAATCACTTTGTAATGGCTAATTTGCGATCTCTTGGCCATACACCTAAGGTAGTGTACTTGGCATGATGGAGTTTTACTTTAAGTCACCGACGGGTGATGAAATCACGAACTTGAGGATAAAGCGGTACAACCTCTGTGGAGTGTTAAAAACTATCATGATAGTCGTGCTCCCAGTTATGAGCACCTGGATGACCTACATAATTAGAGTGGAACATGTGATTTGGGATGGTTTGGTTTTGGTTATGGTTATGGATTGGGTTATGATAAATGGACATGGTTCGTGATGATGGTAAGAATCTGGTATATTGATGGATAAATATTGTTGGATGCGATGTGATTTTAAACGATGGTGTTGGACTCATAATTGGTAATTATTTATATGATGGGATTAATTCACATAGACATTGTAGGATGCTTTTTTTCATGTTTAAATGTACTTTTCAGCAAATAGCCATTATTTATTATCATTCCTTGTTTAAGCTGCATGTCATTATTTTCCCACACTTGCTGGGTAAGACATGTGCTCACCCTTGTAATTTGCCCACCAACAGTTGCTGGAGATGTTTGGGAGTACCATGAGGATAATGTTGAGTTCAAGGTTGTGTGCTACCGTCGACTTGCCTAAGGTTATGCTTGGAGCCGCGCTATCCCGTTTGCTTAGTTGCTTTGTTTGTTTATTTAGATTATTTCTCCTGCATTAGTTTTAGCATCAGTATTAATGATCATTAGAGTTTGTAATTTGAGAAATATTTGAATAATGTAATAAAAGTACTTATATTCTAGTTTATGTCGTGGTAATTTTCTGTATAGCGTTTGTGGCTTTGACATATATGTGTGATCAACGTTATGGGCACACATATGCGATCACTTGGTTCGTTTATCAAACGGGGTGTCATAGACTTGTTCGTGCAAGCTTCGAATAATTTGTTGTGGAGAATGACTTTGAGGATCAGGGGGGGAGTAGACACTTCACAAGCTTTCGGGGTGATCAAGTGAAAGTCTAAGAACTAAACTTCTAAAGTGACTAGAAGCTTCATTCTTAGATGCCATAAAGTAAACCCAAGTATATCTAGAATAGTCATCAACAATTACAAGCACATACCACTTACCACCAAAAGATTGAACACATGAGAGACCTACGGTGTCAATGTGTTAAAGTTGTGCCGGTGCTGTTGTCATGGTCATTGTGAGTGTAGCATGTGAACCTACAACCATTTGAGCATGTCTACAAGAAGAGCAAACAATTTCTTTGTCACCTTTATGCTTAGGCAGCCCATGTATGCGATCAAGAAAACTAACACGTGAGTGGATCAAAGCCTATGTGACCAAGTCTACAATGTAAAAAATATAAGTCTCTTGAATCATTAGCAACTAGACACCTATGGTTAGAGGATGACATATCAAAATCAGCTGTAAAAACTGTTCCAAACCGAGACATGTTAAACATAAGCTCACTATTAGAATCTGCAAACCTTGCAGCAATTTTTAGTTAAAATAATTACAAGATTTTCATCCACAAATTGTGAAACACGTAGGATCAAAGAGCACGTATAAATCTACTAGAGGGGGAGTGAATGGTAGATTAAAACTTTTTAGTAGAAGCAATGAAACACCCCTCGGCAGAAAACCAATCTGTTAAAGAAATTGTCGAAGCGTACGAATGACACTTCCCCTAGTACTACTAAATTGTAGCCCGCGAAGGTTCTTGTATCGGTTTGGGCGCGCGGAGATCATAAATAAGAAGGTGACACAGATGATTTACGTGGTTCGGGCTGCCTGAGCGTAATACCCTACTCCACGGGATGTGTGTTGTTGTTTTAGGAATTTGATCGTGCTTGTGTGCGTATGAGCTTGGTTTTTTTGTACCGTGCAGCACATCCCTATTATAGACCAAGGAATGGATGTTATATGGGTTGCCTGGCCTGACATGTGGCCCCGATGGTTATTCTTGCCTAATACACAATTAAGTGTGTTAAGCACCTTAATAACATGATAACACACCATAATGGTTGTGTTACCAGTATTAAGGGTCTTCTGATCATGTGTCATTAATAGTGCATTAATGGTACACAATTATGTGGGGACCAGAATCTCGACATCTGAGGATCTCATTGGGTGGTGTTGTGCGATGCGACATCCAACAGTATACAAGAACAGAACAAAAATAAAATACAAGACGAAGTCTTTTAGTTATCATACAGCGGAAGTTTTACAATACTAGCGGAAGGAAAGAAACATATATATCATAGCTACGCTCTCAGCACTAGCTATGCAAAAGAAAAGTCATCCATGCCCTGGATAATTCACACTAGCAACACGCAAGTCACGGCGGAGTGCAGGGTTCCCACTCGGATGTACACCCTGGAGGGGGTGCAGCCTCATCATCAATTGTATAACCTGCAAAAACTCGTTAATTGCAAACATGAGCATAAGGCTCATCAAGACTAACCCGTCTCACTAGACATATGCAAACTATCTCTAAGTCATACAAGGTTGCAAAGCAATTATAATTCAATACAATATGTTTTTCTGGCTTCTTCAGTATTTACTACGTCACGGCGCAGTGAACAAGTGGTACTCTATTACCGCGAGAGACGGTGATTGCAATCAGGACACACCCAGACAACACGACACATACATCGTTCAGAAGTGTCAGTGAGTACACCAGTACCTACGTAACACTTCAGTACTAGTCGTATATGGCCACCTTTCACAAGAAACCCGAAGGCCGAGCCCGTCTCACCTCCGCGAACATAAGGTCTCCGCACAGAACACCTCATGTGTCCGCCGACCGATTTACACCTTACTGTCCTCAACCCACCCCTATCGATGGTGAGTTAATGGGCCTCGACATCCCAATTATCGAGTTACGTCAGTTTACTGGATTCCATATGTCCATTATGTGGCCGATACAATTCAAGCTTGTCTGAAAGGGCCGCATAGAGACGGGCCTTAACTGACCAGTCAGAGCTATGCGACCAAGACCACGTCTTGCCGCTTCCTATCCATCTCTAACCGTTCTCGAGTTTTAGATGTAACAGTTATTTTCTATAAATGTTATCCCAGTGTAGATTAGTGTAAATTTCTATCTCGCGAGTAGATTCCAACTACTCGACTTCTACCGGATTACCTACTACATTAGCATAGCAATTCTACACGTCGAGTGATTAACCTACCCAATTAACCAAAGGGATTGTGGGTCATGCATCTAGAGTATTCAAGCATCCTAAACGTAATGCACAATTCATATGCTAATCATCATAGTGATAAAGTAAAATTTTATAAATGACTTAAATACAAACTGGGGCTTGCCTGGATGCAGGTCAGATTCGGGGTTAGTATCCGGAAGGTGTACTTCCAAGGCTTCTGGTTCCTCCTCGACTTCGGTCACTATACGATATGCATATAATATGTATATGAATGACTTTGAAAAATAATTACTACCAAGACCATAATTTAATCTATGGTGATCATTATATGATAAGTACCTAATTGGCATTGGAACTTTGATGGTATATACTAGGGAATATGATAGAAGCTCTTGCAAAGAACAGGAGATGATCAAAGTATTTTGTTGTCTCTACAATTATGGCAAGCAATAAGCTTCCAAGAATTTTAGAGAAGAAACTGTAGCTTGAACATAGCTGCCAGTTGATAATCATGATAGAGGAAGCTGTCCTCGTTCTAGCAAAATTTGTTTCATAAATTTCTAAGCCTTGGTGAAGGAGTTATTGAATTTCAAAGTTGGCAAGAATTTCTGGAATTATTTTATAACTGAATTTTTACCTTTTCAATTAATATTCAGTTTGCAACTGAATTAGGACTAGGAGATTAGGTTAATCAAATCCAAGATATTTACAGGAACTAGTGTATGACTAAAGGGAGGTTCAGTCCAAATTTGGAACATAATAAAGCAACTGATCATCTGTAAAAATTCAATAGCTGAAAAAGGTAATTGAACTATACAGAGGTTTATAAAAGTGCAATGGCTCCCAAACATTTTCTGGTAAACAAGAATAGGACAGTGTATTTTATGTGAATTTTGGGGATTTTTCCAGTGGCAAGTTCACCTGGAAAAATTGTAGTTGCATTTGGAAAGATTGTCTTCTACAGAATTTAACTGAGAGTTTCATAGAACCTAATTGGTACTGAAAGAAATTAGAGCTCAAGGGCTTTCAAACAAAATTTGTTTGAATATTTTTGGAGCAGTCTACAGAGAGATATTGATTTTTGAACCTTGGAAATGGTTCTGCACAAAATTGGGAATTGCAGCTTTTAAATTTGTCGCCAGGGCCCACTGGATTTAAAACCAGCCAATCAGAAGCGAGCTACACCGGGGGCCATAAAGATTTCCACGTGGCCGCACTAAATCCCTAGCCACAGACTGATCTAGGAGCTTTTACACTCACTGGCAACTGGGACCCACAAACCCAGCCTTCTTCAACCTCTGGCTACGTCTCGGGCGGCGGCGCTCTCGCCGGCTCGCGGTGGCGCTTTCACCGGAGATGGTTTCCGGCCTACGGGAGGCCTCGGTACGCGCCGCTCCACCATATTTTCGTACGGGGAACACGACGGACCAACTCCCGAAGGCGAGGGTTGACCGGAAAAATATTCTCGACGGCGGCGGCGAGTGTTAGGGTTTCGGTGATGTGGAGACCCTCAAATCCCTAGCTAAAACTCTCGTTTGAAAGCTAAGGAAGCATTTTGGATGCATGAGAAAGGTTTTAGGAGGGTCTAGAGCTCATGCCATAGCCGGCAACACCGAGTTCGACGGTGAACCGAGCTCCATCAATGGCGGAAGGGGAAAAATCGAAGAACATGCTAATTAGTCGATGATTCTTTCTGATTTTTGGAGGGAAGGTGCGCTAGGGTACATAGATCATGTCGTCTAACTGGATCAAAGAATTTTTTTGCATACAATCGGAATTAAACCAATGAACTAGCCATGAAGCTATAATAGTGCTTCGGAAATTTACAGAATACAGAAGCTAGGATGCACGATAGGAATTTAAACTTAACCAGAAGCTGCACGAGGTCGTTGCACACCTTTTTTCTGTAGACTGCAAAGGATGGTGATGCTTGTATCGACGGCGGGGCTGAGCGGCGTCGGGCGGCACAGAGGTGATTGTGGCGGCGAAGAAATGGCGCGGCGCGATGAAAGGTGAAATGGGGATAGACTCTGGTCGACGGGTAGTGATTTTATAGCCTTCACAGCGGTAGATAAGGACGTCGGGGGCAGCTGGAGGCGACCGATGGCCGACGGCGCGCTGGCGGCATGCAGCGTCGCGGTGTCGCCCGGGAAAAGAAAACAGAGGCGGTTAAACGGTCTCACCGATTGACCTGTGGGCCCCACCGCTCTGCCTTATCCCTTCCTCTAAATTCTAGCTCAAATATTGTCCAAAAATTACCAAAATTTACAGATTGGCTAAGAAAAATATGTGGAATCCAATTCTGCAATCAGATTTCAATTTGGACATAGTTTGTATCAAATTCAAAATCAAATTTGAATTCAAATATGGGTATAAACCTTATTGAAATAAATAGTAGTTGAGGTCCATCAATCTCCAAACATTGAAACAAAGTCCCCTGAACCATATAAGGTCTTAGGAAAAATTAGGGGTTGATTTGGGCAAAGTTTAGTGCAAAGCTAAATTTGATATCGACGAGAAATGAATCCCTTGTACGTGTCCGAACAAGTGGAAGATGTACTTCAGAATCTTGAAAATTTTCTGAGAAGCTATTCACGATATTTAAGAGTCCAAGGAAAAATTTCGAGCCTTGGATTTGAATCTTTTTGGCTGGGCCAATGCATAGCAACATAATCAAATTAAATTTGTTTTGATTTTTATATTGCTGCAATAAAATTTGCCCTAGCCATTTTAATCAATTAACTTCCCAACTTTGCAGAAAGGTTTAATTAAAATGTTCTAGGATTAGGGTGAAGTCCAGTCCTCAGGTTAATAAGATTAAACATGAGTAGAAAGAAAACTTTTTAGTGAGGTCAAGTTCATGTGCACAACTATATTGACCTCCATTAGGTTTGATAAACAACTTGTAGTTGAACTTCACAAGAAAGGAAAAAGTGGGATTTTACAATCCTTCCCCCTTAAAAGAATCTCGTCCCGAGATTACACAGGAAGGACAAAAGGTAAATATCAACTGAACAAGTGCTGCTAACAAGTCCGGATAGTTCGTTTTAAGATACTCCTCACTTTCCCACATGGCTTCTTCAGCAATGTGGTTGCTTCACAAGACCTCGTAGAAATGCATGGTGCGTCTCCTTTTGGTGCGAGTTTTCTCGTCAACGATCTGGGTTGGATGCTTGGAATACGTAAGATCTGGTTGGAGAGCTTCCAAATCCTCAATACGTATATTCGCTGGGGCTTTGAGACATTTCCGCATATGGGAAATGTGAAACACATTGTGGACCCCTGCCAGCGACGGCAGTAACTCCAATTGATATGCCACAGGTCCGCATCTTTTGATTATTGCGAATGGACCAATGAAACATGGAGCTAGCTTCCCTCTCACTCCGAATCGATGAATTCCTTTCATCGGGGATACCCAAAGATACACATGATCCCCAACCTCGAAGTGAAGAGGTCGACGTCGTTTGTCTGCGTAGCTATTCTGACGAGACTGAGCGGTTTTGAGATTTGCTTGAATAATTCGTACTTGCTCTTCGGCTTCATTTATCAAGTCGATGACATATACTACTCATTCACCAGATTCGCACCAGTTCAAGGGTGTGCAACACTTCTGGCCATAAAGAGCTTCATATGGCGCCATCTGGACGCTAGCCTGGTAACCGTTGTTGTATGAAAATTCTGCCATTGGTAGATGGTCATCCGAATTTTTACCATGGTAGATCGCACAAGCACGAAGCATATCCTCTAGCACTTGATTTACCCGTTCGGTTTGTCCATCAGTCTGAGGATGATAAGCTGAGCTTCGAATCAGTTTGGTACCCAATGCATCGTGGAGATGCTCCCAAAAGTGAGCAACGAAAATAGATCCACGATCTGAAATGATAGTGCAGGGTACACCATGTAGGCACAAAATTCTGGAGATATAAAGTTTTGCATACCGCTTTACATCATACTTAACACTGATCGGTATGAAATGAGCTGATTTGGTCAACCGGTCAACGATCACCCAAATTGAGTCGTGCTTATGGAGAGTGGGAGGCAACCCAACAATGAAATCCATGTTGATATCCTCCCATTTCCAAGCCGGTATGCTTAAGGGATGAAGCTGTCCAGCTGCCTTCATATGGTCGGCCTTAACTCGCCGACACGTATCACATTTGGATACATATTTTGCTACTTCTCTCTTCATCCGAGTCCACCAGAACTTCTTTCTTAAGTCTTGGTACATTTTGTTACTTCCCGGATGAATGGAATACTTGGATAAATGAGCTTTGTTGGTGTTTGGAACCGATAGATCTCCCGACACTACTTTTGGTAGATCGAGGAGTTGTAGTTCGGTAATGGTCACGCAGAGATTCAAGAAGGAGAAAGACATGTGTACACAGGGATTTACGTGGTTCAGGCCGCCTGAGCGTAATACCCTACTCCACGGGGTGTGTTGGTGATGTATTAAGATCGGGAGTCTAGAAGAAGCTCCAGAAGAAGAAGCTCGTCTAGCTCAGAGTGTTCAGCGGTGGTCTGACGCCATCGTGTATCGTCGACCAGTCCTTTTATAGTACAAGGACTGGTCGTTACAACATCACCCTGGCTTGACAGGTGGCCCAGGTGGTTACACACGCTTGATACATAATAAATGGTGTTAATTACCTTTAATAGCCTGGTAATGGGCCTTAACAGTGCTATTACTAGTATTAAGGGCCACCCGATCGTGTGTCATTAATACGGTATTAATGACACTTAATTGGGTCTTGAAGTATTTGATTGATCCTTGATGGTCCAGAGCCGTTGGGGGGTCCACCGGCCTGATAGTTGAAGTTGAAGTTCCGGCGGTTGCCACGTGGCAGCTCCAAAGCTCACTGTCGTGGACGGGTCGGTCCGGTGCTGATGGACACGTGTCACTACCGGAGCTTCCCTCTGTTTGGGGTTAGGTCCGGGGGTGCCATATTGGTAGTCTGATCGGAGCTTCCCAGGTGTGGGTGATAGCTCCGGTCTTGTGATACACGTGGCTGCCCCGGGACTAACCATGTCGGGGGAGCAAGTCCAGCTACGCCTGACATGTGGGGCCTTCTGAGGTCTTCAAATCTGGTATATGGAGTTTCCTTGTGATCTTTGCAATCTCAAGGGGTATGCGGTACGGAGGGTACCGACAGTGGGCCCCTGGACTCACCTTAGGGAGAGACCTTTTGTATGAAGTCATTTCGCCAGAGGTCGGTCCATTCTTTGGTTTCTGAACCGTGTCTTCAAGGGTCTTTGGTTATGCCGTTGGCGGTAGTTCACAGTTAAACTTCCGCCGCGTGGCGTATCTTAAAGGCGGCAGGTGAGATCTTAGCGTGCAGATCTCACACAATTGAAGGTCGCTGGTTCCCGATACGAAAATTGTATCGGTTCCGCGCGCCCTGTCAGACCGCCGAATTCGGGTTTCCCGCCTTTCATGATGACAACCGTTCGCCTGGGGTAAGAACCTCGACTTGATGGTCGGGGTGGCCCCAGGCCTCCTTGTCATTCGCGAGGTGAAATCTTTGACTGGTATCGTCGGCTCCTCTGCGGTTTCCATCCAGGCGTTGCGGGGGCTTACTTAAGAAGGAAAGCACGCACTGTTTTGGTTTCTTTATGCCTTTCAATCGATCTTGCGCTCAAACCTTCCAATCTTTTGCTTGATTTTCCTCTCTTGCCTCGCTGTGCCGCGATGGAGTTGGGTCTCCGCCAAAGCCTACTGAAGACCGATGACGATTTGAAGAAGGTCCGGGTCCTCATGGGATGGTCCCCTGATTTCATCAACCACCTGGTCCGTGCCGGCAAGCTTCCGTTCGAGAAGGAGCACACCGGCGACATGGTGTACTTCTCCGCGTACACCATAGTGGGACGGATCCCACCTTTCTCCTCCTTCTTCTTGATGCTTCTAGACTTCCATGGTCTGCAGCTTTACCACCTTGGCCCCCGCTCCATTCTGTTAGTGTCCATATTTGTCCACTTCTGCGAGATGTGAGTGGGGATTCCACCCTGCATTGAGCTCTTCCGCACGTTCTTCACTGTCAAGACCACAGGTCAGAGCGACAAGTACCTTGGCTTCTATTATTTCATGAAGCGCAAGAAGTGCCTGTACAAGTACTTGCGGTCGTTCCCTTTTTGGAAGTGGGACGACTGGAAGAGGGACTGGATTATAATCAGGGTGGAGGAGCACGAGAAGCTGGAGCTGCCGGAAGGCCTCCCCAACATCGACACTGCAGTTTGGAGTGAATCTTCGGTGTTGTCGGATGCCTTCGATCCTGCTCTAACCAGGATTCGACTGTGTGTGGAAGGAGTGACTCCCCAGGCGATGTTTTGCAACTTCCTGACCAACAGGTGGGCTCCGTTGAAGAGGAGGGAGAAGTTGGCTTGGGCCCTCAACAGTATGCTGGACGACGACCGGATCGTGACCGTTTTGAAGTCCAACATGGAGGGTGCAACTTTGGAGTTCCACCTGAAGAAATTTCAGCACGGCATCGACGTCGAGGGCGACGATTTGGCTCCTCCGCCATCTTTCCTCCCATTGAACATGGAGGCTGCATTCAGTAGGGAGCTCCGATGGACGATGCCGTTTCTTGACGACCTTGGTGTCGTTGAGATGCGCTCGACCACTAGATTGGCGATCTTTGAAGCTCCGGAGGGTGGCTCCGTCTCTGCCCCTAACCCAAGAACCGAAGTCGTCGGTAAGGACAAGGAATTGGCCGAGCCCTCAAGACGTAAGAGGAAGCATGCCGACAGGAGGGCCAGACATTCTTCTTCTACAGCGTCCCCTTCTCACCGGAGGGGAAGGTCTTTAACGGCGGCATCTACTCCAATTGCGGCATCTTCCCGGGGTGCTAGCTCCGGCCAAGTGACTCCGGTACCAAGGCCAGCTGAGGGCTCTGGGTCCGGAGGCCATTCCCGCTCAAGGGGGGCCTCGACCAGAGCAACGCCGACAGCAGCAGCAAGCTCCGGGGGGCCCTCTGGGACTACCACGCCAGTGTCATCAGGGGCCAGTTTGGAGCGTCCGGGGAAGAGGTTCCGTGGGAACTGGTGCAGAAGCCTTCCGAGGTAATTTCTGATTTTTTACCTCAGTCAGATGTTTTATTGTTAACTGTATTCTGAGTCTCTTGGTCCTTCACTCACAGTGTTCCCAAGAAAAGGGCTGAAGCTCCGTCCCCTGCAGTAGCAATTGAGGCTGTGCAGGCTGAAGCTCCAGCCCTGATTCCAGCGCCGCCCCAAGAGGTGGTAGAGGCTGCGGCAGCCCCGACGCCGGCTGTCGTGGTATTGGACGACTCATCCCCAGAAGCTCCCGTGGTAGCGCCGGACCACGGGACTGAAGATGTACCAGCAGCGCCAGCCTCGGAGGTTGAAGCTCCGGGCTTGGATGCTGTGATGTTGGACGCTCCGGCCGCAGAGCCGGAGGAAGCTGCGATTCCGGCCATAGAGCTGGATGTTGTTAAAGCCCCGGCAGTCGAGTCGGTGGTTGAGGAGGTCCCGATAGTAGAGTCGGGCGTTGATGAAGCTCCAGCACTTGAGCCGGTCGTCGAGGAAGCTCCGGCGGTAGAGCTGGTTGCTGCAGTTGTTCCGGCTATGGAGCCGGCTGTTGAAGAGGTTCTAGCGTCCGAGCCAGTCGCTGCGGAGGTGACGGCGCCTGAGTCTATGGTGGTCGAAGCGCCAGCGCTGGAGCCCATGATGGCTGAAGCGCCAGCAGCCGAACCAGAGGCGGAGGGAGCGCCTGTGCCGGATCCAGAAGTAGCTTCTGCTCCGGCCGAACCTTCAATGCCGTTCCGGAAGCAGTGATCTCGGAGGTGCCCGTTGCCAAGCCAGATTGCCAGGATGAAGCTGTTGGCCCCCCGCCGGAGGGACCAATTGTTGATGACTTGGCGGCTGAGCCTCCGGAACCAATTCCGGAAGTCGGTATTTCTGCTGCAAGAACCTCCTCGACGGCGGCCGAGGCTATCCCGGAGGACGGCCCTAGTGCCGTGGAAGCTCAGGGTACCGCTCTTGTAGAGTGGGACCCAATTTTTGTTGCTGAAGATCCGCTGGAGCCAGCGGAGATTACCCCGGCAGGTACGGACCCGATCCCCCTATCGTTGTCTATCGACAACGCGTGCTCCAGCCTTCGCCAGGTTCAACTGGCCTTCTACAACTACAGCAAGGCTCTCGAGGAGGAGCGCCAAACCCTTAGGAGGTGGCGCAACCGACTCCATTTTGAGACCAAGCTAGCACAGTCGAGGCTGGCTGACGACAAAGAGTGGGTGCAAAGGGAGAAAGTTCGCCTGGAGTATTGGGGTAAGTTGTTGGATGAGAGGGAAAGCATGACGCGGACCCTCGACAACCAATCCCAGGCCATATATGATCAGGCCAAGGCTGCCAATAGTGCAGCTGATGAACGCCAGGAAAGGCTCTCTGCCATCAACGATAGTCTCGTCAAGCACCGGGTGGCTCTTGAAGCTCGGTAAAAATAGCTCAAAGATGAAGAGCAGAAATTCCTAGAGCCGCAAGACGACCTCATGAAGAGGGAGGAGGAGCTTTTCCAAAAGACAACTCTGGCTGACAAGAGCCTTGAAGAACGCACCAAGAAATTGGATGAGCATTGCAAGGAGGAGGAGAAGAAAGACTGGGAGCGAGGGCAGGAACTCTACAAGCAGGAGAATGCCATCGCCGCCCGGGAGAAGAAAGTGCGGAGCCGGGAGGGAGATTTAGTCAAACGCAGGAATGAGATCCACCTACGGGAGGAAGAGCTCAGCAAGCTCGAAAGGCAAGTTGCTAAAACGATTCAGCAGAATGCCAAAGAGGTGGAGCGTCTTGCTCGGAAGAGCTTGAAGCTGGCGGCGGCCAAAAGATCCTTGGCGGAGATGCGTGGTGCATGGACTGCAGAGTCCCAACAAGTTTGGGACTTCCTGGGCAGGGCCAATGACGCGCTGATGCCAATGGGCTTCAGTTCCGTGCGTCCGGATGATCCGAAGCTAGAGCTGGACCAGGCGTTGGATGTGCTGGGGTCAGCAGGCAACAAGCTCTCTAAGGTGGGCGATGTCATCGCGGACCTATTGGAAATGGATGGTCAGTCCCTGGCAAAGAATGTCGCAGAGTATGTGCAGATGTGCTACACCAGCTGGGACCCTCAATTCCCTTTGGACCCAGTGCTTGAAGGTCCCATCGAAGGAGAGGGTGAAGCCGCCCGAGCCAACGTGTTGGAGGTGGCCCAGAAGGCTGCCCAATTCTTCCATAGGGTCTAAGATCGTCTCCCTGTGGCTCCCGCTTGTACTTTCTCTTCTTCCTCCCCAATTTTGAAATCTCTTGTCTCCAGATGAATGAAATCCAAAGTTTTGTTAATTTTAATTTCATTTTTTTTCTTCAACACCTTAGTCTCGCTTGGCCCCCTGGTAGATTTACACAATTTGATTGTGTACACTACCAAGAGGATATAACAGTTGTTGAAGACTTGCGTGCTTCGAACTTGTAGAATGTAGGTCCGAAGTCTTCGATAGTGTAGGCCCCCTGAGGCTGTCGGAGCTTAGTGGCTCCGGCATTGACCATCGTCGGAACTTAGTAGCTCCGGAGCATCGATGGTTAGTCCTCTGGGGTGTCGGAGCTTTGACAGCTCCGGCAATGACCTCCATCAACACGTGTTGTGTCAACATTAGACTCCACTTTAGAGTCTTTCCACCACCTTCACGTTGACCACTTGCCTCCTAGCTTTACCGGAACTGAGTAGCTCCGGATATGTTCAATGTTAATGTTTGAACATTGAGCACAAGCCGCCTAGAGGATGTTGTAGCTTACTTATTTTTCCTGCACACTGAAGTCAAGAAAAACAGTAAAATTCATTTCTTATCTGTAACTTCATTGTGGCTTACTGTTCCCGAGAAAGTTTTAGGTCGAGCACAATTCTCAATACAATCAAGAGCGCCGTCTAGCTTCCTTCAGTTCCGACCGTTTCCGGACTTGCCTTACTTCGGCCTGCCGGGGTGTATGTAGAGTGGCGTACTTAGGGTGCAGGACCAGGCTAAGTCGATAGCACACTCCGGCCCTAGATTGGCTTGGCGGCATTCAGACAAGTAGGCCATCAACAATGCTTGAACTCGGAAGGATACACAATGCAACTCGAATTGTACATGAACTGGTCGAACTAAAGTTTCTTAAGAACTGCACAACTTTGTTATAAACAAGAAAGATAAAAATAAGAAATATTGAGCCTGTACAAAGTAAATGCACGTGGAGTCTGTTTTCACACAATGATGTCTTTCATTATAGGTCCGGGGTACAGGGGAAACAAGTACACTCTTAGGGTACGGAACCAGGCAAAGTGTGTTTCGTTTCTCGTTTGACCCAAGGTAGCTAGCTACACTTTTAGTTCTGAGACTGTGACAAGTGTTGCATGGGCGTTGCGAACCTAACAGGGTTGGTCCGGATGCCATCCCGGAGGAGCTACCCGACTCTGTGCAATGACTCTATAACATACACCATATGTAATTACTGACTCACCTCCGTGATACTAAGCGTAGAACTTACGAAGGTGCTCAATGTTCCAAGGATTTGGGAGAGGTGTCCCATCCTCGGTTGCCAAGCGAACGCATCCGGGGACGGGATACATTGATCACTCGGAAGGGTCCCTCCTAGCTGGGGGAGAGTTTGTTTAACCCTTCTCTGGATTGTATTCTCCGTAGCACTAGATCGCCTTCCTCGAGCTGTCGGCTGTGAACATGCCGTTGGTGACAGCGCCAAAGAGCTCGGCGGTATCGGGCATTCCGAACAGCTGCTCGACACCTTCCCTCTTCAAGGAGGTCAAGGTCTTCACGCCGGAGCTGGTCCTGCGTGGCTTTGTCGGAGGTCCAGACCCGGAGCGACCCCAAGGTGATTTTCAAAGGAAGGACTACTTTAGCTCCATACACCAGGAAGAAGGGTCTCTTTCCAGTTGACCGGTTTGGAGTAGTCCTTTTGGCCCATAAAGTGGGCAGAAGCTCTTCAATCCAGTTGGCTCCATGCTTTTTCAGACGCTCATATGTGCGTGTCTTGAGTACTTTCAGGATTTCTGCATTTGCCCTCTTGGCTTGGCCATTGCTTGCCGGATGAGCTACAGAGGCGTAGCTAACTTGGATGCCGAGGTCTTTGCAGTATCCTTGGAAAGCAGAGCTTGTGAATTGGGTCCCATTATCTGTTATGGTTTTGTTCGGGGCTCCAAATCTGCATACTATGGACTACAAGAAATTGATAGCTGATTGCTTGTTTATTGTCACAACAGGAGTTGCTTCCGGCCATTTGGTAAACTTGTCGATGGCGACATACAGGAACTTTAACCTTCGACGGCTCTTGAGAAAGGTCCCAAGATGTCAATCCCCCACACGGCGAAAGGCCATGTAGGAGGTATCATTTGTAGAGGTTGAGCCGGTGTATGAATTTGCTTTGCATGGAACTGGCATGCTTTGCATTTCTTCACCAGCTCAGTTGCATCCTGGAGCGCTGTAGGCCAGTAGAAGCCATGCCGGAAGCTTTACCGACCAGCGTGCGGGAAGACGCATGGTTCCCACACTCGCCTCCATGGATTTCTGCGAGGAGCTCGGAGCCTTCTTCCCTTTTGATGCACTGCATTAGGATGCCATTGGTACCGCGCTGGTAGAGATTCCCTTCTACCAATGTGTATCTTTTGGCCAATCTGACTATCCGGTAAGCGGATACATCATCGTCAGGAAGGATATTGTCTTTCAAGTAGCTCCAGATCTCCGAGATCCATGCATCGGAGCTTGATTGAGCATTTGAGTCTTGCGTGCTGGGTTGCTCGGAGCTTCCTGCAGCACCTACGACCCTTGATGGCTGCCATGGTAACAGGGTCATCGGGATCGCCAGCTTCGGGATGCTGGTCTCGCCCCATTCGCTCAGTTCGGCAGGCTGAGCTGTGGGTTTTGACAACCTCCGGACGAAGGTTCCGTCAGGAGCTGGAGATCCAGTTGACGCTTTCGTCGAGAGTTCCTCAGCTTCAGCGTTATGGACACGCTGGACATGGTGGAGATCCAGGACTTTGATGTCCTTCTGAAGCCTATGGACTTCAAGGAGATAAGCAGCTAATTGAGGGTTGTTACAGGAGCATTCACCCTTCACCTGTATAATGATGAGCTGCGAATCTCCCTTGACCAATAGCTGCTTAACACCGTATGATAGTGTCACCATTAATCATAAATGAGTGCTTCATACTCCGCCATGTTGTTGGTCACCTTAAAGTCAAGGTGGACCATGTATTTTACCTTCTCCCCGGTTGGAGCGAGGAGAAGGACTCCAGCTCCGGCCCCCTACTTTTGCATGGAGCCGTCGAAGTAGAGGGTCCAATGAGGTTCGGTGAAGACCGGAGCCTTAAGTTCTGACTTCTGCTCACTAGGGCCCCCGGGGTTTGATGGAGAGGGGGTCCATTCCACCACAAAATCTGCCAATGCTTTACCCTTGATCGCTTGCCTTGGGACGAATTCAAGATTGAATTCGGCCAATTCCACTGCCCACTTTGCAATGTTCCCAGTAGAGTTGGGACTATGCAAGATCGCACGCAGTGGGTAAGAGGTCACCACAGATATCTTGTGAGCTTGGAAGTAGTGGCGAAGCATCCCGGAGGCGATGAGAACTGCATAGAGCAGCTTGTGTACCTCTAGGTATCGAGTCTTGGCATCATGTAGTACTTCGCTTATGAAGTACACTGGGCGTTGGACTGTCTGGACCCTCCCGGAGGGGCCCGGAGCTTCCTCCACATCGACCTGGACCCTCCCGGAGGGGTCCGGACTTGCTTCGGGGACCTCCGGGTTCCTGCTAGAGGAACCCGGAGCTTCTGTTGGAGTGACCTGGATCCTTCGGTAAGGGTCCAAGTCTTCTGGAATAACTCCTTGTTGATCCATGTCTGGGGGCTGGGACCCAGACTCTCCTTCACGAACCTCCGGACCCTCCCGGAGGGGTCTGGATTCCTGAGCTTGCGATGGTTTGGTCTCTTTGCAACCAGGACCATGCTGACAACCTCGTCGGTTGTTGAAATGTAAAGCAGTAAGGGCTCACCAGGGTTCGGAGCTACCAGTGTTGGTAGAGTGTTGAGGAGCTGCTTTAGCTCCTGGCACGACTTTTTTGCTTCTTCATACTATTGAAATCGTCCGGACTTCCTCAATAGCTTGAAGAAGGGTAGCGCCCGTTCCGCCAGTCTTGAGATGAACCGGCTGAGGGCGGCTAGACATCCAGTCAGTTTCAGGACATCTTTGATGCGAGCTGGTGGCCGCATCTCCTCAATGGCTTTAATCTTCGCCGGATTTGCCTCTATGCCCCGGCTGTTTCCGAGGAAACCGAGAAGCTTACCGGAGCTAACCCCGAAGACACACTTGTCTGGGTTCAGGTTCGTGCGGGTGACCCGCGGCTTGTCGAAGACAGCTTGCAAGGTGTCAAGGAGTGACTCCTTGTCCTTGATTTTGACTACGATGTCATCAACATACATTTCCACTACGTGTCTGATGAGCTCTCAAAAGGTTTTGTACATAGCTCGTACAAATGTTGAAGCTGCATTCTTGAGACTAAATGGCATGGCAGTATAACAGTACAATCCATCTACTGTGATAAAAGAAGTATGTTCTTCATCTTCCCTAGAAATTCTTATTTGATGGTACCCAGAATATGCGTCTAGGAAACACAGTAATTCACACCCGGAGGTGGAATCCACTATCTGATCTATTCTAGGTAGTGGGAATGGATATTTTGGGCATGCCTTAGTTAGTGTTGTGTAGTCGATACACATCTGAAGCATCCCGCCGGCCTTGGGTACAACGATTGGATTTGCTAGTCATTTTAGATGGAAGACTTCTCGGATGAATCCAGCTTCGAGCAACTTCTTCACTTCTTGTCACATGAAGTTTTGTCGCTCTACGGATTGCTTCTGAGGCTTCTAATGTACGGGCCGAGCGTCGGGATAGATCTTTAGATTATGCTCGATCACTTCCCTAGGGATCCCGAGCATTTGTGACGGTTTCTAGGCAAACACGTCGACATTAGCCTCGAGTAAAGTGATGAGCGCGAGTTCCTATTTGTCATTCAGACCTCCCAATATACGGGTGGTCTGAGCGGCATCAGAACCAATTTGGATGACTTTGTCGGGGATGTCGATGTCGCTGCTTGGTTGCACGCGAGGTGCGAAGGTTGAGCCTCGCTGACTAATGCTCGGGGGTTTTGGAGCTTGCTCCTGCCTGGATTCTTCCTCATGTGCTGTAGAAAGTTCATGGAGTTCCTCCACAGCAGTCACTCAGGTAGTACGGTCTCCGCATATCCAGAGAACGCCAACTGGTGTTGGCATCTTCAACACTAGGTAGCCATAATGAGCAGCAGCCATGAATTTTTACAAGGCAGGCCTGCCAAGAATGGCGTTGAAGGGCATGTTGATCTGAGTGACGTCAAAGATCAACTTCTCGGTGCGATAATTCTCCCGAGTCTCGAACGTCAGGGGAGAGTAATGGCACCGAGTGGTGTTATGGCCCCCGGACCTACTCTGGAGAAAGGTCGGGAAGGGCGAAGGTCCGAAGGTCGGAGCTGAAGCTTGACAAAAGCCTCAAAGCTTATGAGGTTCAGCCCCAAACCTCCGTCCACCATTACATGGTGGGGTTGAATGTTGTTGATGGTAGGTGATACCATCAGAGGTAGCTGGCCAGCTCCGATCATGTTCCAAGGGTAGTCCGAAGCATCAAAAGTGATGGTAGTGTCCATCCACTTCCGATGAGGTTCCGCCCTGGCTGTGGGAGCTACTGAGGCCATGTCTCGCCACATGGTCTTGAGGGTATGGCGGGAGGTGATGTCCCACGAACCACCAAAGATGGTGTTCATGGTCTTTCGACGCTCATTGTCGGAGACGTCGGAGTTGTCATCGACGGAGGTGTACACAGCCCTCAGGACCTTTTTAGGGTCCTGGAAGCCCAACTCCTCTTCAGCCAGAGCTTCGTCGACTTTCTGCTTTCCTTCCCTCTGACGGAAAGGAACTTCTTCCCGGCGCTTGTGGTAGCGCTCAGCATGGTTCTGGACCTCTCAGCAGTCCTCCAAGTTGTGGCCGTTCGACTTGTGGATAGGACACCACATTTTGGAGTTGCCACCGTCTTCAGAGGACGACTGAGGTCGTATCTCAGGACGTGGCCCCCGGCAACCTGGAGTTGCAGCAGCTGCAGCGGTGGATGTGCCAGCCGACGGCTTCGTTTTGCCGTTGGACTTTTTCTTCTTTTTGCCACTCCCGGGGGTAGTGGCTTCGCCTTTGGAGGATTTTTTGCCATTCTCCAGAGGTGGTTTGGAGTGCATCTCACGGCCCTCCTAAGCTTAGGCACACTTGTCTGCCAAGTTGAAGAGCTCCGTGACGCTGGTGATCTCCTTGACCGCCAGCTTCTCCAGCATCTTCTTATCTCGCACGCCCTGTCTAAATGCCACGATGACAGAAGCGCTAGAGATAGAAGGAATGGTGTTTTGTACCTGGGAGAACCTCTGGATGAATCAGTGCAGGGATTCTCCCCCCTTTTGCACCACTGCAAAAAGGTCCAGTTCGGTGCCTGGTTGGGTGTATGAACTCCCGAAATTGGTGGTGAACTGTTGGCACAATTCCTCCCAACTATTGATAGAGTTGCGAGGAAGGCTCATGAACCAGGACCTGGCAGTCCCAGTCAAAGCTACTAGGAAGTAGTTGGCCATCACAACCTCATTACCTCCGGTCGCAAGGATTGCGGTGGTGTAAATTTGTAGGAACTCGGCGGGGTTAACAGTCCCGTCAAACTTCTCCAGCAGGTGTAGTCAGAACTTTTGTGGCCATCTGACCATGCGCAGGTGCATGGCCAGCGCAGAACAGCCTCCTCCTACTCCCTTAGGAGCAGGGCTATCTCGAGCTTCTCGCCTTTCACGGCCATCCTGTTGACGGTAACGGCGATCAAGCTCTACTCAAAGGTCATGAGGTTACATCCTGGTTACTGTATGAGTACGCCGCGCCCCAGAGGGTAGCGACGTAACTTGATGTGACGCAGCACGCCTCCTATTCTGGGAAGCATGCGGACCAAGTTTGCCAGACACAGTCCGACACTGCGATGGGGCTCGCCCCGAATGAGGAGGACCTTGATTGCTGATGCGGTCGGCTGCTACTGCAACCAGATGTTCCACATCATCTCTCAACTACTCCATTGCACCCTGGGATGCACCTGGCGGTGGTGGACATTTGAGGAGAGCACGTGCTGCATGAAGCGCGTGTTCAGGGTTGTTGTTGTTTGCCGATGCAGTGACTGACGCCGATGCACCGTCACGTTGCTCAGCTTGACGTGTTGGTGCAGGCGGTGGTGGTGAAGGCATGACTCCTGATGGAGCCACGACACCTGCTGGTTTCTGCATGTTGGAGCGATTGCCTACAACAGGTTGAACGGCATGGTTGCTGTTGGATGATCTAGCAGCTGAGTTCACCATACTCAAAATCTCGAGCGCCCAACTTTCGGTTTTTGGAACCGGCAGATCTCTCGACACTACTTTTGGTAGATCAAGGAGTTGTAGATTGGTAATGGGCGCGTAGAGATTCAAGAAGGTGAAAGACACGTGTACACGGGGATTTACGTGGTTCGGGCCGCCTGAGCTTAATACCCTACTCCACAGGGTGTGTTGGTGATGTATCATGCTCGGGAGTCTAGAAGAAGCTCCAGAAGAAGAAGCTCGTCTAGCTCAGGGTGTTCAGCGGTGGTCTGGCACCATCATGTATCGTCGGCCAGTCCTCTTATAGTACAATGACTGGTCGTTACAACGTCAGCCTGGCCTGACAGGTGGCCCCGACGGTTACACACGCTTGATACATAATAAATGGGGTTAATTACCCTTAATAGCCTGGTAATGGGCCTTAATAGTGTCGTTACCAGTATTAAGGGCCATCTGATTGTGTGTCATTAATATGGTATTAATGACACTTAATCGGGTCTTGAAGTCTTTGATTGATCCTTGAAGTTCCGGAGCCGTTGGGGAGTCCACCGGCATGATAGTTGAAGTTGAAGGTCCAGCGGTTGCCACGTGGCAACTCCGGAGCTCACCGTCGTGGACAGGTAGGTCCGATGCTGTTGGACACGTGTCAGTACTGGAGCTTCCCTCTGTCTGGGGTTATGTCCGGGGGTGCCATATTGTTATTCTGACCGGAGCTTCCCAGGTGTGGGTGATAGCAACGGTCTTGTGATACACGTGGCGGCCCCGGGACTAACCATGTCGGGGGAGCAGGTCCGGCTACGCCTGACGTGTGGGGCCTTCTGAGGTCTTCAAATCTGGTATATGGAGTTTCCTTGTGATCTTTGCAATCTCAAGGGGTATCCGGTACGGAGGGTACCGACAAGCTTCATCCAGTATCTTCTTTCGAAGTCCATGTTTTGGGGTACCACTATGCGGTTTTAAACCAGAGGGTACCTTCATCGTCACATCGTAAACATTTCATCTTCCCCTTCTCCATTGTTTGCCGAATGTGCGATATCCCTTTGTCCTTCTTCTGAGCTGCTATAGTATCCTCCCTGATAGTAGGAATGAGAGCTAGGTTGTAGAGTGCCCCATATGGAACCAAGTAGAGAATCAGTTCTTCTTCTCCCATTGAGGTAATGGAAAGATTATTGACATGGGACTTGCCGCTCAGAGATCTGTGACTACATTCGCCTTGCCTGGATGGTAGTGGATCTCAATCTCATAATCCTTGATTAATTCCAACCATCTACGCTGTCGCATATTTAAGTCCTTTTGGGTGAAGATGTACTTCAAACTCTCGTGATCAGTGTAAAGATGTACTAGATTACCCGGTAGATAATGTCTCCACATCTTCAATGCTAGTACCACATCAGCGAGCTCTAGATCATGAGTTGGATAGTGCTGCTCATGGTTTCGAAGCTGCTGTGATCCATAAGCAATCACTCATCTGTCCTGCATCAACACACAACCCAAACCAGTTCCAGATGCATCACAGTACACGTCAAAAGATTTGGTTGTATCCAGTTGAGCTAAAACTGGTACCGTTGTGAGGTGTTTTACCAATGCTTGGAAACCTCCCTCACATGCCTCCGTCCATATATACTTCGTCCCCTTCTCCAGAAGTTCTGTCATTGGTTTAGCTATTTTGGAGAAAATGGGAATGAACCTCTGGTAATACCCAGCTAAACCTAGGAAACTTCAAACTTCATGTACGGACTTTGGAGACTCCCATTTGAGTACTTGCTTTATCTTTCTTGGACCAACTGCAATCCCTTATTCTGATATGATGTGCCCTAAAAATGGCACTTGGCTGATCAAGAATTCACGCTTGCTGAACTTAGCATATAGCTTGTGGTCCCCTAATCGTTGAAGCACGATACACAAGTGTTGAGCATGTTCTTCTTTGGATTTTGAATACACAAGGATGTCGTCAATGAAGACCACGACAAACTTGTCCAATTCCGGCATAAACACCGAGTTCATGAGATACATGAAATGAGCTGGTGTGTTGGTCAATCCGAAGGACATAACAATGTATTCATACAGTCCATTCCTCGTCGAGAATGCTGTCTTTGGTATGTCTTCTAGCCGGATTCTAATCTGATGATGACCAAAACGAAGATCCATCTTCGAAAATACTTTAGCACCCACTAGTTGATCGAAAATAATATCAATGCGTGGTAGTGGATACTTGTTTTTGATAGTGGCAACATTGAGTGGACAATAGTCCACACATAGTCTCAAAGTCTTATCTTTCTTCTCTAAGAACAATGCAGAACAACCCCATGGTGATGAACTTGGACGAATGAAACCTTTGCTCTCAAGTTCTGTTAACTGCTCCTTCAGTTCTGCAAGTTCCTTGGGTGCCATCTTGTAGGGTTGCCTTGAGATCGGCATTGTTCCCGGTAAAAGCTCAATCTTGAACTCTATATCTCTTTCTGGTGGCATACCAGGAAGATCTTTGGGAAACACGTCCGGGTATTCACATACTACTGGAATATCCTTACGTTCAATAACCTCTGTATTGTTAGTAGATGGATCCACTAGAATGGTTCTCTCCAGATTGAGGACATGGGAAGGATGAAGTGGAGAATTTAGATATATTTTTCGAGGAACGAGATCTAGAATAGCACCATGGTATTGTAACCATGCCATTCCCAAGATGACATCTAACTTCCGATTCTATAATATCAGAAGCGAAGTAAGATATATGGTTCTATCTAGGTTAAGTGGTATCCCAGGAACCAAATCATTTGTTACTGTTCTGCCTGCCGGAGTGCGAATCACATACGGAGTTTTTGTGGAGATAATAGGCAATTGACTTTTAATGACAAAAGACTTGCTAATGACATTGTGTGAAGCTCCGGAGTCAAAGAGTATGTCTACGGGATGATCGAAGATAGAGAACGTACCCGTGAGTACGGGTGCGCCTTCTGGAACATCCTCAATGGCGAGGTGGTGGACGTTGCCGAGTCTGGGAACTGGCTTCTTGGTCTGGTTGCGAGGTTGGTTGGCGCCCTTGTATGATGACCGTCCTCCGCCCTGCCTACGTTGCGGACAGTCCTTGGCAAAGTGCCCCGTGCGTCCACACGTGAAACACGTGTATGGGGTTTGGCCAGTACTAATGGGAGGATAGAATCCAGGTGCACGCAGTGGAGGTGGAAGTGCACGTGGGATCATCCCCTGTGTTTGCTGCGGTCGGAAACCGGCGTTGCTGAACTGGCGACCACTGAACATCGGTGGTCGTGATGGCGGTTGCCACCTCCGGCCAGATGGTGATCGATACACCATTTGGTACTTCTGAGGAGCACCACCTCCGCTGCCCTAAGGAGCACTCCTCTTCTTCTTATCTGAGGACAGCTCTCGAGTAGCGTCCTCTTGCATGATCGCGGCGTTGACAATGTCATTGAAACTATCGCGGTTGAACAATACAAGCTTGTCCTTCATCTTGGAGTTCAACCACCGGTAGAAGCTCTCTAGCATCCTGTCTTTCGTGTTCACTTGGTCCTGTGCATACTGGGCCAAGTGGTTGAAGGCCTCGAAGTACTCGTAAGCACTCCTTCCTCCCTGCTTTAGCTCCAAGAACTCTTGAAGCTTCCTCCTCATAATCCCGGGAGGGATATGGTAGGCGCAGAATGCCTCCTAGAATTCTGCCCAGCTCACGACATAGCCTGCGGGGCGTGTGGTGAGGTAGTTTGCCCACCACGCACCAGTAGAACCCTGCAGTTGCTGAGCTGCAAATAGAGTCTTCTATTGTTTAGTTATCTCGAGTAAACCGAACATCCCTTCAATGGTGCGGAGCCAGTTGTTCGCCTCCAAAGGTTCGTCATCCTTCCTGAAGACTGATGGATGCGTCGATGCGAAATGCGAGTAGGAACTCGGATATGACTGACGTGGCCCATCAGCATGTCATCCCCCTTGATGGGACGTGTGCTGAACAAGGGTTCGCAACAACTCGGTTTGATCGTCGCGCGAGCCGAGCACTACTGCGAGAACCTCCGCGAGACTTCTGCGAAGTGTAGGCGGAGGTGGTGGAGGTGGCTGCGTCTGGGGCCTATTCTGCCCCGGGGGTGGTGTGTCATCCCCCTGTCCCCCACTTGAGCCTCCCACTTCTGGAGTTGTTCGTGTACGCATCATGCTGCAATACAACGATTTACACCATAAGTCTCATTGCCTCAAGTTCATCCTTCCATATAAATAGTAATGCGGTAGACCACGATAGATAATATACAACATCAATATATATTGATAAAGTACAAGCTTTATACAAGATATATTATCTCGTGACCAAGTTTACAGTAGTAAACTCCAAAATGATGGACTCCCACTATGGAAATACATCTCTACTATACTTGGTCCCCATGAGATGTCGTGCACATCTTGTCATCTTAGACATAAACACCACTACCCTTAATATGACACAAACATGGTCACAAAAGAAAAACATGAGCAACTATTAAACTATATGTTGCCCCGTGTCGGCAGAAGTGCTGCCATATCCCACTTCAATACGTCCCACTCGACGTATTCAAGTTCCTCGGGATCTTCTTCTTCGTCATCCGACGGCAATTGTTCATCCATAATTAGTGGTATGTTATGGGCCGGTGGATACACCACTGGTTGCAATTGTGCCTCGGCCTCAATTACATTATCCTGCAGTTTTCCTGCCTCATACTCCTAATTTTGAGCTGTCTCAATGGCGGTGTCCCACTCTTTAGTGACTACTAACAGCTGCTCTTGCTGTTGTTGCACCTCCAACTGACTTGCCTGCAGCTCACCACGAGCTTGCTGCAGTTCAGTGCGAGACTGTCGTTGTGCGGCACAAGCTTTCTGTAGCCTAATGCAAGCATAATGCAACTGACTCTCACACTTATCTAGCCGGTGATTTGCTGGGGCTATGAGCAAACGTAGACCCTCGTTGATATAATCAAGGGTATTACCCCGCTCCGTCGCTTCCCGCAAGGCTTCGACTTGTTCCAAAATAATGGTGCCTTGCGTAGCAACTACCATATTGGAAGCGGCCGCATACGTAAGTGTCGTTGAGGTTGTGTCTCCATGCGGTGTATAGGCAGCAACTATACGACGTTGCGACTCAAATCCGGCCATACCACGGACTGGAATAAGGGCAAACTGAGTCCCTGCCATGGCATCTTGATGAAGCTCACAAAGCTTCATAAGTGCTTTGCCTGCAGCGATTGCCCAAGTGTCTTCTAACTGAGCCCTCTCGATGGTAACCGAGAAAGGAGCCCATCCATATCGACGTGGACTAGCCGGGATGTCTACCAAGATGGTGCACGACCGAACACCACTGTCGATCGTTTCTCTCCCCAGTAGCATGGCATCTCGATGAAGCCAAACTGTTGGAGCACGTCCCGTAGCATACTTGGGAAACCCGGATGGCTAGCGCAAGTGGAAAATACCCATCCGTCCGGTAGTAGCATCCTCACATCCGTCGTCTATAAAAAGAATACTGGAACAATGAGAAGGTTTCCAACTCTCAACAGTTTTAAGAAAATTTAAAACTGGAGCTGTAATCACAGTCTGTTCCAGCTGACCTTACTGTATAAATTCCACAGTTTCATACAGGAACAGTCAGATCCAAGTGTTGGTCTGAATACAAAAGTTGTAGTATACTTTCCAAGATTTCCATATTATACTCATACAGCTACGTGTTAGCTAGGAAATAGAATCTATACAGGTTTTAAGGTGACCCATATTTTCTGGAAATTTTGACAGAACCTCCCCTGTTTATGTAGTGATGTCCACAACTTATACAGGGATATCATGACAATATTTTGAGGTAATGACAAAATAAACTTTGTATAAAATCAAGTTAACAATCCATAAGTAAAATAGTTGCCCCCCGAAAAGTTTGTTATACAGGTATCGCGCGCGAATCACAAACATGTGCAAACTGTTCCAAGTTCTGGACTGCCAGAACCACGTTTGCGACAAATGGAATTAGACACCACTATACCCAGATTCAGATCATGAATGCAAAATACATTTGATAGAGGACTTCCTAAGCTTTCCATAAATGTATATATGTGATTAGGTCACTATTTTGGATTAAAAGTTATAACTATCCAAGCTAAACAGTTGAACCGACTGGTTTCCACCAGTAGTCCTGCAGTCCACTGTTTTGATTTCCAAATTTGATTTGACTCAAATTCGAATTAGGAAAAACTCTAAACATAAAAACTGTAGATCTGCCTCTGCCATTTCCAGAAATGTGTCACAATAAGGCAGAATATGCTTCTACAGTGATTTATGGCAATATTTCTGGAACCGGTACAATGGTTGGGTCATCTGGAGCAGTTTTAGTATACCCCAGATTTCAACACATTATCAAACCTTTCTGCGCTGACTGTCAACAGAAAAGTTGTAGAGGTCTTCACGAGCTTTCCATACATATATGATACCCTTATGTTATCTATACGATAACCAAGATAAAAACCCGGCGAAGTCGAGCCAACTTCTGCCAGAAATCAAGAATCTGGATTCTACTTACCCTATCGAGTCGGAGTCCCTTTTTACGGAGTCCAAACCTACCAGCTTCTGATATTTGGACTTTACAAAACATTATGCATCCATTTTGTCATTGGGGATGGTCTAGTATCATGTTTGATACTGACGGCACTACGTACCTCACCAAAGAAAATTCTATTATAAGGATCAAACGCCCAAGAGGGGGGTGAATTGGGCTTCTTTTCAAAAATCTAAACAATAAAACTTAATTCCTAAAAGACCAATTCCCTACGCAAACTATCTATGCATTGAGGTAAATATCAACTTCGCAGAATATAAAATGCATAAACGTAAGGGAGAGGAAGAGGATGCAAACTCATGAGGAGACACGAGGATTTATCCCGTGGTTCGGCAAGATCGTCAAGATCTTCCTACATCCACGTTGTGGCACCCACCAAAGGGTTTAGCCACACCCAAGTCACTGAGACGAGGGATCTCCACTATTCTTCTCCGTTTGCCAACCTTGGCAAGGTGGAGCTCAAGCCTTGTACAACTTCGACCCTCCGAGCTTCCACAAACGCCTTGGCAAGCTCCGGAAGTCTTCTCACAGTTACAAACACCAAGGGGCACTCCCTTGAGGCTCTCACTATCCTAGAGATTCCACTCACCCAGAATGGAGGCACACAAGCTCTCTCTCTAGCTAGCTCTAGCCTATCTATTGGTGTGTAGGTGGTCGAAAATGATGTAGAAGTGATGGCTCTTGGTCTTGAACGCTTGTGGATGTGTTGAGAATGTTTTGTGATCAAGACTTGTCGAAATGACCGGTTTAGGGGGTATTTATAGCCAGCCTCCACGAAATAGCCGTTGGAAAAGTAGGCTAACAGAACTTTTCTGCGAACATCGGATGATCCTATGTCCCCCCTTTAGTTAACATCGGTCAAGTTTACTTTAGCTGACGTCATTGTGTCAGATATGACCGTTGTTAGACCGATGTTGCACTTGTCTTCTCATCGGATGATCCGGTGGCTCTTCCTCCAGAATTGACTCAACCTTGATGCTTACTGGAGTGATTGACCGATGTGTGTATTTCTGTTCATCGGATGATACGGTGCTACACTTGGTCCAAGGATATTGCAAAATGTACTGATGGGCTGATGTAGCTGAGCCCTTAACATCGGATGATCCGGTGAGTGCTTTGTTCAGAGGTCTTCTTCTTCTGCTGAACCAACTTGACCGATGTGTTGTTCTCTGAAATCATCGGTTGATCCGATGAATTAATTTTGTTTGCTTCGAGTTGTTTCTAAGTGATTTTTTGTGTCTTGCTCGATTGACCTCTTAGAATTTTGTTGTAAATGTACTTCTGATGGTTGTCAAGCATTAAGTGTCATCAATTGTGGTTGAATGACTTTGACATAAGATCTTTCACTTCTTGTCTTCATATCATTGATTTGCTCTCATAAAGTGATTGTATATGGGTCTCCAATGACATATAGATTCCATTTGATTGAGTGATTATGGGGACCTTGCATTCACAAATTCATTAGTAAAATCCAATGGTTGTCATTAATCACCGAAACCGTACCTCATGGCAGCCTAGATGCTTTCAATCTCCCCCTTTTTGGTGATTGATGACAACACAGCAATTTAAATCACAATAGTAATGAATTTGATAGTACAAAGCTTAAGTTGATATGCAATGAATACAAGATTATTACACTTAAAATTTGAAAGCTCAATCAAAGAATAACTCAAGTGAATAAGTTATCATAAGATAGGCACCAAATAAGCTCAATCAATTAACAACTTAAGAGTACTCAATAAACACCAAATGAGTAGAAAAAGTATCAAATTACAAAAGATGATATTGGTAAACTCCCCCTAAGGCTAGGACAATCCCCCTGAGACTAAGCTATCCTCCCCCTGACTCCTCTAACTCTTCTCCCCCTTTGGCATCAAGACACTAAAAAGGGATTCAAGTGCCTAAGGACCCCGAGTACTAGGCGCGATGACGAACTAGTCACCGTCGCTGTCGTCGGAGCTGCTGCCTAGAGTAGAGGTGGAAGGAGCTGTCGGAGCCGTAGGAGCCGTAGGAGCCGTCATCGGTGCCTGCTGGGTAGGAGCTGCTGGAACAGGAGCACTGACGACGGATGCCGGCGTCTGCTGGAACAGTGTCGTGGCCGGCAGTGGAGAGTGAATCGGTGCGCCGGGAGCCAGCAGTGGAGACATGCTGATCGAAGGGATCGGCGTGGTCGGCACCGGAGCAGCAGCTGGAGCGAGAACAGGTGGAGGTGGAGCAACTCCTGGCAGCTACGACGGGAGGGCAATCCCGATCTGGGTGTAGAGGTTGGTGATCAACCCCAGGATGCCCATCATCGCCTGTTGCATCTGCTGCTGCTGGTCAAGGGAGCGCTGGTGCATCTTGTCGATGAGCCCAGTCAGCTGGTCAGTGTCCTCACGCCTCTCACGGGCGATCTGGCGCTGCATCTCCTGTTTCTGCTGCTGGAGCTCCAGAAGGCGTGCGGCCTGCTCCGTTCGGGCCTGCTCAGCTGCAAGCCGGTCCAAGCGCTGCTGCTCAACCATCTGCTGTAAGAGGGATGTGAGCTCGGACGGCTGAGAAACCTGTGCCTCTGAGACGGGAGGTGGAGTAGGGGGTGGCACTGTAGAGCCTCTAGCCTCCGCGTCGTGCTGCCTGGGTGAGGTAGGATGAGGAAAGTAGTCCTCGACACTGTCATTCGTGTCCCTCTCGGACCATATGTGCTGCAAGTCCACACCCTGAGCCTCTGCCTCAGCCAACCTCTTATCCTCCTTCTCTAGATCAGACCAGTCCTCCTCAGATAGACGAGTCCTGACCTGACGCTCGACTGGACGGCCAAGACGGCGGTCTCCAGGAGCTGGGGCATGGTAGTGACCGAACCGTGTGACACTCTCGTCAGTGAGATGGTCATGCACGGCGGACTCCTCAGGGACCATCATGGAGAGCAGGTAGCTGATCCAGTGTCCATACACGAGCTTCCTCATCATGCCCACTCCGTCAGTGATCACATCCTCCATCTCGCATATGAGGACGTCCACTATATCAAACTCCATCCCGTTCATGATGTAGAACAGGAGGGTCTGCTGCAGGCTGGTGAACCCCTCTATGTAACCGGACCTCGGCAAGAGAGTGCGGCGCAAGGCAAGGTGCACTGTGCGCGCAGCAGGAGTCAGTAATGCCGGTACCCTTGGCTGGTCTGGAGAGAAGGTCGGTCCAAACAAAGAACGTATCTCCTCTAGTGCTGGTGCCACTCCTCCAGTGAGCGGCCTCCTCGGTGGGTCTGCCTGACCATACACCCTCTCATGCACGCAAGTGTCGTGCAGGTCCACTCCTAGCAGCTGTGCCAGTGTCTGCCTCATCAAGTGATAGTGTTGGCCCATGAACATGAAGTCAATCGACCTGCAGCCCTCAGAGACGTATAGGGTAGCGTAGAACACGCGTACCCAATCCTCCACATAATCACTCCTCTCATAGGACATCAGGTGCACCAGACCTCTGTACCTCTCAAAGTAGGGGAGAATCTCTGTCTCTGCTATGAGGGCAAGCTGATGCCAATCCAGAAAGTTGTGCTGGAATAGCTTGTGGCCGCGGCGTCTGTAGGTCTCGTAGAGCGACGCTTGTGTCATAGTCCAGAAGCGACTGTCCATAAGAGCCTCTCTGGGCTGCGGGTACCACTCCTCAAGCAAGATACTCCATCTGAGTCTTCGGAGCTACTTGGCCTTCATCTTCCGGTAATCAGCCAAACGGACACCTTCACCGACATGGACGGTGGTGTCCATCTCGTAGATGGCTCTCTGGGCCTCCCTGTCCTCACGACGATCGGCAGCCGTCGGTCTCGGACGTGGTGCTGCCGCGGGAAGACCCCCACGGGTTCGGGCTGAGCGCCGGCGGACAAGTGGCACTTCCGGCTCTTCTTCGGCCTCGGACTCATCGATCACTGGAGGCTGCCTCGAACGAGCCTCACGGATCCTCAAAGATCCTCCTCAACCACACTCTCGCTCCTCGGCAGCGTGAGCGGCCATCAACGCCTTTTTCTCCTCCTTGGATAGCTTCTGCTTCTTTGCGGCCGGCTCCGAAATGGCTTTGCCCTTGTTCTTCTTATCACAAGCCATTGTGATGAGGTGCGACGATGTCAAGCGCGCGGAACACGACGATTGACGCGGCCGGATACCCTAACGGCAAAGAGACACGACCGTTTGGGGGAGGCACCACGGTGACGCGGAGAAGGTGGTGGTGTGGCTGTTGGGGAGGGCGTCGGCGGTGGTGCACGGGCGGCTGCGGTGGAGAGTGGTGGCGGCGCTGGGGTGGAGCGGTGGTGGCGACTGTGGTGGTGGAAGCGAGTGGCGGCGGCGGTTGTTCCGGACGGCGGCGGTGTGGTGCAGCGACGACCCGGCGGTGGCGGCGGCGGCCGGAGGGCGGCGGCGGCTGGAGGTCGGTGGTGGCGCGGGTGAGAGGAACGGCAGCGGCGGAGATGAGCGCGTCAGGATTGGGAAGAGAGAGAAAACGGAGGCAAAGCGCGTTTAAATAGTGGGTCCCAAACTCTAGCCGAAACTTTAACACCGGATGGACCGACGTTGAGCGTTAGAAGCATCGGTCGAATGGCACAGTAAGGGTATTCAAAAAGGTGCTGTTGGCATCGGATGGACCGACGTGCAAAGAGATAGCATCGGTCGAATGTCACAGTAAGGGAATTCAAAAAAGTGCCGTTGACACCGGATGATCCGATGTAGAAGGGAATATCACCAGTGGAATTCATCACAGTTCCAGATTTGTGAACATCGTATGGACCGATGATTATCAGGATGAACTCATCGGATCATTTGAGATACTGACTGAACTGGCCCTTGGCTTTTGAACACCAACTAATCCGATGATGGTCTGACCTAAGCATCGAATAATCCGATGACTACTAAACAGCAACATCCCATATATGTCCTTTGACCAAACAAACAAACAATAAGAAACACATGTCTTAGGACTTTTTGGGCAACCCCTTACCCCTCAAAAATACTAATATGCCAATAGCTTGGCTAGGCCTTAAAGCAAATGGAACACCGAGAAAAATAGGAGGAAATCATCCAAATAAAATGTAAGGTCCATGCTTTGTGAGGTAGAGTATGAAGACTTCTATCTCTTTGGAGCATGTTCCTCTAGGCGTTAACGCACCTAACATTTTGTTCATTCCACCTTATATGAGTTGAGATATTGCATTTCAAACAAGTCTCTTTCTCATGAGGTGGGTTCCCCTTTGTGACAATCTACCGTATGCAATGCCAAGCAATTTTATAGTGCAAGAAATTACAAGTCTATATGGCAGGCATCATGCAAGGCATAAAATAAATCTATCTTGCCAAATTTGAACCTTTCAATGGCTTCTTCAGAGAGAGCCACTCTCCAAATCTTGGGGAAACCCAAAGGAACCTCCATCCCAAGCTAACCCTTGCTCACCCCTATCCTTTGAGAGTTAAGCAAGACCTATATGAAGTGCATTCTTACATGACGTTTGTTGCATCTAGCACATTTAACTCACTTCTTAGCCTAGAAAAAGTTTTCTCATCAAGTGGTTTAGTGAAGATATCCGCCAATTTTTCTTCGGACCTAACAACTCACAATGAGATGTCTCCCTTAGCTTCATGGTCCCTCAAGAAATGATGGCGAATATCAATGTGCTTAGTGCGGGAGTGTTGAACGGGGTTTTTAGCTATCTTAACCGCACTTTCATTGTCACAAAGGAGAGGCACACAACCAAGTTTAATACCAAAGTCCAAAAGGGTTTGTTTCATATAGAGAATTTGGGCACAACATGCACCGGCCGCAATATATTCCGCTTCCGTCGTGGACAAGGCGACGGAATTTTGCTCCTTGCTAGACCAAGATACTAGGGAACGCCCAAGCAAGTGGCACCCACCGGAGGTACTCTTGCAATCCACGCGGCATCCGGCAAAGTCCGAATCCGAGTATCCCAAGAGGTGGAATTTTGCACCGTTAGGGTACCACAAGCCCATACTAGGGGTATGCTTAAGATACCTAAGTATCCTAAAGACCGCCTTCCTATGCGATTCTTTAGGTCCCGCTTGAAAGCGAGCACACAAGCATACACTAAACATTATATCGGGCCTAGATGCGGTAAGATATAGCAATGAGCCAATCATAGAACGGTAGTTAGATTGGTCAATAGGTTTACCGTCCTTATCCGCGTCGAGATGACAATTTGTTGCCAATGGAGTGCTTTTTGAGCTACAATCTCCCATCTCAAATTTCTTCAAGAGGTCTTTGGTGTACTTCTCTTGATAGATGAAGGTCCCCTCTTGAAGTTACTTGATTTGAAATCCAAGGAAGAAGTTGAGCTCTCCAATCATTGACATCTCGAATTCCCTAGACATCATTTTGCCAAACTCATGGCTAAGAGCTTCGTTAGTTGAACCAAAAATAATATCATCAACATAAATTTGACAAATAAACAAATCTCTGTTGATGTCTTTGGTGAAGAGCGTAGTGTCCACCCTCCCGATCTTGAATCCTTGCATGATAAGGAAATCTCGTAGTCGTTCATACCACGCCCTAGGTGCTTGCTTGAGCCCCTAGAGCGCCTTGTGCAACCTATACACATGATTAGGATTCCTCGGATCTTCAAACCCGGGAGGTGGTTCAACATAAATAAGCTCGTTAATGTAACCATTAAGAAAGGCACTTTTCACATCCATTTGATAAAGTCTAATATTATGATGTGAAGCAAAAGCAAGGAGTATACGGATGGCTTCTAGCCGAGCGACCGGGGCAAATGTCTCCCCAAAGTCTAGTCCTTCAACTTGCGAGAACCCTTTGGCCACAAGTCTTGCCTTGTTGCGGACCACAACGCCATTCTCGTCTTGTTTGTTGCGGTACACCCACTTTGTTCCGATGACGTTCTTGTCTTTGGGTCGCTCCTCCAACACCCAAACTTCATTGCAGATGAAGTTGTTGAGTTCTTCTTGCATGGCCATCACCCAATTTGGGTCTTGGAGTGCTTCCACAATGTGAGTGGGTTCTACACATGAAACAAACGAGTAGTGCTCACAAAATGAAGCGAAGTGGCGAGAACGTGTACTTACACCCCTTGACGGACTTCCAATGATTGGGTCCATCGGATGCGCCTTGGAGATGCGTCCATGCCTCATAAGTGGTTGTGAAGCACTTAGCGAAGATGATGCGTGTTGCTCCTCTTGTGGTTGGACTTGATCATGGACTTCTTCTTCTTCTTGATGTTGTTGTGCTTGTGAGTCTTGAGTCGGCAATGGATCATCCTTCTCTTCTTCGTCAACTTGAGGCGCCATGGAGGTGTTGTTGTTTGAACTTGAATCTCCCCCTTGATCATGGCTCTCCTCAACTTCAGGCTTGATGTCTCCAATGGTCATGTTCTTCATGGCTTCTCGTAGAGGCTCATCATCTATTTCATCATGACCAAAACTCTCCTCTTGGGAGCCATTAGATTCATCAAACTCAACATCACAACTTTCCTCAACTAAACCGAAGGTTTGGTTGAATACTCGATATGCTTTTGAGTTTGATGCATAACCAAGAAATATACCAACATCACATCTTCTTTCAAACTTACCGAGCCTTTTCTTGCGGTAGATGTAGCACTTGCATCCAAAGACTCGAAAGTAGGAGATGTTGGGCTTTCTCCCAATGAGAAGCTCGTACAGGGTCTTTTGATGTAGTCGATGGAGATAGACCATATTTGCGGCATGGCACGCCGTGTTGATTGCTTCGACCCAAAACTTCTCCGACGTGCCGTAGTCATCAAGCATTGCTCTCGCAAGAGTGATGAGTGTCTTGTTCTTCCTCTCAACGACACCGTTTTTTTAGGGGTGTATGTGGCCGAAAACTCATGCTTCACGCCTTCACGGTCACACCACTCCCCAATGTTGTAGTTCTTGAATTCAGTGCCGTTGTCACTCCGGACCTTGATGATGGGAAGTTGAAATTCCCTTTGAGCGCGGTTGGCGAAGGTCTTGAACACTTCCGGAGTTTCACTCTTGTCACCTAGAAATAGAGTCCAAGCATAGCGACAATAGTCATCAACTATAACAAGACAATAGAGGTTACCGCCAAGGCTTTGATATGTGGACGGTCCGAAGAGGTCCATGTGGAGTAGCTCAAGTGGCTTGGAGGTTGACACCATTGTCTTCATTGGGTGGTGCGAAGCAACTTGCTTCCCGGCTTGACAAGCGCTACAAAGCTTGTTCTTCTCAAAAGTGACATCCTTCACGCCGGTCACCATCCCAAGCTTGAATGACTTCTTGAGTTTGGTCATCCCTATATGCGCTATGCGTCGGTGCCATAGCCAACCCAAGCTTGTCATAGTGAAAAGACAAGTGGTCAAGCTAGCATTCTTGTTGGAGAAATCTACTAGGTAGAGATGTCCATGCCGAAATCCTTTGAAGACTATGTCTTGGCTTGTTCACTACTCACAACAACATCATTTTTGATAAATGTGCATGTTAGGCAAAGATCACATAGTTGTGCAATAGAAAGTAAATTAAAGCTAAGTCACTTAACATACAAAACATTAGAAATGGATAAATCATTTGAAATAGCAATTATACCTAACCCAATTACCTTTCCCTTAGAGTTATCAACAAAGGTGACTTGTTCATGATTGCTGGGGTTTTCTATGGTGGTGAACATACCATCATTTCCTGTCATATGTTGGGTGCACCCGCTATCGAGTACCCAATGCTTTCCTCCGGCTTTGTAGTTCACCTACACACATGAATTCAATTTTTAACTTTAGGTACCCAAGCCAACTTAGGTCCTTGTATGTGTGATACAAGTGTCTTTGGGAGCCAAAGTTGCTTGGGGAGCTTCCCCTTCATGTCCTTCATGTCTTTGCCGATGAACCTAGCCTTCACCTTGCCATCTACTTTACTCAAGAGATAATAACGATCATTGAAAGTAGATTTGTAATTATAGGGCAACTTGGGAGAGGGTCGGTTAGGAAGAGGACACTCCCTTGTGTGGTGACCGGCGACCTCACAATGTTGGCAGTAAGAACCAACTTCCTTGATGAAGCTTGTTCTAAGCTCCGTTGAGGGCACCTTTCCTTTGTTAGGCACCGGGAAGGATCCAAGTCCTATCTTGTTGAATGCCTTTGCTTGTTGGAAGAGTATTTCCTTGTGTTTGACTTCCCATTTTGAAAGTCTAGCCACACTAGTGCGGAGACTCTCAATTTCTTCCAACAAGTCCTTCTCCCTAGCATTTGCTTTCACAGGCAAAGACTTGTTCAAGGCATTAGTGACATGAGAAGTAATGGATATCCTATCATTAAGAGTTTGCCTATTTGTATTCTTCAACTCTTGATCAAGCATGTCATGAGCAAGGTTAAGTGTTTGATGTTCTTGTACTAACTTGTTTTGCTCTTCCAAGAGTGTTTGATGTGCTAAGCTAAGTTCATGATTATCTAACTTGATTTTAGCCTTTTCTTCCTCAATTTGCTTGACATGAGATTTGAGCGTGTCATGCTCTTTGAGTATTCTTTCATACTTGTCAAGCAAATCAAGGTTAGCACTCTCAAGTCTAGCACGAGTTTCTTCAAGAGCTTTAACCTTACTCTTTTCCCTCTTAATGATAGCATGATATTTATTTATCAAGGAAGTTAAATCATCGGGGGAAAGCTCATCATCACTAGAGTCATCACATACCTTGGTGTTACCTTTTGCCATGAGGCACATGGGCGGTGGATGAAGAGGTGAGTCATCATTGTTGGCAATGGCGAGGCCGGCCAAGCTTTCTTCTTCCGCTTCACTCTCTTCATCACTTGTTTCTTCGTCGGTGACCCATTCATTTGCCTCACACATGAACACCTTTTCTGGGCCATTTCACTTCTTTGGGAAGAGTCTTGCCTTCTTGCCCTTGTCATGTTTCTTCTTCCCAAAGGCTCTTGGTTTGGGTTTGGCCTTTCCTTCATCATCATCACTCTCTTCAAGCTTGTGATGCTTGCTCTCGTAGTTCTCTCTTCTTTTGTCCAGTTTTGGACAATCATAGGAGATGTGGCCTTGATCACCACAATTGTAGCAAGTCTTGTGATCATCTCTCCTTGGTAGAAACGCTTTCTTCTTGGGATCAAAGGTGTATCCCTTCTTGGTAATCTTGGAGTTCAAGCGTGAGAACTTCCTCATCATCAATGCAAGCTCATCATCTTCATCTTCACTTGATGCTTACTCTTCTTCGCTTGAGCTAGGCTCAACCACCTTCTTCTTCATAAGGCTTGTTTTCTTGGTGGAGGCCTTTAGAGCAATTGTTTTTGAAGATGATTGCTCCATCATCCCAAGCACACTCATCTCATGAGCGTGAATTTCTCCAATGAGCTCTGAAACTTCAATGTGATCAAGAGACTCTTTTTGGAGCATGTAGTTGATGATGTTGTACTTTGGCTTGGGAAGGAGCATGAGGATCTTGTGGTTGATGAGTCCCTTGCCAAGAGAATCAATGTCAAAGCATTAATTTCTTCAATAAGTACATTCAAGCGAGAGAACATCTCATTAACATTTTAATGAGGTAGCATCTTAAATTCATCATATTTTTCTTTAAGCATGTGATATTTAAGTTCCTTCACACGAGAAGAACCCTCATGAATTTCTATCAAGCAAGCCCAAAGTTAACAAGCTTTCTCTTTGCTAGCAAGCCTAGCAAACACATCTTGACTAATGCATTCATAAATAGCATTCCTAGCTTTAGCATCCCACTTAATTTGATCACCCACATAATTGTGTTCTCCAAACCCCGCGTGGGTCGCTTCCCATACTTCGGGAGCAATGGCCTCTAGATAAGCGCGCATGCGTGCTTTCCAATAGGCAAAGTTCTTGCCCTCGAAGATAGGAACCGAACCCCCAACCTTGGCCATTTTAGCTCTCTAGCGGTGAAGCTAGAATGATCCTATGAGCAACCTGGCTCTGATACCAATTGTAAGGATCGAATGCCCAAGAGGGCGGGGTGAATTGGGCTTCTTTTCAAAAATCTAAACAATAAAACTTAATTCCTAAAAGCCCAATTCCATACGCAAACTATCTATGCATTGAGGTAAATAGCAACTTCGCGGAATATAAAATGCATAAATGTAAGGGAGAGGAAGAGGATGCAAACTCCCGAGGAGACACGAGGATTTATCCCGTGGTTCGGCAAGATCGTCAAGATCTTCCTACATCCACGTTGTGGCACCCACCAAAGGGTTTAGCCACACCCAAGTCACCGAGACGAGGGATCTCCACTATTCTTCTCCGTTTGCCAACCTTGGCAAGGTGGAGCTCAAGCCTTGTACAACTTTGACCCTCCGGGCTTCCACAAACGCCTTGGCAAGCTCCGGAAGTCTTCTCACAGTTACAAACACCAAGGGGCACTCCTTTGAGGCTCTCACTATCCTAGAGATTCCACTCACCCAGAATGGAGGCACACAAGCTCTCTCTCTAGCTAGCTCTAGCCTATCTCTTGAGTAAAGTAGATGGCAAGGTGTAGGTGGTCGAAAATGATGTAGAAGTGATGGCTCTTGGTCTTGAACGCTTGTGGATGTGTTGTGAATGTTTTGTGATCAAGACTTGTCGAAATGACCGGTTTAGGGGGTATTTGTAGACACCCTCCACGAAATAGCCGTTGGAAAAGTAGGCTGACAGAACTTTTCTGCGAACATTGGATGATCTGATGTCTCCCCTTTAGTTAACATCGGTCAAGTTTACTTTAGCCGACGTCATTGTGTCAGATATGACCGTTGTTAGACCTATGTTGCACTTGTCTTCTCATCAGATGATCCGGTGGCTCTTCCTCCAGAATTGACTCAACCTTGATGCTTACTGGAGTCATTGACCAATGTGTGTATTTCTGTTCATCAGATGATCCGGTGAGTTGATTTTGTTTGCTTCGAGTTGTTTCTAAGTGATTCTTTTGTGTCTTGCTCGATTGACCTCTTAGAATTTTGTTGTAAATGTACTTCTGATGGTTGTCAAGCATTAAGTGTCATCAATTGTGGTTGAATGACTTTGACATAAGAGCTTTCACTTCTTGTCTTCATATCATTGATTCGATCTCATAAAGTGATTGTATATGGGTCTCCAATGACATATAGATTCCATTTGATTGAGTGATTATGGGGACCTTGCATTCACAAATTCATTAGTAAAATCCAATGGTTGTCATTAATCACCGAAACCGTACCTCATGGGGGCCTAGATGCTTTCATCTATCCGGTATATCCAGTTACGTCTATAGGTAGTTCCTACATCATTCTCTCGCAAACGGTTTCTACACAATCTTCTACCATAGTTAATGCTGCAAAAGATAAACAATCCCCTTTAACACCTTCTCACCTCAAGGGCGGTACGGGGAAGCACGACAGACAGTCAGAATAATACATATGAAAATAAATGTATACAACTCTGGTGTGAGTCGCTCTCGAGCCAGGTCATGTCTCGAGGTACATGGCTGTAAATACGTATGTACAGCAAAGACTCTCGTACGATCCGGCTTATACACGCTCGGGCATACGTGTTTCGCATGCTCTCATAGAACATGAATGGTTCTAGAGAAGCATACTATCGGGTTATACACCACCCAACGGGGGCTCCCACTAACTTTGAAGCACGCTGGGGTACCGCATGTCATAGGTTCTTAGAAACTTTGAAAGCTTCAGAGACTCCTATTAACTTCCCGCGCCAAGCCATAGAAATTTCACATACCACTTCTCGTATGTTGAGTTTACCGAGATTGATCCGCTATTGTTGGCGTAACTTACCTCTTACCTGACGTCACGGCGTCGTTACAGAACATAATAACACATAGTTAGTTTACCACCTTTATATCTTATACTAATAACACTCCTTATAAGGGCATATAGCTAATTCCTCACTCAAATCCTAATTTTTGAAAATATGTTATTTTCAAGTACACTGTTCCCAATGATGCTCTGATACCATGTCTGTGAGGACTAGAATCCCGACATCCGAGGATCTCATTGGGTGGTGTCGTGCGATGCGACACCCAACAGTATACAAGAATAGAATGAGAATAAAATACAAGACGAAGTCTTTTAGTTATCATACAGCGGAAGTTTTACAATACTAGCGGAAGGAAAGAAACATATATATCATAGATACACTCTCAGCACTAGCTATGCAAAAGCAAAGTCATCCATGCCCTGGATACTTCGCACCAACAACACGCAAGTCACGACGGCGTGCAGGGTTCCCACTCGACTGTACACCCTGGAGGGGGTGCAGCCTCATCATAAAACCCTTCATCAATTGTATAACCTACAAAAACTCGTTAACTGCAAACATGAGCATAAGGCTCAGCAAGACTAACCTGTCTCACTAGACATATGCAACGGTGAACACTAAGCATAGGTAAGGTGAAGCATAAATGACTCGCCTACAAGTGGATCCTTATAATCAAGTTTTAAGTAGCAAATGACATTATCCAAGCACGGCACATCATAGACTCCACAATCACACAAGAAACGCTTTGCCGATGATATGACATGCCCAGAGCACATAATGCTATTACAGCTAAAGTATGGGGAAACTGTAAACTTTAATTTTACTATCTCTAAGTCATACAAGGTTGGAAAGCAATTATAATTCAGTACAATATATTTTTCTGGCTTCTTTAGTATTTACTACGTCACGGCGCAGTGAACAAGTGGTACTCTATTACCGCGAGGGACGGTGATTGCAATCAAGACACACCCGGACAACACGACACATACGTCGTTCAGAAGTGTCAGCGAGTACACCAGTACCTACGTAACACCAGCTTGCCTGGATGTAGGTCAGATTCGGGGTTAGTATCCGGAAGGTGTACTTCCAAGGCTTCTGGTTCCTCCTCGACTTCAGTGACTATACGATATGCATATAATATGTATATGAATGACTTTGAAAAATAATTACTACCAAGACCATAATTTAATCTATGGTGATCATTATATGATAAGGACCTAATTGGCTTTGGAACTTTGATGGTAGATACTAGGGAATATGATAGAAGCTCTTGCAAAGAACAGGAGATGATCAAAGTATTTTGTTGTCTCTACAATTATGGCAAGCAATAAACTTCCAAGAATTTTAGAGAAGAAACTGTAGCTTGAACATAGCTGCCAGTTGATAATCATGATAGAGGAAGTTATCCTGGTTCTAGCAAAATTTGTTTCATAAATTTCTAAGCCTTGGTGAAGGAGTTATTGAATTTCAAAGTTGTCAAGAATATCTGGAATTAGTTTATAATTGAATTTTTAGCTTTTCAATTAATATTCAGTTTGCAACTGAATTAGGACTAGGAGATTAGGTCAATTAAATCCAAGATATTTACAGGAACTAGTGTACGACAAAAGGGAGGTTCAGTCCAAATTTGGGACATAATAAAGCAACTGATCATCTGTAAAAATTCAATAGCTGAAAAAGGTAATTGAACTATACAGAGGTTTATACAGGTGCAATGGCTCCCAAAATTTTTCTGGTAATCAAGAATACGGCGGTGTATTCTGTGTGAATTTTGGGAATATTTTAAGTCGCAAGTTCACCTGGAAAAATTGTAGTTGCATTTGGAAAGAATGTTTCCTACAGAATTTAACTGTGAGTTTCACATAACCTAATTGGTACTGACAGAAACTAGAGCTCAAGGGCTTTCAGGCAAAATTTGTTTGAATATTTTTGGAGCAGCCTACAGAGAGATATTGATTTTTGAACCTTGGAAATGGTTCTGCATAAAATGGGGAATTGCAGCTTTTAAATTTGGCGCCAGGGCCCACTGGATTTAAAACCAGCCAATCAGAAGCAATTGACACCGGGGGCCATAAAGATTTCCACATGGCCGCACTAAATCCCTAGCCACAGACTGATCCGGGCGCTTTTACACTCGCTGGCAAGTGGGACCCGCGAACCCGACCTTCTTGAACCTCTGGCTACGGCTCAGGCGGCGGCGCTCTCGCCGGTGCGCGGTGGTGCTTTCGCCAGCGATGGTTTCCGGCCTACGGGAGGCCTCGGTACGTGCCGCTCCACCATATTTTTGCACGGGGAACACGCTGGACCAACTCCCGACGGCGAGGGTTGACCGAAAAACTATTCCCGATGGCGGCGGCGGGTGTTAGGGTTTCGGTGATGTGGAGACCCTCGATTCCCTTGCTAAAAGTCTCGTTTGAAAGCTCAGGAAGCATTGTGGATGCATGGAAAAGGTTTTAGGAGGGTCTAGAGCTCGTGCCATAGTCGACAACACCGAGTTCAACGGCGAACCGAGCTCCATCAATGGCGGAAGGGGAAAATCGAAGAACTTGCTAATTAGTCGATGATTCTTTTTTATTTTTGGAGGGAAGGTGTGCTAGGGTACATAGATCATGTCGTCTAACTGGATCAAAGAAATTTTGTGCATACAATCAGAATTAAAACGACGAACTAGCCAAGAAGCTATAAAAGTGCTTCAGAAATTTACGGAATACAGATGCTAGGATGCACGATAGGAATTCAGACTTAACCAGAAGCTGCACGAGGTCGTTGTGCACCTTTTTGCTATAGACTGCAAAGGATGGTGATGCTTGTATCGACGGCGAGGCTGAGCGGCGTCGGGCGGCACGGAGGTGATCGCGGCGGCGAGGAAATGGCGCGGGGCGATGGAAGGTGAAACGGGGATAGACTCTGGTCGACGGGGGGTGATTTTATAGCCTTCACCGCGGTAGATAAGGATGCTGGGGGGCAGCCGGAGGCGACCGATGGCCGACGGCACGCTGGCGGCATGCAGCGTCGCGGTGTTGCCCGGGGAAAGAAAACAGAGGTGGTTAAACGGTCTCACCGACTGACCTGTGGGCCCCACCGCTCTCCCTTATCCCTTCCTCTAAATTCTAGCTCAAACATTGTCCAAAAATTGCCAAAATTTACAGATGGGCTAAGAAAAATATGGGGAATCCAATTCTGCAATCAGATTTCAATTTGGACATAGTTTGTATCAAATTCAAAATCAAATTTGAATTCAAATATGGGTATAAGCCTTATTGAAATAAATAGTAGCTGAGGTCCATAAATCTCCAAACTTTGAAACAAAGTCCCATGAACCATAAAAGGTCTTAGGAAAAATTAGGGGTTGATTTGGGCAAAGTTTAGTGCAAAGCTAAATTTGATATCGACACGAAATGAATCCCTTGTACGTGTCCAAACAAGTGGAAGATGTACTTCAAAAATCTTGAAAATTTTCTATCAAGCTATTCAAGATATTTAAGAGTCCACGGAAAAATTTGGAGCCTTGGATTTGAATCTTTTTAGCAGGGCCAAATATGCATAGCAACATAATGAAATTACATTTGTTTTGATTTTTATATTGTTGCAATAAAATTTGCCCTAGCCATTTTAATCAATTAACTTCCCAACTTTGCAGAAAGGTTTAATTAAAATGTTCTAGGATTAGGGTGAAGTCCAGTCCTCAGGTTAATAAGATTAAACATGAGTAGAAAGAAAACTTTTTAGTGAGGTCAAGTTCATGTGCACAACTATTTTGACCTCCATTAGGTTTGATAAACAACTTGTAGTTGAACTTCACAAGAAAAGAAAAAGTGGGATTTTACAAATTAGGCCTTTTAATTGTAGCAATAAGAGTCCTTTGAATGCTTATGCCACTAGAGATCCGTCTGTATTCCCGTTGGTGGAGTTGGTCCGGAGGCTTGACACGTGGCGGCTCTAGAGCATTCCCTTGCGGGGAGGTAGGTCCGAAGCTGGTATACACGTGGAGGCACCGGAGCTTTTTTCTAAAAGGTGTTAGGTCGGGGGTCACTGTACACGTTCAAGTGCGGAGCTCCCCTATGTAGGGGGTTTGGCTACGGTCTCGTGTTACAGGTGGCAGTGTCAGAGCTCCCCTATGTAGGAGGTTGGTCCAGTGCAGTTTGACACATGGGGCCTATGGAGGTCTTCAACTTTGACAGGTGGAACTCCCTTGCACTTCTTGCGGTATCATGGGGTACCTGGTACGCAGGGTACCGGCAGTGGCCCTCGGGCCCACCCGTGGGAGAAACCCTTTGGGTTAAATTATTCTACCGAAGGTGGGGCCATCCTCGATTCTCGTGTTGTAACTTCAAAGGTATTTTGATGTGTCGTTGGGGCGATGGTTTCGGGTTAAATCATTGCTGCATGGCTTGTTTTGAATGCAGCAGATGAGATCTTTGAGTGCAGATCTCATGCAACTGAAGGTCGCCGGTTCCCAATACAAAAATTCGGTTCCGAGCACCTTATCAGACTGCCGCCCTCAGGCTTCCCTCCGCCCACCATGACAACAGTTCGCTTGAGGTAATAACCTCGACTCCTTTGTCAGGGTGGCCCTGGGCCCATTTGTCATTGACGGGGTAGATTTTTTGTAATGTGGACTTGCTCTCGTTGCGGTATCCATCCAAGCGTCGTGGAGGCTTACTTAAGAAGGAAAGTCTGCACAGTTTGAGGACTCTATACGCTTTCGATCAAACTCGCGTTTAGAGCCTCCAAACTTTGCCTAGCTTTCTCCTCTTTCGCTCCGCTTTGCCGCACCCAGAACAAGGAAAATCTAATGAAGGTTCCGACCTTCATGGGATGGTCCAACAATTCCTTCAACAACTTGGTCCGTGCCGGCATGCTACACTTCAAGAAGGAGCACCACGGAGAGATGGTGTTCTTTTCAGCGTAGGCCATGGTGGGACTGATCCCACCTTTTTCAAGTTTGATTCTGATGTTGCTCCACTTCTATGTCCTCCAACTACATCACCTCGACCCACACTCCCTCCTGCTTGTGGCGACTTTCGTCCACTTCTGCGAGATATGGGTGGGAGTGTCTCCCTACGTCGAACTGTTCCGGACCTTCTTCACAGCCCATACCACCGGCAAGGGGACAGAGTTGTTTGGATTATACTACTTCGTTAAGCGCAAGAGCTGGCCCTTCAAGTACTTGAAGTAATTCCCCTCCGGCAAATGGGATGACTGTAAGAAGGATTGGATTGTCATTGCAGTGGAGGAGCACGATAGGTTCGAGATGCCGCAAGGACTCCCCAACTACGACACCGATGCCTGGAATGTAGTTCCGAAGCTCTCAGATGCATTTAACCCTGCCTGACAAGAATCCGACAATGTGTGTAGGGTGGAGTGACCCCCGAGTTGGTCTTTGGAAATTTCTTGGTGAACAGGTGGGCTCTGCTGAGGAGGAGGGAGAAGCTCGCCTTGGATTTTAACATTGTGATGGATGACGACCGGACTGAAACTGGTTTTAAATCCAACTTGGAAGACAAACCTTTGAAGCTCCATCTCAAGAAATTTCAGCACGGGTCTATTGCTGATGATGCCTTAGCTCCGCCGTCTACTTTCCTGCCTCTAAACATGATTCCAGAGATTAGCACGGAGCTCCTGAGAAAGATGCCGGCGCAAGAAAACCTCGGTGAGGTGGAGAAGCGTAGGGTCTCTAGGGTTCTAATACCCGAAGCTTCCGGGGAGGTGTTCGCCCCTACGCTGAGCCGAAAAGTTGATGACATCGGCAAGGGAAAGGGCAAGGAGCCAGCCGAATCTTCCAGCCGAAAGAGGAAGTTGAAGCACGCTGATGGGAGCACTATCAGGTCTGCTCCATCTACAACTGCCCCTTCTCCCCGGTGTGGGAGATCTTCTGCGGTGAAACCTCCTTCGGTGCAAGCGTCCTCGAGAGGCACCAGTTCTGTACAGTCGACTCCAGTTCTGGCCCCAACTACAGGCTCCAGGTCCGATAGTCCTTCCAAGCCAAGGAATACCTCGGCTCAGGCAATACCAACAATGACAGCAGGATCCGGACGACATTTTGGAGCTCCCTCCGGGCCAACCACAACAAGTTTCGGCTCTGAGCCTCCGGCGAAGAAGTTCCTCGCCGATTGTACCGGTAGCTTCCCAAGGTAAGCTTTGCTTTTTCACCTTGATTTTCCACTCTTATTTTTGTCATGTTTTGAATTTTCTAATTTTTTTGACTAAAGGGCATCAAAGACGGGGTCTAAAGCTCTGGCCTCTGTTGCAATGAATGAAACAGTGCGGACGAAAACTCAAGCTTCAACCCTCGTGCATCCTCAAGTGGTGGCAAAGGTCACGGGAGCTCTAGTGCCAACTGTCGTGGATCTAGATTCAGAGTCATCACCGGAGACTCCTGTGGTAACGCCGTACCAAGGGGGAGACATGCATGAAGTCACTCAAGTAATGGCGTCACCAGCGACTAAGCTCCAGCACAGGATGCGGAGATGGTGGAAGCTCCGACATCAGGGCCAGAGGTAATTGAGGCTCCGCTCATAGTGCCAAAAGTTGTTGTTGAGCCGATAAATGAACCGGTAGTGCCAGAAGCTCCAGCTCTTGAGTCGGAAATTGTTGATGCTTCGGCAACCAAGTCAGTGGTACTTGAAGTTCTGGCACTTGAGCCGAAAGTTGTTGAAGCTCCGGCACTTGAGCCGGAGGAAGCTGATGTATCGGCACCTGAGCCGGCGATGGAAATGGCTTCGGGGAAGCTCCAACAAACTCCCCAGAAGTAACTACCCTAGAGGTTTCCATGCCCGAAGCGAAGCACCATGAAGAGGTGGTGGCAGGCTCGCCACCCGCAGAGCCAACAGTTGAAAGTTCCTACGGCAGGACCTTGGGCATCGGCTCCGAAGGTAGAAGTTCCCCTAGTGGGTTCTTCCTCAGCTGTCGCCGAAGAGCTCCCGAAGGGCGGCCCCAGTGCCATAGAAGCATAGGGAACCACGCTTGTGGCATGGGACCCTATTTTTGTTATTGATGACCCCTTGGAGCCAGCGGAGGTGACCCCGGCAGGTCCGGATCCTATTCCCATGGCATTGTCCATAGACAATGCTTGCTCGAGCCTCCAAAAAGTTCAGCTCGCCTTCAATCATGACAGCAAGGTCCATGAAGAGAAGCGCCATACCTTGAGGTGTTTGCGCAACTGACTCCATTTCAAGACCAAGCTTGCTCAGATGAGGCTTGCTGATCGGAAGGAGTGGGTCAAGAGGAAAATGGCCCGGATGGAATACTGGGGCAAACTGCTGGAAGAGATGGAGGCCACCATCAGGGCTCTCGATGCAAATTCTTGGGAGATCCTCGAGCATGCCAAGGAAAGGAGTGACGCTGCTGACGAGTGTCATGACGACCTCAATGAATTAAATGAGGTCCTCCTGAAGCGTCGAGCAGACCTTGATGCAAGAGAAGAGAAGCTCCTGGAATAGCAGGAGGATGTTTTGAAAAGGGAGGAAGAGCTCGGTCAGAAGTTGACTCTGACTGAGCAAAATTTGGCATATCGCTCTAAGAAGTTTGATCTACAGAGTAAGGAGGAGGAGGAAAAGTACTGGAAACTGGGGCAAGAGCTCTCGAAGAGAGAAGCTGATGTTGCCACTAGGGAAGGGAAAGTAAGAGGCAGGGAGAAGGACTTGGCGGGATGGCAGAACTGCATCAACCTCAGGGAGACGGAGCTAGCTATGCGCGAAAATCAAGTAGCTAAGAATATGCAGAAACATGCCAAAGCGGTTAAGCGCCTCACTCGGGAAAGATCGGAGCTAGCGGCCACTCGGAGGTCATTGGAGAAGCGGTGGAGCTTGAGGGCAACTGAATCCCTGCTGGTATGGGATTTCCTCGGGCGTGCAGACAGAAACCTTGTGTCCCTTGTCTTCAGACCAGTACGTCCGGAGGACCAAGCACAGGAGCTGGACAAAATGCTGGTGGCGCTTTGCTCTGCTGGCAGTAAACTCGACGCAATGGGTGATGTCATCCCTGATCACCTGGAGACAGAGGGAAAATCTCTGGCCAAAAACATCGCCGAGTATGTCTTGGCATGCTACAAAAGCCAAGACCCTCAATTTTCTCTCGATCCGGTCTTTGACGAACTCATTGCCGAAGAGGAGGATGCCGCCAAAGCTAGTGTCCAAGAGGCAGTTGAGAAGGTTGCTTCGTTTTTCCGCATGACTTAGACCCTCCTGTAGCTAGGACCTTTTCCTTTTGTCTTTTGATGTAACCCTGATTTTGTAATCCAATACTTTGAATGAATAAAATCCACTATTTCGGCAATGAATTCCATTTTGTTGTCCTTGTCTTCAATACATTGTCCCGCCCCGTATCTTGTTTGCCCTCTGGTAGATGTACACAATTTGATTGCGAACATGTACCAAAAGGATTTGACGATGTATTGATGACTTGGCCACTTCGAAATTATTCTTTTAGGTCTGAAGTTTATTTCTGACTTCTCTAAGGTGCTTTTGTAGCGTCGACGGCGAGCCCACTGGGGATGTCGGAGCTTGATAGGTCCAACGGCACCCACTATCAACGCATAGAACATCGACAGCAGGGCCACAGGGGATGTTGGAGCTTGATAGGTCTAACGGCCCCCACCATCAATGCGTAGAATGTCAGCGGCGGGCCCCTGGGGCTGTCGGAGCTCGACAAGTTCGATGGCTGCCACCACCAACCCGTATAACGTCGACGGCGGGCCCCCTGGGGATGTCGGAGCTTGATAGGTCCGACGGCCCCCACCATCAACGCGTAGAACGTCGACGGTGAATCCCTTGGGTGGTTGTGCCATCTTCCCTTGGATTATACTTTATGTCAACGTCTGACCCTCAGGGAATTTGTCGGAGCTTGTTAGCTTTGGCGGCACCCACTTTCAACATTTGAACACGTCGACGGCGGGCCCCCTCGGGTAATGTCAGAGCTTAATAGCTCAGGCATTGTCCACCATTGCTGGGTTTTTTTATTTTCCTGTACATTAAAGACAAGAAAAAGATTAAAACACGTCATCTTATCTATTAATTTTCCGTGATTTATTGTTCTTATTTGAGTTTTGGATCATAAGAAATTCAGTATAAAAACAAGCACATTGATGTAATCTCTCCAGATCCTCATGATTTTTTAGTGTTCACCCTACTCAGGCTTGCGGGGATGTAGGTAGAGTGGCGTTCTTAGGGTGCAGAACGAGGCTAAGTCGATAGCACACACTAGACCTATGTTGGCTTGGCGTTCAGGCAAGTAGACTATGCAGCAATGTTAAGATCCAAAGAGACCAACGATATAAATTGTAACAAATATGAATAACTTGGACTAAAACTTAAAAAGAATTGCACAACTTTATTATAGACAAGAAGGATAAAAGATAATAATTTGAAAGACTGATCCTTGTACAAAAATAAATTCACGTGGAGTCTGTTTTCACACAATAATGTCTTTCATTATAGGTTCGGATTACACGGGAGACAAGGACACACTTAGGGTACATGACCAGGCTAAGTGTGCGATACATCTTGTACTAGCTCGAGGCACGCAGGTACACTTTTAGTACAATTATTGTGTCAAGTGTTGCTTGAACTTCACGAACCCTCCTGGAGGGGTCCGAATGTTCTCCCTGTGGACCTACCTGTCTCTGTATATTGACTCTATAACATACATTGTGTGTAATTACGGACTCACCTCCGTGATCCTAAGCATAAAACTTACGGAGGTGCTCGATGTTTCAAGGATTGGGAAGCGGAGTCCCATCCTCAGTTGTCAAGCGAACGCATCTGGGACGGGATACTTTGATCACTCGGAAGGGACCTTCTCAGCTAGGGGAAAGTTTGTTCATCCCTTCACGAGTTAGTATTTTCCGCAGCATCAGATCGCCTTCTTCGAGCTGTTGGTTACACACATGCCTTTGATGATAGCGCCGAAGCTCTTGGCAATATTGTGCATTCCAAACAGCTGCTTGGAACCTTCACTTGTCAACGAGGTCAAGGTCTTCACGCCAAAGTTGATCCTGAGTGGCTTCGTTGAAGGTCCGTACCTGGAGCGATGCCATGGTGATTTCTGGAGGAAGGACTGCTTCTGCTCCGTACACCGAGAAAAAGGGTGTCTCTCCATTTGACCGGTTAGGTGTATTCCTACATGCCCACAGTGCGGACGGAAGCTCTTTGATCCAGTTGTCTCAATGCTTGTTCAGGCGCTCATATGTGCGCGTCTTGGGTCCTTTTAAGATTTCTGCATTTGCACTCTCGGCTTGACCATTGCTTGCTGGGTGAGCTACTGATGCATAGCTGACTTGAATGTCGTGGTCTTCGCAAAATTCTTGGAATGCATCACTTGTAAATTGGGTTCCATTGTTAGTTATGACCTTGACGGGAACTCCAAATCTGCATATTATGGACTTCAAGAACTTGATTGCTGATTGTTTTTTTATTGTAACAACTAGAGTAGCTTCAGACCATTCGGTGAACTTGTCGATGGCGACATACAGGAACCTGTAACCTCCGATAGCTTTTGGGATACGTCCCAAGATATCCATACCCCACACAACGAATGTCCATGTAGGAGGAATCATTTATAGTGACTGAGCCGGTGTGTGAATTTGTTCTACGTGAAACTGGCACGCTTCACATTTTTTCACCAACTTCACTATGTCCTGGAGTGTTGTAGGCCAGTAGAAGCCGTGCCAAAAGGCTTTACCGACCAACGTGTGGGAAGACACATGGTTCCCACACTCGCCTCCATGGATCTCCGCGAGGAGTTTGCGGCCTTCTTCCCTTGCAATGCACTGCATTAGGACGCCGTTAGCATCGCGCCGGTAGAGATCCCCATCTACAATTGTGTATCTTTTAACTAATCTGATGATCTGGTCAGTGGATACATCGTCTTTAGGAAGGATGTTGTCTTTCAAGTAGCTCCTTATCTTCGAGACCCATGCATCGGAGCTAACTTGAGCTTCTGAGTCTTGCGTGCTGGGTTGCTCGGAGCTTCCGATAGCACCTACGACCCATGGTGGACTCCATGGTAATAGGGCCACCAGAACCACCAGCTTCGAGGTGCTGGTCTCGCCCTCTTCGCTCAGTTCGGCAGGCTGAGCTGTTGGTCTTGACAAACTCCGGACGAAGATTCCGTCAGAAGTCGTAGCTCTGGTTGAAGCCTTCGTCGAGAGTTTGTCGATTTTAGTGTTATGGAGACGCTGAACATGGTGGAAATCCAGGACGTTGAAGTCTTTCTGAGGCCTTTGGACTTGAAGGAGATAAGCGGCTAGCTAGGGGTTGTTGCAACAGCGTTCACCATTGTCTTCTTTTATGATGAGCTGCAAATCACCCTTCACCGACAGCTGTTTGACACCATAGGATAGTGCCACCTTAAGCCCGTAGATGATAGCTTCATACTCGGCCATGTTGTTGGTTGCCTTGAAGTCAAGGTGAACCGTGTATTGACTTTTTCCCTAGTCAGAGCAAGGAGAAGGACTCCAGGTCTGACCCCCTGCTTCTGCACGGAACCGTCGAAGTAGAGAGTCCAGTGAGGTTCGATGAAGACCAAGACCTTGGGTTTCGGCTTCTGCTCACTAGGGCCCCATGATTTGATGTAGAAGGAGTCCACTCCGCCATGAAGTCATCCAAAGCCTGACTTTTGATTGCTTGTCGAAGCACGAATTCAAGATCAAACTCGGCCAGCTCTGCTGCCCACTTGGCGATGTTCCCAGTAGAATTAGGGTTATGCAATATAGAATGCAGTGGATAAGAAGTTACAACTGATATCTTGTGGGCTTGGAAATAATGACGAAGCTTCCTTGAGGCCATAATAATTCAGTAAAGCAGCTTATGCACCTCGATGTATCTGGTCTTGGCATTGTGGAGTACTTCACTGATGATGTACACTGTGCGCTGGAAGGTCTGGACCCTCTCAGAGGGGCCCATGGATTCATCTCCATTGGCCCGGACCCTCGCGGAGGGGTCCAGACCTTCTTGTTGAGCTTCATGGACCCTACCAGAAGGGTCCAAAACTTCTTCTTGTTCAATCCAATCCCTCACTAAGGGGTTCAGATCTTCTTGAGCAGCCGTGGAAACTCTCATAGATGAGAGAGGTTGATCTTCTAGCAGTCCACCTTGAAGATTTCTTCCTGCGGGCTGGGACCCAGACTCACCTTCAGGTAGCTCTGGACCCTCCCACAGGGGTCTAGGATCCTGAATTGGATGTGGCTCCTGTCTTTCCTTGACCAGGACCATGCTCACAACTTCTGTAAATGCAGAAATATAATGCAGTAGAGGCTTACCAGGGTTTAGAGCTACCAAGATTGGTAGGGTGGTGAGGAGCTGCTTGAGCTCTTGGAACGCCTTTTCTTCTTCTTCGGACCAATGGAATGGTCTGGTCTTCCTCAATAGCTTGAAGAAGGGAAGTGCCCACTCTGCCAGCCTTGAAATGAACTGGCTAAATGCGGCTAGACATCCAGTTAGTTTCTAGACGTCCTTGATGCGGGCTGGAGGCCGCATGTCTTCTATAGCCTTGATCTTCGCCGTGTTTGCCTCTATTCCACGGTGAGTCACCATGAAACCAAGGAGCTTCCAGGAGCTAACCCCGAAGACACACTTGTCCGGGTTCAGCTTGGTGCGCGTGATGCGCAGCTTGTCAAAGACAACTTGCAAGTTGTCAAGGAGTGATTCCTTGTTCTTGATCTTCACAATGATGTCATCGACGTACACCTCCACCAAGTCTCTAATTAGCTCTCCAAATGTTTTTTACATAGCTCGCACAAAGGTTGAAGCAACATTTTTTAGACCAAAGGGCATGGCAGTATAACAGTACAATCCATCTACTGTTATGAAGGCAGTATGCTCTTCATCTTCCTAGACATTTGGATTTGATGATATCCAGAGTATGCATCTAGGAAACACAATAGCTCACACCCGGAGGTGGAGTCCACTATTTGATCTATCCTGGTTAGTGGAAATGGTTCTTTTGGACATGCCTTATTTAGTGTGGTGTACTTGATACACATCTGAAGCTTCCCTCCGGCCTTAGGTACAACGACTGGGTTTGCCAGCCATTTCGGATGGAAAACTTCCCGGATAAATCCTGCTTTGAGCAATTTCTTGATCTCCTGTCAAATGAAGTTTTGTCGCTCAACTGATTGTTTCCAAGGCTTCTGGTGTACAGGCTGTGCGTCGGGATAAATTTTCAGATTGTGCTCAATCACCTCCCTAGGGATCCCAGGCATTTGTGACGGTTTCCAAGAAAACACTTCAACATTAGCCCAGAGGAAAGTGATGAGCCCGAGTTGCTATTTGTTGTTCAATCCTCCAGATATACATGTGGTATGAGCATCATCAAAACCGATTTGGACGACTTTGACGGGAACGTCGGTGTAGCCGCTTGGTTACACACGTGGTGTAGAGGTTGAGCCTCGTTGACGAGTGCTCGAGGGTTGACCAATAAGCTCTTTGCCGGAGCTTCCTTCTTGCACTGTGGCGAGCGCATGGGGTTCCTCTAGCGCGGTGACTCCTGTAGTGCGGTCTCCACGGACCCGGAGAACACCTGAAGGTGTCGGCATATTCAATACCAGATAGCCGTAGTGAGCTGCGGCCATGAACCTGTACAAGGCGGGCCATCCCAGGATGGCGTTGAAGGGTAGACTGATGTGAGCGACATCGAAGACCAGCTTCCCAGTCCTGTATTTCTGCCATCTCCTAAAGGTCACCAGGAGAGTGATGGATCCGAGGGGGCTGATGGCCCCCGGACCTACCCCAGAGAAAGGTCATGAGGGGAGATGGCCCGAGAGTTGTAGCTGGATCTTCATGAATGCTTCAAATCTCAAGATATCGAGCGCTGCACCTCCGTCTACAAGAACATGTTAGAGATGAACATTATTGATGGTCGGAGATACCATCAGCGGGAGTTGGCCAGCTCCGACCATGTTCCTAGGGCAGTCTGATGCATCAAAAGTGATGGGTGTATCCATCCACTTCCGACGTGGTTCCGCCCTTGCAGTAGGAGCTATGGCAACCATTCCCCATCGCATTGTCTTGAGGACGCGGCAAGAGGTGGTATCCCAGGACCCTCAATATATGGTGTTGGGGGTCTTCCAATGCTCTTTTTCAGAGACGTCAGAGTCATCACCGATTGTGTTCTATACAGCCTTTAGGACCTTCTTGGGGTCCTGGAAGCCTAGCTTCGTTTCAGCCAGAGCTTTGTCAACCTTTTGCTTTCCTTCCTACTGACAGAAAGGAGCTTCTTCTCGGCGCTTGTTGTAGCGCTCGACAAGATTTTGGACCTCTCGACAGTCCTCCAGATTATGATTGTCGGTCTTGTGGATTGAAAACCACATCTTGGAACTACCGCCATCTTCTAATGAAGGTCAAGGTTGTTTTTTGGGGCGCTGCCCCCGGCCACCTGGAGTTGCAGCAGTTGCAGCTGTAGGCGCACCGGCCGATGGCTTTTTCTTGCAGTTGGTCTTCTTCTTCTTTTTGCCACTGCTGGAGGTAGTGGCTTCAGCTTTGGAAGGCTTTTTGTTAAACACTGGAGTTGTATTTGAGTGCATTTCTCGGTCCTCTGCGGCTCGAGCGCACTTGTCAGCCAGGCTGAACAACTCCGTGGCGCTAGTGACTTCTTTTGTCGCCATCTTCTCTAACATCTTCTTGTCCTGGACACCCTGTTGGAATGCGGCGATAACAGAAGCGTTTGATATGGAAGGGATGGTACTGCGTACCTGAGAAAATCGCTATATGAAGGATTGTAGCGATTCCCCTGTTGTTTGCTTCACAGCAAACAGGTCCAGTTTAGTGTCTGGTCGGGTGTAAGAGCTCCCAATGTTAGTAGTGAACTGTTGACATAGCTCCGCCCAACTGTTGATGGAGTCAGGCGGAAGACTCATGAACCAGGACCTGGCGGTCCCAGCCAAAGCCACAGGGAAGTAGTTGGCTACCACAGCCTCATTGTAAAAGCCCTAAATTCAATGTACAAAGTTCATGTAGGAGAAATTAAATTTGAATGAGGAAAAGGATATCAAATGGCAATTGGGAAATTAAACCAATTCAAACTTCAATAGAAAGAATTCAAAATTCAAATTTAGCTCATGGTCAAACTTTGACAAATTAAAAACCTGAGTTCACTATTAGCTTCCAAATATTCCAATTAGCACCCCTGTCAATTTTCCAGAAAATTTGGAGCTCAAATTCTATTTAATTTAATGGGAACATTGAGTTCTATTCAAATTCAAATTTGAATTTGAAATCCACCTGAAACTGAACCAATTGTGATATAAATTGCAGAATTGGGATCTCCACATTTGAATTGACCTCTCCACAAAAATCTGGAATTTTTGGACAAATGTAGGTAGAGGAATTAAAGTCCCAGAGATGGGATGAGGATGGGCGCAGTGGGACCCACTAGTCAGCCTCCCCTGTGACTGAACCGACGGAGGCTCTGTTTTCTCTGCTGTGACCACGTTTCAACGTCGGGAGAGGATGCCACTGCGAATTCTTTGCATGGGGCAAGCAGCTGTGTGGCCTAAGTCTCTCTCTCCCCTCTACTAAAGCTCCGGTTGCTGCCCCCCCCCCCCCCCCCCCCGACTCTTTTCATCACCCTTCTGTGAAAACAGTTCGCCGCCGCCATTTTCGCCGCCTTCCAACCACTTGCTTTGTGCTTCCATTCTAGCCTTCGGTTGCACAAGCTCTAGGAAAAAAAAGTAGAGCAACGACCTTGTCTAGCTTCTCCGACAATCCTTTCGTTGTTCACTGGGCTTATAAAACCGTAGTGTGCAGTCTCACCATCTCCATCGTTGAGTCACCGTGGACATCACCTCTGTCCACCGTGAAGCCGACGATATAGGCGGTTACAAGCCTCGATTTCAACAGAAGAAAGGAGCGCCAGGAGACCACAGTTCTCAAGGTGTAGACTGCAAACCTTTTCCTCCTTTATCGAGCGAGTATTCTTGATTTTCGTCTTGGCTCAGGTTTTCACTTTGAGCTAGGTCATCGATGAGATTCTGTTTCTATGCATGGTTATAGTTTAATCCACTTGTGAGATAGCTTCTATATGTCGGGGCGCATCATCTATATCAAGTGCCGATGAGAATAATCGACCACAGTCTGAGTATTCCAAGTTTTCCCCACCGCCATTGAAAAGCGCCGCAGGTCACCATCGAAGGCAACTTTGCCGACTATTCCACATAGTTTGCACCACCTAGCAACATTCATCATAATCCTAGGAATCTTCCCTGCCTTTTCCCGAGGTGGTTGAGCCATTCCAGAGTGATTTCGGCCATCGCTGAAACCCTAGCTCCGCCTTCGTCGTCGTGCCGCCATCTCCGGCCGTCGCCGCCACGATTTGACCCCACCATCGTCTTGGGTGGTCGATTTTAGGGTTAGGCGGTCAAGGCTAGACTGGGAGGAGGTCGACGCAATGATTCCGGTATGCGCCGCCGCTGCTTCGGCGAGGAGCACCGCCCCTTGGCGCGATGTAGACGAATACAGCGGGCCCCGCTTGTCAGTCGCTCGGCGAGGGGAGAAGGATCTGCTGTGGCGTTCGGATCCGGTGCGGCTACACGGGTTAACCATGTGGCCTTCGGTGCGGCCCAACTCTGAATTGCCCATTTCAAATGAGTGGCGCCGAGCTGATTTATTTGAATTTTCCCATTGGAAACTAATCCCAGAATTTGAGCCAACTTCAAAAAATCGATTTCTCCTCGTATATGTGCTCAGACATTTCCAAATAAATTATGGTAGATTCGTCTCAATCTCAACTAAGCAGTGGTGCAATTTGTTGGACATGAAACTCCCAGAATGTTCATAATTAATTCCTTTGAAATAACTATTGGGAAATTAATTACTCCTATTCTACTAATTGGAAAATTCCCAATTTTAGTCAGGACACTCTGCAAAATTCAGTTGATATCCAGTAAAAATTTCAAGTTCGTTGGATTTCATTTAATGGGTTGACCAATCTTCCAAATCTCTATGTAGTTAAAAAATTGAGAAAAGTACAGAATCAATTTCAGCCTTTTCCCCAAACTTGAAAAACAAATTTCTCCCTGTAGGAAGCTTATAAAATTGTGAACCAAATTTTCCTAGAACCAGAGAGACCCCTTCTGTATGGTACAACCACTGGTAGCCATGATAATCCTCCAGAATTACAACCAAAATTCAGAGAAGGCTTTTATTTGTTGGAATTTTAGAGACAACAAGCTTCCTTGAACATCCCCAATTTTTGGTCCAGATCTTCCTCATAGATCCTAGAGTCCACTTTAAAAATCCCAAAGCCAATTAAAATCATTTACATACATGGTTAATGTTTAAAAGATCATTTCTATAGTTTCTATATCACTCATGTACTTTATATATTGCATATCATATAGTGACCTAGATCGGGTAGGATCAGGAGCCTTTGGAGTCTCTACTTCCAGAAGCTAACTATCCCTCTAACTTGCAGCCAGGCAAGCCCCGGTTTGCATTTAAGTGTTATTTCAAATTTTCTATTTGTATCACTTATGTCTAGGATAAATCTTGTGCATTAGGGCTAAGGTGCTTGTTACTCCACTTGCATGACCCACAAATCCCATGGAGTATTGGGAGGTCTAGAGCTTGATGAGTAGACAATGTCATGCTAATGTTATAGGAACCCAATAGAACTCGAGTAGTTGGAATCTACTCGCGAGATAGGATTTTATCACACGGGATGAATTGGATCAAAGAATGGTTTAGAAATGTGAAACTGAGACTGAGCAGTGGGTGGGATGCTGCGAGACGTGGTCTCACGTGCGTAGCCCTGCTTGTGTCGATTGTGGACAGATCCGTGTGCGGCCCTGCTGGACAAGTTTGAACAGTACCGGATACATACTGGGCATATGGAACCCAGGAAACCGACATAACTTGATAACTTGGATGTCGAGGCATAGCCCATTGTCGATAGGGGTGGGCTGAGGGTAGTAAGGTGTAAATTCACCGGCGGGCACATACACGCTCCGTGCGGTAACCTTATGCCCGCGATGGTGGGACCGGTTTGGCATTTGAGTTCTCTTGTGAAAGGTGGTTGCGCATGACGTGGTGAGGAGCACGGCACGCTCCTTAGGCATGGTTGTACGTGACGTGTTTTTCGGGTGTGTCCTGATTCCAAACACCATCCCTCGCGTTAATAGAGTACCACTTGTTCACTGCGCTGTGACGTAGTAAATATTGAAGAAGTCAGGAGAATACGATGTATTGAAATAAAGATTGTTTGGCCACTATGTTTGCTATAGATTAGGATCATTAAAGTTACGGTTATTGAACAATTAAGCTGCTTCTATTAGCTTGTAAAATGATAATCAATTTATATGTGAGTCATTTACTGCTGCATCCATCCCCATGTTAAGTATCCCTGCATATAGAATTCCATGTTTAGGAGAGACGGTTAAGTCTTGCTGAGCCTTTGTGCTCATGGTTTCTATATTAAGTTGTTTGCAGGTGAGACATATGAGGAAGGGCCCGAGGATGAGGCGATGCCACCCTCGGGGTATACCGCCGAATGGGAGCCCTGCACACCGCATTAATTTGTGTATGGCTACTGTGCAGCATCTGCGGGCTGGACGGCTGTACTTTTGCATAGCTAGGCTGAGAGTTTAGCTATGAATATTAACTTTCGCTGTATATTAAGTATTGTAAAAGACTTCCGCTGTTTATATAAAAAAACATTGTATTTTGTCGCATTCTTCTCGTGTGTGCTCTTGTGTGCCGCATCGCACAACACAACCCTCTGCTATTCCTTGAATGTGTGGACCCCGGTCCTCACAGCCTGGTATCAGAGCCACATTGGGAATAGCATGCTCGAAAAGAACCTATTTTGAAAACTTAACAGTAGTCGAGTGAGGATTAGTACTATGCCAACATAAGGTCTATTATAGCATTAGTTACTTAAGGTGGCAAGCTAACTTATTTGTTATTAAATTTTGTAACGATGCCCCGACGTCAGGTAAGAGGTAAGGTATGCCACCGCAAGCAGATCAATTGCGGTAAGCTCACCATGCGAGAGGTGGCATGTGGTTGTTTCCGTGGCTTGGCACGGAAATGGTAATATAAGTCTCTGAAACATTCCATGTTTCTGAGAACATATGACATGCAGTAACCCAATGTGCTACAAAATTAGTGGGAGCCCCCGTCGGGTGGGACATAACCCGGTGCTAACCCCTACTGGTGCAGCACTATGCAAAGACGTGAGACCCCGTCGGATGGTAGAAAACCCGGTCATGTACCTCGAGACGTGGCTTAACTCGGGGCGGCCCGTATGGAATGATACGGGACGAATGTTTTTACTTTCAAATATAGTATTATGAACTGTTCGCCCGTGCGGGCTGTGCCGTACGGCACCATATGTTTGATCTATCGTTTGTGTGCAGATGCAGTCCATTAAACATGTTTAAGTAGCTCAAGTAGAAAACGTTTGCGAGTGAACATCATTACTGCCACCGTTGAGACGTATGCCGGAATACCGTCCTAGGATTCTCTTTGGTGAGGGCGTAGTACCGACATTGCATTCGAGTTTCATCAGGCACGTCGACGACTTTAATCGTTCTGATGGTATAACTTGACAACAAGTAAAAATTCCCAACTTAGGACCAAGGTTGAATTTGTAATCTCTATTTTTGAGCGTGCTGGTCAGATTTAAAAATTGATCGTGTGGTCGCTTGGATAAGAGAACATGTGATTTGGGACCTTGAGGAAGTCCTCCGTAAGTTTTATTTTCAGCTCCAAGGCAGATTTCAAGATTTAGAACTTGGGAACTCCATTTGAACTTAAAGTAACCAGTTCCTGGTTCAAACTTTGAAATGGACAGAAAATTTACGAAGTTTGGAACAGCATGAATTCATGTATAATTCACCTACGTAAGTCTACCATACTTAGTTGGAAAGTTTAGAGAGTCCTTTTACACTCTTCTGTTCAACTTCAAAGCAGAATTTCCTTGTAAACTATTGAAAAATGCAAAATTCCAAACTCTGTTAAATCTGGACAGAGACTAGACAGTTTATATACCCTGTTATTGTTTCTATCATATCTCTTTGTAGAATAAATGAGTGACTTCATATAAGGCATTTGTGTAAGCTTGAGGATGTATACAACAATTTTGTAATTTATGATTTTTCCATATATTGATGTTTTGTATCTGGAAAAATGTGGACAACATCAGCCTTTAACAGGGGAGGTGCTGTCAAGATTTTTCCAGAAAAACTGTCAATTTGCAAAAATCATATCTGCTCATACAGGAATTATCTAGGGGCAAATAAATACATTATGGAAAGCTAGTTGACGGTACTACAACTTTGTAGTTGAACTCCAGTCCAGAATGTGCCTCTAACTGGATGAAAATATCATGTTTCACAATACTGGTCAGATGGAACAAAACTGTGACAGAATTTCAGTGTTATGTTTCATTTGGCGTTTCAATTAGAATTCACTTTCATAATTAAATTTTCGTATCCATGATATGGTTATCAACCAGGTTTTTCGAATTTGAGTAGTTGACTCATTCAAGTCCTTATTTTATAGATGAAGGATGTCATGATATTGCCGGACGGATGGATGTTCTCCACGTGCGCCAACCGTATGGGCTTCCCGAGCCTGCTGCGGGAGGTGCTCCAACAGTTTGGCTTCATCGAGATGCCATGCTATTGGGGTCAGGAAACAGTTGACAGAGGTGTACTGTCATGTACCGTCCTGGTGGACATTCTGGCAAGTCCGCGTTTCTATGGATGGGCTCCTTTTTCGGTCACGATCCAGATAGCTCATTTGGAGGACACGTGGGCCTTTGCAGTGGGCGAACCACTTATGAAGCTTTGTGAGCTTCATCAAGATGCCATGGCTGGGACACCATTTGCTCTTCTAACAGTCCGTGGTGATGCTGTTTTTGAGTGGCAACATCGTATGATGGCGGCCTATCGCCCCTATGGCGACACCACCTTGACAACACTTGGGACATTTGCTGCTGCCTCAAGCATGGTGGTTCTTGCACAAAGGGCAATCCTGCAGGAGCATGTCGATGCCTTGATGCAAGCAACTGAATGGGGTGACACTCTTGATTATATCAATGGGAACCTACGTTGGTTTCTGGCTCCGACGAATCACCGATTAAATCAATTCGAGGATCACTTGCATCACACTCGCACGAGACTGCAAAAAGCTCGTGCCGGACTGAGGCAAACTCGCATGGAACTGCAGCAAGCTCGTGAGGGGCTGCAGGCGAGTCAGTTGGAGGTGCAACAACATCAAGAACAGCTGTTGGTAGCCACTGAGGAACGAGATGCAGTCATCAAAGAAGCCCAGAATTGGGAGTACGAGGCAGAACAACTTCAGGATAACGTGATTGAGGCCGAAGCACAATTGCAACCAGTGGTGTATCAACCGGCTCATGATGTACCACTGAATATGGGTGAACATGTGCCTTCACATCCTGAAGACGAAGAAGATCCGTAGATATTAGAGTACGCCAATGACGATGCATCGGAGTAGGATGGGGCAGCACTACTGCCATCATGGGACAACGTCTAGTTAGTAGTTGCTCATGTTTATTCTGTGGCCATGTTTGTGTCATATTATAAATAGTAGTGGGTGTGTAGAAGATGACAAGGTGTGTATAACGACTTATGTAGACCAAGTATAGTTGAGATGCACTTCCATAGAGGGAGTCCGTCATTTTGGAAATCACAATTGTACACTTGGTCATGAGATAATATATCTTGTATAAAGTTTGTACTTTATCAATATATGTGCATGTTATGCAATTATCACATTGTCAATACTCGCACTACTATGGTATAAAATGGATGAAGAAAACAAACATGTTGCTGATTTAAATCATGTGGATGAAAAATGGTTCGTACGCGTTCGATGCCCGAGATGGGAGGCTCAAGCCATGGTCGTGAGGATGAATATCCGACCCGAGATCAAGCTGCGACACCGCAGCAACACGTTCCATCACCACCACCTCCTGAACCTCCGAGGACACTCGCGGAGATTCTGGCATCAATACTCGGCTCGCGCAACGAGCAAACCGAGTTACTGCGGATGTTGGTTCAGAATTCGTCCCGTCAAGGGGGACGACAAGACAATTGGCCGCGTCAGCCCCAACAAAGCTCGTATTTGGATTTCTTGGCGACACATCCACCAGTCTTCGCGGAGGCCGAGGAAACTCTGGAGGCGGACAACTTCATCCGCACTCTTGAGGCGAAGTTCGGTTTACTACGGTGCACCGAACAGCAGAAGGCGCTATTTGCAGTGTAACAGCTTCAAGGATCCGCCGGTGCTTGGTGGGCGAACTTCGTCGCCTCACTACCGGCAGGTCATACGGTCACTTGGATCGAATTTCGGGAGGCATTCCGCGCCTACCATATCCCTCCCGGAATAATGAAGAGGAAGCTTCAAGAATTCTTGGAGCTAAAGCAAGGCGGGAGGAGTGCCCACGGATACTCCCGTGCATTCAACCACTTGGCGAAGTACGCGCCTGAGTATGTGGGGACGGAAGACAAAAAGAAGGACATATTCTTCCGGGGCCTGAATCCAAAGATGAAGGTCCAACTAGCACAGAGCAATCGCGGCACCTTCAACAACATAGTCAATGTCGCGATTATACAGGAAGATGCTTAACACGAGCTCGTTTCTGATGAGAGGAAACAATGCGCGCCATCGAGCAGCAGCGGTGGTGATCCGCAGAAGTACCGTCTGGTGTATCGCTCACCATCCGGTCAGCGATGGTAACCACCGGCGCGACCGCAGCAATTCTCCGTTCGATCTTTCAACGTGACGCGTCTTCAACCACCATATCCGCAACAGCAGCAGCAGCAAAAGGATGGTCCCGCATCCATATCCCCCTCCATTACGTGCACCGGGATTCTGTCCACAGCTTGGAGGGAACCTGACACAATACACGTGCTACACGTGTGGCCGTGTCGGGCATTTTGCGAAGGGCTCCCCCGAACAGCGACAAGGCAACACGCAATGCACCATATCGGGGTGCAGGTAAACCCCACAACCAGCCCAATAAACCAGCACCAAAACCCGGCAACATCCACCATTTAGATCTCGGAGACGTGCCAGAACGCGAACCCGTTCTCGCGGGTACGTTTTTTCTACTTGCTCATCCCGTAGTCATATTATTTGACTCCGGTGCCACCCATAATTTCATTAGCCAATCATATGTTATCAAGCATCAATTATATATCACTCCCACAGAAAGTCCATATTTGATTTGCTCTCCAGGTGGGAAAAAAGCAGCGGACATGAAAGTCCATAAAACACAACTTAAGATGGGTGGGAATATCTATCCGACTTATCTAATTATATTATAGGGTCAAAGGCTTGATGTCATCTTAGAGATGTCGTGGCTGCACCATCTTGGTGCTGTTCTCGACATTGTTCCACGTGTGGTCCATTTGAACTCTCCGCTACATGAACCACACAATCTCATTCTAGACCGCCTTATCCAAGAAATTCCAGCCACCTACAGCACGGAAGCCACAAAGCTTGAGGACATTCCTGTGGTCCGTGAGTACCCAGTCGTGTTTCCCGACGACTTTCCGGGTATGCCACCGGATAGAGATATCGTGTTCAAGATTGAACTCATTCCGGGAACCACGCCTTTTTCCGGAAGGCCGTACAAAATGGCACCAAATGAATTGGTGGAATTAAAGGAGCATTTGAAGGACCTGGTGGACAAATGTCTCATACGCCCAAGTGCATCACCTTGGGGCTGCTCCACATTATTTGTGATGAAAAAGTACAACATGTTGCGCCTATGTGTGGACTATCGTCCGCTCAACGCCGTGATGATCAAGAACAAGTATCCACTACCACGCATCGATATTTTATTCGATCAATTAGTGGGTACTAAAGTATTTTGAAAGATGGATCTTCTATCCGGATATCATCAAATAATATCCGATTGAATGATATATCGAAGACGGCATTCTCAACGAGATACGGGCTCTATGAATATCTCATCATTTCGTTCAGGCATACCAACACGCCGGCTCACTTCATGTACCTCATGAATTCAGTGTTTATGCAGGAGTTGGACAAGCTTGTTGTTGTCTTCATCGACGACATTTTAGTGTATTCAAAATCAGAGGAATAACATGCCAAACACTTGCATATCGTGCTCCAACGATTGCAAGATCAAAAGCTTTATGCAAATTTCAGCAAGTGTGAGTTTTGGATCAAACAAGTACCATTTCTTGGTCACATTATTTCAGCAGAGGGTATCGCTGTTGATCCAAGAAAAATTGTGCAAGTGCTGAAATGGATGTCTCCAATGTCCATACACAAAGTTCGCAGCTTTCTCGGATTAGTGGGATATTATCGGAGGTTCATTCTGAGCTTCTCAAAAATCGGTAAACCAATGACGGAGCTGCTGAAAAGGGGGACTAAATATATATGGAACAAGGCATGTGTGGATGCATTTCCAGCATTGGTGAAACACCTCACAACATCCCCAGTGTTAGCTCAGCCGGATACGACCAAATCTTTCGATGTGTATTGTGATGCGTCCGGCATTGGTCTCAGTTGCGTGCTAATGCAATAAGGCCGTGTGATCACGTATGGATCACGGCAGCTCCGAAATCATGAGCAGAATTATCAAACTCATGACCTTGAACTTGCTGCCGTGGTACTCGATTTGAAAATGTGGAGGCATTATTTAATCAGAAATTTAGTGCACCTCTACACCGATCACAAGAGCCTGAAATATATCTTCACTTAGAAGAACTGAATATGCGGCAGCGAAGATGGTTAGAACTGATCAAAGACTATGAGATTGAAATTCATTACCATCCCGGCAAGGCAAATGTAGTTGCCGATGTGCTGAGCCGCAAGTCTCAGGTCAACAATCTGTCCATTACTCAGATGGAAGAGGACGAGCCGAGTTTATACTTGGTTCCATATGGAGCGCTATATAATCTTTCTCTCATACCTACCATATGAGAGGATATTATGGAATATCAAAAGAATGACGTGGGTATGTCGCACATTCATAGGAGAATGAACAATTGGGAAATGAAGTGCTTACGAAGTGATGAACATGGTACTCTATGGTTCAAAGCCCGTATAGTGGTACCCCGTGATATGAAACTTCGGAAGAAAATCTTGGATGAAGTTCACTTGTCCAAGTACTCTGTTCATCCGGGCAGCAACAAGATGTACCAAGATTTAAAAACCAGATTTTGGTGGACATAGATGAAGAGAGAAATTGCAAAGTATGTATCGGAGTGTGATACGTGTCGGCGGATGAAAGCCGACCGCATAAGAAAGGCTGGACAGCTGCAACCATTAAAAATCCCGGCATGGAAATGGGAGGACATTAGTATGGATTTTATCATCGGATTACCTCTCACATTCCACAAGCATGATTCGATTTGGGTGATAGTCGATCGACTAACCAAATCAGTTCATTTCATCCCTGTACATACAAAGTACATTGCCAAGAAGTATGCGCAATTGTATATTGCAAGAGTCATGTGCTTGCACGGAGTTCCCCGGACGATTATTTTAGATCGTGGTGCGCTGTTCGTTGATCATTTTTGGGAGCATCTGCACTAGTCATTGGGGACGAAAGTGATCTGAAGCTCTGCATATCACCCGCAAACTGATGGTCAAACTGAGTGGGTGAATCATGTTTTGGAGGATATGCTACGCGCTTGTGCCATCCACCACGGTAAAAAATGGGATGATCATTTACCGTTGGCGGAGTTCTCATATAACAATGGTTACCAAGCGAGCATCAAGATGGCACCGTATGAAGCTCTCTACGGCCGGAAATGTCGCACACCACTCAATTTGTGTGAATCTGGGGAGCAGGTTATATACGGAATTGATCTTGCAAATGAAGCCGAAGAACGAGTACGAGTGATCCAAGCCAATCTCAAGGCTGCTCAATCTCGTCCGAAGAGCTATGCGGATAAAAGACGTCGACCTCTTCACTTTGACATCGGGGACCACGTTTATCTCCGTGTCTTTCCGATGAAAGGGATTCATTGTTTCAGAGTGAAGGGAAAACTTGCTCCACAATTCATCGGGCCATTCACCATCGGTGAAAAATGTGGACCCGTGGCCTATTGTTTGGAGTTACCGGCTTCACTTTTAGGAGTTCATAATGTATTTCATGTTTCTCAGCTGTGGAAATGTCTTAAATCCTCAGCTGAAATCCGCACCGAAGACATTGACGATCTCCAACCGGATCTCACTTATTCTGAGTATCCAATCCGGATTATCGATGAAAAGACTCACACCAACAGAAACCGGACATTGTACTACTACAAAGACTTGTGGAGCAACCATACCGCTGAGTAAGCGACATGGGAAAGCAAGGACTATCTCCGATCGAACTATCCGGAGTTATTATCATCGCATATCCGGTAATCTTTTTACCTCCATCTCTTTTATTTGTAATCTCGGGACGAGATTCTTTTAAGGGGGGGAGGAATGTAAAAGCCCTAAATTCAATGTACAAAGTTCACATAGGAGAAATTAAATTTGAGCGAGGAAAAGGAAATCAAATGGCAATTGGAAAATTAAACCTATTCAAACTTCAATAGAAAGGATTTAAAATTCAAAGTTAGCTCCTGTTCAAACTTTGCCAAATTAAAAATCTGAGTTCACCATTAGCTTCCAAATATTCCAATTAGAACCCCTGTCAATTTTCAGAAAATTTGGAGCGCAAATTCTATTTAATTCAATGGGTACATTGAGTTCTATTCAAATTCAAATTTGAATTTGAAATCCATCTGAAACTGAACCAATTGTGAAATCAAATTCAAGAATTGGGATCTACACATTTGAATTGACCTCTCCACAAAAATCTGGAATTTTTGGACAAATGTAGGTAGAGGAATTAAAGTTCGAGAGAAGGGATGAGGATGGGCACTGTGGGACCCACTAGTCAGCCTCTCCTGTGACTGAACCGACGGAGGCTCTGTTTTCTCTGCTGTGACAGTGCTTCAACGTCAGGAGAGGGTGCCACCAAGAATTCTTTGCATGGGGCAAGCAGCTGCGTGGCCTAAGTCTCTCTCTCTCCCCTCTACTAAAGCTGCGGTTGCTCCCCCCCCCCCCCCCCCCGACTCTTTTCGTCGCCCTTCCGTGAAAACAGTTTGCCGCCGCCATTTTCACCACCTTCCAATCACTTGTGTCATCCTTCCATTCTTGCCTTCGGTTGAGGAAGCTCCAAGCACCAAAAAGTAGTGCAACGACCTTGTCTAGCTTCTCCGACTATCCTTTTGCTGTTCACTGGGCTTATAAAACCGTAGTTCGCAGTCTCGCCTTCGCCATCATTGAGCCGCCATGGACATCACCTCTGTCAACCGTGAAGCCGACGATCTAGACAGTTACAAGCCTCGACTTCAACAGAAGAAAGGAGTGCCAGGACACCACGATTCGCACGGTGAAGACCTCAATCCTTTTCCTCCTTTATCGAGCGAGTATTCTTGATTTTTGTCTCGGCTCAGGTTTTCACTTTGAGCTAGGTCATCGATGGGATTCTGTTTCTATGTATGGTTATAGTTTAATCCAGTTGTGAGATAGATTCTATATGTCGGGGCGCATCATTTAGATCAAGTTCCGATGAGAATAACCGACCACGGTCTGAGTATTTCAAGTTTTCCCCACAACCATTGAAAAGTGCCGTGGGTCACCATCGAAGGCAACTTTGCTGACTATTCCACATCATTTACACCACCTAGAAACCTTCCTCATGATCCCAGGAATCTTCCCCGCCTTTTCCCGAGGTGGTTGAGCCATACCCGAGCGATTCCGGCCATCGCCGAAACCCTAGCTCTGCCGCTGTCGTCGGGCCGCCATCTCCAGCCGTCGCCGCCACGATTGGACCCCACCATCATCTTGTGCGGTCGATTTTAGGGTTAGGCGGTTAAGGCAAGACCGGGAGGAGGTCGACACAACGATTCCGGTGTGCGCCGCCGCTGCTCCGGCGAGGAGCGCCGCCCCCTGGCGCGAGGTAGACGAAGACAGCAGGCCCCGCTTATCAGTCGCTCGGGGAGGGGAGAAGGATCTGTTGTGGCGTTCGGATCCAGAGCGGCTACATGGGTTACCCCCGCGGCCCTAGGTGCAGCCCAACTCTGATTGGCCCATTTCAAATGAGTGGGGCCGAGCTGATTTATTTGAATTTTACCGTTGGAAACTAATTCAAGAATTTGAGCCAACTTCAAAAATCGATTTCTCCTAGTATAAGTGCTCACAAAATTCCAAATAAATTCTGGCAGATTCATCTCAATCTCAACTTTGCAGTGGTTCAATTTGTTGGACATGAAACTGCCAGAATGATCATAATTAATTACTTTGATCTAACTGCTTGGGAAATTATTTACTCCTGTTATTCTAATTGGAAAATTCCCAATTTTGGTCAGCGCACTCGCAAAAATTCAGTTGACCTCCAGTAAAAATTTCATGTTCATTGGACTTAATTTACTTGGTTGATCAATCTTCCAAATCTCTATGCAGTTAAAAAATTGAGAAAAGTACAGAATCAATTTCAGTTTTTTCCACAAACATGAAAAATAAATTTCTCCCTGTAGGAAGCTTAGAAAATTGTGAAACAAAGTTTCCCAAGATCAGTGAGACCTCCTCTGTACGGTACAACCACTGGTAGCCATGATAATCCTCCAGAAGTACAACCAAAATTCAAAGAAGGCTTTCACTTGTTGGAACTTTAGAGACAACAAGCTTCCTTGAACATCCCCAATTTTTGGTCCAGATCTTCCTCCTAGATCCTAGAGTCCACTGTAAAAATCCCAAAGCCAATTAAAATCATTTACGTACATGGTCAATGATTAAAAGATCTTTTCTATAGTTTCTATATCACTCATGTACTTTATATATTGCATATCATATAGTGACTGAGATCGAGGAGGACCCAGAGCCTTTGGAGACTCTACTTCCAGAAGAAAACTATCCCTCTGACTTGCAGCCAGGTAAGCCCCGGTTTGCACTGGGTCCACACATTCTAGGAATCACAGAGGGTGGTGATGTGCGATGCGACACCCACAGCACACAAGAAAAGAATACGACAAAATACAAAGTTTTATTTATATAAACCGCGGAAGTCTTTTACAATAATTAATATACAATGGAAGATAATAATCATAGCTAAACCCTCAGCCTAGCTATGCAAAAGTGCAGCTGTCCAGCCCGCGGACGCTACACACTAACCAGACACAAAATTACTGCAGCGTGCAGGGCTCCCATTCAGTGGTATAATCCGACGGGGGCATCGCCTCATCCTCGGGCCCTTCCACATAAGTCTCACATGCAAAAAACTTAATATAGCAACCGTGAGCACAAAGGTTCAACAAGACTTAACCGTCTCACCTAAACATGGAACTCTATATGCAGAGATACTTAACATAGGAATAGATATAGCAGTAAATGACTCGCGTATAGGTTAATCATCATTTTTACAAGTTAACAGCAGCAGCTTAAATGTTCAATAACAGTAACTTTAATGAGCCTAATCTATAGCAAACATAGGGGCAAAACATTTACATTTCAATACATCGTATTCTCCTGACTTCTTTAGTATTTACTACATCACGACACAGTGAACAACCGGTACTCAAATAACTGTGAGGGACGATGGTTGCAATGAGGGCACACCCGAATAACATGTCATGTACGCCCGTGCCTAAGGAGCGTTCCGTGCTCCGCGCTACGTCATACGCAGCAACCTTTCACAAGAGAACTCAAACGCCGAACTGGTCCCACCATCGCGGTCATAAGGTTCCCGCACGGAGCGTGTCTGTGCCCGCCGGCAAATTTACACCTGCTACCCACAGCCCACCCCTATCGACAATGGGCTATGCCTCGACATCCAAGTTATCAAGTTACATTGGTTTCCTGGGTTCCATATGCCCAGTATGCATCCGGTACTGTTCAAACTTGTCCAGTAGGACCGTACATTGATCGGTCCTCCATCAACACAAGTAGGGCTACGCACGTGAGACCACGTCTCGCTGCCTCATACCCGCTGCTCGGTCTCAATTTCACAATTCTAAACCATTCTTTGATTCAATTCATCCTGTGTGATAATATCATATCTCGCGAGTAGATTCCAACTACTCGACTTCTACCGGATTCCTATAAACAAGAGCATGGGGTTGTCTACTCATTAAGCTCTAGACCTACGCAATACATTATGGGATTTGTGGGTCATGCAATTGGAGTAGCAGGCACCTTAGCCCTAATGCATAAAATTCATCTTAGACATAAGTGATACAAATAGAAAAATTGAAATAGCACTTAAATGCAAACTAGTGCTTGCCTGGCTGCGAGTCAGAGGGGAAGTTAGCTTCTGGAAGTAGAGTCTCAAAGGGCTCCAGGTCCTCCTCCATCTCGGTCACTATATGATATGCAATATATAAAGTACATGAGTAATATAGAAACTATAGAAGATATCCTATAAATACTGATCATGTATGTAAATGATTTTAATTGGGTTCGGGATTTTTACAGTGGACACTAGAATCAATGAGGAAGATCTGTACTAAAAATTGGAGATGTTCAAGAAAGCTTGTTGTCTCTACAATTCCAACAATTAAAAGACTTCTATGAATTTCGGTTCTAGTTCTTTGTCATGGCTAAAAGTGGATGGTCATGGTAGAGGGGGTCTCACTGGTTCTGGTAAATTTTGTTTCACATTTTTCTGAGCCTCCTACAGGGAGAAATTGATTTATCAAATTTGAGGAAAAAGCTAAATTTGGTTCTGTACTTTTCCTAAGTTTTAACTACATAGAGATTTGGAACACTGATCCACCCAGTAAGTTAAGTCCAATGAACTTGAAATTTTTACAGGAGATCAAGTGAATTTTGGAGATTTCCCTGACCAAAATTAGGAATTTTGTAATTAGCAGAACAGGAGTAATTAATTTCCCAAGCAGTTAGATCAAAGGAATTAATTATGAATATTCTTGGAGCTTCATGTCCAACACATTGCACTACTGAAAAGTTGAGATTGAGGTCAGTATACCAGAATTTATTTGGAATTATTTGAGCAAATCTACTAGGAGAAATTGAATTTAGAAGTTGGCTCAACTTCTAGAATTAATTTCCAATGGAAAAGTTCAAATAATCCAGGCTGGGCCCACTCGTTTGAAATCAACCAATAGCAGCTGGGCCACACAGGGGCCATAGGGTTTACCCATGCACCCGTATACGATGCGGATCCACAGCCGATCCACGCGGTCGAACACGTCGCTGAAAGCGGGGACCGCCGGCCTTCGTCTTCCTCGCGACGCGCCGCTCGGCCGCGGCGGCGCAGCGCCGGCGAGCTTGCCGGGATGGCTGCGTCGACCTCCTCCCCACCCGGTCTTTACCGCCCAACCTTAAAATCGACAGCGCAAGACGATGGTGGGGTCCAATCGTGGCCGCGACGGCCGGAGATGGCGGTGCGACGACGGCGGCGGAGCTAGGGTTTCGGCGATGGCCAGAATCACTCTGGAATGGCACAAGAAGATCGGGAAAAAGTTGGGAACGTTCCTGGAAGCATGAGGAAGATGACTACGGTGAGAAAAAGGATGAAATCACTGGCAAAGTCGACTTCGACAGTTGACCGACGGATTTTCATTGGCGGTGGAGAAAACTTGAATCGCTCAGCCTTCACTCAATTATATCCCTTGATTCTTGGCAGAGGGGTGCGCAAGGAGGTAGGAATTAATATCCATGAACTGATTAAAGAATGGTTGCACGTGGAAAGCGAATTAAATAGAGAAGCAAGCTAGTTCATGGGCAAAGGCCGAAAGAAAAACTTGAATACTTTGTTCGATACTTAAGGAAGTGAAGCACGAGTTTTAACGTGAGAAAGATCTTGTGATGGCGATCCCTTTTTCTGTTGGAGTCGATGCGTGACACTGCTTGTTGAAGGTTGGCGACGGTGGAGCAGAGGCGACGATCATCCCCAACTCCGGTGGCGTTCGCGAAATTGAGGAATACCACGGATTTAGGTCAGGAAACGTTAAACCAACGGCTGGAGAAGGTAGAGAATCGAGCTGGGTAACTTTTTGATGCTTGGAGCTCAATCAACCGAGGTCTAGAACAGCCGGATGTAGAGTAGAAGAGGAAGGCGGTCGGTGATGGTGCCGGCGGTTTGTTTTTGGAAGAAACGGTCGGTGAATGTCGAAGGGGAGTCATCCGGTGCTGATGTATAGTGGAGAGGTCGGTTTAGGTCACGCAGCTGCTTGCTTTGCATGCCCATGTCACGATGGCGAGCTCTCCCGGCGTGGAAGCACGGGGACAGCCGTAAACAGAGAGGCTCCGTCGGTTCATCGAGTGGGAGAGGCTGACAGTGGGTCCCACAGCGCCCATCCTAATCCCTTCTCTTGAACTTTAATTCCTCAACCTACATTTGTCCAAAAATTCCAGATTTTTCTGGAGAGGTCAATTCCAATATTTAGATTCAGATTCTGAATTTGTATTTCAAATTTGGACAGTTTTCATGTGAAATTCAAATTTGAATTTGACAAGAATTTAATGTACCCATTGAATTAAATAGAATTAGTGCTCCAAATATTATGACAATTTACAGGGGTGCTATTTGGAATATTTGGAAGCTAATGGTGAGCTCAGATTTTTATTTTAGCGAGGTTTGAACATGAGGTAAATTTGAATTTTTGAATTCCCTCAATTGAGGTTTAAATTGGTTTGAATTTTCAGATTCTAATTTGATTTCCTTTTCCCCTCCAAATTTCAATATATCCCATCTGAACTTTGCATTTTTAATTTAGGGATTTTACATTCATCCCCCTTAAAAGAATCTCATCCCGAGATTACAATAAAAGAGACGGAGGTAAAAAGACTACCGGATACAAGATGATAATAAATCCGGATAGTTTGATCGGAGATACTCCTCGCTTTCCCATGTCGCTTCCTCAGCGGTATGGTTGCTCCACAAGACTTTGTAGAAGTACATTGCCCGGTTTCTGGTGGTGCGAGTCTTTTCATCGATAACCCGCATTGGATACTCAGAATAAGTGAGATCTAGTTGGAGATCCTCAATATCTTTGGTGCGGATTTCAGCTGAGGGTTTAAGACATTTCTGCAGCTGAGAAATGTGGAAGACATTATGAACTCTAGAGAGTGACGGCTGTAACTCCAAATGATAGGCCGCGGGTCCGCATTTTTCAATGATGGTGGACGGAACAATGAATCGTGGAGCAATTTTTCCCTTCACTCCGAAACGATGAATTCCTTTAATCGGAGAGACACGAAGATAAACGTAGTCTCCGATGTCGAAGTGGAGTGGTCGACGTCTTCTATCCACATAGCTCTTCTAACGAGATTGAGCAGCCTTGAGATTGGCTTGGATCACTCGTACTCGTTCTTCGGCTTCATTTACAAGATCAATTCCGTATATAACCCGCTCACCGGACTCACACCAGTTGAGTGGTGTGCGACATTTCCGGCCATAGAGAGCTTCATATGGTGCCATCTTGATGCTAGCTTGATAGCCATTGTTCTATGAGTACTGCGCCAACGGTAAATGATCATCCCAATTTTTATCATGGTGGATGGCACAAACGCGTAGCATATCTTCCAAAACTTGATCCACCCGTTCAGTTTGACCATCAGTTTTCGGATGATATGCGGAGCTTCGGATCAGTTTCGTGCCCAATCATACGTGCAGCTGCTCCCAAAAACAAGCAACAAACAGCGCACTGCAATCGTAAATAATTATTTGGGGAACTCTGTGCAAGCACATGACTGGCAATATACAATTCCGCATACTTCTTGGCGATGTCGTTTGTATGTACAGGGATGAAATGAGCTGATTTGGTTAGTCGGTCGACTATCACCCAAATCGTATTATGCTTGTGGAATATGAGAGGCAAACCGACGATGAAATCCATACTAATGTCCTCCCATTTCCATGCCGGAATTTTCCATTGTTGCAGCTGTTCGGATTTCTTCATGAGGCCAACTTTCACCAGCCGACACGTATCACACTCCGATACGTACTTTGCAATTTCTCTCTTCATCCGTGTCAAACAAAATCTGGTTTTCAAATCTTGTTACATCTTGTTGCTTCCTGGGTAAATAGAGTACTTGGATAAGTGAGCCTCATCCAAGATTTTCTTCCGAAGTGTCGTGTCACAGAGTACCACGATACGGTCCTTGAACCACAGGGTACCATGTTCATCACTTCGGAAGCACATCATTTCCCCTTTCTTCATTCTCCTCCGAATGTGCAACATACGCACGTCTTTCTTTTGAGCCTCCATAGTCTCCTCTCGTATGGTAGGGATGAGAGAAAGATTATATAGCGCTCCATAGGGAACCAAATATAAACTCGGCTCGTCCTCTTCCATCGGAGTGATGGACAGATTGTTGATGTGAGACTTGCGGCTCTGCGCATCGGCAGCTATATTCGCCTTGCCGGGATGGTAATGAATTTCAATCTCATAATCTTTGATCAGTTCTAACCATCTTCGCTGCCGCATTCTCAGCTTGTTCTGAGTGAAGATATATTTCAGACTCTTGTGATCGGTGTAGAGGTGCACTAAATTTCCGAGTAAATAATGCCTCCACATTTTCAAAGCGAGCACCACGGCAGTGAGTTCAAGGTCATGAGTTGAGTAACTCTGCTCATGATTTTGGAGCTGCTGTGAGCCACATGCGATCACGTGGCCGTCTTGCATTCATACGCAGCCGAGACCAATGCCAGGCGCATCACAATAAACGTCGGAAGATTTGGTCATATCCGGCTGAGCTAACACTGGGGCTGTTGTGAGATGTTTCACCAATGCTTGAATGCATCCTCACATGCCTTGCTCCAAATATATTTAGTCCCCTTTTTCAGCAGCTCCGTCATCGGTTTAGCGATTTTTGAGAAGCTCGGAATGAACCTCCGAAAATATCCCGCTAACCCGAGGAAACTATGAACTTCGTGGATGGCCGTTAGAGACTTCCATTTTAGCACTTGTACAATTTTGCTTGGATCTACAGAGATGCCCTCTGCTGAAATAATGTGACCCAGAAATGGTACTTGTTTGATCCAAAACTCACACTTGCTGAATTTTGCATAAAGCTTGTGATCTCGGAATCGTTGGAGCACGATATGCAAGTGTCTTGCATGTTCTTCTTCTAATTTTATATAAACCAGAATGTCATCAACGAAGACCACAACAAACATGTCCAACTCCGGCATAATGACAGAATTCATGAGGTACATGAAGTGAGCCGGCGCGTTGGTAAGCCCGAACGACATGACGAGATATTCATAGAGCACGTATCTCGTTGAGAATGCCCTCTTCCGTATATCCTCCGGTCAGATTTTTTTTTGATGATATCCGGACCGAAGATCCATCTTTGAAAATACTTTAGCACCCAATAATTGATCTAATAAAATATCGATGCACGGTAGTGGATACTTATTCTTGATGGTCACAGCGTTGAGCGGACGATAGTCCACACATAGACGTAACGTCTTGTCCTTCTTGTTTACAAATAATGCGGAGCAGCCCCAAGGTGATGAACTTGGGCGTATGAGACCCTTGTCCAGCAGGTCCTTCAAATGGTCCTTTAGTTCTGCCAACTCATTGGGTGCCATCTTGTACGGTCTTCTAGAAATACGCGTGGTTCCCAGAATAAGTTCAATCATGAACACGATGTCCCTATCCGCTGCTACCTGGAAGGTCATCGGGAAACACGTCCGGATACTCGCGGACCACACGAATGTCTTCAAGTTTTGCGGCTTCCGTGTTGTAGGTGGCTGGAATTTCTTGTATAAGGCGGTCTAGAATAAGAGTGTGTGGTTCATATAGTGGATAGTTCAGATGGACAACACATGGAACAATGTTGATAACAGCACCATGACGGTGCAGCCACGACATCCCTAAGATGACATCAAGCTTTTGACCCTCTAATTTAATTAAAGAAGTCGGATAGATATTCCCACCCATCTTAAGTTGTGCTTTATGGACTTTCATGTCCGCTGCTATTTTCCTACCCGGAGAGCAAATCAAATATGGACTTTCTGTGGGAGTGATAGGTAATTGATGCTTGACAACATAAGATTGGCTACTGAAATTATGGGTGGCACCGGAGTCAAAAAGTATGACTATGGGATTTTGGAGTAGAGAAAACGTACCCGCGAGAATGGATTCGCCTTCCGGCACGTCTTCGAGATCTAAGTGGTGGACGTTGCCGGGTTTTTTGTGCTGGTTTCTTGGGCTGGTTGCGGGGTTGAACAGCACCCCGATATGGTGCTTGCCCGCTGCCTTGATGCTGCTCGGGGCAGTCCCTCGCATAATGCCCGGAACGGCCACACGTATAGCACGTGTACTGTGTCGCATTCCCTCCAATCTGCGGAAGGAATCCCGGTGCACGTGGTGGAGATGGATATGCACGCGGGACCATCCTTTACTGCTGCTGCTGTTGTTGAGATGGCGGTTGAAAATGTGGCGCGTTGAAAGATCGACCGCGGAATTGCTGCGGTCGCGCCGGTGGCTGTCATCGTTGACCGTTTGGCGAGTGATACACCACGCGGTACTTCTGTGGACAACACCCGCTGCTGCTCAATGGCGTGCTCCGTTTCCTCTTATCAGAAACGAGCTCGAGCTGAGCATCCTCTTGTACAATCGCAGCATTGACGATGTCGTTGATGGTGCCGCGGTTGCATTGTGCGAGTTGGACCTTCGTCTTCGGATTATGGCCCCAGAAGAATATGTCTCTCTTCTTATCTTCCGTTGCCACATAATCGGGCGCGTACTGCGCCAGGTGGTTGAATGCGCGGGAGTATTCGTCGGCACTCCTCCCGCCCTGCTTCAGTTCCAAAAATTCTTGAAGCTTCCTCTTCATTATTCCCGGAGGGATATGGTAGGCGCGGAACGCCTCCCAAAATTCGATCCAGGTGTCCACATGACCGGCCGGCAGTGAAGCGATGATGTTCGCCCACCAAGCACCGGCAGATCATTGAAGCTGTTGCGCTGCAAACAGAGCCTTCCGCTGTTCGGTGCATCGCAGCAAACTGAACTTCACCTCAAGAGTGAGGATAAAGTTGTCCGCTTCCAGAGGCTCCTCGGCCTCCATGAAGACTGGTGGATGCGTCGCCAAGAAATCCGAATACGAGCTTTGTTGGGGCTGGCGTGACCCATTGTCTTGTCATCCCCCTTGACGGGATGAATTTTGAACCAACATCCGCAGTAACTCGGTTTGCTCGTCGCGCGAGCCGAGTACTGCGGCCAGAATCTCCACGAGCGTCCTTGGAGGTTCAGGTGGTGGTGGTGGAGAGACTTGTTGCTGTGGTGTCGCGGTTTGCTCCCGGGTCGGAGATTCATCCTCACGACCCCGGCTAGATCCTCCCATCTCGGGCGCAGTGCGTGTATGCACCATTCTGCATCCACATGATTTAAATCAGCAACATGTTTGTTTTCTTCATCGATGAAGCCAAACTGTTGCAGCACCTCCTGCAGCATATTCGGGAAGCCCGGACGGTTGGCGCACGTGGAGAACACCCATCCGTCCAGCAATAGCATCACATCCGTCATCTATAAAATGAGGACTTGAATGAGTTAAATACTCAAATTCAACAAACTTGGTTGACAAACAGATCAGGGATTGAAAAATTTAATTATGAAAGTGAATTCAAATTCAAATGTCAAATGAAACATGACACTGGAATTCTGTCACAGTTCTGTTCGGTCTGACCAGTCTGGAGAAACATGAAATTTTCATCCAGTTACAGTCATATTCAGGACTTGAGTTAAACTACAAAGTTGTAGTACACTCAATTATATTTCCATAATGTATTTATTGGACCCCAGATAATTCTTGTATGAGGAGATATGATTTTTGAAATTTTACAGTGTTTCTGGAAAAATTTTGACAGCACCTCCTCCGTTTAAGGCTGATTTTGTCCACATTTTTCCAGATACAAAACATCAATATATGCAAAAATCATCTATTACAACATTGTTTTACACATCCTAAGGATTACATAAATTCATTATATTAAGTCATTTGTTGATTCTACAGAGAGATATGATGGAAACAATAACAGGGTACAGAAACTATCCAGTCTCTGTCCAGATTTAACAGAGTTTGGAAATTTGAATTTTTCTGTAGTTTACAGGGAAATTCTGTGTTGGAGTTGAACATAAGAGTTCTAGAGGACTCTTTAAAATCTTCATCCATGTGTGGTAGACCTTCAGGGGTACAATATACAGGAAGTTATGCTATTCCAAACTTAGTCAATTTTTCGTCCATTTCACAGTTTGAACCAGGAACTGGTTACTTTAAGTTCAAATGAAGTTTTCAAGTTTTAAATCTTGAAATCTGGCTTGGAGCTGAAAATAAAACTTGTGGATGACTTCCTCAAGTTCCCATACCATATGTCCGGTCCGCTTCTCTAAACTTTCCAACCATGTGTGGTAGACCTTCAGGGGTAAAATATACAGGAAGTTATGCTGTTCCAAACTTAGTCAATTTTCTGTCCATTTCACAGTTTGAACCAGGAACTGGTTACTCTAAGTTCAAATGATTTTTTCATGTTTTAAATATTGAAATCTGCCTTGGGGCTGAAAATGAAACTTGTGGATGACTTCCTCAAGTTCCCATACCATATGTCCGCTTATCCAAACGACCACACGATCAATTGTAAATCGGACCAGCATGCTCCAAAATAGAGATTACAAATTCAAACTTAGTCCTAAGTGGGAAATTTTTACTTTTTGTCGAGTCACAACACAAGCACGGAGATCATTGCCGACGTGCCTGATGAAACTTGAATGCAATGCCGGTACTACGCCCTCACCAAAGAAGAATCCTATGCCGGTATTCCGGCATACGTCTCAACGGTGGCAGTAATAATGTTCACTCGCAAATGTTTTCTACTCGAGCTACTTAAACGTGGTTAGTGTATTGCATCTACACCCAAATGATAGATCAAACATATGGCGCCGTACGGCACAGCCCGCACGGGCGAACAGTTCACAATAATATATTTGAAAGTAAAAACATTTGTCCCGTATCATTCCATACGGGCCGCCTCGAGCTAAGCCATCTCGAGGTACATGACCGGGTTTTCTACCACCTGACGGGTTCCCACGTCTTTGCATAGTGCTGCACCAGTAGGGGGCGCATCGGGTTACGTCCCACCCGATGGGGGCTCCCACTAATTTTTATCACGCTGGGGTACCGCGTGTCATATGTTCTCAGAAACATGGAATGTTTCAGAGACTCATATTAACATTTCTATGCCAAGCCACGGAAATAATCACATGCTACCTCTCGCATGGTGAGCTTACCGCAATTCATCCGCTTGTGGCGGCGTACCTTACCTCTTACCTGACGTCGGAGCTTCGTTACAGAATTTAATAACACATAAGTTAGCTTGCCTCATAAGTAACTAATACTATCATATACCTTATGTGGGCATAGTACTAATCCTCACTCGACTACTCTTAAGTTTTTAAAATAGGCCCTTTTTCGAGCCTGCTATTCCTATTGCGGCTCTGATACCAGGCTGTGGGGACCAGATCCACACATTCCAGGAATCGCATAGGGTGGTGCCGTGAGATGCAACACCCACCAGCACCACATGAAAAGAATATGACAAAATACCATGTTTTATTTATATAAACAGCGGAAATCTTTGACAATACTTAATATACATCGGAAGATAATATTCATAGATAAACCCTCAGCCTAGCTAAGCAAAAGTGCAGCCGTCCAGCCCGCAGACGCCACACAGTAGCCACACACAAAATTACTGCGGCGTGCAGGGCTCCCATTCAGCGGTATACCCCGACGGGGGCATCGCTTCATCCTCGGGCCCTTCCTCATATGCCTCACATGCAAAAAACTTAATATAGCAACCATGAGCACGAAGGCTCAACAAGACTTAACCGTCTCACCTAAACATGGAAATCTATATGCAAAGATACTTAACATAGGAATAGATATAGCAGTAAATGACTCACGTATATGTTAATCATCATTTTTACAAGTTAATAGCAGCAACGTAAATGTTCAATAACAGTAACTTCAATGAGCCTAAACTATAGCAAGCATAGAGGCAAAACAATTATATTTCAATACATCGTATTCTCCTGACTTCTACAGAATTTACTACGTCACAACACAGTGAACAAGCAGTACTCAAATAACCGCGAGGGATGGTGATTGCAATCAGAGCACACCCGAATAACACGTCAAGTACACCCGTGCCTAAGGAGTGTGTTGTGCTCCTCACCATGTCATACGCAGCAACCTTTCACAAGAGAACTCAAAGGCCGAACCGGTCCTACCATCGCGGGCATAAGGTTCCCACACGGAGCGTGTCTGTGCCCGCCGGCGAATTTACGCCATACTACCCTCAGCCTACCCCTATCAACAATGGGCTATGCCTCGACATCCAAGTTATCAAGTTACATCGGTTTCCTGGGTTCCATATGCCCAGTATGCATCCGGTACTGTTCAAACTTGTCCAGCAGGGCCGCACACGGATCGGACCTCAATCGACACAAGCAGGGCTATGCACGTGAGACCACGTCTCGCTGCCTCCTACCCACTGCTCGGTCTCAATTTCACATTTCTAAACCAATCTTTGATTCAATTTATCCCGTGTGATAAAATGCTATCTCGCAAGTAGATTCCAACTACTCGCCTTCTACCGGATTCCTATAAACATTAGCATGGCATTGTCTACTCGTTAAGATCTAGACCTGCCCAATACTCCATGGGATTTGTGGGTCATGCAATTGGAGTAGCAAGCACCTTAGCCCTAGTGCATAAAATTCATCCTAGACATAAGTGATACAAATAGAAAATTTGAAATAGCACTTAAATGCAAACCAGGGCTTGCCTGGCTGCGAGTCAGAGGGAAGTTAGCTTCTGGAAGTAGAGTCTCCAAGGGCTCCGGGTCCTCCTCGATCTCGGTCACCATATGATATGCAATATATAAAGTACATGAATGATATAGAAACTATATAAGATATATTATAAATTCTGATCATGTATGTAAATTATTTTAATTGGCTTTGGGGTTTTTACAGTGGACACTAGGATATATGAGGAAGATCTGGACCAAAAATTAAAGATGTTCAAGGAAACTTGTTGTCTCTAAAATTCCAACAATTGAAAGGCTTCTCTGAATTTTGGTTGTAGTTCCGGAGATTTATCACGGCAAAAAGTGGATGGTCATGGTAGAGGGGGTCTCACTGGTTCTAGGAAAGAAATTTAACCTTTTTTTTGAGCCTCCTACAGGGAGAAATTGATTTTTCAAGTTTGGGGAAAACGCTGAAATTGGTTCTGTACTTTTCCTAATTTTTAACTACATAGAGATTTGGAACACTGATCAACCAAGTAAATAAAGTCCAATGAACTTGAAATTTTTACTGGAGTTCAAGTGAACTTTGGAGAGTGTCCTGACCAAAATTAGGAACTTTCCAATTAGCAAAACAGGAGTAATTAATTAGTTTTTTAAGCAGTTATCTCAAAGCACTTAATTATGAAAATTCTGGGAGCTTCATGTCCAACAAATTGCACTACTGCAAAGTTGAGATTGAGATGAGTCTACCAGAATTTACTTGGAATTATTGGAGCAAATCTACTAGGACAAATTGAATTTAGAAGTTGGCTCAACTTCTGGAATTAATTTCCAATGGAAAAGTACAAATAATCCAGGCTGGGCCCACTGGTTTAAAATCAACCAATAGCAGCTGGGCCACACAGGGGCCATAGGGTTTACCCGTGCAGCCGTATATGATCCAGAGCCACATCCGATCCGCGCGATCGAACACGTCGCTGACAGGCAGGACCCACCGGCCTTCGTCTTCCTCGGGACGTGCCACTCGGCCGCGGCGGCGCAGCGCCGGCGATCTGACTGGTATGGCTGCATCGACCTCCTCCCCGTCCAGTCTTGACCACCCAACCTTAAAATCGACCGCGCAAGACGATTGCGGGGTCCAATCATGGCGGCGATGGCCGGAGATGGCGGCGCGACGACGGCGGCGGAGCTAGGGTTTCGGAGATGGCCGGAATCGCTCGGGAATGGCGCGAGAGACTCGGGAAAAAGATGGGAATGAAAGCATGAGGAACATGACTAGGGGGAGAAAAATGGATGAAATCGCCGGCAAAGTTGACTTCGACGGTTTACCCACAAATTTTCATTGGCGGCGGGGAAAACGTGAATCGCTCGGCCTTCACTCGATTATATCCCTTGATTCTTGGAAGAGGGGTGCACTAGGAGGTATGGATTAATATCCATGAACTAATTAAAACCTGCCTCACATGCCTCAGTCCATACATACTTTTGTCCTTTCTTCAGAAGTTCTGTCATTGGTTTAGCTATTTTGGAGAAACTGGGTATAAACCTCCGGTAATATCCTGCTAAACCCAGGAAACTTCGGACTTCATGTACAGACTTTGGAGACTCCCATTTGAGGACTTGCCTGATCTTGCTTGGATCAACTGCAATACCTTCTGCTGAAATGATGTGCCCTAAAAATGGCACCTGGTTGATCCAGAATTCACACTTGCTGAACTTAGCATACAACTGATGGTCCCGTAATCGCTGAAGCACAATATGCAAGTGTTGAGCATGTTCTTCTTCGGATTTTGAATACACAAGTATGTCGTCAATGAAGACCACGACGAACTTGTCCAATTCCGGCATGAACACTGAGTTCATGAGATACATGAAATGAGCCGGGGCGTTGGTTAATCCGAAGGACATAACCAGATACTCATACGGTCCATACCTTGTTGAGAATGCTGTCTTGGATATATCTTCTGGTCGGATTCTAATTTGATGATAACCAGAACGAAGATCCATCTTCGAAAACACTTTAGCACCCACTAATTGATCGAAAAGAATATCAATGCGCGGTAGTGGATACTTGTTCTTGATGGTGACAGCATTAAGTGGACGATAGTCTACACATAGCCTCAAGGTCTTATCTTTCTTTTCTACAAACAGTGCAGAACAACCCCATGGTGATGAACTTGGACGAATAAAACCTTTGCTCTCAAGTTCAGTTAATTGTTCCTTCAGTTCTGCAAGTTCCTTGGGTGCCATCTTGTAGGGTGGTCTTGAAACTGGCACTGTTCCGGGCGCAAGTTCAATCTTGAACTCTATATCCCTTTCTGGTGGCATCCCAGGGAGATCTTCAGGAAACACGTCGGGGTATTCACATACTACCGGAATATTCTTAAGTTCCATAACCTCGGTGTTGTGAGTGGATGGGTCTAATGGAATGATGTTCTCAAGATTGAGAACCTGGGGCTGATGGAGTGGAGAGTTTAGATAAATTTTTCGAGGAACGATATCAAGGATAGCACCATGGTATTGCAACCATGCCATTCCTAAGATGATATCTAGCTTTTGAGTTTCTAGGATAATGAAAGAGGTAGGATAGACGTTCCCATCTAGGTCAAGAGGCACTTTATGGGCTACCTCATATGTTACTACCCTCCCTGCTGGGGTGCAAATCATATATGGAGTTTTTGTGGAGATAACAGGCAATTGACTTTTAACGACCAAAGATTTACTAATGACATTGTGTGAAGCTCCGGAGTCAAAAAGTATGACTACGGAATGATTTAAGACAGAGAACGTACCCGTGAGCACGGGTGCGCCTTCCGGAACGCCCTCGATGGCGAGGTGGTGGATGTTGCCGGGTCTGGTGGCTGGCTTCTTGAACTGATTGCGGGGCTGGTTGGCCCCCTGGTAAGATGATTGCCCTCCGCTTTGTCGATTCTGCGGACAATCCTTGGCGAAGTGCCCCGTACGTCCACACGTGAAACACGTGTACGGGGTTTGGCCAATACGAAGGGGAGGACGGAATCCCGGTGCACGTGGTGGAGGTGGAAGTGCACGTGGAACCACCCCCTGTTGTTGCTGCGGCCGAAATCCGCCGTTGTTGAACTGACGACCACGGAACATTGGTGGTCGCGATGGCGGCTGCCACCTCTGGCCGGATGGTGATCGATACACCATACGGTACTTCTGAGGAGTACCACCTCCGCTGCTCTGTGGAGCACCCCTCTTCTTTTTATCGGAGGACAGCTCGCGCGTAGCGTCCTCCTGCATGATAGCGGCATTGACTATGTCGTTGAAGTTGCCGCGGTTGAACAGGACAAGCTTGTCCTTCAACTTGGGGTTCAAACCCCGGTAGAAACATTCCCGCTTCCGATCTTCGGTATTCACTTGGTCCTGAGCATATTGGGCCAAGTGGTTGAATGATTTGGAGTATTCGTATGCACTCCTTCCTCCTTGTCTTAGCTCCAAGAACTCTTGAAGCTTCCTCCTCATAATCCCGGGAGGGATGTGGTAGGCGCGAAATGCCTCCCGGAATTCGGTCCAACTTACAACATGGCCTGCGGGGCGTGCGGCAAGGTAATTGGCCCACCACGCACCGGCAGACCCCTGCAGTTGTTGCGCTGCAAACAATGTCTTCTGCTGTTCGGTTACCGCGAGTAAACCGAACTTTCCTTCAATGGTGCGGAGCCAGTTATCCGCGTCCAACGGTTCATCGGCTTCTCTGAATACCGGTGGGTGTGTCGATGAGAAATCAGAGTAGGAACTCTGAAATTGCTGACGCGGTCCATCATCCTGTCGTCCCCCTTGACGGGACGAGTGCTGCACCAACGTCCGCAGTAACTCGGTTTGCTCGTCGCGCGAGCCGAGCACTGCAGCGAGAACCTCCGCGAGACTCCTGGGGAGTGTGGTTGGAGGTGGTGGAGGTGGTTGCGTCTGAGGCGTATTCTGCCCCGGGGGTGGTGTGTCATCCCCCTGTCCTCCACTAGATCCTCCCACCTCTGAGGCTGTACGAGTACGCACCATACTGCAATATAATGAATAACACGGTAAGTCCCATTGCCTCAAGTTTATCCTCCCTTAGAAATGCGGTAGACAATAATAGACGATGCATGACATTTACATATATTGATAAAGCACAAACTTTATACAAAATATATCATCTCAAGACCAAGTTTACAGTAGTAAACCCAAAATGATGGACTCCCTTTATGGAAACACATCTCTACCATACTTGGCCTTCCTGACATGTCATACTCATCTAGTTAGCTAGACACCACAACCATTACTCTTAATATGACACAAACATGGTCACAAAAGAGAAACACTAGCAACCATGTAACTATATGCCGCCCGGTGTTGGCGGAAGTGCTACCACATCTAACTTCAATACGCTCTACTCGACGTACTCAAGTTCCTCTGGGTCTTCTTCTTCTTCTTCATCTTCAGGGCTAGGCACCTCTGATACGGGTGCTGGAGTAGAAGTTGATACATCGTTCAACATCAACGTCTTCTTGGCAGCCATAGCTTGCCAATCTGCCTGTATCATAAACATCCCCCAGGCCTCATTCTCTTGCTGAGCCTGTTCACAGCTGGTCTTCCAGCTCTGAGCTTCTACTCTGGACTGATCCCTGTCTGCAGTCACCACATTCAACTGTGTGTCCCGTTGGTGCCCATAAAGTAGGCTTGCCTCCAGATCAATATCTCTCTCTAGAGTCTCCTGGCGAGACGCGGCCAAATCCATAACAGCGTCATGCCATTGATTCTCCCTAAGGTTCAAACGATGATTAAGAGGAGCCATCATATCCCTAAGTCCGTCATTTGCCCACTCAAAGTGATTTGCTCGCTTCATGGCTTGCTTCAGATTGTTTGTCAATTCTTTTATGCATGTCCTCTGATTACCCTTTTCGCGATGTGAGGCTGCTGCATACATCGCTAAGGCTGTTGCGGATGTTTCGCCATGCTCTCCCACCTCCGCAAGCAAGCGGGTTGCCCAGGCTTCAGAAGCTCTGCCGTTGACTGGAAAGAACTCATACGGAGTACCCACCAGATGACGGTAATGGAGTTTGCAAAACCTCCCTATGGCAACACTTGCGGCGTAGCTCCATGTTTCTTCTAATATCAATCCTTTGATCTTGATGGAGTATGGAGCCCATCCGAGGTGCGGTGGACCGGCAGGCACATCGACGTAGATGGTGCAACTCCACATACCGCCCTCCTGGAACTTCTTGCCCCAATAGCTAGGTAACACCAAATAGCCAAACTGGCCGAGCAACCGTGCAAACACGTCCGGAAAACCGGCGTGCCCGGTGCATGTTGAGAACACCCATCCATTAGGCAACTGAATTCTTGGTGCTGCCATCTGTGGACAAATATACCCGAATGTCAATACACCGTTTAAGTATTCGACCCAATCACTGGTGATGTGGGACAAAAAGAAATATCCATAATCAATTGGTTCAGTCAAAGCTGCAATCTGAAAATGAGTACAGTTCTGGTTTATCTGACCTATCTGCAGTAACCCGTAAGTTTCATACAGAAGAAGTCAGAACTAAACTTTATGTTGAATACAAAAATTGTAGTACACTTCAAAACCTTTCCAGATTGTACTCATACAGCCACTGTTGAACTAGTATGAACAATCTATACCAGTTTTAAGTTGACTCAAGGGTTCTGAAAATTTTGACAGAACCTCCCCTGTATATGGGCTTATCTCCACATTCTATACAGGTTCATCATGATAAGATATTGAGGTAGTGTCAAAATAAACATTGAGTAACATCGTGTTAACAATCCAGAACTAAAGAAGTTCCACCACGACAACCTTGTCATGAAGGTATTATGCATCAATTCACAATTAGGTGCAAACTGTTCCAAGTTCTGGACTGCAGGAACCAAATTTGCGACAAATGGAATCAGGCATAGCTACACCTAGATTCAGGTCAGGAGTGATAAATAAAGTTGATAGATGACTTCCTAAGCTTTCCAGAAATGTACATGCGTAACCATATCACTGTTCTGGATTAGGGGTTATAATTATCCAAACTCAACAGTAAAGCTGACTGGTTTGCATCAGCAGCCATGCAGTTTACTGTGCTGACTTCCCAATTTGGTTAAACTCCAATTAAAATCAGGAAGGACTCCCCAAAACAAACTCGTGAATCTCCACCTACCCTTCTCAAACATATATCCCAATAAGGTAGTGGATTTTTCTACAGTGAGTTATGGCAAGAATACAGAAACGGTACAAAGGTGGGTTCATATGGAGTAATTGCAGTAAACCCCAGTTTTCAACAGATTAACAAGCTTTTCTGTCTTTATGGTCAACGGAAAAGTTGGAGAGACCTTCACGAGCTTTCCATCCATGTAGGATACTCTCATGATATCTAATTGCTAACCAAGATTACAACCTGGCGAAGTTGAGCTACTTCTACCAGAAAACAAGAATCTTGGTTCTATCCACCTTATCAAGTCGAGCCCGAAATTATCAGTATCTGATAGTCGGACTTTCTCAAAACACAATGCAACCATTCTGTCGTTGGGGAGGGTCTAGTATCATGTTTGATACTGACGGTGCTACGTGCCTCACGAAAGGAAATTCTATCCGGTACATCCGGTTACGTCTATAGGTGGTTCCTATATCGTTCCCTCGCAAACGGCTTCTACACGGGTTGCTACCGGAGTTAGGTTACCTGCAGAAGACAAACAATCCCCTTTCACACCTTCGCACCTCAAGGGCGGCACGGGGAAACACGGCAGGCAGTCACAATAATATATAACTAAAAGTAAATACATACGACTCTGGCGTGAGTCGTCCTCGAGCGAGGCCATGTCTCGAGGTACATGGCTGTAAATACGTCTGTACAGCAAAGACTCCCGTACGATCCGGTTTATACACGCTCAGGCATACGTGTTCGCATGTTCTCATAGATATGAGAACATACTATCGGGTTACATACCACCCGACGGGGTTTCCCTCTAACTTTGTGTCACGCTGGGGTACCGCGTGTCATATGTTCTTAGAAACATGGAAAGTTTCAAAGACTCATATTGACTTTCCGTGCGAAGCCACGGAAATTTCACATACCACCTCTCGTATGCTGAGCTTACCGAGATTGATCCGCTCTCGGTGGCCTACCTTACCTCTTACCTGATGTCGGAGCGTCGTTACAGAATATAATAACACATAGTTAGTTTACCACCTTTATATCTTATACTAATAATACTCCTTATAACGGCATATAACTAATTCCTCACTCAAGTTCCTAATTTTTGAAAATATGTTCTTTTCCGGTACACTGTTCCCAACGAAGCTCTGATACCATGTCTGTGGGGACCGGAGTCCACACATCCGAGGATCTCATTGGGTGGTGTCGTGCGATGCGACACCCAACAGTTTACAAGAATAGAACCAGAATAAAGTACAATACCAAGTCTTTTATTTACTACACAGCGGAAGTTTTCACAATACTAGCGGATGTAAAGAAATATATACATACCATAGCTAGTGCTCTCCCCAGTCCACACATCCGAGGATCTCATTGGGTGGTGTCGTGCGATGCGACACCCAACAGTTTACAAGAATAGAACCAGAATAAAGTACAATACCAAGTCTTTTATTTACTACACAGCGGAAGTTTTCACAATACTAGCGGATGTAAAGAAATATATACATACCATAGCTACGCTCTCAGCACTAGCTATGCAAAAAGCAAAGTTTTCCATGCCAGGGATACTTTGCACTAGCAACACTCAAACTATGGCGGCGTGCAGGGTTCCCACTCGGCTGTACACCCTGGAGGGGGTGTTGCCTCATCGTCAAACCCATCCTCAATAGGGTAACCTGCAAAAACTCGTTAACTGCAAACGTGAGCTTAAGGCTCAGCAAGGCTTAACCGTCTCACTAGACAGATGCACGGGGACACTAAACATAGGTAAGGAATAGCAAAAATAACTCGCCTACAAGTGGATCCTTATAACCAAGTTTTAAGTAGCAAATGACATTCTCTGAGCACGGCACATCATGGGCTCCACAATCAAACAAGAAACGCTTTACCGATGATATGACATGCCCAAAGCACATAATGCTATTACAGCTAAAGTATGGGGAAATTGTAAATCTTTAGTTATACTATCTCTAAACCAAACAAAGTTGCAAAGTAATTATAATTCAATATCATATGACTTTCCCGACTTCTTTAGTATTTACTACGTCACGACACAGTGAACAAGTGGTACTCTATTACTGCGAGGGACAGTGATTGCAATCAGGACTCACCCGGACAACACGACACATACGTCGTTCGGAGGTGTCAGCGAGCACACCCGTACCTACATAACACTTCAGTACTAGGCGTATATGGCAACCTTTCGCAAGACACTCAAATGCCGAACCGGTCGATCCGTCACGGGCAGGAGGTCCCTGCGTGGGGCGTACTCTGACGTGCCCACCAGCGGATTTACACCTTGCTACCCTCAACCCACACCTATAAAACGGAACGGTATGCCTCGACACCCAAGTGACCAAGCTACGTCAGTTTATTGGATTCCATATGTCCATTATATTGCCGGTACAATTCAAGCTTGTCCAGCGGGGCCGCATACGGACGGGCCTTAATCAACACAGGCAGGGCTATGCGACCGAGACTCAATTCTCGCCGCTTCCTATCCATTCCCTACCCGGTCTCAGTTTCATTATATTAAGCCATTTTCTATTCAACCAATCCTGTGAGATACATCTCTCGCGAGTAGATTCCAACTACTCGACTTCTACCGGATTTCCTATGCATTAGCAAAGCAGTTACTATAGGTCAAACTGTAACTCGTGCCAAATAAACCCCTGGGATTTTTGGTCATGCAAGTGGAGTATCATTCACCCTAAACGTAATGCACAATTCATATACTATTCATCATAGTGATAAAGCAAAAGCTCATAAACGGCTTAAATGCAAACCGGGGCTTGCCTTGTTGCAGGTCAGGTTCTGAGTTAAAAATTGGAAGGTTCTCTTCCAAGGCTTCTGGCTCCTCCTCGACTTCGGTCACTATACGATATGCAGATAACATGGATATATAAATGACTTTGAAATTTATTTATTTTAAGACCATAAATTAATTCATGGTGATCACTATATGACAGGGACCTTAATTGGCTTTGGAATTTCGATGGTAGATACTAGGGAATATGATCAAAGCTCTTGCAAAGAACAGGAGATGATCATAGCAGATTGTGGTCTCCGAAAGTATGGCAAGCAAACCAACTTCCAAAAATTTCCGAGAGGAAACTGTAGCTTGAACCTAGCTAACAGTTGATAATCAAGATGGAGGGAGTGGTTCTGGTCTTAGCAAAATTTGTTTCATAATTTTCTAAGCTGTGGGGAAGGAGTTATTGTATTTCTAATTCGGCAAGAATTTCTGGATTTACTTTATAATTGAGTTTCGAGACATTAAATCAATATTTGGTTTGTAACTGATTTAGGACTAGTATAGTAGGTTAATTAAATCCAAGACTTTAACAGGAGCTAGGGTATGACTAATGGAAGACTCAGTAAAATTTTGGGACCTAATAAAGCAACCTAATAGCTGTGAAAATTCAATAACTTAAAAAGGAAATTGAATTATCCAGAGAGTTAAACAGGTGTTATGGCTCCCAAACTTTGCCTGATAATCAAGAATAGGACAATAAATTTAATGTGAATTTTGGGGAATTTTCCCATGGATATCTTGTCTGGAAAAATTGCATTTGCATTAAGAAAGATCATTTTCTACAGAATTTAACTCTGAGTTCCACAGAACCTAATTGGTATTGACAGAAACTAGAGCTCAAGAGCTTTCGAACAAAATTTGTTTGAAGATTTTTGGAGTATCCTACAGAAAGTTATGGATTTTTCTAAGTTGGAGTCTAATCTAGAATAATTTCCTAATTTGATTTAACTCGTGGGCCCCACTGTTTTAAAATGAACCAATAGTATTTAAGCCACACGGGGGCCACAGATTCCCACCGCGTAGCCACAGCAAATCCCGTGGCCACACCTGATCCGACGGGATTTACCGCCGCTGACACGCGGGACCCGCCGCGTCGTCTTCTACCTCCCGACGCGGGCGGCGCGCGGGGCTCCCGCGGCGGTGCTCTCCGGCGAGCCTCGCCGCCGGCCAATCCAATGCACCAGATTCGCGGAAACTTGCCGCCTGGGGGTTTTTGGGGTCGCTGAGCACGATGGTGAGGTCAGTGGGTCTTGAAGCTCGCCGGAAAAGGTCGTGCGACGGCGGTGGCGGCGATGAGCGCTCGGGCATCATAGAACTCTCTATAGAGTAGCTCAAATCACTTGGGAATTGCTCCAAAACCTTCCTGGAATGATGGAGTTCAAGGATATGGGCGCAGAAGGGGAGTGAGTTGCCGGGAATCATGAGTTCGACGGTGAACCGAGGTTTTCTCACCGGCGGCGAGCAAAACTCGAAATTCGGAGCCGTTGCTTGATGATCCTTAATGGTTTTTGCTCAGACAGGATCGCTAGGGCCTATAGAAACTATCTCTAAGTAATTGCAAAGGATGATTGCTTGTCGAAAAGGAATTTGACATGAAATCATAGCTAGCTATCTACCCTCGGCCGTAGAGGAAACGAACAATATCTTGCTCAGGCTTCAACGATAAGGGAAACGGTTTGTACCATGAGCTAGAGTTTGATCAGGCGCACCTTTTTGCTCTTTGGAGCTAGGCTTGAAACGGCGCGGAACGGCGGCACGCCGCGGAGCAGTGGCGAGCGGCGGCAATGGCGCGCGGCGGAAGAATTGTGGCGAGGCAATGGAGCTGTGATCGGGGATGAGGATTAAAGGGGGCTTCGGCCGGCCTTTTATAGGGCCGCGGCGAGCAGGCAGGCAGCTCGCTGGAGCTGCATGCGCGCGCGCGGTGTCGAGCGGGGGCGCGGCGGTGCAGAGGTGTCGGGGTTGAGCTGATCCGTTTAAAAGGGGAGCTGACATGTGGGGCCCACTGTCCAGTGATTCTCCCCACAGCTCAGTTACTAATTCATTTAAAAATAGAAGATCAACTCCAAAAATCATGAAATTTTGTGGAGATGGCATATGAATTATTCTGAACACAATGGTGAACTCAATTCTTATGTTTAAAGAAGTTGGAGAAGAATTAAAAATTCAGATTTGAATTTGATTCAAATTTGCTAAGCACCTCAATAAAAATAGTAGATGAGTTTCTAAAATCTTGAAACTTTGTAAGCATGCTATTGAGGAATTTAGGACCTCATGGAAAAATTTAGAGCCCTTAATTTGAATATTTGGTTTAGAGCTTATTAGGGCTTCATTGTGCATTGCTTACTAATCCTTATCCAAAAATTCTTATTCTTAAAAGGTGAATAGAATATAATTTGGATTCATGGTGAAGTCTAATACCTATGATAAAAGAATCTAACAAAGAGTGCAAGATAAGTTTTGGATGGCATAGTTCATGTGTACCATTATATTGGAGATCCAAAATAGTTGATCACAAAACCCATATGAACTTAACATGCCATAAAAGTGGGGTTTTACATTCCTCCCCCCTTAAAAGAATCTCGTCCCGAGATTACAAAAGAAGGCAAAGGAAAAAGGATCTATCGAACATATGCCGCTAACAAGTCCGGATAGTTCGTTCTAAGATACTCCTCGCTTTCCCACGTGGCCTCTTCGGCACTGTGGTGGCTCCACAAGATCTTGTAGAAACGCAAGGTGCGGCTTCTTGTGGTGCGAGTCTTTTCATCGATGATCTGAGTTGGATGCTCGGAATAGGTGAGATCTGGTTGGAGAGCTTCCAAATCCTCTATGCGGATATCAGCTGGAATCTTAAGGCATTTCCGCAATTGGGAAATGTGGAACACATTGTGGACTCCGAAAAGTGACGTTGGTAACTCCAATTGATATGCCACAGGTCCGCATCTTTCGATTATTGCGAAAGGCCCAATAAAGCGGGGGGCTAGCTTCCCTTTTACCCCGAAGCGATGGATACCCTTCATAGGGGATACTCGGAGATAAACTTGATCTCCAACTTCGAAGTGAAGAGGTCAACGTCGTTTGTCCGCGTAGCTCTTCTGACGAGACTGAGCAGCTTTGAGATTCGCCTGAATAGTGCGAACTCGATCCTCGGCTTCATTTAGTAAGTCGATGCCGTACACTGCCCGTTCACCTGATTCGCACCAGTTCAATGGTGTGCGACACTTGCGGCCATAAAGAGCTTCATATGGCGCCATCTGGATGCTAGCCTGGTAACCGTTGTTGTACGAGAATTCTGCCAATGGTAGATGGTCATCCCAATTCTTACCATGGTGGATGGCACAGGCACGAAGCATGTCCTCAAGCACTTGATTCACCCGTTCAGTTTGTCCATCAGTCTGAGGATGATAGGCCGAGCTCCTAATTAACTTGGTCCCCAGTGCAGCGTGGAGATGCTCCCAGAATCGCGAAACAAATACAGCCCCACGATCTGAGATGATGGTGCGGGGTATTCCGTGGAGGCATACGATTCTGGCAATATATAACTCCGCGTATCTAGAGGAATGATAGTTGGTATTGACGGGAATGAAATGCGCCGTCTTAGTCAGTCGGTCAACTATCACCCAAATTGAGTCGTGCTTATGGAGAGTGGGAGGCAACCCAACAATGAAATCCATGCTGATATCCTCCCATTTCCAAGCTGGTATGCTTAATGGTTGAAGCTGTCCTGCTGCTTTCATATGGTCGGCCTTCACTCGCCGGCACGTATCACACTCGGATACATATTTAGCTACTTCCCGCTTCATCCGAGTCCACCAGAACTTCTTTCTTAAATCTTGGTACATTTTGTTACTTCCCGGATGAATGGAATACTTGGATAAATGAGCTTCATCCAGTATCTTCCTCCGAAGTTCCATGTTTCGGGGTACCACTATACGGTCGTTAAACCAGAGGGTACCTTCATCGTCACTTCGGAAGCATTTCATCTCCCCCTTCTTTATTCTTTGCTGAATATGTGACATCCCCTTGTCCGCCCTCTGAGCTGCCATAATATCCTCTCTGATGGTAGGAATGAGAGCGAGATTGTAGAGCGCCCCATATGGAACCAAGTAAAGACTCAGTTCTTCTTTTCCCTCCATCGAGGTAATGGAAAGATTGTTGATATGGGACTTGCGGCTCAGTGCATCGGCGACTACATTCGCCTTGCCTGGATGGTAGTGGATCTCAATCTCATAATCCTTGATCAATTCTAACCATCGCCTTTGTCGCATATTCAAATCCTTCTGGGTGAAGATGTATTTCAAGCTTTTGTGATCAGTGTAGAGGTGTACTAAATTACCCAGTAGATAATGCCTCCACATCTTCAATGCTAGCACCACAGCAGCCAGTTCAAGATCATGAGACGGGTAGTGCTGCTCGTGGTTCCGAAGCTGTCGTGATCCATACGCGATCACTCTTCGCTCTTGCATTAACACACAACCTAAACCAATCCCAGATGCATCGCAATAGACATCAAATGCTTTGGTAGTGTCTGGTTGGGCTAAAACTGGTGCCGTTGTAAGGTGTTTCACCAATGCTTTGAAACCTGCCTCACATGCCTCAGTCCATACATACTTTTGTCCTTTCTTCAGAAGTTCTGTCATTGGTTTAGCTATTTTGGAGAAACTGGGTATAAACCTCCGGTAATATCCTGCTAAACCCAGGAAACTTCGGACTTCATGTACAGACTTTGGAGACTCCCATTTGAGGACTTGCCTGATCTTGCTTGGATCAACTGCAATACCTTCTGCTGAAATGATGTGCCCTAAAAATGGCACCTGGTTGATCCAGAATTCACACTTGCTGAACTTAGCATACAACTGATGGTCCCGTAATCGCTGAAGCACAATATGCAATTGTTGAGCATGTTCTTCTTCGGATTTTGAATACACAAGTATGTCGTCAATGAAGACCACGACGAACTTGTCCAATTCCGGCATGAACACTGAGTTCATGAGATACATGAAATGAGCCGGGGCGTTGGTTAATCCGAAGGACATAACCAGATACTCATACAGTCCATACCTTGTTGAGAATGCTGTCTTGGATATATCTTCTGGTCGGATTCTAATTTGATGATAACCAGAACGAAGATCCATCTTCGAAAACACTTTAGCACCCACTAATTGATCGAAAAGAATATCAATGCGCGGTAGTGGATACTTGTTCTTGATGGTGACAGCATTAAGTGGACGATAGTCTACACATAGCCTCAAGGTCTTATCTTTCTTTTCTACAAACAGTGCAGAACAACCCCATGGTGATGAACTTGGACGAATAAAACCTTTGCTCTCAAGTTCAGTTAATTGTTCCTTCAGTTCTGCAAGTTCCTTGGGTGCCATCTTGTAGGGTGGTCTTGAAACTGGCACTGTTCCGGGCGCAAGTTCAATCTTGAACTCTATATCCCTTTCTGGTGGCATCCCAGGGAGATCTTCAGGAAACACGTCGGGGTATTCACATACTACCGGAATATTCTTAAGTTCCATAACCTCGGTGTTGTGAGTGGATGGGTCTAATGGAATGATGTTCTCAAGATTGAGAACCTGGGGCTGATGGAGTGGAGAGTTTAGATAAATTTTTCGAGGAACGATATCAAGGATAGCACCATGGTATTGCAACCATGCCATTCCTAAGATGATATCTAGCTTTTGAGTTTCTAGGATAATGAAAGAGGTAGGATAGACGTTCCCATCTAGGTCAAGAGGCACTTTATGGGCTACCTCATATGTTACTACCCTCCCTGCTGGGGTGCAAATCATATATGGAGTTTTTGTGGAGATAACAGGCAATTGACTTTTAACGACCAAAGATTTACTAATGACATTGTGTGAAGCTCCGGAGTCAAAAAGTATGACTACGGAATGATTTAAGACAGAGAACGTACCCGTGAGCACGGGTGCGCCTTCCGGAACGCCCTCGATGGCGAGGTGGTGGATGTTGCCGGGTCTGGTGGCTGGCTTCTTGAACTGATTGCGGGGCTGGTTGGCCCCCTGGTAAGATGATTGCCCTCCGCTTTGTCGATTCTGCGGACAATCCTTGGCGAAGTGCCCCGTACGTCCACACGTGAAACACGTGTACGGGGTTTGGCCAATACGAAGGGGAGGACGGAATCCCGGTGCACGTGGTGGAGGTGGAAGTGCACGTGGAACCACCCCCTGTTGTTGCTGCGGCCGAAATCCGCCGTTGTTGAACTGACGACCACGGAACATTGGTGGTCGCGATGGCGGCTGCCACCTCTGGCCGGATGGTGATCGATACACCATACGGTACTTCTGAGGAGTACCACCTCCGCTGCTCTGTGGAGCACCCCTCTTCTTTTTATCGGAGGACAGCTCGCGCGTAGCGTCCTCCTGCATGATAGCGGCATTGACTATGTCGTTGAAGTTGCCGCGGTTGAACAGGACAAGCTTGTCCTTCAACTTGGGGTTCAAACCCCGGTAGAAACATTCCCGCTTCCGATCTTCGGTATTCACTTGGTCCTGAGCATATTGGGCCAAGTGGTTGAATGATTTGGAGTATTCGTATGCACTCCTTCCTCCTTGTCTTAGCTCCAAGAACTCTTGAAGCTTCCTCCTCATAATCCCGGGAGGGATGTGGTAGGCGCGAAATGCCTCCCGGAATTCGGTCCAACTTACAACATGGCCTGCGGGGCGTGCGGCAAGGTAATTGGCCCACCACGCACCGGCAGACCCCTGCAGTTGTTGCGCTGCAAACAATGTCTTCTGCTGTTCGGTTACCGCGAGTAAACCGAACTTTCCTTCAATGGTGCGGAGCCAGTTATCCGCGTCCAACGGTTCATCGGCTTCTCTGAATACCGGTGGGTGTGTCGATGAGAAATCAGAGTAGGAACTCTGAAATTGCTGACGCGGTCCATCATCCTGTCGTCCCCCTTGACGGGACGAGTGCTGCACCAACGTCCGCAGTAACTCGGTTTGCTCGTCGCGCGAGCCGAGCACTGCAGCGAGAACCTCCGCGAGACTCCTGGGGAGTGTGGTTGGAGGTGGTGGAGGTGGTTGCGTCTGAGGCGTATTCTGCCCCGGGGGTGGTGTGTCATCCCCCTGTCCTCCACTAGATCCTCCCACCTCTGAGGCTGTACGAGTACGCACCATACTGCAATATAATGAATAACACGGTAAGTCCCATTGCCTCAAGTTTATCCTCCCTTAGAAATGCGGTAGACAATAATAGACGATGCATGACATTTACATATATTGATAAAGCACAAACTTTATACAAAATATATCATCTCAAGGCCAAGTTTACAGTAGTAAACCCAAAATGATGGACTCCCTTTATGGAAACACATCTCTACCATACTTGGCCTTCCTGACATGTCATACTCATCTAGTTAGCTAGACACCACAACCATTACTCTTAATATGACACAAACATGGTCACAAAAGAGAAACACTAGCAACCATGTAACTATATGCCGCCCGGTGTTGGCGGAAGTGCTACCACATCTAACTTCATTACGCTCTACTCGACGTATTCAAGTTCCTCTGGGTCTTCTTCTTCTTCTTCATCTTCAGGGCTAGGCACCTCTGATACGGGTGCTGGAGTAGAAGTTGATACATCGTTCAACATCAACGTCTTCTTGGCAGCCATAGCTTGCCAATCTGCCTGTATCATAAACATCCCCCAGGCCTCATTCTCTTGCTGAGCCTGTTCACAGCTGGTCTTCCAGCTCTGAGCTTCTACTCTGGACTGATCCCTGTCTGCAGTCACCACGTTCAACTGTGTGTCCCGTTGGTGCCCATAAAGTAGGCTTGCCTCCAGATCAATATCTCTCTCTAGAGTCTCCTGGCGAGACGCGGCCAAATCCATAACAGCGTCATGCCATTGATTCTCCCTAAGGTTCAAACGATGATTAAGAGGAGCCATCATATCCCTAAGTCCGTCATTTGCCCACTCAAAGTGATTTGCTCGCTTCATGGCTTGCTTCAGATTGTTTGTCAATTCTTTTATGCATGTCCTCTGATTACCCTTTTCGCGATGTGAGGCTGCTGCATACATCGCTAAGGCTGTTGCGGATGTTTCGCCATGCTCTCCCACCTCCGCAAGCAAGCGGGTTGCCCAGGCTTCAGAAGCTCTGCCGTTGACTGGAAAGAACTCATACGGAGTACCCACCAGATGACGGTAATGGAGTTTGCAAAACCTCCCTATGGCAACACTTGCGGCGTAGCTCCATGTTTCTTCTAATATCAATCCTTTGATCTTGATGGAGTATGGAGCCCATCCGAGGTGCGGTGGACCGGCAGGCACATCGACGTAGATGGTGCAACTCCATATACCGCCCTCCTGGAACTTCTTGACCCAATAGCTAGGTAACACCAAATAGCCAAACTGGCCGAGCAACCGTGCAAACACGTCCGGAAAACCGGCGTGCCCGGTGCATGTTGAGAACACCCATCCATTAGGCAACTGAATTCTTGGTGCTGCCATCTGTGGACAAATATACCCGAATGTCAATACACCGTTTAAGTATTCGACCCAATCACTGGTGATGTGGGACAAAAAGAAATATCCATAATCAATTGGTTCAGTCAAAGCTGCAATCTGAAAATGAGTACAGTTCTGGTTTATCTGACCTATCTGCAGTAACCCGTAAGTTTCATACAGAAGAAGTCAGAACTAAACTTTATGTTGAATACAAAAATTGTAGTACACTTCAAAACCTTTCCAGATTGTACTCATACAGCCACTGTTGAACTAGTATGAACAATCTATACCAGTTTTAAGTTGACTCAAGGGTTCTGAAAATTTTGACAGAACCTCCCCTGTATATGGGCTTATCTCCACATTCTATACAGGTTCATCATGATAAGATATTGAGGTAGTGTCAAAATAAACATTGAGTAACATCGTGTTAACAATCCAGAACTAAAGAAGTTCCACCACGACAACCTTGTCATGAAGGTATTATGCATCAATTCACAATTAGGTGCAAACTGTTCCAAGTTCTGGACTGCAGGAACCAAATTTGCGACAAATGGAATTAGGCATAGCTACACCTAGATTCAGGTCAGGAGTGATAAATAAAGTTGATAGATGACTTCCTAAGCTTTCCAGAAATGTACATGCGTAACCATATCACTGTTCTGGATTAGGGGTTATAATTATCCAAACTCAACAGTAAAGCTGACTGGTTTGCATCAGCAGCCATGCAGTTTACTGTGCTGACTTCCCAATTTGGTTAAACTCCAATTAAAATCAGGAAGGACTCCCCAAAACAAACTCGTGAATCTCCACCTACCCTTCTCAAACATATATCCCAATAAGGTAGTGGATTTTTCTACAGTGAGTTATGGCAAGAATACAGAAACGGTACAAAGGTGGGTTCATATGGAGTAATTGCAGTAAACCCCAGTTTTCAACAGATTAACAAGCTTTTCTGTCTTTATGGTCAACGGAAAAGTTGGAGAGACCTTCACGATCTTTCCATCCATGAAGGATACTCTCATGATATCTAATTGCTAACCAAGATTACAACCTGGCGAAGTTGAGCTACTTCTACCAGAAAACAAGAATCTTGGTTCTATCCACCTTATCAAGTCGAGCCCGAAATTATCAGTATCTGATAGTCGGACTTTCTCAAAACACAATGCAACCATTCTGTCGTTGGGGAGGGTCTAGTATCATGTTTGATACTGACGGTGCTACGTGCCTCACGAAAGGAAATTCTATCCGGTACATCCAGTTACGTCTATAGGTGGTTCCTATATCGTTCCCTCGCAAACGGCTTCTACACGGGTTGCTACCGGAGTTAGGTTACCTGCAGAAGACAAACAATCCCCTTTCACACCTTCGCACCTCAAGGGCGGCACGGGGAAACACGGCAGGCAGTCACAATAATATATAACTAAAAGTAAATACATACGACTCTGGCGTGAGTCGTCCTCGAGCGAGGCCATGTCTCGAGGTACATGGCTGTAAATACGTCTGTACAGCAAAGACTCCCGTACGATCCGGTTTATACACGCTCGGGCATACGTGTTCGCATGTTCTCATAGATATGAGAACATACTATCGGGTTACATACCACCCGACGGGGTTTCCCTCTAACTTTGTGTCACGCTGGGGTACCGCGTGTCATATGTTCTTAGAAACATGGAAAGTTTCAAAGACTCATATTGACTTTCCGTGCCAAGCCACGGAAATTTCACATACCACCTCTCGTATGCTGAGCTTACCGAGATTGATCCGCTCTCGGTGGCGTACCTTACCTCTTACCTGATGTCGGAGCATCGTTACAGAATATAATAACACATAGTTAGTTTACCACCTTTATATCTTATACTAATAATACTCCTTATAACGGCATATAACTAATTCCTCACTCAAGTTCCTAATTTTTGAAAATATGTTCTTTTCCGGTACACTGTTCCCAACGAAGCTTTGATACCATGTCTGTGGGGACCGGAGTCCACACATCCGAGGATCTCATTGGGTGGTGTCGTGCGATGCGACACCCAACAGTTTACAAGAATAGAACCAGAATAAAGTACAATACCAAGTCTTTTATTTACTACACAGCGGAAGTTTTCACAATACTAGCGGATGTAAAGAAATATATACATACCATAGCTACGCTCTCAGCACTAGCTATGCAAAAAGCAAAGTTTTCCATGCCAGGGATACTTTGCAGTAGCAACACTCAAACTATGGCGGCGTGCAGGGTTCCCACTCGGCTGTACACCCTGGAGGGGGTGTTGCCTCATCGTCAAACCCATCCTCAATAGGGTAACCTGCAAAAACTCGTTAACTGCAAACGTGAGCTTAAGGCTCAGCAAGGCTTAACCGTCTCACTAGACAGATGCACGGGGACACTAAACATAGGTAAGGAATAGCAAAAATAACTCGCCTACAAGTGGATCCTTATAACCAAGTTTTAAGTAGCAAATGACATTCTCTGAGCACGGCACATCATGGGCTCCACAATCAAACAAGAAACGCTTTACCGATGATATGACATGCCCAAAGCACATAATGCTATTACAGCTAAAGTATGGGGAAATTGTAAATCTTTAGTTATACTATCTCTAAACCAAACAAAGTTGCAAAGTAATTATAATTCAATATCATATGACTTTCCCGACTTCTTTAGTATTTACTACGTCACGACACAGTGAACAAGTGGTACTCTATTACTGCGAGGGACAGTGATTGCAATCAGGACTCACCCGGACAACACGACACATACGTCGTTCGGAGGTGTCAGCGAGCACACCCGTACCTACATAACACTTCAGTACTAGGCGTATATGGCAACCTTTCGCAAGACACTCAAATGCCGAACCGGTCGATCCGTCACGGGCAGGAGGTCCCTGCGTGGGGCGTACTCTGACGTGCCCACCAGCGGATTTACACCTTGCTACCCTCAACCCACACCTATAAAACGGAACGGTATGCCTCGACACCCAAGTGACCAAGCTACGTCAGTTTATTGGATTCCATATGTCCATTATATTGCCGGTACAATTCAAGCTTGTCCAGCGGGGCCGCATACGGACGGGCCTTAATCAACACAGGCAGGGCTATGCGACCGAGACTCAATTCTCGCCGCTTCCTATCCATTCCCTACCCGGTCTCAGTTTCATTATATTAAGCCATTTTCTATTCAACCAATCCTGTGAGATACATCTCTCGCGAGTAGATTCCAACTACTCGACTTCTACCGGATTTCCTATGCATTAGCAAAGCAGTTACTATAGGTCAAACTGTAACTCGTGCCAAATAAACCCCTGGGATTTTTGGTCATGCAAGTGGAGTATCATTCACCCTAAACGTAATGCACAATTCATATACTATTCATCATAGTGATAAAGCAAAAGCTCATAAACGGCTTAAATGCAAACCGGGGCTTGCCTTGTTGCAGGTCAGGTTCTGAGTTAAAAATTGGAAGGTTCTCTTCCAAGGCTTCTGGCTCCTCCTCGACTTCGGTCACTATACGATATGCAGATAACATGGATATATAAATGACTTTGAAATTTATTTATTTTAAGACCATAAATTAATTCATGGTGATCACTATATGACAGGGACCTTAATTGGCTTTGGAATTTCGATGGTAGATACTAGGGAATATGATCAAAGCTCTTGCAAAGAACAGGAGATGATCATAGCAGATTGTGGTCTCCGAAAGTATGGCAAGCAAACCAACTTCCAAAAATTTCCGAGAGGAAACTGTAGCTTGAACCTAGCTAACAGTTGATAATCAAGATGGAGGGAGTGGTTCTGGTCTTAGCAAAATTTGTTTCATAATTTTCTAAGCTGTGGGGAAGGAGTTATTGTATTTCTAATTCGGCAAGAATTTCTGGATTTACTTTATAATTGAGTTTCGAGACATTAAATCAATATTTGGTTTGTAACTGATTTAGGACTAGTATAGTAGGTTAATTAAATCCAAGACTTTAACAGGAGCTAGGGTATGACTAATGGAAGACTCAGTAAAATTTTGGGACCTAATAAAGCAACCTAATAGCCGTGAAAATTCAATAACTGAAAAAGGAAATTGAATTATCCAGAGAGTTAAACAGGTGTTATGGCTCCCAAACTTTGCCTGATAATCAAGAATAGGACAATAAATTTAATGTGAATTTTGGGGAATTTTCCCATGGATATCTTGTCTGGAAAAATTGCATTTGCATTAAGAAAGATCATTTTCTACAGAATTTAACTCTGAGTTCCACAGAACCTAATTGGTATTGACAGAAACTAGAGCTCAAGGGCTTTCGAACAAAATTTGTTTGAAGATTTTTGGAGTATCCTACAGAAAGTTATGGATTTTTCTAAGTTGGAGTCTAATCTGGAATAATTTCCTAATTTGATTTAACTCGTGGGCCCCACTGTTTTAAAATGAACCAATAGTATTTAAGCCACACGGGGGCCACAGATTCCCACCGCGTAGCCACAGCAAATCCCGTGGCCACACCTGATCCGACGGGATTTACCGCCGCTGACACGCGGGACCCGCCGCGTCGTCTTCTACCTCCCGACGCGGGCGGCGCGCGGGGCTCCCGCGGCGGTGCTCTCCGGCGAGCCTCGCCGCCGGCCAATCCAATGCACCAGATTCGCGGAAACTTGCCGCCTGGGGGTTTTTGGGGTCGCTGAGCACGATGGTGAGGTCAGTGGGTCTTGAAGCTCGCCGGAAAAGGTCGTGCGACGGCGGTGGCGGCGATGAGCGCTCGGGCATCATAGAACTCTCTATAGAGTAGCTCAAATCACTTGGGAATTGCTCCAAAACCTTCCTGGGATGATGGAGTTCAAGGATATGGGCGCAGAAGGGGAGTGAGTTGCCGGGAATCATGAGCTCGACGGTGAACCGAGGTTTTCTCACCGGCGGCGAGCAAAACTCGAAATTCAGAGCCGTTGCTTGATGATCCTTAAAGGTTTTTGCTCAGACAGGATCGCTAGGGCCTATAGAAACTATCTCTAAGTAATTGCAAAGGATGATTGCTTGTCGAAAAGGAATTTGACATGAAATCATAGCTAGCTATCTACCCTCGGCCGTAGAGGAAACGAACAATATCTTGCTCAGGCTTCAACGATAAGGGAAACGGTTTGTACCATGAGCTAGAGTTTGATCAGGCGCACCTTTTTGCTCTTTTGGAGCTAGGCTTGAAACGGCGCGGAACGGCGGCACGCCGCGGAGCAGTGGCGAGCGGCGGCGATGGCGCGCGGCGGAAGAATTGTGGCGAGGCAATGGAGCTGTGATCGGGGATGAGGATTAAAGGGGGCTTCGGCCGGCCTTTTATAGGGCCGCGGCGAGCAGGCAGGCAGCTCGCTGGAGCTGCATGCGCGCGCGCGGTGTCGAGCGGGGGCGCGGCGGTGCAGAGGTGTCGGGGTTGAGCTGATCCGTTTAAAAGGGGAGCTGACATGTGGGGCCCACTGTCCAGTGATTCTCCCCACAGCTCAGTTACTAATTCATTTAAAAATAGAAGATCAACTCCAAAAATCATGAAATTTTGTGGAGATGGCAAATGAATTATTCTGAACACAATGTTGAACTCAATTCTTATGTTTAAAGAAGTTGGAGAAGAATTAAAAATTCATATTTGAATTTGATTCAAATTTGCTAAGCACCTCAATAAAAATAGTAGATGAGTTTCTAAAATCTTGAAACTTTGTAAGCATGCTATTGAGGAATTTAGGACCTCATGGAAAAATTTAGAGCCCTTAATTTGAATATTTGGTTTAGAGCTTATTAGGGCTTCATTGTGCATTGCTTACTAATCCTTATCCAAAAATTCTTATTCTTAAAAGGTGAATAGAATATAATTTGGATTCATGGTGAAGTCTAATACCTATGATAAAAGAATCTAACAAAGAGTGCAAGATAAGTTTTGGATGGCATAGTTCATGTGTACCATTATATTGGAGATCCAAAATAGTTGATCACAAAACCCATATGAACTTAACATGCCATAAAAGTGGGGTTTTACATTCCTCCCCCCTTAAATGAATCTCGTCCCGAGATTACAAAAGAAGGCAAAGGAAAAAGGATCTATCGAACATATGCCGCTAACAAGTCCGGATAGTTCGTTCTAAGATACTCCTCGCTTTCCCACGTGGCCTCTTCGGCACTGTGGTGGCTCCACAAGATCTTGTAGAAACGCAAGGTGCGACTTCTTGTGGTGCGAGTCTTTTCATCGATGATCTGAGTTGGATGCTCGGAATAGGTGAGATCTGGTTGGAGAGCTTCCAAATCCTCTATGCGGATATCAGCTGGAGTCTTAAGGCATTTCCGCAATTGGGAAATGTGGAACACGTTGTGGACTCTGAAAAGTGACGTTGGTAACTCCAATTGATATGCCACAGGTCCGCATCTTTCGATTATTGCGAAAGGCCCAATAAAGCGGGGGGGGGGGGGGGGGGGCTAGCTTCCCTTTTACCCCGAAGCGATGGATACCCTTCATAGGGGATACTCGGAGATAAACTTGATCTCCAACTTCGAAGTGAAGAGGTCGACGTCGTTTGTCCGCGTAGCTCTTCTGACGAGACTGAGCAGCTTTGAGATTCGCCTGAATAGTGCGAACTCGATCCTCGGCTTCATTTACTAAGTCGATGCCGTACACTGCCCGTTCACCTGATTCGCACCAGTTCAAGGGTGTGCGACACTTGCGGCCATAAAGAGCTTCATATGGCGCCATCTGGATGCTAGCCTGGTAACCGTTGTTGTACGAGAATTCTACCAATGGTAGATGGTCATCCCAATTCTTACCATGGTGGATGGCACAGGCACGAAGCATGTCCTCAAGCACTTGATTCACCCGTTCAGTTTGTCCATCAGTCCGAGGATGATAGGCCGAGCTCCTAATTAACTTGGTCCCCAGTGCAGCGTGGAGATGCTCCCAGAATCGCGAAAAAAATACAGCCCCACGATCTGAGATGATGGTGCGGGGTATTCCGTGGAGGCATACGATTCTGGCAATATATAACTCCGCGTATCTAGAGGAATGATAGTTGGTATTGACGGGAATGAAATGCGCCGTCTTAGTCAGTCGGTCAACTATCACCCAAATTGAGTCGTTCTTATGGAGAGTGGGAGGCAACCCAACAATGAAATCCATGCTGATATCCTCCCATTTCCAAGCTGGTATGCTTAAAGGTTGAAGCTGTCCTGCTGCTTTCATATGGTCGGCCTTCACTCGCCGGCACGTATCACACTCGGATACATATTTAGCTACTTCCCGCTTCATCCGAGTCCACAAGAACTTCTTTCTTAAATCTTGGTACATTTTGTTACTTCCCGGATGAATGGAATACTTGGATAAATGAGCTTCATCCAGTATCTTCCTCTGAAGTTCCATGTTTCGGGGTACCACTATACGGTCGTTAAACCAGAGGGTACCTTCATCGTCACTTCGGAAGCATTTCATCTCCCCCTTCTTTATTCTTTGCTGAATATGTGACATCCCCTTGTCCGCCCTCTGAGCTGCCATAATATCCTCTCTGATGTTAGGAATGAGAGCGAGATTGTAGAGCGCCCCATATGGAACCAAGTAAAGACTCAGTTCTTCTTTTCCCTCCATCGAGGTAATGGAAAGATTGTTGATATGGGACTTGCGGCTCAGTGCATCGGCGACTACATTCACCTTGCCTGGATGGTAGTGGATCTCAATCTCATAATCCTTGATCAATTCTAACCATCGCCTTTGTCGCATATTCAAATCCTTCTGGGTGAAGATGTATTTCAAGCTTTTGTGATCAGTGTAGAGGTGTACTAAATTACCCAGTAGATAATGCCTCCACATCTTCAATGCTAGCACCACAGCAGCCAGTTCAAGATCATGAGTCGGGTAGTGCTGCTCGTGGTTCCGAAGCTGTCGTGATCCATACGCGATCACTCTTCGCTCTTGCATTAACACACAACCTAAACCAATCCCAGATGCATCGCAATAGACATCAAATGCTTTGGTAGTGTCTGGTTGGGCTAAAACTGGTGCCGTTGTAAGGTGTTTCACCAATGCTTTGAAACCTGCCTCACATGCCTCAGTCCATACATACTTTTGTCCTTTCTTCAGAAGTTCTGTCATTGGTTTAGCTATTTTGGAGAAACTGGGTATAAACCTCCGGTAATATCCTGCTAAACCCAGGAAACTTCGGACTTCATGTACAGACTTTGGAGACTCCCATTTGAGGACTTGCCTGATCTTGCTTGGATCAACTGCAATACCTTCTGCTGAAATGATGTGCCCTAAAAATAGCACCTGGTTGATCCAAAATTCACACTTGCTGAACTTAGCATACAACTGATGGTCCCGTAATCGCTGAAGCACAATATGCAAGTGTTGAGCATGTTCTTCTTCGGATTTTGAATACACAAGTATGTCGTCAATGAAGACCACGACGAACTTGTCCAATTCCGGCATGAACACTGAGTTCATGAGATACATGAAATGAGCCGGGGCGTTGGTTAATCCGAAGGACATAACCAGATACTCATACAGTCCATACCTTGTTGAGAATGCTGTCTTGGATATATCTTCTGGTCGGATTCTAATTTGATGATAACCAGAACGAAGATCCATCTTCGAAAACACTTTAGCACCCACTAATTGATCGAAAAGAATATCAATGCGCGGTAGTGGATACTTGTTCTTGATGGTGACAACATTAAGTGGACGATAGTCTACACATAGCCTCAAGGTCTTATCTTTCTTTTCTACAAACAGTGCAGAACAACCCCATGGTGATGAACTTGGACGAATAAAACCTTTGCTCTCAAGTTCAGTTAATTGTTCCTTCAGTTCTGCAAGTTCCTTGGGTGCCATCTTGTAGGGTGGTCTTGAAACTGGCACTGTTCCGGGCGCAAGTTCAATCTTGAACTCTATATCCCTTTCTGGTGGCATCCCAGGGAGATATTCAGGAAACACGTCGGGGTATTCACATACTACCGGAATATTCTTAAGTTCCATAACCTCGGTGTTGTGAGTGGATGGGTCTAATGGAATGATGTTCTCAAGATTGAGAACCTGGGGCTGATGGAGTGGAGAGTTTAGATAAATTTTTCGAGGAACGATATCAAGGATAGCACCATGGTATTGCAACCATGCCATTCCTAAGATGATATCTAGCTTTTGAGTTTCTAGGATAATGAAAGAGGTAGGATAGACGTTCCCATCTAGGTCAAGAGGCACTTTATGGGCTACCTCATATGTTACTACCCTCCCTGCTGGGGTGCAAATCATATATGGAGTTTTTGTGGAGATAACAGGCAATTGACTTTTAACGACCAAAGATTTACTAATGACATTGTGTGAAGCTCCGGAATCAAAAAGTATGACTACGGAATGATTTAAGATAGAGAACGTACCCGTGAGCACGGGTGCGCCTTCCGGAACGCCCTCGATGGCGAGGTGGTGGATGTTGCCGGGTCTGGTGGCTGGCTTCTTGAACTGATTGCGGGGCTGGTTGGCCCCCTGGTAAGATGATTGCCCTCCGCTTTGTCGATTCTGCGGACAATCCTTGGCGAAGTGCCCCGTACGTCCACACGTGAAACACGTGTACGGGGTTTGGCCAATACGAAGGGGAGGACGGAATCCCGGTGCACGTGGTGGAGGTGGAAGTGCACGTGGAACCACCCCCTGTTGTTGCTGCGGCCGAAATCCGCCGTTGTTGAACTGACGACCACGGAACATTGGTGGTCGCGATGGCGGCTGCCACCTCTGGCCGGATGGTGATCGATACACCATACGGTACTTCTGAGGAGTACCACCTCCGCTGCTCTGTGGAGCACCCCTCTTCTTTTTATCGGAGGACAGCTCGCGCGTAGCGTCCTCCTGCATGATAGCGGCATTGACTATGTCGTTGAAGTTGCCGCGGTTGAACAGGACAAGCTTGTCCTTCAACTTGGGGTTCAAACCCCGGTAGAAACATTCCCGCTTCCGATCTTCGGTATTCACTTGCTCCTGAGCATATTGGGCCAAGTGGTTGAATGATTTGGAGTATTCGTATGCACTCCTTCCTCCTTGTCTTAGCTCCAAGAACTCTTGAAGCTTCCTCCTCATAATCCAGGGAGGAATGTGGTAGGCGCGAAATGCCTCCCGGAATTCGGTCCAACTTACAACATGGCCTGCGGGGCGTGCGGCAAGGTAATTGGCCCACCACGCACCGGCAGACCCCTGCAGTTGTTGCGCTGCAAACAATGTCTTCTGCTGTTCGGTTACCGCGAGTAAACCGAACTTTCCTTCAATGGTGCGGAGCCAGTTATCCGTGTCCAACGGTTCATCGGCTTCTCTGAATACCGGTGGGTGTGTCGATGAGAAATCAGAGTAGGAACTCTGAAATTGCTGACGCGGTCCATCATCCTGTCGTCCCCCTTGACGGGACGAGTGCTGCACCAACGTCCGCAGTAACTCGGTTTGCTCGTCGCGCGAGCCGAGCACTGCAGCGAGAACCTCCGCGAGACTCCTGGGGAGTGTGGTTGGAGGTGGTGGAGGTGGTTGCGTCTGAGGCGTATTCTGCCCCGGGGGTGGTGTGTCATCCCCCTGTCCTCCACTAGATCCTCCCACCTCTGAGGCTGTACGAGTACGCACCATACTGCAATATAATGAATAACACGGTAAGTCCCATTGCCTCAAGTTTATCCTCCCTTAGAAATGCGGTAGACAATAATAGACGATGCATGACATTTACATATATTGATAAAGCACAAACTTTATACAAAATATATCATCTCAAGACCAAGTTTACAGTAGTAAACCCAAAATGATGGACTCCCTTTATGGAAACACATCTCTACCATACTTAACCTTCCTGACATGTCATACTCATCTAGTTAGCTAGACACCACAACCATTACTCTTAATATGACACAAACATGGTCACAAAAGAGAAACACTAGCAACCATGTAACTATATGCCGCCCGGTGTTGGCGGAAGTGCTACCACATCTAACTTCAATACGCTCTACTCGACGTATTCAAGTTCCTCTGGGTCTTCTTCTTCTTCTTCATCTTCAGGGCTAGGCACCTCTGATACGGGTGCTGGAGTAGAAGTTGATACATCGTTCAACATCAATGTCTTCTTGGCAGCCATAGCTTGCCAATCTGCCTGTATCATAAACATCCCCCAGGCCTCATTCTCTTGCTGAGCCTGTTCACAGCTGGTCTTCCAGCTCTGAGCTTCTACTCTGGACTGATCCCTGTCTGCAGTCACCACGTTCAACTGTGTGTCCCGTTGGTGCCCATAAAGTAGGCTTGCCTCCAGATCAATATCTCTCTCTAGAGTCTCCTGGCGAGACGCGGCCAAATCCATAACAGCGTCATGCCATTGATTCTCCCTAAGGTTCAAACGATGATTAAGAGGAGCCATCATATCCCTAAGTCCGTCATTTGCCCACTCAAAGTGATTTGCTCGCTTCATGGCTTGCTTCAGATTGTTTGTCAATTCTTTTATGCATGTCCTCTGATTACCCTTTTCGCGATGTGAGGCTGCTCCATACATCGCTAAGGCTGTTGCGGATGTTTCGCCATGCTCTCCCACCTCCGCAAGCAAGCGGGTTGCCCAGGCTTCAGAAGCTCTGCCGTTGACTGGAAAGAACTCATACGGAGTACCCACCAGATGACGGTAATGGAGTTTGCAAAACCTCCCTATGGCAACACTTGCGGCGTAGCTCCATGTTTCTTCTAATATCAATCCTTTGATCTTGATGGAGTATGGAGCCCATCCGAGGTGCGGTGGACCGGCAGGCACATCGACGTAGATGGTGCAACTCCACATACCGCCCTCCTGGAACTTCTTGCCCCAATAGCTAGGTAACACCAAATAGCCAAACTGGCCGAGCAACCGTGCAAACACGTCCGGAAAACCGGCGTGCCCGGTGCATGTTGAGAACACCCATCCATTAGGCAACTGAATTCTTGGTGCTGCCATCTGTGGACAAATATACCCGAATGTCAATACACCGTTTAAGTATTCGACCCAATCACTGGTGATGTGGGACAAAAAGAAATATCCATAATCAATTGGTTCAGTCAAAGCTGCAATCTGAAAATGAGTACAGTTCTGGTTTATCTGACCTATCTGCAGTAACCCGTAAGTTTCATACAGAAGAAGTCAGAACTAAACTTTATGTTGAATACAAAAATTGTAGTACACTTCAAAACCTTTCCAGATTGTACTCATACAGCCACTGTTGAACTAGTATGAACAATCTATACCAGTTTTAAGTTGACTCAAGGGTTCTGAAAATTTTGACAGAACCTCCCCTGTATATGGGCTTATCTCCACATTCTATACAGGTTCATCATGATAAGATATTGAGGTAGTGTCAAAATAAACATTGAGTAACATCGTGTTAACAATCCAGAACTAAAGAAGTTCCACCACGACAACCTTGTCATGAAGGTATTATGCATCAATTCACAATTAGGTGCAAACTGTTCCAAGTTCTGGACTGCAGGAACCAAATTTGCGACAAATGGAATTAGGCATAGCTACACCTAGATTCAGGTCAGGAGTGATAAATAAAGTTGATAGATGACTTCCTAAGCTTTCCAGAAATGTACATGCGTAACCATATCACTGTTCTGGATTAGGGGTTATAATTATCCAAACTCAACAGTAAAGCTGACTGGTTTGCATCAGCAGCCATGCAGTTTACTGTGCTGACTTCCCAATTTGGTTAAACTCCAATTAAAATCAGGAAGGACTCCCCAAAACAAACTCGTGAATCTCCACCTACCCTTCTCAAACATATATCCCAATAAGGTAGTGGATTTTTCTACAGTGAGTTATGGCAAGAATACAGAAACGGTACAAAGGTGGGTTCATATGGAGTAATTGCAGTAAACCCCAGTTTTCAACAGATTAACAAGCTTTTCTGTCTTTATGGTCAACGGAAAAGTTGGAGAGACCTTCACGAGCTTTCCATCCATGTAGGATACTCTCATGATATCTAATTGCTAACCAAGATTACAACCTGGCGAAGTTGAGCTACTTCTACCAGAAAACAAGAATCTTGGTTCTATCCACCTTATCAAGTCGAGCCCGAAATTATCAGTATCTGGTAGTCGGACTTTCTCAAAACACAATGCAACCATTCTGTCGTTGGGGAGGGTCTAGTATCATGTTTGATACTGACGGTGCTACGTGCCTCACGAAAGGAAATTCTATCCGGTACATCCGGTTACGTCTATAGGTGGTTCCTATATCGTTCCCTCGCAAACGGCTTCTACACGGGTTGCTACCGGAGTTAGGTTACCTGCAGAAGACAAACAATCCCCTTTCACACCTTCGCACCTCAAGGGCGGCACGGGGAAACACGGCAGGCAGTCACAATAATATATAACTAAAAGTAAATACATACGACTCTGGCGTGAGTCGTCCTCGAGCGAGGCCATGTCTCAAGGTACATGGCTGTAAATACGTCTGTACAGCAAAGACTCCCGTACGATCCGGTTTATACATGCTCGGGCATACGTGTTCGCATGTTCTCATAGATATGAGAACATACTATCGGGTTACATACCACCCGACGGGGTTTCCCTCTAACTTTGTGTCACGCTGGGGTACCGCGTGTCATATGTTCTTAGAAACATGGAAAGTTTCAAAGACTCATATTGACTTTCCGTGCCAAGCCACGGAAATTTCACATACCACCTCTCGTATGCTGAGCTTACCGAGATTGATCCGCTCTCGGTGGCGTACCTTACCTCTTACCTGATGTCGGAGCGTCGTTACAGAATATAATAACACATAGTTAGTTTACCACCTTTATATCTTATACTAATAATACTCCTTATAACGGCATATAACTAATTCCTCACTCAAGTTCCTAATTTTTGAAAATATGTTCTTTTCCGGTACACTGTTCCCAACGAAGCTCTGATACCATGTCTGTGGGGACCGGAGTCCACACATCCGAGGATCTCATTGGGTGGTGTCGTGCGATGCGACACCCAACAGTTTACAAGAATAGAACCAGAATAAAGTACAATACCAAGTCTTTTATTTACTACACAGCGGAAGTTTTCACAATACTAGCGGATGTAAAGAAATATATACATACCATAGCTACGCTCTCAGCACTAGCTATGCAAAAAGCAAAGTTTTCCATGCCAGGGATACTTTGCACTAGCAACACTCAAACTATGGCGGCGTGCAGGGTTCCCACTCGGCTGTACACCCTGGAGGGGGTGTTGCCTCATCGTCAAACCCATCCTCAATAGGGTAACCTGCAAAAACTCGTTAACTGCAAACGTGAGCTTAAGGCTCAGCAAGGCTTAACCGTCTCACTAGACAGATGCACGGGGACACTAAACATAGGTAAGGAATAGCAAAAATAACTCGCCTACAAGTGGATCCTTATAACCAAGTTTTAAGTAGCAAATGACATTCTCTGAGCACGGCACATCATGGGCTCCACAATCAAACAAGAAACGCTTTACCGATGATATGACATGCCCAAAGCACATAATGCTATTACAGCTAAAGTATGGGGAAATTGTAAATCTTTAGTTATACTATCTCTAAACCAAACAAAGTTGCAAAGTAATTATAATTCAATATCATATGACTTTCCCGACTTCTTTAGTATTTACTACGTCACGACACAGTGAACAAGTGGTACTCTATTACTGCGAGGGACAGTGATTGCAATCAGGACTCACCCGGACAACACGACACATACGTCGTTCGGAGGTGTCAGCGAGCACACCCGTACCTACATAACACTTCAGTACTAGGCGTATATGGCAACCTTTCGCAAGACACTCAAATGCCGAACCGGTCGATCCGTCACGGGCAGGAGGTCCCTGCGTGGGGTGTACTCTGACGTGCCCACCAGCGGATTTACACCTTGCTACCCTCAACCCACACCTATAAAACGGAACGGTATGCCTCGACACCCAAGTGACCAAGCTACGTCAGTTTATTGGATTCCATATGTCCATTATATTGCCGGTACAATTCAAGCTTGTCCAGCGGGGCCGCATACGGACGGGCCTTAATCAACACAGGCAGGGCTATGCGACCGAGACTCAATTCTCGCCGCTTCCTATCCATTCCCTACCTGGTCTCAGTTTCATTATATTAAGCCATTTTCTATTCAACCAATCCTGTGAGATACATCTCTCGCGAGTAGATTCCAACTACTCGACTTCTACCGGATTTCCTATGCATTAGCAAAGCAGTTACTATAGGTCAAACTGTAACTCGTGCCAAATAAACCCCTGGGATTTTTGGTCATGCAAGTGGAGTATCATTCACCCTAAACGTAATGCACAATTCATATACTATTCATCATAGTGATAAAGCAAAAGCTCATAAACGGCTTAAATGCAAACCGGGGCTTGCCTTGTTGCAGGTCAGGTTCTGAGTTAAAAATTGGAAGGTTCTCTTCCAAGGCTTCTGGCTCCTCCTCGACTTCGGTCACTATACGATATGCAGATAACATGGATATATAAATGACTTTGAAATTTATTTATTTTAAGACCATAAATTAATTCATGGTGATCACTATATGACAGGGACCTTAATTGGCTTCGGAATTTCGATGGTAGATACTAGGGAATATGATCAAAGCTCTTGCAAAGAACAGGAGATGATCATAGCAGATTGTGGTCTCCGAAAGTATGGCAAGCAAACCAACTTCCAAAAATTTCCGAGAGGAAACTGTAGCTTGAACCTAGCTAACAGTTGATAATCAAGATGGAGGGAGTGGTTCTGGTCTTAGCAAAATTTGTTTCATAATTTTCTAAGCTGTGGGGAAGGAGTTATTGTATTTCTAATTCGGCAAGAATTTCTGGATTTACTTTATAATTGAGTTTCGAGACATTAAATCAATATTTGGTTTGTAACTGATTTAGGACTAGTATAGTAGGTTAATTAAATCCAAGACTTTAACAGGAGCTAGGGTATGACTAATGGAAGACTCAGTAAAATTTTGGGACCTAATAAAGCAACCTAATAGCTGTGAAAATTCAATAACTGAAAAAGGAAATTGAATTATCCAGAGAGTTAAACAGGTATTATGGCTCCCAAACTTTGCCTGATAATCAAGAATAGGACAATAAATTTAATGTGAATTTTGGGGAATTTTCCCATGGATATCTTGTCTGGAAAAATTGCATTTGCATTAAGAAAGATCATTTTCTACAGAATTTAACTCTGAGTTCCACAGAACCTAATTGGTATTGACGGAAACTAGAGCTCAAGAGCTTTCGAACAAAATTTGTTTGAAGATTTTTGGAGTATCCTACAGAAAGTTATGGATTTTTCTAAGTTGGAGTCTAATCTGGAATAATTTCCTAATTTGATTTAACTCGTGGGCCCCACTGTTTTAAAATGAACCAATAGTATTTAAGCCACACGGGGGCCACAGATTCCCACCGCGTAGCCACAGCAAATCCCGTGGCCACACCTGATCCGACGGGATTTACCGCCGCTGACACGCGGGACCCGCCGCGTCGTCTTCTACCTCCCGACGCGGGCGGCGCGCGGGGCTCCCGCGGCGGTGCTCTCCGGCGAGCCTCGCCGCCGGCCAATCCAACGCACCAGATTCGCGGAAACTTGCCGCCTGGGGGTTTTTGGGGTCGCTGAGCACGATGGTGAGGTCAGTGGGTCTTGAAGCTCGCCGGAAAAGGTCGTGCGACGGCGGTGGCGGCGATGAGCGCTCGGGCATCATAGAACTCTCTATAGAGTAGCTCAAATCACTTGGGAATTGCTCCAAAACCTTCCTGGGATGATGGAGTTCAAGGATATGGGCGCAGAAGGGGAGTGAGTTGCCGGGAATCATGAGTTCGACGGTGAACCGAGGTTTTCTCACCGGCGGCGAGCAAAACTCGAAATTCAGAGCCGTTGCTTGATGATCCTTAAAGGTTTTTGCTCAGACAGGATCGCTAGGGCCTATAGAAACTATCTCTAAGTAATTGCAAAGGATGATTGCTTGTCGAAAAGGAATTTGACATGAAATCATAGCTAGCTATCTACCCTCGGCCGTAGAGGAAACGAACAATATCTTGCTCAGGCTTCAACGATAAGGGAAACGGTTTGTACCAAGATATTGTTCTATGATGCCCGAGCGCTCATCGCCGCCACCGCCGTCGCACGACCTTTTCCGGCGAGCTTCAAGACCCACTGACCTCACCATCGTGCTCAGCGACCCCAAAAACCCCCAGGCGGCAAGTTTCCGCGAATCTGGTGCATTGGATTGGCCGGCGGCGAGGCTCGCCGGAGAGCACCGCCGCGGGAGCCCCGCGCGCCGCCCGCGTCGGGAGGTAGAAGACGACGCGGCGGGTCCCGCGTGTCAGCGGCGGTAAATCCCGTCGGATCAGGTGTGGCCACGGGATTTGCTGTGGCTACGCGGTGGGAATCTGTGGCCCCCGTGTGGCTTAAATACTATTGGTTCATTTTAAAACAGTGGGGCCCACGAGTTAAATCAAATTAGGAAATTATTCCAGATTAGACTCCAACTTAGAAAAATCCATAACTTTCTGTAGGATACTCCAAAAATCTTCAAACAAATTTTGTTCGAAAGCTCTTGAGCTCTAGTTTCTGTCAATACCAATTAGGTTCTGTGGAACTCAGAGTTAAATTCTGTAGAAAATGATCTTTCTTAATGCAAATGCAATTTTTCCAGACATGATATCCATGGGAAAATTCCCCAAAATTCACATTAAATTTATTGTCCTATTCTTGATTATCAGGCAAAGTTTGGGAGCCATAACACCTGTTTAACTCTCTGGATAATTCAATTTCCTTTTTCAGTTATTGAATTTTCACGGCTATTAGGTTGCTTTATTAGGTTCCAAAATTTTACTGAGTCTTCCATTAGTCATACCCTAGCTCCTGTTAAAGTCTTGGATTTAATTAACCTACTATTCTAGTCCTAAATCAGTTACAAACCAAATATTGATTTAATGTCTCGAAACTCAATTATAAAGTAAATCCAGAAATTCTTGCCGAATTAGAAATACAATAACTCCTTCACCACAGCTTAGAAAATTATGAAACAAATTTTGCTAAGACCAGAACCACTCCCTCCATCTTGATTATCAACTGTTAGCTAGGTTCAAGCTACAGTTTCCTCTCGGAAATTTTTGGAAGTTGGTTTGCTTGCCATACTTTCGGAGACCACAATCTGCTATGATCATCTCCTGTTCTTTGCAAGAGCTTTGATCATATTCCCTAGTATCTACCATCGAAATTCCAAAGCCAATTAAGGTCCCTGTCATATAGTGATCACCATGAATTAATTTATGGTCTTAAAATAAATAAATTTCAAAGTCATTTATATATCCATGTTCTCTGCATATCGTATAGTGACCGAAGTCGAGGAGGAGCCAGAAGCCTTGGAAGAGAACCTTCCATTTTTTAACTCAGAACCTGACCTGCAACAAGGCAAGCCCCGGTTTGCATTTAAGCCGTTTATGAGCTTTTGCTTTATCACTATGATGAATAGTATATGAATTGTGCATTACGTTTAGGGTGAATGATACTCCACTTGCATGACCAAAAATCCCAGGGGTTTATTTGGCACGAGTTACAGTTTGACCTATAGTAACTGCTTTGCTAATGCATAGGAAATCCGGTAGAAGTCGAGTAGTTGGAATCTACTCGCGAGAGATGTATCTCACAGGATTGGTTGAATAGAAAATGGCTTAATATAATGAAACTGAGACCGGGTAGGGAATGGATAGGAAGCGGCGAGAATTGAGTCTCGGTCGCATAGCCCTACCTGTGTTGATTAAGGCCCGTCCGTATGCGGCCCCGCTGGACAAGCTTGAATTGTACCGGCAATATAATGGACATATGGAATCCAATAAACTGACGTAGCTTGGTCACTTGGGTGTCGAGGCATACCGTTCCGTTTTATAGGTGTGGGTTGAGGGTAGCAAGGTGTAAATCCGCTGGTGGGCACGTCAGAGTACGCCCCACGCAGGGACCTCCTGCCCGTGACGGATCGACCGGTTCGGCATTTGAGTGTCTTGCGAAAGGTTGCCATATACGCCTAGTACTGAAGTGTTATGTAGGTACGGGTGTGCTCGCTGACACCTCCGAACGACGTATGTGTCGTGTTGTCCGGGTGAGTCCTGATTGCAATCACTGTCCCTCGCAGTAATAGAGTACCACTTGTTCACTGTGTCGTGACGTAGTAAATACTAAAGAAGTCGGGAAAGTCATATGATATTGAATTATAATTACTTTGCAACTTTGTTTGGTTTAGAGATAGTATAACTAAAGATTTACAATTTCCCCATACTTTAGCTGTAATAGCATTATGTGCTTTGGGCATGTCATATCATCGGTAAAGCGTTTCTTATTTGATTGTGGAGCCCATGATGTGCCGTGCTCAGAGAATGTCATTTGCTACTTAAAACTTGGTTATAAGGATCCACTTGTAGGCGAGTTATTTTTGCTATTCCTTACCTATGTTTAGTGTCCCCGTGCATCTGTCTAGTGAGACGGTTAAGCCTTGCTGAGCCTTAAGCTCACGTTTGCAGTTAACGAGTTTTTGCAGGTTACCCTATTGAGGATGGGTTTGACGATGAGGCAACACCCCCTCCAGGGTGTACAGCTGAGTGGGAACCCTGCACGCCGCCATAGTTTGAGTGTTGCTAGTGCAAAGTATCCCTGGCATGGAAAACTTTGCTTTTTGCATAGCTAGTGCTGAGAGCGTAGCAAATTTGCTTTATCACTATGATGAATAGTATATGAATTGTGCATTACGTTTAGGGTGAATGATACTCCACTTGCATGACCAAAAATCCCAGGGGTTTATTTGGCACGAGTTACAGTTTGACCTATAGTAACTGCTTTGCTAATGCATAGGAAATCCGGTAGAAGTCGAGTAGTTGGAATCTACTCGCGAGAGATGTATCTCACAGGATTGGTTGAATAGAAAATGGCTTAATATAATGAAACTGAGACCGGGTAGGGAATGGATAGGAAGCGGCGAGAATTGAGTCTCGGTCGCATAGCCCTGCCTGTGTTGATTAAGGCCCGTCCGTATGCGGCCCCGCTGGACAAGCTTGAATTGTACCGGCAATATAATGGACATATGGAATCCAATAAACTGACGTAGCTTGGTCACTTGGGTGTCGAGGCATACCGTTCCGTTTTATAGGTGTGGGTTGAGGGTAGCAAGGTGTAAATCCGCTGGTGGGCACGTCAGAGTACGCCCCACGCAGGGACCTCCTGCCCGTGACGGATCGACCGGTTCGGCATTTGAGTGTCTTGCGAAAGGTTGCCATATACGCCTAGTACTGAAGTGTTATGTAGGTACGGGTGTGTCCGCTGACACCTCCGAACGACGTATGTGTCGTGTTGTCCGGGTGAGTCCTGATTGCAATCACTGTCCCTCGCAGTAATAGAGTACCACTTGTTCACTGTGTCGTGACGTAGTAAATACTAAAGAAGTCGGGAAAGTCATATGATATTGAATTATAATTACTTTGCAACTTTGTTTGGTTTAGAGATAGTATAACTAAAGATTTACAATTTCCCCATACTTTAGCTGTAATAGCATTATGTGCTTTGGGCATGTCATATCATCAGTAAAGCGTTTCTTGTTTGATTGTGGAGCCCATGATGTGCCGTGCTCAGAGAATGTCATTTGCTACTTAAAACTTGGTTATAAGGATCCACTTGTAGGCGAGTTATTTTTGCTATTCCTTACCTATGTTTAGTGTCCCCGTGCATCTGTCTAGTGAGACGGTTAAGCCTTGCTGAGCCTTAAGCTCACGTTTGCAGTTAACGAGTTTTTGCAGGTTACCCTATTGAGGATGGGTTTGACGATGAGGCAACACCCCCTCCAGGGTGTACAGCCGAGTGGGAACCCTGCACGCCGCCATAGTTTGAGTGTTGCTAGTGCAAAGTATCCCTGGCATGGAAAACTTTGCTTTTTGCATAGCTAGTGCTGAGAGCGTAGCTATGGTATGTATATATTTCTTTACATCCGCTAGTATTGTGAAAACTTCCGCTGTGTAGTAAATAAAAGACTTGGTATTGTACTTTATTCTGGTTCTATTCTTGTAAACTGTTGGGTGTCGCATCGCACGACACCACCCAATGAGATCCTCGGATGTGTGGACTCCGGTCCCCACAGACATGGTATCAGAGCTTCGTTGGGAACAGTGTACTGGAAAAGAACATATTTTCAAAAATTAGGAACTTGAGTGAGGAATTAGTTATATGCCGTTATAAGGAGTATTATTAGTATAAGATATAAAGGTGGTAAACTAACTATGTGTTATTATATTCTGTAACGACGCTCCGACATCAGGTAAGAGGTAAGGTACGCCACCGAGAGCGGATCAATCTCGGTAAGCTCAGCATACGAGAGGTGGTATGTGAAATTTCCGTGGCTTGGCACGGAAAGTCAATATGAGTCTTTGAAACTTTCCATGTTTCTAAGAACATATGACACGCGGTACCCCAGCGTGACACAAAGTTAGAGGGAAACCCCGTCGGGTGGTATGTAACCCGATAGTATGTTCTCATATCTATGAGAACATGCGAACACGTATGCCCGAGCGTGTATAAACCGGATCGTACGGGAGTCTTTGCTGTACAGACGTATTTACAGCCATGTACCTCGAGACATGGCCTCGCTCGAGGACGACTCACGCCAGAGTCGTATGTATTTACTTTTAGTTATATATTATTGTGACTGCCTGCCGTGTTTCCCCGTGCCGCCCTTGAGGTGCGAAGGTGTGAAAGGGGATTGTTTGTCTTCTGCAGGTAACCTAACTCCGGTAGCAACCCGTGTAGAAGCCGTTTGCGAGGGAACGATATAGGAACCACCTATAGACGTAACCGGATGTACCGGATAGAATTTCCTTTCGTGAGGCACGTAGCACCGTCAGTATCAAACATGATACTAGACCCTCCCCAACGACAGAATGGTTGCATTGTGTTTTGAGAAAGTCCGACTATCAGATACTGATAATTTCGGGCTCGACTTGATAAGGTGGATAGAACCAAGATTCTTGTTTTCTGGTAGAAGTAGCTCAACTTCGCCAGGTTGTAATCTTTGTTAGCAATTAGATATCATGAGAGTATCCTACATGGATGGAAAGCTCGTGAAGGTCTCTCCAACTTTTCCGTTGACCATAAAGACAGAAAAGCTTGTTAATCTGTTGAAAACTGGGGTTTACTGCAATTACTCCATATGAACCCACCTTTGTACCGTTTCTGTATTCTTGCCATAACTCACTGTAGAAAAATCCACTACCTTATTGGGATATATGTTTGAGAAGGGTAGGTGGAGATTCACGAGTTTGTTTTGGGGAGTCCTTCCTGATTTTAATTGGAGTTTAACCAAATTGGGAAGTCAGCACAGTAAACTGCATGGCTGCTGATGCAAACCAGTCAGCTTTACTGTTGAGTTTGGATAATTATAACCCCTAATCCAGAACAGTGATATGGTTACGCATGTACATTTCTGGAAAGCTTAGGAAGTCATCTATCAACTTTATTTATCACTCCTGACCTGAATCTAGGTGTAGCTATGCCTAATTCCATTTGTCGCAAATTTGGTTCCTGCAGTCCAGAACTTGGAACAGTTTGCACCTAATTGTGAATTGATGCATAATACCTTCATGACAAGGTTGTCGTGGTGGAACTTCTTTAGTTCTGGATTGTTAACACGATGTTACTCAATGTTTATTTTGACACTACCTCAATATCTTATCATGATGAACCTGTATAGAATGTGGAGATAAGCCCATATACAGGGGAGGTTCTGTCAAAATTTTCAGAACCCTTGAGTCAACTTAAAACTGGTATAGATTGTTCATACTAGTTCAACAGTGGCTGTATGAGTACAATCTGGAAAGGTTTTGAAGTGTACTACAATTTTTTTATTCAACATAAAGTTTAGTTCTGACTTCTTCTGTATGAAACTTACGGGTTACTGCAGATAGGTCAGATAAACCAGAACTGTACTCATTTTCAGATTGCAGCTTTGACTGAACCAATTGATTATGGATATTTCTTTTTGTCCCACATCACCAGTGATTGGGTCGAATACTTAAACGGTGTATTGACATTCGGGTATATTTGTCCACAGATGGCAGCACCAAGAATTCAGTTGCCTAATGGATGGGTGTTCTCAACATGCACCGGGCACGCCGGTTTTCCGGACGTGTTTGCACGGTTGCTCGGCCAGTTTGGCTATTTGGTGTTACCTAGCTATTGGGGCAAGAAGTTCCAGGAGGGCGGTATGTGGAGTTGCACCATCTACGTCGATGTGCCTGCCGGTCCACCGCACCTCGCATGGGCTCCATACTCCATCAAGATCAAAGGATTGATATTAGAAGAAACATGGAGCTACGCCGCAAGTGTTGCCATAGGGAGGTTTTGCAAACTCCATTACCGTCATCTGGTGGGTACTCCGTATGAGTTCTTTCCAGTCAACGGCAGAGCTTCTAAAGCCTGGGCAACCCGCTTGCTTGCGGAGGTGGGAGAGCATGGCGAAACATCCGCAACAGCCTTAGCGATGTATGCAGCAGCCTCACATCGCGAAAAGGGTAATCAGAGGACATGCATAAAAGAATTGACAAACAATCTGAAGCAAGCCATGAAGCGAGCAAATCACTTTGAGTGGGCAAATGACGGACTTAGGGATATGATGGCTCCTCTTAATCATCGTTTGAACCTTAGGGAGAATCAATGGCATGACGCTGTTATGGATTTGGCCGCGTCTCGCCAGGAGACTCTAGAGAGAGATATTGATCTGGAGGCAAGCCTACTTTATGGGCACCAACGGGACACACAGTTGAACGTGGTGACTGCAGACAGGGATCAGTCCAGAGTAGAAGCTCAGAGCTGGAAGACCAGCTGTGAACAGGCTCAGCAAGAGAATGAGGCCTGGGGGATGTTTATGATACAGGCAGATTGGCAAGCTATGGCTGCCAAGAAGACGTTGATGTTGAACGATGTATCAACTTCTACTCCAGCACCCGTATCAGAGGTGTCTAGCCCTGAAGATGAAGAAGAAGAAGAAGACCCAGAGGAACTTGAATACGTCGAGTAGAGCGTATTGAAGTTAGATGTGGTAGCACTTCCGCCAACACCGGGCGGCATATAGTTACATGGTTGCTAGTGTTTCTCTTTTGTGACCATGTTTGTGTCATATTAAGAGTAATGGTTGTGGTGTCTAGCTAACTAGATGAGTATGACATGTCAGGAAGGCCAAGTATGGTAGAGATGTGTTTCCATAAAGGGAGTCCATCATTTTGGGTTTACTACTGTAAACTTGGTCTTGAGATGATATATTTTGTATAAAGTTTGTGCTTTATCAATATATGTAAATGTCATGCATCGTCTATTATTGTCTACCGCATTTCTAAGGGAGTATAAACTTGAGGCAATGGGACTTACCGTGTTATTCATTATATTGCAGTATGGTGCGTACTCGTACAGCCTCAGAGGTGGGAGGATCTAGTGGAGGACAAGGGGATGACACACCACCCCCGGGGCAGAATACGCCTCAGACGCAACCACCTCCACCACCTCCAACCACACTCCCCAGGAGTCTCGCGGAGGTTCTCGCTGCAGTGCTCGGCTCGCGCGACGAGCAAACCGAGTTACTGCGGACGTTGGTGCAGCACTCGTCCCGTCAAGGTGGACGACAGGATGATGGACCGCGTCAGCAATTTCAGAGTTCCTACTCTGATTTCTCATCGACACACCCACCGGTATTCAGAGAAGCCGATGAACCGTTGGACGCGGATAACTGGCTCCGCACCATTGAAGGAAAGTTCGGTTTACTCGCGGTAACCGAACAACAGAAGACATTGTTTGCAGCGCAACAACTGCAGGGGTCTGCCGGTGCGTGGTGGGCCAATTACCTTGCCGCACGCCCCGCAGGCCATGTTGTAAGTTGGACCGAATTCCGGGAGGCATTTCGCGCCTACCACATCCCTCCCGGGATTATGAGGAGGAAGCTTCAAGAGTTCTTGGAGCTAAGACAAGGAGGAAGGAGTGCATACGAATACTCCAAATCATTCAACCACTTGGCCCAATATGCTCAGGACCAAGTGAATACCGAAGATCGGAAGCGGGAATGTTTCTACCGGGGTTTGAACCCCAAGTTGAAGGACAAGCTTGTCCTGTTCAACCGCGGCAACTTCAACGACATAGTCAATGCCGCTATCATGCAGGAGGACGCTACGCGCGAGCTGTCCTCCGATAAAAAGAAGAGGGGTGCTCCACAGAGCAGCGGAGGTGGTACTCCTCAGAAGTACCGTATGGTGTATCGATCACCATCCGGCCAGAGGTGGCAGCCGCCATCGCGACCACCAATGTTCCATGGTCGTCAGTTCAACAACGGCGGATTTCGGCCGCAGCAACAACAGGGGGTGGTTCCACGTGCACTTCCACCTCCACCACGTGCACCGGGATTCCGTCCTCCCCTTCGTATTGGCCAAACCCCGTACACGTGTTTCACGTGTGGACGTACGGGGCACTTCGCCAAGGATTGTCTGCAGAATCGACAAAGCGGAGGGCAATCATCTTACCAGGGGGCCAACCAGCCCCGCAATCAGTTCAAGAAGCCAGCCACCAGACCCGGCAACATCCACCACCTCGCCATCGAGGGCGTTCCGGAAGGCGCACCCTTGCTCACGGGTACGTTCTCTGTCTTAAATCATTCCGTAGTCATACTTTTTGACTCCGGAGCTTCACACAATGTCATTAGTAAATCTTTGGTCGTTAAAAGTCAATTGCCTGTTATCTCCACAAAAACTCCATATATGATTTGCACCCCAGCAGGGAGGGTAGTAACATATGAGGTAGCCCATAAAGTGCCTCTTGACCTAGATAGGAACGTCTATCCTACCTCTTTCATTATCCTAGAAACTCAAAAGCTAGATATCATCTTAGGAATGGCATGGTTGCAATACCATGGTGCTATCCTTGATATCGTTCCTCGAAAAATTTATCTAAACTCTCCACTCCATCAGCCCCAGGTTCTCAATCTTGAGAACATCATTCCATTAGACCCATCCACTCACAACACCGAGGTTATGGAACTTAAGAATATTCCGGTAGTATGTGAATACCCCGACGTGTTTCCTGAAGATCTCCCTGGGATGCCACCAGAAAGGGATATAGAGTTCAAGATTGAACTTGCGCCCGGAACAGTGCCAGTTTCAAGACCACCCTACAAGATGGCACCCAAGGAACTTGCAGAACTGAAGGAACAATTAACTGAACTTGAGAGCAAAGGTTTTATTCGTCCAAGTTCATCACCATGGGGTTGTTCTGCACTGTTTGTAGAAAAGAAAGATAAGACCTTGAGGCTATGTGTAGACTATCGTCCACTTAATGCTGTCACCATCAAGAACAAGTATCCACTACCGCGCATTGATATTCTTTTCGATCAATTAGTGGGTGCTAAAGTGTTTTCGAAGATGGATCTTCGTTCTGGTTATCATCAAATTAGAATCCGACCAGAAGATATATCCAAGACAGCATTCTCAACAAGGTATGGACTGTATGAGTATCTGGTTATGTCCTTCGGATTAACCAACGCCCCGGCTCATTTCATGTATCTCATGAACTCAGTGTTCATGCCGGAATTGGACAAGTTCGTCGTGGTCTTCATTGACGACATACTTGTGTATTCAAAATCCGAAGAAGAACATGCTCAACACTTGCATATTGTGCTTCAGCGATTACGGGACCATCAGTTGTATGCTAAGTTCAGCAAGTGTGAATTCTGGATCAACCAGGTGCCATTTTTAGGGCACATCATTTCAGCAGAAGGTATTGCAGTTGATCCAAGCAAGATCAGGCAAGTCCTCAAATGGGAGACTCCAAAGTCTGTACATGAAGTCCGAAGTTTCCTGGGTTTAGCAGGATATTACCGGAGGTTTATACCCAGTTTCTCCAAAATAGCTAAACCAATGACAGAACTTCTGAAGAAAGGACAAAAGTATGTATGGACTGAGGCATGTGAGGCAGGTTTCAAAGCATTGGTGAAACACCTTACAACGGCACCAGTTTTAGCCCAACCAGACACTACCAAAGCATTTGATGTCTATTGCGATGCATCTGGGATTGGTTTAGGTTGTGTGTTAATGCAAGAGCGAAGAGTGATCGCGTATGGATCACGACAGCTTCGGAACCACGAGCAGCACTACCCGACTCATGATCTTGAACTGGCTGATGTGGTGCTAGCATTGAAGATGTGGAGGCATTATCTACTGGGTAATTTAGTACACCTCTACACTGATCACAAAAGCTTGAAATACATCTTCACCCAGAAGGATTTGAATATGCGACAAAGGCGATGGTTAGAATTGATCAAGGATTATGAGATTGAGATCCACTACCATCCAGGCAAGGCGAATGTAGTCACCGAAGCACTGAGCCGCAAGTCCCATATCAACAATCTTTCCATTACCTCGATGGAGGGAAAAGAAGAACTGAGTCTTTACTTGGTTCCATATGGGGCGCTCTACAATCTCGCTCTCATTCCTACCATCAGAGAGGATATTATGGCAGCTCAGAGGGCGGACAAGGGGATGTCACATATTCAGCAAAGAATAAAGAAGGGGGAGATGAAATGCTTCCGAAGTGACGATGAAGGTACCCTCTGGTTTAACGACCGTATAGTGGTACCCCGAAACATGGAACTTCGGAGTAAGATACTGGATGAAGCTCATTTATCCAAGTATTCCATTCATCCGGGAAGTAACAAAATGTACCAAGATTTAAGAAAGAAGTTCTGGTGGACTCGGATGAAGCGGGAAGTAGCTAAATATGTATCCGAGTGTGATACGTGCCGGCGAGTGAAGGCCGACCATATGAAAGCAGCAGGACAGCTTCAACCTTTAAGCATACCAGCTTGGAAATGGGAGGATATCAGCATGGATTTCATTGTTGGGTTGCCTCCCACTCTCCATAAGCACGACTCAATTTGGGTGATAGTTGACCGACTGACTAAGACGGCGCATTTCATTCCCGTCAATACCAACTATCATTCCTCTAGATACGCGGAGTTATATATTGCCAGAATCGTATGCCTCCACGGAATACCCCGCACCATCATCTCAGATCGTGGGGCTGTATTTGTTTCGCGATTCTGGGAGCATCTCCACGCTGCACTGGGGACCAAGTTAATTAGGAGCTCGGCCTATCATCCTCAGACTGATGGACAAACTGAACGGGTGAATCAAGTGCTTGAGGACATGCTTCGTGCCTGTGCCATCCACCATGGTAAGAATTGGGATGACCATCTACCATTGGCAGAATTCTCGTACAACAACGGTTACCAGGCTAGCATCCAGATGGCGCCATATGAAGCTCTTTATGGCCGCAAGTGTCGCACACCCTTGAACTGGTGCGAATCAGGTGAACGGGCAGTGTACGGCATCGACTTAGTAAATGAAGCCGAGGATCGAGTTCGCACTATTCAGGCGAATCTCAAAGCTGCTCAGTCTCGTCAGAAGAGCTACGCGGACAAACGACGTCGACCTCTTCACTTCGAAGTTAGAGATCAAGTTTATCTCCGAGTATCCCCTATGAAGGGTATCCATCGCTTCGGGGTAAAAGGGAAGCTAGCCCCCCGCTTTATTGGGCCTTTCGCAATAATCGAAAGATGCGGACCTGTGGCATATCAATTGGAGTTACCAACGTCACTTTTCGGAGTCCACAATGTGTTCCACGTTTCCCAATTGCGGAAATGCCTTAAGACTCCAGCTGATATCCGCATAGAGGATTTGGAAGCTCTCCAACCAGATCTCACCTATTCCGAGCATCCAACTCAGATCATCGATGAAAAGACTCGCACCACAAGAAGCCGCACCTTGCGTTTCTACAAGATCTTGTGGAGCCACCACAGTGCCGAAGAGGCCACGTGGGAAAGCGAGGAGTATCTTAGAACGAACTATCCGGACTTGTTAGCGGCATATGTTCGATAGATCCTTTTTCCTTTGCCTTCTTTTGTAATCTCGGGACGAGATTCTTTTAAGGGGGGAGGAATGTAAAACCCCACTTTTATGGCATGTTAAGTTCATATGGGTTTTGTGATCAACTATTTTGGATCTCCAATATAATGGTACACATGAACTATGCCATCCAAAACTTATCTTGCACTCTTTGTTAGATTCTTTTATCATAGGTATTAGACTTCACCATGAATCCAAATTATATTCTATTCACCTTTTAAGAATAAGAATTTTTGGATAAGGATTAGTAAGCAATGCACAATGAAGCCCTAATAAGCTCTAAACCAAATATTCAAATTAAGGGCTCTAAATTTTTCCATGAGGTCCTAAATTCCTCAATAGCATGCTTACAAAGTTTCAAGATTTTAGAAACTCATCTACTATTTTTATTGAGGTGCTTAGCAAATTTGAATCAAATTCAAATCTGAATTTTTAATTCTTCTCCAACTTCTTTAAACATAAGAATTGAGTTCACCATTGTGTTCAGAATAATTCATTTGCCATCTCCACAAAATTTCATGATTTTTGGAGTTGATCTTCTATTTTTAAATGAATTAGTAACTGAGCTGTGGGGAGAATCACTGGACAGTGGGCCCCACATGTCAGCTCCCCTTTTAAACGGATCAGCTCAACCCCGACACCTCTGCACCGCCGCACCCCCGCTCGACACCGCGCGCGCGCATGCAGCTCCAGCGAGCTGCCTGCCTGCTCGCCGCGGCCCTATAAAAGGCCGGCCGAAGCCCCCTTTAATCCTCATCCCCGATCACAGCTCCATTGCCTCGCCACAATTCTTCCGCCGCGCGCCATCGCCGCCGCTCGCCACTGCTCCGCGGCGTGCCGCCGTTCCGCGCCTTTTCAAGCCTAGCTCCAAAGAGCAAAAAGGTGCGCCTGATCAAACTCTAGCTCATGGTACAAACCGTTTCCCTTATCGTTGAAGCCTGAGCAAGATATTGTTCGTTTCCTCTACGGCCGAGGGTAGATAGCTAGCTATGATTTCATGTCAAATTCCTTTTCGACAAGCAATCATCTTTTGCAATTACTTAGAGATAGTTTCTATAGGCCCTAGCGATCCTGTCTGAGCAAAAACCTTTAAGGATCATCAAGCAACGGCTCTGAATTTCGAGTTTTGCTCGCCGCCGGTGAGAAAACCTCGGTTCACCGTCGAACTCATGATTCCCGGCAACTCACTCCCCTTCTGCGCCCATATCCTTGAACTCCATCATCCCAGGAAGGTTTTGGAGCAATTCCCAAGTGATTTGAGCTACTCTATAGAGAGTTCTATGATGCCCGAGCGCTCATCGCCGCCACCGCCGTCGCACGACCTTTTCCGGCGAGCTTCAAGACCCACTGACCTCACCATCGTGCTCAGCGACCCCAAAAACCCCCAGGCGGCAAGTTTCCGCGAATCTGGTGCGTTGGATTGGCCGGCGGCGAGGCTCGCCGGAGAGCACCGCCGCGGGAGCCCCGCGCGCCGCCCGCGTCGGGAGGTAGAAGACGACGCGGCGGGTCCCGCGTGTCAGCGGCGGTAAATCCCGTCGGATCAGGTGTGGCCACGGGATTTGCTGTGGCTACGCGGTGGGAATCTGTGGCCCCCGTGTGGCTTAAATACTATTGGTTCATTTTAAAACAGTGGGGCCCACGAGTTAAATCAAATTAGGAAATTATTCCAGATTAGACTCCAACTTAGAAAAATCCATAACTTTCTGTAGGATACTCCAAAAATCTTCAAACAAATTTTGTTCGAAAGCTCTTGAGCTCTAGTTTCTGTCAATACCAATTAGGTTCTGTGGAACTCAGAGTTAAATTCTGTAGAAAATGATCTTTCTTAATGCAAATGCAAATTTTCCAGACAAGATATCCATGGGAAAATTCCCCAAAATTCACATTAAATTTATTGTCCTATTCTTGATTATCAGGCAAAGTTTGGGAGCCATAACATCTGTTTAACTCTCTGGATAATTCAATTTCCTTTTTCAGTTATTGAATTTTCACAGCTATTAGGTTGCTTTATTAGGTCCCAAAATTTTACTGAGTCTTCCATTAGTCATACCCTAGCTCCTGTTAAAGTCTTGGATTTAATTAACCTACTATACTAGTCCTAAATCAGTTACAAACCAAATATTGATTTAATGTCTCGAAACTCAATTATAAAGTAAATCCAGAAATTCTTGCCGAATTAGAAATACAATAACTCCTTCCCCACAGCTTAGAAAATTATGAAACAAATTTTGCTAAGACCAGAACCACTCCCTCCATCTTGATTATCAACTGTTAGCTAGGTTCAAGCTACAGTTTCCTCTCGGAAATTTTTGGAAGTTGGTTTGCTTGCCATACTTTCGGAGACCACAATCTGCTATGATCATCTCCTGTTCTTTGCAAGAGCTTTGATCATATTCCCTAGTATCTACCATCGAAATTCCAAAGCCAATTAAGGTCCCTGTCATATAGTGATCACCATGAATTAATTTATGGTCTTAAAATAAATAAATTTCAAAGTCATTTATATATCCATGTTATCTGCATATCGTATAGTGACCGAAGTCGAGGAGCAGCCAGAAGCCTTGGAAGAGAACCTTCCAATTTTTAACTCAGAACCTGACCTGCAACAAGGCAAGCCCCGGTTTGCATTTAAGCCGTTTATGAGCTTTTGCTTTATCACTATGATGAATAGTATATGAATTGTGCATTACGCTTAGGGTGAATGATACTCCACTTGCATGACCAAAAATCCCAGGGGTTTATTTGGCACGAGTTACAGTTTGACCTATAGTAACTGCTTTGCTAATGCATAGGAAATCCGGTAGAAGTCGAGTAGTTGGAATCTACTCGCGAGAGATGTATCTCACAGGATTGGTTGAATAGAAAATGGCTTAATATAATGAAACTGAGACCGGGTAGGGAATGGATAGGAAGCGGCGAGAATTGAGTCTCGGTCGCATAGCCCTGCCTGTGTTGATTAAGGCCCGTCCGTATGCGGCCCCGCTGGACAAGCTTGAATTGTACCGGCAATATAATGGACATATGGAATCCAATAAACTGACGTAGCTTGGTCACTTGGGTGTCGAGGCATACCGTTCCATTTTATAGGTGTGGGTTGAGGGTAGCAAGGTGTAAATCCGCTGGTGGGCACGTCAGAGTACGCCCCACGCAGGGACCTCCTGCCCGTGACGGATCGACCGGTTCGGCATTTGAGTGTCTTGCGAAAGGTTGCCATATATGCCTAGTACTGAAGTGTTATGTAGGTACGGGTGTGCTCGCTGACACCTCCGAACGACGTATGTGTCGTGTTGTCCGGGTGAGTCCTGATTGCAATCACTGTCCCTCGCAGTAATAGAGTACCACTTGTTCACTGTGTCGTGACGTAGTAAATACTAAAGAAGTCGGGAAAGTCATATGATATTGAATTATAATTACTTTGCAACTTTGTTTGGTTTAGAGATAGTATAACTAAAGATTTACAATTTCCCCATACTTTAGCTGTAATAGCATTATGTGCTTTGGGCATGTCATATCATCGGTAAAGCGTTTCTTGTTTGATTGTGGAGCCCATGATGTGCCGTGCTCAGAGAATGTCATTTGCTACTTAAAACTTGGTTATAAGGATCCACTTGTAGGCGAGTTATTTTTGCTATTCCTTACCTATGTTTAGTGTCCCCGTGCATCTGTCTAGTGAGACGGTTAAGCCTTGCTGAGCCTTAAGCTCACGTTTGCAGTTAACGAGTTTTTGCAGGTTACCCTATTGAGGATGGGTTTGACGATGAGGCAACACCCCCTCCAGGGTGTACAGCCGAGTGGGAACCCTGCACGCCGCCATAGTTTGAGTGTTGCTAGTGCAAAGTATCCCTGGCATGGAAAACTTTGCTTTTTGCATAGCTAGTGCTGAGAGCGTAGCTATGGTATGTATATATTTCTTTACATCCGCTAGTATTGTGAAAACTTCCGCTGTGTAGTAAATAAAAGACTTGGTATTGTACTTTATTCTGGTTTTATTCTTGTAAACTGTTGGGTGTCGCATCGCACGACACCACCCAATGAGATCCTCGGATGTGTGGACTCCGGTCCCCACAGACAATGTAAAACCCCACTTTTATGGCATGTTAAGTTCATATGGGTTTTGTGATCAACTATTTTGGATCTCCAATATAATGGTACACATGAACTATGCCATCCAAAACTTATCTTGCACTCTTTGTTAGATTCTTTTATCATAGGTATTAGACTTCACCATGAATCCAAATTATATTCTATTCACCTTTTAAGAATAAGAATTTTTGGATAAGGATTAGTAAGCAATGCACAATGAAGCCCTAATAAGCTCTAAACCAAATATTCAAATTAAGGGCTCTAAATTTTTCCATGAGGTCCTAAATTCCTCAATAGCATGCTTACAAAGTTTCAAGATTTTAGAAACTCATCTACTATTTTTATTGAGGTGCTTAGCAAATTTGAATCAAATTCAAATCTGAATTTTTAATTCTTCTCCAACTTCTTTAAACATAAGAATTGAGTTCACCATTGTGTTCAGAATAATTCATTTGCCATCTCCACAAAATTTCATGATTTTTGGAGTTGATCTTCTATTTTTAAATGAATTAGTAACTGAGCTGTGGGGAGAATCACTGGACAGTGGGCCCCACATGTCAGCTCCCCTTTTAAACGGATCAGCTCAACCCCGACACCTCTGCACAGCCGCGCCCCCGCTCGACACCGCGCGCGCGCATGCAGCTCCAGCGAGCTGCCTGCCTGCTCGCCGCGGCCCTATAAAAGGCCGGCCGAAGCCCCCTTTAATCCTCATCCCCGATCACAGCTCCATTGCCTCGCCACAATTCTTCCGCCGCGCGCCATCGCCGCCGCTCGCCACTGCTCCGCAGCGTGCCGCCGTTCCGCGCCGTTTCAAGCCTAGCTCCAAAGAGCAAAAAGGTGCGCCTGATCAAACTCTAGCTCATGGTACAAACCGTTTCCCTTATCGTTGAAGCCTGAGCAAGCTATTGTTCGTTTCCTCTACGGCCGAGGGTAGATAGCTAGCTATGATTTCATGTCAAATTCCTTTTCGACAAGCAATCATCCTTTGCAATTACTTAGAGATAGTTTCTATAGGCCCTAGCGATCCTGTCTGAGCAAAAACCTTTAAGGATCATCAAGCAACGGCTCTGAATTTCGAGTTTTGCTCGCCGCCGGTGAGAAAACCTCGGTTCACCGTCGAACTCATGATTCCCGGCAACTCACTCCCCTTCTGCGCCCATATCCTTGAACTCCATCATCCCAGGAAGGTTTTGGAGCAATTCCCAAGTGATTTGAGCTACTCTATAGAGAGTTCTATGATGCCCGAGCGCTCATCGCCGCCACCGCCGTCGCACGACCTTTTCCGGCGAGCTTCAAGACCCACTGACCTCACCATCGTGCTCAGCGACCCCAAAAACCCCCAGGCGGCAAGTTTCCGCGAATCTGGTGCGTTGGATTGGCCGGCGGCGAGGCTCGCCGGAGAGCACCGCCGCGGGAGCCCCGCGCGCCGCCCGCGTCGGGAGGTAGAAGACGACGCGGCGGGTCCCGCGTGTCAGCGGCGGTAAATCCCGTCGGATCAGGTGTGGCCACGGGATTTGCTGTGGCTACGCGGTGGGAATCTGTGGCCCCCGTGTGGCTTAAATACTATTGGTTCATTTTAAAACAGTGGGGCCCACGAGTTAAATCAAATTAGGAAATTATTCCAGATTAGACTCCAACTTAGAAAAATCCATAACTTTCTGTAGGATACTCCAAAAATCTTCAAACAAATTTTGTTCGAAAGCTCTTGAGCTCTAGTTTCTGTCAATACCAATTAGGTTCTGTGGAACTCAGAGTTAAATTCTGTAGAAAATGATCTTTCTTAATGCAAATGCAATTTTTCCATACAAGATATCCATGGGAAAATTCCCCAAAATTCACATTAAATTTATTGTCCTATTCTTGATTGTCAGGCAAAGTTTGGGAGCCATAACACCTGTTTAACTCTCTGGATAATTCAATTTCCTTTTTCAGTTATTGAATTTTCACAGCTATTAGGTTGCTTTATTAGGTCCCAAAATTTTACTGAGTCTTCCATTAGTCATACCCTAGCTCCTGTTAAAGTCTTGGATTTAATTAACCTACTATACTAGTCCTAAATCAGTTACAAACCAAATATTGATTTAATGTCTCGAAACTCAATTATAAAGTAAATCCAGAAATTCTTGCCGAATTAGAAATACAATAACTCCTTCCCCACAGCTTAGAAAATTATGAAACAAATTTTGCTAAGACCAGAACCACTCCCTCCATCTTGATTATCAACTGTTAGCTAGGTTCAAGCTACAGTTTCCTCTCGGAAATTTTTGGAAGTTGGTTTGCTTGCCATACTTTCGGAGACCACAATCTGCTATGATCATCTCCTGTTCTTTGCAAGAGCTTTGATCATATTCCCTAGTATCTACCATCGAAATTCCAAAGCCAATTAAGGTCCCTGTCATATAGTGATCACCATGAATTAATTTATGGTCTTAAAATAAATAAATTTCAAAGTCATTTATATATCCATGTTATCTGCATATCGTATAGTGACCGAAGTCGAGGAGGAGCCAGAAGCCTTGGAAGAGAACCTTCCAATTTTTAACTCAGAACCTGACCTGCAACAAGGCAAGCCCCGGTTTGCATTTAAGCCGTTTATGAGCTTTTGCTTTATCACTATGATGAATAGTATATGAATTGTGCATTACGTTTAGGGTGAATGATACTCCACTTGCATGACCAAAAATCCCAGGGGTTTATTTGGCACGAGTTACAGTTTGACCTATAGTAACTGCTTTGCTAATGCATAGGAAATCCGGTAGAAGTCGAGTAGTTGGAATCTACTCGCGAGAGATGTATCTCACAGGATTGGTTGAATAGAAAATGGCTTAATATAATGAAACTGAGACCGGGTAGGGAATGGATAGGAAGCGGCGAGAATTGAGTCTCGGTCGCATAGCCCTGCCTGTGTTGATTAAGGCCCGTCCGTATGCGGCCCCGCTGGACAAGCTTGAATTGTACCGGCAATATAATGGACATATGGAATCCAATAAACTGACGTAGCTTGGTCACTTGGGTGTCGAGGCATACCGTTCCATTTTATAGGTGTGGGTTGAGGGTAGCAAGGTGTAAATCCGCTGGTGGGCACGTCAGAGTACGCCCCACGCAGGGACCTCCTGCCCGTGACGGATCGACCGGTTCGGCATTTGAGTGTCTTGCGAAAGGTTGCCATATACGCCTAGTACTGAAGTGTTATGTAGGTACGGGTGTGCTCGCTGACACCTCCGAACGACGTATGTGTCGTGTTGTCCGGGTGAGTCCTGATTGCAATCACTGTCCCTCGCAGTAATAGAGTACCACTTGTTCACTGTGTCGTGACGTAGTAAATACTAAAGAAGTCGGGAAAGTCATATGATATTGAATTATAATTACTTTGCAACTTTGTTTGGTTTAGAGATAGTATAACTAAAGATTTACAATTTCCCCATACTTTAGCTATAATAGCATTATGTGCTTTGGGCATGTCATATCATCGGTAAAGCGTTTCTTGTTTGATTGTGGAGCCCATGATGTGCCGTGCTCAGAGAATGTCATTTGCTACTTAAAACTTGGTTATAAGGATCCACTTGTAGGCGAGTTATTTTTGCTATTCCTTGCCTATGTTTAGTGTCCCCGTGCATCTGTCTAGTGAGACGGTTAAGCCTTGCTGAGCCTTAAGCTCACGTTTGCAGTTAACGAGTTTTTGCAGGTTACCCTATTGAGGATGGGTTTGACGATGAGGCAACACCCCCTCCAGGGTGTACAGCCGAGTGGGAACCCTGCACGCCGCCATAGTCTGAGTGTTGCTAGTGCAAAGTATCCCTGGCATGGAAAACTTTGCTTTTTGCATAGCTAGTGCTGAGAGCGTAGCTATGGTATGTATATATTTCTTTACATCCGCTAGTATTGTGAAAACTTCCGCTGTGTAGTAAATAAAAGACTTGGTATTGTACTTTATTCTGGTTCTATTCTTGTAAACTGTTGGGTGTCGCATCGCACGACACCACCCAATGAGATCCTCGGATGTGTGGACTCCGGTCCCCACATGTAAAACCCCACTTTTATGGCATGTTAAGTTCATATGGGTTTTGTGATCAACTATTTTGGATCTCCAATATAATGGTACACATGAACTATGCCATCCAAAACTTATCTTGCACTCTTTGTTAGATTCTTTTATCATAGGTATTAGACTTCACCATGAATCCAAATTATATTCTATTCACCTTTTAAGAATAAGAATTTTTGGATAAGGATTAGTAAGCAATGCACAATGAAGCCCTAATAAGCTCTAAACCAAATATTCAAATTAAGGGCTCTAAATTTTTCCATGAGGTCCTAAATTCCTCAATAGCATGCTTACAAAGTTTCAAGATTTTAGAAACTCATCTACTATTTTTATTGAGGTGCTTAGCAAATTTGAATCAAATTCAAATCTGAATTTTTAATTCTTCTCCAACTTCTTTAAACATAAGAATTGAGTTCACCATTGTGTTCAGAATAATTCATTTGCCATCTCCACAAAATTTCATGATTTTTGGAGTTGATCTTCTATTTTTAAATGAATTAGTAACTGAGCTGTGGGGAGAATCACTGGACAGTGGGCCCCACATGTCAGCTCCCCTTTTAAACGGATCAGCTCAACCCCGACACCTCTGCACCGCCGCGCCCCCGCTCGACACCGCGCGCGCGCATGCAGCTCAAGCGAGCTGCCTGCCTGCTCGCCGCGGCCCTATAAAAGGCCGGCCGAAGCCCCCTTTAATCCTCATCCCCGATCACAGCTCCATTGCCTCGCCACAATTCTTCCGCCGCGCGCCATCGCCGCCGCTCGCCACTGCTCCGCGGCGTGCCGCCGTTCCGCGCCGTTTCAAGCCTAGCTCCAAAGAGCAAAAAGGTGCGCCTGATCAAACTCTAGCTCATGGTACAAACCGTTTCCCTTATCGTTGAAGCCTGAGCAAGATATTGTTCGTTTCCTCTACGGCCGAGGGTAGATAGCTAGCTATGATTTCATGTCAAATTCCTTTTCGACAAGCAATCATCCTTTGCAATTACTTAGAGATAGTTTCTATAGGCCCTAGCGATCCTGTCTGAGCAAAAACCTTTAAGGATCATCAAGCAACGGCTCTGAATTTCGAGTTTTGCTCGCCGCCGGTGAGAAAACCTCGGTTCACCGTCGAACTCATGATTCCCGGCAACTCACTCCCCTTCTGCGCCCATATCCTTGAACTCCATCATCCCAGGAAGGTGTTGGAGCAATTCCCAAGTGATTTGAGCTACTCTATAGAGAGTTCTATGATGCCCGAGCGCTCATCGCCGCCACCGCCGTCGCACGACCTTTTCCGGCGAGCTTCAAGACCCACTGACCTCACCATCGTGCTCAGCGACCCCAAAAACCCCCAGGCGGCAAGTTTCCGCGAATCTGGTGCGTTGGATTGGCCGGCGGCGAGGCTCGCCGGAGAGCACCGCCGTGGGAGCCCCGCGCGCCGCCCGCGTCGGGAGGTAGAAGACGACGCGGCGGGTCCCGCGTGTCAGCGGCGGTAAATCCCGTCGGATCCCGTGGCTTGCTGTGGCTACGCGGTGGGAATCTGTGGCCCCCGTGTGGCTTAAATACTATTGGTTCATTTTAAAACAGTGGGGCCCACGAGTTAAATCAAATTAGGAAATTATTCCAGATTAGACTCCAACTTAGAAAAATCCATAACTTTCTGTAGGATACTCCAAAAATCTTCAAACAAATTTTGTTCGAAAGCCCTTGAGCTCTAGTTTCTGTCAATACCAATTAGGTTCTGTGGAACTCAGAGTTAAATTCTGTAGAAAATGATCTTTCTTAATGCAAATGCAATTTTCCAGACAAGATATCCATGGGAAAATTCCCCAAAATTCACATTAAATTTATTGTCCTATTCTTGATTACCAGGCAAAGTTTGGGAGCCATAACACCTGTTTAACTCTCTGGATAATTCAATTTCCTTTTTCAGTTATTGAATTTTCACAGCTATTAGGTTGCTTTATTAGGTCCCAAAATTTTACTGAGTCTTCCATTAGTCATACCCTAGCTCCTGTTAAAGTCTTGGATTTAATTAACCTACTATACTAGTCCTAAATCAGTTACAAACCAAATATTGATTTAATGTCTCGAAACTCAATTATAAAGTAAATCCAGAAATTCTTGCCGAATTAGAAATACAATAACTCCTTCCCCACAGCTTAGAAAATTATGAAACAAATTTTGCTAAGACCAGAACCACTCCCTCCATCTTGATTATCAACTGTTAGCTTGGTTCAAGCTACAGTTTCCTCTCGGAAATTTTTGGAAGTTGGTTTGCTTGCCATACTTTCGGAGACCACAATCTGCTATGATCATCTCCTGTTCTTTGCAAGAGCTTTGATCATATTCCCTAGTATCTACCATCGAAATTCCAAAGCCAATTAAGGTCCCTGTCATATAGTGATCACCATGAATTAATTTATGGTCTTAAAATAAATAAATTTCAAAGTCATTTATATATCCATGTTATCTGCATATCGTATAGTGACCGAAGTCGAGGAGGAGCCAGAAGCCTTGGAAGAGAACCTTCCAATTTTTAACTCAGAACCTGACCTGCAACAAGGCAAGCCCCGGTTTGCATTTAAGCCGTTTATGAGCTTTGGCTTTATCACTATGATGAATAGTATATGAATTGTGCATTACGTTTAGGGTGAATGATACTCCACTTGCATGACCAAAAATCCCAGGGGTTTATTTGGCACGAGTTACAGTTTGACCTATAGTAACTGCTTTGCTAATGCATAGGAAATCCGGTAGAAGTCGAGTAGTTGGAATCTACTCGCGAGAGATGTATCTCACAGGATTGGTTGAATAGAAAATGGCTTAATATAATGAAACTGAGACCGGGTAGGGAATGGATAGGAAGCGGCGAGAATTGAGTCTCGGTCGCATAGCCCTGCCTGTGTTGATTAAGGCCCGTCCGTATGCGGCCCCGCTGGACAAGCTTGAATTGTACCGGCAATATAATGGACATATGGAATCCAATAAACTGACGTAGCTTGGTCACTTGGGTGTCGAGGCATACCGTTCCGTTTTATAGGTGTGGGTTGAGGGTAGCAAGGTGTAAATCCGCTGGTGGGCACGTCAGAGTACGCCCCACGCAGGGACCTCCTGCCCGTGACGGATCGACCGGTTCGGCATTTGAGTGTCTTGCGAAAGGTTGCCATATACGCCTAGTACTGAAGTGTTATGTAGGTACGGGTGTGCTCGCTGACACCTCCGAACGACGTATGTGTCGTGTTGTCCGGGTGAGTCCTGATTGCAATCACTGTCCCTCGCAGTAATAGAGTACCACTTGTTCACTGTGTCGTGACGTAGTAAATACTAAAGAAGTCGGGAAAGTCATATGATATTGAATTATAATTACTTTGCAACTTTGTTTGGTTTAGAGATAGTATAACTAAAGATTTACAATTTCCCCATACTTTAGCTGTAATAGCATTATGTGCTTTGGGCATGTCATATCATCGGTAAAGCGTTTCTTGTTTGATTGTGGAGCCCATGATGTGCCGTGCTCAGAGAATGTCATTTTCTACTTAAAACTTGGTTATAAGGATCCACTTGTAGGCGAGTTATTTTTGCTATTCCTTACCTATGTTTAGTGTCCCCGTGCATCTGTCTAGTGAGACGGTTAAGCCTTGCTGAGCCTTAAGCTCACGTTTGCAGTTAACGAGTTTTTGCAGGTTACCCTATTGAGGATGGGTTTGACGATGAGGCAACACCCCCTCCAGGGTGTACAGCCGAGTGGGAACCCTGCACGCCGCCATAGTTTGAGTGTTGCTAGTGCAAAGTATCCCTGGCATGGAAAACTTTGCTTTTTGCATAGCTAGTGCTGAGAGCGTAGCTATGGTATGTATATATTTCTTTACATCCGCTAGTATTGTGAAAACTTCCGCTGTGTAGTAAATAAAAGACTTGGTATTGTACTTTATTCTGGTTCTATTCTTGTAAACTGTTGGGTGTCGCATCGCACGACACCACCCAATGAGATCCTCGGATGTGTGGACTCCGGTCCCCACAGACATGGTATCAGAGCTTCGTTGGGAACAGTGTACCGGAAAAGAACATATTTTCAAAAATTAGGAACTTGAGTGAGGAATTAGTTATATGCCGTTATAAGGAGTATTATTAGTATAAGATATAAAGGTGGTAAACTAACTATGTGTTATTATATTCTATAACGACGCTCCGACATCAGGTAAGAGGTAAGGTACGCCACCGAGAGCGGATCAATCTCGGTAAGCTCAGCATACGAGAGGTGGTATGTGAAATTTCCGTGGCTTGGCACGGAAAGTCAATATGAGTCTTTGAAACTTTCCATGTTTCTAAGAACATATGACACGCGGTACCCCAGCGTGACACAAAGTTAGAGGGAAACCCCGTCGGGTGGTATGTAACCCGATAGTATGTTCTCATATCTATGAGAACATGCGAACACGTATGCCCGAGCGTGTATAAACCGGATCGTACGGGAGTCTTTGCTGTACAGACGTATTTACAGCCATGTACCTCGAGACATGGCCTCGCTCGAGGACGACTCACGCCAGAGTCGTATGTATTTACTTTTAGTTATATATTATTGTGACTGCCTGCCGTGTTTCCCCGTGCCGCCCTTGAGGTGCGAAGGTGTGAAAGGGGATTGTTTGTCTTCTGCAGGTAACCTAACTCCGGTAGCAACCCGTGTAGAAGCCGTTTGCGAGGGAACGATATAGGAACCACCTATAGACGTAACCGGATGTACCGGATAGAATTTCCTTTCGTGAGGCACGTAGCACCGTCAGTATCAAACATGATACTAGACCCTCCCCAACGACAGAATGGTTGCATTGTGTTTTGAGAAAGTCCGACTATCAGATACTGATAATTTCGGGCTCGACTTGATAAGGTGGATAGAACCAAGATTCTTGTTTTCTGGTAGAAGTGGCTCAACTTCGCCAGGTTGTAATCTTGGTTAGCAATTAGATATCATGAGAGTATCCTACATGGATGGAAAGCTCGTGAAGGTCTCTCCAACTTTTCCGTTGACCATAAAGACAGAAAAGCTTGTTAATCTGTTGAAAACTGGGGTTTACTGCAATTACTCCATATGAACCCACCTTTGTACCGTTTCTGTATTCTTGCCATAACTCACTGTAGAAAAATCCACTACCTTATTGGGATATATGTTTGAGAAGGGTAGGTGGAGATTCAAGAGTTTGTTTTGGGGAGTCCTTCCTGATTTTAATTGGAGTTTAACCAAATTGGGAAGTCAGCACAGTAAACTGCATGGCTGCTGATGCAAACCAGTCAGCTTTACTGTTGAGTTTGGATAATTATGACCCCTAATCCAGAACAGTGATATGGTTACGCATGTACATTTCTGGAAAGCTTAGGAAGTCATCTATCAACTTTATTTATCACTCCTGACCTGAATCTAGGTGTAGCTATGCCTAATTCCATTTGTCGCAAATTTGGTTCCTGCAGTCCAGAACTTGGAACAGTTTGCACCTAATTGTGAATTGATGCATAATACCTTCATGACAAGGTTGTCGTGGTGGAACTTCTTTAGTTCTGGATTGTTAACACGATGTTACTCAATGTTTATTTTGACACTACCTCAATATCTTATCATGATGAACCTGTATAGAATGTGGAGATAAGCCCATATACAGGGGAGGTTCTGTCAAAATTTTCAGAACCCTTGAGTCAACTTAAAACTGGTATAGATTGTTCATACTAGTTCAACAGTGGCTGTATGAGTACAATCTGGAAAGGTTTTGAAGTGTACTACAATTTTTGTATTCAACATAAAGTTTAGTTCTGACTTCTTCTGTATGAAACTTACGGGTTACTGCAGATAGGTCAGATAAACCAGAACTGTACTCATTTTCAGATTGCAGCTTTGACTGAACCAATTGATTATGGATATTTCTTTTTGTCCCACATCACCAGTGATTGGGTCGAATACTTAAACGGTGTATTGACATTCGGGTATATTTGTCCACAGATGGCAGCACCAAGAATTCAGTTGCCTAATGGATGGGTGTTCTCAACATGCACCGGGCACGCCGGTTTTCCGGACGTGTTTGCACGGTTGCTCGGCCAGTTTGGCTATTTGGTGTTACCTGGCTATTGGGGCAAGAAGTTCCAGGAGGGCGGTATGTGGAGTTGCACCATCTACGTCGATGTGCCTGCCGGTCCACCGCACCTCGGATGGGCTCCATACTCCATCAAGATCAAAGGATTGATATTAGAAGAAACATGGAGCTACGCCGCAAGTGTTGCCATAGGGAGGTTTTGCAAACTCCATTACCGTCATCTGGTGGGTACTCCGTATGAGTTCTTTCCAGTCAACGGCAGAGCTTCTAAAGCCTGGGCAACCCGCTTGCTTGCGGAGGTGGGAGAGCATGGCGAAACATCCGCAACAGCCTTAGCGATGTATGCAGCAGCCTCACATCGCGAAAAGGGTAATCAGAGGACATGCATAAAAGAATTGACAAACAATCTGAAGCAAGCCATGAAGCGAGCAAATCACTTTGAGTGGGCAAATGACGGACTTAGGGATATGATGGCTCCTCTTAATCATCGTTTGAACCTTAGGGAGAATCAATGGCATGACGCTGTTATGGATTTGGCCGCGTCTCGCCAGGAGACTCTAGAGAGAGATATTGATCTGGAGGCAAGCCTACTTTATGGGCACCAACGGGACACACAGTTGAACGTGGTGACTGCAGACAGGGATCAGTCCAGAGTAGAAGCTCAGAGCTGGAAGACCAGCTGTGAACAGGCTCAGCAAGAGAATGAGGCCTGGGGGATGTTTATGATACAGGCAGATTGGCAAGCTATGGCTGCCAAGAAGACGTTGATGTTGAACGATGTATCAACTTCTACTCCAGCACCCGTATCAGAGGTGCCTAGCCCTGAAGATGAAGAAGAAGAAGAAGACCCAGAGGAACTTGAATACGTCGAGTAGAGCGTATTGAAGTTAGATGTGGTAGCACTTCCGCCAACACCGGGCGGCATATAGTTACATGGTTGCTAGTGTTTCTCTTTTGTGACCATGTTTGTGTCATATTAAGAGTAATGGTTGTGGTGTATAGCTAACTAGATGAGTATGACATGTCAGGAAGGCCAAGTATGGTAGAGATGTGTTTCCATAAAGGGAGTCCATCATTTTGGGTTTACTACTGTAAACTTGGTCATGAGATGATATATTTTGTATAAAGTTTGTGCTTTATCAATATATGTAAATGTCATGCATCGTCTATTATTGTCTACCGCATTTCTAAGGGAGGATAAACTTGAGGCAATGGGACTTACCGTGTTATTCATTATATTGCAGTATGGTGCGTACTCGTACAGCCTCAGAGGTGGGAGGATCTAGTGGAGGACAGGGGGATGACACACCACCCCCGGGGCAGAATACGCCTCAGACGCAACCACCTCCACCACCTCCAACCACACTCCCCAGGAGTCTCGCGGAGGTTCTCGCTGCAGTGCTCGGCTCGCGCGACGAGCAAACCGAGTTACTGCGGACGTTGGTGCAGCACTCGTCCCGTCAAGGGGGACGACAGGATGATGGACCGCGTCAGCAATTTCAGAGTTCCTACCCTGATTTCTCATCGACACACCCACCGGTATTCAGAGAAGCCGATGAACCGTTGGACGCGGATAACTGGCTCCGCACCATTGAAGGAAAGTTCGGTTTACTCGCGGTAACCGAACAACAGAAGACATTGTTTGCAGCGCAACAACTGCAGGGGTCTGCCGGTGCGTGGTGGGCCAATTACCTTGCCGCACGCCCCGCAGGCCATGTTGTAAGTTGGACCGAATTCCGGGAGGCATTTCGCGCCTACCACATCCCTCCCGGGATTATGAGGAGGAAGCTTCAAGAGTTCTTGGAGCTAAGACAAGGAGGAAGGAGTGCATACGAATACTCCAAATCATTCAACCACTTGGCCCAATATGCTCAGGACCAAGTGAATACCGAAGATCGGAAGCGGGAATGTTTCTACCGGGGTTTGAACCCCAAGTTGAAGGACAAGCTTGTCCTGTTCAACCGCGGCAACTTCAACGACATAGTCAATGCCGCTATCATGCAGGAGGACGCTACGCGCGAGCTGTCCTCCGATAAAAAGAAGAGGGGTGCTCCACAGAGCAGCGGAGGTGGTACTCCTCAGAAGTACCGTATGGTGTATCGATCACCATCCGGCCAGAGGTGGCAGCCGCCATCGCGACCACCAATGTTCCGTGGTCGTCAGTTCAACAACGGCGGATTTCGGCCGCAGCAACAACAGGGGGTGGTTCCACGTGCACTTCCACCTCCACCACGTGCACCGGGATTCCGTCCTCCCCTTCGTATTGGCCAAACCCCGTACACGTGTTTCACGTGTGGACGTACGGGGCACTTCGCCAAGGATTGTCCGCAGAATCGACAAAGCGGAGGGCAATCATCTTACCAGGGGGCCAACCAGCCCCGCAATCAGTTCAAGAAGCCAGCCACCAGACCCGGCAACATCCACCACCTCGCCATCGAGGGCGTTCCGGAAGGCGCACCCGTGCTCACGGGTACGTTCTCTGTCTTAAATCATTCCGTAGTCATACTTTTTGACTCCGGAGCTTCACACAATGTCATTAGTAAATCTTTGGTCGTTAAAAGTCAATTGCCTGTTATCTCCACAAAAACTCCATATATGATTTGCACCCCAGCAGGGAGGGTAGTAACATATGAGGTAGCCCATAAAGTGCCTCTTGACCTAGATGGGAACGTCTATCCTACCTCTTTCATTATCCTAGAAACTCAAAAGCTAGATATCATCTTAGGAATGGCATGGTTGCAATACCATGGTGCTATCCTTGATATCGTTCCTCGAAAAATTTATCTAAACTCTCCACTCCATCAGCCCCAGGTTCTCAATCTTGAGAACATCATTCCATTAGACCCATCCACTCACAACACCGAGGTTATGGAACTTAAGAATATTCCGGTAGTATGTGAATACCCCGACGTGTTTCCTGAAGATCTCCCTGGGATGCCACCAGAAAGGGATATAGAGTTCAAGATTGAACTTGCGCCCGGAACAGTGCCAGTTTCAAGACCACCCTACAAGATGGCACCCAAGGAACTTGCAGAACTGAAGGAACAATTAACTGAACTTGAGAGCAAAGGTTTTATTCGTCCAAGTTCATCACCATGGGGTTGTTCTGCACTGTTTGTAGAAAAGAAAGATAAGACCTTGAGGCTATGTGTAGACTATCGTCCACTTAATGCTGTCACCATCAAGAACAAGTATCCACTACCGCGCATTGATATTCTTTTCGATCAATTAGTGGGTGCTAAAGTGTTTTCGAAGATGGATCTTCGTTCTGGTTATCATCAAATTAGAATCCGACCAGAAGATATATCCAAGACAGCATTCTCAACAAGGTATGGACTGTATGAGTATCTGGTTATGTCCTTCGGATTAACCAACGCCCCGGCTCATTTCATGTATCTCATGAACTCAGTGTTCATGCCGGAATTGGACAAGTTCGTCGTGGTCTTCATTGACGACATACTTGTGTATTCAAAATCCGAAGAAGAACATGCTCAACACTTGCATATTGTGCTTCAGCGATTACGGGACCATCAGTTGTATGCTAAGTTCAGCAAGTGTGAATTCTGGATCAACCAGGTGCCATTTTTAGGGCACATCATTTCAGCAGAAGGTATTGCAGTTGATCCAAGCAAGATCAGGCAAGTCCTCAAATGGGAGTCTCCAAAGTCTGTACATGAAGTCCGAAGTTTCCTGGGTTTAGCAGGATATTACCGGAGGTTTATACCCAGTTTCTCCAAAATAGCTAAACCAATGACAGAACTTCTGAAGAAAGGACAAAAGTATGTATGGACTGAGGCATGTGAGGCAGGTTTCAAAGCATTGGTGAAACACCTTACAACGGCACCAGTTTTAGCCCAACCAGACACTACCAAAGCATTTGATGTCTATTGCGATGCATCTGGGATTGGTTTAGGTTGTGTGTTAATGCAAGAGCGAAGAGTGATCGCGTATGGATCACGACAGCTTCGGAACCACGAGCAGCACTACCCGACTCATGATCTTGAACTGGCTGATGTGGTGCTAGCATTGAAGATGTGGAGGCATTATCTACTGGGTAATTTAGTACACCTCTACACTGATCACAAAAGCTTGAAATACATCTTCACCCAGAAGGATTTGAATATGCGACAAAGGCGATGGTTAGAATTGATCAAGGATTATGAGATTGAGATCCACTACCATCCAGGCAAGGCGAATGTAGTCGCCGAAGCACTGAGCCGCAAGTCCCATATCAACAATCTTTCCATTACCTCGATGGAGGGAAAAGAAGAACTGAGTCTTTACTTGGTTCCATATGGGGCGCTCTACAATCTCGCTCTCATTCCTACCATCAGAGAGGATATTATGGCAGCTCAGAGGGCGGACAAGGGGATGTCACATATTCAGCAAAGAATAAAGAAGGGGGAGATGAAATGCTTCCGAAGTGACGATGAAGGTACCCTCTGGTTTAACGACCGTATAGTGGTACCCCGAAACATGGAACTTCGGAGGAAGATACTGGATGAAGCTCATTTATCCAAGTATTCCATTCATCCGGGAAGTAACAAAATGTACCAAGATTTAAGAAAGAAGTTCTGGTGGACTCGGATGAAGCGGGAAGTAGCTAAATATGTATCCGAGTGTGATACGTGCCGGCAAGTGAAGGCCGACCATATGAAAGCAGCAGGACAGCTTCAACCTTTAAGCATACCAGCTTGGAAATGGGAGGATATCAGCATGGATTTCATTGTTGGGTTGCCTCCCACTCTCCATAAGCACGACTCAATTTGGGTGATAGTTGACCGACTGACTAAGACGGCGCATTTCATTCCCGTCAATACCAACTATCATTCCTCTAGATACGCGGAGTTATATATTGCCAGAATCGTATGCCTCCACGGAATACCCCGCACCATCATCTCAGATCGTGGGGCTGTATTTGTTTCGCGATTCTGGGAGCATCTCCACGCTGCACTGGGGACCAAGTTAATTAGGAGCTCGGCCTATCATCCTCAGACTGATGGACAAACTGAACGGGTGAATCAAGTGCTTGAGGACATGCTTCGTGCCTGTGCCATCCACCATGGTAAGAATTGGGATGACCATCTACCATTGGCAGAATTCTCGTACAACAACGGTTACCAGGCTAGCATCCAGATGGCGCCATATGAAGCTCTTTATGGCCGCAAGTGTCGCACACCCTTGAACTGGTGCGAATCAGGTGAACGGGCAGTGTACGGCATCGACTTAGTAAATGAAGCCGAGGATCGAGTTCGCACTATTCAGGCGAATCTCAAAGCTGCTCAGTCTCGTCAGAAGAGCTACGCGGACAAACGACGTCGACCTCTTCACTTCGAAGTTGGAGATCAAGTTTATCTCCGAGTATCCCCTATGAAGGGTATCCATCGCTTCGGGGTAAAAGGGAAGCTAGCCCCCCGCTTTATTGGGCCTTTCGCAATAATCGAAAGATGCGGACCTGTGGCATATCAATTGGAGTTACCAACGTCACTTTTCGGAGTCCACAATGTGTTCCACATTTCCCAATTGCGGAAATGCCTTAAGACTCCAGCTGATATCCGCATAGAGGATTTGGAAGCTCTCCAACCAGATCTCACCTATTCCGAGCATCCAACTCAGATCATCGATGAAAAGACTCGCACCACAAGAAGCCGCACCTTGCGTTTCTACAAGATCTTGTGGAGCCACCACAGTGCCGAAGAGGCCACGTGGGAAAGCGAGGAGTATCTTAGAACGAACTATCCGGACTTGTTAGCGGCATATGTTCGATAGATCCTTTTTCCTTTGCCTTCTTTTGTAATCTCGGGACGAGATTCTTTTAAGGGGGGAGGAATGTAAAACCCCACTTTTATGGCATGTTAAGTTCATATGGGTTTTGTGATCAACTATTTTGGATCTCCAATATAATGGTACACATGAACTATGCCATCCAAAACTTATCTTGCACTCTTTGTTAGATTCTTTTATCATAGGTATTAGACTTCACCATGAATCCAAATTATATTCTATTCACCTTTTAAGAATAAGAATTTTTGGATAAGGATTAGTAAGCAATGCACAATGAAGCCCTAATAAGCTCTAAACCAAATATTCAAATTAAGGGCTCTAAATTTTTCCATGAGGTCCTAAATTCCTCAATAGCATGCTTACAAAGTTTCAAGATTTTAGAAACTCATCTACTATTTTTATTGAGGTGCTTAGCAAATTTGAATCAAATTCAAATCTGAATTTTTAATTCTTCTCCAACTTCTTTAAACATAAGAATTGAGTTCACCATTGTGTTCAGAATAATTCATTTGCCATCTCCACAAAATTTCATGATTTTTGGAGTTGATCTTCTATTTTTAAATGAATTAGTAACTGAGCTGTGGGGAGAATCACTGGACAGTGGGCCCCACATGTCAGCTCCCCTTTTAAACGGATCAGCTCAACCCCGACACCTCTGCATCGCCGCGCCCCCGCTCGACACCGCGCGCGCGCATGCAGCTCCAGCGAGCTGCCTGCCTGCTCGCCGCGGCCCTATAAAAGGCCGGCCGAAGCCCCCTTTAATCCTCATCCCCGATCACAGCTCCATTGCCTCGCCACAATTCTTCCGCCGCGCGCCATCGCCGCCGCTCGCCACTGCTCCGCGGCGTGCCGCCGTTCCGCGCCGTTTCAAGCCTAGCTCCAAAGAGCAAAAAGGTGCGCCTGATCAAACTCTAGCTCATGGTACAAACCGTTTCCCTTATCGTTGAAGCCTGAGCAAGATATTGTTCGTTTCCTCTACGGCCGAGGGTAGATAGCTAGCTATGATTTCATGTCAAATTCCTTTTCGACAAGCAATCATCCTTTGCAATTACTTAGAGATAGTTTCTATAGGCCCTAGCGATCCTGTCTGAGCAAAAACCTTTAAGGATCATCAAGCAACGGCTCTGAATTTCGAGTTTTGCTCGCCGCCGGTGAGAAAACCTCGGTTCACCGTCGAACTCATGATTCCCGGCAACTCACTCCCCTTCTGCGCCCATATCCTTGAACTCCATCATCCCAGGAAGGTTTTGGAGCAATTCCCAAGTGATTTGAGCTACTCTATAGAGAGTTCTATGATGCCCGAGCGCTCATCGCCGCCACCGCCGTCGCACGACCTTTTCCGGCGAGCTTCAAGACCCACTGACCTCACCATCGTGCTCAGCGACCCCAAAAACCCCCAGGCGGCAAGTTTCCGCGAATCTGGTGCGTTGGATTGGCCGGCGGCGAGGCTCACCGGAGAGCACCGCCGCGGGAGCCCCGCGCGCCGCCCGCGTCGGGAGGTAGAAGACGACGCGGCGGGTCCCGCGTGTCAGCGGCGGTAAATCCCGTCGGATCAGGTGTGGCCACGGGATTTGCTGTGGCTACTCGGTGGGAATCTGTGGCCCCCGTGTGGCTTAAATACTATTGGTTCATTTTAAAACAGTGGGGCCCACGAGTTAAATCAAATTAGGAAATTATTCCAGATTAGACTCCAACTTAGAAAAATCCATAACTTTCTGTAGGATACTCCAAAAATCTTCAAACAAATTTTGTTCGAAAGCTCTTGAGCTCTAGCTTCTGTCAATACCAATTAGGTTCTGTGGAACTCAGAGTTAAATTCTGTAGAAAATGATCTTTCTTAATGCAAATGCAATTTTTCCAGACAAGATATCCATGGGAAAATTCCCCAAAATTCACATTAAATTTATTGTCCTATTCTTGATTATCAGGCAAAGTTTGGGAGACATAACACCTGTTTAACTCTCTGGATAATTCAATTTCCTTTTTCAGTTATTGAATTTTCACAACTATTAGGTTGCTTTATTAGGTCCCAAAATTTTACTGAGTCTTCCATTAGTCATACCCTAGCTCCTGTTAAAGTCTTGGATTTAATTAACCTACTATACTAGTCCTAAATCAGTTACAAACCAAATATTGATTTAATGTCTCGAAACTCAATTATAAAGTAAATCCAGAAATTCTTGCCGAATTAGAAATACAATAACTCCTTCCCCACAGCTTAGAAAATTATGAAACAAATTTTGCTAAGACCAGAACCACTCCCTCCATCTTGATTATCAACTGTTAGCTAGGTTCAAGCTACAGTTTCCTCTCGGAAATTTTTGGAAGTTGGTTTGCTTGCCATACTTTCGGAGACCACAATCTGCTATGATCATCTCCTGTTCTTTGCAAGAGCTTTGATCATATTCCCTAGTATCTACCATCGAAATTCCAAAGCCAATTAAGGTCCCTGTCATATAGTGATCACCATGAATTAATTTATGGTCTTAAAATAAATAAATTTCAAAGTCATTTATATATCCATGTTATCTGCATATCGTATAGTGACCGAAGTCGAGGAGGAGCCAGAAGCCTTGGAAGAGAACCTTCCAATTTTTAACTTAGAACCTGACCTGCAACAAGGCAAGCCCCGGTTTGCATTTAAGCCGTTTATGAGCTTTTGCTTTATCACTATGATGAATAGTATACGAATTGTGCATTACGTTTAGGGTGAATGATACTCCACTTGCATGACCAAAAATCCCAGGGGTTTATTTGGCACGAGTTACAGTTTGACCTATAGTAACTGCTTTGCTAATGCATAGGAAATCCGGTAGAAGTCGAGTAGTTGGAATCTACTCGCGAGAGATGTATCTCACAGGATTGGTTGAATAGAAAATGGCTTAATATAATGAAACTGAGACCGGGTAGGGAATGGATAGGAAGCGGCGAGAATTGAGTCTCGGTCGCATAGCCCTGCCTGTGTTGATTAAGGCCCGTCCGTATGCGGCCCCGCTGGACAAGCTTGAATTGTACCGGCAATATAATGGACATATGGAATCCAATAAACTGACGTAGCTTGGTCACTTGGGTGTCGAGGCATACCGTTCCGTTTTATAGGTGTGGGTTGAGGGTAGCAAGGTGTAAATCCGCTGGTGGGCACGTCAGAGTACGCCCCACGCAGGGACCTCCTGCCCGTGACGGATCGACCGGTTCGGCATTTGAGTGTCTTGCGAAAGGTTGCCATATACGCCTAGTACTGAAGTGTTATGTAGGTACGGGTGTGCTCGCTGACACCTCCGAACGACGTATGTGTCGTGTTGTCCGGGTGAGTCCTGATTGCAATCACTGTCCCTCGCAGTAATAGAGTACCACTTGTTCACTGTGTCGTGACGTAGTAAATACTAAAGAAGTCGGGAAAGTCATATGATATTGAATTATAATTACTTTGCAACTTTGTTTGGTTTAGAGATAGTATAACTAAAGATTTACAATTTCCACATACTTTAGCTGTAATAGCATTATGTGCTTTGGGCATGTCATATCATCAGTAAAGCGTTTCTTGTTTGATTGTGGAGCCCATGATGTGCCGTGCTCAGAGAATGTCATTTGCTACTTAAAACTTGGTTATAAGGATCCACTTGTAGGCGAGTTATTTTTGCTATTCCTTACCTATGTTTAGTGTCCCCGTGCATCTGTCTAGTGAGACGGTTAAGCCTTGCTGAGCCTTAAGCTCACGTTTGCAGTTAACGAGTTTTTGCAGGTTACCCTATTGAGGATGGGTTTGACGATGAGGCAACACCCCCTCCAGGGTGTACAGCCGAGTGGGAACCCTGCACGCCGCCAAAAGCTGACTGGATGTCTAGCAGCCCTGAGCCGGTTCATTTCAAGTCTGGCGGAACGGGCACTTCCCTTCTTCAAGTTATTGAGGAAGTCCGGACCATTCCAATGGTCTGAAAAAGCAGAAAAGGCGTTCCAGGAGCAAAAATAGTTCCTCACCACCCTACCAACTCTGGTAGCTCCGAACCCTGGTGAGCCTTTGCTGCTTTACATTTTAGCAACTGACGAAGTCGTCAGTATGGTCTTGGTTGCGGAGAGACCAGAACTATCCCATGCTCAGGAATCCAGACCCCTCCAGGAGGGTCCGGAGGTTCCTGAAAGCGAGTCTGGGTCCCAGCTCCCAGACTTGAGTTCACAAAAAGTTACTTCAGATGACTCAGACCCCTCCGGGAGGGTCCAGGTCGATTCTGAAGAAGCTTCGGGTCCCTCTAGCCAGGACCCGGAGGTCCCCGAAGAAGGTCCGGATCCCTCAGGGAGGATCCGGGTCGGTGAAGAGGAAGCTTTGCCCCCCCCCCCCCCCCCCCGAGAGGGTCCGGACCATCCAGCGCCCAGTGTACTTCATCAGTGAAGTACTTCATGATGCCAAGACTCGATACCTAGAGGTGCATAAGCTGCTCCATGCAGTTCTCATTGCCTCCAGGAAGCTTCGCCATTACTTCCAAGCTCACAAGATTTAGTGGTGACCTCTTACCCACTTCGAGCAATCCTGCATAATCCCAATTCAACTGGGAATATTGCAAAGTGAGCAGCGGAATTGGCTGAATTCGATCTCGAATTCATTTCAATACAAGCAATCAAGAGTCAAGCATTGGCAGATTTCGTGGCGGAATGGACTCCCTCTCCATCAAACCCTGGGGGCCCCAATGAGCAGAAGCCAGAACACAAGGCTCCAGTCTTCACCGAGCCTCACTGGACCCTCTACTTTGATGGCTCCATGCAAAAGCAGGGGGCTGGAGCTGGAATCCTTCTCCTTGCACCAACTGGAGAGAAGTTAAAATACATGGTACACCTTAACTTCAAGGCGACCAACAACATGGCAGAATATGAAGCACTCATCAACGGACTAAGGGTGGCACTGTCATACGGAGTCAAGCAACTGCTGGTCAAGGGATATTCACAACTCATCATTAAGCAAGTGAAGGGTGAATGCTCCTGCAACAATCTCCAGCTAGCTGCTTATCTCCTTGAAGTCCAGAGGCTACAGAAGGACTTCAAAGTCCTAGATCTCCACCATGTCCAGCGTGCCCACAACGCTGAAGCCGACGAACTCTCGACGAATGCATCAACCGGAGCTCCGGCTCCTGACGGAACTTTCGTTCGGAGGTTGTCAAAACCCACAGCTCAGCTTGCTGAACAGAGTGAAGGGGGCGAGATCAGCATTCCGAAGCTGACAGTCCTGATGGCCCTGTTACCATGGCAGCCATCAAGGGTCGTAGGTGCTGCTGGAAGCTCCGAGCAACCCAGCATGCAAGACTCAAATGCTCAAGTTAGCTCTGGCTCATGGATCTCGGAGATCCGGAGGTATTTGAAAGACAACATCCTTCTTGACGATGATGTATCCGCTGACCGAATAGCCAGATTGGTGAAAAGATACACGTTGGTAGAAGGGGATCTCTACCGGTGCGGTGCCAACAGCATCCTAATGTGGTGCATCATAAGGGAAGAAGGCTGCAAGCTCCTCGCAGAAATCCATGGAGGCGAGTGTGGGAACCACACGTCTTCTCGCACGCTGGTCGGTAAAGCCTTCCGGCATGGCTTCTACTGGCCTACAACACTCCAGGATGCGACTGAGCTGGTGAAGAAATGCGAAGCATGCCAATTTCATGCAAAGCAAATTTACACACCGGCTCAGCCTCTACAAATGATACCTCCTACATGGCCCTTCGCCGTGTTGGGGATGGACATCTTGGGACCTTTCCCAAGAGCCGTCGGAGGTTACAAGTTCCTGTATGTCGCCATTGACAAGTTCACTAAGTGGCCGGAAGCAACTCCAGTTGTGACAATAAACAAGCAATATGCTATCAACTTTTTGCAGTCCATCGTGTGCAGATTTGGAGTCCCAAACAAAATAATACTGATAACCGGACCAAATTCACAAGCTCTGCATTTCAAGGGTATTGCGAAGACCTCGGCATTCAAGTTTGCTACACCTCCGTAGCTCACCCGACAAGCAATGGCCAGGCCGAGAGAGAAAATGCAAAAATCCTGAAAGGACTCAAAACGCGCACCTATGAGCGCTTGAAAAAACATGGAGCCAACTGGATTGAAGAGCTTCCGCCCACTCTATGGGCCAATAGGACATCTCCAAACCGGTCAACTGGAGAGACACGCTTCTTCCTGGTGTACGGAGCTAAAGCAATCCTTCCTCCGGAAATCACCTTGTTGTCACTCCGGGTCCGAACCTTCGATGAAGCCACGCAGGACCAACTCCAGCGTGAAGACCTAGACCTCCTCGAAGAGGGAAGGTGCCAAGCAGCTGTTCGGAATGCCTGATACCGCCAAGCCCTTCGGCGCTATCATCAGCGGCATGTACACAACCGACAGCTCGAGGAAGGCGATCTGGTGCTACGGAGAATACAATCCATAGAAGGGTTAAACAAACTCTCCCCCAACTGGGAAGGACCCTTCCGAGTGATTAAAGTATCCCATCCCGGAAGCGTTCGCTTGGCAATCGAGGATAGGACACCTCTCCCAAATCCTTGGAACATTGAGCACCTCCGTAAGTTCTACACTTAATATCACGGAGGTGAGTCTGTAGTAACTTGAGGTGTATGTTATAGAGTCATTGTACAGAGTCGGGTAGTTCCTCCGGGAGAACAGCCGGACCTTTCCCGGAAGGTCCGCAAAGTTCATGCAACGCTTGTCACAGTCTTAGGACTAAAAGTGTGGCTAGCTACCCTGGGTCAAACGAGAAATGAAACATGCTTAGCCTGGTTCCGTACCCTAAGAGTGTACTTGTTTCCCCTGTACCACGGACCTATAATGAAAGACATCTTCATGTGAAACAACGTGCATTTACTTTGTACAGGCTCAACATTTTTTATTTTTCTATTTCTTGTCTATAACAAGGATGTGCAATTCTTAAGAAATTTTAGTTCGACCGGTTCATATACGATTCGAGCTGTATTGTCGATTTTTTGGATTCAAATATTGTTCATGGCCCACTCGCCTGAATGCCGCCAAGCCAATCTAGGGCCGGAGTGTGCTATCGACTTAGCCTGGTCAAGCACCCTAAGTACGCCACTCTACCTACACCCCGGCAGGCTGAAGTAAGGCGGGTCCAAGTACAATTGGATCCGAAAGAAAGAAGGCAATGCATTCGGTTGCATTCAGAATCGTGTTTGACCTAAAATTTTCTTGAGAATCATAAGCCACAACGAAGTTATAGGCAAGAAGAGAATTTTACTATTTTTCTTGGCTTCAGTGTGCAGGAAAAATAAAGAATCCACATTGATGGAGAAAAGCCAGAGCTGACGAAGCTCCGACTCCCCCTAGGTGGCTCATAATCGATGTTAAACATTGAAAACGAGCATCACCGGAGCAACCAAGCTCCGGTAAAGCTAGGGGGGCCAGCCGTCAATGCAGAATAAAAGATGGTGAGAAGATTCCACAAATGGAGTCTGCTGCCGACAAACTACGTGTTGGCAAAGGTCACTGCCAGAGCTACTAAGCTCCGACACCCGGAGGTCTAACTATCGATGCTGTATGCATTGATAGGAACTATTGTCGGAGCTCCTGAGCCCCAACGGTAGTCAATACCAGAGCTTCAGAGCTCCGACAACCTCAGGGGGCCTTCACTATTGAAGATTTCGGACCTACATTCTACAAGTTCGAAGCAAACGAGTCTTCAACAAAACACAATATCCTCTTGGTACATGTTCACAATCAAATTGTGTACATCTACCAGGGGGCCAAGTGAAGACAAAAGTGTTGAAGACAAAAAATGAAATTTGCAAAAATTTGGATTTCATTCATCTGGAGACAAGGGATTACAAAATTGGGGAAGAAAAGAGAGAATACAAGTGAGAGCTACAGAGATGGTCCTAGACCCTATGGAAGAACTGGGCGACCTTCTGAGCAACCTCCGACACGTTGGCTCGGGTGGCTTCACCTTCTCCTTCGCCGGGACCTTCAAGCACCGGGTCTAGAGGGAATTGGGGATCCCGGCTGGTATAGCACGTCAGCACATATTCTGCGACATTCTTCGCCAGGGACTGCCCCTCCACCTCCAACTGATCCGCGATGACGTCACCCACCTTGGAGAGTTTGCTACCCGCCGAGCTCAACGCCTACAACGCCAGGTCCGGCTCTGGCTCTGGATCATCTGGACGCACGGGACTGAGGCCCATCGGTGTCAGCGCGTCGTTGGCTTTGCTCAGGAACTCCCAAACCTGTAGGGAGTCCGCAGCCCTCAAGCCCTTCAGTTCTTACAAGGATCTTTTGGTCGCCGCCAGTTCAGAATTCTTGCGAGCAAGGCGCTCAACCTCTTTGGCATTTTGCTGAATCTTTTCAGCAACCTACTTCTCGAGTTTTCCGAGCTCCTCCTCCCGGAGGTAGATCTTGTTCCGGCAGTCAACCAGGTCCTTCTCCCTACCCCTAACTTTCTTCTCCCTGGCAGCGATGGCACACTCTTGTTGGTAGATTTCCTGCCCTCGCACCCAGGCCTTCTCCTCCTCCTCAGCACAACACTCTTCCAATTTCTTTGCGCGTTCCTCGAGGCCCTTGTCAGCCAGAGCCACCTTTTTGGAGAGCTCCTCCTCCCTCTTCGGGACGTCATCCCGCAGCTCTAGGAGTTTTTGCTCTTCATCCTCTAGCCTTTTCTCCCTCTCCTCAAGTGCCTCCCGGCGCTTGATGAGAGTAGTGTTAATGGCTTCAAGCCTTTCTTGGTGTTCATCAGCCGCACTATTAGCTGCCTTGGTCTGCTCATAAATGGCCCGGGATTGAGCGTCGAGGGCGCGAGTCAAGCTCTCCCTGTCATCCAATAATTTGCCCCAATATTCCAGGTGGACCTTCTCTTGCTTGATCCATTCTTTGTCATCTGCCAGCCTCGACTGCGCCAGCTTGGTCTCGATGTAGAGCCGGTTACGCCACCGCCTAAGGGTTTGGCGCTCCTTTTCAAGAGCCTTGCTGTCATGGAAGAACGCCAGCTGAACTTGACGCAGGCTGGAGCAAGTGTTGTCAATAGACAACATCAGGGGAATGGGTTACGGACCTGCTGGGGCCTCCTCCTCTTGTTCCAACGCGCTCTCGCTTACAAAAATTGGGTCCCACTCCACAAGAGTGGTCCCCTGAGACTCCATGGCACTAGGGCCGTCCTCTGGGATAGCCTCAGTCGCCATTGAGGAGGGTCCCGCGGAAGAAGTTCCAACCTCCGGAAGTGGTTCTGAAGGCCCCGTCGCCAGGTCTACATTTGCCCCCTCAGGCAGGGGGCCAACGACTTCATCTGGGCATTCCTGCTCAACGGCAGGCACCTCCGCCAACAACACTTTCGGAGCAGGTGCTACTTCCGGCTCCGGCCTGGGCCCCTCCTCCGCTGATAGCTCGGCTGTTGGCATCTCGACCACCATGGGTTTGAGTGCTGATGCCTCCACAATAACTGGCCCTGGGGCCAGAGCTTCAACCTCAACCGGCTCGGGCGCCGGAAGGTCTTCATCCGGCTTTGAGGCCGGAGCTTCAGAGGTAGCCGGCTCAACCGCTTGAGCTTCCTCCACATCCGGCCCACTTGCCGGGACTTCAATTACCTCCGGCTCAACCGCTGGGGCTTCGACAATTTCCGGCTCTGGGGCCGGAATTACTGCTTCCTCCGGCTCAACGGCCGAAGCTTCCATCATCTCAGCATCAAGACCTGGAGCTTCAACCTCCGGGGCAGGTGCCGCTGGCGCATCTTGTCTCTCGCGGTCCGGCGCTACCACGGGATTCTCTGGGGATGAGTCGAGGTCCATGACCACGACAGCTGGCGCCGGAGCTGTCGCAGCTTTAGCCACCACTTGGGGCGGCACCGGGTCAGGAGCAGGAGCTTCCGCCCTCACAGCTTCAGCTGCTGTGGCTGAGGGTGGAGCCTCACTCCTCTTCTTGGGAACGCTGCAGATGATGGATGAAGAAACTTAAAAAACAGTTACTACAACAAAACAACTGTCTGAGGTAAAGATTAAAAATTACCTTGGGAGGCTTCCGCACCAGCTTGCGCGGAACCTCTTTCCCGGGCGTGGAAGCTCCGGAAGGTCCCTCGGAACTCGTTGCAGCCACGGGCATTTCCTTAGTCGAGGCCCTCCTCGACCGGGAAGGACCTCCAGACCTAGAGGCCTCAACTGGCCCTAGTGCTTGAGTCGCATGTTCGGAGCTAGCACCCCAGGAGGACGCCGCTGCAGGTACAGTCGCCACAGTTGTAGAAGACCTCCCCCTCCGGGGAGAAGGAGCTGATGCAGAGGTCGCAGGCTCCTTGCCCTTGCCGATGACTTCGATCCTTGGCTTCAGGGCAGGGTCGGAGCCACCTTCAGAAGCCCTAGGGATCACCACCCTGGAGGTCGATCTTCTCTCGACGACACCAAGGTCGTCAAGCATCGGCATCGTCTGCCGGAGCTCCCTGCTGAACTCTACTTCCACGTTCAGAGGGAGAAAAGCTGGTGGCGGGGTCAAGTTGTCACCCGCGACGTCGATGCCGTGCTGGAACTTCTTGAGATGAAACTCCAAGGTTGTCCCCGCCATGTTGGACTTCAGCCCTGTCTCGACCCGGTCGTCGTCCATCACACTGTTGAGGGCCCAAGAAAGTTTTTCTGTCCTCTTCAGCGGTGCCCACCTGTTGACCAGGAAATTGCAAAACACCGCCTGAGGAGTTAATCCTCCCTCCACGCACTAGCAGATCCTGGTCAGAGCAGGATTGAAGGCATCCGACAGCACCGGAGCTTCACTCCAGACTGCAGTGTCGATGTTGGGGAGGCCTTCGGGCAGATCCAGCTTCTCGTGCTCCTCCACCCGGATGACTATCCAGTCCTTCTTCCAATCATCCCACTTTCCAGAGGGAAACGACCGTAGGTACTTGAATGGGCACTTCTTGCGCTTCACGAAGTAGTAGAAGCCAAGGTACTCATTACTCCTACCGGTGGTGTGGACGGTGAAGAAGGTCAGGAAGAGTTCAATGCAGGGGGAATGCCCACCCACATTTCACAGAAGTGGACAAAGACAGACACAAGAAGAATGGAGTGGGGGCCAAGGTGGTACAGCTGCAGACCATAGAAGTCTAGCAGCATCAAGAAAAAGGAGGAAAAAGGTGGGATCAACCCCACCATGGCGTACGAAGAAAAGTACACCATTTCGCCGGCGTGCTCCTTCTCGAGCGGGAGCTCTCCCCCAGCGCGGACCAGGCGGTTGAAGAAGTCCGGGGACCATCCCATGAGGGCCCGGACCTTCTTTAGGTCACCTTCGATCTTCAAACGGCTCTCGCGGAGACCCAACTCCATCACGGCACAGCAAGGCAAGAGAGGAAAAGCGAGCACAAGTTGTGATTTTGAGCGCAAGATCAGATGAGAGGCGTAAAGAACCCCAGACGGCACGCGCTTTCCTTCTTAAGTAAGCCCTCGCAACGCTTGGATGGAAACCACAAGGAAGTCGAAGATACTACTCAAAAATTCCACCCAGTCGATGACAAGAGGGCCCGAGACCACCCGGACGATCAAGTCGAGGTTCTTACCCAGGCGAACGGTTGTCATCATGAGGAGGGAAGCCCGAAGGCGGCGGCCTAACAAGGCGTGCGGAACCGATACGATTTTCGTATCGAGAAACGGCGAACTTCAATTGCGTGAGATCCGCATGCCAAAGATCTCATTTGCCGCACACGGGATATGCCACACGGCGATGATTTAACTCCAAACCATCACCAACGGCACATCCGAAGACCTTTGGAGACTCAGTTCAAAAGTCGAAGGATGGACCCACCTCCGGCGGAATGACTTCACCCAAGGAGTCTTCCCCTGAGGTGGGCCCAGGGGGCCACTGTCGGTACCCTGGGTACCATATACCCCTTGGGATTGCAAAGATCTCAAGGGAATATCATCTACTTGATTTGAAGACCTTCGGAGGCCCACATGTCAGACATAACCGGACCCATTTCCCCAACATGGTTAGTCCCTGGGTAGCCACGTGTACTATCAAACTGGAGCTACCGCCCACAAGGGGGAAGCTCCGAGCTATGTACCATAGCGGCACCCCCGGACCTAACCCCAAACCGAGAGAAGCTCCAGAACTGACACGTGTTAGGTGGCACTGGACCTATCTGTTCCCCACAGTATGCTCCGGAGCTGCCACGTGTCCAACCGTCGGATCTTCACCCTCTAATCTCCGGAAGACTCCACAACGGCTCCAGATCTTCAAAGGGAATCAAGGACTTCAAGACCCGATTAAGTGTCATTAATGATATATTAGTAACCGTCGGGGCCACATGTCGGGCTAGGCTAACTTGTAACGACCTGCCCTTGTACTATAAAAGGACAGGCCGACGATACATAGGAAGGACTCTACGCGCTCACTCTACACTCTCAACTCACGTTGAGCTCATACAACCAATACAACACCAACACACCCCGTAGAGTAGGGTATTACGCTCAGGCGGCCCGAACCACGTAAATCTTCGTGTCTCTTGCGTCGTTTTACATATCACCTTCTTGAATCTCCGCGCGCCCACACCGAACCTCAAACTCCGCAAACACCTTAGTAGTGTCGGGAGATCTGCCGGATCAAAACCACCGGCAACATTGATCAGCAAAAATGCATCAAAAACTTAGTAAAGGAATACGAAGAAAATTTTCTATAAGTGTAAAGCAAGTTTGAAATATTTCAAGGTAAAAGCGGAACCATTACAAAGCTAGTCGGACCTAGCGCCAGAGCTTGTCAAAGCTAGTCGGACCTAGCACCAGAGCTTACCAAAGCTAGTCAAACCTAGCCACAGCAAGTCGGACTTAACCAAAATAAGTCGGACCTATCCAAAAGAAGTCGGACCTAGCGCCGGAGCTTACCAAAGCTAGTCGGACCTAGCCACAACAAGTAGGATCTAACCAAAATAAGTCGGACCTAGCCAAAATAAGTCGGACATAGACAAAGAAGTCGGACCTAGCCAAAACAAGTCGGACCTTATGTCGAAGCTTGGCGGATGTCGAAGTGTTGCTATGACACTTCCCCTGGTACTACTAAAGTGTAGTCCGCGGAGGTTCATATTCGGTTGGGGCGCACATGAGGTTATGAACGAGATGGTGACACAGGGGATTTTTACGTGGTTCGGGCCGCCTGAGCGTAATACCCTACTCCACGGGGTGGTTGTTGATTGTATGAGTGTGTGGTTGCTTGTGTTGGCTTGGTTCAGCCTGGTTTCTACTATGCAGCGCAACCCTTTTATATGCCAAGGGCTGGCCGTTACAGGGGTTGCCTTGCCCGATGTGGCCCCGGCGGTATTCAATTACCTAATACATGACCTACATGTATTAAGTATGATTAATCAGCGTAATAATCTGCCTTAATGGTGGCGTTACCAATACTAATAGTCCTCTGATCGTGCATCATTAATACAACATTAATGACACATAATCAGGTCTTGTAACGGCTGTTTTAATAGCCTCTTGAATGTCCGTGCCGTTGGAGATTCTGTAGTCGTTGCTGGCAAAGCTTCGGAAGTATAACATGTGGCAGCTTTGGAGCTTCCCTCTGCGGGGAGGTAGGTCTGGAGCCACTCGACATGTGGCGGCATAAGAGCTTCCCTCTATTGGGGGTTAAGTCTGGGGTTGCTAGACACGTGGCAGGACCGGAGCTTCCCTGTGTACGGAGGTAAACCTAGTCCCTGTGGACACCTGGTAGTACCAGAGCTACCCAAACTAGGGATGCGGGCCCAGTGCTGTTGTGACACCCAATTTCGAAAATGAACCAAGTGAACGCATATGTGTGCCCAGGACGTTCACCACACATACACGAGTGCATTCACAAAATGATATACAGAAAACTACCACAAAACAAGATTAATTAAGCACTTTTATTACAAAATTAAGAATATCCTCGAATACAAGCTCTAATGAATATTAATGACAAGTTTGAACTAATGCAGCGAAAATAAACTAAATAAGCAACTAAGCAGCTAAGCAAAAAGGCATAAGGGTAGCATAGCTCCAATCAACACCACAGGCATGCTGACGGCAGACACGACCTAGAACTTTGCATTACCATCGTGATACTCCCAATCCTAACCTGCAACTGTTGGTGGGGGAATTGCAAGGCCGAGTAAATGTCTTACTCAACAAATGTGGAAAGTATGACATGTAGCTGATTCAAATGACGACAATAATAAAGGCTAAGTGCTGAAAAGTACATTAAAACATTTGAAAAGCAGTATATTATATTTATGTGAAATAAACCCATCATAAGTCATAATTATTCACATAGTATAAGTCCATATTCCATATCCATCATCATTATACCATATTTCACCATTACCATTAACCATACCCAATACCATAATTCAATCCATAACCAGCCATAACCATATTATCAACCATAACCAGTACCAAACCATAACCAATTACCAAGTTTTCTCTAATCATGTGAGGGTCTAGGTTGCTCATGACTGGGAGCACGACTATCATGATAGTTTTTAGACACTCTGCAGAGGTTGTACCGCTTTACCCACTTGTTTGTGATTTCATCACCTTTCGATGACTATAGAATCTCAATTATGCCATCTCACACTTTCGTTGGTGTGTGGCCAAGAGATAAGAAAATATCCTTTACAAAGGTACTACTAGCATGTACGGACCCATTGAGGTTTCACCGGTGGTGATGTCTCCAACAGAGCACATCTTCTACCAAGGGCCCCCTCTTGTGCCATTCAGATCTCAGGGAGTCCCGCCAACCATATCCAAACCCAATCTGACTCCCCTTCCCCGGTGCGCCAAATGATCCATGCAATACTAGTAATACCCTAATTAATCAGCTACGCCACACCCATACTTGGCCTTGTGGTAGCACTGTAAATCCTTGATGGTCGCTCCATGAACCGGTCCTTAGATCTAAAGCAAGCAACCACCATAACATCCAACCCAATCCACATACCATGTTTGCTTAGATCACCCATTACTGTACCATATTGACCAGTTCATATCAACCAAAATCTCATTAATGCATAATTAAACAGTATAGTTGTTTTCCCATCCCAATTAATTTAGCAAAGCAAAAAGGTAAAAAGCCCTTCCCGACTCTCTACCATATATTCCAGGTGACAAGGGTGGTCAAACAAAACTAGTAAACTTCCTATCATAGGATTCCCATCAAATTGACACAAGCATGCAGTTTTGCAAACAAAACATTTATTTTAGAAATAGGATCAATATGTTCAAGGACACTTTCCTTGCTCTTGGGCTTGATTGGGATCAAAGTCTTCAAATTCCTGGTGCTGAGGTCCTCCGCAGCACTCTCTAGAGCAAATCCGTCTAAAACCGCGCAAAGAACATACAAGACAAGAATCACAATCAATAAGTGCACATACTCAATATGTCATGACATGCATGATTAATGCAAATATGAAGTTAAACTAGTTAATGAGTTATTAATGATGTTTACTAACTATTTCTAATACCTTTTAACAAGTTTATACAGGTTTGGAATTGATTCAAAAAAATTTAGAACTAATTCAACAGGAAATAGTCGGCAAAATCGGACTAGTCCGCTGCAGGGTCGGACTAGTCCGCCCTTTGCAAAAACAGCGAACTAGGGTTTCTAGATCGACGTGAATTTGGAGAAACAGGGTTGAATTCATGTGAGAAATATAAGGTATACCAGGTGTTTAGGACTCCAATGAATCTAGGGCTTTGGAGGCAACACTTAGATCTTGATAACCTAGGGTTGATGAAGAACTTGAAGGTGAATCGTTGATGAAGAACGAAAACTTGGTGGAGATCTCGATCACATGATCCTCTTTCGTTTCCTCCTCTTCTTCTTCTTGCTCAGGATCTCCTTCTTCCTCCTTGGTGGCAGCTACCCCACGATCTAGGGTTTGGGTGTGGTTCAGAGGTGGCTAAAAGATGTGAAAATAGGGTGTGGGGTTGTTTATATAGAGGTGGAAGCTAGGGTTTGATGGATTTCGAGTTTGGGGAAGGTGGAGGCCGGTGTGGGGTTCCACATGGGCTCCAAAAAGAGTTAGACACGGCTTCCTTAGGACCACTTAAGGTAGAACCCAAAAACATGTCGTGAAACCAAACATCAACTCGGAATTGCGGTTTTACTAGAGAAGTCTACAGAAGGCCAGACTAGTCCCGAAGATTGACAGAGGCTAAAACGGACAAGTCCGTACTATATCGGACAATTTTAAACTTGTTCAGAGGAAAATTAGACAAGTCCTGGCCAAATTTGAACAAGTCCGATTTTAGTCAGAGGAAAAACGAACAAGTCCGCTGGATACCAGACAAGTCTGAACAAGTCAATGGACTTAGCAAAAATTTCCAAGGAATTGGGATACTGGACTAGTTTGCTATGGACCGGACAAGTCCAAAAACTGTACAGAGAGAAAAACAGACTAGTTCGTAGCAAATCGGACATGTTTCGAGCGAGGTCAGAGAGAAATAGAACTAGTACATACCAAAAAACAGACTAGTCCTGCACTTCTCAGAACCAACTTCTATTGTACTACGAACCGGTACAGCTCGGTGCCAGACCGAGTGTAGGAGCTCCCAAAGTGACAGTGAAACTGGCGACAGAGTTCCCCCCCCCCCCCCCCCCAACTATAGAAGGAGTCGAGAGGTAAGCTCATAAACGAGGACCTTGTAGTCCCAGTTAGAGCCACAGGGAAGTAGTTTGCCATCATGGTCTCATTGCCTCAAGCTGTGAGGATGGCGGTGGAGTAGATCTGAAGAAATTCAATGGGGTTGACTGTCCCTATCGTAGTTCTCCAGCAGATGAGGCCCCAAACTTGAGTGGCCACTCGACCATTCAAAGATGCATGGCAAGAGCCTAACAGCCGCCCCCAACTCCTAGAGGAGAAGGGTTTTCTCAAGCAACTTGCCTCTCATGAGCACGCTCAATGTTAACGCGGCCGTCCTCCCTCATGTAGCGGCGGTCACTCTTCGACTGGAGGTCCCAGAGTTGGGAGCCTCGTCGTCGTGTGAGAAATCGGACTAGTCTATACTAAAAACGGACTAGTCCGCACTTCTTAGCACCTATGTGAACAAGGGTCCTAGGGACGTCGTGCCCTAAACTCTTTTAGAGCCCACGCGGGACTCTAAAACCGACCCCTACTCATCTCAAACTCAAAATCCATCCAACCCTAGCCTCCACCTCTATATAAACAACCCCACTCCTTGGCTTGACATCTATTTTGCCAATTTTCCACCTCACCCAAAACCCCTGGCTCGTGAATAGCCACCACCAAGGAGGGAGAAGGAGATCTAGAGCAAGAAGAAGAGGAGGAGGAAAAGAAAGAGGATCAAGATCTCCACCAAGTTCGCGTTCTTCATCAACAATTCACCATCAAGTTCTTCATCAACCCTAGATCGTCAAGATCCAAGTGTTGCCCTCCAATATTCTTGATTTTATTGGAGGTTCTAAACACCTGGTATACCTTCTACTTCCTTTTCCTTACGTGAATTCAACCCCAAATCTCCAAATTCACATCGATCTAGAAAAACCCTAGTTTGCCAGTTCTGCGAAGTGCGGACTTGTCCCGGTCCCTAGCGGACTAGTCCGATGTTCCTAGTTAAATTGTGTTGAATTAGTTCCAAGATTAGATCGAATCAAATTTGAAACCTGTATAAACTTGTTAAAAGCTATTATAACTAGTTAGTGATCATTAAAAGCAACTCATTAACAAGTTCCACCTTGCAATTGCATTGATCATGAATGTCATGTCATATTGAGTAATGTATGTGCACTCTTTGATTGTGGTTTCTTGTATTCTATGTTTATTGTGCGGATTAGATGGATTTGCACTAGAGAGTGCCGCGGAGGATCTACAGCACCAAGAGTTTGAAGGCTTTGACCCGAACAAATCCCAAGAGCAAGGCAAGTGTCCTTGAAGCATATTGATCCTATTTTGAAGTTTGTGTTTTGTTTGCGAAACTGCATGCTTGTGTCCAATTTGATGGGAATCCTATGGTAGGAAGTTTACTACCTTTGTTAAATCACCCTTGTCAAGTGGAATTTATGGTAAAGAGTCAAGAAGGGCTTTTTAACCATTTGCCTCTTAATTAATTGGGATGGGAAGACAACTACACTATTTAATTATGTATTAATGAGATTATGATTAACATGAACTGGTTAATATGATGTGGGTAATGGGTGATCTAAGCAAGCCTGGTATGTTGATGGGTTTGATGCTATGGTGGTTGCTTGCTTTAGATCTAAGGACCGGTTTCTTGCGAGAATAAGCCAGGACTACAGTGCCACGACGAGGCCAAGTATGGGTGTGGCGTAGCAGATTAATTAGGGCTTTGCCAGTGCTATTTGGACCATTAAGAATGCTCGAGGAAGGGGTAATCAGATTGGGTTTGTTGATGATTGGTGGGACTACCCTGGGATCCGAATGGCACAAGAGGGGGCCCCTTGGTTGAAGATGTGCTCAGTTGGAGGCATCGCCACCGGTGAAACCTTAGTGCGGTCTAAATAGGCTAGTACCCTTTGTAAAGGCTATTTTGTGATCCTCTTGGCCATACACCAAAGGAAGTGTAATTGGCATAAGGGAGGTTCTTTAGTCGCTGACGGGTGATGAAATCACAAACACGTGGGTAATGTGGTACAAACTCTGCAGAGTCTAATAAACTATTATGATAGTCGTGCTCATGGTTATGAGCACCTGGATGAGCTAAATGATTAGAGTGAAATTGGGGATTTGGGATGGTTGGTTGGTTGTGGTTTATGGTTTTATAATGGTTATGGCTGGTTATGAATTAAATTCTAGTATTGGATATGATTAATGGTAATGGTGAGATCTGGTATATGGATGATGGTAATTAAATATGGACTGTTACTATGATATTACTTATGGTTTATGATGGGTTTTACTTCACATATATGTAATATATTTCTTTTAAAATGTTTTAATGTCCCTTTTCGACACTTATCCATTATTTATATTTGTCATTTGAATCAGCTACATGTCATACTTTCCCACACTTGCTGAGTACGACATGTACTCACCTGTGCAATTCCCCCCCACCAACAGTTGCAGGTCAGGATTGGGAGTATGCAAAGTTTTAGGCCGTGTCTACCGTCAGCTTTGCCTGTGGAGTGTTGGAGCTGTGCTATACCTTTATGCTTAGCTACTTAGTTGCTTAATCAGTTTAGTTCATTTCCGCTGCATTAGTTGAAATTGTCATTAATATTCATTAGTGCTTGTATTCGAGGATATTATGCATTGTGTAATAAAAGTGCTTAATTTTGTTATGTGGTAATTTTTCTGTATACTCTTTTGTAATTGCACTTTTGTATGTTTGTTGAACGTCCTGGGCACACATATGCATTCACTTGGTTCATTTTTGGAACCGGATGTCACAAATTGGTATCAGAGCCACAGGTTGACCGTAGGACGCATCCTAGACAGAATGGACACTCTAGAGCACTTAGGAGCACTCAGGAATCGATGTGTTTTTGTTTGGTGTGCTGTTTCAATATATTGTTTGCTGGTGTGCTTAGTAGAGGATTTTGGGATGCTTTAGCATTGCCATGTCCACGTGTAGTTAGTTGTTTAGTTTCATATCCCTTGATGCATATAGTTGGGGACGTCTTCTAAATTCTTGTCTCTTGCTTTTCTTCAGATGGTGAGGACTCGCAACCAGAGGGATGACAATGATGAGGAGGAGAACAATGGAGCACCTCAGAACCCCAATGGACAAGGACCTTCTCATGGAGCTATCAATATTGAGCATCTTTTGGCTATGCAAAACCAGCTCATACAGACCATGATACAAACTATGGGACAACTGCAGGCTGGCAACAACAACAACAATCAGCCCAACATGCCTCCACCACCACCCCCACCTCCTCATAACAGGTTGGGAGAGTTTATGAGGACTAGGCCACCGACCTTTGCTCAAGCCGCTGATCCTATGGATGCCGATGATTGGCTCAAGTCCGTGGAGAAGAAGCTAGCTGTTGTCCAATGCAGTGACCGGAAGAAGGTCCTATTTGCGTCTCATCAACTTGTTGGAGCAGCTCCCAATTGGTGGTATTCGCTATGCAATGCTCATGAGAATCAAGAGAGGATTACTTGGGCTGAATTCAAGAGAGCTTCCGTACTCATTATGTGTCGGAAGGAGTTATGATCTTGAAGAGGCAAGAATTTGAGAACCTAAGTCAAGGAAGATCGAGTGTGGGTGAATACCTCAACAAATTCACTCAACTTTTAAGGTATGCCCCTGAAGATGTTAGTCGGGATGGCCGGAAGCAATATTTGTTCATGAGAGGCCTGAACAATGAGATCCAAGTGAAATTGCTCAATTGTGATTATGCCAACTTCCAGAATCTTGTGGACAAAGCAATTGTTATGGAGAACAAGGTCCGTGAGATGGAGAAAGACAACAAGAGGAATGCGCCATATCAAGGACAGCAACCAGGAAGTAATGTGCGCCCTCGCTTTGCACCGCCAAATGCGCCTTATTACAGCTCTTCTTCTCCTGTACCACGCCATGGTTATGCACCACGCCAAGCTCAGTTTGTGCAGCAGTGCCCTGTCATGCAAGCACCTAGGCCTCCAATGCCTTATGCACCTCGTGCCAACTTTCCTGGTGCCAATGTGCAGAATCACGTCTGTCCAAATTCTGGTGCAGCAAAGAAGTGCTATACTTGTGCAGAAGTTGGACACTTTGCGCATCAATGTCCTATGTCAGGCCTTGGTCAAGGAAGCAATGCGCTGAGGCAAAACCCAAGACCCAATGGAGGACAGCCACAAGGGAACCATGGACAGCAAAATTTTGCTCGTGGCAACGTGAACCATGTATCTACGGAGGATGCTAAGCAAGCGGATGACGTGGTCATTGGTATGTTTCTTGCCAACTCCAACCCGGTAACTATGTTATTTGATTCTGAAGCATCGCATTCATTCATTGCATAGAAATATGTTGCCAAGTATAGTTTGCCTATCTCTCATATGAAGTCTACTCTATTGGTTATGTCTCATGGAGGAGATGAGGACACATAGAGTATGTCCAAAAGTAAGCCTTAGAATAAGGGGGTAGACTTCTTCGCCAACCTCATTGTCTTGAATTCTCAAGGATTGGACATTATACTTGGTATGGACCTGTTGAGGAAGCGCAATGGAGTCATCGAATGTGCCACGAAGACGGTGAAGTTGACTAATGAGGAAGGGATCACCGTAGAGTTTGAAGCATCTCAACACGCACCGAAACAATTGGAGCTGAACCATATGGACGGTGCTGCAATTGAGGAGATTTCAGTGGTGTGTGAATTCTTGGATGTGTTCCCGGACGAGTTGCCAGGTATGCCGTCTGATCGAGACATTGAGTTCATTATTGATTTAATACCTGGAACTGCACCTATAGCTAAGAGGCCATATAGGATTCCTCCTAAGGAATTAGCGGAGCTCAAGAAGCAGATTCAAGAGCAACTAGAGAAGGATTTTATTCGCTCCAGCTCTTCACCTTGGGGAGCGCCCTTTCTTTTCGTGGATAAGAAGGATGGATCACAAAGGATGTGTGTGGACTACCGAGCCCTCAACGAAGTAACCATCGAGAACAAGTACACCTTGCCACACATAGAAGATTTGATCGACCAGATGAACGGTGCTTGTGTCTTCTCCAATATTGATTTGAGGTTGGGATACTTTCAAATGAAGATTAGACCATCGGACATACCCAAGACAGCTTTTAGGACACAGTATGGATTTTATGAGTACACCGTGATGTCCTTTGGATTGACAAATGCGCCTGCCTACTTTATGTACCTCATGAATAAGGTCTTCATGGAGTACTTGGATAAGTTCGTTGTGGTGTTCATTGATGACATTATGATCTACTCGAAGGATGAGAAGAAACATGAGGAACCCTTGAGGCTCACGTTGCGGAAATTGAGAGAACACCAATTGTATGCCAAGTTACACAAGTGTCAGTTTTGGTTAATGGAGGTGTCGTTTTTGGGTCATATCATCTCAGGAGGAGGAGTATCGGTTGACCCTGGAAAAGTGAGGGACGTGTTGAAATGGAAACCGCCGCAAAACGTAAAGGAAATAAGGAGTTTTCTTGGAATGGCTGGATATTACCGTTGATTCATCAAGCGCTTTTCCAAGATAGCCAAGCCCATGACGGAGTTGCTAATGAAGGGAAAGGCTTTCCGATGGACTGAAGCTTGTCAAAATAGTTTTGAGGAGTTAAAGAAAAGGTTAACAACAACCCCAGTTTTGGTTTTGTCGGATGGAAGCAAGAGTTTCAACATATATTGTGATGCATCGAGGCAAGGACTTGGATGCTTGCTCATGCAAGAAGGTCAAGTGCTTGCATATGCATCGAGACAATTGAAGAAACATGAGCAGAATTACCAACGCATGATTTGGATATTGCAGCTGTGGTACACGCGTTAAAAATTTGGAGACACTACATCCTTGGACATAGGTGTGAAATTTGTACAGATCATAAGAGTCTCAAGTACATATTCACACAAACGGACCTGAATTTGAGGCAACTAAGATGGGTGGAGCTCATCAAGGATTATGATTTGGGAATCAATTATCATCTGAGAAAAGCCAATGTAGTGGTCGGCGCCTTGAGTAGAAAAGGAGTAAGTCATCAACTCACGGTTCAAAGGCTTCCATCCGAGTTATGTAAGGAGTTTGAACGACTGAAACTCAGATTCATCATCAAGATGGGGATGATGGAGTTAAATCCGATGTTGGAGCAAGAAATTCGAGAGGGCCAAACAAAGGATGAGGAGATTCAGGAAATCAAGGAAAGGACCCAAGAGGGAAGAGAATCCAGATTTGATGAGGATGAACATGGTACCCTATGGCTTGGAAAAAGGATTGTCATGCCTAATGTGAAGTGTATTCGGGAGACAATACTAAATGAGGCACATGACTCGCCATACTCAATGCACCCTGGTTGTACAAAGATGTACAAAGACTTGAAGACATGCTATTGGTGGGCTAGCATGAAAAAGGACATAGCTGAATATGTAGCCTTGTGTGATGTGTGCCAACGAGTCAAGGCGGAACACCAAAGGCTAGCCGGATTGTTGCAGCCATTGAAGATTCCGGAGTGGAAGTGGGAAGAAATTGGTATGGACTTTATAGTCCGATTACCGTGTACTCAGTCTAGTTATGACTCTATTTGGGTAATCGTGGATCGATTGCCCAAATCAGCTCATTTTGTTCCTGTCGAGACCACCTATACCACCGTTAAGCTGGCAGAGCTATATATGGAGCTCATTGTATGCTGACATGGGGTTCTGAAGAAGATAGTATCGGATAGAGGTTCTCAGTTTACCTTCAGGTTTTGGAAGAAATTGCATGAAGCATTGGGAACAAGGTTAAATTTCATCTCATCAGATCACCCTCAAACGGATGGACAAACTGAGAGGACCAATCAAATCTTGGAGGATATGTTAAGAGCTTGTGTTTTGAAGCATGGGAAAAGTTGGGACAAGAGCTTGCCATATGCATAGTTTTCATACAACAATAGTTACCAAGCAAGCTTGAAAATGTCACCCTATGAAGCACCTTATGGAAGGAAGTGTAGGACAGCATTGTTCCGGAATGAGACAGGGGAAACTCAAGTATTTGGTCCGGATGTGTTACTAGAAGATGAAAAGCAAGTTCAGGTTATTCGCGACAACTTGAGGGGTGCTCAATCGAGGCAAAAAGGCTATGCGGACAATAGGAGAAGGAAACTATCCTTTGAAGTGGGAGACTTTCTTTACCTCAAGGTGTCACCAATGAGGGGTCATAAGAGGTTTAACATAAGAGGCAAGCTAGCACCTCGATACATTGGGCCATTCAATATTTTGTACAAAAGGGGAGGAGTAGCCTAAAAGTTGGACATGCCAACTCACTTATCGGGTGTTCATGATGCGTTTCATGTTTCCCAGCTCAAGAAGTGCTTGAGGGTACCGAAAGAACAAGTGCCAATGGAAGAATTGGAATTAGAGGCAGATCTGACTTATGCCGAGCAACCGGTCAAAATCTTGGAAACCAAGGAGAGAGTCACAAGGAACAAGATTATTAGATGGTGTAATGTTCAATGGAAGCATCAAACATAATCGGAAGAAAAATGGGAGTTGGAAGATGATCTCAAGAAGGAATTTCCCTATCTCTTCTCTTCCGCATGGAATATCGAGGGCGAGATTCATTTTAAGGGGGTAGGCTAATTGCATAAGTTCATATACATGTATAACATTAATCCACATAAAAAGGAACAAGTTTAAAATGATTTAGAAACAAAACCGAACTTAAGACTTCTGGGAAGTGCGGACTATTCCGGTTTTGGTGCGGACTAGTCCGATTTCTCTCTGACTTCAAAAGGACTTGTCCGTTTTTCCGCAGACTAGTCTTTTTTTTCCCTCTGGACATTTTCGGACTTGTATGATCTTGTGCGGACTAGTCCGATATTCCAATTCCTTGAAAATTTGCCAAGTCGCTGGACTTGTCCAGTATTCCAGTGAACTTGTCCGTTTTTCCCCACTTACTAAAGTCGGTCTTGTCCGATTTTTGCCAGACTTGTCTGTTTTCCCCCTCTGGATAAGATTGGACTCATCCGATGCCCAGAGCGGACTTGTCCGATTTCTCTCTGTCTAACTTATGAACTAGTCCGACCCTTTTGTGGACTTGTCCGATAAATCACGACTCCGAGTTGATCTTTTGTTTCACGATTTGTTTCTTGGTTTTTACGTTAAGTGGGCCTAGGGATGTCGTGCCTAACTCTTTTAGAGCCCAAGTGGGACTCTAAAACCGACCCCTACTCATCTCAATCTTGAAATCCATCTAACCCTAGCCTCCACCTCTATATAAACAACCCCACCCCTTGGCTTGACATCTATTTGCCACTTTTCCACCTCACCCAAACCCTAGCTCGTGAATAGCCACCACCAAGGAGGGAGAAGGAGATCTAGAGAAAGAAGAAGAAGAGGAGGAAACGAAAGAGGATCAAGATCTCCACCAAGTTCGCGTTCTTCGTCAACAATTCACCATCAAGTTCTTCATCAACCCTAGATCGTCAGGATTCCAAGTATTGCCTCGAATATTATTGATTCATTAGTGTTCTAAAAACCTGGTATACCTTCTACTTCCTTTTCCTTACGTGAATTCGACCCCAAATCTCAAAATTCACATCGATCTAGAAAACCCTAGTTCGCCAGTTCTGCTATGTGCGGACTTGTCCGGTCCCTAGCGGACTAGTCTGATGTTTCTGGTTAAATTGTGTTGAATTAGTTCCAAGATTAGATCGAATCAAATCCAAAATTGTATAAAATTGTTAAAATCTATTAGAACTAGTTAGTGATCATTAAAAGCAACTCATTAACAAGTTCCAACTTGCAATTGCATTAATCACACATGTCATGTCATATTGAGTAATGTATGTGCACTCTTTGATTGTGTCTGTTGTCTTGTATGTTTATTGTGCGGATTAGATGGATTTGCACTAGAGAGTGCCACAGAGGATCTACAACACAAAGAGTTTGAAGGCTTTGACCCAAAACAATCCCAAGAGCAAAGCAAGTGTCCTCGAAGCATATTGATCTTGTTTTGAAATAAATATTTTGTTTGTGAAACTGCATGCTTGTGTCAATTTGATGGAAATCCTATGGTAGGATGTTTACTAGCTTTGTTAAACCACCCTTGTCACCTAGAATTTATGGTAGAGAGTCGGGAAGGGCTTTTTACCTTTTGCCTCGCTTAATTAATTGGGATGGGAAGACAAGTACACTATTTAATTATGTATTAATGAGATTATGATTGACATGAATTGGTTAATATGAAGTGGTAATGGGTGATCTATGCAAGCCTGGTATGTGGATGGGTTGGATGCTATGGTGGTTGCTTGCTTTAGATCTAAGGACCGGTTCATGCGAGAATAAGCCAGGACTACAGTGCCACCACGAGGCCAAGTATGGGTGCGGCGTAGCTGATTAATTATGGATTTGCCAGTGCTATTTGTACCATGAAGGATGCTCGGGGAAGGGGTAGTCGGATTGGCTTTGTTGATGATTGGTGGGACTACCCTAGGATCCGAACAGCACAAGAGTGGGCCCTTGGTTGAAGATGTGCTCAGTTGGAGGCATCGCCACCGGTGAAACCTCAGTGGGGTCTAAATAGGCTAGTAATCTCTTTATAAAGGCTATTTTCTGATCTCTTGGCCATATACCAAAGGAAGTGTAATTTGCATAAGGGAGATTCTTTAGTCGTCGACGAGTGATGAAATCACAAACACGGGGGTAAAGTGGTACAAACTCTGCAGAGTCTAATATACTATCATGATAGTCGTGCTCCCGCTTATGAGTGCCTGGATCGCCTACATGATTAGAGGGAAATTGGGATTTGGGATGGTTGGTTGGTTGTGGTTATGGTTTGGTAATGGTTATGCTGGTTATGAATTAAATTCTGGTATTGGATATGATTAATGGTAACGGTGAGATCTGGTATATGGATGTTGGTAATGAAATATGGACTGGTACTATTATATTACTTACGGTTTATGATGGTATTGCTTCACTTATATATAATATATTGCTTTTCAAATGTTTTAATGTACTTTTCAGCACTTATCCATTATTTATATTCGTCATTTGAATCAGCTACATGTCATACTTTCCACACTTGCTGAGTACGACATGTACTCACCCTTGCAATTCCCCCACCAATAGTTGCAGGTCAGGATTGGGAGTATAACGATGATAATGCAGAGTTCTAGGCCTTGTCTACCGTCAACTTTGCCTGTGGAGTGTTGGAGGTGCGCTATACCGTTATGCTTAGCTGCTTAGTTGCTTAATCAGTTTAGTTCATTTTCACTGCATTAGTTGAAACTGTCATTAATATTTATTGGTGCTTGTATTCGAGGATATTATGCATTGTGTGAGAAAAATGCTTAATTAATTTTGTTCTGTGGTTATTTTTCTGTATACTCTTTTGTGATTGCACTCGTGTACGTGTGTTGAACGTCCTAGGCGCACATATGCGTTCACTTGGTTCATTTTCGGAACTGGGTGTCAAACCCACTTAAGGTAGAACCCAAAAAACGTCGTGGAATAAAAGATCAACTTGAATCGCGACTTACCAGACAAGTCCGCAGAAGGCCAAACTAGTCCGAAGATTGACAGAGACGAAAATGGACAAGTCCAGACTATATCGGACAAGTACGAACTTGGTCAGGGCAAAATCAGACAAGTCTGGTGAAAACTGGACAAGTCCAGTTTTAGTCAGAGAGAAAATGGACAAGTCAGCTGGAATACCGGACAAGCCCAGGGACTTTGCAAATTTTCCAAGGAATTGGGATACCGGACTAGTCCGCTATGGATTGGACAAGTCCGAAACTGTACAGAGAGAAAAACAGACTAGTCAGCAGCAAAGCGAACATGTCCGAGCGAGGTCAGAGAGAAATCGGACTAGTCCGTACCAAAAACGGACTAGTCTGCACTTCTCAGAACTTGTGAGTGCGGTTTTGCTTCTAATTCTTTTTAAACTTATTTCTTTTTATGTGGATTAATGTTAGACATGTATTAGAATGTATGCTTTGCATGATGGATGAAAATGAGGGTGTTACAACCGTCAGATGTGTGTTGTCGTCGGGGGTCTTCAACTCCAACGTAGGAACTCTTCGGCTTTTCTTGCAGTATCGTGGGGTACCCGGTACGCAGGGTACCGATAGTGGCCCCCGGGCCCACCTGTGGGAGAAACGCCCTGGGTCAAATTATTCTACCAGAGGTGGGGCTATCTTTGATTCACTCGCTGCAGTTTCAATGGTTTTTTCTTGGGCCAGTCGGGCGATGGTCTGTAGCTAATCCATTGCCACGTGGCTCATTTTTTATGCGGCAGGTGAGATCCTGACGTGCAGATCTCATGTAATTGAAGGTCACCGGTTTCCAACATGGAAATCGTATTGGTTTCGAGCGCCATGTCAGGCCACCACCCTCGGGCTTCGCCTGGTGTGATAACTTCGACTTTTCTGCCAAAGTGGACCCGGGCCCATTTGTCATTGATGGGGTCATCCATGATTCGGGTCAGGAGGTAGTTTCCATCCAAGCGGTGCAGATGCTTACTAAAGAGGGAAGTCTATAGAGGGAGAGAACTCTTTTCGCCTTCATCTTGACATTGCTCTTAGAGCTCTCCGCCCTTGCAATACTTCTTCCTCCTCTGCTCCACTTTGCAGCGATGGAGTTGGGACTTCCTCGGAGCCGTATTAAGAAGGATGAAGACTTGAAGAGAGTTCGCACCTACATTGGATTCGTACCAGCAAGTTCCCCTTCAAGAAGGAGAATCTAGGCGAGATTGTTTACTTCCCGTTGTATGCTATGGTGGGGCTCATCCCACCATTTTCAAGCTTCCTGCTGATGCTGCTGGACTTCTATTGTCTACAGCTTCACCACCTCGGCCCCCACTCCTTCTTGCTAGTGGCGACCTTCGTCCACTTTCGCGATATGTGGGTGGGAGTGCCGCCCTGCGTCGAGCCCTTCCGGACCTTCTTCACGGCCCACGTAACTGGGAAGAGCAACAAGTACTTGGGCTTCTACGACTTCGTGAAGCACAAGAACTCACCGCTCAAGTACCAGAAGACATTTCCTTCTGGGAAGTGGGACAGATGGAAGAAAGATTGGGTGGTGATCACAGTGGAACGCCACGACATACTGGAGCTACCCGAGAGTCTCCTCAACATCGACACCGACATCTGGGAAGTAGCAACGACGCTATTAGAAGAATACAACCCAATCCTGATGAGGCTCTGGGAGTGCGTCGAGGGAGGGGTGACTCCTCTGGTGGTCATCTCCAACTTCTAATGAACCGTTGGGCTCCACTGCAGACGAGGGAATGGCCCGCTTGGGCATTCGGTGGAGAGCATGACCACAACTGGATCGAGACTGGCTTCGGGACCAATCTGAATGAAGGAGCTCTGAAACTCTATCTTCACAAGTTGCGGCACAGAGTCATTCGCCCTAATGACTTGACCCCTCTGGTGGATTTCCTGTCGTTGAACATGGTGCGAGAGATCAGAAAGGGAGCTCCAGAAGAAGATGCTAGCTCTTGATGACTTGGGCCTCGTGGACAAGCGTCGAAGCGTTCCTCTGCTGGGGATTGTTATCTCTAGAGCTCCCAGCTCCCATGAAAGATCCAGACCAACGCTGGTTAGCGGCAAGGGCAAAGGTCCCGCCGCTTCTCCTCCAAAGAAGTCTACCTCTGGCAAGGGCAAGGAGAAGGCTCCCGTAGAAGTTCTGAGTCGCAAGCGGAAGCTGACGAGGAACGATGGAAGCAAAGTAAGGGAAGCTCCAATGGGGGTAGACCCTCAACCTCGGTTTAGGTATGTGGTGATTGTTCCTCCAGCTCCGGCTGATTCTTCAGCTCCAGCATCAGGAGAAGGCGCTGGCTCCGCCAAGTCAACTCCGGCCCCGGTGCCAACTGGTGGCTCTGGGTATGGGATACAACCTATGACAGTTGAGGTCTTAGAGGTTGCAACTCCTGCTGCCGTCACAACTCCAAGTCCAGGCCTCAGAGCGTCTGCCTTGCTGACGACAGCGGGCTCTAGCTCCCAGCGCCCGAGGAAGAGGATCCACGCTGACTGGAGCGGCAATACTCCAAGGTGAGGATCAGCTCTTTAACTTTTGTTTTGATTTTTCTCTTTGCTTGGTCTTGAACTCCCTTCTTTCTATTTTAGAATGTCGAGAATGAGTACAATAACTCTGGTGCCTACTGCAGCTCCGGTGCCTGTGGCGGCTCCAAAGGTTGCATCACCTAAAGCTCCCATCCAGGCTCCTACTTCTTCCCGAGTGGTGGTGGAAAATGACACGACAGCTCTGGCGCCATCTATCGTGGAAACAAGTTATGAACCATCACCCGAGGATCTCGTGGTAGCACCGGACCACGCGGACCAAGATTTTGTGGAAGCTCCGGTAGTTCCAGATCCTGCTGTGGAGGCTCCGACATCTGTGTCGGTGGTGGTGGAAGCTCCGTGTAGCACTTCAGTGCCAGCTCCAGAAGCAGCAGCTCCGGAGGTGGTATGTCTGAGTCGGGGCAATCAGAGGATCCGCCTGCAGGTCCTTCATCTTCGGAGCCAATGATTGAAGATCTGACTGATGGACATTCTTTATCCGCTCCGGAGGTCAGAGCTCCTGCGGCGGGTCCTTCTTCTGCCTGTTGATATTGATGAGCTCCCGAAAACTGGCCCCAGCGGTGTGGAGCTGTTGAATAATATGCTTGCGCCGTGGGATCCGGTTGTAATTTTTGAAGACCCAATGGAGCCTGTCGTAGTGCCTAAGTTGGTCCGGAGCCTATCCCCCTGGAGTTATCTATTAAAAATGCTTGTTCAAGTCTCAGCTAGGTCTAGCTCGCCTATGACCATGAAAGCAAGGCTCTTGAAGAGGAGCGCAACACCTTAAGGCGTTGGCACAATAGATTTCACTTTGAGACAAAGCTGACACAGTCTAGGCTGGCTGACCAGAAGGAATGGTTGGCCAAAGAGAATGCTCGGTTAGCGGTGGTGGACCGCTTGTTGAAAAAGCGGGGGCTGCAATCAAGGCTCTCGACGAGAAGACTCCAGAGATTTTCGAGCATGCTAGGGAGACTAACGAGGCAGCTCATGATCGTCAGGACAACCTCAAAGAACTGAATGAAGTACTCCTTAAGTGCCAGGAAGCTCTTGATGAGAGGGAGGATAATCTCCTGGAGAAACAGGAAGATCTTTTGAAGAGGGAGGAGGAACTCGCCCAGAGGCTAACACTAGGCAAGCAGAGTTTGGCTGACCGCACGAAACAATTTTAGCGGTATTGCGCTCAAGAAAAAAAGGATTTGGCAAGTGGGGAAGGACGTCTATAAAAGAGAGACTGATATCTCCACCAGGGAGGACAAGGTAAAGGCCAAGGAGAAAGACTTGGCAGATTGAAGGAAATGTATCCACCTTCGGGAGAAAGAACTCAGCGACCAGAAAAAGCGGATGGCTGAAAGTATTCAGCAACATGCTAAGGAAGTTGAGCGCTTCTCCAAGGAAGGTTCTGCAGAACTTTTGGCTGCTAGGAAGTCACTGGAGGACCTAAAAGGGTTGAGAGCAACTGAGTCCCAGCAAGTCTAGGACATCTTAGGCATGCCAACGAAGCTCTAGTGCCATTTGGTTTAAGCCCGGTACGTCCGGCTGACCCGAAGCCAGAGATGGAGAAGGTGCTGGTGGTGTTGACCTTTGTCGGCAAGAAACTTGACGCCGTGGGTGACGTAGTCGTCGATGAACAGGAGACTGAAGGAAGGACCCTAGCCTTAAACTTTGCTGAATAGGTTTTGGCATGTTTCAAAAGTCGGGACCCTAAGATGTCTTTAGCTCCGGTGTTCGAAGGAACCGTTGCCGAGGAGATACAAGCCGACAGGGCGAGCGTTCGGGATGCTGCCAAACAATTGCCTCGTTCTTCAATAGGAACTCCAGTAATTAGGACTTTTCCTTTTTTTGCCTTCAACTTGTAATCCTCATTTTGAATCAATGAAATCAAATCTTTTGAATGTACGAATTTCATTTTGTGTGTGTCTTCAATGCATTGGCCTTTATATTGTTGCCCCGTTGGTAGATGTACACAATTTGATTGCGAACATGTACCAAAAGGGTTTGACAATGTCTTGATGACTTCGCTTCGTGCTCGTAGACAAAAAGATAGCCTTACTTCCATAGTTTACCTCTGCATCTTCAAGGACCATTTGTTGTGTCGATGGCGGGCCCCCTGGGAGTTGTCATAGCTAAGTAGGTCCGACGGCGCCCACTGTCAACACTTAGAAACGTCGATGGCGGGCACCCTGGAAGTTGTTGAAGCTTGGTAGGTCCGACGACGCCCACTATAAACGCTTACAAACATTGACAATGGCCCCCTGGGAATTGTTGGAGCTTGGTAGGTCCGACAGCACTCACTATCAATGCTTAGAAACATCGACAGTGGGCCCCCTGGGAATTGTCGGAGCTCCGTAGGTCTGACTATGGCCACTATCAACGCTTAGAAACGTCAACAGTGGGCCCTTCAGAAACGTCGACGGCAGGCCCCCTATGGGTTGTCGGAACTATGTAGGTCCAACGGTGCTCACTATCAACGCTTAGAATCATCGATGGCGGGCCCCCTAGGATCGACTGAGCTTTCCTGGCTTCGATGGTGTCCACTTTCAATGCATAATACGTTGACAGCGGACGTCTTCGAGGGGATTTCTCCACCATCTTCATTTAGATCGCCATTAATTTTTCATGTCGACGGCTGGCGCCCATGGGAGTTTTTGGAACTTGTTAGCTCTGATAACACCCACTTTCAACGTATAAAACATCGACGGCGGGCCCCCTCGGGGTTGTCGGAGCTTAGCAACTCCGGCATCGCCACCATCATCATGAGTTTCTCATTTTTCCTACGCATTTGTCAAAGTCTTGTTCCGGCAATTCTCCCGTTACTACCATTGGTAGCCCGCGGAGTTCGTAGTTCGGTATTTGGCGCGCAGAGATTCAGAACATGATGGCAAATAGAAACGAAGATTTATGTGGTTTGGGCCGCCTAAGCGTAATACCCTACTCTAGGGGTGTGTAGTTGTTGTATTGAGCGTCTGAGCACTTGTGAGTGTGCGTTAGAGCCGAGTATCCAAGAGGTCTCAGAGTCGAGAGAGAGCGAGAGAGAGCCCCTGTGTATCGCTCAACCAGTCCTTTTATAGTACAAGGACTGGTCATTACATCGCTAGACTGGCCCGACATGTGGCCCTGGCGGTTACTGATGCTTAATACACAATTAATGAGGCTAATTACCCTTAATAGTGTGGTAACGGGCCTTGACAGTGTCGTTACTGGTATTAAGGGCCCTCCAATCGTGTATCATTAATATGGTATTAATGACACTTAATCGGGTCTTGAAGTCTTTGATTGCCCCTTGAAGGTCCGAGCCGTTGGGGGTCCTCCCGTCTTGCTCGTTGAAGTTGAAGCTCCGGAGGCTGAACACGTGGCAACTCTGGAGCTTGTTGTCTAGGTCGGGAAGGTCCGGTGCAGTTGTACACGTATCAGGACCGGAGCTTCCCTCTATCGGGGGTTAGGTCCGGAGGTGCCGCACTGATATTTAGCCCGGAGCTTTCCCATGTGCGGGACGTAGCTCTAGTTGCAGTATACACGTGGTAGCACCGGGACTAATCATAGATGGGAGGCAGGTCCGGTCCCCTATGACACGTGGGGCCTTCGAAGGTCTTCAACTCAGATAGGTGGAGTTCCTTTGGTCTTTTTGCAGTCCCAAAGGGTATACGGTACGCAGGGTACCGACAGTGGCCCCCTTGCCCACCTCCGGGAGAGACCTTTTGGATGAAGTCGTTCTGCTGGAGGTGGGTCCATCCTTCGGTTTTTAAGCCATGTCTTCAAGGGTCTTCGGATGTGCTGTTGGTAGTAGTCCGCAGTTAAACCCACGCCGCGTGGCATATCCAAGATGCAGCAGGTGAGATCTGAGCGTGCGGATCTCACACAATTGAAAGTCGCTGGTTCCCGATACGAAAACCGTATCAGTTCCGCGCGCCCTGTCAGGCAGGGGGAAGTTTTTGAACTGTATCATCGGCTCCTTTGCGGTTTCCATCCAAGCATCGCGGGGGCTTACTTAATAAGGAAAGCGCGCACCATTTGGGGATTCTTTACGCCTTCATTCGAACTTGCACTCAAATCCTCCAAACTTTCGCTCACTTTTCCTCTCTCTCCACGCTGTGCCGCGATGAAGTTGGGACTCCCCAAGAGCCGCATCGGGAGCAAGAAGGAGTTGTCTAGGGTCCGGACCTACATGGGATGGTCCAGTGACTCCTTCGAAAACGACATTCGCTGCGGCAAGCTTCCCTTCGAGAAGGAGCGAGCCGGAGATATGGTGTACTTCCTTGGGTGCGCCATGGCGGGTTTGATACTGCCTTTCTTCACTTTCTTTCTGATGCTGCTTGATTTCTATGGTCTGCAGCTCCACCATCTGGGCCCCCACTCAATCTTGCTAGTGGCGAATTTCGTCCACTTTTGCGAGATGTGGGTGGGCGTGCCCCCTTGCGTGGAGTTGTTCCGGACTTTCTTCACTATCCACCCGACCGGGAAGAGTGATGAGTTCATCGGCTTCTACTACTTCGTGAAGCGGAAAAACTATCCCCTCAAGTACTTGAGGTCCTTCCCTTCTGGAAAGTGGGACGACTAGAAAAAAGACTGGGTGGTCATCACCGTCGAGGGACACGAGAGGCTGGAGCTACCTGAAGGCCTTCCTCGTGTTGACACCGAGTGACGTGCCGGAGCTGTCGAGGGAGTACAGGCCCACCCTGGACAGAATCCAGGAATGTGTCGAAGGTGGGGCGACCCCGCAGATGGTCTTCGGCAACTTCTTCACGAACAGGTGGGCCCCACTGAGGGCTAGGAGTCGGCCTGCCTGGGCCTTCAACAGTGAGATGGACACCAACCGCATTGAGGTCAGCTTGGACACCAACTTGACCGGTGCAGCCTTGAAGACCCATCTTAAGAAGTTCCAGCTTGGGAACATCGGCCCTGGCGACGTGTCTCCATCGGCGGCCTTCCTGCTTTTGAATATGATACCAGAGGAGTGCAGAGAGCTCCGGAGGAAGATGCCACTGTTGGACGACTTGGGCCTGGTGGAGAGGCGATCAACCTACGGGGTGGCAATCCCTCGAGCTTCTGAAGGCGGCTTCGCTCCCGCCCCAAAGCCATGAACCGAAGTCGTAGACAAGGGCAAGGAGTTGGCTGAGCTCTCGAGCAGCAAGAGGAAGATGAAGCATGCCGATGGGAGGTTCGTCAGACCTGCTCCTTCCACGATGGCTCCTTCTCCCCGACGGAGGAGGTATTCCGTGGCGGCAACCACCCCAGCATCAGCATCTTCCCGGGGTGCTAGCTCTGGCCATGTGGCTCCGGTACCAGGGCCTATTGAGGGCTCCGGTTCCGGTGGTCCTTCTCAGTCGAGGGGGGCCTCAACCGAGGCGACGCAGACTGCAGCAGCAAGCTCCGAGGAACCTTTTAGAGCTACCACGCCAGTGGCGACAGGGTCCGGCCCCGAGCGTCCGGGGAAGAGGTTCCGCGCTAGCTGGAGCGGAAGCCTTCCGATGTAAATTTGGTTTTTTTACCTCAGTTGGTTGTTTTTTGTTGTAACTGCGTTTTAAGTGTCTTCGTCCTTCATCCACATGATATCCAGGAAAGGGGCTGAAGCTCCAGTTCCTACAACAGCAGCTGAGGCTGTGCAGGCGGAGGCTCCGGATCCAATCCCAGCGTCGCCCCAGGTGATGGCTGAGATCGCGGCAGTCCCGGCACCAGCTGTCATGGTCCCGAACCTCGACTCATCCCCTGAAGCTTCCGTGGTAGCGTCGGACCACGAGAATGAACATGTACCAGCGGCACCAGCCCCAGGGGTTGAGTCTTCGGGTTTGGATGCTGAGATGATGGACGCTTCGGCGTTAGGGCCAGAGGTAGCTGCAGTCTCGACCCTAGAGCCGGATGTTGTTGAAGCCTCGGCAGTGGAGCTGGTTGTTGATGAAGCCCCAACGGTAGTGTCGGATGTTGATGAAGCCCCGACGGTAGAGCCGGTGGTTGATGAAGTTTCAGCAGTGGAGTCGGTTGTCGAAGAAGTTCCGGCGCCTGAGCTGGTTGCTGCAGAGGTGCCGGCGCCCGAGCCCATGATGGGCGAAGCGCCAGCGCCTGAGCCGACGGTGGAAGAGGCGCTAGCATCGGAGACGAAAGTGGCTTTAGCTCCGACCAAACCTTCAACGCCTGCCCCGGAGGTGGTGGTCCCGGATGTGCCCGTGCCTGAGCCAGGGTGCCCAGATGAAGTTGCCAGCCCCCCGTTTGAGGGACCAGTTGTTGATGACCTAGCGGCGGGAACTTCAGAGCCAACTCCGGAGGTCAAAACTTCTGTTGCAGGACCTTCCTCGGCGGAGGCTGGGGTTATCCCGGAGGGAGGCCCTAGCGCCGTGGAAGTTCAGGGGACCGCTCTTGTAGAGTGGGACCCGATTTTTGTCATGGAGAACCCGCTGGAACCAGCGGAGAGGACCCCGGCAGGTCTGGACCTGATCCCCCTGTCGTTGTCTATCGACAACGCCTGCTCCAGTCTTCGTCAAGTGCAGCTAGCCTTCTACCACGATAGCAAGGCCCTCGAGGAGGAGAGCCAAACCCTTAGGAGGTGGTGTAACCGGCTCCAATTCGAGACCAAGCTGGTGCAAACCAGGCTGGCTGACGACAGGGAGTGGGTGAAGAAGGAGAAGGCCCGGATGGAGTACTGGGGCCAACTGCTGGACGAGAGGGAGAGCATGATGCAATCCCTTGACAACCAGTCCCAGTCCATCTACGAACAGACCGTGGCTGCTAATAATGCAGCGAGTGATCGCCAAGAGAAGCTCAACGCTATCCACGACAGCCTTGTCAAGCGTCGGGAGGCTCTTGAGGAGCGGGAGAGAAAGCTCGAAGATGAAGAGCAAAAACTCCTGGAGCTGTGGGATGACCTCGTGAAGAGGGAGGAGGAGCTCACTCAGAGGCTGACTCTGGGTGATGAGTCTCGCAGAGCGTACCAAGAAGCTGGATGAGCGCCGCGAGAATGAGGAGAAGAAGGCTTGGCAGCGAGGACAGGACCTCCACAAGAGGGAGGATGAAATTTCTGCCAGGGAGAAGAAAGTGTGGGGCCAGGAGAAGGACCTGGTCGACCTCCGGAACAAGATCCACCTCCGGGAGGAGGAGCTCAGTAAACTCAAAAGGCAGGTTGCTGAAAAGATTCAGTAGAATGCCAAAGAGGTTGAGCCACTTGCCCGGGAGAATTCGGAGCTTGCGGCGACCAGAAGATCCTTGGAGGGGATGCGAGGCTCGAGGGCTATGGAGTCCCATTAAGTTTGGGACTTCCTGGGCAAAGCCAATGACGCATTGACGCCGATGGGTTTTAGTCCCGTGCGTCCGGATGATCCGGAGCCGGAGCTTCACTTGACATTGCAAGCGTTGAGCTCGGCGGGCAACAAGGTCACCAAGATGGGCGATGTCATCGCAGACCAGCTGGAAACCGAGGGACAATCCCTGGCGAAGAACATTGTAGAATACGTGCCGACGTGCTACACAAGCCGGGACCCTCAGTTCCCACTAGACCCGGTGCTTGAAGGCCCCATCGATGGAGAGGGAGAAGCTGCCCAAGGCAGCGTGTCGGAGGTTGCCCAGAAGGTCGCCTCGTTCTTCCATAGGGTCTAGGACTATCTCTTTGTAGCTCCTGCTTGTATCCTCTCTTCTTTTTCTCCAATTTTGTAATCTCTTGTCTCCAGATGAATGAAATCCAAGTTTTTATTAATTTCATTTTTTGTCTTCAACATCTTTGTCTCACTTGGCCCCCTGGTAGATGTACACAATTTGATTGTGAACATGTACCAAGAGGATGTAACAATTGTTGAAGACTTGTGTGCTTTGAACTTGTAAAGCGTAGGTCCAAAGTCTTCGATAGTAGAGGCCCCCTGAGGATGTCGGAGCTTGGTAGCTCCGGCAGTGACCATCGTCGGAGCTTAGTAGCTCCGGCAGCAGTCTCCATCAACACGTAGAGCGTTGATAGCAAGTCCTCTAGGGTTGTCAGAGCTTGGTAGCTCTGGCAGCGGCCACTGTCAACACGCGGTACGTCGATAGCAGACCCCATTGTGGAGTCTTCCCACTATCTTTTCTTCATGTTGACGGCTGGCCCCCTGGCTTTACCGGAACTTAGTAGCTCCAGCGACGCTTGCTATCATTGTTAAAACATTGACAACAAGCCACCTTAGGGGATGTTGGAGCTTTAATAGCTCCGGCTTAATTCACCATCACCGCGAGATCTTTATTTTTCCTACACACTAAAGTCAAGAAAAATAGTAAAATCCATTTCCTATCTGTAACTCAATTGCGACTTACTATTCCCGAGAAAGTTTTAGGTCGAACACAATTCTAAATACAATTAAGTGCACTGGCTTGTTTTCTCCAGGTCTGATCATTTCTGGACTCGCCTTACTTCGGCCTGCCCGGGTGTAGGTAGAGTGGCGTACTTAGAGTGCAGGACTAGGCTAAGTCGATAGCACACTCCGGACCTAGATTGGCTTGGCAGCATTCAGACGAGTAGACCATTGACAATGTTTAGACCTGGAAGAATTGACAATGCGACTCGAATTATACATGAATTGGTCGAGCTAAAGTTTCTTAAGAATAGCACAACTTTAGACAAGAAAGAGAAAAATAAAAAAATATTGAGCCTGTACAAAATAAATGCACGTGGAGTCTGTTTTCACACAATGATGTCTTTCATTATAGGTCCGGGGCACAGGGGAAATAATTACACTCTTAGGGTACGGAACCAGGCTATGTGTGTTGTATTTCTCGTTTGACCCAAGGTAGCTAGCTACACTTTTAGTTCCGAGACTGTGACAAGTGTTGCCTGAACTTTGCGGACCTTCCGGGGAAGGTCCGGCTGTTCTCCCAAAGGAGCTACCCGACTCTGTACAATGACTCTATAACATACATCACATGTAACTACAAACTCACCTCTGTGATATTAAGCGTAGAACATACAGAGGTGCTCAATGTTCCAAGGATTAGGGAGCGATGTCCCATCCTCGGTTGCCAAGCGAACGCATCCAAGACGGGATACTTTGATCACTTGGAAGGGTCCTTCCCAGCTGGGGGATAGTTTGTTTAACCCTTCTCGAGTTTGTATTCTCCATAGCACCAAATCGCCTTCCTCAAGCTGTTGGCTGTGAATATTCCATTGGTGATAGCGCCGAAGAGCTTGGCGGTATCAGGCACTCCAAACAGTTGCTCGACACCTTCCCTCTTCAATGAGGTCAAGGTCTTCACGCCGGAGCTGTTCCTGCATGGCATCATCGAAGGTCCGGACCCAAAGCGACCCCAAGGAGATTTCTGGAGGAAGGACTGCTTCAGCTTCGTACACCAAGAAGAAGGTTGTCTCTCCGGTTGACCGGTTTGGAGTTGTCCTGTTGGCCCACAGTGTGGGCGGTAGCTCTTCGATCCATTGGCTCCATGTTTTTTTCAGGCGCTCATATGTGCACGTCTTGAGTCCTTTTAGGATTTCTGCATTTCCTCTCTCAGCTTGGCCATTGCTTGCCGGGTGAGCTATTGAGGCGTAGCTGACCTGAATGCAGAGATCTTCGCAATATCCTTGGAATGCAGAGCTTGTGAACTGGGTCCCATTATCAGTTATGATCTTGTTTGGGACTCCAAATCTGCATACGATGGACTGCAAGAAGTTGATAGCAGATTGCTTGTTTATTGTCACAACTGGAGTTGCTTCCAGCCATTTGGTGAATTTGTCAATGGCAACGTACAGGAACTTGTAACCTCCGACGGCACTTGGAAAGGTCCCAAGATATCCATCCCCCACACAACGAATGGCCATGTAGGAGGTATCATTTGTAGAGGTTGAGCTGGTGTGTGAATTTGCTTTGCATGAAACTGGCATGCTTCGCATTTCTTCACTAGCTCAGTTGCATCCTGGAGTGCTGTAGGCCAGTAGAAGCCATGCCGGAAGGCTTTACCGACCAGCGTGCGGGAAGACGTGTGGTTTCCACACTTGCCTCCATGGATTTCTGCGAGGAGCTCACAGCCTTCTTCCCTTGTAATGCACCGATTTTGGACGCCGTTGGCACCACGCCGGTAGAGATCCCCTTCTACCAGTGTGTATCTTTTAGCCAATCTGACTATCTGGTCAGCGGATACATTATCTTCAGGAAGGAAGTTGTCTTTCAAGTAGCTCCAGATCTCCGAGATCCATTCATCGAAACTAACATGAGCATTGGAGTCTTGCGTCCCGGGTTACTCGGAGCTTCCAGTATCACCTACGACCCTTGATGGACGCCATGGTCACAGGGCCATCGGGACTGCCATCTTCGAGGTGATGGTCTCACCCCCTTTGCTCAGTTTGGCAGGCTGAGCTGTAGGTTTAGACAACCTTCGAACGAAGGTTCCGTTGGGAGCCGGAGCTCCAGTTGAAGCTTTCGTCGAGAGTTCGTCGGCTTCAGCGTTGTTGAGACGCTGGACATGGCAAAGATCCAGGACTTCGAAGTCCTTCTGAAGCTCTTGGACTTCAAGCAGGTATGCAACTAGTTGAGGGTTGTTGCAACAGCATTCACCTTTGACTTGCTTTACAACAAGCTGTGAATCACCCTTTACCAACAGTTGCTTGATACCATACGATAGTGCCACCTTGAGTCCATAGATTAGTGCTTCATACTCCGCCATGTTGTTTGTCGCCTTGAAGTTTAGGTGCACCATGTATTTAACCTTCTCCCCAGTCGGAACAAGGGGAAGGACTCCAGCTCTGCCCCCCTGCTTTTGCACGGAGCCGTCAAAGTAGAGAGTCCAGTGAGGCTCAGTGAAGACCGGAACCATGGTTTCTGACTTCTGCTCACTGGGCCCCCAGGATTTGATGGAGAGGGGGTACATTCCGCCATGAAGTCCGCCAATGCTTGACTCTTGATTGCTTGCATTGGGACGAATTTAAGGTCGAGCTCAGCCAATTCCGCTGCCCACTTTGCAACATTCCAAGTGGAATTGGGGTTATGCAAGATTGCACGTAGTGGATAAGAGGTTACCACTGAAATATTGTGAGGTTGGAAGTAGTGTCGGAGCTTCCTAGAGGCAATAAGAACTGCGTAGAGCAGCATATGCACCTCTAGGTATTGAGTCTTGGCGTCATGAAGTACTTTGCTGATGAAGTACACTGGGCGTTGGACTGTCCGGACTCTCCCAAAGGGGCCCGGAGCTTCCTCCTCATAAACTCAGACCCTCCTGGAGAGGTCCGGACCTTGTTCGGGGACCTCCGGGTTCCTGCTAGAGGAACCCGGAGCTTCCTCTGTAGCGACCCGGACCTTTCCGGAGGGGTCCGAATCTTGTTGCTCAGCAGCAATGACTTCTCCACTTAAAGGAGGTGGCTCCTCTGGCATCTCGCCTTGAGGATCCGGGTCTGGGAGCTGGGACCCAGACTCCACTTCAGGTAGCTCCGGACCCTCCCGAAGGGGTCTGGATTCCTGAACTGGAGATGATTTTGGTCTTTCTGCAACTAGGACCATGCTGACAACTTTGTCAGTTGCGGAAATGTAAAGCAGTAATGGCTCACCAGGATTCGGAGCTACCAAGGATGATAGAGTGGTGAGGAGCTGCTTCAGCTCCTGGAATGCCTTTTCTGCTTCTTCAGATCATTGGAATGGTCCGGACTTCCTCAACAACTTGAAGAAGGGTAGCGTCCGTTCCGCCAATCTTGAGATGAACCGGCTGAGGTCAGCTAGACATCCAGTCAGCTTCTGGATGACATTGATCCAGGCTGGTGGCCGCATGTCTTCAATAGCTTTTATCTTCACCGGGTTTTCTTCTATTCCTCAGTGGTTCACCAGGAATCCAAGAAGCTTTCCAGAGCTAACCCCAAAGACACACTTGTCCGGGTTCAGCTTCGTGCGTGTGACCCGCAACTTGTCGAAGACAGCTTGCAAGGTGCCAAGGAATGACTCCTTGTTCTTGATCTTGACGACGATGGCATCAACGTAAACTTCCACTACGTCTTTGATAAGCTCTCCAAAAGTTTTGTACATAGCTCGTACAAATGTTGAAGCATCGTTTTTGAGACCGAATGGCACGGCAGTGTAACAATATAATCCATCTACTGTGATGAAGGAAGTATGCTCTTCATCTTCCCTAGACATTCTGATTTGATGATACCCAGAATATGCATCTAGGAAACATAGTAATTCACACCCGGAGGTGGAATCCACTATCTGATCTATTCTAGGTAGTGGGAATGGATTTTTTGGACATGCTTTATTCAGTGTAGTGTAGTCGATACACATACGAAGCTTCCCACCGTCCTTGGGTACAACGACTGGGTTTGCCAGCCATTTTGGATGGAAGACTTCTTGGATGAATCCAGCTTCAAGCAACTTCTTCACTTCTTGACGTATGAAGTTTTGTCGCTCTACGGATTGCTTTTGAGGCTTCTGGTGTACAGGCCGAGCGTCGGGATAGATCTTCAGATTGTGCTCGATCACTTCCCTAGGGATCCCAGCCATTTGTGACGGTTGCCAGGCAAACACGTTGACATTAGACCGGAGGAAAATGACGAGCGTGAGTTCCTATTTTTCGTTCAGACCTCCCGATATACGGGTGGTCTGAGCAGCATCGGAACCGATTTGGACAACTTTGACGGGGATGTCGGTGTCGCCGCTTGGTTGCACACGAGGTGCAGAGGTTGAGCCTCGATGACGAATGCTCGGGGGTTTCGGAGCTTGCTCCTTTCCGGATTCTCCTCCTGCGCAGTAGCAAGCGCATGGAGTTCTTCTAGAGCAGTCACTCTGGCAGTGCGATCTCCACGGATCCGGAGAACACCAGCTGGTGTTGGCATCTTCAACACCAAGTAGCCATAATGGGCGGTGGCCATGAATTTGTACAAGGCTGGCCTGCCCAAAATGGTGTTGAATGGTAAGTTGATATGTGCCACGTCAAAGACCAACTTCTAAGTGCGGTAATTCTCCCGGGTCCCGAAGGTCACCGGAAGAGTAATGGCACCGAGTGGGGTTATGGACTCCGAACCTACTCTGGATAAAGGTCGGGAGGAGCGAAGATCCGAAGGTCGGAGCTGAAGCTTGACGAAATATTCGAAGCTTATGAGGTTCAACCCCGAACCTCCGTCCGCCATCACATGGTGGAGTTGGATGTTGTTGATGGTAGGAGATACCATCAGTGGAAGTTGGCCAGCTCCGATCATGTTTCGAGGGCAGTCAGAAGCATCGAAGGTGATGGCAGTGTCCATCCACTTCCGGTGCAGCTCTGCCCTGGCAGTAGGAACTACTGAGGCCATGTCCCGCCGCATGGTCTTGAGGACACAGTGTGAGGTGATGTCCCACGAACCACCAAAGATAGCATTCAAGGTTTTCCGACGTTTGTTGTCAGAGACGTCAGAGTCATCGTTGATGGAGGTGTAAACAGCCTTCAAGACCTTTTTAGGGTCCTGAAAGTCTAACTCCTCTTCAGCCGGAGCTTTGTCGACTTTCTGTTTCCCTTCCCTTTGACGGAAAGCAACTTCTTCCCGGTTCTTGTTGTATCACTCGGCAAGGTTCTGGACCTCTCGGTAGCCTTCTAAGTTGTGGTTGTTTGTATTGTGTATAGGACACCACATCTTGGAGCTGCCCCCGTCTTCAGACGACGACCGAGGTCGTTTCTCGGGGCGTGGCCCCCGGCCACCCGGAGCTGCGGCAGCAGCGGATGTAGGTGTGTTGGCCGATGGCTTCTTTTTGCCGTTGGACTTTTTCTTCTTCTTGCAACTCCCGAAGGTAGTGGCTTCACCCTTGGGGGACTTTTTTTGTCCTCCGAAGGTGGTTGGGAGTGCATTTCACGGCCCTCCGCAGCTTTGGCGCACTTGTCCGCCAAGCTAAAGAGTCCCGTGACACTGGTGACCTCCTTGGTCGCCAGCTTCTCCAGCATCTTCTTGTCTCGTACACCCTGTCTAAATGCCACAATGACGGAAGCGCTTGAGATAGAAGCTATAGTGTTTCGTACCTGGGAGAACCTCTGGATGAAGGATCGCAAGGACTCTCCCCCCTTCTGCTTGACAGCAAAAAGGTCCAGTTCGGTGCCTGGTCGGGTGTATGAACTCCCGAAATTGGCGGTGAACTATTGGCACAGTTCTGCCCAACTGTTGATGGAGTCGGGTGGAAGGCTCATAAACCAGGACCTGGCGGTCCCAGTTAAAGCCACGGGGAAGTAGTTGTCCATCATAGCCTCATTGCCTCCAGCCGCAAGGATTGTCGTGGAATAGATTTGTAGAAACTCAGCGGGATTGCCAGTCCTGTCAAATTTCTCCAGAAGGTGAGGCCAGAACTTCTGCGACCATCTGACCATGCGTGGGTGCATTGTAACACCCTAAATTTTCGCATCCTGCAATTGCATACATGATCATGCATTAAACATTAGAGGGATAAAAGAATAAAAGAAAAGATAAAACATACATATATGTATGTAGCAAAAGAAGAAATTAAAATAATAATAATAATAGATAAAAAATATATATATAAATAAATCATGTAATAATAAATATATATATATAAAATAATGAATACATAAATGAATAAGATAAATAAAATAAATAAAATATAAATAGTAAAATATATAATAATAATAATAATAATATAAAAAGAATAAAAAATAATAAAATAAAATATATATATATATAAATAATATAAATAATAAATAAATAATATAAAAGAAAAAAAAAAGAAAAAAAAACCCGCCGGCCAGGCCGCCGACCGGCCCAGCCGACAACGCCCCGGCAGCTGCCCACGCCCACGCGCGACCCGCTGACTGAGGCGCCTGGCCCCGCCGCCCTCCCGCTCCCACCGACGCGGCCCCAGCGCCCCGCCGTACCGCGCTGGCCCCCAGCGCCTGGGCCCGGCCCCGCCTCCCACGGCCGCGCTCAGCCGCACGCCTCGCGTCCCATCGCGCCGAATGCGCGATTCCCGGCGCCGCGCACGCCCCGCCTGGGCCCCGCCTCCCACGCTGGCCCCGCCGCCTTGGCCCCCGCGCACCGCGCCTCCCACGGCACGCTCGCGCTCGATGCCGCGTGCCCCGCCAACCGCTCCCGCGCAGCGCGCACGGACTCCGCGCCAGCCCGATTTTCCCGCTCACCCACGCGGTTCAGCGCCTATAAAAAAGGGACCGTAGGTCCCTAGGTTTTTCCCCCATCCCAGAAGCAACCGCCGCCCAGAGAGCCACGCCGGTACAGGAAAGAAAAAAAGCACCAGGGGGCTGCTCCCAGGGAAGAAAAGGAAGAAAAATAGGGGAAGAAGAGGAAGAAAAAGAGGAGGGTGCCACCGTGCCCCGGAGATCGTCGCCGTCGTCGTGCCGCCAAGGGACTGCTGCACCATCTACTTCGTCTACGCGTCGCATTCGTTCCGCGACCGTCAAGCCGTCAGATCTGCGGTAGGATTCGTTTTTCCAATGCGAATTTTAGCGACGTATTGAATCTAATAGACGTGAATTGATTTTAGTTGCACCATAATTTTATTTTCAGCAGCATTAATCCATGTTAAAATCCCCGTAAACTCATATGAACGCGTATGAACTAGTTGCATCTAATTAATAAACAACCGTAGTTAATTAATTATTGTACCTTGCATGCATGCATATCATCGCATGTTGATTATTATGTGTGCATCATGTTGAATTGTATGTATTTTCTTGTATGTGTGATCACGAATAGAGGGAAGTGCTCAAGAGATCGTGTACGAGGATTTTCATAATCAAGATTTCGAAGCGCTTGAGCAACCCCATCCGCCGGAGCAAGGCAAGTGTCCTTGAAGCATATTGATCCTGTTTTAAAATAAATGTTTTGTTTGCAAAACTGCATGCTGTGTCATTTTGATGGGAATCCTATGGTAGGAAGTTTACTAGATTTGTTAAACCAACCTTGTCGCCTGGAATTTATGGCAGAGAGTCGGGAAGGGTTTTTACCTTTTTGCTTCGCTTAATTAATTGGGATGGAAAAACCAACACTACACATTTAATTATGTATTAATGATATTCTGGTTAATGTGAACTTGTCAATATGATGGGTGATCTAAGCAAGCCTGGTATGTGGATGGGTTGGATGTTATGGTGGTTTGCTTGCTTTAGATCTAAGGACCGGTTCATGCAAGAATAAGCCAGGACTACAGTGCCACCACGAGGCCAAGTATGGGTGCGGCGTAGCTGATTAATTAGGGCTTTGCTAGTGCTGTTCGGACCATTGTGGATGCTCGGGGAAGGGGTAGTTGGATTGGGTTTGTTGATGATTGGTGGGACTACCCTGGGATTCGAATGGCTCAAGAGGGGGCCCTTGGTTGAAGATGTGCTCAGTTGGAGGCATCGCCACCGGTGAAACCTCAGTGGGGTCTAAATAGGCTAGTAATCCCTTTGTAAAGGCTATTTTGTGATCTCTTGGCCATACACCAAAGGAAGTGTAATTGGCATAAGGGAGGTTCTTTAGTCGCCGACGGGTGATGAAATCACGAACACGTGGGTAAAGAGGTACAAACTCTACAGAGTTAATTAAAACTATCATGATAGCCGTGCTCCCGGTTATGAGCACCTGGACAACTTCCATGATTAGAGGGAAATTGGGATTTGGAATGGTTATGGTTTGGTAATGGTTATGGTTGATATTATGTTATGGTTATGGTTATAGTTATGGATGAAATTATGGTTTATGACATTGATTATGGTTATTGGTAATGGTGATTTATGGACTGGTATTATGATGGTTACATGGTTTATGATGGGTTTACTTCACATAAATATGATTTATTGCTTTTCCAAATGGTTTTACTGTACTTTTCAGCACTTAGCCATTATTATTGTCGTCATTTGAATCAGCCACATGTCATAATTTCCACACTTGCTGAGTACGACATGTACTCACTCTTGCAATCCCCCCAACAGTTGCAGGTCAGAATTGTGAGTTTAATGGCAATAATGCGGAGTTCTAGGCCGTGTCTACCGTCAGCTTTGCTTGTGGTGTTATTGGAGCTGCGCTATCCCTTTTGCTTAGTTGCTTAGTTGTTTAATTAGTTTATTTCCACTACATTAGTTGAACATGTCATTAATATTCATTAGAGCTTGTATTCGAGGATAATATGGGTTGCGTAATGAAATTTGATAATTAATCTTGTTCTGTGGTAATTTTCTGTATACTCTTTTGTGATTGCACTCGTATATGTGTGATGAACATCCTGGGCACACATATGCGTTAGCTTGGTTCAGTTTTTCGGAACCGGGCATCACAGATTGGTATCAGAGCCACAGGTTGACCGTAGGACGCAGCCTAGATAGAATGGACACTTTAGAGCACATATGAGCACTCAGGAATCGATTTGATTTTGTTGGTGTGCTGTTTGCTATATATATATTGATTGCTTGTGTGTTTAATAGAGGATTTTGGAATGCTTTAGCATTGCCATGTCCACCTAGGCTAGTATAGCTAGTTGGTTAGCTTCATATCCCTTGATGCATATAGTTGGGGACGTTTCTAAATTCTTACCTATTGCTCTTCTTCAGATGGTGAGGACTCGCAATCAGAGGGATGTCAATGATGAGGAGGAGAACCATGGAGCACCTCAGAACGACAACGGGCAAGGATCTACTCAGGGAGCTATCAACATTGAGCAGCTATAGGCTATGCAAAACCAGCTCATGCAGACCATGATACAGACCATGGGACAACTGCAGGCTGGCAATAACAACAATCAGCCCCCACATGCCTCCACCGCCACCCCCACCTCCTCATAACCGATTGGGGGAGTTCATGAGGACCAGACCGCCAACCATTGCTCAAGCCGCAAACCCTATGGATGCGGATGATTGGCTCAAGTCCGTGGAGAAGAAGCTTGCTATTGTCCAATGCAGTGACCGAGAGAAGGTCCTATTTGCTTCTCATCAACTAGTTGGAGCAGCTGCAGATTGGTGGGATGCTTATTGCAATGCTCATGAGGATCAAGAGAGGATCACCTGGGCGGAATTCAAGGAGAGTTTCTGTTCTCATTATGTGCCGGAAGGTGTTATGATCTTGAAGAGGCAAGAACTCGAGAACTTAAGGCAAGGAAGATCAAGCGTGAGTGAATATCTCAATAAGTTCACTCAACTCTCAAGATATGCGCCTGAGGATGTTAGTCGGGACAGCCGGAAGCAATACTTGTTCATGAGAGGCTTGAACTATGAGATCCAAGTGCAACTACTCAACTGCGATTATGCCAATTTCCAGAAACTTGTGGACAAAGCAGTTGTGGTTGAGAACAAGATCCGTGAGATGGAGCAAGAAATCAAGAGGAAGGCGCCGTATCAAGGACAACAACAAGGAAGTAATGTGCGCCCTCGCCTTGCACCACCCAATCCACCCTATTACAGCTTCTCTATTCCTGCTCAGCGCCCTGGTTATGCACCACGCCCAACTCAGTTTGTGCAGCAGCGCCCTGTTATGCAAGAAATGCCTTATGCGCCTCGTGCTAATTTTCCTGGAATCAATACTCAAAACCAAGCTCGTCCCAATAATTCTGGTGGAGTTAAGAGGTGCTATACTTGTGGAGAAGCTGGACACTTTGCGAATCAATGTCCTAAGTCAGGCCTTGGTCAAAGAAGCAATGCGCCGAGGCAAAACCCAAGACCTAATGGAGGACAGCCACAAGGGAGCCGTGGACAGCAGAATTTTGCTCGTGGCAACGTGAACCATGTCTCTACGGTGGATGCTCAACAAGCGGATGACGTGGTCATTGGTATGTTTCTTGCTAACTCCAACCCCGTGGCTATGTTATTTTATTCTGGAGCATCACATTCATTCATTGAATTGAAGTATGTTGCCAAGTATAGTTTGCCTATCTCTCATATGAAGTTTACTCTATTGGTTAAGTCTCCTGGAGGAGAGATGAGAAAAAAATATAGTATGTCCAAAAATAAGCCCTAAAATAAGGGGGGTAGACTTCTCCGCCAACCTCATTGTTTTGGATTCACGAGAAATAAGAGGATCCGTTGGTGCAAAGTGCAATGGAACCACCATACGGAAGCCGAAGCTACATGGGAACGTGAAGAAGACTTGAAGGCAGAATTCCCGCATCTTTTCTCCACGCTGTCGAATCTCGAGGGCGAGATTCACTTTAAGGGGGGTAGGTTTTGTAACACCCTAAATTTTCGCATCCTGCAATTGCATACATGATCATGCATTAAACATTAGAGGGATAAAATAATGAAAGAAAAGATAAAACATACATATATGTATGTAGCAAAAGAAGAAATTAAAATAATAATAATAATAGATAAAAATATATATATAAATAAATCATGTAATAATAAATATTATATATAAAAAATAATGAATAAATAAATGAATAAGATAAATAAAATAAATAAAATATAAATAGTAAAATATATAATAATAATAATATAAAAAGAATAAAAATAATAATAAAATAAAAAGAATATATATATAAATAATATAAATAATAAATAAATAATATAAAAGAAAAAAAAAAGAAAAAAAAACCCGCCGGCCAGGCCGCCGACCGGCCCAGCCGACAACGCCCCGCCAGCCGCCCACGCCCACGCGCGACCCGCCGACCGAGGCGCCTGGCCCCGCCGCCCTCCCGCTCCCACCGACGCGGCCCCAGCGCCCCGCCGTACCGCGCTGGCCCCCAGCGCCTGGGCCCGGCCCCGCCTCCCACGGCCGCGCTCAGCCGCACGCCTCGCGTCCCATCGCGCCGAACGCGCGATTCCCGACGCCGCGCACGCCCCGCCTGGGCCCCGCCTCCCACGCTGGCCCCACCGCCTTGGCCCCCGCGCGCCGCGCCTCCCACGGCCCGCTCGCGCTCGATGCCGCGTGCCCCGCCAACCGCTCCCGCGCAGCGCGCACGGACTCCGCGCCAGCCCGATTTTCCCTCTCGCCCACGCGGTTCAGCGCCTATATAAAAGGGACCGTAGGTCCCTAGGTTTTTCCCCCATCCCAGAAGCAGCTGCCGCCCAGAGAGCCACGCCGGTACAGGAAAGAAAAAAAGCACCAGGGGGCTGCTCCCAGGGAAGAAAAGGAAGAAAAATAGGGGAAGAAGAGGAAGAAAAAGAGGAGGATGCCACCGTCCACCGGAGATCGTCGCCGTCGTCGTTCGGCCAAGGGACTGCTGCACCATCTACTTCGTCTACGCGTCGCATTCGTTCCGCGACCGTCAAGCCATCAGATCTGCGGTAGGATTCGTTTTTCCAATGCGAATTTTAGCGACGTATTGAAACTAATAGATGTGAATTGATTTTAATTGCACCATAATTTTATTTTCAGCAGCATTAATCCACGTTAAAATCCCCATAAACTCATATGAACGCGTATGAACTAGTTGCATCTAATTAATAAACAACCGTAGTTATTTAATTATTGTACATTGCATGCATGCATATCATCGCATGTTGATTATTATGTGTGCATCATGTTGAATTGTATGTATTTTCTTGTATGTGTGATCACGAATAGAGGGAAGTGCTCAAGAGATCGTGTACGAGGATTGTCAAAATCAAGATTTCGAAGCGCTTGAGCAACCCCATCCGCCGGAGCAAGGCAAGTGTCCTTGAAGCATATTGATCCTGTTTTAAAATAAATGTTTTGTTTGCAAAACTGCATGCTGTGTCAATTTGATGGGAATCCTATGGTAGGAAGTTTACTAGATTTGTTAAACCAACCTTGTCGCCTGGAATTTATGGTAGAGAGTCGGGAAGGGTTTTTACCTTTTTGCTTCACTTAATTAATTGGGATGGAGAAACCAACACTACACATTTAATTATGTATTAATGATATTCTGGTTAATGTGAACTGGTCAATATGATGGGTGATCTAAGCAAGCCTGGTATCTGGATGGGTTGGATGTTATGGTGGTTTGCTTGCTTTAGATCTAAGGACCGGTTCATGCAAGAATAAGCCAGGACTACAGTGCCACCACGAGGCTATGTATGGGTGCGGCGTAGCTGATTAATTAGGGCTTTGCTAGTGCTGTTTGGACCATTGTGGATGCTCGGGGAAGGGGTAGTCGGATTGGGTTTGTTGATGATTGGTGGGACTACCCTGGGATCCGAATGGCTCAAGAGGGGGCCCTTGGTTGAAGATGTGCTCAGTTGGAGGCATCGCCACCGGTGAAACCTCAGTGGGGTCTAAATAGGCTAGTAATCCCTTTGTAAAGGCTATTTTGTGATCTCTTGGCCATACACCAAAGGAAGTGTAATTGGCATAAGGGAGGTTCTTTAGTCGCCGACGGGTGATGAAATCACGAACACGTGGGTAAAGAGGTACAAACTCTGCAGAGTTAATTAAAACTATCATGATAGCCGTGCTCCCGGTTATGAGCACCTGGACAACTTCCATGATTAGAGGGAAATTGGGATTTGGAATGGTTATGGTTTGGTAATGGTTATGGTTGATATTATGTTATGGTTATGGTAATAAATATGGATGAAATTATGGTTTATGACATTGATTATGGTTATTGGTAATGGTGATTTATGGACTGGTATTATGATGGTTACATGGTTTATGATGGGTTTACTTCACATAAATATGATTTATTGCTTTTCCAAATGGTTTTACTGTACTTTTCAGCACTTAGCCATTATTATTGTCGTCATTTGAATCAGCCACATGTCATACTTTCCACACTTGCTGAGTAAGACATGTACTCACTCTTGCAATCCCCCCCCAACAGTTGCAGGTCAGAATTGTGAGTTTAATGGCGATAATGCGGGATTCTATGCCGTGTCTACCGTCAGCTTTGCTTGTGGTGTTATTGGAGCTGCGCTATCCCATTTGCTTAGTTGCTTAGTTGTTTAATTAGTTTATTTCCGCTGCATTAGTTGAACTTGTCATTAATATTCATTAGAGCTTGTATTCGAGGATAATATGGGTTGTGTAATGAAATTTGATAATTAATCTTGTTCTGTGGTAATTTTCTGTATACTCTTTTGTGATTGCACTCGTATATGTGTGATGAACATCCTGGGCACACATATGCGTTAGCTTGGTTCAGTTTTTCGGAACCGGGCGTCACATGCATGGTCAGGGCAGAACAGCCTCCTCCTACTCCCTCGGGAGCAGGACTGTCCCGAGCCTCTCGCCTTTCGCGAGCGCGCTCGATATGGACGCTACCATCTTGTTGACGGTAACGGCGATCAAGCTCCGCCCGGAGGTCGTGAGTTGAAAGCCTGGTTACCGTATGGGTGCGTCGCACCCTGGAAGGCAGCGACGTCACCTGGTGAGACACAGCACGCCTCCTGTGTTGGGAAGCGTGCGGACCAAGTCTACCTGACACAGTCTGATGCTACGATGGGGCCCACCCTGAGGGGGGAGGACCTTTGTTGCGGATGCGATCGGCTGCTGCTGCAACCAAGTGTTCCACATCAGCTCTCCACTGCTCCATAGCACCCTGGGATGCTCCTAGAGGCGGTGTACACTGGAGAAGAGCATGCGCGGCATGGAGCGCGTGTTCAGGATTGTTGTTCGCCGATGCCGTGACCGATGCAGATGCCCTATCCCGCTGTCCAGCTTGATTCGCCAATGCGGACGGTGGTAGCGGAGGCATGACTCCTGCTGGAGCCACAACACCTGCTGGCTGCTGCACGTTGGAGGGATAGCCTCCAGCAAGTTGCGCAGTAGGGTTGCTGTTGGACGATCCAGCAGCAGAGTTCACAATCCTTGAATCTCGGGCGCCCCTTTCCTGGCGCGCCAACTGTCGGAGTCTTGTTCCGGCAATTCTCCCGTTACTATTGTTGGTAGCCCGCAGAGTTCGTAGTTCGGTATTGGGCGCGCAGAGATTCAGAACACGATAGAAAATAGACACGAAGATTTACGTCGTTCGGGCCTCATAAGGGTAATACCCTACTCCACGGGGTGTGTAGTTGTTGCATTGATTGTTTGAGCACTTGTGAGTGTGTGTCAGAGCCGAGTATCCAAGAGGTCTCAGAGTCAAGAGAGAGAGAGAGAGAGCCTCTGTGTATCGCTTGACAATCCTTTTATAGTACAAGGACTAGTCGTTACACCGCTAGCCTGGCCCGACATGTGGCCCTGGTGGTTACTGATGCTTAATACACAATTAATGAGGCTAATTACCCTTAATAGTGTGGTAACGGGCCTTGACAGTGCCGTTACTGGTACTAAGGGCCCTCCGATCTTGTGTCATTAATATGGTATTAATGACACTTAATCGGGTCTTGAAGTCTTTGATTGCCCCTTGAAGGTCCGAGCCGTTGGGGGCCTCCTGTCTTGCTCGTTGAAATTGAAGGTCCGAAGGCTGAACACGTGGCAGCCCTGGAGCTTGCTGTCTGGGTCGGGAAGGTCCGATGCAGTTGTACGTGTGTTAGGACTGGAGCTTCCCTCTGTCGGGGGTTAGGTCCAGAGGTGCCGCACTGGTATTTAGACCGGAGCTTTCCCATGTGTGGGACATAGCTCCGGTTGCAGTATACACGTGGTAGTACCGGGACTAACCATAGATGGGAGGCAGGTCCGGTCCCGTATGACACGTGGGTCCTTTGCAGGTCTTCAACTCAGACAGGTGGAGTTCCTTTGGTCTTTTTGCAGTCCCAAAGGGTATACGGTATGCAGGGTACCGACAACATTAAAGACAAGAAAAGCAGTAAAATTTGTCCTCTCGTCTACAACTTGTTTGCGGCTTATTTATCTTATTTGAGACTTAATCCAAAGATATTCAATATGATAAGAAGTATATTAGTGCAGTCTCTTTAGGTCTGAATGCCTTTCGGATTCGCCCTACTGCGACCTGTCGAAATTTAGGTAGAGTGGCGTACTTAGGGTGCCTGACCAGTCTAAGTCAATAACACACTCTGTACCTTTCATTGGTTTGGTTTTCAGGCGAGTAAACCATCTAGCAATGCTAAGACCTGAAAGAAGATCAACAATATAACTTGTATATCATATGAATAACCTGGACTAAATCTCAAAAAGAGTTGCACAACTTTGTTATAGACAATAAGGAAAAGATATAAAATAAACGTGCATGTACATATTTAATGCACGTGGAGTCTGCTTTCACACAACAATGTATTTCATTATAGGTTAGAATTACAGGGGAGACAAGGACACACTTAGGGTACATAACCATACCAAGCGTGCTATTCACCTTGTTCTAACCCAGGGTAGGTAAGCTACACTTAAAGTACAATGACCAAGTTAAGTGAGCTCAAACTGTCTGGAACCTCCAGGAGGGGTCCGGATGTTCCTCGTGAGGACCTACAAGACTCCGTCCATAGACTCTATAATTTACATTATGTGTAAGCACAGACTCACCTCTGTGAAACTAAGCATAGAACTTACGGAGGTGCTCGATGTTCCATGGATTGGGAAGTGGAGTTCCATCCTCTGTTGCCAAGCGAATGCATCCATGGTGGGAGTCTTTGATAACTCGGAATGGACCTTCCAAGCCTGGGGAGAGTTTGTTCATTCCTTCTTGAGTCAGTATTCTTCGTAGCACCAGATCGCCTTCTTCAAGCTTCTGATTGCGTACGAACCTTTGATGATAGCGCCAGAGCGCCTAGCGGTATTGTGCGTTCTGAACAGCTGCTTGGCAGCTTCCCTCGTCGACGAGGTCTGAGTCTTCACGTCGGAGCTTGTCATGCGTGGCTTCATCGAAGGTCCGAACCCGAAGTGACTCCATAGTGATCTCCGGAGGAAGGACCGCTTCAGCTCCGGACACCAGGAAGAAGCGTGTCTCTCCAGTTGACCGGTTGGGTGTTGTCCTGCTCGCCCACAGTACGGATAGAAGCTCCTCTATCCAGTTGGCTCCGTGTTTCTTCAGGCACTCATATGTGCGTATCTTGAGTCCTTTTAATATCTCTGCATTTTCTCTCTGAGCTTGGCCATTACTTGCCGGGTGAGCTACTAATGCGTAGCTGACTTGTATGCCGAGGTCTTTGCAATATTCTTGGAGTGCTGCACTTGAGAATTGGGTTCTGTTGTCAGTTATTACTCTGTTCGGAACTCTAAATATGCAGATTATGGACTCAAATCGGTCAGGAACCTCCGACGGCTTTTGGGAAAGGTCCCAAAATGCCCATCCCCCACACAAAGAATTGCCATATTGGAGGTATCATTTGCATCAAATGAGCCAACGTGTGGATTTGTTTTGCATGGAACTGGCATGCTTCACACTTGATTACCAGCTCAACTGCGTCTTGGAGTGTTGTAGGCCAGTAAAAGCCATGCTGGAAGGATTTACCATCCAACGTACGGGAAGACGTGTGGTTCCCACACTCGTTTCCATGGATTTCCGTGAGGAGCTCGCGGCCTTCTTTCTGGGCAATGCACCGCATTAGAACTCCGTTGGCACCGCGCCGGTAGAGATCTCCTTCTACTAGTGTGTATCTTTTAGCCAATCTAATGATTCGGTCAGCAGAAGCACCGTCTTCAGGAAGAATGTTGTCTTTCAAGTAGCTCCGGATCTCCGAGATCCATGCATTGGAGCTAACATGAGCCTGTGGATCTTGCGCTGGGTTGCTCGGAGCTTACTGCAGCGCTTATGTTCCTTGGTGCACGCCATGGTAACAGGACCACTGGGACTGCCAGCTTCTGGGTGCTGGTCTCGACACCTTCACTCAGTTCAGCAGGATGAGCAGTGGGTCTTGACAATCTCCTGAATAAAACTTCATCGGGAGCTTGAGCTCCGGTTGAAGACTTCATCGAGAGTTCATCAGCATCAGCATTGTTGAGATGCTGGACATGGCAGAGGTCCAAGACATCGAATCCTTCTGCGGCTTCTGGACTTCAAGGAGGTAAGCAGCGAGTTCAGGGTTGTTGCAACCGCACTCACATTTGACTTGCTTGATGATGAGTTGTGAGTCACCCTTCACCAGCAACTGCTTGACGCCATATGATAGCGCCACCTTGATCCCGTAGATGAGAGCTTCATACTCCGCCAAGTTGTTGGTTGCCTTGAAGTCGACGTGTACCGTGTACTTGAACTTCTCCCCGGTCGGAGCGAGGAGAAAAATTTGAGCTCCGGCCCCCTGCTTCTGCACGGAGCTATCGAAGTAGAGAGTCTCGTGAGGCTCGATGAAGACTGAGACCTTAGGTTCCATCTTATGCTCACTAGGGCCCCCTGGATTTGATGAAGGAGTCCACTCCGCCACGAAGTCAGCCAATGCCTGACTCATGATAGCATGTCAAGGTAAGAATTGAAGATCGAATTCTGCCAATTCTGCTGCCCACTTTGCAATATTTCCCGTAGAGTTGGGGTTATGCAATATATGATGCAGTGGATGGGAGATTACCACTGATATCTTGTGGGCTTGGAAGTAGTGTCGTAGCTTCCTTGAGGCAATAAGAACTGCATAAAGCAGCTTATGCTCCTCAATATATCGAGTCTTGGCATCATGTAGTACCTCGTGATAAAGTACATTGGCCGCTAGACTGTCCGGACCTTCTCGGAAGGGCCCGAAGCTTCTTCTTCATCAACCCGGGCCCTCCCAGTGTGGTCCAGACCTTCTTCTTGAGCTTCCCAAACCCTCCCGTAGGGGTCCAAAACTTCTTCTCCAGCCTAAGAATTCCCTCAGATGAGAGAGGTTGAATCCTTCGGAAGCTTGCCTTGAGGATTCGCGCATGGGGGCTGGGACCCAGACACGCCTTCAGGTAGCTCCGGAAATGTAGGTAGCTCTGGTCACTCCGCGACCAGGACCATGTTGACAACCTCCGTAGTTGCCGAAATGTAAAGCAAAAGATGCTCACCAGGCTCCGGAGCTACCAAGATTGGTAGTGTGGTGAGGAGCTGCTTGAGTTCTTGAAACGCCTTTTCTGCTTCTTCCGACCAATGGAATGGCCCGAACTTCCTCAATAGCTTGAAGAAGGGAAGCACTTGTTCTGCCAGCCTTGAGATGAACCAGCTGAGCGCAGCTAGACATTTAGTTAACTTCTGGACATCCTTGACACGGGCTGGGGGCCGCATATCTTCAATAACCTTGATCTTCGCCAGATTTTCCTCGACTCCTCGGTGAGTCACCAAGAATCTGAGGAGCTTCCCGGAGCTAACCCCGAAGACACATTTGTTCGGGTTTAGCTTGGTGCACGTCACGTGCAGCTTGTCGAAGACGGCTTGCAGGTTATCAAGGAGTGATTCCTTGTTCTTCACCTTCACGACGTTGTCATTGACGTAGACCTCCACCAAGTCCCTAATGAGCTCTCCAAATGTTTTGTGCATGGCTCGAACAAAAGTTGAAGCAGCATTTTTGAGACCGAATGGTATAGCAGTGTAACAATACAACCCATCTACTGTTATGAAAGCAATATGCTCTTCATCTTCCCTAGACATTTGGATTTGATGATATCGAGAGTTTTCATCTAGGAAACACAATAGCTCGCACCCGGAGGTAGAGTCAACTATCTGGTCTATCCTAGGTAGTGGAAATGGGTCTTTTGGATATGCCTTATTCAATGTGGTGTAGTTGATACACATCCGAAGCTTCCAGCCGGCCTTGGGCACAACGACTGGGTTTGACAACCATCATGGAAGATGAACCTCCTAGATGAAACCAACTTTGAGTAGCTTCTTGATTTCATGTCGGATGAAGTTCTGCCGCTCGATTGATTGCTTTCGGGGCTTCTGGTGTATTGGTCGTGCGTCGAGATATATCTTCAGACTATGCTCAACCACCTCCATAGGGATCCTAGGCATCTGTGACGGTTGCCATGCAAACACGTCAAAATTCACCCGAAGGAAAGTGATGAGTGCAAGTTCCTATTTTTTGTCCAGACCTCCGGATATACGGGTGGTCTGCGAACTATTAAAACCGATTTGGAAGACTTTGATGGGAATGTCAGTGTCGCCGCTTGGCTGCATAGGTGGTGCATAGGTTGAGCCTTGGTGGCGAGAGCTCGGAGGTTGAGCAGCTCGCTCCTTGTCGGATGCTTCCTCTGGCGCTGTTGTAAGCGCGTGGAGTTCTTCCAGGGCAGTGACTCCCGCAGTGCAATCCCCGCGGATCCGGAGAACGCCTGAAGGTGTGGGCATCTTCAACACCAAGTAGCCGTAGGGAGCTGCGGCCATAAACCTATACAGGGCTGGCCTGCCTAGGATGGCATTCAAGGGTAGACTGATGTGTGCTACGTCGAAGATCAACTTCTTGGTCATGTAGTTCTCCCGAGTCCTGAAGCTCACCGGGAGTGTAATTGACCTGAGAGGAGAGACAGCTCCCGACCTACCCCACAGAAGGGATGTGAGCGACGAAGGTCCGAGAGATTGAGCTTGATCTTCACGAATGCTTCGTAGCTAAGGAGGTTGAGTGCTGTGTGACATCCTGACTCAAGGCTCAATAGGATTGATAGAATACTCATACCATCGATGTATACCTTCTTTTCCGGAAGCTCACCTACAAAGAACTCTGAGGTTAAGCGTGCTTGGCCTAGAGCAATTTACGCATCGGTGACCGACCGGGAAGTTTTCCCGGGTGCGCACAAGTGAGGACAAAATGCGCAAAAAAGACTATTGTTGGTTTGTGGGGCTAGTCTGTGATCCTAGAGAGCTGCAGAAGTAACAACCGTCGGGCCCGTAGTGGTTGGTGTGTTACAAATGGTATCAGAGCCGACCCTCGCGGTTTCACGGGTGCGTACGTGTCAGGGACATGGGTATGTAAGCATGACGCGTGGGTCCTCTAGGAGGGACACGGTATGCAATGTATGCCAGTACAAAACGTATGGACGTGGCCAAGAGGGAACATTCCTGGCTTGGGAGTTGACCGATGAGGTCGTCGGTCTTCTAAGGGGGGTGGATTGTGACATCCTGACTCAAGAATCAATAGCATTGATAGAATACTCATACCATCAAGGTATACCTTCTTTTCCAGAAGCTCACCTGCAAAGAACTCTGAGGTTAAGCGTGCTTGGCCCAGAGTAATTTACGCATGCGTGAGCAACCGGGATGTTTTCCCGGGTGCGCACAAGTGAGGACAAAATGCGCAGAAAAGACTATTGTTGTTTTGTGGGGCTAGTCTGTGATCCTAGAGAGCTGCAAAAGTAACGACCGCCAGGCCCATAGTGGTTGGGGTGTGACATGTCGCGCCTCCATCTACCAGTACATGATAGAGCTGGACAATGTTGATGGTAGGAGAAACCATCAATGACAATTGGTCAGCTCCGATCATGTTTCTTGGGCAATCTGAAGCATCGAAAGTTATGGGAGTGTCCATCCACTTTCGATGGGGTTCTGCCCTAGCAGTGGGAGCTGTGGCAGACATCTCTTAACGCATGGTTTTGAGGACGCGCCGAGAGGTGATATCCAGTGACCCTCCACGTATCGTATGGAGAGTCTTCCGATGCTCATTATTGGAGATGTTGGAATCATTGTCGACGGTGTTGTAGACTGCATTCAGGACCTTCTTGGGGTATTGGAAGCCTAGCTCCTGATTAGCCGGAGCTTCGACGACCTTCTGCTTTCCTTCCCATTGGTGGAAAGCAGCTTCTTCTCGATGCTTGTTGGAGCGTTCAACAAGGCGCTGGACCTCACAACAATCTTTAAGACTATGGGTGTCCGTTTTGTGGATCGGACACCACATCTTTTGACCTGCCGCTGTCTTCAGATGATGGCCAAGGATGTTTTTCGGGGTGTGGCCCCCCGACCACCAGGAGCTGCAGCTGCAGCAGCAGTAGGGATGCCGGCCGATGCCTTCTTCTTGCCGTTGGACTTTTTCTTCTTTTTTCCACTGCCTAAGGCATTGGATTCATTCTTGGAGGAGTTTTTACCAACCTCCAGGGCTGGTTTGGAGTGCATCTCTTGGCCCTCCACGGCCCTAGCACATTTGTCCGCTAGGCTGAAGAGCTCCGTGACGCTGCTGACTTCTTTTGTTGCCAGCTTCTCCAACATCTTCTTATCTCTAACCCCCTGTCAAAAGGTAACAATGACAGAAACATTGGAGATAGAAGGAATTGTGTGTAGTACCTAAGAAAATTGATGGATGAACGATTGCAGCGAAGCTCTCAATTTCTGTTGCACGGCGAACAGATCAAACTCGGTGCCAGGTCGGGTATAAGAGCTCCCGAAGTTGGCGGTGAATTGTTGGCAAAGCTCCGCCCAACTGTTGATGGAGTTAGGTGGAAGACTCATGAACCAAGACCTTGCTGTCCCAGTTAGAGCCACAGGGAAGTAGTTGGCCATCACGGCCTCATTACCTCCAGTCGTGAGGATGGCGGTGGAGTAGATTTAGAGGAACTCAACAGGGTTGACAGTCCCATCATACTTCTCCGGCAAATGAGGCCGAATCTTCTGTTGCCATTGGACCATGTGCAGGTGCATGGTCAGAGCCGAAAATATGCCCCCTACTCCCGAGGGTGAAGGATTCTCACTGCAGCTCGCCTCTCACGAGCACGCTCTATAAGGTTGCAGCCGTCCTGCTGCCTGTATCGGCGGTCAAGCTCTGACCGCAAATCATTTGTCGATAGCCTCCACGTCGTGTGACTACGACGTGCCCTAGAGGGCAATGACGTCACATGATGGGAGGGCGCGCGCCTATGATGCTGTGACGCCTGAGGATGAAGTCTACCACACAAGGTCTTGTTTCTTTAAGGTGCCTGCCCGGCAAGGGGCGGACCTTGGTTACTGATGGCATTGACTGCGGCTGCAACCAGATGCTGCACATTATTACGCCACTGCTCCATCGCACTCTGAGGTGCTCTGGGTGGAGGTGGGCGCTGAAGAAGATTCTGCGCTGCGTTCAGTGCATTATCGGAGTTGTTCCTTGATGCAGTGACCGACGAAAAGACACCATCTTACTGTGATGGTGGTGGTGGTGGTGCAACACCCGCAAAGACGACAATGTTTGCCGGCTGCTGCATGTTGGAGAGATTTTCTCTAGCAGGCTGCTCACTGTGGCCATTGGATGATCCTGCAGCAGAATTCACCATCTAAAAATCTCAGGCACCCCACTACATGGTGCACCAAATGTCGAAGTGTTTCTACGACACTTCCCCCGGTATTACTAAAGCGTAGTCCACATAGGTTCGTATTCGGTTGGGGCGCACGTGAGATTATGAACGAGGCGGTGACGCGGGGGATTTTTACATGGTTCGGGTCGCCTGAGCGTAATAACCTACTCAACGGGGTGGTTGTTGATTGTATGAGTGTGTGGTTGCTTGTTTTGGCTTGGTTCAGCTTGGATTCTACCGTGCAGCGCAACCCTTTTATATTCCAAGGGCTGGCCATTACAGGGGTTGCCTGACCCGACATGTGGCCCCAGTAGTATTCAATTACCTAATACATGATCTACATGTATTAAGTATGATTAATCAGCGTAATAATCCACCATAACGGTAGCATTACCAGTACTAATAGTCCTCTGATCGTGTGTCATTAATACAACATTAATGACACATAATCAGGTCTTGTAACGACTGTTTAATAGCCTCTTGAATGTCCGTGCCATTGGAGATCCCGTAATCGTTGCTGGCAAAGCTCTGGAGGTATAACATGTGGCGTCTTTGGAGCTTCCCTCAGTGGGGAGGTAGGTCCGGAGCCACTCGACATGTGGCGGCATAGGAGCTTCCCTCTATGGGGGGTTAAGTCCGGGGTTGCTAGACACGTAGCAGGACTGAAGCTTCCCTGTGTAGGGAGGTAAACCCAGTCTCGCTGGACATGTGGTAGTACTAGAGCTACCCAAACGAGAGATGCAGGCCCAGTGCCGTCAAACATGTGTTGCTGTCGGGGGTCTTCAACTGAACGTAGGAACTCTACGACTTTTCTTGCAGTATCATGGGGTACCCGGTACGCAGGGTACTGATAGCGGAGCTACCCAAAACAAGCCAGACCTATCGCCGGACCTTACAGGAGCCCGAACCTAGAGTCGGACCTTGTTAAAAGGGTGTTTTGGCATAATTCAAAACTTTTTTAGTAATAGCCAATGTATTCAACACACATAGGTCTCAAAATCTTCCCCCCCGATGAATGCATTGGCAACACCACTTAAAATCCGAACATTGGCTTATGAAAAGTTTTGAAAAACAATCAAATGAGAAAGAAAGAAATTTCAAAACAAATATTTCTCGCCCTACACTTATTTCTCCCCCTTTGTAAATTAGAAATAAAATGAGAAAAAACAAAAATTCTCCCGCTGAGAAGAATCGTCTCCCCCTGTGAATGTGTGCAACGTGTGATCAATTTCTCCCCCTTTGACAATGTATTCAGCATGGTTCAAAAGAGAAATTTCAATTGTCATGAGCATATTGTAACACATACATATAAAAAAAAGCTCATCCAAGTCATACTATCAAGTAACTTACATTATCACATCAATGAGATACATAAAGTAGTGTAAGACATGCTAGAGATCAAGTGTAATTTTCATTTAAGCAAGTCATGATCACACAAACTTAACTATTTCAAGACCTGAAAGCATAACACTTGTTGCTACAAATTTATTTTCTTTTAAGCACAAATTTTGATCATATGACATTTGCAAGAGATTATATGCCACATCAGTCTTATTCTAACCAACCAAGCCAAGCCTATTTCATTTGACAGTCAAAAGCTTAAGGACATGGTTTTAGTCATACACAACTTCTTCCAAGTTCATATCTAAGTGCAATGATAAGCCATCTCAAAAGAAGAAGTGAGATGCATGCATATTCTCTTGACCTTTTCACATTTTTATTTGATCATAAAAGCTCAACTTGTGGATAGTTGATTGATTAATTTTCCATTATTAAAAGCACTTGTGAGCATGCAACAAGTTCAAAACAATAAGAAAGTTCGATCATGACCAGATTTAGTGTAAGTAATTATTCCAATTACTTAGAGATGGCAACGGGTCGGGTTCGGGTCGGGTAGAGCATATACCCGCCCGAAATGAAAATATGCACGAGTAAAATTTCGTACCCGAACCCGTGGGTAAAAAAATGGTACGTGAACCCGCACCCAATGGGTTTCGGTTGGGTTTCAGGTACACATCATGTACCCTCTTTGGACTACGATAGATATTGAATGTGCAACCATACCTCGTAGGCAGCATGCAGCATTGGAGCCAGGCGGTGGCGGTGCAAGATCATGCAGTGGAGTGCGAGGATGAGCAACTTCCCGTGGCGCGCGCTGAACGCCTAGCCGTAGATGGGCTCCACACCGAGCTGAGCATGAGGCCTGAGAGCACGGATCGAAGTAGCAGGTGATGATGCCGAGGCCCAGCACTAGGGACCCCCGGTGAGTGCCAGACCCAGCTGCCTAAAGAATAGCATGGAGAGGAGATGAGCCTACGTGAGTACATGCAAGCCTTGTCATCGCCATGGACTGAAGACCTACCTGGAAGAACGCTTGCGGATTGCTTGGGTAATAATAATAGACCATTGGGACGGCTACGGCTGAGGCACGGGAGGCGCTGGAGGACGGCCGAGGCAGCGGCGGATCACTGGATCACCAATGGAGCAGCGACTGCTAGGGTTGCAGGGCGAGTGGGCGTCTGGCGGTTTGGGCCGTGAAGCTCCCGCACCGAGACTACTGTGGTCAAAGCAAGGACAGGGCTATTATATGGGCCGTCTGTTGGGCCATCTCGTGTGCTTTTTATTGGGCCGAATTCCATTTTTACGATATTTCAGGAACCCGACGGATAGCCGCGAGTAAGAAACAAAACCCGTACCCGTACTAGTAACATCTTGGGTCGGGTACAGGCCATACCCACAGGTGAAAATTCCTACCCATACCCGTACCTGTCGGGTGCAATACCCGACGGGTACCCTAACCCGCGGGTATAATTGCCATCCCTACTATTTCTAGTCATGGCAAAAACTACAAAATGTATAACATGAATAACGTAGTAAGAACTTTTAGCATGTAAAAGGAATCACAAAGTCATATATGTATGAAATAGTATGCTTATATTATTTTAAATTCAGATTCACACATAGACTTCCCAAGTTCCAAAACTCCCCCTCAATTTAAGCCATGAGCATGCATAACCCCTATTTCACAACGAATGTAACAAAACGAGTGAAATCCAAAGGTTTGTAATAATGTCAGCCAATTGTTGTTCAATATCTAAATGGTGAAGCAAAATGTTTCCTTTTTCAACATTATCACGGAGAAAGTGATACCTAATGTCAATGTGTTTTGTTCTCGAATGTTGCACAGGGTTTTTAACAATGCAAATGGCACTATTATTATCACAAAACAGTGGAACACTATTTAGATCAACCCCATAGTCCTTAAGTGTTTGAACAATCCAAATAATTTGTGAGCAAGCGCTAGCAGCAGCTACATATTCAGATTCGGCTATGGATTGTGCAACTGAACTTTGTTTTCTAGAGGACCAAGCAACAAGTGAATTTCCAATAAAATGACAAGCACCCGTAGTACTTTTCCTATCAATCCTACAACCCCGAAAATCAGCATTCGAATAGGCTTTCAAAGTAATGGTTGAGGAAGAAGGAAGAAAAATGCCAAATTCCCGAGTTCCATGTAAGTACCTGAGAATTCTTTTGACGGCTTGTCGATGTGAAGCACGTGGAGAAGCTTGAAACCGTGCACCAAGACATACGCTGAATTGTATGTCTGGTCTTGATGGTGTGAGGTACAGAAGTGATCCAATCATGCTTCTATATTCTTTTTGATCGATCGAGTCACCATCTTCATCAAGTTCAAGTGTTTTTGTTGTTCTCATTGGTGTATGAAGAGCCTTGCTTTTGTCCATATTGAAGCGCTTAAGAAGGTCTTTGTATACTTCGTTTGATGCACAAAAGTACCCTACTTGGCTTGATTGATTTGCAGCCCCAAAAAGTACATGAGTTCCACCATCATACTCATCTCAAATTCTAAACTCATCATAGCTGAAAACTTGGACACAAGATCATGAGAAGCACATCAAAGTTAATATCATCCACATACACTTGAACGAATAATGAGTCATTGCCATGCTTAAGCACAAAAAGAGTCTTATCAAACATGCCCATGGTAAACCCCTTTTTAAGTAAGAATTTTTTTAACCTATAATACCATGCTCTAGGGGCTTGTTTGAGACCGTACAAGGCTGTGGACAGTTTATAAACATGATTAGGAACATTTGAATTTTCAAAACCTAGTAGTTGCTTGACATAAACCTCCTCATATATGTAGACATTAAGAAAAGCATTTTGAACATCCATTTGATATAGCTTGAAACCTTTAGATGCAGCAAAACGTAACAAAATTCTTATGGCTTCTAATCTAGCAACAGGAGCAAAAGTTTTATCAAAATCTAGACCTTCAATTCGTGTGAAACCTTGAGCAACAAACCTAGCCTTATTCCTAACCACAACCCCATCCTCACTTCTATTTATTTTTAAACACCCATATAGTTCCAATTAAAGTGTGACCTTGAGGTGGAGGTACAAGTTTCCAAACATTATTTCTTTCAAAATCTTATAATTCTTCTAGCATGGCAAAAATCCAAGATTCATTAGTGAGTGTTTGTGATATATCTTCTAGCATGGCAACAAAAGTATGGATCGCAAAACCTGGACCATGTGACTCGTTCGTGCAAGCTCCCAATGATTTGATGTGGAGGATGACTTTTGAGGATTCGAAGGGGAGTATTCACTTCACAAGCTCCTTGTTCATCATGTTCATCAGATATCGAAGAACTTGTGGCTTGAGGACGATCTGTACCAGCTGCAGTAGTTGTTGGTGCTGGTTGTGGTGCAAAATCAATAGTGTGATCAACATCATTTGCTTCTGAATTTTCGGGCAGCAGCACCACTTCTTTGTCTACTTCGATGAAAATAATCTCCCCCTGTGGATATAGATCTGTACCTGCAATATTAGAGCTAGTACCTGGGCTAGCTTCATCAAAAGAAACATCACAAGTCTCCACAATTTTATTAGTGTCAAGTAAAAGCACACGGTAGCCTCTAGTATGACATGGATAACCAAGAAAAATGCCATCAACAGATGTAGCTACAAATTTATCATGATTACCATGTTTCTTAACAAAGAATTTACACCCAAAGATCTGAAAGTGTGTGACACTAGGCTTATTTCCAAACCGAAGTTCATATGGTGTTTTTCCTAGCTTAGCATGCAAGAAAACACGATTTGAGACATAACAAGCGGTTGCAATTGCATCAGCCCAAAATTTCCTAGGAGTTTGATATTCATCAAGCATAGTCCTAGCCATCTCAACTAAGGTTCTGTTCTTTCTTTCTACAACACCGTTTTGTTGAGGTACATAGGGTGAAGAAAATTGATGATCTATTCCATTTTTAACATAAAAGTGATCAAATGATTGATTTTTAAATTTGGATCTGTTAGCACTTCTAATTGCTTTTAATGATCTTGGGTAATCAATTTATACTCTAAGAAATAGAGTTATAATGTGACTAAAAGTTTCATTCTTAGATGCTGTCTGTGGTTTGGAACCGGCAGATCTCCCGACACTACTAAAGTGTTAGAGGAGTTTGATGTTCGGTGTGGGCACGCGGAGATTCAAGAAGGTGAATTGTAAATGATACAGGAGACACAAGAGTTTACGTGGTCTGGGCCGCCTGAGCGTAATACCCTGCTCCACAGGATGTGTTGATGTTGTATTGGATGTAGCAAGTGTGTCAGTGTGTCTGAACGTCTCTTGATCGTGTCTCAACGTCTCTCTCGCGTGTGTGTAAACGTCGTTGGCCTGTCCTTTTATAGTATAAGGGCAGGCCGTTACAAATTAGCCTGGCCCGACATGTGGCCCCGGCGTTTACTAGTGTTGATACCTCTTCAACACATTTAATTGCCCTTAATGACCGTGTAATGGGCTTTGACAGCACCGTTACTAGTATTAAGGTCATCCGTTAATATGGTATTAATGACACTTAATCGGGTCTTAAAGTCCTCGATTCCCCTTTGAAGATTCGGAGCTGTTGCGGGGTCTTCTGGAGGTTAGAGGGTGAAGATCCGATGGTTGGACACGTGGCAGCACAGGAGCACGCTGTGGAGAGCAGATAGTTCCGGGGTTAGCTGACACGTGTCAGCACCGGAGCTTCCCTCGGTCTGGGGTTACGTCCGGGGATGCCACTTCGGTACATAGTTCGGAGCTTCCTCCCTTGCGGGCGGTAGCTTTGGTTTGATAGTACACGTGGCGACCCTGGGGCTAACCATGTTGGAGAAGCGGGTCCGGACATGTCTGACATGTGTGCCTCCGAAGGTCTTCAAATCAAGTGGGTGACTTTTCCTTGATATCTTTGCAATCGCAAAGGGTATATGGTTCCCAGGGTACCGACAATGGCCCCCTGGGCCCAACTCTGGGGAAGACCCCTTGGATGAAGTTGTTCCACCGGAGGTGGGTCCATCCTTCGACTTTTGAACTGAGTCTTCAAAGGTCTTCAGATGTGCCATTGGCGATGGTCTGGAGTTAAATCTTCGCCGCGTGGCATATCCCGTGTGCGGCAGGTGAGATCTTTGGCGTGTGGATCTCACACAATTGAAGGTCGCCGGTTCCCGATACGAAAATCGTATCGGTTCCGCACGCCTTGTCAGGCCGCCGCCTTCGGGCTTCCCGCCTCATGATGGCAACCGTTCGCCTGGGTAACAACCTTGCCTTGATCGTCGGGGTAGTCCCGGGCCCTCTTTGTCATCGGCTGGGTGGAATTTTTGAGTAGTATCTTCGACTTCTCTGCGGTTTCCATCCAAGCGTCGCGAGGGTTTACTTAAGAAGGAATGAGCGCACCGTTTGGGGCTCTTTATGCCTCCCATATGATCTTGTGCTCAAACTCCCAACTTGTGCTTTGCTTTTCTTCTCTTGCCTAGCCGTGCCGCGATGGAGTTGGGACTCCGCGAGAGTCGCTTGAAGACCGACGGCGACCTAAAGAAGGTCCGGGCCCTCATGGGATGGTCCTCGGACTTCTTCAACCGCTCGGTCCGCGCCGGTGGAGAGCTCCCGTTTGAGAAGGAGCACGCCGGAGAAATGGTGTACTTCTCCTCGTACGCCATGGTGGGGTTGATCCCACCTTTTTCTTCCTTTTTCTTGATGCTGCTAGACTTCTATGGTATGCAGTTGTATCATCTTGGTCCCCACTCCATTCTTCTTGTGTCCATTTTCATCCACTTCTGTGAGATGTGGGTGGGCATCCCCCCCTGCATTGAACTCTTCCGGACCTTCTTCACCGTCCATACCACCAGCAGGAGCAATGAGTACCTTGGCTTCTACTACTTCGTGAAGCGCAAGAAGTGCCCATTCAAGTACCTCCGGTCATTTCCCTCTGGGAAGTGGGATGACTGGAAGAAGGACTAGATAGTCGTCCGGGTGGAGGAGCACGAGAGGCTGGAGCTGCCCGAAGGCCTTCCCAGCATCAACACGACAATCTGGAGTGAAGCTCCGGTGCTGGTGGAAGCCTTCAACCCTGCTTTGACCAGGATCCGCCAATGCGTGGAGGGAGGATTGACTCCTCAGGCGGTGTTTTGCAACTTCTTGGTCAATAGGTGGGCGCCGCTGAAGAGGAGAGAGAAACTCACATGGGCCCTCAACAGAGTGATGGACGACGACCGGGTCGAGACCGGGCTGAAGTCCAACATGGTGGGGAAAACCTTGGAGATCCACCTCAAGAAGTTCTAGAACGGTATCGACGTCGATGGTGACGACTTGACTCCGCCATCAGCTTTTCTTCCTCTGAACGTGGAAGTAGAGTTCAACAGGGAGCTCCGGCGGAAGATGCCCGTGCTTGACGACCTTGGTGTCATCGAGAGAAGATCAACCACCAGGGTAGCGATCCCCGGAATGCCCGAGGATGGCTCCGACCCTGCTCCAAAGCCGAGGGAAGAGGTCGTCGGCAAGGGCAAGAAGCTGGCGGATGAACCCGTGAGCCGGAAGAGGAAGTTGCAGTATGCCGACGGAAGGTCCGTCAGGCCCGCTACTTCTGCGTCGGCTCCTTCTCCCCGGAGGGGAAGGTCTTCTACAACTGCGATGACTGTTCTCGTAGTGGGGTCCTCCTGGGGCACGACTGTTCCTACAGTGGGGTCCTCCCAGGGTGTTAGCTCCGGGCATGCGACTCCAGCACCTGGGCCGTTGGAGGCCTCTAGGTCCCGGGGTTCTTCCCGATCGAGGGGGGCCTCGACTCGAGAAACACTCGTGGCCGCGACGAGTTCCGGGGGGCCTTCCGGAGCTTCCACGCCGGCTATGACCAGCCTAGAGTGTCCGGGAAAAAGATTTCGCGCAAGCTGGTGCGGAAGCCTCCCAAGGTAATTTTTAATCATTACCTTGGATAGTTGTTTTAATTGTAATAACTATTTTTTAAGTTTCTTCGTTCATCATCTACAGCGTCCCCAAAAAGGGGAGTGAGGCTCCACCCTCAGCCACAGCGGCTGAAGCCGTGAGGGTGGAAGCTTCTGCTCCTGTCCTGGTGCCGCCCCAAGTGGTGGCTGAAGCTGCGACAGCTCTGGCGCCGTCTGTCGTGGTCATGGACCTCGACTCATCCCCAGAGGCTCCCGTGGTAGCGCCGGACCGTGGGAGTGAAGATGCACCAGCGGCACCTGTCCCGGAGGTTGAAGCTCCGGGTCCTGGTGCTGAGATGATGGAAGCTCCGGCCGTTGAGCCAGAAGAAGCTGTGATTCCGGCCCTAGAGCCGGAATGTGTCGAAGCTCCAGCGGTCGAGCCAGAGGTGATTGAAGTCCCGGCGTGCGCGCCGGATGTTGAGGAAGCCCCGGCGGTTGGGCCGGCTACCTCAGAAGCATGGACTGCAGAGCTGGTAGTTGTTGGAGCTCCGACTACAGGGCCGATTGAAGATGAAGATCTTCCGGCTCCCGAGCCGGTTGATATAGAAGTGTCGGAGCTCGAGCCCCCATCGGAGGAGGTGCCAAGGCCGGAGCCAGAAGCGGCCCCTGCTCCGGAAGTTATTACATCGGAGGTACCCACAGCTGAGCCGGAGTGCCCTGGTGAAGTCGCTGGCCCCCTGTCTGAGGGGGTGAATAAAGACCTGGCGACGGGGCCCTCCTCGATGGCGACTGAGGCCATCCCGAAGGACGGCCCTAGTACCATGGAGACACAGGGGACCACTCTTGTGGAGTGGGACCCAATTTTTGTATCTGAAAACCCGCTGGAACCAGCGGAGGAGACCCCAGCGGGTCCGGAACCTATCCTGTTGTCACTGTCCATTGACAACGCATGTTCCAGTCTGCGTCAAGTTCAACTGGCCTTCTTCCACGACAGCAAGGCTCTTGAAGAGGAGCGCCAAACCCTTAGGAGGTGGCGTAACCGGCTCTACTTCGAGACCAAGCTGGTGCAGTCAAGGCTAGCGGATGACAAAGAGTGGATCAAACGGGAGAAAGTCCACCTGGAGTATTGGGGTAAATTATTGGATGACAGGGAGAGTATGACTCGCGCCCTCGACGCTCAATCCGGGAGATCTACGATCAGGCCAAAGCAGCCGATAGTGCGGCCGATGAACGCCACGAAAGGCTTGAGGCCATGAACACTACACTCATCAAGCGCCGAGAGGCACTTGAAGAGAGGGAGTAACGGCTCGAAGATGAAGAGCAGAAACTCCTAGAGCTGCGGGATGACGTCCTGAGGAGGGAGGAGGAGCTCTCCGAGAAGGTGGCTCTGGCTGACAAGGGCCTTGAGGAGCGCGCCAAGAAATTGGAAGAGCGCTGCGTAGAGGAGGAGAAGAAGGCCTGGGTACGAGGGCAGGAGCTCCATGAAGGGAGTGTGCCCTCGTTGCTAGGGAAAAGAAAGTGAGGGGCAGGGAGAAGGACCTGGTCGACCGCCAGAACAAGATCCACCTCCGGGAGGAGGAGCTCAGAAAACTCGAGAAGCGGGTTGCTTAGAAGATTCAGCAAAACGCCAAAGAAGTTGAGCGCCTCGCCCATGAGAATTCCGAACTGGTGGCGGCCAGAAGATCTTTGGAAGAATTGAAAGTCTTGAGGACTGCGGACTCCCTACAAATTTGGGAGTTCTTGGGCAAGGCCAACGACGCGCTGACACCAATGGGCTTCAGTCATGTGCGCCCGGATGATCCGGAGCCGGAGCCGGACCTAGCGCTGCAGGCATTGAGCTCGGCAGGTAGCAAGCTCTCCAAGGTGGGCGATGTCATTGCGGACCAATTGGAGGTTGAGGGGCAATCCCTGGCGAAGAACGTCGCGGAGTACGTGCTGACGTGTCACACCAGCCGGAACTCCCAATTTCCTCTAGACCCGGTGCTTGAAGGTCCCGTCGAAGGAGAAGGGGAAGCTGCCCGAGCCAACGTGTCGGAGGTTGCCCAGAAAGTCGCTCAATTCTTCCATAGGGTCTAGGACCATCTCCGTAGTTCCCACTTGGATCCTCTCTTCTTCTTCCTCAAATTTGTAATCCCTTGTCTCCAGATGAATGAAATCCCCAAATTTTTGTGAATTTCACTTTTTGTCTTCAACACTTTTGTCTTCACTTGGCCCCCTGGTAGATGTACACAATTTGATTGTGAACATGTACCAAGAGGATATTATGTTTTGTTGAAGACTCATTTTCTTCGAACTTGTAGAGCGTAGGTCCGAAGTCTTTGATGGTGAAGGCCCCCTGAGGTCAAACCGACTACCGTCGGAGCTTAGTAGCTCCGGTAATAGTCCCTATCAACGCATAGGGCATCGACAGTTAGTCATCCGGGGTGTCAGAGCTTAGTAGCTCCGGCACTGACCTTTGCCAACATGTAACTTGTTGGCAGCAGACTCCACTTGTGGGGTCTTCTCACCATCTTTTACGTCGACGGTTGGCCCCCCTAGATTTACCGGGGCTTGGTTGCTCCGGTGATGCTTGTTAACATCGATTACAAGCCATCTAGAGGAGTCGGAGCTTTGTTAGCTCAGGCCTTTCTCCATCAACGTGTATTTTATTTTTCCTGCACACTGAAGTCAAGAAAAATAGTAAAATTCGTTTCTTGCCTATAACTTCATCGTGACTTACGATTCTCGAGAAAGTTTTAGGTCAAACGCGATTCTAGACACAATCGAATGTGTTGCCTTTTCTTCCGGATTCAATTGTATTTGGACTCACCTTACTTTGGCCTGCCGGGGTGTAGGTAGAGTGGCGTACTTAGGGTGCTTGACCAGGCTAAGTCGATAGCACACTCTGGCCCTAGATTGGCTTGGCGGCATTCAGGCGAGTGAGCCATGAACAATATTTGAATTCAAAAGAATAGACAATACAACTCGAATTGTATATGAACCGGTCGAACTAAAAATTTTATAAGAATTGCACATCTTTGTTATAGACAAGAAAGAGAAATAGAAAATGTGGAGCGTGTACAAAATGAATGCACGTGGAGTCTGTTTCACCTGAAGATGTCTTTCATTATAGATCCGGGGTACAAGGGAAACAAGTACACTCTTAGGGTACGGAACCAAGCTAAGCGTGTTTAATTTCTTGTTTGTCCCAGGGTAGCTAGCCACACTTTTAGTTCTGAGACTGTGACAAGTGTTGCATGAACATTGTGGACCTTCTGGGGAAGGTCCGGCTGTTCTCCCGGAGGAACTACCTGACTTTGTACAATGACTCTATAACTTACACCTCAAGTTACTCAAGACTCACCTCTGTGGTATTAAGTGTAGAACTTATGGAGGTGCTCGATGTTCCATGGATTTGGGAGAGGTGTCCCATCCTCGGTAGCCAAGCAAACGTTTCCGGGACGGGATACTTTAATCACTCGGAAGGGTCCCTCCCAGCCAAGCGAGAGTTTGTTTAACCCTTCTCTGGATTGTATTCTCCGTAGCACCAGATCACCTTCCTCGAGCTGTCGGTTGTGTACATGCCCCTGATGATAACGCTGTAGGGCTTGGCGATATCGGGCATTTGGAACAGCTGCTTGGCACCTTCCCTCCTCAAGGAGGTCTAGGTCTTCACGCCAGAGCTGATCCTGCGTGGCTTCGTTGAAGGTCCGGACCCGGAGTGAACCCAAGGTGATTTCCGGAGGAAGGATTGCTTCAGCTCCGTACACCAGAAAGAAGGGTGTCTCTCCAGTTGACCGGTTTGGAGATGTCCTGTTGGCCCATAAAGTGTGCGGAAGCTCTTCAATCCAGTTAGCTCCATGTTTTTTTCAGCGCTCATATGTGCGCGTCTTGAGTCCTTTAAGGATTTCAGCATTTTCTCTCTCGGCTTGGCCATTGCTTGCTGGGTGAGCTACGGAGGCGTAGCAAACTTGTATGCCGAGGTCTTAGCAATATCCTTGGAATGCTGAGCTTGTGAATTGGGTCCCATTATCAGTGATGATTTTGTTTGGGACTCCATATCTGCATACAATGGACTGCAAAAAGTTGATAGCAGATTGTTTGTTGATTGTCACAACTGGAGTTGCTTCCGGCCACTTGGTGAACTTAACAATGGCGACGTATAGAAACTTGTAACCTCCGATGGCTCTTGGGAAAGGTCCCAAGATGTCCATCCCCCACACAGTGAAGCGCCATGTAGGAGGTATCATTTGTAGGGGCTGAGCTGGTGTGTGAATTTGCTTTGCATGGAATTGACATGCTTCACATTTCTTCACTAGCTCAGTTGCATCCTGGAGTGCTGTAGGCCAGTAGAAACCATGCCGAAAGGCTTTTCCAACCAGCGTGCGGGAAGATGCGTGGTTCCCACACTCGCCTCCATGGATTTCTGCGAGGAGTTCGCAGCCTTCTTCCCTTGTGATGCACCGCATTAGGATGCCATTGGCACCACGCCGGTAGGGATCCCCTTCTACCAGTGTGTATCTTTTAGCCAATCTGACTACCCGGTCAGCGGATACATCATCGTCAGGAAGGATGTTGTCTTTCAAGTAGCTCCGGATCTCCGAGATCCATGCATCGGAACTAGCTTGAGCTTTTGAGTCTTGCGTGCTGGGTTGCTCGGAGCTCCCGGCAGCACCTACGACCCTTGATGGCTGCCATGGTATCAGGGCCATCGGGACCGTCAGCTTCGGGATGCTGATCTCGCCCCCTTCGCTCAGTTCAGTTGGCTGAGCTGTTGGCTTTGAAAACCTCCGGACAAAAATTCCGTCAGGAGCAAGAACTCCGGTTGATGCTTTCATCGAGAGTTCGTCAGCGTCAGCGTTATGGGCACGCTGAACATGGTGGAGATCTAGGACTTCGAAGTCCTTCTGAAGCCTCTAGACATCAAGGAGGTAAGCAGCTAGCTGGAGATTATTGCAGGAACATTCACCCTTCACCTGCTTAATGATGAGCTGCGAATCTCCCTTGACCAGCAGTTGCTTGACACCATATGACAGTGCCACCTTTAGTCTATAGATGAGCGCTTCGTACTCTGCCATGTTGTTGGTCGCCTTGAAGTCAAGGTGTACCATGTATTTCACCTTCTCCTCGGTCGGTGCAAGGAGAAGGATTCCAGCTCCGGCCCCCTGCTTCTGCATGGAGCCGTCGAAGTAGAGGGTCCAGTGAGGCTCGGTGAAGGCTGGAGCTTGATGCTCCGTCTTCTGCTCACCGGGGCTCCCAGGGTTTGATGGAGAGAGAGTCCATTCTGCCACAAAATCTGCCAATGCTTGACTCTTGAATGCTTGCCTTGAAATAAATTCAAGATCAAATTTAGCCAATTCTGCTGCCCACTTTGCAATATTCCCAGTTGAATTGGGATTATGCAAGATTGCTCGAAGTGGGTAAGAGGTCACCACTGAGACTTTGTGAGCTTGGAAGTAATGGCGAAGCTTCCTGGAGGCAATAAGAACTGCATAGAGCAGCTTATGCACCTCTAGGTATCGAGTCTTGGCATCATGTAGTACTTCACTAATGATACACTGGGCGCTGAATGGTCTGGACCCTCCCGGAGGTGTCCGGAGCTTCCTCTTCACTGACCCGGATCCTCTCGGAGGAATCCGGATTTTCTTCGGGGACCTCCGGTGATGAGGACATCACTTCTATGGATACAAACAACACTCCATTGAACATACAAGATGCAATCAATAGAGTTCATATACAACAATTAATTTCAGAGGTGAACTCGTTCTTATATATTTCCTTATATGTTTTTGAACATAAATTGCTACTTAATGATTTATTTGTGATTAGGATCCAAGAGGTTCAAGGAGTACTTGGAGGGAGTATTAGGGACATGGAAGACAAGAGAATTCGTTCAAAGAAGATGGAAACCGAACCAAACTCCAAATCATATCCAACTCGGAGTCCAGGAGCAGTACGCACTAAAACGGACGCCCAGGACGCATAAGAACTCCGTTTTGGACGTTCTACATATGAAAGGAAAGGGGAGAGGATAACCTTTCCAATGGCACCGGTCCCATGTCAAAATTCCTACGGAGTGGTCGGGAATCATCGAAACAAAATCAAATACAGAATCTGTCAGGGTGCTGCGCCACCATATTGGGCCATTGGGCCTTGCATCAAGTCTAAGTCCATTATTTTCGTGTGTTAGGGTTAGGTCACGACCCCAACACCCCCTTGGACGTCCTCCCACCTATATATACTCCATAGTAGCCGCCATGAACAATTGGGTTTTGCATAGATTAATAATATCGTTGTTCTACAGTTTGTGAAACCACAACTTCGCGATTTCAGATCGTGTCTTGCTTGTGTTCTCGGTTGCACTTGCAGGGATTAACCTTCTTGGCGAGGTCAATCGTGTGAAGCACGGTTGATAACCAACGCAGCGGTGGTGTAGTGATTGCAGGGGCTGTTCGTGTTCTACTCGAGAGCCTCGGATCATCAACGTCGAGATCTCCATCAATCGACTTACCCATTACCTTTCGGAAGATCGGGATAAATTCTCCTATCAATTGGTATCAGATTTACAGGTTGCCCGTTAGGTAATTCATCTATCCATTACATTAGTTTTGTTTTTCATACCTAGAGTCCACAAAAAAACCACAAAAAACTTGCAGTTTAGTAGATCTGTTCATTACTTTGTCCAAACCACCATTGAGCCTTTGCAACTTTCGTTTTCAGTTTGGTTTTGTTGAGTTTGTGTCCGTTGTTGAGTCATATTGCTGGTTTAGAAAGTGTTTTTAGTCTTAGTTTGAGTTTTGTATTGTGTTGATTCATCCTTTTGAATCACGTCATCACGTCCAAATTAGATTCATCTCTCTCCAGTTCAGTATTTTCATCATATCTAGCTCATACGAACTCGGATTTTCGTGTTCTTATACTTTCTGGAAATCTTAAGAAGTTATCTATAACTTTCGTATTCATCATTTTCCCAGAAAATATAGATATCGATGTCGAAATTGCATTAGATCCGAATCTGTTATTGACCTAAAAATTCTGAACAGTCTGTATTTCGGGGGCAGTATCTCCTATTGTTCTTTTCCAAAATAGGTCTTCCATATATTGAAATTAAAGAGAAGAGATATATCTACAATATTGCTGTTCTAAGTTTTCCAATTTAGAGCCTATAAGTGTGCCTATTTGTGCTTGGAAGGTTGAGCAGAAAATCTGCAACAGACACACGAGATATCTTGGATTGATTTTCATTGTGTTCTTCCCTTGCAGCACATTCTGAAAAAAAAGGAAGAAAAAAGAAAAAGGCAAGTGCAAAACAAGAAACAAAAGCCGCACAAAAAAGAGGAAAAAAACAACAAAAAAACAGAAGTTCTTGCATTATTTGTGTCATCTATTTTTGTCTCATGTCTTGCTAGCTTGAACTACTAGGAACACATTTAGGCCAGCAACTTTGACAAATACTTTGGACACTTATTCAACTTTACTATCTGATTTCATTGTTTCTAATCCTTGCTATAAATAAAGTGTCATCCAAGCTACACCTTACTCTTGAGCAGAATCGATACACCTTTGCAATCATCCCACGCTTCATTGGTTTCTTCATACCGGCCACCGTTTGCCACCAGCAGTGTCGGTAAGAACACTTGTAAGAGCGTGGTAAGACGCTTGAGACTGTGTGATTCCACTTCCACTTTTCCATTATCCTTTGTAGTTGATAGGGATAACATATTTTTTGTGTTGTCTTCTGTTTGCTACTAACAATGTCACGTAAAAGCAAGAATCATGCATTATATGCTGAGATGATGGACATGATGAAGACGGCGATGGAGTTGCTCACTAAAAATCAAACATCAACCAAGGATTCACATGACATTCAGACCACCTTTATAACACCTTCCACAAGAAGTAATTACATTCTCCCATCTCTTCCTTCTTATGATGGTCTTGGTTATGATGAATATATTGCTTGGGAAATAGAGTTGGATAAAATTTTTGGAAAACATCATATGTGTGAGAGGAGGAAGATTAGAAATATTGTAAGTGCATTAGTAGGTTGTGCATTAACTTGGTGGAACAATTTAAATGATTTAGAAAAACCTCGAACATGGAAAGATATGAAAATTCTTATGCGAGAAACATTTACTAGTGTATCCAATTGCAAAGATGAAATACATGAGCTTGAGAAGAATTTTCTTGTTGTACCTCCTCCTATGCCTAACCTTTTGCAGGAACAAGAACCTATAATCGTAGAAAATCCAAAACCGAATGAGGTGTTCAACAACTCCTGTGAAAATTCAGATCTATCAATTCATATTTCACCCACAATTACTGCTGAAAATGAGAATAAAGGTAACGAATATCACAACACACTTGTTGAAGGTGAGAAGTTTTTGGATGTTCTGAATTTTGCTACCAATCATACTATCGATGAGCAGCAACAAGATGAACCTTTTCATAATACACCTTTACCATTAGTTGATTTTCCTACTGATTCTTATAACAAAATTGAGTTGTGTGCTGATAATTATATTATACCTATGCTAGAACAACCAAATGAATTTGATACTTTATTACTCACTTGTGCTGAAATTAAGCATTTGATCACAACTACATGTGAAAGGGATGAGCTGAAATTGTTATCTTCTCTAAATACTTTGGGCTGTATTGAATTTGACACTCTTTGTGATCTAGATATCGTAGAGAAGATAATATTTTCTCAGTCTCAATTGCCTTTGTTAAGTAGAAATATTTTTTATGCTATAGGCAAATATGAACATAGTGGTATGTTTATGGTGCATAAAGTTTACATATGTTCAAATGAGGAAGCTCCTTTTGTGTTGCAACAACATGGTCAAATAAATGAATGTACTAACGCTAATAATATCTTGTCAAGTTTTTCTAGTATTTTTTCCTTGCAGCAGGGACAACAAAAACATTTTTCACTGCGGTTGTGCAATATGGACAGTGCTCACTCGGGCCTAAACTCTACCCCCAAAGCAAGACTTTTTGCTGGACATACGAGCAAGCCGAGGACGGCTTGTCATAAAGAAGGGGAGAATGATGAGATCATGCATATTATTATTGCACTTACAAACATGACACAATGTTTATTTGTTTGGGATCCTAGCTCAAGTGAATGTGCACTCTTATTTGATGGACAAGATCAAGATGGTGCACTATGCCGTCCACCACCTTGGCCTCCTCCTTTCATGCTTACAAGAAGATTTGATGGCGTTGCACATATGGACCCACACATGATAGAAGATGAACTTGAGTCGAGGACGACTCTAATTCAAGAAGGGGAGGATGATGAGGACATCACTTCTATGGATACAAACAACACTCCATTGAACATACAAGATGCAATCAATAGAGTTCATATACAACAATTAATTTCAGAGGTGAACTCGTTCTTATATATTTCCTTATATGTTTTTGAACATAAATTGCTACTTAATGATTTATTTGTGATTAGGATCCATGGAGAGGTTCAAGGAGTACTTGGAGGGAGTATTAGGGACGTGGAGGACCAGAGAATTCGTTCAAAGAAGATGGAAACCGAACCAAACTCCAAATCGTATCCAACTCGGAGTCCAGGAGCAGTACGCACTAAAACGGACGCCCAGGTTGCATACGAACACCGTTTTGGACGTTCTACATATGCACGGAAAGGGGAGAGGATAACCTTTCCAATGGCACCGGTCCCATGTCAAAATACCTTCGGAGTCGTCGGGAATCGTCAAAACAAAATCAAATACAGAATCTGTCAGGGTGCTGCGCCACCATATTGGGCCATTGGGCCTTGTATCAAGTCTAAGTCCATTATTTTCGTGTGTTAGGGTTAGGTCACGACCCCAAAACCCCCTTGGACGTCCTCCCACCTATATATACTCCATAGTAGCTGCCATGAACAATTGGGTTTTGCATAGATTAATAATACCGTTGTTCTACAGTTTGTGAAACCCCAACTTCGCGATTTCAGATCGTGTCTTCTACGTTCTTGCTTGTGTTCTCGGTTGCACTTGCAGGGATAAGCCTTCTTGGCGAGGTCAATCATGTGAAGCAAGGTTGATAACCAACGGAGCGGTGGTGTAGTGATTGCAGGGGCTGTTCGTGTTCTACTCGAGAGACTCGGATCATCAACGTCGAGATCTCCATCAATCGACTTATCCATTACCTTTCGGAAGATCGGGATAAATTCTCCTATCATCCGGGTCCTGGCTGGCTGAATGTAGGCCTAGAGGGGGGGGGGTGAATAGGCCTTTTTGAATTTTCTCGGTTCCTGTAACACTCAACAACAAGGTCAATACCAGATATATCGGACTAGTCCGGTAAAGTGCGGAATAGTTCGGTTTTCATAGGCTAAGTTGATCAAGTTCAGTCAATTTGATTGATTCGTTAATGTTTGCAGCGGAAATATAAACTTGAATGACAGTTTAATAGTTGTATGTCAGATTCTATTACAATTAAGGCTCTTTTTCAACAATTTAACTCAAATTGAACAAAGTGAATCAAACCCTAGATTAAGTTGATCAATTAAGATGAAAAACGCAAAAGGACAAGACACAAGTTTTATCCCGTGGTTCGGCTACCACGAAGGCAACCTACGTCCACGTTGAGGAGCCCACAAAAGGATCGGGTCTTCTCCAACCCTTCCCTCGTCGGATCGCCAAGAAGGCCAATCCTCTTCCACTAATCAAAAAGGGTAAATAACCAAGTTGAAGGGGCGTTCTCACATGTTGAGAGCTCCCTTGATTACAACTTACAAAGCCACCATTAACACACTCGAAAATTACAAATTAAAACGCAAGAGTGTGTTAGAGAATCAAACCAAGAGCTCAATGATGTGTGCCAAGTGTCTCTCCAATGATCTAGAAGTGATATTCAATAGATTGTTCGATTTTGCACTTAATTTCGTGGAGAGAGGTGGTTTTTTGAGTCTCTTGGGAGGTGTGACGACGCTAGGGTTCGAGAGTTTGTAAAAGTGGGTCGTGCACCTCTATTTATATGGGGTTTCTAAAAGTGACCGTTAGGGTTCAGAAAGACCGGACTAGTCCGTGGTGGTCACCGGACTAGTCCGGTGTGCTGTGTGTAGCAAACCCTAAGTGTCCAGGAATATTGGACTAGTCCGGTTGAAAACGGACTTGTCCTATTTCACTACTGAAAATCTTCGGACTAGTCCGATTGCCATCGGAGTTGTCCGGACATATGAAACCCTAAGTGTTTAGGATGACAAGTCCGCACTTGGAGGACTTGTCTGATTTAGATCAGTGTGTATATCGGACTAGTCCGTGTAGACACCGGACTTGTCCGAAGTGGATCAGAAAGAATATCGGACTAGTCCGGATCACGACGGACTTGTCTGATTTTTTGTGACTTGTGCATTGTGTTGAGGACTAGTCCGCATTGGGGAGGACTAGTCCGAAGTGGATCAGAAAGATATCGGACTAGTCCGGTGAATACCGGACTTGTCCGATCTAGTGCAGAATGTGATATCGGACTAGTCCGGCTGATATCGGACTAGTCCGGTCCTGTATAATTTTGTGCATTGTGTGTGTGTGTGCTTGAAAGTGATTGAGCTCTTGGGTGTGTTTCCTTAACACACTCCATACATAATAATCTACTATTTTCTTCTCCTTGAGCTCAAATTCACTTTGCTTCTCATTTCCTTTCTTTTTTGGCATTTTGCTCATTTTTCATTATTTTCCTGCATTCATCTCAACAAAAGGATTAGGATCCCAATTGCTTGTCATAAATCATCCAAAACCCACAAGGGAGTCCTAGATGCACTTTCAATCTCCCCCTTTTTTGTCGATTGATTACAACCAATTGAGATTTCACAAAATAAGGCAAAAAATGAGATTTTCATAAAGTATGCACATATGACTCAAAAATACATCAAGCAACAAGAGAATTATCAATATGTGCATTCTTTATGGTGGGATGCATACTAAGTGCATGAATACATTGAGAATGACAGAATTTACATTAATCAACCGATACCAAGTGCATATGACATTCCAGGAGCAAAAATGCAGTTCTCATCACATACTCGCAAATAAATTGAGCAATTCATCACAAGACCAAACTTAATATGAAAACAGTGTTAAACTATTACAATCACAAATAAAAGTACAGAGAAGGCTCTCTCCTCGCATCCTATTACAGTTAAAGCTAAGACTTGACTCCCCCTCAATCTCTCCCCATTTGGCATCAAGACACCAAAAAGAGAGAGAGAGGAAGGTCCTAGGTTCTTCACTCTTCGCTGTCTGTCCTCTCGTCATCTTCTTCGTCTTCTTCGATCTCCGCTTGACGAGGAGGAGAGGGAGGAGGAGGAGCGGAGCTGCTCGAGCCCCCAACGCCAAAATAGGCAAGCTCAGAGGGGGACAAGGGCCCGAGCTCGGAGATGTCAAGATCAGAATCTTCAGAAATTACTGGAGATCCAATGTGGTTGATCTCCAGCTTTTCACTCAGTTGCTTCACATTGGCTTTGATATATCTCATATCCTCCTTCCTCTTCTGATTGAGTTTATGAAGCTTTACTTCAGTCTTCTTGCAGGAGGAGAATATCGCGGACAAGTATTTGAGGATCCCACTGGTGGATCCACTCTGAGGGGCTTCCCTGGAGGGGGGAGGAGCCCTAGCAGCATCTCTTTCTCTTGCCGGTGCCTCAGGACTTGAGGCCGGCGAGGGAGCAGCCTGGACACTCACAGGCTGAGGCTTCTGAGGCCTCAGGGAAGTGTGCTCTACATCCTACACAAATTCTATTCCTGTGACCTTCTCAATCATGAACATCAAGTAGGGAGCATAGCCACAGGACCGGTTGGGGGTGCTTGAGATGTTGACCATGTCATTCCATATGTAATCTGCAACATCAAACTGTCTCTTCTTGCTTATGACTCTCATTAGAGTCTAGAGGTAGCCCTGTACACTCCCTGCATCCCCATCCTTGGGGGCAATGGTCTTCCGGAGAACTCTGTTCAGGACCACAAAGAAGGGCTTTATGTTCTTTGTGGAGGGAGGAACATACTTAGAGTTGGGCTCATACATGAACTTCATTCCGTCCCTCTCAATGACCCCTATGTTGTGGATGATCAGGTGGTCATTTCCAGCAGAGTCTAAACGGAGCAGGCTTGCAAAATCCTCCTGAGTGATGTAGTACTTGGATCCATGGGTCATCCAAGTCACACTCTCTTCATCTTCACTCGAGAAGTGGCACGTTGCATAGAATTGTGCAATCACTTCATCATTCCAATTGTGTCTGAAGGCAAACAGATCCTTCAGACCATGCCTTTCTGCTGCAGCAATGACCTCGTCAAAAGCTGATCACTTCTTCTTCTCTAGGTGGGCCCAGTCAATCCACTGACAGCGCACCACCGGAGTCTTCATCGGCAGGTAAACCAGCCTGTAGAAATCTGCATGGAAGTTTGACCAAAACCTTCCATCAGCTGCCAGCTTTGGCCTTCCATAGCAATCAATGCTTCTTAGCTTGGCTGCCACATCGCTGCCTTTCCCATTGAATTTCTCTTCATTGGGGTCCCGGACCCCTTCTCTGGGAGCATGAAGCTTCAAGGGCCCAACTGGCCCCGTTGCGACTCCCTTGCCCTTTCCCTTTGCTTGACGAAGGCCGCTTGTAGACGGAGCAGCCTTCGAGGCGGGTTTCTTGACACAGACCTTCCTCCGAACCTGGGGAGGGGAGGAAGCAGGCTCGGAAGGTCTTTCTTAGCGTTTCTTGCCAAGACCCGCCGAGGACCGAGGTGCCACCTCGTGGTCCAACTCGGCCTCAAAGTCGGAGATCTCGTTGTCGGAGCTCGACATGATCTGAGAATGATTGAGCAAGAATAATGACAAGTTATACAAGGCATAGTTAAGACAAGATAGCAATGGATGGCATTAAGGAATTAAGGAATTAGGTTTCAGGTTCAGAAACATCGGACTTGTCCGGTGCCCAGGCACGGACTAGTCCGGGGTACCGGACTTGTCCGTGCATGGACCGGACTAGTCCGGTGTTCATCCTCAAAAACCTAACAGATTGGACAGGATACAATCCCTAATGCAAATCTAGTCTAGCACACACGTATTACATCAACTAAACATGTAACTAGTAAAGGGTGCTAGGCCAAATGATCAACAATTGAGAAAAACACGATTTCTAGGATTTTGAAGATTTTTACCGAAGAAATCGATGGAGGCTCGAAGTTTTGGGGGTTGGAGGCCGGACTAGTCCGCTAGCTTCAATCCCCAAGTCTTCAAGCTTGATCTCCGCCCAAATGAGTGGCTTTTCGACGGAGGATGCAAAAGATCGCCTTCGGAGCTCGAGCGTAAGAGAGAGGAAGCTTAGAGCAAAAGTGAGGGTGAGGAGATTAGGGCTTGGTGGCGGCTAGGGTTATGGACACGAAAAATCGGACAAGTCCGGACATGACCGGACTAGTCCGAAGTCATCCATAGACCTATATCGGACTAGTCCGTGGTCTATCGGACTAGTCCGGCCTAACCGGCACTCTGCGGACTAGTCTGCATGGGTGGACTAGTCCGGTTAACCACGGACTAGTCCGTGGTCACCTGGAAAGAATTGCATAGCCCATTCATATATATTTGAAGGTTTAATAATAGAGAATATAGAGGCAAAACAATTCAAGTAATCTTGATGAATTTGACCAGTATGCATACAACAATCATACAATGATCAAAATTCATCAAGATCTAATAATTGACATAGTTTTTCGAGAGAAAAATGGAGAGGGATGATTTTCACAATTCAATCAACATTTTTGAAGCAATCATACAGGTATGCAACTTTTCAAGCCACACTCCGAGAATCAAGAATATTTAGCTCATTTCGGAGTTCGCAAAAACGCTTTTCATCAAGTGGCTTGGTGAATATGTCGGCCAATTGTTTTTGGGTGTTGACATGTGAGATGGTTATGTCTCCTTTCATTGAATGGTCTCTCAAGAAATGATGTCTTATGTCTATGTGTTTGGTCCTAGAGTGCTCAACTGGATTGTGGGCTATTTTGATGGCACTCTCATTATCACAAAGGAGAGGAATACGGTTGATATTGTAACCGTAATCCCTTAGAGTTTGTCGCATCCAAAGGAGTTGTGCACAACAACTCCCGGCTGCAACATACTCCGCTTCAGCTGTGGATAATGCAATGGAATTTTGTTTCTTAGATGACCAAGAAACCAAAGATCTTCCTAGGAATTGGCATGTGCCAGAGGTGCTTTTTCTATCAACTTTGCACCCGGCATAATCTGCATCGGAGTAACCAATGAGATTGAATTTGGAGCCTTTTAGGTACCAAAGACCAAGGTTGGGTGTATGAACTAAATATCTCAAGATTCTTTTTACGGCTGTCAAGTGACATTCCTTGGGGTTGGCTTGAAATCTTGCACACAAACATACACTCAACATAATATCTGGCCTAGATGCACATAAGTAGAGTAAAGATCCAATCATGTAGCGATATACCTTTTGGTCGACGCTCGGTCCATCTTCATTGAGATCCAAGTGGCCATTCGTAGCCATGGGAGTCTTTATGGGCTTTGCCTTGTCCATGCCAAACTTCTTGAGTATGTCCTGCGTGTACTTGGTTTGGCTTATGAATGTTCCTTCCCTTTGTTGCCGCACTTGGAATCCCAAGAAGTACTTCAATTCTCCCATCATTGACATTTCAAACCTGTCTGTCATAATTCTACTAAATTCTTCACAGAAAGATTGGTTAGTTGACCCAAAAATTATATCATCAACATAGATTTGGCAAATAAAAAGATCATTATCTAGATTCTTAGTGAATAATGTATAATCTACTTTGCCAATTTGAAAACCATTATCAATTAAGAAATCTCTAAGACACTCATACCAAGCTCTAGGAGCTTGTTTGAGGCCATAGAGAGCCTTACGCAGTTTATATACGTGGTCGGGGAACTCTTCGTCTTCAAACCCGGGTGGTTGCTCCACGTAGACCTCTTCCTTGATCGGTCCGTTGAGGAAGGCGCTTTTCACGTCCATTTGATACAGCTTGAAATCATGGTGAGTAGCATATGCAAGTAATATTCTATTTGATTCAAGTCTAGCTACTGGAGCAAAAGTCTCATCGAAATCCAAACCTTCGACTTGTGAGTAACCTTTGGCCACAAGTCGTGCCTTGTTTCTCGTCACCACTCCGTGTTCGTCTTGCTTGTTGCGGAAGACCCACTTGATGCCCACTATATTTGCATTGGGTCTTGCCACAAGTTCCCAAACCTCGTTTCTCTTGAAGTTGTTCAACTCTTCTTGCATTGCCACCACCCAGTCCGGATCCTTCAATGCATCCTCAGTCCTGCGTGGTTCCAAAAAGGAGACAAACGAGTAATGCTCACAAAAATTAGCTATACGAGATCTAGTGGTTACTCCCTTTTGGATGTCACCGATGATGTTGTCGATTGGGTGATCCCTTTGAATTCATTGGTGTACTCTTTGGTGTGGCACTTGGAGAGTTGTGTGTTGGTGATCATTTTCTTCTCCCCCTGAGTGGTTGCCCTCGTTGATTTGTTGATCGTCTTCATATTCTTGTGATTGATCTTGTATCGAAGCTCCACCTTGATTGTTGATCTCCTCTTGTGGTTCACTTTCCTCTTGTATTTGTGACGATGACTCTTGTGGTCGAACTTCGCCTAGAGCCATTTTCTTCAATGCTTGATAAGGAGCTTCTTCTTTACCTAATTCAAATTGATCAACTTGCTCCTTTTGGGAGCCATTAGTTTCATCGAACACTACGTCACGTGCCACTTCAACAAGTGTGGAGGCCTTGTTGAAAACACGATAGGCGTAAGTGTTCGAATCATAACCAAGCAAGAAACCTTCATCAGACTTCGAAGCGAACTTTGAAGTCCTGGGCTTCTTGTTCAAGATATAACATGGAGAGCCAAAAACTCGAAAATATGAAATGTTTGGTTTGTTACCGGTGAGTAGCTCATAAGGGGTCTTCTTGAGTAGTCGATGAAGGTAGAGTCGATTTGCGGCGTGGCAAGCGGTGTTAATTGCTTCCGCCCAAAATCGATCCAAAGTCTTGTATTCATCGACCATTGTTCTTGCCATCTCTATGAGCATTCGGTTCTTCCTTTCGGCAACTCCGTTTTGTTGTGGAGAGTATGGTGCTAAAAATTCGTGCTTGATTCCCTCCTCATCAAGGTATTCCTCCACTTGTATGTTCTTGAACTCCATGCTGTTGTCACTCCGAATACTCTTGATCGATAGTGAGAACTCCTTTTGCGCTCGCTTGAAGAATTTCTTGAGTGTCCCTTGTGTTTCTGACTTGTCATGCAAAAAGAACACCCAAGTGAAGCGGGAAAAATCATCAATAATGACTAAACCGTATTTATTACCTCCGATGCTTATGTAAGCAATTGTACCAAACAAGTCCATATGAAGTAGTTCGAGCGGTCTTGTCGTAGTCATGATGTTCTTTGCGGGATGATGTGCTCCAACTTGCTTCCCGGCTTGGCACGCACTACAAGGCCTGTCTTTCTCAAAAATGACATCTTTCAAACCTCGGATGTGATCGCCCTTGAGGAGTTTTTGAAGGTTCCTCATACCCACATGTGCTAGCCGTCTATGCCACAGCCAACCCATGTTGGTTTTTGCAATCAAGCATGTGTCGAGTTCGGCTTTATCCTTGTTGAAGTCAACAAGGTAAAGTTTTCCCTTCAACATACTCTTGAATGCAACGGAACCATCACTCCTCCTTGAGACGGTCACACCCTCGTTAGTGAACAAGCAATTATAACCTTTGTCACATAATTGAGATATGGACAGCAGGTTATAATCTAAATATTCAACATGTAAAACATGAGAAAGAGTGTGTTCAGAGGATATTGCTATTTTACCGGTACCGAGCACCCTTCCTTGACTATTATCTCTGAAGTAGATGCCTACGTTTGGGTCCTCGTTTTCTTCATATTCCACGAACATCCTCCTTTCTCTGGTCATGTGGTTGGTGCATCCACTGTCTAGCACCCATTTGGATCCACCGGGGGAATAGGCCTGCAGAAACAAATTATGCCTTGGTTTTAGGTACCCAAGCTTGCTTGGGTCCTTGGAGGTTAGTTACAATACATTTGGGCACCCACACATGGGATTTTGTGTTCCCATGGCGTGGCCCAGCATAATAAGCATAAACTTTACCAAGATTGTTTCTCATTAATACATAAGAGGCATCAAAGGTTTTGAACAAAAGTTGTTGTTGTTTATGGATCGGACTAGTCTGGGTGACCGGACTTGTCCGTATGACCGGACTTGTCCGGACCACAACCGGACTAGTCCGGTGTTCGTGAGAGTTCAGGTTCTTAATTTTCGAGTTACCAGGTTGTGAGGGTCCTCCCTTCACAAAGGTAATCCTTCCCTTGTTATTCTTATGACTTCCAGCATTTTGCTTTCCATAATAAGAGTAATCAATGCCATATTTGACATTTGGAGGTCTTTGGACCAAGTATGCACTACGTGCATAGTTGATCCTCTCCTTGTCAAATATTCCACATTGGGTAGGATTTTTATCCTTTGTTGAGGTAGACTTTTCCTTCAAACTGGTGTTGATTTTACCACATTTGCACATATGAACAAGATTAGTTGAAGTGGGTTGAGAAGGTAGACTTGAAGAGGAGGAAGATTCACTTAGCTTGAGTGACTCAACTTGCACTTCAAGGATCTTGTTAACCTTGATCAGGTCATCAAGTTGATCCTTGATTGCAATGTTTGAGTTGGTTAACTCCAAGCAAGTTTTCTTGCTTGAAGCTAGCTCAAGCTCTAGTGAGCTGTTTTTCTCCTTTTCAAGAACTAGAAGATTGTCAAGTTTGACATACTTCTCCTTTTGGGAGATAATCATGTCCTCTTGATGATCAATTAGCCGTTCCTTCTCAACAAGTTGGTCAAATAAAAATTTCATTTTAGCAGCAGTTTTTCTATCTAATCCAATTAACATATCTTCATCATCACTATCTAGTTCATCATTGCTTGAGTAGGAATGCATGGAAGGAGTTTTGATGTTTACCTTGCGTTTACCTTCCTTTGCCATGAGGCAAGTGCCATTTCCCTTCTTTGTACTGAGCGTGGGGAAGAGTGTGGGTTTCTTGGACGTGCTTTCAATGGCTATGCTAGCCATCTCTTCTTCATCGGATGATGAGGACTCATTGTTTGAGTCCCACTCCTTTCCAATGTGTGCTTGTTCAACTTGTTTCTTCTTCTTGAAGAATTTCTTCGGGTGAGGCTTGGCTTCTTTATTCTTCTTCTTGTTGTCCTCATACGAGCAATCGACTATAAAGTGGTTATACTCACCACAATTATAGCACGCCCGCCTCATCTTCGGCTTTGTCCTCTCCTTGTACTTGCCTTCATTTGATTTTATTCCTTGTCTTTTCTTCATTATTCTTTTGAACTTTTTCATGAACAAAATCATATCCTCTTCGTCCAGCTCACTGCTTTCATCATCGCTGTCCTCCTCAAGCTGTGCTTCTCTTGCTTCTTTGGATAGAGGCTTGAGTGTGGACTTTAAGGCAACTACCTTCATCTTGGCCGATGTGAGGTCGGCTATTTCTTTGACGTGCTTGGCTTGTTTCTCCATCATTTCAAAGTTGATGATTTTGCCAAGCAATTCATCTGGAGTCATCCTCTTGTACCCGAGACTTTCTCTGATCATAGAGCATAGTGTGACATTGCGAGGCATAAAGGCTCTAAGGATGAGCTTTACAACCTCGTGGTCATTCCACTTCTTGCTCCCATATGATCGAACCTTGTTTACAAGTGTCTTCAATCGGTTGTACATGTCCTGGGGAGACTCGTCTTCCTCAATTGCGAACCTTCCTAGTTCGCCTTTGATCATTTCAATTTTCGCCTCCCGCACATGCCGGTCACCTTCATGGGCTGTTTGTAGTGTGTCCCATATTTCCTTGGCAATCTCCAGTCCGTCCACCTTTGTGAATTCATCTCGACTTAGAGAGGAGGTGATTACGGCTGCGGCTTGAGCGTTTCTGTGGATGGCTTGCTCTTTACTTGGGGTGAGCTCTTCATCGTCATCTGGGATGTCTATTCCTGTGCACACAATATGCCATAAACTTGGGTTAAGGGAAATCAAGTGCATCTTCATATTTTGCCTCCACATGGAGTAATCACTCCCATCGAAGTGTGGGGCCTTTCCAAGAGGAATAGATAGGTAATGGCTGTTGTTTGAATTTAAACGATCATAGTTAAAAGGATATCGGGAGTAGTCGGTGTTACTACTCCCCTTCTTCTTTTCTTCAACTTTAGCTTTCCCTTTGGAAAGTGCTTTCTTTCTGAGGAGTGCTTTCAGCTCCAGCGTCTCCTCGTCATCATCATTGAAGTGTTGAATTGCTTCGAGATATTTTTCTAGCTTTTGGTTCTTGTCGTTGTTCACTTCTTCCTGGTTGTTGATTTTCTAAACTTCCTTCATGTCCGACATGATCTCTTCGAGTGGTTGCACTCTTTCTTGAAGAACTTGCTCTGATACCAATTGAATGTAGGCCTAGAGGGGGGGTGAATAGGCCTTTTTGAATTTTCTCGGTTCCTGTAACACACAACAACAAGGTCAATACCAGAGATATCGGACAAGTCCGGTAAAGTGCGGACTAGTCCGGTTTTCACAGGCTAAGTTGATCAAGTTCAGTCAATTTGATTGATTCGTTAATGTTTGCAGCGGAAATATAAACTTGAATGACAGTTTAATAGTTGTATGTCAGATTCTATTACAATTAAGGCTCTTGTTCAACAATTTAACTCAAATTGAACAAAGTGAATCAAACCCTAGATTAAGATGATCAATTAAGATGAAGAACGCAAAAGGACAAGACACAAGTTTTATCCCGTGGTTCGGATACCACGAAGGCAACCTACGTCCACGTTGAGGAGCCCACAAAAGGACCGGGTCTTCTCCAACCCTTCCCTCGTCGGATCACCACGAAGGCCAATCCTCTTCCACTAATCACAAAGGGTAAATAACCAAGTTGAAGGGGCGTTCTCACACGTTGAGAGCTCCCTTGATTACAACTTACAAAGCCACCAATAACACACTCGAAAATTACAAATTGAAACGCAAGAGTGTGTTAGAGAATCAAAACAAGAGCTCAATGATGTGTGCCAAGTGTCTCTCCAAGGATCTAGAAGTGATCTTCAATAGATTGATCGATTTTGCACTTAATTTCGTGGAGAGAGGTGGTTTTTTGAGTCTCTTGGGAGGTGTGACGGCGCTAGGGTTCGAGAGTTTGTAAAAGTGGGTCGTGCACCTCTATTTATATGGGGTTTCTAAAAGTGACCGTTAGGGTTCAGAAAGATCGGACTAGTCCGTGGTGGTCACCGGACTAGTCTGGTGTGCTGTGTGTAGCAAACCCTAAGTGTCCAGGAATATCGGACTAGTCCGGTTGAAAACGGACTTGTCCGATTTCACTACTGGAAATCTTCGGACTAGTCCGATTGCCATCGGACTTGTCCGGACATATGAAACCCTAAGTGTTTAGGATGACAAGTCCGCACTTGGAGGACTTGTCCGATTTTGTGTGACTTGTGCATTGTGTTGAGGACTAGTCCGCATTGGGGAGGACTAGTCCGAAGTGGATCAGAAAGATATCGGACTAGTCCGGTGAATACCGGACTTGTCCGATCTAGTGCAGAATGTGATATCGGACTAGTCCGGCTGATATCGGACTAGTCCGGTCCTGTATAATTTTGTGCATTGTGTGTGTGTGTGCTTGAAAGTGATTGAGCTCTTGGGTGTGTTTCCTTAACACACTCCATACATAATAATCTACTATTTTCTTCTCCTTGAGCTCAAATTCACTTTGCTTCTCATTTCCTTTCTTTTTTGGCATTTTGCTCATTTTTCATTATTTTCCTGCATTGATCTCAAAAAAAGGATTAGGATCCCAATTGCTTGTCATAAATCATCCAAAACCCACAAGGGTGTCCAAGATGCACTTTCACTGGCAGAACCCGGGGCTTCTTCAGAAGCGACCTGGACCCTCCCGGAGGGGTCTGGGTCTCCTGAAGTGACTTCTTGTGGATTCGATTCTGGGAGCTGGGACCCAAACTCACTTTCAGGTACCTCCGGACCCCCCCGAAGGGGTCTGGATTCCTGAGTATGAGGTAGCTCTAGTCTCTCCACAACCAGAACCATACTGATGACTTCATCAGTTGCTGAAATGTAAAGCAACAAAGGCTCACCAGGGTTCGGAGCTACTAGAATTGGTAGGGTGGTGAGGAACTGTTTCAGCTCCTGGAATGCCTTCTCTGCTTCTTCGGACCATTGGAATGGTCCGGACTTCCTCAATAACTTGAAGAAGGGGAGTGCCCGTTCTGCCAGTCTTGAAATGAACCGGCTGAGGGCTGCTAGACATCCAGTTAACTTTTGGATGTCTTTGATGCGGGTTGGTGGCCGCATGTCTTCAATGGCCTTAATCTTCGCCGGATTAGCTTCTATGCCCCGGTGACTTACCAGGAAACCGAGAAGTTTTCCGGAGCTAACCCCGAAGACACACTTGTCTGGGTTTAGCTTTGTGCGGGTGGCCCGCAGCTTGTCGAAGACAGCCTGCAAGGTGTCAAGGAGTGACTCCTTGTCCCTGACCTTGACCACGATGTCATCGACGTACACTTCCACTATGTCTCCAATGAGTTCTTCAAAAGTTTTGTACATAGCTCGTACAAAAGTTGAAGCTGCATTCTTGAGACCAAAGGGCATGGCTGTATAACAGTACAATCCATCTACTGTGATGAATGAGGTATGCTCTTCATTTTCCCTAGACATCCTGATTTGATGATACCTGAAATATGAGTCTAGGAAACACAGTAATTCACACCCGGAGGTGGAATCCACTATCTGATCTATTCTAGGTAGTGGGAATGGATCTTTTGGACATGCCTTATTTAGTGTGGTGTAGTCGATGCACATCCGAAGCTTCCCGCCGACCTTGGGCACAATGACTGGGTTTGCCAGCCATTTTGGATGGAAGACTTCTCGGATGAATCCAGCTTCGAGTAACTTCTTCACTTCTTGTCGGATGAAGTTTTGTCGCTCTACGGATCGCTTCCGAGGCTTCTGATGCACAGGCCGGGCGTCGGGGTAGGTCTTCAGATTGCGCTCTATCACTTCCCTGGGGATCCCATGCATTTGTGACGGTTGTCAAGCAAACACGTCGACGTTAGCTCGGAGGAAAGTGATGAGCGCAAGTTCCTATTTGTCGTTCAATCCCCCCGATATACGGGTGGTCTGAGCGGCATCGGAACCAATTTGGACGACTTTGACGGGAATGTCGGTGTCGCCGCTTGGCTGCACACGAGGTGCAGAAGTCGAGCCTCGTTGATGAATGCTCGGGGGTTTTGGAGCTTGATCCTGCCTGGAGTCCTCCTCTTGCGTCGTGGTGAGTGCATGGAGTTCTTCCAGAGCAGTTACTCCGGCAGTACGATCTCCGTGGATCCGGAGAATGCCTACTGGCATTGGCATCTTCAACACCAGATAACCATAATGAGCAGCTGCCATGAATTTGTACAGGGCAGGCCTACCCAAGATGGCATTGAAGGGTAAGTTGATCTGAGCTACGTCAAAGACCAACTTCTCGGTGCGGTACTTCTCCCGTGTCCTGAAGGTAACGGGGAGAGTAATAGCTCCGAGTGGGGTAATGGCCCCCGGACCAACTCCGGAGAAAGGTCGAGAGGGGTGGAGATCCGAAGGTCGGAGTTGAAGCTTAGTAAAAGCTTCGAAGCTTATGAGGTTAAGCCCCGAACCTCCGTCTACCATGACGTGGTGGAGCTGGATGTTGTTGATGGTAGGAGATACCATCAAAGGTAACTGACCTGCTCCAACCATGCTCCGAGGGCAGTCCGAAGCATCAAAAGTGATGGTTGTGTCCATCCACTTCCGATGAGGTTCCGGTCTGACTGTAGGAGCTACAGCAGCCATATCCCGATGCATAGTCTTGATGACGCGGCGCGAGGTGATGTCCCATGATCCACCAAAAATGGTGTTCATGGTCTTCCGACGCCCGTTGTCAGAGACGTCAGAATCATCGTCGACGGAGGTGTAAATGGCCTTCAGGACTTTTTTGGGATCCTGAAAACCTAACTCTTCTTCAGCTGGAGCTTCATCGACTTTTTGCTTTCCTTCCCTCTGTCGGAAAGGAGATTCTTCCCGGCTCTTGTTGTCGCGCTCGGCAAGGTTTTGGACCACCCGGCAGTCTTCCAAACTGTGGCTGCCCGTTTTGTGAATTGGGCACCACACCTTGGGCTTGCTACCGTCTTCAGAAGACGGTCGAGGTCGCTTTTCGGGGCGTGGCCCCCGGCCATCTGGATCTGCAGAAACTGCAACATTGGATGTACCGGCGGACGGCTTCTTCTTGCCGTTGGTCTTTTTCTTCTTCTTGCCGTTCCCGGAGGTAGCGGCTTCTTCTTTTGAGGATTTCTTGTGACCCTCCGGGGTTGGTTTGGAGTGTATCTCATGGCCCTCCGTAGCTCTTGCACATTTGTCACCCAAGCTGAAGAGTTCCGTGACACTGGTGATCTCCTTGATCGCCAGTTTCTCCAGCATCTTCTTGTCCCGTACACCCTGTCTGAATGCCACAATGACAGAGGCGCTAGAGATAGAAGGGATAGTGTTTCTTACCTGAGAGAACCTCTAGATGAATGATTGCAGGGATTCTCCCCCTTTTTGCATGACTGCAAAAAGGTCCAGTTCAGTGCCTGGTCGGGTGTATGAACTCCCAAAGTTGGCGGTGAACTGCCGGCACAGCTCCTCCCAACTGTTAATAGAGTTGGGTGGAAGGCTCATAAACCAGGACCTGGCGGTCCCAGTTAAGGCCACTGGAAAATAATTGGCCATCACGGCCTCGTTTCCTCCAGCTACCAAGATTGCAGTGGAGTAGATCTGAAGAAATTCGGCGGGATTGACAGTCCCGTCGAATTTTTCCGACAGGTGAGGCCGGAACTTCTGTGGCCACCTGACCATACGCAGATGTATGTCCAGAGCTGAACAGCCTCCTCCTACTCCTTCAGGAGCAGAAAGGTCATGAGCTTCCCGTCTTTCACGAGCACGCTCAATATGGACTCAGCCGTCTTGTTGGCGGTATCGGCGATCAAGCTCTGCCCGGAGGTCATGAGTTGAGAGCCTGGATACCGTGTGAGTGCGTCGTGCCCCGGAGGGCAATGACGTCACTTGTTGTGATGCAGCATGTCTCCTGCTATTAGAAACGTGCGGACCAAGTCTACCAGACAAAGTCCGCCGCTGCGACGGGGCTCGTCCTGAAGGAGGAAGACCATGGTTGCTGAGGCGTTCGGCTGCTGCTGCAACTAAATGTTCCACATCGGCCCTCCACTGTTCCAGTGCATCCCAGGATGCATCTGGAGGTGGTGGGTGTTGGAGAAGAGCACGAGCTGCATGGAGCGCGTGTTCTGGGTTGTCATGATTTGCCGACGCAGTGATTGACGCCGGTGCACCATCGCGTTGCCCAGCTTGATTTGCTGGTGGAGGCGGTGATGGTGGGAGTGTGACTCCTGCTGGTGCTGAGGCTCCTGCTGGTGGCTGCATATTGGATGGATTGCCCCCAACATCCTGAGCAGCAGGTTGACCGTTGGATGATCCAGCAGCTGAGTTCACCATTCTCAAAATCTCAGGCGCCCCTACATGGCGCGCCAACTGTCGGTGGTTTGGAACCGGAAGATCTCCCGACACTACTAAAGTGTTAGAGGAGTTTGATGTTTGATGTGGGCACGCGGAGATTCAAGAAGGTGAATTGTAAATGATACAGGAGACACAAGAGTTTACGTGGTTCGGGCCGCCTGAGCGTAATACCCTACTCCAAGGGATGTGTTGATGTTGTATTGGATGTAGCAAGTGTGTCAGTGTGTCTGAACGTCTCTCGAGCTTGTCTCAACGTCTCTCTCGCGTGTGTGTAAACGTCATTGGCCTGTCCTTTATAGTATAAGGGCAGACCGTTACAAATTAGCCTGACCCGACATGTGGCCCCAGCGTTTACTAGTGTTGACACCTCTTCAACACATTTAATTGCCCTTAATGACCGTGTAGTGGGCTTTGACAGCACCGTTACTGGTATTAAGGTCGTCCGATTAAGTGTCATTAATATGGTATTAATGACACTTAATCGGGTCTTGAAGTCCTCGATTCCCCTTTGAAGATCCGGAGCTGTTGCGGGGTCTTCTGGAGGTTAGAGGGTGAAGATCCGACAGTTGGACACGTGGCAGCACAGGAGCACGCTGTGGAGAGCAGATAGTTCCGGGGTTAGCTGACACGTGTCAGCACCGGAGCTTCCCTCGGTCTGGGGTTAGGTCCGGGGATGCCACTTCGATACATAGTTCAAAGCTTCCTCCCTTGCGGGCGGTAGCTCCGGTTTGATAGTACACGTGGCGACCCTGGGGCTAACCATGTTGGAGAAGCTGGTCCGGACATGACTGACATGTGTGCCTCCGAAGGTCTTCAAATCAAGTGGGTGACTTTTCCTTGATATCTTTGCAATTTCAAAGGGTATATGGTTCCCAGGGTACCGACAGATGCCATTAAGTAAACCCAAGAGTATCTATTATAGTCATCAACAATCATAAGAACATACCATTTAGCTCCGAAGGATTGAACACGTGAAGGTCCTACTGTGTCAAGGTGAAAAAGTTGACCCGATTCAGTTGTCATGGTCATTGTGAGAGGATCATGTGAACCTGCAACCATCTTAGCATGTCTACAAGAAGAGCACACAATTTCTTTGTCCCCTTTAAGCTTAGGCAGCCCACGTATGCGATCAAGATCACTAACACGCGTTAGATGATCAGGCCTACGTGACTAAGTCTACGATGCCAAAAATATAAGTCCTTTGAATCATTAGCAACTAGATACCGAGAATGACCTATCAAAATCAGCTTTAAAACTCTTCCAAACCGAGACATGTTAAAAATGAGCTCACTGTTTGAATCTACAACCTTGCAGCAATTTTTAAAGAAAATAATTTCTAGATTTTCATCTAGCAATTGTGAAGAAGAAAGCAAATTGTATTTCAAATTTTGGAAAAGTGCCACATCCTTCAAAGTGTAGTGATTACTTACTCTAGCCGAACCCTTGGCAATTATAGGAGTTGAAGAATTATCGGTAAAAGTAACGTTCTCTACACGTGACACAAAAGAGATTGAGGAGAACCATTCTTTGTTACCGGTCATGTGGCGTGAGGAACCTGAATCCACAATCCAAGTGTTCTCCTTCCTCAAGCGTGTAACCTACATAGGATCACAATACGTCGATGACCCAATACTGGGGTTAGTCAAAAGGCATCTGGAATCCAGTACTGAGTCACACTACGTCCAGCGGGAATAACACACGTAAGCTGAGATAAAACAACAGGTTTATGAGTCAAAGTTGGAAAATTCTTGTACCCAACTACTGACTTACGAGGTGTTAAATGTGTAGTACGAAAAATAGTAGGATTGGCAGCAAACTTTGCATGTTTTTGACTCATAACAGCAGGTTGCATGATCTTCATATTTGGTTTAGCATGTGCAGCAAATGTTGCATGAGAGTTATGAGATCTAGCTTGCATTCTTTTCTTTTTCTATTTTTTTGCTAGTCTATAACAAAAATTTATGTCATGACCATCTCTACCACAGTGGGTACTTTGTGTTCATGTCTTGATGAGCAAGCAACATGCTCATTAGAAGCTCAATGAGACAACACCCTTGCAGATTTGAAAACCACTTCTTTATGTTTAGGAACTGTTTGAATCAAACAACTTCCTAATGACTTTACAATTTTAGGTGGATGTGCCTTAGCATGAGCATGAGAATCAAAACCTAAACCAATTTTATTATTGCATGACTTGGAAGAATTCAGCAGCAAGTTTAGATTTTTATTCCCATTACAAAAACGCTCTAGTGTGCTATTCATGTCATCAAGTTTATTAGACAAGTCTAGGCAGTTTTGACATGAAGTTTTTTCTTTTTAGTTTGCAATTAAAACAATATTTAACTTCATGAGAACGTAAAGCATTGTTCAATATAGAAATCTCATTCATAGCATCTTGTAGTTTCTTATCAAGATCATCACAAGTAGAACAATGCAAATCAATTGTAGAACAGCTAGTATCTTTCAAACTTTTATCATTAAGTGCAGCAAGCTCTATATTCTTTTCAATCCCTAACTCATGTTTATCAAGTGTGGAGGTGTGTGCACTTCTTAGAGAGGACAATTGTTCATATATTAAATCACATGAGGAACAAGAGTCATCACTAGGAATCAAAGATTTCAAACAATTAATTTCAGATTCTAGTGACTCAATTTTAACAGCATTGTCCCTAATATTTTTGTCCTTTTTCTTAACTATAACAGTGGAACGAGAAATAGCATCACATATTTCTTTGCAAGTAGGACATACCTCTTCATTGTCGCTGTTGTGTTCTGCCTCCTCCATACTTGATCTTGACTTGCCCACCACAAAGCACAAGTTTGCCACATCATCTTCATCTTCGTCACTTCCGATGTCCACATCGCTCGAGCCAAGTTCTTGAAGTGCTGAGATAAAGCTATTCACCAATTGGCATCCTATTAAACCCTTCCTTTTCTTGTTGTTGTTTGCAGAGGAGTGCTTCATCCTTGTTTGCTTTTTGTCACGGGAAGTAGTACCTAAAAGGTTAGGGAAATCCATGCGAAAATGTCCTGTATTACCATACTCGAAGCATCATTGAGGTTCGGCACTCCCTCTCCTTCTAGTTCTCACATTTTGCAATGCTTTTGAGAACCGAGTAAAGATGAGTGCAAGTTCTTCCTCTGGAAATTCTCCAGTCTGTTCAAGGGTTATAGAGGACAATAAAGCAAGTGTTCCACAAGATGAAGATGGGCCAGATCTAGGCATGTCACGTTGAGAAACAAATGCAAGAGACTTGCTGGGATTTTATGTGACATTATGTCCATTTCATGAGTTTTCAATTTAGAATATATAACATCTAATGTAAGTGTACTCATGACAGTAGATTCACGAATAGATGTGACTTTCATATACCAAATTGACATATATAATGCACTTAGTAATTGCTAGCATTCTCAACATCTGAAAAATTAACATTGACGCTACACAAGTTGCTGAGAATTTTATTAAAGCGAGCAAAGAGGTTGTTGATGGACTCATCTGGTTGCATCTCAGGGCGCATGTACTCCTTTTTGAACATGTCTTGTCTTACCTCCTTGATCGTGTTGTATCCTTCTTGGTAATCACATAGAGCTTTCCAAACATTGTACGCAGGTGAGCAACACGGTCGAAGTCGCTTTGAGTTAGTCCTTGTATGATCAAGTTTCGAGCCTTGTTTTTGTTGTCGACATCTGTTAGATTTGTAGCTGTAAGTTGATCGTTTGGTGGCACTTCGTATGGCTTTTACACCTTTTCCCATATTGCAAAGCCTTGCACCTAGATGAAAGCCTCCTTGCGTGCCTTCCAAACCTGAATATCAATACGAGTAAACACATAAGGTTTGGCAGAGTATTTCTCCATAATAATTATTCAAAACACGTGCAAATCTCAAATATTAGAGTATTGTGGCTCTGATACCAATTGTAGGATCGAGGAGCACGTGAAAATCTACCAGAAGGGGGCAGGTTTGAATGGTAGATTACAACTTTTCAGCAGAAGCAATGAAAACCTCTTAGTAGAAAATTAGTCTGTTAAATAAATCATGTCTGCGTCTATTCTAAACATAATGAATTGTGACAAAACCAGTATAGATTGTGGATAATCAAATCATGAAGACATCACAACAAGAATCACGAAAATCCGTCGAGAAAAACTCAAGTTACGATTGAAAGATCGAACAAAAGTCAATCTGTTCTACCCAACAAAAATAAGATATACAACACTGCAAAGACACTCGTGTAGATCATAAACCACAAATCCATATACTTTGAAATTTCCACAGATGATAGATAATCAAGTTGTGATGACAAGCCAAAAGGAATCACATCAATTGGATCTGTAAAACTCGAGTTATGATAAAACCACCAGAGCAAGGTAGTGATGTGCAGAAACTCGATGAGAAAACTTGTCTGAAACAAGTCGGACGAAAAAGGCACAAAAGTTCCTTTAAACTAAGATCTTTATTCAATAGAACACAAGAGGAACAACCCAAAATCCGTGCACCTTGAGCTCTGGCCTCTATTGCTTATATAACCAGCCATGAGGCCAACAAAGACAAACTAGGACTCGTATCCTACCCAGTTTCCACCGAAACTTTCAATAACTGCTCAAGACTCTTCTATACGCAGATAGAAGCAATCTTAAGACTTACAAACACCTCAGGAACGTATCCCAAATTCCTAAAAACAACTCAACTTCGTGACCCACATGAAAACCTATCATAACCAACTCAAATCTATCCATATTTGAGTCAAACACGACTCAGTCGCAGCCTGAGTCCATAACCAAGTCGGTTGGACCTTTTTGACCAATTCATTACATCAACATATCTTCATCACGCCTTGGAACCATGTAGCCACGTCCATACACTCCTTGCACACGTGCAAACATCTTCCAACGACGTCCACGATACCTTCATATGCATTGTTCTTGATTCAAACATGTTGCGCAACCTCCCGATAAACTCAACCACAATTCCTCCCGAACTTGGTTGTTGAACCTCATCTTCTCCCTAATACTAGTTCAATGGACCCTGTCACCAGCCATGTCTTGAACTCAAGCGACACCTGCACATGAATAAACAACTGATACTTCCGAGCACAAGGCCTCGACTTGACTCACATTAGTTCTGAAACCACAACACCTGACGTGAGCACCTCACATAAGCATGTTGCAAACCATAGCAAAAACATTAACCATCATAATCAGCCAATATGCATAAAAAATTTAGTAAAAGAATACTAAGGAAACTTTCCATAAGTGTAAAGCAAGTTTGAAACATTTCAAGGTAAAAGCAGAACCATTGCAGACTAGCACCGGACCTTTCCAAAGCTAACCGGACCTTGAGATGGAGTTTACAAAAGCTAGTCGGACCTAGCATTAGAGCTTATCAAAGCTAGTCGGACCTAGTGCCGGAGCTTACCAAAGCTAGTCGGACCTAGCCACAACAAGTTGGAATTAACCAAAATAAGTCGAACCTAGCCAAAATAAGTTGGACCTAGACAAAGAAGTCGTATCTAGCGCCGGACCTTACCAAAGCTAGTCGGACCTAGCCGCAGCAAGTCGGTCCTAACCAAAATAAGTCGGACCTAGCCAAAATAAGTCGGACCTAGACAAAGAAGTCGGACCTAGCCAAAATAAGTCGGACCTTATGTTGGAACTTGCCGGAGCTACCCAAAACAAGCCGGACCTATCGCCGGACCTTGCAAGAGCTCGGACCCTCTTAAAAGAGTGTTTTGGCAGTATTCAAAACTTTTATCGTCATAGCCAATGTATTCAGCACACATAGGTCTCACACATGTACGGAGAGACAAACACTGCACCCGAATGTGCTAGTTCTTTATGACACAGATGCGAAATCCCACAATCAACCTTTGATCCGGGAAAGAATGTGGAGCAGATTGACCTCGCAGCGGTGATCTTACACGTCTCACGAGTGAGGAGCAGCACTTCGCGTGCGACGACTACGGCAACTGTGGTGGAGACTCTTTTAGGGGGCAACCACCTATTATCATAGAATAAATAATGGGCAAACCCACACGAGCCTTGTTCCAACTGTGGGCGGACCCCAACAGCGAGGCCAAGTTCAGTATGCTTGGCTGCAATGCCCTGCATGTTTCAGTCATCCTTAAGTAAAGAAAAATGGCAATTCATCTTTTACCCCACCTAATTTTGGTACTTGGAAAATGTTTGGGTTTACTCAGTTATAGGTAACAAGATTCACAACTCAGGATTCTCAGCACACCAACAAATAAAACACTGCCCTTGCAGAAGCTAAAACAGGACCAAGCAAGCTGCAGTTGTGCAGGCGATCAGAACTGCTGAGGCTGTAGAAATCGATGGACAATATTTTATGATGTACCAACGGAGAAGCAGGATCAACAACAATACACATGGACAGAGGCCGTGGAAGAACATTGGCGGTGGGCGAAAGGGTGCACAGGAAAAGCGAACAGGTACAGAGAAAATCGATCTACAATGAAGAGAGGCGAGAGACGAAGTGGCGGTGACGAACAGTGCTGGGCTGATGCTGCTGAAGAACTCACTGTACGGTGGAATACTGGAACTCCAAAGGCAGGGTGGCACCGTAGGGTTTGGCACAGACAAGGCCGAATGGCATCGCTCTGCGGGGGCGGTGCTCGGATGGGGTTGAACACCATCGCGCGTGGGTTCATCGGGGAGCCACGCCCACGGGCGATGGCAGAGGTGCGCCACTCTAGAGATTAATGTCGGTGACTCGGTAGTGCGGGCGGGTGTTCGACCAGAGAGAAGTCTTCCAGAGAGGAATAGAAAAAAAAAGTCGACCATGTAACAGGTGGCAATTGCAGGTAATTATCTCCAACTCTACGTCTACTTCCATATTGGTCAGTTTTGGAGCAAGAAAAGTGTACTTCAAAAAAATAACTAGAACTCTCAAAACTCCGCAAAGTTGAGGTGTTTGGATAGGATTTTTTTTCAGCTCTCATATCGAGTTTGGCTTCGGAGCCATGCCAAACACCCCCTATTAGTGGCAAACCATACTAATTTCTGCTTATAAGTGGCCAAATGAACCAGGCTAAACGGGCCACCCTGAAGCCCGATGAAATCAGCCCGGCTTGCCCCGCATGTGGCCCGTGGAGGTCCGGCCTGACATGACACGTATAAGCCAGAAATATGAATTTTTCTGTTCTGGATGTACTTTTTTCATTACCGGGCTTTGAACCGGCCCGACACGGCACGTGTAAAATTAACCCGGGTTGTGCCTTGGCCGAAGGGCAAGACTTTCATGCCGGGATGGCCCGACTCGGTCCATTTTTAGGTCATTCTAGGTTGAGGCTTTCAAGTCCCATGTCCGGCAAGGATAGAGCTGGGGCAGCTTGGCACGGCCCATTGAACACCTATATTTCTACTTATTAACACTGACTTGAAGGTGAACATGACATGGAAAGGATTAAAGTGCATGAGGCTCTTATCTTCGACGATTTTAATGGAGGTGGCATTACCTTAGAGGAAAGTAAGAGTAAAGTTACACCCTACTTTTTGATTTTATTATTCGTTTTATTGAAATTATGCATTGATCTTTTGTGCATTTAAGAAAAAAAAAGATTTACCATAGTACACAATGTTCTTCCACATCTAAAATATATCAAAACATTTTACCCTACAGGTGGAATTGGACACAACTTATTACTCGATGATATGTTGTAGGATCAAAGACCTCAATATCAGCTATTAGATGGCGGTGAACAATATATGATAACAGATTTTCAAGGGAAGAAATTCACCTTTGAAACTACTGACACGTTAGCTTGAGTTCTCTATGAAAAAATATGCTCCAATGACTATGAAATCTTCACAAATGACAGACAAGTAGGTTATGAATCCAACACAAAAAGAATCACGTTAAACGGATCAGTATAGTGGAGCAAACTTGATCTAGTAGAATCTATGAAAACCTGCATAGAAACAGGCTAAAACCGATGGTTCTCAACTCGATGGGACCCAACTTTGCAGCTATGTTTAGTTAGAATTTTATCCCATGTGGGGCTATCCAACTAGAAATTCCTAGGCCCCCTTTGGCACAGATCCACGGAGCTGATTTTCTGGATTCACTTCTAATTCTCCCATGAAGTGATTCAGTGGCTGAAAATAATTCTTTATGACTCCCTAGAATAAACTTTTAGAATCAGAATAAGGAATCACTTCATAGAATCAGGAGAAGCTACTTTTTTTATCTCTCAACCTCTTAGTTCATTTTAGACAATCACTTCTCAGAATCAGCTAAGAATCACTTCTTCTGAAAAATAGTGTTTGGCACAATTCTCTGATTCTGCCTGAGAATCAACTCCGTGGAGCTCTGCCAAAGGAGGCCCTAATAAACCTCAAAGCCACATGTCTGTCGAGAGAGGTTATGCTGAAACATTTAGTACCACATGGAGAGTGGAAATAAAGGGAGACTCACTTATAGGGGAAGTTATTTTGCTACCTTCTGAGTGGGTGTGAAGAGGTGACCCATGCGAGCTTCTCCTCCTTCTCGCCATGCCACGCCTCACCTAACCTTGCACACACGCTATGAATTTGAGTCGGGCTCAAGTTTCATTTTTGTTGCAATAAATATCGGGTTGGGTTTGAGCTTCTAAGCGGGTTGAGTTGTATGCAGGCACACCTACACCTGACTGATTCGGTTTGGGTGTGACAGGATCTGTACTGGCTTATCTCTAGAATTGGTACAGATGTCAAAGTTGTGTCCAGATCGGACTCTTCCCGTGGTTCTATATATACCATGGGTGTGTGCAGGGTTGGCATATCACGAAAAGGTTAATCTAGATCTCATTCCTTGCATCGTCATCATAGTTTACTGTATCTCGAGCGCCAGCGTGCACCAATGATCGGGAGAGTAAATCTTCGAAATCTCTCGTTTTTGCGATTCTGCACCAGGAGAGGGCACATAAGGTTTTTAGGTGCTCAGTATGACAGCTTGCGTTCTTCACCATGGGTTGCCTACCGCCCAAATAGGCAACGTCTACTACAGCCAGTCTTCGTCAACACTACATCAACACATATACCGATTCCTCCAACTAAGAATTAGTATGTGCAATATGATTGAGTTTGAATCTTTTTTTTTTGCGATATGTCAATCGTTTTTTTACTCGTGCTGATCGTTATTTTAATCATGTGTTTCTTTCCTGAATTAATCGGTAAATTGCCCATTCTTCTCACAATCCAAATGCCTTAGTTTAGGTAATATTTTAAAATTAAATATGTCTACATTAGTCGATACACTGAGATTGGAGAAATTCTTTGGTGTGTACTTTAAGAGGTAGCAAGTGAAGACCACACTCTGGCTTACATCCTTGAAAAATTTTCGGGTAACCAAGGGTGGACCTCATGGTTCTTTGACTATTGCAGAAAAGACAAAGTTCAAAGAAGCCAATTTTGACCTGACGGGATGTATCCTATGTATTCTTGACAACAAAATATGTGATGTTTATTTAATAGTCACGAATGGAAAAGAGTTTTGGGATGCACTCAATACTAAATATGGTACAACGGATGCACATGATGAACTATACATTGTGGAAAGATTTCATGACTATACGATGGTTATCAGATTTCTTGTAGCTGAACAAGCTCATGAGATACAAAGTATCACGAGAGAATTTGAGCTCCTTAAGTGTCCTTTACCTGACAAGTTTATGGTTGGGTGCATTATTACAAACTTGTATCCTTCATGGAGTAACTTCACCATGGCTCTCAAAAACCTGAGATAGAAAACATCAGTTGAAAGTCTTATAACGTCGCTTGATGTTTAGGAGAAAGCTCGGGCTAAGGATGGCACTCAGAAAGGGGTTGATGGTCAATGTAGCGGCAATATGGCACAAAAACCAATGTCATGAATAAATGAATAACATGCCTCCATTCAAGCAAATAAAACTACTGATTTTAAGTAGAAGTCGAACAAAACCAATAGGGGTTATTATGCGTGTGGAGAGTAGATACATTTTTCCTAGAAATGTCCTGATAGGGCAGGCCGTAGAGAGAAAATAACGTCAATAATGCGACATCTAGCAATACAAATTGGTATGATAACTTTTTTACCGTTCTTTCTCTATTTCAAACATCATCTAGATAGTTTGATACGGGTGCTAATGTTCATGTATATTCTAATGTGTGTATGTTTATTTCTTATCAATTCATTCGATATTCCTCCATCCTAATAGGGAAAACTCCACAACTTCTATTTGTGGTGTTGGCACAGTCGACATGAAGTCCACTTCGAGAAAGATTGTCCAACTGAGGAACATGCATCATGTCTATACTATGAACAAGAATCTTGTTATCAGCTCTGTTCTATATAAAGATGAGCTTAAATTAGTTTTAGTGTGTGGGATCGAAGGGCACGTGAAAAGCTACCAGAGGGGGGTGAATGGTAGATTAAAACTTTTTCAGCGGAAGCAAGAAAAACCCATCGGTAGAAAATCAATCTATTAAGAAACCGTGTGTGAAACTGATCTAAACTTGTCCAAATGTGGCAAAAATGGTAGATATTATAGAGAATCAAGTCACAAAGACATGACAACAAGAATTACAAAAAAAAAACCGTCAAGAAAAACTCAAGTTATGATCGAAAGATCGAACAAAAGTCAATCTGTTCTACCTGAGTAAAAACCAGATATGCAACAATGCAAAGAAACTCGTGTAGATTAGAAACCACAAATCAAATGATCTTAAAATTTTCAGAGATGGTTGATAATAAAGTTGTGAAGACAAACCAAAAATAATCACATCAATTGGATCTGTAAAACTCGAGTTATGATAAAAACAACGAAGCAACGTAGTGTTGTGCAAAAACTCAACGAGAAAAACTTGTCTGAAACAAGTTGAATGAACAAGGCACAAAAGATCAAAAACACAATAGGAACAGCCTAAATTCATCTCTCATGAGGTCTGGCCTCTCTTCCTTATATAACCAGCCCTAAGGCCAACCCAATCTTAACTAGGACTTTAATCCTACTCAGTTTCAACCGAAACTTTCCATAACTGCTCAAGACTCTTCTATACACAGATAGAAGCAATATCAAGACTTCCAAACACCTTAGGAACGTCCTAAACATTCCTAAAACAAGTCAACATCGTGACCCACATGAAATCTAACCAAAACAAACTCCAAACCTTCCATAAACGAACCATAACCACCTCAGCCGCAGCCTGAGGCATAAACCAACCGGTTGGACCTTTGTAACAAATTCTTTATGTCCACTTCTCTTTATCACGCCTTGGAACCATGTTGCCATGTCCATGCACTCCTTGTACTCATGCAAACACTTTCCAACAATGTTCACAATTCCTTCAAATGCATTATTCTTGACCCAAACATGATGCGCGACCTCCTGGTAAACTCAACCACAATTCCCCCCGAACTGGTTGTTGGACCTCATCTTCTCCATGAGTCTAGTTCAATGGATCCCGTCATCAGCCATGTCTTCACCCCAAACAACACCTGCACATGAATAAATAACCAATCTTCGGGAGTCCAAGTCCTTGACTTTACTCTTGCTAGTCCGAAAATCACAACACCTTATGTGAGCACCTCACATACGCATGTTGCAAAACATAGCAAAATGATATCAGCCACAAAACACACCGAAAACTTAGGAAGAGAATATTAAGCAAACTTTACATCAGCCAAAAAGTAAGTTCGAAACATTACGAGTTAAAACAGAGCAATCAAGCTCAAAATGAAAATTTTGAGTGTGTATTGGGGTGTATCGTGGTGTCTCGATGTAAACTTCAAAATTTTGAATGTAAACCTTCACTTTTATTCTAATTGACCATGTATTCAACACAAATAGGTCTCACAATCTCCCCGTTGATGAATGCATTGGCAACACCACTTAAGATCTGAACATTGGCTTATTCACATGAAAAATTTCAAAAGCAAATCCCCCCACCTTTTGGAAATAAAATATCAAATGAGAAAAAATATCAAAAAAATCTCCTCCTGAGAAGAATGTGTAAAACTCGTGAATGTGCAATGTGTGACATATTTCTCCCCTATACATATTTCTCCCTGTCGAATTGTTTGATACGACACTTCAACTGAACCTGCTGAAAAGCAGCCCGCGGAGGTTGTTTTACGGTTGGGGAACGCAAAAATCAACATCAAGATGGTGACACCAGAGATTTATGTGGTTCGGGCCGCCTGAGCATAACACCCTACTCCACGGGGTTTGTGTTGCTGTATTGCGAGCTAGTCCGATGGGATCAGGTTGAATCAGATCGTTCCCCGATGTTCTTGCAATACAACCCTTTTATAGTTGTAAGGGCTGACCGTAACAAAACATGCATGGCTCGACATGTAGCCCTGATGTGTTTAATGACCTAATACACTGTCTAAAGATTATTAAGCATAATTCATAGGGTGATAACGTGCTATCATGGCAGCGTTACCCCTATTAATGGTGCACTGATCGTGTGTCATTAATACGGCATTAATGACACATTATCAGGCCTTGTAACTGCTGCTTTAACCGTCCTTGAATGTTTGTAATGGACATGATCTGCTTGTATTTCGGTTGGCGATGAAGGTCTGGAGGCTCCACACATGGCAGATCCATAGCTTTCCCTTGCAGGTGGGTAGGTCCGAGTTCATTGTATACGTGTCGGCACAGGAGCTCCTCTCTGACGTGGGCTAGGTCCGGGGCTGTAGTACACGTGTAGTCGTCGGAGCTTCCCTTGGTTGGGAGTTCAGTTCCGGTCTTCCTTTACGCGTGTTAACCCGGGAACCAACCATGTGAGGGGAGCGGGTCCGGTGTAGCGCGACATGTGGGACCTAAAAGGGCCTTTGACTCTGACGGGTGGAACCTTTTGCACTTCTTGCGGTATTGTGGGGTACCTGGTATGCAGGGTACCGACAGTGGCCCTCGGTCCCACCTCTGGGAGAAACCCTTTGGGTTAAGTTATTCTGCCAGAGGTGGGGCCATTCTCGATTCCCACGCTTTGATTTTCAAATGTCCTCTGACGCGCCGATTAAGTGACGGTCCGGGAGTGAACCTTCGACCCGTGGCTTGTTAAGAATGCGGCAGATGAGATCTTTAAGTGCAGATATCACGCAATTGAAGGTCGCCAGTTCCCAATACGAAAACCGTATCGGTTCCGTGTGCCCTATCAGAGCTCTTACCTTGGGTATCCCGCCGCTCATCATGGCAACAGTTAGCCTTGGGTAAGGACCTCGATCTCTTTGTCGGGGTGGCCCCGGGTCCACCCGTCATTGACGGGGTAGATTTTTTGAAAAGTAATTCCACTCTTGTTGCGGTTTCCATCCAAGCGTCGCAAAGGCTTACGTAAGAAGGAAAGTGTGCCCGATTTGAGGACTCTTTACGTCTTTGATCAATCTTGCGCTCAGAGCCTCCCAAAGTTCGCCTAGCTTTCCTTGTTCGCTTTGCTTTGCTGCGATGGAGTTGGGTCTCCCCAAGAGCCACCTCAAGAGCGATGATGATATGAAGAAGGTCTGGACCTACATGGGGTGGTCCAGCGTCTCCTTCAACCATTTGGTCTGCGCCGGCAAGCTCCCGTTCAAGAAGGAGCGTGACGGCGACATTGTGTACTTTTCATCGTACGCCATGGTGGGACTGATCCCACCTTTCTCAACTTTTCTTTTGATGCTGCTAGACTTCTATGGTCTGCAGCAGTATCACCTTGGCCCCCATTCTCTTCTTCTCGTGGCGGCATTCGTTCACTTTTGTGAGACGTGGGTGGGTATTCCCCCCTGCGTCGAGCTTTTATGCACCTTCTTCACCATCCACACCACCGGCAAGGGGACTGAGTTTCTTGGCTTCTCCTTCTTCGTGAAGCGCAAGAACTGTCCCTTCAAATACTTGAAGTCATTTCCTTCCGACAAATGGGATGATTGGAAGAAGGATTGGATTATCATTGCAGTGGAGGAGCATGAGAGGATAGAGCTGCCCGAAGGTCTCCCCAACATTGACACTGACGCCTGGAGTGTAGTTCCGGTGCTGTCGGATGCCTTCAACCCTATCTTGACCAGAATCTGCGAATGCGTGGAGGGTGGAGTGACCCCACAGATGGTCTTCTGCAAATTCCTAGTCAACAGATAGGCTCCGTTGAAGAAAAGGGAGAAGCTCGCATGGGCCCTCAATAGCGTGATGGATGACGACTGGATTGAAACCGACCTGAGATCCAACTTCAATGATGCAACTTTGGAGCTTCATCTCAAGAAATTCCAGCATGGAATAGATGTTGAAGGCGACGACTTAGCTCCACCGGCAGCTTTCCTCCCTCTGAACATGGAGGCGCGGTTCAGCTGGGAGCTCCGGAGGAGTATGCCGGCACTTGACGACATTGGTGAGGTGGAAAGGCGTTCAACCACCGGATTGGTGATCCCTGGAGCTTCTGACGGTGATCCTACCTCCACCCTGAGCCAGAAGATTGAAGACACCAACAAGGGCAAGGGTAAAGAGCCAGCTGAGCCCTCCAGTCGGAAGAGGAAGTTGAAGCACGCTGATGGGAGGTCCGTCAGACCTGCTCCTTCCACGACGGCTCCTTCTCCCCAGCGGGGGAGGTCTTCTGCAACTACCCCTTCCCTGGTGCAAGCGTCTTCAAGAGGCGTTAGCTCTGGGCAGTCAACCCCGTCCTCAGTGCCGGCTAGAAGTTGCAGGTCTGGGAGTTCTTCCCGACGAAGAAAATATCCGGCCAAAAGGACTCTGGCGGCTGCGGGTGTTCCTCAACTGAGGTCTGAAGCAGTTGTCTCACCAGATTTGGTGGGCTCTAGCTCCGGGCCTCAGAGGAAGAGGTTCTGAGGTGACTAGGGTGGTAGTATCCTGAGGTAAGCATTGATTGCTCACCCTAAAATTCTAGTATTGTTTTTTATGTGTCTTTAATCTTCTCTTCCCTTTATTTCAAGGGTGTCGAAGAAGGGACTGGGAGCTTCAACGCCTTTTGCAGTGGCTGGGGATGTACCTGCCGAAGCTCCGGCTTTGAGCGCTGAGCCCCCTCGTCAAGCGGAAGCAGACGTTGCGACAGCTCCAGCGCCAGCTATTGTGAGCTTGGACTCTGAGTCCTCGCCGGAAGCTCCTGCAGTAGCGCCGGACCACAGGAGAGAAGTTGATGATGTACCCCTGGCGATGATGGGGGGGGGGCGCTGATGCTCCAGCACCGGTGATGCCAGAAGTTCTGGCTTTTGAGCCGGAAGTTGTCGAAGCCTTCGCTGTTGAGCCAGAGGTAGTTGAAGCCCCGACTATTGAGACGGAAATGGTTGAAGATCCGACGGCTGAGCCAAAAGTGGTTGAAGGTCTGGCGGCTGAGTCGGAGGTGGTTGAAGGTCCGGCGGCTGAGTCGGAGGTGGTTGAAGGTCCGGTAGTTAACCCGGAAGTAGTCGCCGTGCCGGATCCTGAGCTTGCGGCAGTTGAGGCCCCAGTCGAAGCCTTGGCTGCTGCTCCGGAGGCGATGGTCTCGGAGTTACCTCAGCCGGAACAGGGGCAGCCTGAGGAAGTGACGATAGGTCCTTCACCCTCAATGCCTGTGACTGAAGGTCCAGAAGCGGCACCTTTAACTTCCGCGTTAGAGGTGGGGATTTCCCCAGTGGGTTCTTCCTCCGCTACTACTGAAGGGCTTCCTGAAAGTGGCCCTAGCGCTGTAGGAGTCCAGGGGTCCACTATTGTAGAGTGGGACCCAATTTTTGTCATGGAAAATCCTTTGGAGCCTGCAGAAATGGTCTCAGCAGGCCCAAAACCTATCCCTCTAGCATTGTCCATAGACAACGCCTGCTCAAGTCTCCGACAGGTCCAGCTTGCCTTTGATCAAGAGAGCAAAGCATTGGAGGAGGAGCGCCACACCTTCAGACGGTGGCGGGATAGACTCCATTTTGAGACCAGGCTTGCCCAAACGAGGCTGGCTAACCAGAAGGAGTGGATTAAGAGGGAAAAGGTTCGGTTAGAATACTGGGACAAGTTAATGGAGGAGAAGGATGCTGCCATCCGTGCGCTTGACGCTAACTCTAGGGAGATCCTGGAGCAAGCCAAGGAGAGGCGTGACACTGATGGGAATCACGAAAAACTCACTGAGTTGAATGAGGTTCCCCTGAAGCACCGGGCGGACCTGGATGCGAGGGAGGAGAAGCTCCTTGAACAGCAGGAAGATGTGGTGAGGAGAGAGGCGGAGGTCACCCAAAAGTTGACTCTGGGTGAGAAAGATTTGGCATATCACGGCAAAAAGTTGGATCTATGGAAAGAGGGAGAAAGGATGAAGAACTGGAAGGTGGGGCAAGAGCTCTCAAAATGAGAGTCCGACGTTGCCGCTAGGGAGGAGAGAGAGTCAAAGGCAGGGAAAAAGACCTTGCTGAAAGGCGGAACCGCATCCACCTCCGGGAGACGGAGTTGGCCGACCAGGAAAAGCAAGTTGCTAAAAACATGCAGCAGCATGCTGAGTTGGCTGAGTGCCTTGCACATGAAGGTTCGGAGCTTGCGGCTGCCCGGAAGTCGCTGGAGGAGCTACAGAGCCTGAAGGAGACTGAAGCCATTCAAGTGTGGGACTCCTTAGGGCAGGCAAACGACACGATGACACCACTGGGCTTCAGTCCTGTATGTTCGGACAACCCAGAACTGGACTTGGACCGAGCGCAAGTGGCCCTCAACGGTGCTGGTGGCAAACTTGACGCGATGGGCAATGTCATCGCAGATCAGCTGGAGACAGAGGGGAAGTCTTTGGCTACAAACATCGCATAATACGTGCTGACATGATATGTGAGCCGAGATCCCCAATTCCCACTGGACCTGGTGCTCGAATGTCCAATCACTGAAGAGGAAGACGCTGCCAAAGCTAGCGTCCAAGAAGTTGCCCAAAAAGCAGCTTCATTCTTCCGCAGGTCTTAGGTTCTCCAGTAGCTTAGGACTTTCTTTCTTTTACCTTCTGCTGTACTCTCCCCATTTTGTAATCCAGTATCTCAAATTAATAAAATCCTCCTTCATGCCTTCAATTTCACTTTGTCTTCAATATATAGTATCGTATCTTGTTGTCCCCCTCGACATGTTTACAATTGACGTGTGTACATGTACCAACGGTTGTAGCAGTATGTTGACGACTTGAATGCTTCGCACTTGTAAATTTTAGGTCCGAAGTCTTCACCGTTGATATGTCGACTGTTGGCCCCCTGGGATAGACGGAGGTTCGTAGCTCCGGTAGTGGCAGCTGCCGATGCACGAGTCGTCGATGATAGACCTCCGGGAGTTGCCGGAGCTTAGTAGCTCCGAAAATACCCACTGTCAACGTATGAAGTGATGATGGCAGGCGCCCATAGAGGATGTCAAAGATTAGTAGCTCCGGCGTCGTCTACCATTACTATGAATTTATGCTTTTCCTGCAAATTTAAGGCAAGAGAGATAGTAAAATTCGTCCTCTTGTCTATAAATTGGTTGTGACTTATTGTTCTTATTTGGTCTTTGGGTCCAAAGAAACTCAGCATGATAACGAGCATTTTGATATAATCTTTTTAGATCTGCATGCCTTTTTAGTACTCACCCTACTGAGGCCTGCCGGGGTGTAGGTAGTGTGGCGTACTTAGGGTGCAGGACCAAGCTAAGTCGATAGCGCACTCCGGACCTATGTTGGCTTGGCGTTCAGGCAAGTAGACTATGTAGCAATGTTAAGATTCAGAAAGACTATCAATAAGGCTTGTAATACATGTGAATTACTTGGAACAAAGCTCAAAAAGATTTGCACAACTTTATTATAGACAAGCGGGGTGAAAATAATTTGATATATTGAGCCTTGCACAAAAGGTAAATGCACGTGGAGTTTGTTTTCACACAACAATGCTTGTCATTATAGGTTCGGATTACAGGGGAGACAAGGAAGCACTTAGGGTGCTAGACCATGCTAAATGTTCTATTCATCTTGTACTAACCCAGGGCAAGTAGTTGCACTTTTAGTACTGTGACTGTCTCAAGAGTTACTTGAACTTCCCAGACCCTCCCGGAGGGGTCCAGATGTTCTCCCGGAGGACTTACCCATCTCTGTATAATGATTCTACAACATGCATTGTGTGTAATTACAGACTCACCTCCGTGATTCCAAGCATAAAACTTACAGAGGTGCTCGATGTTCAAAGGATTGGGAAGCGGGGTCCCATCCTCTGTCGCCAAGCAAACGCATCCTGGTCGGGATACTTTAATTACTTGGAAAGGACCCTCCCAGCTGGGGGAGAGTTTATTCATCCCTTCACGGGTTAGTATCTTCCGAAGCACCAGGTCGCCTTCTTCAAGCTGTCGGTTGCGCACATGCCCTTGATGATAGCACCGGAGCGCTTGGCGATAACGTGCATTCCAAACAGCTGCTTGGCACCTTCCCTCATCGACGAGGTCAAGGTCTTCACGCCGGAGCTGGTCCTGCGTGGCTTCATCCGGACCCGGAGGGACCCCAAGGTGATCTCCGGAGGAAGGATGCTTCAGCTCCGTACACCAAGAAGAATGGAGTCTCCCCAGTTGACCGGTTGGGTGTTGTACTGTTCACACATAATATGGACGGAAGCTCTTCAATCCAGTTAACTCTGTGCTTTTTCTAGCACTAATATGTGCGCGTCTTGAGTCCTTTCAAAATTTCTGCATTTACTCTCTCAGCTTGGCCATTGCTTGCTGGATGAGCTACTGAGGCGTAGCTAAGTTGAATGTCGGGGTCTTCGCAATATTCTTGGAATGCAGTAATTGTAAATTGAGTTCCGTTGTCAGTTATGACTTTGTTCGGAACTCCAAATCTGCATATAATGGACTTCAAGAACTTGATTGCTGATTATTTGTTGATTGTTACTACTGGAGTTGCTTCCAGCCACTTGGTGAAGTTGTCGATGGCAACATACAGGAACATGTAACCTCCGACGGCTTTTGGGAAAGGTCCCAAGATATCCATGCCCCACACACCGAATGGCCATGTAGGAGGTATCATTTGTAGTGATTGAGCCAGTGTGTGAATCTGTTTTGCATGAAACTGACATGCTTCACATTCTTCACTAGCTCAACCGCATCCTAAATGTTGTAGGACAGTAAAAGCCATGCCGGGAGGCTTTACCGACCAGCGTGCAAGAAGATGCGTGGTACCCGCACTCGCCTCCATGGATCTCCGCGAGGAGCTCGCGGCCTTCTTCCCTTGCAATTTACCGCATTAGGATGCTGTTGGCACCGCGTCCGTAGAGATCCCCTTCTACCAACGTGTATCTTTTAGCCAATCTGACAATTTGGTCAGCGGATACACTATCTTCAGGAAGGATATTGTCTTTCAAGTAGCTCCGGATCTCTGAGATCCATGCATCAGAGATAACTTTAGTTTCTGTGTCTTGCGTGCTGGGTTGCTCAGAGCTTCCGACAGCACCTATGACCCTTGGTGGATGCCATGGTAGCAAGGCCACTGGGACCACCAGCTTCGAGGTGCTGGTCTCGCCCCCTTCGCTCAGTTCGGCAGGCTGAGCTATTGGTTTTGACAACCTCTATACGAAAATTCCGTCAGGAGCCGGAGCTCCGGTTGAGGCTTTCATTGAGAGTTCGTCGGCTTCAGCGTTGTGAAGACGCTGCATATGATGGAGATCCAGTACTTGAAAGTCCTTCTGAAGCCTCTGGACTTCAAGGAGATAAGTTGCTAATTGAGAATTGCTACAGGAACATTCACCTTTCACTTGATTGATTTTGAGTTGTAAATCTCCTTTCACCAACAACTGTTTGACACCCTAAGATAGTGCCACCTTGAGTCCATAGATGAGAGCTTCATACTCCACCATATTATTGGTTGCCTTGAAATCAAGGTGTACCATGTACTTGACCTTCCCTCGGTCGGAGCCAAGAGAAGGATTCTAGCTCCGACCCTGTGCTTTTGCACAGAGCCGTCGAAGTAGAGGGTCCTGTGAGGCTCGGTGAATACCGAAACTTTGAGTTATGGTTTCTACTCACTGTGGCCCCTAGGGTTTGATGGAGAGGGGGTCCATTCTGCCAAAAAGTCAGCCAAGGCTTGACTTTTAATTGTTTGTATAGATCGAATTCGGCCAGTTCCGTTGCCCACATTGCAATATTGCTGGTAGAATTAGGATTATCCAAAATTGCACGCAGTGGAAAAGAGGTTACCACTGAGATTTTGTGGGATTGGAAGTAATGACGAAGCTTCCTTGAGGCAATAAGAACTGCATAAAGCAGTTTATGCACCTCAATGTATCTTGTCTTGGCATCGTGGAGTACTTCGCTGATGAAGTACACAGGGCATTGGATGGTCCGGACCTTTTCAGAAGGACCCGGAGCTTCCTCTCCATCGACTCAGACCCTGCTGGAAGGTCCCAGACCTTCAGTTTGTGCTCCTTGGGCCCTCCCGGAGGGGTCCATAATTCCTTCTTGTTCAACCCGGATCTCACTGGGAAGATCCAGATCATTTTGGTTAGCCAGGTGAACCTCCTCAAACAAATGAGGTTGATCTCCTAGCACTTCGTTTCAAGGTTCCGTGTCTGGGAGCTGATACCCAGTCACATCTTCAGGTGGTTCCCGACCCTCCCGGAGGGGTCTGGACTCCTGGACTGGATATGGTTCTGGTCTTTCCTCAACTAGGACCATACTGACAACTTCGGTGGTTGTCGAAATGTAAAGCCGTAAAGGCTCACCAATATTCGGAGCTACCAAGATTGGTAGTGTGGTGAGGAGTTGTTTCAACTCTTGGAACGGCTTTTCTGCTTCTTCAGACCAATGAAATGGTCCGGACTCCCTTAAGAGTTTGAAGAAGGGTAGTGCCCGTTCTGCCAGCTTGAGATAAACCGGCTGAGTGCATCTAGGCTTCCAGTTAGCTTCTAGACATCTTTAATGCGGGCTGGCGGTCGCATATCTTCTATAGCCTTGATCTTCACCGGATTTGCTTCAATTCCTTGGTGAGTTACCAAGAACCCCATAAGCTTTCTGAAGCTAACCCCGAAGACACACTTGTCCGGGTTCAGATTGGTGCGCGTGGTGCGCAGCTTGTCGAAGACGGCTTGTAAGTTGTCAAGGAGTGACTCCTTGTTTTTGATCTTCATGACAATGTCATCAACATACACCTCCACCAAGTATCTAATTAGCTCTTCAAATGTTTTGTACATAGCTCGCACAAATGTTGAAGCAGCATTTTAAAGACCGAATGGCATGGCAGTATAACAATACAATCCATCTACTGTTATGAAGGCTGTATGCTCTTCATCTCCCTTAGACATTTAGATTTGATGATATCCAGAATATTCGTCTAAGAAACACAGTAGCTCACACCCGGAGGTGGAGTCCACTATCTGATCTATTCTTGGTAGTGGAAATGGATCTTTTGGACATGCCTTATTTATGGTGGTGTAGTCGATACACATCTGAAGCTTCCCACCGGCCTTGGGTACAACAACTGGGTTTGCCAGCCATTTTGGATGAAAGACTTCCCGGATGAATCCAGCTTCGAACAACTTCTTGATTTCCTATTGGATGAAGTTTTGTCGCTCGATTGAGTGCATCTGGGGCTTCTGGTGTACAGGGCGTGCGTCTGGGTAAATCTTCAGATTGTGCTCAATCACCTCCCTTGGGATCCCAGGCATTTGTGACGTTTGCCAGGCAAACACGTCGACATTAGCCCGGAGGAAAGTGATGAGCGCGAGTTCCTATTTGTTGTTCGAACCCCCCGATGTACGGGTAGTTTGAGCAGCATCGGAACCAATTTGGACGACTTTGACGGAAATGTCAGCGTCGCCGCTTGGTTGCACACGAGGTGCAGAGGTAGAACCTTTGTGACGAATGCTTGGAGGATTCGGAGCTGGCTCCTTACCAGATGTTTCCTCTTGCGCTGTGGTAAGCGCATGGAGTTCTTCCAGTGCAGTAACTCCTTCAGTACGATCTCCGCGGATCCGGAGAAGGCCTGTGGGTGTTGGCATCTTCAACACCAAGTAGCCATAATGGGCAGCATCCATAAACTTGTATAAAGCTGGCCTACCCAAAATGGCATTGAAAGGCAGACTGATCTGCGCAACGTCGAAAACCAGTTTCTTGATTTTGTAGTTCTCTCGAGTCCCGAAGGTCACCGGGAGTGTATTTGAACCAATAGGAGTAATGGTTCCCGGACCTACTCCGGAGAAAGTTCGGGATTGGCAGAGGTCCGAAGGCCGGAGCTAACGCTTAACGAAAGCTTCGAAGCTTATGAGGTTTAGCCCGAAACCTCCATCCACCATCACATGGTGGATTTGAATATTGTTAATGGTGGGTGACACCATCAACAGGAGTAGGCCAGCCCCGATCTTGTTTCGGGGGCAACCGAAGCATCAAAAATGATGGGTGTATCCATCCACTTCCGATGTGGTTCTGCCTTAGCAGCGGGAGCTACCACGGCCATGTCCCGCCGCATTGTCTTGGGGATGCAGCGAGAAGTAATGTCCCAATAACCACCATAGATGGTGTTCAAGGTCTTCTGTCGTTCGTTTTCAGAGACGTCGGAATCGTCATCGACAGTGTTGTAAATGGCTTTGAAGACCTTTTTGGGGTCCTGGAAACCTAGCTCCTCTTCAGTCAGAGCTTCATCGACTTTTTTTACCTTCCCTTTGACGGAAAGGAGCTTCTTCGCGGCGCTTGTTATAGCGTTTGACAAGGTTCTGAGCCTCCTGACATTCTTCCAAGATTTGTCAGTACGTCTTGTGAATCGGACACCATGCTTTGGAACTGTTGCTGTCCTTTGATGAAGGTCGAGGTTGCTTCTCGGGGCATGGCCCCCGGCTTCCAGGAGCTGCAGCAGCAGCAGCTGGAGCGCCGGCCGATGGCTTCTTTTTGCTGTTGGGCTTCTTTTTCTTCTTGCCACTGCCGGAGGTAGCGGCTTCAGTTTTGTAGGACTTCTGGTTGGCCTTTGGAGCTGGCTTGGAGTGCATTTCACGGCCCTCCGCAGCTCTAGCACATTTGTCGGCTAGGCTGAGGAGTTCCATGACGTTGGTAACTTCTTTAATGGCCAGCTTCTCTATCATCTTCTTATCTCGAACACCCTGTCTGAATGCAACGATAACAAAAGAGCTCGAGATTGAATGAATGGTATATCATACCTGAGAGAATCGCTGGATGAAGGATCATAGTGATTCCCCCGATGTTTGCTTTATGGCAAACAAGTCCAATTCAGTGCTGGGCCCGGTGTAGGAGCCCCCGAAGTTGGCAGTGAATTGTTGGCACAGCTCCGCCCAACTATTAATGGAGTCGGGTGAAAGACTCATGAACCAGGACCTTGCAGGCCCAGTTAAATCAACAGAGAAATAATTGGCCATTACAGCCTGATCACCCCCCGCTGCCAGTATGGCGGTGGAGTAGATTTGAAGGAATTCAGCGGGGTTGACAGTCCCGTCGAATTTTTCCGGTAAGTGAGGCCGGAACTTCAGTGGCCATCTGACCATGCGTAAATGCATGTCCAGGGCAGAACAACCTCCTCCAACTCCTTGAGGAGCAGGGTTGTCCCGAGCCTCTCGTCTCTCACGAGCATGCTCAATGTGGACACGACCATCCTGCTACCGGTAACGGCAATCCAGTTCCGACCGTTGGTCATGAGTCGGAATCCTGCTAATAGTGTTGGTGTGTTGCACCCCAGGGGGCAACGAAGTCACCTGCTGGGATGCAGCGCGTCTCCTCTGTTGCGAAACTTGTGGACCAAGTCGGCCCGACAAGGTCCGGCGTTGAGATGGTGCTCGCCGTGAAAAGGGGAGGACCTTGATTGCTGATGCCTGCAGCCGCAGCTGCGGCCAGATGGTCAACATCAGCCCTCCATTGCTCCATAGCACCCTGGGGTGCACCTGGAGGCGGTGGGCGTTGTAGAAGAGCTCACACTGTAATGAGCGCGTGCTCGGGGTTGTTGTTTGTCGATATAGTGATCGACGCAGATGCTCCACTTTGTTGAACAACATTTTTTGTTGGAACATATGGTGGCTGTGGTGCCACAGCGCCTGCTGGAACAATGGCACCTGCTGGTTGTTGGACGTTGGAGGGGTTGCGTCCGGCAGGTTGTCCAGCGTGGTTCCCATTGGAGGATCCAACAGCTCAATTCACCATCTTGTGATCTCGGGATTTTTCGCCTTCCTGGCGCGCCAAATGTCGAAGTGTTTGATACGACACTTCCAGTGGACCTGCTGAGAAGCAGCCCGCAGAGGTTCTTTTATGGTTGGGGAACGCAGAGATCAAGATCAAGATGATGACACCAGAGATTTACGTGGTTCAGGTCGCCTGAGCGTAACACCCTACTCCACAGGGTTTGTGTTGCTGTATTGCGAGCTAGTCCGATGGGATCAGGTTGAATCAGATCGTCCCCCGATGTTCGTGCAGTATAACCCTTTATAGTTGTAAGGCTGACCGTTACAAAACTTGCCTGGCCCAACATGTGACCCTGGCGTATTTAATGACCTAATACACTGTCTAAAGAGTATTAAGCATAATTAATAGGGTGATAACACGCTTTCATGGCAGCGTTACCCCTATTAATGGTGCACTGATCGTGTGTCATTAATACAGCATTAATGACACATTATCAGGCCTTGTAACTGCCGCTTTAACCGTCCTTGAATATTCGTAATGGACGTGATCTACTTGTATTTCTGTTGGCGATGAAGGTCCGGAGGCTCCACACGTGGCAGATTTGGAGCTTTCCCTTGCGGGAGGGTAGGTCCGGGGTCACTGTATATGTGTCGGCACCAGAGCTCCTCTATGACGGGCGCTAGGTCTGGGGCTGTTGTACACGTGTAGTCGCCGGAGCTTCCCTTGGTTGGGAGTTTAGTTCCGGTCTTCTTTTACACGTGTTAAATCGGGAACCAGCCTTGTGAGGGGAGCGGGTCCGGTGCAGCGTGACATGTGGGACCTGAAAGGGCCTTTGACTCTGACGGGTGGAACTTTCTGGAACTTCTTGCGGTATCGCGGGGTACCCGGTACGCAGGGTATCGAAACTCCCCCTTTGAAAATGTATTCAGCAAGGTTCAAATGAGAAATTTCAATTTTTATAAGCATATTATAACATAAACATATAAAGCAAAGCTCATCCAAGTCATACTATCATGTAGCTTATACTATCACATCAATGAGAAACATAAAGTAGGGTATGCCATGCTAGAGATCAAGTGTAATTTTCAATTCAAGCAAGTCATGATCCCACAAACTTCACTACTTCATGTCCTGAAAGCATGACACTTGTTCCTATATTTTCCATTTTTCAATATCATTTAGAGCACAAATTCTGATCATATAACATTTGCAAGAGATTATATGCCGCATGTGCCTTATTCTGACCAATCAAGCCAAGCCTATGTCATCATTTGAAAATCAGAAGCTTAAGGACATGGTTTTAGTCATACACAACTTCTTCCAAGTTTATATCTAAGTGCCATGATAAGCCATATCAAAAGAAGAAGTGTGATGCATGCATATTCTCTTGATCTTTTCTAATTTTTTATTTGATCATAAAAGCTCAACATGATTAATTTTTCATTATTAAAAGCAATTGTGGGCGTGCAACAAGTTCAAAACAGCAAGAAAGATCAATCATGACCAGATTTAGTGTAAGTAATTATTCCTATTACTAGTCATGGAAAAAACTACAAATGTGTAACACGAGTAATGTAGTAAGAACTTTCAGTATGTAAAAAGGAATCACAAAGTCATATATGTATGAAATACTATGCTCATTTTATTTAAATTCAGATTCACACATAGACTTCCCATGTTTCAAAACTCCCCACAAATTAAGCCATGAGGATGCATAACCCCTATTTCACTACGAATGAAACAAAAATGAGTGAAATCCAAAGGTTATGTAAAACTATCAGTCAATTGTTGTTCGATATCTATATGGTGAAGCACAATGTTTCCTTTTACAACATTATCACGGAAAAACTGATACCTAATGTCAATGTGTTTTGTTCTAGAATGTTGCACGGGGTTTATAGAAATGCAAAGGGCACTAGTGTTATCACAAAACAGTGGAACACTATCTAGATCAACCCCATAGTCTTTAAGTGTTTGAACAATCCAAAGAGTTTGTGACCAAGCGTTAGCAGCAACTACATATTCAGATTCTGCCATGGATTGAGCAACTGAATTTTGTTTTCTAAAGGCCCAAGCAACAAGTGAATTAAGAAAATGACAAGAATCTAAAGTACTTTTCCTATCAATCCTACAACCTCCAAAATCAGCATCCGAAAAAGCATTCAATGTAACGGTTGAGGAAGAAGGAAGAAAAATGCCAAATTCTTGAGTTCCATGTAAGTACCTGAGAATTCTGACGGCTCGATGATGTGAAGCACTATTTGATGCACAAAGGTTCCATCCTTGGTTTGCTTGATTTGCAGCCCCAAAAAGTACGTGAGTTCTCCCATCATACTCATCTCAAATTCTGAGCTCATCATAGCTGAAAACTTGGACACAAGATCATGGGAAGCACAACCAAAGATAATATCATCCACATATACTTGAACGAATAATGAGTCATTGCCATGCTTAAGTACAAAAAGAGTTTTATCAACCTTGCCCATGGTAAATCCCTTTTCACGTAAGAATGTTTTAAGCTATCATACCATGCTCTAGGTGCTTGTTTGAGACTGTACAAGGCGTTGGACAGTTTGTAAACATGATTAGAAAAATTTGGATTTTCAAAACCTGATGCTTGCTTGACATAAACCTCCTCATCTATGTAGCCATTAAGAAAAGCACTTTTAACATCCATTTGATGTAACTTGAATCTTTTAGATGCAGAAAATGCTAACAAAATTCTCATGGCTTCTAATCTAGCAACGGGAGCAAAAGTTTCATCAAAATCGAGATCTTCAACTTATTTGAAACCTTGAGCAACCAACCTAACCTTATTCCTAATCACAACCCCATCGTCAATTTGTTTATTTTTAAACACCCATTTTGTTCCAATAAAGGTGTGACCTTGAGGTGGAGGCACAAGTTTCCAAACATTATTTCTTTCAAAATTTTCTGACTCTTCTCGCATAGCAATAATCCAATATTCATTAGTGAGTGCGTGTGATATATATTTGGGTTCAAAAGAAGCAACAAAAGTAGAACGAGCATGAGAGTTTGGATCGCAAAACCTGGACCGTGTGACTCGTTCATGTAAGCTTCTAATAATTTGTTGTGGAGGATGACTTTTGAGGACGCAAAGGGGGTAGACACTTCACAAGCTCCTTCTTCTTCATGTTCATCACAGATCGAAGAACTTGAAGCTTGAGGACGATTTGTACCTGCTGCAGTAGTTGTTGGTGTTGTTGTGGTGCAAAATCAGCAGCATGATCAATGTCATTTGCTTCTGAATTTTCGGGTAGCAGCACCACTTCTTCGTCTTCTTGGATGAAAATATTGTCCTCCTGCGGATATGGATCTGTACCTGCAATATTGAAGATATTACCTGGGCTAGCTTCATCAATAGAAACCTCAGAAGTCTCCACAATTTTGTTAGTGTCAAGTAAAAGCACACAGTAGCCTCTAGTATGAGATGGATAGCCATGAAACTTGCCATATACAGATCTAGCTTCAAATTTATAAGGATTACCATGTTTCTTAACAAAGAATTTGCAACCAAAGATCCTAAAGTGTGTGACATTAGGCCAATGTCCAAACCGAAGTTCATATGATGTTTTTCCTAGCTTACCACGCAAGAAACACGATTTAAGACATAGCAAGCGGTAGCAATTGCATCAGTCCAAAATTTCCTAGGAGTTTGACATTCATCAAGCATAGTCCTATCCATATCAACTAAGGTTTTATTTTTTCTCTCTACGACACCATTTTGTTGAGGTACATAGGATGAAGAAAATTGATGATCTATTCTATTTTCAACGCAAAAGTGATCAAACAATTGATTTTTAAATCTGGTTCCGTTATCACTTCTAATTGCTTTTAAAGATCTTGGGCGATCAATTGATAATCTAAGAAATAAAGTTCTAAAGTGACTAAAAGCTTCATTCTTAGATGCCATAAAGTAAACCCAAGAGTATCTAGAATTATCATCAACAATCACAGGAACATACCATTTACCTCCAAAAGATTGAACACGTGAAGGACCTATGGTGTCAAGGTGGAAAAGTTGTCCCAGTTTAGTTTTCATGGTCATTGTGAGAGGAGCATGTGAACCTGCAACCATTTTAGCATGTCTACAAGAATAGCACACAATTTCTTTGTCCCCTTTAAGCTTAAGCAACTCACGTATGCAATCAAGAGCACTAACACGTGTGAGATGATCAAAGACTATGTGAACAAGTCTACAATGCAAAAAATGTAAGTCTTCCGAATCATTAGCAATTAGACACAAATGCTTAGGGGATGACATATCAAAATAAGCTTTAAAAACTATTCCAAACCGATACATGTTAAAAATGAGCTCACTATTTGAATCTACAACCATGCAGCAACTTTTAGTGAAGTTAACTTCTAGATTTTTATCTAGTAATTGTGAATTAGAAAGCAAGTTTTATTTTCAATTTGTAACAAGTGCCACATCCTTCAAAGTATAGTGATTATTTACTCTAAACGAACACTTAGCAATGATTGGAGTTGAAGAATTATCGGCAAAATTAACATTCTCTACACGTGACACAAAAGAGAGGGAGGAGAACATTCTTTGTTACCGGTCATGTGGCGTGAACAGCCTGAATCCACAATCCAAATGTTCTCCTTCCTCAAGCGTGTAACCTACATAGAAGCACAATACATCGATGACTCAATACTGGGGTTAGTCAAAAAATATTTAGGAATTCAGTACTGAGTCACATGATGTGCATCAAGAATAACACGCGAAAGCTGAGATAAAACAGCAGGGTCATGAGCCAAAATTTGAGGATTTTTGTACCAAACTACTGACCTACGAGGTGTTGCATGTGTAGCACAAGAAACAGTATGTTTAGGAGCAAACATTGCAAGTTTTTGACTTATTACAGCAGGTTGCATGTTCCTAACTTTTGATTCAGCATTTACATCAAATTTTGCATGAGATTATTATGAAATCTAGCTTGCATTCTTTCCTTTTTCTATTGTTTAGCTATTCTATGAAAAAAATCTATGACATGACCATCTCTACAACAGTAGGTACAATGAAATTTAACTTTGTGTTCTTGTCTAGATGAGAAGCAACATGTTTATTAGAAACTGAATGAGACAACACTCATACAGATTTAAAAACCACTTCTTTTTGTTTAGAAACTGTTTGAATCAAACCACTTCCTAATGACTTTACAACTTTAGGTGGATGTGCCTAAGCATGAGCATGAGAATCAAAACCTAAACCAGTTTTATCATTGCAAGACTTGGAAGAATTCAGCAGCAATTTTAGGTTCTTATTTGCATTACAAAACTGATCTTGTGTCATATGCATGTCATCAAATTTATTAGACAAGTTTAGGCAGTTTTCACAAGAATTTTTTCCTTTTAATTTGTAACTAGAACAATATTTAACTTCATGAGAATGTAAAGCATTGTTCAAAACAGAAATCTCATCCATAGCATCATGTAGATTCTTATCAAGATCACTGCAAGTAGAACAATGCAAATCAATTGTAAAACAACTGACATCTTTTATGTTTTTATCATTAAGTGCAGCAATCCTTTTTTCTTTTCATTTTCAAGTTCAAGTTTATCAAATGTGGAGGTCTGCGCACTTCTTAAAGAGGACAATTGTTCATATATAGGCTCACATGAGGAACATAAATCTTCACTAGGAATCAAAGGTTTTTAAACGATTAATTTCAGATTCTAGTGATTTAATTTTAAAAGCATTGTCCCTAAGTTTTTTGTCCTTTTTCCTAAGTATAACAGTGGCACGAGATATAGCATCACACATTTCTTCGCAAGTGGGACATAGCTCGCTGTTGTATTCTGCCCCCTCCATACTTGATCTTGAGTTGCCTGCCATGAAACACATATTTACCATATTCTATTCATCTTCTTCACTTTCGTTGTCCACACTGCTCGATCCAAGTTCTTGAAGTGCGGTGACAAAGCTGTTTACCAATTGGCGACCTATAAAACCCTTCTTCGTGTTGTTGTTGTGTGTAGAGGGGGACTTGAATTTTGCTTGCTTCTCATTACGTAGAGTAGAACCTTTAAGGTTAGAGCAATTTGTATGAAAATGTACAAACTCACCACATTCGAAGCATCATTGAGAAACACCACTTCCTCTTCTTCGAGTTCTCACATTTTGCAATGCTTTTGAGAATCGAGTAGAAAAAAGTGCTAGTTCCTCCTCTGGAAACTCTTCAATCTATTCAAGGGTTCGAGAGGACAGCAAAGCAAGTGTACCACATGATAAAGATTGGCTAGAGCTAGGCGTGTCACATTGTGAAACAAATGCAAGAGACTTGTTGGGATCTTACGTGAAATTATGTCAATTTCATGAGTTTACAACTTGGAATATAGCACATCTAATGTAAGTGTACTCATAACAGTGGATTTACAAATAGATGTAACTTTCATATCCCAAGTTGACATGTCTAGTGCACTTAGCAATCACCTAGTATTCTCAGCATCTGAAAAATTAATGTTGACACTATGCAAGTTGCTAAGAATTTTGTTAAAGCGAGCAAAGAGGTCATCAATTGACTCACCGGGTTGTATCTCAAAGAGCATGTATTCTTTCTTGAACATGTCTTGTCTTATCCCTAGTTAGCCGACTAGGTCCTGACGCCTTTCACGGTCAAACACCACTTGTTGGCTCCTCCCAACTTGAAGAGGTCATGAGTGATTGATTCGCGCGCTTTTGGTGGCGGGAACCAACCCTTCCCCAAACTATAAATTGGACCCCTCACCCCTCACTTCAACACACACCACTTGAGTACTCATCCATTGTATCCACTACTCTCTATCGTTTTAGAGGAGTATAGGCTGTAGAGAGGAGAGTCTCTAGTCCATAGTCCAAGTAGGAGAGGGGTAGAAGGAGTCTCTTCCCAATTTCCAGTTAGGAAAGGTATGTCTCCCATATTCCTATTTGTATTTGTGACTTTATTCTTAATAAAGATGTTATCTTTAGTCTCCCATTGTTCATACTTGGACGAAGCATTTCTTCTTTGATTGTGGATTATATGTATGTGGTAGGAGTAGTATTTTTGATTGTGCTATACTATTATCAATATATCATCATAAACACTATAAACCTCCACTATAGTCTAATTACCTATGATATGATTATGTTAACATGAATCACATATGCTATGAATTAACATTGGTTCAACAATGATTTAGTTCATTGCCTTAGGATGGCTTGTGCGTAGGCTCTTAAGGTAATTAATTAATATGCTAGCATGATGCTAGGATAGAGAGTAGCGTTGAATGTTTCGTATGCCCATGGATTGAAGAGGTGAAAGTGCATCTAGGACTCCCTTGTGGGTTTTGGATGATTTATGACAAGCAATTGGGATCCTAACCTTTTTGTTGAGATGAATGCAGGCCAATAATGAAAAATGAGCAAAATACCAAAAGGAAGGGATAATGAGGAGCAAAGTGAACTTGAACTCAAGGAAAAGAAATAGTAGATTATTGTGTATGGAGTGTGTTAAGGAAACACACCCAAGAGCTCAATCATATATAAGCACACACACATATTGCACAAAGTTACACAGGACCGGACTAGTCCGATATCAACCGGACTAGTCCGATATCCTTTCTGCACCAGATCAGACAAGTCCGATATCTGTCGGACTAGTCCAATATATTTCTGACTTGAGTCGGACTAGTCCTCCCCAGGGCGGACTAGTCCTCAACACACTTCACAAGTCACACAAAATCAGACAAGTCTGTTGTTAACTGGACTAGTCCGATATTCATTCTGATCCACTTCGGACAAGTCCGATGTTTACACGGACTAGCCCGAAATACCCACTAATCTGAATCGGACAAGTCCTCCAAGTGCGGACTTATCATCCAACACACTTAAGGTTTCATATGTCCGGACAAGTCCGATGGCTATCGGACTAGTCTGAAGATTTCCAGTAGTGACATCGGACAAGTCCGTTTTCGACCGGACTAGTTCGATATTTCGTGACACTTAGGGTTTGCTACACACAGCACACCGGACTAGTCTGGTGACCACCACGGACTAGTCCGATCTTTCTGAACCCTAACGGTCACTTTTAGAAACTCCATATAAATAGAGGTGCACGACCCACTTTTACATACTCTCGAACCCTAGCGCCGTCACACCACCCAAGAGACTCAGAAACCACCTCTCTCCACGAAATTAAGTGCAAAATCGATCAATCCTTTGAGGATCACTTCTAGATCATTGGAGAGACACTTGGCACACATCATTGAGCTCTTGGTTTGAATCTCTAACACACTCCTGCATTTCAATTGTAATTTCTGAGTGTGTTTTTGGTGGCATTGTGATTTGTAATCTAAGGGAGCTCTCAACGTGTGAGAACGCCCCTTGAATTTGGTTATTCACCCCTTTGTGATTAGTGGAAGAGGGTTGGCCTTCGTGGCGATCCGACGAGGGTAGGGTTGGAGAAGACCCAATCCTTTTGTGGGCTCCTCAACGTGGATGTAGGTTTCCTTCGTGGTAGCCGAACCACGGGATAAATCGTGTGCCTTGTCCTTTTTGTGTTCATCACTCAAATAGATCTACTTACTCTAGGGTTTGATACTCATTGTTCAATTTACATTAAATTGTTGAACACAAGCCTAAATTGTAATACAATCCAATATATAACTATTAAACTGTTGTTTGATTCTATATTTCCGCTGCATACATTAAAGAATCAACCTAATCGATTAATCTTGGTCAACTTAGTCCGTGAACACCGGACTAGTCCGCACTTTACCGAACTAGTCCGATTTCTCTGGTATTGAACTTGTTGTTGAGTGTTGCAGGATCCGACAAAAAATTCAAAAGGCCTATTCACCCCCCTCTAGGCCTACATTCAAGAGGTAGACAATAGGTGGTGACAGCCCTATCCGTCCTTTGTAATCCTCCACGTTCGACTATGCCACAGGCTCTTGGCGGAATCATCCTAGTATTGCTAGGGGTAAAACCATGTCCGATGTGTTAATCCAGTTAGCATGAGAATTCATAATGAACATGATCATTAGTAACTAACTTAGGCTATGTATATGTACATTAGAAGCATTGTAGGAGTCTCTACCTAGTTCTTAGCATAGACCCCCTTTACCCCATTTATCCCCTTGGGATAGAAAGCCCTTCTGTGTGTCACACTACCTCAATTACCCTTTAATCATCCTTGCTAGAGCCTTACCTAGGTCAACATAGCCTTTCCACTCGATGATTGTTTTACTTGCATTAGCCCTTCTTTGGGAGAATATAAATGACACCCTTTGGGAATACTCTTAGAGGGGAAATGGTACATCGATAGTTTCCGTGCACTTGTGGATTTACATGTATAATATAAAACCTACCAACAAGCATTTCTAATACACTGCTAGGGATGAATTGTTAGTAGTGCATAGGAAACATCAACAAGCATTTCTGGCACTATTGTCGGGGAAGGCAGCTGAAGTATTGCATGATTGAGTAAATATGACAGGACCCTGGTAGGTTTTAGTAGGATGACCCTTCTTTGTTTTCACATTCTATGTGAAAACGGGGTAGTGTATGTTTGGTTTCCGCTTGACGGAAAACTTTGTTGAAGATCCCGAATCCCTTCCGAGAGATCGACCTCGTGTCATTACTCCTCAGAAGCTTCGAGTGGCAAAGAAAGCCAACACAACTGCACCAACAACCGAAACACCGATGGCGCAGAAGACCCTTCATGAGTTTTCAGCTCCCTCTGCTAACAATGTGCCTGTTGGGCCCACTGTTAACACAAGAGATGAAAACATCGAAATCAAGACTGGCCTTATCACTATGGTGCAAGCAAACCCATTTTGTGGGAAGGCTAACGAGGATGCAAGTGCTCAACAGCAACAGTTCCTTGAGATCTGCATCACTTTTAAGATAAAGGACGTATCACCCGATGCTATCTGTCTTAGGCTGTTTTCGTTCTCTCTTCTTGGGAGAGCAAAACAGTGGTTCTACACGAACCAAAGTGCTGTATATACTTGGTAGAAATGTTCTACGGCATTCCTCGCCAAGTTTTTCCCGTTGGGAAAGACCAATGCCCTACATGAAAGATTTTCCAGCTTCCAGCAAGATGCCAAGGAATCTATCCCCGAGGCTTGGGAAAGGCTTCAGGAGTACATCCTAGCCTGCCCCCACAATGGGATGGATGACTGGCTCATTATCCAAAACTTTTACAACGAGCTGATACCTTTCGCCTGTGACCATGTTGATGTTGCTGCTAGAGGTGCCTTCTTCTCATTGATGGTACCCAAGGCCGAATATTTGATTGAGAAGATGGTGTCAAACATGGGCTGGAGCAACGAGCGTCTCCATATCCGCCAGCGTGGCATGCACACCTTGAAGGGGGTGGACATGATCGTTGCCAAATTGGACCCTCTTATGAATAAGATTGATGGACAAGGCAATACTGAGGTATGTGGCAATGAGTACGCCTTAGACTCTCACATCACTTGTGAAGTCTTTGGCAACACTAGTGCTGACGGCTCTTAAGATATACTAACATGTCATCCCCAAACGGCGCCAGAAATGCTTGTTGGTATTTCTTAACATCACAGATCATCTCCGGTAAAGAGATGAGATCCGCAAGCGCACGGAAAAAACTGTTGTAGCATTTCACCCATGAGTATTCCCAAGGGTATCGTATTTATCCCAAAGAAAGGCAATGGAGTAAAGTATATGCTACTCTTATGGTCAAGCTATGGGATACTAATGAATTATCCGGACATGGGGTAAGTTGAAAATAGGGGTAGTGTGACACACACCTAGGCAATTTGTTCTAAAGGGTAAAATGGGTCCTAGAGGGAGATTGGATTGAGAGTTAGAGCGTTGCTCCTACAATGCTCCTAATACATATACATAGCCTAAGGTAGATACTAATGGTCATGTCAATGATGAATTCCCATGCAATGCTATTCAACACATCGGGCACGGGCTTACCCCTAGCCATACTAGGGCGACTCCCGCCAAGAGCCCGTGGCATAGTCGAATGTGGAGAATTACAAAGGACAGATAGGGTTGTCACCACCTACTGCCTACCTCTTCAATCCATGGGTCTACGAGACATCCAACGCTACTTAAATACCCTAGCACCATGCTAGCATACTAAGCAAATACCTTAGGAGCCATGGCACAAGCCATCCTAAGGCAATGACTAACCTAAACATCGTTGAACCAATGTTGAAACATAGCATAAGTCATTCATATTAGCATAATCATATCATAACTACATAGACTATAGTGGGGTTCTATAGTGTTTATGACCATAAGATGTGATCATGAGAGTGAAATCATAAATACTATACCTTACACATACATGGACTCCACAATCAAACAAGAAATGCTTTGTCCAAGTATACGTATAAAAGAAGACTAAAGATAATATCTTTATTGAGCACTGTCGGTACCCTCCATATAGGATACCCCTTGGGATTGCGAAGATCACAAGGAAACTCCATCTAACAGATTTGAAGACCTTTGAAGGCCCCACGTGTCAGGTGTAACTGGACCTGCTTCCCCGACATGGTTAGTCCCAGGGCCACCACGTGTATCATAAGACCGGAGCTATCGCCCACACATGGGGAAGCTCTGGACTAGATACCAGTATGGCATCCGCGGACCTAACCCCAGACAGAGGGAAGCTCCAGTACTGACACGTGTCCAACAGCACCGGACCTACCCGTCCACGACGGGAAGCTCCAGAGCTGCCACGTGGCGACCGCCGGACCTTCAACTTCAACAATCAGACTAGTGGACCCCCCAACAGCTCCGGACCTTCAAGGAGCAATCAAAGACTTCAAGACCCGATTAAGTGTCACTAATTCCACATTAATGACACACGATCGGATGGCCCTTAATACTAGTAACAGCATTGTTAAGACCCGTTACCAGGCTATTAAGGGCAATTAACCTCATTAATTGTGTATCAAGCATGTGTAACAGCCGGGGCCACATGTCAGGCCAGGCTAACGGTGTAACAACCAGCCCTTGTACTATAAAAGGACTGGTCGACAATACACAAGGGACGGTTCCAGACCACTACTAAACTCCCTGAGCTAGACGAGCTTCTTCTTCTAGAGCTTCTTCTAGACTCACACACTTAATACAACACCAACACACCCCGTGGAGTAGGGTATTACGCTCAGGCGGCCCGAACCACATAAGTCTCTGTGTCCACTTGTTCTTCACCTTCTTGAATCTCTACGCACCCATCACCGAACTACAACTCCTCAATCTACCAAAGGTAGTGTCGGGAGATCTGCCGGATCCAAACACCGACAGTTGGCGTGCCAGGTAGGGGCACCCGAGATTTCAAGTATGGTGAATTCAGATGCTGGATCATCCAATGGCAACCCTGCTATTCAACCTGCTGGAGGCAATCCCTCCAACATGCAGCAACCAGCAAGTGCCATGGTTCCAGCAGGAGTCATGCCTCCACCGCCAACGCCTGCATCAGCACGTCAAGCTGAGTAGCGTGACGGTGCATCGGCGTCGGTCACCCCATCGGCGAATAAAAACAACCCTGAACACGCACTTCATGCAGCGCGTGCTCTCCTTCAACGTCCACCACCTCCAGGTGCATCCCAGGGTGCAATGGATTAGTGGAGGGCTGATGTGGAACATCTGGTTGCAGCAGCAGCTGACCACATCAGCAACCAAGGTCCTCCCCCTTCGGGGCGGGCCCCATCGCAGTGCCGGACCGTGTTGTGCAGACTTGGTCTGCATGCTTCCCAAAATAGGAGGCGTGCTGCATGACAGCAAGTTACTTCACTACCTTCCTGGGCGCGACATACTCATACGGTAACCAGGCTTTCAACTCATGACCTCCGGGCGGAGCTTGATCGCCGTTTCCGTCAACAGGACGGCCGCGTCCATATCGAGTGTGCTCGCGAAAGGCGTGAGGCTCAAGATAGTCCTACTCCTGAGGGAGTAGGAGGAGGCAGTTCTGCTCTAGCCATGTACCTACACATGGTCAGATGGCCACGAAAGTTCTGGCCTCATCCGCTGGAGAAATTCAACGGGAGTATTAATCCCGCTGAGTTTCTCCAGATTTATTCCACCGCAATCCTTGCGGCCGGAGGTAATGAGGCCGTAATGGCCAACTACTTCCCAGTGGCCTTGACTAGGACCGCCAGGTTCTAGTTCATGAGCCTTCCTCACATCTCCATCAATAGTTGGGAGGAATTGTGCCAACAGTTCACCGCCAATTTCGGGAGTTCATACACCCGACCAGGCATCGAACTGGACCTTTTTGCGGTCATGCAGAAGGAGGGAGAATTCCCGCGCTCATTCATCAAGAGGTTCTCCCAGGTACGGAACACTATTCCTTCTATCTCTAACGCCTCTGTTATCGTGGCATTTAGACAGGGCGTACGAGATAAGAAGATGCTGGAGAAGCTGGCGATCAAGGAGATCACCAGCGTCACGGAGCTCTTCAGCTTGGTAGACAAGTGTGCCAAAGCTGCGGAGGGCCGTGAAATGCACTCCAAACCACCTCCGGAAGATGGCAAAAAATCCTCTAAAGGCGAAGCCACTACCTCCGGGAATGGCAAAAAGAAGAAAAATTCCAACGGCAAGAAGAAGCCGTCGGCCGGGACATCTACTGCTACAGCTGCAGTAGCTCCGGGTGGCTGGGGGCCACGCCCCGAGAAACGACCTCGGTCGTCCTCTGAAGATGGTGGCAACTCCAAAGTGTGGTGTCCTATCCACAAGTCTAACAACCACAACCTGGAGGACTGCTGGGAGGTCCAAAACATTGTCGAGCACTACAACAAGCGCCGGGAAGAAGTTCCTTTCTGTCAGAGGGAAGGAAAACAAAAAGTCGATGAAGCTCCTGCTGAAGAGGAGTTAGACTTTTAGGACCCTAAAAAGGTCCTGAAGGGAGTTTACACCTTCGTCGACGACGACTCCGACGTCTCCGACAATGAGCGTCGGAAGACCTTGAACACCATTTTTGGTGGTTCGTGGGACATCACCTCCCGCCGTGTCCCCAAGACAATGCGGCGAGACATGGCCTCGGTAGCTCCTACAGCCAGAGCGGGGCCTCATCGAAAGTGGATGGACACCACCATCACTTTTGATGCTTCGGACTGCCCGCGGAACATGATCAGAGCTGGTCAACTACCTTTGATGGTATCTCCGACCATCAATAACATTCAACTCCACCATGTAATGGTGGACGGAGGTTCGGGGATGAACCTCATAAGCTTCGAAGCTTTCGTCAAGCTTTAGCTCTGACCTTCGGACCTTCGCCCCTCCCGACCTTTCTCTGGAGTAGGTCCGGGAGCCATAACCCCACTTGGTGCCATTACTCTCCTAGTGACCTTTGGGACTCGGGAGAATTATCGCACTGAGAAGTTGATCTTTGACGTCACTCAAATCAACTTACCTTTCAACACCATTCTGGGAAGTCCCACCTTGTACAAGTTCATGCTGCTCATTATGGCTACCTGGTGTTGAAGATGCCAACACCAGCTGGTGTTCTCCAAATCCGCGGAGACTGCACTGCCGGAGTGACTGCTCTGGAAGAACTTCATGCACTTGCTACAGCGCAAGAGGAAGAATCCAGACAGGAACAAGCTCCGAAACCCCCGAGCATTCGTCAATGAGGCTCAACCTCCGCACCTCGCGTGCAACCAAGCGGCGACACCGACATCCCCGTCAAAGTCATCCAAATCGATTCCAATGCCACTCAGACCACCCGTATATCGGGAGGTCTAAATGACAAATAGGAATTCGCACTCATCACTTTCCTCCGGGCTAATGTCGACATGTTTTCCTGGCAACCGTCGCAAATGCCTGGGATCCCTAGGGAAGTGATTGAGCATAATCTGAAGATCTTTCCTGACGCTCGACCTGTACACCAGAAGCCTCGGAAGCAATCAGTAGAGCGACATAACTTCATATGACAAGAAGTGAAGAAGTTGCTCGAAGCTAGATTCATCCGAGAAGTCTTCCATCAAAAATGGCTGGCAAACCCAGTCGTTGTACCCAAGGTCGGCGAGAAGCTTGGGATGTGTATCGACTAAACAACACTGAATAAGGCATGCCCAAAATATCCATTCCCACTACCTAGAATAGATCAGATAGTGGATTCCACCTCCGAGTGTGAATTACTATGTTTCCTAGACGCATATTTTGGGTACCATCAAATCAGAATGTCTAGAGAAGATGAAGAAAATACTTCTTTTATCACAATAGATGGATTGTACTGCTATACTGCCATGCCATTTGGTCTCAAGAATGCAGCTTCAACATTTGTACGAGCTATGTACAAAACCTTTGGAGAGCTCATCAGAGTCATAGTGGAAGTGTATGTTGATGACATCACGTCAAGATCAAGGACAAGGAGTCACTCCTTGGCACCTTGCAAGATGTCTTCGACAAGCTGCGGGTCACCCGCACGAAGCTGAACCCATACAAGTGCGTCTTCGGGGTTAGCTCAGGAAAGCTTCTTGGTTTCTTGGTAAACCACCGGGGCATAGAGGCAAATCCGGCGAAGATTAAAGCCATTGAAGAGATGCGGCCACCAGCCCGCATCAAGGATGTCCAGAAACTGACTGGATGTCTAGCCACCCTCAGCCGGTTCATCTCAAGACTGGCGGAACGGGCGCTACCCTTCTTCAATCTATTGAGGAAATCTAGACCATTTCAATGGTCTGAAGAAGCAGAAAAGGTGTTCCAGGAGCTAAAGCAGCTCCTCACCACTCTACCAACCTTGGTAGCTCTGAACCCTGGTGAGCCCTTACCGCTTTACATTTCAGCAACCGACGAGGTTGTCAGCATGGTCCTGGTTGCGGAGAGACCAGAACCATCCCAAGCTCAGGAATCCAGACCCCTCCGGGAGGGTCCGGAAGTTCCTGAAGGTGAGTCTAGATCCCAGCCCCTAGACTTGGATCTACAGGGAGTTATTCTAGAATATCTGGACCCCTCCGGGAGGGTCCAGGTCGCTCTAGTAGAAGCTCCGGGTTCCTCCAGCAAGGACCCGGAGGTCCGCGAAGCGGGTCCGGAACCCTCCGGGAGGGTCCAAGTCGATGTGAAGGAAGCTCCGAGCCCCTCCGGGAGGGTCCGGACAGCCCAGTGCCCAGTGTACTTCATCAGCGAAGTACTACATGATGCCAAGACTCGATACCTAGAGGTACACAAGCTGCTCTACGCAGTTCTCATCGCCTCCAGGAAGCTTCACCATTACTTCCAAGCTCACAAGATCTCAGTGGTGACCTCTTATCCACTGCGTCCGATCTTGCATAATCCCAACTCTACTGGGAACATTGCAAAGTGGGCAGCAGAATTGGCTGAATTCGACCTTGAATTCGTCCCAAGACAAGCGATCAAGAGTAAAGCATTGGCAGACTTCATGGCGGAATGGACCCCCTCTCCATCAAACCTTGGGGTCCCTAGTGAGTAGAAGTCGAAACTCAAGGCTCTGGTCTTCACTGAGCCTCACTGGACCCTCTACTTCGACGGCTCCATGCAAAAGCAGGGGGCTGGAGCTGGAGTCCTTCTCCTCGCTCCAACTAGGGAGAAGGTAAAATACATGGTCCACCTTGACTTCAAGGCGACCAACAACATGGCGGAGTATGAAGCACTCATTTGTGGACTAAAGGTGGCACTATCATATGGTGTCAAGCAGCTGTTGGTCAAGGGAGATTCGCAGCTCATCATTAAACAGGTGAAGGGTGAATGCTCCTGTAACAATCCTCAACTAGCTGCTTATCTCCTTGAAGTCCAGAGGCTTCAGAAGGACTTCAAAGTCCTGGACCTCCGCCATGTCCAGCATGTCCATAACGCTGAAGCTGACGAACTCTCGACCAAAGTGTCAACCGGAGCTCCGGTTCCTGACAGAACCTTCGTCCGGAGGTTGTCAAAACCCACAGCTCAGCCTGCCGAACTGAGCGAAGGGGGCGAGACCAGCATCCCGAAGCTAGCGGTCCCGATGGCCCTGTTACCATGGCAGCCATCAAGGGTCGTAGGTGCTGTCGGAAGCTCCGAGCAACCCAGCACGCAAGACTCAAATGCTCAAGCAAGCTCCAATGCATGGATCTTGGAGATCCGGAGCTACTTGAAAGACAATATCCTTCCTGACGATGATGTATCCGCTGACCGGATAGTCAGATTGGCTAAAATATACCCGCTAGTAGAAGGGGATCTCTACCGGCGCGGTGCCAACGGCGTCCTAATGCGGTGCATCACAAGGGAAGAAGGCTGCGAGCTCCTCACAAAAATCAATAGAGGCGAGTGTGGGAACCACGCGTCTTCTCACACGCTGGTCGGTAAAGCCTTGTAGGATCGAAGAGCACGTGAAAAGCTACCAAGGGGGGGAATGGTAGATTTAAAAATCTTACGCAGCGGAAACAATTAAACCCCAACCCCTTCTGCATAAAAACGATCTGTTAAAGAATTCGTGTGTGAGACTAATCTAAACGTGTTTCACCATGACAAAAGTGATAGATATCAGAGAGAATCAAGTCACGAAGACAATACAACAAGAATCACTCAAATCCATTGAGAAAAACTCAAGTTATGACCAAATGATCAAACAAAGGTCAATCTGCCCTACCCGAGAAAAATAGTTCTGGAATGCTGCAAAGAAACTTGTGTAGATTAGAAACCACAAATCCAATGACTGTGAAATTTTTACACATGATATATAATCAAGTTGTGAAGACGACTCAAAAAGAATCACGTCAATTGGATCTGTAAAACTCTAGTTATGATAAAACCACCAACAAAAGGTAGTGCTGTCCAGAAACTCGACGAGTAAAACTTGTCTGAAACAAGTCGGACAAACAAGGCAAAAAAGTTCCTTCAAACTACGAATTTTATTCAATAGAACACAAGAGGAACAGCACAAAAGTCGTGCACCACGACCTCTGGGCTCCCTTGCTTATATAACCAGCTCAAAAGCCAACTCAACTCAGATCAGGAACCTAATCCTACTCTGTTCACAAATCGTAACTTTCCATAACCGCTTAGGATTCTTCTATCCCAGATAGAAGCAATCTTAAGACTTCCAAACACCTTAGGAACGTATCCCAAATTCCTAAACAACTCAAATTCGTGACCCACATGAAATCCGTTCGTAACCAACTCAAATCTTTCCATATTTGAGTCAAACCGGACTCAGCCGTAACCTGAGTCCATAACCTAGTCGGTTGGACCTTTCCGACCAACTCTTTACGTCCACATCTCTTCATCACGTCTCGGAACCATGTAGACAAGTCCATGCACTCCTTGCACACGTGCAAACATCTTCCAATGACGTCCTTGATACCTTCACATGCATTGTTCTTGATTCAATCATGCTGCGCAACCTACTGATCAGCTCAACCACAATTCCTCCTGAATTTGGTTGTTGGAACCTCATCTCCTCCCTGAGACTAGTCCAATGGATCCCATCACCAGCCATGTCTTGAACTGAAGCAACACCTGCACATGAATAAACAACCAATCCGTGCGAGCCCAAGTCCTCGACTTGACTCAAGTTAGTTACAAACACAACACCTTACGTGAGAATCTCACATAAGCATGTTGCAAAACCACATTAACACGATATCATCCATATCAATCAAAAATGCACCAAAGACTTAGCAAACGAATACTAAGCAATCTTTCCAGAGATGTTAAGCAAGTATGAAACATTGCAAATGAAAAACAGAAGCAATGCGATAAAGTTCCGGACCTTGCCAGAGCAACCCGGACCGTGAGCCGGAGTTGGTTACTAGCTAACAAAAGCTAGTAGAACCTAGCGCCGGAACTTGCCAAAACTAGTATAACCAAGCTCCCGCCGGAGCTTACAAAACTAGCAAGACCTTAATAAAAAGGTGTTTTGGTGATATTCAAAACTTTTATCGTCAAAGCAAGTGTATTCACTACAAGCCAATGTATTCAGCACACATAGGTCTTACAATCCCCGCCTTGATGAATGCATTGGCAACACCATTTAAAATCCGAACATTGACTTATTCACATAAAAGTTTTGAAGGCAATTTCTCCCCCTTTGTAAATCAAAAGTAAAATGAGAAGAAAATCCAAAAATTATCCCATATTATCTCTCCCCCTTTATTATCTCTCCTTATGCACATATTCTCTTTCTCTTCATGCTTATCTCTCCCCCCTTTGACAATGTATTCAGCAAGTCATGAGCATATAAACAAATTATCTCTCCCCCTTTAGTTGTTATGAGCATATTATAACATATACATATAAACAAAGCTCATCCAAGTCATACTATCAAGTACCTTACATTACCACATCAATGAAATACATAAAGTAGTGTAAGCCATGCTAGAGATCAAATGTAATTTTCAATTTAAATAAGTCATGATCTCACAAACTTAACTATTTCAAAACCTGAAATCATGACACTAGTTGCTGCATTTTATTATTTTTCAAAGAATAAATTTAGATCATATGACATTTGCAAGAGATTATATGCGCACCTGCCTTATTCTAACCAACCAAGCCAAGCCTATGTCATTTGACAATCAGAAGCTTAAGGTCATGGTTTTAGTCATACACAACTTCTTCCAAGTTCATATCTAAGTGCAATGATAAGCCATCTCAAAAGAAGAAGTGCGATGCATGCATATTCTCTTGATCTTTTCTCAATTTATATTTGTTCATAAAAACTCAACATGTGAGTTGATTACTTGATTAATTCTTAATGATTAAAAGCACTTGTGAACATGTAACAAGTTCAAAATAGCAAGAAAGTTCGACCATGACCAGTTTTAGTGTAAGTAATTATTCCAATTACTAGACATGGCAAAAACTACAAAATGTATAACACGAGTAATGTAGTAATAAGAACTTTCAGCATGTAAAAGGAATCGCAAAGTCACATATGTATGAAATACTATGCTCATATTATTTTAATTTCAGATTCACACATAGACTTCCCAAGTTTCAAAACCCCCCCTCAATTTAATCCATGAGGATGCATAATCCCTATTTCACTACGAATGTAACAAAAACGAGTGAAATCCAAAGGTTTTGTAAAAATGTCAGCCAATTGTTGTTCGGTGGTGAAGCACAATGTTTCCTTTTTCAACATTATCTCGGAGAAAGTGATACCTAATGTCAATGTGCTTAGTTCTAGAATGTTGCACGTGGTTTTTAGCAATGCAAATGGCACTAGTGTTATCACAGAATAGTGGAACACTATCTAGATCAACCCCATAGTCCTTAAGTGTTTGAACAATCCAAAGAATTTGTGAGCAAGCACTAGCAGCAGCTACATATTCAAATTCGGCTGTGGATTGTGCAACTAAATTTTGTTTTCTAGAGGACCAAGCAACAAGAGAATTACCAAGAAAATGACAAGCACCGGAAGTACTTTTCCTATCAATCCTACAACCCCCAAAATCAGCATCCGAGAAAGCTTTCAAAGTAACGGTTGAGGAAGAAGGAAGAAAAATTCCAAATTCTTGAGTTCCATGTAAGTACCTGAGAATCCTTTTGACTGCTTGACGATGTGAAGCACGTGGGGAGGCTTGAAACCGTGCACAAGGACATACGCTGAATTGTATGTCTGGTATTGATGCCGTGAGGTACAAAAGTGATTGATCATGCTTCTATATTCTTTTTGATCCATGGGTTCACCATCTTCGTCAAGTCCAAGTGTTGTTGCTGTTCCCATTGGTGTCCGAAGAGGCTTGCTTTTGTCCATGTTGAAGCGCCTTAGGAGATCTTTTGAATACTTTGTTTGATGCACAAAGGTACACTCCTTAGTTTGCTTGATTTGCAGCCCCAAAAAGTAAGTGAGTTCACCCATCATACTCATTTCAAATTTTGGAACTCATCATTGCTGAAAAATTGGACACAAGATCATGAGAAGCACAACCAAAGATAATATCATCCACATACACTTGAACAAATAATGAGGCACTGCCATGCTTAAGCACAAAAAGAGTTTTATCAACCTTTCCCATGGTAAACCCTTTTTCAAGTAAGAATGTTTTTAACCTATCATACCATGCTCTAGGGGCTTGTTTGAGACCGTACAAGGCTTTGGACAGTTTGTAAACATGATTAGGAAAATCAGGATTTTCAAAACCCGGTGGTTGTTTCACATAATCCTCCTCATCTATGTATCCATTAAGAAAAGCACTTTTAACATCCATTTGATATAGCTTAAAACCAATAGATGCAGCAAAAGCTAACAAAATTATTATGGCTTCTAATCTAGCAACAGGAGCAAAATTTTCATCAAAATCTTGACCTTCAACTTGAGTGAAACCTTGAGCTACAAACCTAGCCTTATTCCTAACCACAACCCCATCCCCACTTTGTTTATTTTTAAATACCCATTTAGTTCCAATTAAAGTGTGACCTTGAGGTGGAGGTACAAGTTTCCAAACATTATTTCTTTCAAAATTTTCTAACTCTTCTTGCATGGCGATAATCCAAGATTCATTAGTGAGAGCGTGTGATATATCTTTGGGTTCAAAAGAAGCAACAAAAGCAAAATGAGCATAAGAGTTTGGATCACAAAACCTGGACCATGTGACTCGTTCGTGCAAGCTTCCAATCATCTGTTGTGGGGGATGATCTTTGTAAAACCGTAGGGGAACAGATGTCTCACAAGCTTCTTCTTCTTCATGTTCATCACAAATCGATGAGCTTGTGACTTGAGGATGATTTGAATAAGCATTGATGGTTGTCGGTGCTGGTTGAGAATTAACATCCGGAGCTCAAACAAAGTCTTTAGCTGCTTAATTTTCGGGCAGCAGCTCAAATTCTTCCTCATCTTCAACGAAATGCTCCCCCCTGCGGATATGGATATGGACCTGCAATGTTTGAGCTAGTACCTGGGCTAGCTTCATCAAAAGACACTTCACAAGTCTCCACAATTTTGTTAGTGTCAAGTAAAAGCACACGGTAGCCTCTAGTATGAGATGGATAACCAAGAAACATGCCATCAATGGATCTAGGTTCAAATTTATCAAGATTACCATGTTTCTTAACAATGCATTTGCAACCAAAGACCCGAAAGTGTGTAACACTAGGCTTATGTCCAAACCGGAGCTCATATGGTGTTTTACCTAGCTTAGCACGCAAGAAAACACGATTTGAGACATAACAAGTGGTTGCTAACGCATCAGCCCAAAATTTCCTAGGAGTTTGATATTCATCAAGCATAGTCCTAGCCATCTGAACTAAGGTTCTGTTCTTTCTTTCTACAACACCATTTTGTTCAGGTACATATGGTGAAGAAAATTGATGATCTATTCTATTTTCAGCACAAAAGTGATCAAAAGATTGATTTTTAAATTCAGTTCCATTATCACTTCTAATTTCTTTTAAAGATCATGGGTAATCAATTGATAATCTAAGAAATAAAGTTCTAAAGTGACTAAAAAATTCATTCTTAGACGCCATAAAGTAAACCCAAGAGTATCTAGAATAATAATCAATAATCACAAGTACATAACATTTACCTCCGAAGGATTGAACACGTGAAGGTCCTACGGTGTCAAGATGCAAAATATGACATGGTATAGTTGTCATGATCATTGTGAGAGGAGTATGTGAACCTGCAACCATCTTAGCATGTCTACAAGAAGAGCACACAATTTATTTGTCCCCTTTAAGCTTAGGCAGCCCACGTATGCGATCAAGAGCACTAACACGCGTTAGGTGATCAAAGCCTACGTGACCAAGTCTACGATGCCAAAAATATAGGTCCTTTGAATCATTAGCAACTAGACACCTATGCTTAGAGGAAGACATATAAAAATCAGCTTTAAAAACTCTTCCAAACCGAGACATGTTAAAAATAAGCTCACTATTTGAACCTACAACTTTGCAGCAATTTTTATTAAAAGTAATTTCCAGATTTTCATCTAGCAATTGTGAAACAGAAAGCAAGTTGTATTTCAAATTTTTGACAAGTGCCACATCCTTCAAAATGTAGTGATCATCTACTCTAACCGAAGCCTTAGCAATTATAGGAGTTGAAGAATTATCGGCAAAAGTAACATTCTCTACACATGACACAAAAGAGAGGGAGGAGAACCAATCTTTGTTACCGGTCATTTGGCGTGAGCAACCTGAATCCACAATCCAAATGTTCTCCTTCCTCAAATGTGTAACCTACATAGAAGCACAATACGTCGATGACTCAATACTGGGGTTAGTCAAAAGGCATTTAGGAATCCAGTACTGAGTCACACGACGTGCAGCAGGAAAAACACGCGAAAGCTGAGACAAAACAGCAGGTTTATGAGTCAAAATTTGAGATTTTTTATTCTTAACTACTGACCTATAAGGTGTTACTTGTGTAGCAAAAAAATCAGTAGCTCCAGAGGCAAAAATAGAAGGTCCGGAGGCAAACATTGAATGTTTTTGACTCAAAACAGCAGGTTGTACATTCGGTTCAATATGTGCAGCAAATTTTGCATGAAAGTTATGAGATCTACCAACCATTCTTTCCCTTTTCTGTTGTTTAGCTAGTCTATAACATAAATCTATGACATGACCATCTCTACCACGGTAGGTACAATGACATTTAACTTTGTGTTCATGTCTAGATGAGCAAACAACATTTTTATTTGAAACCGAATGAGACAATACTCCAGCAGATTTGAAAACCACTTCTTTTTGTTTAGGAACTGTTTGAATCGAACCACTTCCTAATGACTTTACAAGTTTAGGTGGATGTGCCTTAGCGTGAGCATGAGAATCAAAACCTAAACCAGTTTTATCATTGCAAGACTTGGATAAATTCAGCAGCAAGTTTAGGTTCTTATTCCCATTACAAAACCGATCAAATGTCTGATGCATGTTATCAAGTTTATTGGACAGATCAAGGCAATTTTCAAATGAAGTTTTTCTTTTTAATTTCCAATTGGCACAATATTTAACTTCACGACAACGTAAAGCATTGTTCAGTATAGAGATTTCATTCATAGCATCTTGCAGTTTCTTATCAAGATCATCACAACTAGAACAATGCAAATCAATTGTAGAACAAGAAGCATCTTTTAAGTTTCCAATATTAAGTGCAGCAAGCTTTTTGTTCTTTTCAATTTCAAGTTCAAGTTTATCAAGTGTGGAGGTATGTGCACTTCTTAGGGAGGACAATTGTTCATATATTAAGTCACATGAGGAACAAGAATCACCACTGGGAATCAAGGATTTCAAACGATTAAATTTAGATTCTAGTGACTCAATTTTAACAGCATTGTCCCTAAGCTTTTTGTCCTTTTTCTTAACAATAACAGTGGCACGAGAAATAGCATCACACATTTCTTCGCAAGTAGGACATACCTCTTCATTGTCGTTGTTGTGTTCTGCCTCCTCCATACTTGATCTTGACTTGCCCGCCATGAAGCACAATTTTGCCAAATCATCTTCATCTTCATCACTTCCAATGTCCATGTCTCTTGAGCCAAGTTCCTGGAGTGCTGAGATAAAACTGCTCACCAATTGACATCCTGTAAAACCCTTCTTTTTCTTCATATCTTTTGCAGAGGAGTGCTTCGTTCTTGTTTTCTTTTCATCGTGGGAAGTAGGACCTGAAAGGTTAGGGCAATCTAAACGAAAATGTCCTGTCTTACCACATTCAAAGCATCGTTGAGGTCCGGAGGTTCCTCTCCTTCTAGTTCTCACATTTTGCAATGCTTTTGAGAACCGGGTAGAGATGAGCGCTAGCTCCTCCTATGGAAACTCTTCAATCTGTTCAAGGGTTATAGAGGACAGCAAGGTAAGTGTACAACAAGATGATGTTTGACCGGAACTAGGCATGTCACGTTGAGAAACAAAAGCAATAGACTTGTTGGGGTTCTTACGTGAGATTATGTCAATTTCATGAGTTTTTAACTTGGAATATAGCACATCTAAAGTAAGTGAACTCATGACAGTAGATTCACGAATAGATGTGACTTTCATCTCCCAAATTGACAGATCTAATGCACTTAGCAATTGCCTAGCATTTTCAGCATCTAAATTAACATTGACACTACGCAAGTTGCTGAGAATCTTATTAAAGCGAGCAAAAAGGTCATCAATAGACTCACCGGGTTGCATCTCGAAGCGCATGTATTCTTTCTTGAACATTTCTTGCCTTACCTCTTTGATCATGTTGGATCCTTCGTGGTAGTCACAAAGTGCTTTCCATACATCGTATGCAGATCGGAGGTGTGCAACACGGTCGAAGTCGCTTTGTGTTAATCCTTGTATGATCAAGTTCCGAGCCTTATTGTTGTTGTCGACATCTCTCAGATTTGTAGCTGTAACTTGATCGTTTGATGGCAATTCGTAAGGCTTGTATACCTTCTCCCATATTGCAAAGCCTTGTGCCTGGATGAAAGCCTCCATGCGTGCCTTCCAAACCTGAAAATAAATACCAGCGAACACACAAGGTTTGGCATAGTACTTCTCCATGATGATTAGTCAAAAACACGTGCAAATCACAAAGATTAGAGCACCGTGGCTCTAATACCAATTGTAGGATCGAAGAGCACGTGAAAAGCTACCAGAGGGGGGGATGAATGGTAGATTTAAAAATCTTACGCAGTGGAAACAATTGAACCCCAACCCCTTCGGCAGAAAAACGATCTGTTAAAGAAATCACGTGTGAGACTAATCTAAATGTGTTTCACCATGACAAAAGTGATAGATATCAGAGAGAATCAAGTCACGAAGACAATACAACAAGAATCACTCAAATCCGTTGAGAAAAACTCAAGTTATGATCGAAAGATCAAACAAAGGTCAATCTGCCCTACCCAAGAAAAACAGTTCTGGAACGCTGCAAAGAAACTCGTGTAGATTAGAAAGCACAAATCCAATGACCGTGAAATTTTTACAGATGATAGATAATCAAGGTGTGAAGACAACTCAAAAAGAATCACGTAAATTGGATCTGTAAAACTCGAGTTATGATAAAACCACCTACGAAAGGTAGTGCTGTCCAGAAACTCGACGAGTAAAACTTGTCTCAAACAATTCGGACCAACAAGGCACAAAAGTTCCTTCAAACTACGAATTTTATTCAATAGAACACAAGAGGAACAGCCCCAAATTCGTGCACCACGACCTCTGGGCTCCCTTGCTTATATAACCAGCTCGAAAGCCAACTCAACTCAGATCAGGAACCTAATCCTACTTTGTTTACGAATCGTAACTTTCCATAACTGCTTAGGATTCTTCTATACGCAGATAGAAGCAATCTTAAGACTTCCAAACACCTTAGGAATGTATCCCACATTCCTAAACAACTAAAATTCGTGACCCATACGAAATCCTATCATAACCAACTCAAATCTTTCCATATTTGAGTCAAACCCGACTCAGCCGCAACCTGAGTCCATAACCTAGTCGGTTGGAACTTTCCGACCAACTCTTGACGTCCACATCTCTTCATCACGTCTCGGAACCATGTATCCACATCCATGCACTCCTTGCACACGTGCAAACATCTTCCAATGACGTCCACGATACCTTCACATGCATTGTTCTTGATTCAATCATGTTGCGCAACCTCCTGATCAGCTCAACCACAATTCCTCCTGAATTTGGTTGTTGGAACCTCATCTCCTCCCTGAGATTAGTCCAATGGACCCATCACCAGCCATTTCTTGAACTCAAGCAACACCTGCACATGAATAAACAACCAATCCATACGAGCCCAAGTCCTCGACTTGACTCAAGTTAGTTATGAACACAACACCTTACGTGAGAACCTCACATAAGCATGTTGCAAAACCACAGTAACACGATATCATCCATATCAATCAAAAATGCACCAAAGACTTAGCAAACGAATACTAAGCAATCTTTCCAGAGATGTAAAGCAACTATGAAACATTGCAAATGAAAAACAGAAGCAATGTGGTCAAGTTCCGGACCTTGCCAGAGCAACCCGAACCTTGAGCCGGAGCTAACAAAAGCTAGTAGAACCTAGCGCTGGAACTTACCAAAACTAGTATAACCAAGCTCCCGCCAGAGCTTACAAAACTAGCAGGACCTTAATAAAAAGGTGTTTTGGTGATATTCAAAACTTTTATCGTCAAAGCAAGTGTATTCACTACAAGCCAATCTATTCAGCACACATTGGTCTTACAAGCCTTCCGGCATGGCTTCTACTGGCCTACAGCGCTCCAGGATGCAACTGAGCTGTTGAAGAAATGCGAGGCATGCCAGTTCCATGCAAAGCAAATTCACACACTGGCTCAGTCTCTACAAATTATACCTCCGACATGGCCTTTCACTGTGTGGGGGATGGACATCTTGGGACCTTTCCCAAGAGCCGTCGGAGGTTACAAGTTCCTGTATGTTGCCATTGACAAGTTCACGGAATGGCCGGAAGCAACTCCAGTTGTGACAATAAACAAGCAATCGGCTATCAACTTCTTGCAGTACATCATATGCAGATTTGGAGTCCCGAACAAAATCATAACAGATAATGGGACCCAATTCACAAGCTCTGCTTTCCAAGGATACCGTGAAGACCTCGGCATACAAGTCAGCTACGCATCCGTAGCTCACCCGACAAGAAATGGCCAAGCCGAGAGAGCAAATGTAGATATCCTGAAAGGAATCAAGATGCGCACATATGAGCGCCTGAAAAAACATGGAGCCAACTGGATCGAAGAGCTTCCGCCCACTCTATGGGCCAACATGACAACTCCAAACCGGTCAACTGAAGAGACACCCTTCTTCCTGGTGTACGGAGCTGAAGCAGTCCTTCCTCCGAAAATCACCTTGGGGTCGCTCCGGGTCCAGACCTCCGACGAAGCCACGCAGGACCAGCTCCGGTGTGAAGACCTTGACCTCCTTGAAGAGGGAAGGTGCCGAGCAGCTGTTCGGAATGCCCCATACCGCCAAGCTCTTTGGCGATACATCAGAGGCATGTTCACAGCCGACAGCTCGAGGAAGGCGATCTGGTGCTATGGAGAATACAATCCAGAGAAGGGTTAAACAAACTCTCCCCCAGCTGGGATGGACCCTTTCGAGTGATCAAAGTATCTCATCCCGGATGCGTTCGCTTGGCAACCGAGGATGGGACACCTCTCCCAAATCCTTGGAACATTGAGCACCTCCCTAAGTTCTACTCTTAATATCACGGAGGTGAGTCTGTAATTACATGTGATGTATGTTATAGAGTCATTGTACAGAGTCAGGTTGCTCCTCCGGGTGGGCAGCCGGACCTACCCCGATAGGTCCGCAACGTCCATGCAACACTTGTCACAGTCTCAGAACTAAAAGTGTAGCTAGCTACCTTGGGTCAAACGAGAAATGAAACACACTTAGCCTGGTTCCGTACCCTAAGATTGTACTTGTTTCCCCTGTACCCCGGACCTATAATGAAAGACATCATTGTGTGAAAATGGACTCCACGTGCATTTGCGTTGTACAGGATCAATATTTTTTATTTTTCTCTTTCTTGTCTATAACAAAGTTGTGCACTTCTTAAGAAACTTTAGCTCGACCAGTTCATGTACAAGTCGAGTTGCATTGTCTATCCTTCCGGGTTCAAACATTGTTGATGGCCTACTCGTCTAAATGCCGCCAAGTCAATCTAGGGCCGGAGTGTGCTATCGACTTAACCTGGTCATGCACCCTAAGTACGCCACTCTACCTATACCCCGGCAGGCCAAAGTAAGGCGAGTCCAGAAACGATCAGACCTGAAGGAAACAAGACGACGCTCTTGATTGTATTTAGAATTGTGTTCGACCTAAAACTTTCTCGGGAATAGTAAGCCACAATGAAGTTATAGATAGGAAACGGATTTTATTGTTTTTTCTTGACTTCAGTGTGCAGGAAAAATAAATATTTCATGATGATGGTGAATGAAACCGGAGCTGCCAAAGCTCTGACATCATCTAGGCGGCTTGGGGTCGATGTTCAAACATTGACATCGAGCATCGCTGGAGCTACTCAGCTCCGGCAAAGCTAGGGGGCAAGCCGTCAACGTGAAGATGGTGGAAAGACTCTAAAGTGAAGTCTGCCGTTGACACACCATGTGTTGACAGAGATCACTACCGGAGCTACCAAGCTCTGACACCCCAGAGGGCTAACCATCGATGCTTTACGCGTTGATGGAGACTACTGCCGGAGCTACTAAGCTCCGACGATGGTCAATGCCGGAGCCACTAAGCTCCGACAACCTCAGGGGGCCTACACTATCGAAGACTTCGTACCTACATTCTACAAGTTCGAAGCACGCAAGTCTTCAACAACTATTGCATCCTCTTGGTACATGTTCACAATCAAATTGTGTACATCTACCAGGGGGCCAAGTGAGACAAAGGTGGTGTTGAAGACAAAAAATGAAATTCGAATTCACAAAAATTTGGATTTCATTCATCTGGAGATAAGAGATTACAAAATTGGAGAAGAAGAAGAGAGAATACAAGTGGGAGCTACAGAGAGATGGTCCTAGACCCTATGAAAGAACTGGGCGACCTTCTGGGCCACCTCCGAGATGCTGGCTCGGGCGGCTTCACCCTCTCCTTCGATGGGGCCTTCAAGCACCAGGTCCGGAGGGAATTGAGGGTCCCGGCTGGTGTAGCACGTCAGCACAAACTCTGCGACGTTCTTCGCCAGGGACTGACCCTCTGTTTCCAACTGGTCTGCGATGACATCGCTCATCTTGGTGAGCTTGTTGCCTGTTAAACTCAGCGCCTCCAACGCCTGGTCCAGCTCCAGCTCTGGATCATCCGGACGCACGGGACTGAAGCACATTGGTGTCAGCGCGTCGTTGGCCTTGCCCAGGAAGTCCCAAACTTGTTGGGACTCCGCAACCCTTACGCTATGCATCTCCGCCAAGGATATTTTGGCCGTTGCAAGCTCCCGAGCAAGATGCTCCACCTCTTTGGCATTCTGCTGAATCTTTTCAGCAACCTGCCTTTCAAGTTTGCTGAGCTCATCCTACCGAAGGTGGATCTCATTCCGATGGTTGACCAGATCTTTCTCTCGGCCCCACACTTTCTTCTCCCTGGCGGCGATGGCATTCTCCTGCTTGTAGAGATCTTACCCTCGCTCCCAGGCCTTCTTCTCCTTCTCCTCGCAACGCTCCTCCAATTTCTTGGTGCGTTCTTCGAGGCTCTTGTCAGCCAGAGCTGTCTTTTGGGCAAGCTCTTCCTCCCTCTTTACGAGGTCATCCCACAGCTCCAGGAATTTTTGCTCTTCATCTTTGAGCCGTCTCTCCCGCGCTTCAAGAGCCTCCTGCGCTTGACGAGACTATCGTGGATGGCAGCGAGCCTTTCCTGGCGATCATCTGCTGCGCTATTTTCAGCCTTGGCCTGCTCATAGATGGCCCGAGACTTGTTGTCAAGGGTCCGCGTCTTGCTTTCCCTCTCATCCAACAGCTTACCCCAGTACTCCAGGCGGACCTTCTCCCTTTGTAACCACTCCTTGTCGTCAGCTAGCCTCGACTGCGCCAGCTTGGTCTCGAAATGGAGTCAGTTGCGCCACCTCCTAAGGGTTTGGCGCTCCTCCTCGAGGGCCTTGCTATCATGGTAGAAAGCCAGCTGGACCTGGCAAAGACTGGAGCAGGCGTTGTCAATAGACAATGATAGGGGGATCGGGTTCGGACCTGCCGGGGTCCTCTCACCTGGCTCCAGTGGATCTTCAGGGACAAAAATTGGGTCCACTCTACAAGAGCAGTTCCCTGAGCTTCCACGACACTAGGGCCGTCCTCCGGGGTAGTCTCGGCCGCCACCAAGGAAGTACTTGCAGCAGAAGTTCCGACCTTCGGAATTGACTCCGAAGGTCCCGCCGCCAGGTCATCAACAAATGGCCCCTCCAGCGGAAGACAAGCGGCTTCATCTTGGCACCCTGGCTCAACAGTGCGCAACTCTGGGATCACCGCTTCCGGAGTGGGTGTTGAAGATTTGGTCGGAGCAGAAGCTACTTCTGGCTCCAGCGTAGGCGCCTCCTCCGGTGTTGGCTCAGGTGCTGGCGCTTCGACCATCATGGGCTCGGGCGCTGGCTCTTCGACCACCATAGGCTCAGGCGCCGACACCTCCGCAGCAACTGGCTCAAACACTAGAACCTATTCAACAGCCGGCTCTACAGCCAGAACTTCTACAGCAAACGGCTCTACCGCCAGAGCTTCCTCGAAAACCGACTCAAGTGTCGGAGCTTTATCAACACCCGGCTCCACTACTGGGACCTCACCAACCACTGGCTCGACCGCCGGGGCTTCAAAAACATCAGGCTCTAGGGCCGAAATCACAGCTATCTCTGGCTCTGTGGCCGAAGCGTCCAACATCTCAGCATCCAAGCCCGGAGCTTCAACCTCTGAGGCTGGCGCCGCTGGTACATCTTCATTCCCGTGGTCCGGCGCTACCACGGGAGCTTCTGGGGATGAGTCGAGGTCCAAAACAACAACAGCCAGCGGTGGGGCTACCGCAGCCTCAGCCACCTCTTGGGGCGGTGCTAGAATCGGAGCTGGAGCTTCAGCCTGCACAGCCTCAACCGTTGTTGCAGGGATCGGAGTTTCAACCCTATTCTTAGGCATGTTGTGGATGACGGACGAAGAAACTCAAAATACAGTTAACAATAAAACAACTGACTGAGGTAAAAAATAAAAAATTACCTCAGAAGGCTTCCGCACCAGTTAGCACGAAACCCCTTCTCTGGACGCTCCAGACTGGCCCCAGCTGCCACTGGCGTGGTAGTCCCGAATGGTCCCCCAGAGCTTGCTGCTGCTATCGCCGTTGCCCTGGTTGAGGCCCCCCTCGACCGGGAAGGACCTCCGGACCCAAAGCCCTAAGTTGGCCCTGGTACTGGAGTCACATGGCCGGAGCCAACACACCGGGAAGATGCTGCTGCTGGAGTCGATGCCCCCGTTGTAGACCTCCCGCTCTGGGGAGAAGGAGCCGCCGCGGAAGAAGTAGGCCTGATGGACCTTCTGTCGCATTCTTCCTCTTACGACTCGAGGGCTCGACCAATTCCTTGCCCTTGCCGACGAATTCGGTTCTTGGCTTAGGGGCAGGAACGGAGCCGCCTTAAGGAGCTTCGGAGATCGCCAACCCGGTGGTCGAACGCCTCTCAACGACACGAAGGTCGTCAAGCACCAGCATCGTCTGCTGGAGCTCCCTGCTGAACTCTGCCTCCATGTTCAGAGGGAGGAAAGCTGCTGGCGGAGCCAAGTCGTCACCCTCGACTTCGATGCCATGCTGGAACTTCTTGAGGTGGAACTCCAAAGTTGCACCCTCCATGTTGGACTTCAAACCAGTCTCGATCCAGTCATCGTCCATCATACTGTTGAGGGCCCAAGCAAGCTTCTCCCTCCTCTTCAGTGGAGCCCACCTGTTGGTCAGGAAGTTGCAAAACACCGCCTGAGGTGTCACCCGTCCTTCTACGCACAGGCGGATCCTGGTCAGAGCAGGGTTGAAGGCGTACGACAACACCGGAGCTTCACTCCAAACTGCGGTGTCGATGGTGGGGTGGCCTTCCGGCAGCTCCAGCTTCTCGTGCTCCTCCACCCTGATGACAATCCAATCCTTCTTCCAGTCGTCCCACTTCCCAGAAGGGAACGACTGCAAGTACTTGTACGGGCACTTCTTGCGCTTCAGAAAATAGTAGAAGCCAAGGTACTCGTCACTCCTGCCCGTGGTTTGGACAGTGAAGAAGGTGTGGAAGAGCTCAATGCAGGGGGAATGCCCACCCACATCTCGCAGAAGTGGACAAAGATTGACACTAGGAGAATGGAGTGGGGGCCAAGGTGGTACAACTGCAAACCATAGAAGTCTAGCAGCATCAAGAAGAAAGAGGAGAAAGGTGGGATCAGCCCCACCATGGCGTACGCGGAGAAGTACACCATGTCGCCGGCGTGTTCCTTCTCGAACGGAAGCTTGTCGGTGCGGACCAAGTGGTTGATGAAGTCAGGGGACCATCACATGAGGGCCCGGACCTTCTTCAAATCATCATATGTCTTCAGTCGACTCTGGCGGAGACCCAACTCCATCGTGGCACAGCAAGGCAAGAGAGGAAAGCCAAGCGAAAGTTTGGAAGGTTTGAGCGCATGTTCGAATGAAAGGCGTAAAGAACCCCAAACGGTGCGCGCTTTCCTTCTTAAGTAAGCCCCCGCAACGCTTGGATGGAAACTGTAGGGGAGCCGACGATACCAGTCAAAAACTTCACCCTGCCAATGACAAGGGGGGCCCGGGGCCACCCAGACGATCAAGTCGAGGTTCTTACCCCAGGCGAACGGTTGTCATCATAAAAGGCGGGAAGCCCGAAGGCAGCGGCCTAATAGGGTGCGCGGAACCGATACGATTTTCGTATCGGGAACCGGCGACCTACAATTGCGTGAGATCTGCAGGCTAAGATATCACCTGCCGCATCCTGGATATGCCACGCGACGGAGGTTTAACTGCAAACTATCATCAATGGCACATCCGAAGACCCTTGAAGACATGGCTCAAAAACCGAAGAATGGACCCACCTCTGGCAGAATGACTTGATCCAAAAGATCTCTCCTGGAGGTGGACCCAGGGGGCCACTGTCGATACCTTCCATACCGGATACCCCTTGGGATTGCGAAGATCACAAGGAAACTCCATCTACCAGATTTGAAGACCTTTGAAGGCCCCACATGTCAGGTGTAACCAGACCTACTTCCCTGACATGGTTAGTCCCGGGGCCACCACGTGTATCATAAGACCGGAGCTATCGCCCACACATGGGGAAGCTCCGGACTAGATACCAGTATGGCATCCCAAGACCTAACCCCAGAGAGACGGAAGCTCCGATACTAACACTTGTCCAACAGCACCGGACCTACCCGTCCACGACGGTAAGCTCCAGAGCTACCACGTGGCGACCGCCGGACCTTCAACTTCAACAATCAGACTGGTGGACCCCCCAACAGCTCCAGACCTTCAAGAAGCAATCAAAGACTTGAAGACCCGATTAAGTGTCATTAATGCCACATTAATGACACACGATCGGATGGCCCTTAATACTGGTTACGGCATTGTTAAGACCCGTTACCAGGCTATTAAGGGCAATTAACCTCATTAATTGTGTATCAAGCATGTGTAACCGCCGGGGCCACATGTCAAGCCAGGCTAACGGTGTAACGACCAATCCTTGTACTATAAAAGGACTAGTCAACGATACACAAGGTACGGTTCCAGACCACTATTAAACTCCCTGAGCTAGACGAGCTTCTTCTTCTATAGCTTCTTCTAGACTCACACACTTAATACAACACCAACACACCCCGTGGAGTAGGGTATTACACTCAGGCGGCCCGAACCAAGTAAATCTCTGTGTCCACTTGTTCTTCACCTTCTTGAATCTCTACGCGCCCATCACCGAACTACAACTCCTCGATCTACGAAAGGTAGTGTCGGGAGATCTGCCCGATGCAAACACCGACAAACACAAAGTCACAAATACAAGAAGGAATACATAAGCCATACCTTTCCAAATGTGGAATTGGGAAGAGAGACTCCTTCTACTCCTTTCCCAATTTGGACTTGGGACTAGTGGCTCTCCTCTCTACATCCTAACTCCTCTAAGGACTATGGAAGATAGTGTATACAATAGAATGATGCCCAAGTGGTGTGTGTTGAAGTGAGGGGTAGGGGGTCGTATTTATACTAGATTGAGGTAGGTTCCCGCCACCAAAAGCGCGCGAATCAGTCACCATTGACTCTAGGGAACCGGGAGGAGCCAACACATGGAAGCTGACCGCGTTTGGTGCAAAGACCAGGTCGGCCGACCCCCTGGTTCTGCCGACCTGGTCATTGCACCATTTCTCGTGTGCTTTCTCTAAGTGGCTGCCAGGTGGGTCCCATTGATGTATATGGGTGATACACCGTTGGATCTCCTTGGATACTCCTGTTTGTGAGCCATTTGATCCATGGGATGCCACATGTTGTCGCCTGATTGGCTGGGATGATATTTTATAGGATTGGTCTCTCTACATTTTCTCATTTCCTACATAAAATGTTGCATACACATCTCCAAGTCCAAGTGGAATTGGGTTAGATAAAAAGGTGATGTGTACAAGAAATGACAAATCCTTCACATAATTGAGTTAAATTGACAGATAAAATTGGTATATAACAGCCGTCAACAAACTCCCCCAAGCTTATCCTTTGCTCGTCCCGAGCAAAGTCAAGACTTTAGGTTGATGATCAGGAGTTGCTACAATGTCTTATTTTTAAAATTATCTAATGCACAACAAGATACTCTACCTAGTATTGCAGAAATTGGCTATGACACCCTACCTTTCTTAAGTTATCATGAGGCTTATGCTTTTTCATATTCATGAGTAGTTGAAAGGTAGAATAGCAAATAGAGCAAACATAGCCTAGAAATCAAGTTCCACTTAAATCCCGGAGAATTCAATTTAGATATCAAGTACCTCAAATTGATTCTCTCAGTCACTTCTGAATTGGCCTAAAGGGGGGTGAATAGGCCTTTTTGAAAAATTGTCGGATCTTGCAACACTTAACAACCAGTTCAAGACCAGAGAAATCGGAATAGTGCGGTAAAGTGTGGACTAGCCGGCGTATACGGACTAGAATGATTAGGTTTGATCGATTGACTTTATTCTTCAATATATGCAGCGGAAATATACGATTAAACAAAGTGTTACAAGGTTATGAATCAGGTTATATCACAATTCAATCTTATACTTGATATTTCAACGTAAAGTAATCAAGATCAATTGTAACCCTAGATTGATATGAAGTAAGGACAATGAACACAAAAGAGAACACAAGAGATTTATCCCGTCGTTCGGTTCCCACAGAGGCAACCTACATCCACGTTGAGGAGTCCACCAAAGGACCGGGTCATCACCAACCCTACCCTCGTCGGATCGCCACGAAGGCCAATCCTCTTCCACTTATCTCAAAGGGTTGAATAACAGAATTCAAGGGGCTTTCTCACGCGTTGAGAGCTCCCTTGGATTACAACACAAAATACCACCAAGAACATACTCAAAAAATTACAATTAAATCACAGGAGTATGTTAGAGAATCAAACCAAGAGCTCATTGTGGTGTTGAATGTGTCTCTCCAATGAAATAGAGTGAATCCCCAAGGGATTGATCTTTGTTGCACTTAATTTCGTGGAGAGATGTGGTTTTTGAGGCTCTTGTGAGGTGTGACGATGCTAGGGTTCGAGGGAGTGTAAAATATGGCCGTACAACTCTATTTATATGGGTTTCTAAAAGTGACCGTTAGGGTTCAGAAAGATCGGACTAGTCCGTGGTGGTCACCGGACTAGTCCGGTGTGCTGTGTGTAGCAAACCCTAAGGGTCCTAAAATATCGGACTAGTCCGGCTAGGAGCGGACTTGTCCGATTTTGCTACTAGAAAATCTTCGGACTAGTCCGATGGTCGACAGACTTGTCCGGACATGTGAAACCCTAAGTGTATAGGATGACAAGTCCGCACTTAGGGGACTTGTCCAATTTAGTTCAGAGGGTATTTCGGACTAGTCCGTGCAAATATCGGACTAGTCCGTGCAAATATCGGACTTGTCCGATATGGATCAGAGAGGATATTGGACTAGTCCGGTTGTGATCGGACTTGTCCGATTTTGTGTGACTTGCGAAGTGTTTTGAGGACTAGTCCGCATTGCGGAGGACTAGTTCGATTCTAGTCAGAGAGGATATTAGACTAGTCCGATGGATATCGAACTTGTCCGATCTTGTGCAGAAAGGATATCGGACTAGTTCGGTGTCTGTCGGACTAGTCTGGTCCTGTGTAACTTTGTGCAATGTGTGTGTTTAAATGTGATTGAGCTCTTGGGATGTGTTTTCTTAACACACTCCATACACAATGATCTACTATTCTTCTTCCTTGAGCTCATTTCCACTTTGCTCCTCATTCTTCCTTCTTTTTGGTACTTTGCTCATTTTTCTATTAAAAACCTGCACTCATCTCAACAAAGAGGCTAGGATCCCAATTGCTTGTTATAAATCATCCAAAACCCACAAGGGAGTCCTAGATGCACTTTCAATCTCCCCCTTTTTGGTGATTGATGACAACCAAATGAGATTTCACAAAATATGATAAAAATTGAGATTTTCATAAAGTATGCACATATGAGTCCAAAATAGATCAAGTAGTGAAAGCATAGTCCATTTGTGCATTCTTTATGGTGGGATGCATAACTAAGTGCACTGAAACACTGAGAATGACATAATTGACATTAATTACCCAATAGCAAGCATATATGTCATTCTAGAGCAAAATCTTAGTTTTCATGAATACTACTCAAAGGATCAAATCATTGCATCACAGAAACATAATTAACATAAGATCATTGTTAAAACTTTACAAGCCACAAAAGAGTTAAAAGAAATAGCATAGAGCTCTCTCCTCGCAAACTACAGCTAGAACTAAGACTCCCCCTCAATCTCTCCCCCTTTGGCATCAAGACACCAAAAAGAGGAAGAGGAGGGTCCAAAGGTCTTCACACTTTGCTGTCGGTCCTCTCATCATCGTCTTCATCATCTTCATCTACAGCTTGATGATGAGGAGGAGGAGGTGCGGAGGTACTCGAGCCCCCTAATGCCAAAGTAGGCAAGCTCGGAGGGGGTCAAGGGCCCGAGCTTGGTGAAATCAGAATTTGAGTCTTCAGAGATTGTTGGAGACCCAATTGGCTCAATCTCCAGTTTCTGGCAAATTTGCTTCACATTTGCCTTGATATACCTCATGTCCTCCTTTCTTTTCTTGTTGAGCTTATGGGCCTTCACTTTGGCCTTTTTGCAGGAGGCAAAGATTGCAGCTAGGTACTTGAGAATTCCACTGGCTGAACCTTTTTGAGGGGCTGCACTAGAAGAAAGGGCAGCCCTAGCATCTTCTCTTGATCTTGCCGGTGCCTTGGGACTGGAGGCCGGTGAGGGAGCAGCTTGCACACTCGGCTTTTGAGGCATTTGAGGCCTCAAGGGGAGATGCTCCACATCTTTCACAAACTCAATCCCTGCGACCTTTTCAATCACAAACATTAGATAAGGAGCATATCCGCAAGACCTGTTGGGAGTGCAGGATATGTTCACCATATCATTCAAAATGTATTCCGCCACATCAAATGGGCGGTCCTTGCTTATGACCCTCATCAGAGTCCTGAGATATCCTTGCACACTCCCAGCATCTCCATCCTTAGGAGCAATCTTCTTCCTCAAAATCTTTTTAGCACCACAAAGAATGGCTTCATATTTTTGGTGGAAGGAGGGTTGAACTTTGAATTTGGCTCATATAGGTACTTCATCCTATCCTTGTCAATGACACCAATGTTGTGTGTGACCAAGCAATCAGATCTTGTGGTGTCAAGGTGAAGCAGGTTAGCAAACTCTTCTTGAGTAATACTGTACTGGATCCATGGGTCATCCAGGTGACACATTCCTCATCCTCACAAGAGAAGTGACAGGTCGCAAAGAACTGCGCAATCACTTCATCATTCCAGTTATTTCTTAAAGCAAAAAGATCTCTCAGTCCATGCTTCTCAATGGCTCTCACTACATCAGTGAACGGTGAGCAGCACTTCTTCTCAAAATGTGCCCAGTCAATCCACTGACTGCGCACAACTGGTGTCTTCATTGGGAGATACACCGATTTATAGAAATCTATATGGAAGTTGCACCAGAACCTTCCATCAGCCGCTTGCTTCGGTCGGCCATACCAATCGATGCTTCTGAACTTGGCCGCCGAGTCACTTCCCCTCCCGATGAACTTCTCTTCATTGGGGTCCCAGACCCCTTCCCTTAGAGCATGAAGTTTCAACAGGCCAACCGGGCCTGTTGCTATTCCTTTGCCCTTGCCTTTTGCTAGGCGGGCACTTGCCGCGCTAGGGCCACCGCAGGTGGTAGCTCTAGAAGCAGGCACCTTGGAGGATGGCTTCTTGGCTAGCACTTTCCTGCGAGCCCGTGGAGGAGACTGAGCTGGATCGGGGGGTCTTTCTTGGCGCTTCTTGCAAAGACCCGTCGAGGTCCGAGGTGCCACCTCGTGGTCCATCTCAGCCTCAAATCGGAGACATCATTGCCGATGCTCGACATGACCTGTGAATGAGTGGCATGAATGATAATGAATGAATACAAGGCATAGGTGTGAAAGGATAGCAAGGAATTGCATTGAGGAATTGAAGAATTAGGTTTTGAGGTCAGAAACATCGGACTTGTCCGGTGCACAGGCACGAACTAGTCCGAGGGACCGGACTTGTCTGTGCATGGACCGGACTAGTCCGATGTTCATTCTCAAACCTAAGGGACTGGACAAAAGTTGATTCCTAATGCACAACAAGTGTAGAATACACGTAATACATCAAGGAGGCATGTATATAGTGAAATATGCTAGGCTATTTGATCAACAATGAAGAAATTTGGGAATTCTATGGTTTGAGCGAAAATTACCGGAAGAATTGCTTGAAGCTTGAAGTCGAGGGTGTTGAAGGTCGGACAAGTCCGCTAGCTTCAATCCTCAAGTGGACAAGCTTGATATCCGCCCAAATGCGACAGTTTTTGGTGGAGGGAGCAAGAAATCGCCTTGGGAGCTTGAGCACAAAGAGAGAGAGTGTAACACCCTCATCTTCATGCATCATGCCTTGCATGCACTCATATACATGTTTAACATTGATCCACATAAAGAGGAACAAGTTTAAAATTGATTCGGAGCATTTAAACTTGATTTGGAGCAAAACCGCACTTAAAACTCAGGAAAGTGCGGACTAGTCCGATTTTGCTGAGGACTAGTCCGATTTCTCTCTGACTAAAAACAGACTTGTCCGTTTTTGCTGCGGACTAGTCCGATTTTTGGCACTGGAAGCTTTCGGACTTGTCCGATTTTGTGCGGACTAGTCCGATATTCCATGAATCCTTGAAAAATTGCTAAGTCTTTGGACTTTTCCAGACTAGTCCGGTGTTCTAGCGGACTTGTCCGATTTCCTCTCTGTTTAAAGTCGAACTTGTCCGATGTTTTGCCAGACTTGTCCGATTTTCTCTCTGGACGACTTCGGACTAGTCCGATCCTTTCCAGACTTGTCCGATATTTCGCGACTCCGAGTTGATCTTTTGTTTTATGACTTTTTTCTTGGGTTTCACGTTAGGTGGGCCTAGGGACGTCGTGCCTAACTCTTTTAGAGCTCATGTGGGACTCTAAACCGGCCTCTACTCCTCCCAAACTCGAAATCCATCTAACCCTAGCCTCCACCTCTATATAAACAGCCCCACCCCTTGGATTGACATCTATTTGCCACCTTTCCACCCCACCCAAACCCTAGTTCGTGAAGAGCCACCACCAAGGAGGGAGGAGAAGATCCCAAGCAAGAAGAAAAAGAGGGGGAAACGAAAGAGGATCAAGTCGAATCCAAACCCGTATAAACTTGTTAAAAGCTATTAGAACTAGATGGTGATCATTAAAAGCAATCTAGTAACAAGTTCTACCTTGCATTTGCATCAATCATGCATGTCATGTCATATTGAGTGATATTTGTGCAATCTTTGATTGTGTTTCTTGTCTTGTATGTTTATTGTGTGGATGAGATGGATTTGCTCTAGAAAGTGCCGCGGAGGATCTACAGCACCAAGAGTTTGAAGGCTTTGACCCTAATCAACAGCAAGAGCAAGGCAAGTGTCCTTGAAGCTTATTGATCCTATTTTCAAAATAAAATGTTTTGTTTGTAAATTGCATGCTTGTGTCAATTTTGATGGGAATCCTATGGTAGGAAGTTTATTAGATTTGGTAAACCACCCTTGTCACCTGGAATATATGGTAGAGAGTTGGAGAGGGCTTTTTACCTTTTGCTTCGATTAATCAACTGGGATGAGAAACAACTATACCACTCAATTTAATTTTGCATTAATGATATTCTGGTTAATGTGAACTGGTCAGTACGGTATGGTAATGGGTGATCTAAGCAAGCCTTGTATGTGGATGGGTTGGATGTTATGGTGGTTTTGCTTGCTTTAGATCTAAGGATCGGTTCATGCGAGAATAAGCCAAGACTACAGTGCCACCACGAGGCCAAGTATGGGTGTGGCGTAGCTGATTAATTAGGGCTTTGCCAGTGCTATTTGGACTATTGTGGATGCTCGGGGAAGGGGTAGTCGGATTGGGTTTGTTGATGATTGGTGGGACTACCCTGGGACTACCCTGGGATCCGAATGGCTCAAGAGGGGGCCCTTGGTTGAAGATGTGCTCTGTAGGAGACATCGCCACCAGTGAAACCTCAGTGGGGTCTAAATAGGCTAGTAATCCCTTTGTAAAGGCTATTTTGTGATCTCTTGGCCACACACCGATGGAAGTATGAGACAGCATAATAGAGGTTCTAGTCATCGAAAGGTGATGAAATCACAAACACGTGGGTAAAGTGGTACAAACTCTGCAGAGTTAAATAAAACAATCATGATAGCAGTGCTCCCGGTTATGAGCACCTGGACAACTTCCATGATTAGAGGGAATTTGGTATTGGGATGGTATTCGTGATGGTTATGGTTGGTATTATGGTTATGGATTAATTTCTGGTATCGAATATGGTTATTGGCAAATGGTGAAATCTGGAATTATGGATGAGGATGGTGAATTATGGACTAGTATTATGATATTACTTATGAATTAATGGGTTTTATTTCACATACATATAACGTATTGCTTTTCAAATGTTTTAATGTACTTTTCAGCACTTTGCCATTATTATTGTCGTCATTTGAATCAGCCACATGTCATACTTTCCACACTTGCTGAGTACGACATGTACTCACTCTTGCAATCCTCCCCCCAACAGTTGCAGGTCAGGATTGGGAGTTTAATGGTGATAATGCGGAGTTCTAGGCCGTGTCTACCGTTAGCTTTGCCTGTGGTGTTATTGGAGCTGCGCTATACCCTATTGCTTATGCTGCCTAGTTGTTTAGTTTGCTTAGTTAGTTTATTTCCGCTGCATTAGTTGAACTTCTCATAAATATTCATTAGAGCTTGTATTGAGGATAATATGGTTTGTGTAATAAAATATGGTTAGTTAATCTTGTTCTGTGGTAATTTTCTGTATATCGTTTGTGATTGCACTCCTGTATGTGTGATGAACATCCTGGGCACACATATGCATTAGCTTGGTTTATTTTTCGTAATCGGGCATGACAGATTGGTATCAGAGCCACAGGTTGACCGTAGGATGCAGCCTAGATAGAATGGACACTTTAGAGCACATATGATCACTCAGGGATCGATGTATTTTGGTTGGTGTGATGTTTGCTATATACATTGCTTGCTTGTGTGCTTAATAGAGGATTTTTGGGATGCTTTAGCATTGCCATGTCCACCTAGGCTAGTGTAGCTAGCTGTTTAGTTTCATATCCCTTGATGCATATAGTTGGGGACGTTCTCTAATTCTTACCTATTGCTTTTCTTCAGATGGTGAGGGCTCACAACCAGAGGGATGGCAATGATGAGGAGGAGAACAATGGAGTGCCTCAGAACAACATTGGACAAGGATCTACTCAGGGAGCTATCAACATTGAGCAGCTATTGGCTATGCAAAACCAGCTCATACAGACCATGATACAAACAATGGGACAGCTGCAGGCTGGCAATATCAACAATCAGCCCCACATGCCTCCACCGCCACCCCCACCCCCTCATAAACGATTGGGAGGATTTATGAGGACTAAGCCGCCAACCTTTGCTCAAGCTGCCACCCCTATGGATGCGGATGATTGGCTCAAGTCCGTGGAGAGGAAACTTGCTATTGTCCAATGCAGTGATCGGGAGAAGGTCTTGTTTGCTTCTCATCAACTAGTTGGAGAAGCTGTGGATTGGTGGGATGCTTATTGCAATGCTCATGAGAACTAAGAGAGAATCACTTGGGCCGACTTCAAAGAGAATTTTCGTTCTCATTATGTGCCCGAGGGTGTTATGATCTTGAAGAGGCAAGAATTTGAGAACTTATGGCAAGGAAGATCAAGCGTGAGTGAATATCTCAACAAGTTCACTCAACTCTCACGGTATGCACCTGAGGATGTTAGTCGGGACAGCCGGAAACAATACTTGTTCATGAGGGGCTTGAACAATGAGATCCAAGTGCAACTACTCAACTGCGATTATGCCAATTTTTAGAAGTTTGTGGACAAAGCAATTGTGTTTGAGAACAAGATCCGTGAGATGGAGCAAGAAATCAAGAGAAAGGCGCCATATCAAGGACAGCAACAAGTAAGTAATGTGCGCCCTCACCTTGCACCACCCAATGCACCTCATTACACCTCATCTGTTCCTGCTCAGCACCCTAGTTATGCACCACGCCCAACTCAGTTTGTGCAGCCGCACCCTGTTATGCAAGCACCTAGGCCTCCAATGCCTTATGCACCTCGTGCTAATTTTCCTGCTGCAAATGTTCAAAACCAAGCTCGTCCCAATAATTCTGGTGGAGTTAAGAAGTGTTATACTTGTGGAGAAGTTGGACACTTTGCGCATCAATGTCCTAAGTCTGGCCTTGGTCAAGGAAGCAATGCACCAAGGCAAAACCCAACACCCAATGGAGGACAACCACGAGGGAACCGTGGACATCAGAATTTCGCTCGTGGCAACATGAACCATGTCTCTACGGAGGATGCTCAGCAAGCGAACGACGTGGTCATTGGTATGTTTCTCGCCAACTCCAACCCCGCCACTATGTTATTTGATTCTGAAGCATCGCATTCATTAATTGCATCGAAGTATGTTGCCAAGAATAGTTTGCCTATCTCTAATATGAAGTTTACTCTATTGGTTAAGTCTCCTAGAGGAGAGATGAGGACAAATATAGTATGTCCAAAAGTAAGCCTTAGAATAAGGGGGTAGACTTCTCCGCCAACCTCATTGTTTTGGATTCTCAAGGGTTGGGCATTATGCTTGGTATGGACTGATTGAGGAAGCACAATGGAGTTATTGAGTGTGCCACGAAAACGGTGAAGTTGACCAACGAAGAAGGGATCACCGTAGAATTTGAAGCATCTCAAACCGCACCGAAGCAATTGGAGTTGAATCATATGGACGGTGCCGCAATTGAGGAGATTCCGGTGGTGTGTAAATTTTTGGATGTTTTTCTGGACGAGTTGCCAGGTATGCCACCCGATCGAGACATTGAGTTTGTTATTGATTTAATACCTGGAACTGCACCTATAGCTAAGAGGCCGTATAGGATGCCTCCTATGGAATTAGCAGAGCTCAAGAAGCAAATTCAAGAGCAACTAGAGAAGGGTTTTATTCACCCTAGCTCTTCACCTTGGGGAGTGCCCGTGTTGTTCGTGGACAAGAAGGACGGATCCCAAAGGATGTGTGTGGATTACCGAGCTCTCAACGAGGTAACAGTCAAGAACAAGTACACCTTGACACATATAGAGGACGTGTTTGATCAGATGAAGGGTGCTTGTGTCTTCTCTAAGATTGATTTGAGGTCGGGATACTTTCAAATGAAGATTAGACCATCGGACATACCCAAGACAGCTTTTAGGACACGGTATGGATCTTATGAGTACACCGTGATGTCCTTTGGATTCGCAAATGCACCTACGTACTTTATGTACCTCATGAATAAGGTCTTCATGGAGTACTTGGAAAAGTTCGTCGTGGTGTTTATTGATGATATTATGATCTACTCGAAGGATGAGAAAGGACATGAGGAACACTTGAGGCTTACGTTGCGGAAATTGAGGGAGCATCGATTGTATGCCAAATTCAACAAGTGTCATTTTTGGTTGAGAGAGGTGTCGTTTTTGGGTCATATAATTTCAGGAGGAGGAGTATCGGTTGACCCCAGAAAAGAGAGACGTGTTGAAGTGGGAACCGCCGCAAAATGTAAAGGAAACAAGGAGTTTTGTTGGGATGGCTGGATATTACCGTAGATTCATCAAGGACTTTTCCAAGATAGCCAAGCCTATGACGGAGTTGCTAATGAAGGGAAAGGCGTTCCAATGGACTGAAGCTTGTCATAATAGTTTTGATGAGTTAAAGAAGAGGTTGATAACAGCCCCAGTTTTGGTATTGCTGGATGTATGCAAGAGTTTTGACATTTATTGCGACGCATCAAGACAAGGACTTGGATGTGTATTGATGGAAGAAGGTCATGTGGTCGCCTATGCATCAAGACAATTGAAGAAACATGAGCAGAATTACCCAACACATGATTTAGAACTTGCAGCCGTGGTACATGCATTGATGATTTGGAGGCACTATATTCTTGGACGTAGGTGTGAAATTTATACGGATCATAAGAGTTTGAAGTATATTTTCACACAAACGGATCTAAACTTGAGGCAACGAAGATGGTTGGAGCTCATCAAATATTATGATTTGGGGATCAACTATCATCCGGGAAAAGCCAACGTAGTGGCCGAAGCTTTGAGTAGAAAGGGAGTAAGTCACCAACTCACAGTTCGAGAGTTACCATCCGAGTTATGCAAGGAGTTTGAACGGTTGAACCTCGGGTTTGTAAATGAGATGGATACGATGGAGTTAAACCCAACCTTGGAGTAAGAAATTCGAGAGGCACAAACCGCAGATGAGGAGATCAAGAAGATAAAGGAAAGGATCGAGGAAGGGAGAGAATTCAGATTTGATTAAGACGAACATGGTACCTTATGGCTTGGAAAGAGAATCGTTGTGCCTAATGTAAAGCACATTCGGGAGACAATATTAAAGGAGGCACATGACTCGCCTTACTCAATTCATCCTGGTTGTACGAAGATGTACAAAGACTTGAATACATGCTATTGGTGGGATAGCATGAAAAAGGGCATAGCTGAATACGTAGCATTGTGTGATGTGTGCCAAAGAGTCAAGGCGGAACATCAAAGACCAGCCGAATTATTGCAACCATTGAATATCCCAGAATGGAAGTGGGAAGAAATCAGTATGGACTTCATAGTTGGGTTACCATGTACTCAGTCCGGGTATGACTCAATTTGGGTAATTGTGGATCGCTTAACCAAGTCAGCTCATTTTGTCCCTGTGAAGACCAAATATACAGCTGCACGATTGGCCGAAATATACATGGAGCATATTGTGTGTCGACATGGAGTCCCTAAGAAGATAGTCTGAGATAGAGGTTCACAGTTCACTTCCAGGTTTTGGCAAAAATTGCATGAAGCCTTGGGACTGAGGTTGAATTTTAGTTCAGCATATCATCCTCAAACGGATGGACAAACCAAGAGGACCAATCAGATTTTAGAGGACATGTTAAGAGCTTGTGCTTTAAAGCATGGGAAAAGTTTGGACAAAAGCTTGCCATACGCGGAATTTTCATACAACAATAGTTACCAAGCAAGTTTGAAGATGTCACCATGTGAAGCGCTTTATGGGAGGAAATGTAGGACACCTTTATTCTGGAATGAGGCGGGAGAAACTCAAGTATTTGGTCTGGATGTGTTGCAAGAAGCCGAAAAGCAAGTCCGAATAATTTGTGAAAACTTGAGGGCTGCCCAATCAAGGCAAAAAGACTATGCGGACAATAGAAGAAGGAAACTAGCCTTTGAAGTGGGAGATTTTGTTTACCTCAAGGTGTCACCAATGAGGGGTCATAAAAGGTTTAACATAAGAGGAAAGCTCGCACCTCGTTATATTGGACCATTCAATATTTTGGACAAAAGAGGAGAAGTAGCGTATAAGTTGGAGATGCCAGCTCATTTTTCAGGCATACATGATGTCTTTCATGTTTCCTAGCTCAAGAAGTGTTTGAGAGTACCGGAAGAACAAGTGCCAATGGAAGAATTGGAACTAGAGGAAGATTTGACTTATGCCGAGCAACTGATCAAAATCTTGGAAACCAAGGAGAGAGTCACAAGGAACAAGGTTATTAGATGGTGTAAAGTTCAATAGAAACACCACACAGAAAAAGAAGCGACATGGGAATTGGAGGATGATCTCAAGAAGGAATTTCCCTATCTCTTCTCTTCCGCGTTGAACCTCGAGGGCGAGATTCATTTTAAGGGGGGTAGGTTGGTAACACCCTCATCTTCATGCATCATGCCTTGCATGCACTCATATACATGTTTAACATTGATCCACATAAAGAGGAACAAGTTTAAAATTGATTCGGAGCATTTAAAATTGATTTGGAGCAAAACCGCACTTAAAACGCAGGAAAGTGCGGACTTGTCCGATTTTGCTGAGGACTAGTCCGATTTCTCTCTGACTAAAAACAGACTTGTCCATTTTTGCTGCGGACTAGTCCGATTTTTGGCACTGGAAGCTTTCGGACTTGTCCGATTTTGTGTGGACTAGTCCGATATTCCATGAATCCTTGAAAAATTGCTAAGTCTTTGGACTTTTCCGGACTAGTCCGGTGTTCCAGCGGACTTGTCTGATTTCCTCTCTGTTTAAAGTCGGACTTTTCCGATGTTTTGCCAGACTTGTCTGATTTTCTCTCTCGACGACTTCGGACTAGTCCGATCCTTTCCGAACTTGATTTCGCGACTCCCAGTTGATCTTTTGTTTTACGACTTGTTTCTTGCGTTTCACGTTAAGTGGGCCTAGGGACGTCGTGCCTAACTCTTTTAGAGCCCATGTGGGACTCTAAACCGGCTTCTACTCCTCCCAAACTCGAAATCCATCTAACCCTAGCCTCCACCTCTATATAAACAGCCCCACCCCTTGGATTGACATCTATTTGCCACCTTTCCACCCCACCCAAACCCTAGCTCGTGGAGAGCCACCACCAAGGAGGGAGGAGAAGATCCCAAGCAAGAAGAAGAAGAGGAGGAAACGAAAGAGGATCAAGATCTCAACCAAGTTTCGTCCTTCACCACCAATTCATCCCCAAGTTCATCACCAACCCTAGATCATTAAGATCCAAGTGTTACCTCCAAGTTTCTTGATTCATTGGAATTCTAAACACCTGGTATACCTTCTATTATCTTTTCTTTACGAGAATTCAACCCCTAATCTCCGAATTTACGTCGATCTAGAAAACCCTAATCCGCTGATCTCGCAAAGTGCGGACTTGTCCGGTCCCTAGCGGACTAGTCCGATCTTTCTGGTTAAATTGAGTTGAATTAATTCTAAAATTTGATCTAATTGAATCCAAACCTGTATAAACTTGTTAAAAGCTATTAGAACTAGTTGGTGATCATTAAAAGTAATCTAGTAATAAGTTCTATCTTGCATTTGCATCAATCATGCATGTCATGTCATATTGAGTAATATTTGTGCACTCTTTGATTGTGTTTCTTGTCTTGTATGTTTATTGTGTGGATTAGACGGATTTGCGCTAGAAAGTGCCGCGGAGCATCTTTAGCACCAAGAGTTTGAAGGCTTTGACCCTAATCAACAGCAAGAGCAAGGCAAGTGTCCTTGAAGCATATTGATCCTATTTTTAAAATAAAATGTTTTGTTTGTAAATTGCATGCTTGTGTCAATTTTGATGGGAATCCTATGGTAGGAAGTTTATTAGATTTGCTAAACCACCCTTGTCACCTGGAATATATGGTAGAGAGTCGGAGAAGGATTTTTACCTTTTGCTTCGCTTAATCAACTGGGATGGGAAACAACTATACCACTCAATTTAATTATGCATTAATGATATTCTGGTTAATGTGAACTGGTCAATACGGTATGGTAATGGGTGATCTAAGCAAGCCTGATATGTGGATGGGTTGGATGTTATGGTGGTTTTGCTTGCTTTAGATCTAAGGACCAGTTCATGCGAGAATAAGCCAGGACTACAGTGCCATCACGAGGCCAAGTATGGGTGCGGCGTAGCTGATTAATTAGGGCTTTGCTGGTGCTATTTGGACCATTGTGGATGCTCGGGAAGGGGTAGTCGGATTGGGTTTGTTGATGATTGTTGGGACTACCCTGGGATCCGAATGGCTCAAGAGGGGGCCCTTGGTTGAAGATGTGCTCTGTAGGAGACATCACCACTAGTGAAACCTCAGTGGGGTCTAAATAGGCTAGTAATCCCTTTGTTAAGGCTATTTTGTGATCTCTTGGCCACACATCGATGGAAGTGTGAGACGGCATAATAGAGGTTCTAGTCATCGAAAGGTGATGAAATCACAAACACGTTGGTAATGTGGTACAAACTCTGCAGAGTTAAATAAAACTATAATGATAGTTGTGCTCCCGGTTATGAGCACCTGGACAACTTCCATGATTAGAGGGAATTTGGTATTGGGATCGTATTTGGGATGGTTATGGTTGGTATTATGGTTATGGATTAATTTCTGGTATTGAATATGGTTATTGGCAAATTGTGAAATCTGGTATTATGGATGAGGATGGTGAATTATGGTCTGGTATTATGATATTACTTACGAATTGATGGGTTTATTTCACATACATATAATGTATTGCTTTTCAAATGTTTTAATGTACTTTTCAGCACTTTGCCATTATTATTGTCGTCATTTGAATCAACCACATGTCATACTTTCCACACTTGCTGAGTACGACATGTACTCACTCTTGCAATCCCCCCCAACAGTTGCAGGTCAGGATTGGGAGTTTAATGGTGATAATGCGGAGTTCTAGGCCGTGTCTACTGTCAGCTTTGCCTGTGGTCTTATTGGAGTTGCGCTATACCCTATTGCTTATGCTGCCTAGTTGTTTAGTTTGCTTAGTTAGTTTATTTCCGCTGCATTAGTTGAACTTGTCATAAATATTCATTAGAGCTTGTATTGAGGATAATATGGTTTGTGTAATAAAATATGGTTAATTAATCTTGTTCTGTTGTAATTTTCTGTACATCGTTTGTGATTGCACTCGTGTATGTGTGATGAACATCCTGGGCACACATATGCATTAGCTTGGTTTATTTTTCGGAACCGGGCATCACAGAGAGCGCGTGAGGCAAGAGTGGAGGTGAAGAAATTAGGATTTGGCGGTGGCTAGGGTTATGGACACAAAAAATCGGACAAGTCCGGAGATGACCGGACTAGTCCAAACTTTTCCAGGGGCTATATAGGACTAGTCTGTTGAATACCGTACTAGTCCAGCCTAACCGGCACTCTATAGACTAGTCTACATGGGCGGACTAGTCCGTGGTCACCAGACAAGAAATTTTAGCCCATTCATATATATTTGAAGGTTCATATTTAGAGAAAAGAGAGGCAAAACACATCAAATAATCTTGATGAATATGATCAGTAAGCATACAACAATCAAGCAATGATCATAATTCACCAAGATCTAGTAATTGACATAGTTTTTAGGAGAAAATTGAGAAAGATGTTTTTCACAATCCAATCAACATATTTTGAAGAATTCATACAGGTATGCAACATTTCAAGCCACACTCCAAGCATCAAGGATATTTAGTTCATTTCGGAGTTCACAAAAACGCTTTTCATCAAGTGGCTTGGTGAATATGTCGGCCAATTGCTTTTGAGTGTTGACATGTGAAATGGCTATGTCTCCTTTCATGGCATGATCTCTCAAAAAGTGATGTCTTATGTCTATGTGTTTAGTTCTGGAGTGCTCAACTGGGTTGTGGGCAATTTTAATGGCACTCTCATTGTCACAAAGGAGTGGAATATGGTTCATGTTGTAACCATAGTCCCTTAGAGTTTGTCGCATCCAAAGGAGTTGTGCACAACAACTCCCGGCTGCAACATACTCCGCTTCGGCTGTTGATAAGGCAATGGAATTTTGTTTCTTGGAGGACCAAGAAACTAAGGATCTCCCTAGGAATTGGCATGTACCGGAGGTGCTTTTTCTATCTACCTTGCACCCGGCATAATTTGCATCGGAGTAACCAATGAGATTGAATTTTGAGCCTTTTGGGTACCAAAGACCAAGGTTGGGTGTATGAACTAAATATCTCAAGATCCTTTTTATAGCTGTCAAGTGACATTCCTTAGGATTGGCTTGAAATATTGCACACAAACATACACTCAACATAATATATGGCCTAGATGCACATAAATATAGTAGAGATACAATCATGGAGCGATATACCTTTTGGTCGACACTAGGTCCATCTTCATTGAGATCTAAGTGGCCATTCGTTGCCATGGGGGTTTTTTATGGGCTTCGCCTTGTCCATGCCAAACTTCTTAAGTATGTCCTGCGTGTACTATGTTTGGCTTAAGAACGTCCCTTCCTTCTGTTGCCGCACTCGGAATCCCAAGAAGTACTTTAATTCTCCCATCATTGACATTTCAAATTTGTCTGTCATGATTTTACTAAATTCAGTGAGTAGCTCATATGATGTCTTCTTGAGTAGTCGATGAAGATAGAGTCGATTTACGGCATGGCAAGCGGTGTTAATTGCTTCCGCCCAAAATCGATCCGATGTCTTGTACTCATCGAGCATTGTTCTTGCCATCTATATGAGTGTTCGATTCTTTCTTTCGGCGACCCCATTTTGTTGTGGGGAGTACGGCGCTGAAAATTCGTGCTTTATGCCTTCTTCATCAAGGTACTCCTCCACTTGCGTGTTCTTGAACTCTGTGCCGTTTTCGCTTCGAATATTCTTGATTTTCAATGAGAATTCATTTTGTGCTCGCTTGAAGAACTTCTTGAGTGTTCCTTGTGTCTCTGACTTATCATGCAGAAAGAAAACCCATGTGAAGCGAGAAAAATCATCAACGACAACTAAACCATATTTGTTACCACCAATGCTTATGTAGGCTATTGGACCAAACAAGTCCATGTGTAGTAGCTCGAGTGGTCTTGTTGTAGTAATAACATTTTTGGCGGGGTGAGGTGCTCCAACTTGCTTCCCGGCTCGGCACGCGCTACATGGTCTGTCTTTCTCAAATACAACATCCTTTAAACCTCGGATGTGATCGCCTTTGAGGAGTTTTTGAAGGTTCCTCATACCAACATGCACTAGCCGTCTATGCCACAGCCAACCCATGTTGGACTTTGCAATCAAGCATGTGTCAAGTTCATGTTTATCCTTGTTGAAGTCAACAAGATAGAGCTTTCCCTTTAACATACCCTTGAATGCAATGGAACCATCACTCCTAGAAACGGTCACACCCTCGTTAGTGAACAAGCAATTATAACCTTTGTCTCATAATTGAGATATGGACATCAGGTTATAATCTAGAGATTCAACATGTAAAAGATGAGAAAGTGTGTGTTTAGAGGATATTGCAATTTTACCGGTATCGAGCACTCTTCCTTGACTATTATCTCCAAAGTAGATGCCCTCGTTTGGGTCCTCATTCTCTTCATATTCCACGAACATTCTTCTTTCCCCGGTCATTATGGTTGGTGCAGCCACTGTCTAGCACCCATTTAGATCCACCAGAGGAATAGGCCTGCAAAAACAAATCATGCCTTGGTTTTAGGTACCCAAGCTTGCTTGGGTCCTTGGAGGTTAGTTACAATGCATTTGGGCACCCACACATGAGACTTGGTGTTCCCATGGCGTGGCCAAACATAATGGGCATAAACCTTGCCAAAATTATTTTTCATTAACACGTAGGAGGCATCAAAAGTTTTAAACAATAGCAGTTGTTGTTTATGTATAGGACTAGCCTGGGGGGGCGGACTTGTCCGGAGGACCGGACTTGTTCGGACACTGACCGGACTAGTCCGGTGTACCTGTGCAGTTACAGTCTTAATCTGTGACTTTCCAATTTGAGAGGGCCTTTGTTTTACAAAGGTAATCCTCTCCTTGTTATTCTTATGGCTTCTAGCATGTTGCTTTTCACCATAAGAATAACCAATACCATATTTTACATTTGGAGGTCTTTTGACCGAGTATGCACTACGTGCATATTTGATCTTCTCCTTGTCAAATATGCCACTTTGGGCAGGATGTTTTTCCTTTGTAGAAGTTGGCTTATCCTTCAAACTGGTGTCACTTTTCTTACATGTTCAAGCATGAGCAAAATCAGTTTTAGTTAGTTGAGAAGGTGAACTTGAAGAGGAGGAACGTTCACTTAGCTTGAGTCACTCAACCTGCACTTCAAGGATCTTGTTGACCTTGATCAGGTCAGCAAGTTGGTCCTTTATTGTGGCATTTGAGTCAGTTAGCTCCAAGCAAGTTTCCTTGCTCGAAGCTAACTCAAGCTCTAGTGATTTGCTTCGTTCCTTTTCAAGTTCTAGAAGTTTGTCAAGTTCGACATATTCCTCCTTTTTGGAGATGATCATGTCCTCTTGACGATGTATTAACCTCTCCTTCTCAACAAGTTGATCAACCAAAAATTTCATTTTAGTAGCTGTTTTCCTATCTAGTCAAATAAGCATGTCTCATTATCACTATTGAGTTCATTATCGCTAGAATAGGAATGCACGGAGGGGGATTTAATGGTTACCTTGCGTTTACCTTCCTTTGCCATAAGGCAAGTGCCATCTTCCTTCCATGCGCCAAGTGTGGGGAAAAGGGTAGACTTCTTGGATGTCTTCTCGATGCCTATGCTAGCCATCTCTTCTTCTTCGGATGATGAGGACTCATCATTTGAGTCCCACTCTTTCCCAATGTGCGCTTGTTCGGCTTATTTCTTCTTCTTGAAGAATTTCTTGGGTTGAGTCTTGGCTTCTTTGGTCTTCTTCTTGTTCTCCTCATATGGGCAATCAACGATAAAGTGGTTATACTCACCACAACTATAGCATGCCCGCCTCAACTTTGGCTTCGTTCTTTCCTTGTACTTTCCTTCACTTGACTTTGTACCTTGTATCATTTTCATTATTCTCTTGAATTTCTTCATGAACAATATCATGTCTTCTTCAACCAATTCACTGCTCTCGTCGTCACTATCTTCCTCTAGTTGTGCTTCTCTAGCTTCTTTGGATAGTGGCTTGAGAGTGGACTTCAAAGCAACCCCTTTCTTCTTTGCCGAGGTGAGATCGGCAATTTTATTGACATGTTTTGCTTGCTTTTGCATCATCTCGAAGTTGATGATCTTTCCAAGCAGTTCATCCGAAGTCAACCTTTTGTATCCGGGGCTTTCTCTAATCATGGAGCATAGTGTGACGTTGCGAGGCATAAAAGCTCTAAGGATGAGCTTTACCACCTCGTGGTCATTCCATATCTTGCTTTCGTATGATCTGACCTTGTTAACGAGTGTCTTTAATCGATTGTACATGTCTTGGGGTGACTCGTCCTCTTCAATTGCAAATCTTCCTAACTCGCCTTCAATCATCTTGATTTTTGCTTCACGCACATATCGGTCACCTTCATGTGCAGTTTGTAGTGTGTCCCATATCTCCTTTGCAAATTCGAGTCCATCTACCTTGGTGAACTCGTCCCGACTGAGTGAAGAGGTAATTTCGGTGAATTGACTGCTCTTGGCTGGGGGTGAGCTCTTCGTCGTCGTCCAGGTTATCTATCCCTATGCACACAATATGCCACAAACTTTGATTGAGGGAAATTAGATGCATTTTCATATTTTGCCTCCACATTGAGTAATCACTTCCATCGAAGTGTGGGGCTTTTCCAAGTGGGATAGATAAATAATGATTGCTATTGGAATTGAGACGATCATAGTTAAAAGGATATCGGGAGTAGTCGGTGTGACTACTCCCCTTCTTCTTCTCTTCAACTTTTACTTTCCCTTTGGAAAGTGTCTTCTTTCTTAGGAGCGCCTTTAGCTCCAGTGTCTCCTCATCATCGTCCTTGAAGTCTTGAATGGCTTCGAGGAGCTTCTCCACCTTGAGGTTCTTTTCATCATCAACCTTCTCTTGGTTGTTGCTCTTGTGGGTGTCCTCCATGTCCGACATAATCTCCTTCGAGCGATTAGTCTCTTTCTTGAAGAACCCGCTCTGATACCAATTGAATGTGGCCTAGAGGGGGGCTGAATAGGCTTTTTTGAAAAATTGTCAGATCCTGCAACACTTAACAACCAGTTCAAGACCAGAGAAATCGGACTAGTCCGATAAAGTACGGACTAGTCTGGCGTATACGGACTAGACTGATTAGGTTTGGTTGATTGACTTTATTCTTCAATATATGCAGCAGAAATATACGATTAAACAAAGTGTTACAAGGTTATGAATCAGGCTATATCACAATTCAATCTTATACTTGATATTTCAACGTAAAGTAATCAAGATCAATTGTAACCCTAGATTGATATGAAGTAAGGACAATGAACACAAAAGAGAACACAAGAGATTTATCTCGTGGTTCGGTTCCCACAGAGGCAACCTACATCCACGTTGAGGAGTCCACAAAAGGACTGGGTCTTCTCCAACCCTACCCTCGTCGGATTGCCACGAAGGCCAATCCTCTTCCACTTATCTCAAAGGGGTGAATAACCGAATTCAAGGGGCTTTCTCACACGTTGAGAGCTCCCTTGGACTACAACACAAAATACCACAAAGAACACACTCAAAAGATTACAATTCAATCATAGGAGTGTGTTAGAGAATCAAACCAAGAGCTCATTGTGGTGTTGAATGTGTCTCTCCAATGAACTAGAGTGAATCCCCAAGGGATTGATCTTTGTTGCACTTAATTTCGTGGAGAGATGTGGTTTTTGAGGCTCTTGTGAGGTGTGACGGTGCTAGGGTTCGAGAGAGTGTAAAATATGGCCGTACAACTCTATTTATATGGGTTTCTAAAAGTGACAGTTAGGGTTCAGAAAGATCGGACTAGTCCGTGGTGGTCACCGGACTAGTCCGGTGTGCTGTGTGTAGCAAACCATAAGGGTCCCGATTTTGCTAGTCCGGCTAGGAGCGGAGTTGTCCGATTTTGCTACTGGAAATCTTCGGACTAGTCCGATGGTCGTCGGACTTGTCCGGACATGTGAAACCCTAAGTGTATAGGATGACAAGTCCGCACTTGGATGACTTGTCTGATTTACTTCAGAGGGTATTTTGGACTAGTCCGTGCAAATATCGGACTTGTCTGATATGGATCAGAGAGGATATCGGACTAGTCCGGTTGTGATCGGACTTGTCTGATTTTGTGTGACTTGCGAAGTGTTTTGAGTACTAGTCCGCATTGGGGAGGACTAGTCCGATTCTAGTCAGAGAGGATATCGGACTAGTCCGATGGATATCGGACTTATCCGATCTTCTGCAAAAAAGATATCAGACTAGTCCGGTGTCTGTCGGACTAGTCCGGTCCTATGTAACTTTGTGCAATGTGTTTGTTTAAATGTGATTGAGATCTTGGGATGTGTTTTCTTAACAAACTCCATACACAATGATCTACTATTCTTCTTCCTTGAGCTCATTTCCACTTTGCTCCTCATTCTTCCTTCTTTTAGGTACTTTGCTCATTTTTCTATTAAAAACCTGCACTCATCTCAACAAAGAGGTTAGGATCCCAATTGCTTGTCATAAATCATCCAAAACCCACAAGGGAGTCCTAGATGCACTTTCGACTCCTTTGTGGATAGTGGAAATATTTCCTCACCAAAGCATTGTGCCTCTACTATTCCTACTCATTGAATATGGCTAGTATGTGGAGCTCGGTAAGGAAAGTAAGTAGGCATATTTGCATCACATATATTGCTAAGTAAAAAGAGTAAGCCTTAGGAGAATTCAACTCAAAACTTTTCGATTCAAGACTAGTGCATGTGTGATGGAGTGGAAGTGGATGTAGATACTTGAGATAACTCCTTTTTGGTGTAATCTCTCGTTCTTTTGCAGGGATGAAACATGGCTACTTTTGTTTTCTCTTTTTTTTTCTCATGCTTATGATGTAGGCATGCTTTTTGCTTTTTTTTTGAAGCCATGTCTTCTACTCCCTTTCTTTGCAATGAATTTTGAAGAGAGTGCTAAACATGAATAAAATGGAATTTCTCTTTTTGTTGTGGTATGGTAGATATGATGGACGTTTTGCTTACTTCTAGTGTAGAAGTATAGCATGTGCAAGTGAAGTCTTGAATTCAAAAAGAGTTGAATGATTTCTCACATAGGTCTATACTAGTTTGAACAGGCTCAATGTGAAAGCAAATAGCATATGCATAAGGTTTTTTCGATGTATGAACATCATATGGCTTTGGTAGGTATTTCCAATCAATTGAGGGAAACTTAAATCTTTTTAGAATTTCTCCAAAAATATAAGTTTTACTTTCAAACTAGGACTAGCGGCCCTATTACCAATTCTAGTCTTGCAACAACCTAGAATTAGATTAAGCTTTTGCTACCCACAACTTCCAAATTAAGGTAAAAGTATTTCAAACCAATGAAAGCAATATTCGGAGAGTAGCAAGTTGTAAACTAGAGACTTAGGAAAATAAAATAGAGCAACTATTCATCATTTCATCTATGTGAATTTTAAATCATTCTTGCCATATATCTTTATTTGATGAAAGCAATTCTAACCTATATATACATATATATATATATATATATATATATATATATATATTTAAATGCAAGGGGGATGATGGATTGATGGAAAATAACTATGCAATGGATGATTTGAAATAAAATGTAGTAGGTGTGATACAAGTTACCTCAAGTGGGGGTCCTCCCCCAAGCTTATTCTTGATCAAGGTCCGTGATAGGGGCTGAAACCCTAACGACGGAGGTAGGCCATGAGTTGGCCTATCCTTGTTGCAGCATGGATATGACAATGGAGGGTTGAGTGTTGATTGTTGTGTTGCCTCCCATTGACACCATGAGTGTGGTTGAATAGAGTGTTTCGGATGTTGATCGTCCGCACATCAGGGTCTCCATGTGTTGGGTGTGATTTGTCATTCCTTGGCTAGGATAATGATAACCCTTAGATCCAAAGGAATGACGTGCGCTCAACATACATTGAGTATGTTCGTCATTCTTTGGCCAAGGTGTATCATATCTTTTTGCCATAAGGGAGTGACATGTGCCCAACATGCATTGGGTATGATCAGTTGTTCCTTAGGTAAGGTACAACATACCTAGAACCAAAAAGGAATGACATGCACTCAACATGGGTTGAGTGTGATCTATTGTTCCTTGGCTAAGGCATGGCATACCTTCTAGCCACATAGGAACAACTTGCACCCAATATAAATTGGGTGTGATCTCGTCATTCCTTGGTCATGGTACATCATAACTCTTAGCCACATAGGAATAACTTGTACCCAATGATGGTGGCAAATCCCTTGATCTTTAATGAGTGCTTAAAATAGTTGAGAGCATAATGTTCTCACCCATTAGTGGCAGCTCATTAGTTGCTCATGGAGGGTTCCCATTTCAAATCTTTAGCCTTGTATAGTTATGATCGACCTTCGAGCATAATTTCCGATAGGTAGCAACCATCCTCATTTACTCCTTGGCCAAGAGATGTTGAAATGGGATCCTCTAGTGATCCCAACAATCAACTTCTTGAATGCCTGCATAGTAATATTACTCCTGCAAACTTCCTCTCTTGAACAGAGTGGGATGGTTAGTTCCCTAGACTTGTACAAATTAACGTTTGGGTTAGGTGACTGAACTTTCATTTGTACATACAGGGAAGAACAAAATCAAATATGCATTGGATCCAATGTCAAGTGTATCTATGACCAATGTGTTATTCATTAATAAGAGTGGAGCTTTATGGATAATTCATGTTGTATATTTTCTAAAGCTCCTACTCATAGCAATGCATGTGCTAGAAATACACTATATGGGGATCCCTATACCTTTTAAAGTTTCTAACCATCTTAGCTTTCAAGAGCAAATCATTTAGACCATGACAAACAAGATTCTCAATTTTATCCTCCTGAACTTCACTAGGAATTTGAAATTTAGTGACTCCTCCTAAAAATGTAATTCAATTTTAGAGCAAGGATATCAATTATTCCTAGGAGTTTGAAATCTAGTGACACCATATATGCATGAAGCTCAATTAAAATTATGGTTGTCACTATGCCCATGTTCCTATATGCAAATTCACCAATTAAGTCATGCCTAATAGTTTTGTTTTCTAAACCTCAACAAAAATAACTAAGTTTACAAAACAATTCTTAAAGGAATCTAGGTACTTGTTTCTGATTTTTCCAAGTAAGGTGGGATTTCCTTTTGGAGATCAAAAAGTCAATACCCACGCTTACTCTTGTGAGGATGCATGAGAATTGAATGATGAGGAAGTGTCAACTTTCCTCACAAATGCAAGCAAATACATTCAATTCTATGGCAAACCAAACAATCAAAAATTCTAAACTCATACCTCATTTGAAGAGCAGTTGGTGATGAAGGTCTTTGTGTGAGAAACTCACAACCTTGATTATTGGCGTAGGCTTGATGGTTGATGTCAAATGCAAAATTGAGGTTGGATTTGGCGATGGATTTGGTTCTGGCTCCTCCATTGGGTCATCCTCTTGAACATTTCTCTTCCTCAAACTCAAAATGAGTTCGAAGGAGAGAAGTGTTCTCAAATCCTCCCAATGGTGACTTGAGCTTGATGAAACCTTCCACTTTCTTGCCGAACCACCTCTTCACAATTTTGACCTAGATGCACTTTAATTTGGAACACACAAAACAACTCGAAAATGGGTTATGTTAGCCAAAAGCAAATTGAACCCAATTTTCAAATCGTCTTGCTCAGCTTGAAATAACTTGTAAATGCAATGAGGGTCAAAGCAAATCTTTTTGTTTTGAACTAGGAAGATAAATTCAAGTGGTCATGCACGTAGTTCATATACAATTAAATTTCTCCCCTAATTCAAATTTTATTTTTATGATGGTTGGAAATTTTACTTTCCAACATGCAAGTGTGGAATTTTAAACATGCAAATGCAAGGGTTGATGCAATTTGGAAAACAAATATGAGATAACTACCAATTAACCTATTGGCAAGGACTCACGGAATTTTTGAAGTCCAATGAGTAGGCCTTACCTCCGTTCTGTTCAGCGGGATGATTTGTTGTCCAATCCCGGAGTTGAACATGTGGATGATTTCTTCAGTTTTGACATGCCAAACTCATTTTGCTGTCATTTGGACATGTGGACCACATGGTGGCCCTAGCCTCTCCCCATTGTATTGATATAGACATGTTTTTGTAGCGACAGGTTCTCCCTCTTGAATGTATTCCTTCATGAGCATGGTGAGGCTTTGTCCTTCTTAGGGGTGCCACTCTGACCATATTGATATTCCATTGAATCAACTTATACCTTGATCATGGGTCAAAGGCTTCCTTGGGCATTATGACATGTGGACTCCACAATCAAACAAGAAACGCTTCATCCATAGTGTCACTTTCCCTAGGTTGAATGGGTTTGGTCGAAGTGTGGGAATCCCAACAAGTGATGTGGGGTATCTTGGACTTTGATTGCTCCTTAAGTTCTTGTCCTTGGCCAAGATCTTCATGTGAATGTTGTCTTGATTTCTGCTTGGCCAAGATACGTCAAGGTAGGCTAGTTGAACTTAAATCCCTTGGAAAGCCATAGCCTCCTTGAATACAAGGGTGATGTTAATTCCACCCTTTACCTCCTTGTGAATGGTACCCATTGGAGTTGTTGTTTGAAAAAAGTCCTCATGGGTCTCAGGGAAATAATTCCCATGTGTCCAATGATGACATGGATTTTCACAAATCATGTGAATACCCACGACATGGATTATCCAAACAAATCTCCAATGACTTTGATATTCATGACACCTCAATGGGAGGTGTAGTTCCATATCTAGCATATCCACCTTGTGAAGTGGTGTGCATGACAAGCTATGGGAACTTGAGCTTTCTTCAATCCACCCCTTGAGTGGAGACCTTCTTCTCATCCATCATGAATGAGAATAGGACTCCCTCAGCTCCAGCATGAATGTGGTCATGGATTGGTGGAGCCAACCCATGACACGAGTGTTGGATGAAGAGCCAGTTATCCACCCCATGGTGGAGGCAAACCAAGAAGAACTTCTTGGAGCCTTCCCCAAGCTTGGGTATGGATGACTTTGGCTCCTACTGAAAGCTGAAATTCTCCAACAAAAAGGCAATGGTGTTGCCTAGCAGACATTTGTTGAGGTACGCCTTAAATCATCTTACAGTTTAGCACTTGCGTCCTCGTTGGCCATCCCATACAATGGGTTGGCAAACACTACCCTATTTTCACACAAAGGAGAAAACAAACAAGGGTAATCCTGTCTAATAACTATTAGTACCTATAGCTTAATCACAAGTGATAGCTATCCTTCACTTCCTTTGCCTTCCCCGGCAACGGCGCCAGAAATGCTTGTTGACGGCTCTTAAGATATACTAACAAATCATCCCCGGCGACGGTGCCAGAAATGCTTGTTAGTATTTTTTAACACCACAGATCATCTCCGATAAAGAGATGAGATCCGCAAGCGCACGGAAGATACCGTTGTAGCATTTCACCCATGAGTATTCCCAAGGGTATCGTATTTATCACAAAGGAAGACAATGGAGTAATGTATATGCTACTCTTACGGTCAAGCTAGGGGATACTAATCAATTATCCGGACAGGGGGTAAGTTGAAAATAGGGGTAGTGTGACACGCACCTAGGCAATCTATTCTAAAGGGTAAAATGTGTCCTAGAGGGAGATTGGATTGAGAGTTAGAGGGTTGCTCCTACAATGCTCCTAATACATATACATAGCCTATGGTAGATAATAATGGTCATGTCAATGATGAATTCCTATGCAATGCTATTCAACACATCGGGCACGGGCTTACGCCTAGCATACTAGGGCGACTCCCGCCATGAGCCTGTGGCATAGCTGAACGTGGAGGATTACAAAGGACAGACAGGGCTGTCATCACCTACTGCCTACCTTTTCAATCCGTAGATCTACGAGACATCCAATGCTACTTAAATACCCTAGCATGATGCTAGCATACTAAGCAAATACCTTAGGAGCCATGGCACAAGCCATCCTAAGGCAATGACTAACCTAAACATCGTTGAACCAATGTTGAAGCATAGCATAAGTAATTCATATTAACATAATCATATCATAACTACATAGACTATAGTGGGGGTCTATAGTGTTTATGACCATAAGATGTGATCATGAGAGTGAAATCATAATGACTATACCTTCCACATACATGGACTCCACAATCAAACAAGAAACGCTTTGTCCAAGTATACATATAAAAGAAGGCTAAAGATAATATCTTTATTGAGCACAAAGTCACAAATACAAGAAGGAATACATAAGCAATACCTTTCCCAATGTGGAATTGGGAAGAGAGACTCCTTCTACTCCTTTCCCAATTTGGACTTGGGACTAGAGGCTCTCCCCTCTACATCCTAACGCCTCTAAGGACTATGGAAGATAGTGTATACAATAGAATGATGCCCAAGTGGTGTGTGTTGAAGTGAGGGGTAGGGGGTCCTATTTATACTACTGTTGAGGTTAGTTCCCGCCACCAAAAGTGCGTGAATCAGTCGCCATTGACTCCAGGGAGCCGGGAGGAGCCAACACGTGGAAGCTGACCGAGTTTGGTGCAAAGACCAGGTCGGCCGACCCCCTGGTTCGGCCGACCTGGTCATTGCACCGTTTCTCGTGTGCTTTCTCCAGGTGGCTGCCAGGTGGGTCCCATTGATGTATATGGGTGATACACCGTTGGATCTCCTTGGATACTTCTGTTTGTGGGCCATTTGATCCATGGGATGCCACGTTTCGTCGCCTGATTGGCTGGGATGATATTTTATAGGATTGGTCCCTCTACATTTCCTCATTTCCTGCATAAAATGATGCATACACATATTTCTCCAAGTCCAAGTGGAATTGGGTTAGATAGAAAGGTGATGTGTGCAAGAAATGACAAATCCTTCACATAATTGAGTTAAATTGATGGATGAAATTGGTATATAACAGCCATCAACAATGGGTCATTTGGGCAATGACTACCCAGAAACCCGTGAGGGTGCCTTATACGTAGCTAATAATGGAATCAACAATGGCTATCGTCCAGGAGGTCAAGGGTGGGGCGAACCATGCCCATTCTTTCAAGAAGGGTACAACAACAATGGCAACAATAGAAATCAACCCAACTTGAGAGAACTTGCCATTGGCCAATTGAAGATCAATGAGGCTATATCCAAGAAGTTGTCGGCCAATGATAAGACTCTAGAAAGCATTAATGCCAAGATTGAAGGATTATCCTTGGCCTTCAAGAATCAATTGAGTTTCAACAATATGTTAGAAACTCAGTTGGCTCAACTGGTAGCAGCTGTTCCTCCAATGGAGAATGGCAAAATGCCAGGACAGCCTGAACCTCCTATGGAAAGTGCCAACATGATTTCTCTACAAGAAGGCAACTGGCTGAAGGACCCCGAATGTCCTACAATCTCATACTCAATTAGGGCACACCACTTTGACAAGGCCCTTTGTGACCTTGGAGCAACTGTGAGTGTGATTCCCAAGGTGGTTTTCAACCAGCTGAACTTCACGGAACCCACTCCAACACCAATGCAGCTCCGACTAGCTGATTCCTCAGTTCGCTATCCGGCGGGTATCGCTGAAGATGTACCGGTGAAAATCTGAAACTACTTCATAACCGTTGATTTCGTTGTGCTCAAAATGGAGGTCGAGAAGGATACGCAACTCATTCTTGGGCGCCCGTTCCTAAGCACTGCAAAGGCTCGCATAGATGTGGGAGCTGGAGAAATCCACTTCCATATCAATGGCAAGGAGGAGAAGTTTAACTTCCACCCAAAGTTGGAGCAATGCTCCATGATCCATATGAAGTATGGACCGAATGTTAAACACATTCAGGAGGTCGAAATCACACCTCCAAAGGTGGACCCGCTCATTGCATTCATTAGAAATTTGATCTATGCGGAAAACCCATCTTATCGTCCACACCGACACCCTAAGAAGACAGAGAAGTCCAGGCCTCCCCAAAGGCCCATGTCCACCAAGCCGCCAAAGAAGGTATGGCGGAAGAAACAAGACAAACCGTCCAAGCCCATCCCTCCAGGCCCGAATATCAAGAAATGAAGAAGGAGGAATGTACAGCTCATCCAACGGTGGTGAGACCTAGCCAATAGGTTAAATTGGTAGTTATCCTTTCCTTTATTTTTCTTTTCTCTTTAGTTGGTTTTCCACATTTAGTTTGATTTTTCCCCACTGCATATTTGATTTTCTTAGTAAGATGAGAATCTTATATTCTCAACTATCATTTTTTCTATTTCGTTATTTTTCACAAAAAGAAAATTGTTGGGTTTTGAAAAAGGAGTTTTTATTTTTAAAACAATTTTCTGAGCTGGAAAAGTTGTTCACCAACGTGCTAGTTTCATAGCCGTTTGGGAGCCATCTGCCAAAAGGGGGAACTGGGGGGCCCACCTGTCAGGTTGGCCGACCCCCCTATTCGGCCGACTAGGGGAAAGAGCCATTTTGACTTTCTCTCCTCCAACGTATACATTTGGTTCCCTATCGACCATTGGGGATTGCACACTATAAATGGTGGCCGTGAGGAGCTCTTTTCCTCACTCTTCACCTCATTTCATGTCTCCCGAAAGTCACTCTTGCTCACATTTTTTTCTTGCTCTTCATTGAAGCACTCTAGCTCAAATTCCCAACTCAAAAAGATTTGCTTTTGTTTGCATTTGCAATTTGCTCTAAAGGTATCCAAGGGAAAATTCGTCAGGGTTTTGCTAACATCACCTCTTTCGAGTTTTTGCCTTGTTGTGTTCTTTTTTGTTGTGGCCATGAAAGGAATGAAGAGGTTGTTTGGAAAGACGAAGGAGGCTGCAAGCTCAAGCCATAGTGGAGACTCAAGTGCACGCCCCTCTTCCATTGCTACACCAAGTTCACGGAGGAGGAGTGTAGGAGAGGACACTCCCATGTGTGAGAGGAGCAACCCACACCAACTTCTTCACGACGACGACCTCGACATCCAAAGTGATGTTGAAGATCAAGCACACAAGCTCCTTCAAGATCGTGAGTTTTCTCATACAAAATCTTATGATCCGGATTTGGTCTCCAAAATAGGTATGGATTCCGAATTCTTTTCCATTTGGTGTGCACTAGTATGGGAAAACTTTGCTCACGTAGAGAAGAAAGTTTCACGCCTTCTCTCCATACAATTCCTTTGCACACTCAAAATAGGATTTGATTGTATTACTTTTAGACTATTTCAAAAATAATACAACATTCTATGGAAAGAATTAAGTGAAATCCTAGGCTTCCATAAATGTTGTTTGCTATATTTAGACACTTTGCCAAAGTTTAACAAACAAAGTAATAGCCACTTGCACAACCCTACTTTACGCTTCATGCATAGATGGGTGGCTATGACTATGTTTCCTAGAGGAGATGTAAGGATAATACGTGATGATGAGCTGAAAATTTTATTTGCCATGATTAAAAAGATAAAAGTTGCTCCAATATTCCCATGATGACAGAATGGTTAGATTACATTCCAAGGGTAGGGCCAATTGAATGCACTTCATTGATTACTCGAATTGCTACTATAGTAGGAGCACTAGAATATTCTTCATTTGCGTATATTGTAAATGAAAGAGAATTAATTGTTGAAGATTATTTAGTGCAAGGACATACCCTTAAGCATGATCAAGATGGCTCTTTGATATTTTATTATCCCGGCTTTGTCAATGAAATTCGGTAACCTTACCCGGATTATCATTTGTACAAATGTCGAAAGCTAACCATTGACCTCCTTCCCATCGAGGAAGCGGGAAGAAGTAATGTATCTGACAGAGTAACTAGAAGCCGTACAACGAGATCAGCTATGCCCCCGACAACCTCCATGGTCCATGAGTATAAAGAAGAAGAGAACCCAATGGGTGATGCACCCAGATGAACTCAACCTCCATTGTAAGAGACTGAAGGTTCGTCTCGGCATGGATGGCCAGGTGTCGCATGGGAGCCACCCTTATCCACTTCAAGCTCGAGCAGCTTGCCTCCATTGTCCATGAGAAGATGTCGTTCCTCTTCGGCTAGAAGTCATCATGACTATAGCCAAGGAATGACGGATCTCACTAGACGTATGGATGAGCTTGAAGTGAGAACGGGTGACATCTACAACACTCTCCAAGGGCATGTCCAAGATACCCAAGACTTGCAACAACACATGGACGCTCAATTCATCAACCTCAACTCCATGCTACAACAACAACAAGACGATCTCGCGGCATACTTCCGTCATCAATGGTTCAAACCTCGACACGGAGGTGAGTGAAGAACAAGGTTGGGGGAGGACCCCCCTTGAGGTAAATTGTATCACCCCCTTTGCATATTTATTTTCCATTAGATCATCATTTATCTAGCATATAAAAAATAATAATAAAATTTAGGATTGATTTGTTTTTCAATAAAATAAATGTTGTGCGGTAAGAATGGTTTGTAATTCACATAGATGAAATGATGAACAGTCGCTCTGTTTCAATTTCCTAAGTCCCTAGTTTACAACTTACTACTCTCCAACATATTGCTCTCATTGGCTAAAATTCTTTTGCCTTGATTTGGAAACTTTGGGTAGAAAAAGCTTAATCCATTCTAAGTTCTTGTGAGATATGATATAGTGATAGGGCTGCTATTCCTAGTTTGAAAGTGAAACTTAGATTTCCGGAGAAATTCTAAAAAGATTTAAGTTATTCTCATTTGATTGGAAATACCTACCAAAGTCATATGATATATTACATTGATAGACCTTATGCATTTGCTATTTGTCTTCACCTTGAGGTTTGTCAAACTAGTATAGAACTATGTAAGATTTCTTTCATTACTTTTTGAATTCAAGACTTCACTTGCACATGCTATACTTCTACACTAGAAGTAAGCAAATTCCCATCATACAAACATTCCACAATAAAAAGAGAAACTCCATATCATTCATGCTTTGCACTCTCTCCAAAATTTATTGCATAAAAAGAGAGTAGAAAACATGGCTACAAGAAAAAGAAAAAGAAAATGCATGCTTACATCGTAAGCGTGAGAAAAAAAGAGTAGCCATGTTTCATCCCTGCAAAATAAGAGAGTCCACTCAAAAAGGAGTCATCTCAAGATCCACATCCACTCCATCCCATCACACATGCACAAGTCTTGAATCGAATTGTTTTGAATTGATTTCTCCTAAGGCTTACTCTTTTGACTTAGCAATATTATGTGTTGCAAAAATGCCTACTATATTCCCTACCAAGCTCCACATACAAGCCTTATGTAGAGGTAGAATGAATTTATGCAAAATGCATTGGTGAGGATATATTTCCACTACACACAAAGGAGAGACTTGAGAGAATCAAATTTAGATACTTGAAATCTGAAAAAACTCTTTGGAATTTGAGTGGAACTTGACTTCTAGGGTATGTGTGCTCCATTTGATATTCTATCTTTCAACCACCCATGAATAGGAGAGCCCCATAATAACTTAAGATGGGTGAAGTACCATGCCAATTTTTGCAATATAGGTAGAGTATTTTGTTGTGCACATGGTACTTTTGAAAATAGAACATAGTAGAAACTCCTGATCAAAAACCTAAAGTCTTGACTTTGCTCAGGACGAGTAAAGGAAAAGCTTGGGAGAGTTTGTTGACAGCTGTTATATACCAATTTCACCCGTGAATATAATTCAATTATCTGAAGGAAATATCATTTCTTGCACGCGTCACCTTTCTATTTAACTCATTTCCACTTGCCCTTGGAGAAGGTAGTGCATGTAGGGATTTTATGTAGAAATGAAGTGAAACAAGGGGATGGATCCTATGAAATATTATTCTATCCAATTAGGCGATGCCATGTGGCACCACATGGATCAAATGGCCCACAAAAAGAAGTATCCGAGGCCATCCAACGGTGTAGCACCAATATCAGTCAATGGGACCCACCTGTCAGTCACATGTATGAAGAACTAGCCGTTTGGAGCGAGGACCAGGTCGGTCGACCCCCCTAGTCAGCCAACTAGGTCCTGACGCCTTTCCCTATCAAACGCCACGTGTTGGATCCTCCTGTCTTGAAGAGGTCATGGGTGACTGATTTGCGTGCTTTTGGTGGTGGGAACCGACCCTTCTCCAAGCTATAAATTGGACCTCTCACCCCTCACTTCAACACACACCACTTGAGTATTCATCCATTGTATCCACTACTCTCCATAGGTTTAGAGGAGTATAGGCTGTAGAGAGGAGAGTCTCTAGTCCATAGTCCAAGTAAGAGAGGGGTAGAAGGAGTCTCTTCCCAATTTCCAATTGGGAAAGGTATGTCTCCCATATTCCCATTTGTATTTCTGACTTTATTCTTAATAAAGATGTTATCTTTAGTCTTCCATTGTTCATATACTTGGATGAAGCATTTCTTCTTTGATTGTGGATTCCATGTATGTGGTAGGAGTAGTATTTATGAGTGTGCTATACTATTATCAATATATCATCATAAACACTATAAACCTCCACTATAGTCTAACTAGCTATGATATGATTATGTTAACATGAATCACTTATGCTATGAATTAACATTGGTTCAACAATGATTTAGTTCATTGCCTTAGGATGGCTTGAGCCTAGGCTCTTAAGGTAATTACTTATTATGCTAGCATGATGCTAGGATAGAGAGTAGCGTTGAATGTCTCGTATGAACACAAATTGAAGAGGTAGACAGTAGGTGGTGACAGCCCTATCCGTCCTTTGTAATCCTCCACGTTCGGCTATGCCACAGGCTCTTGGCGGGAGTTGTCCTAGTATTGCTAGGGGTAAACCCGTGCCCGATGTGTTAATCCACTTAGCATGAGAATTCATAATTAACATAATCATTAGTGACTAACTTAGGCTATGTATATGTGCATTAGAAGTATTGTAGGAGTATCTACCTAGTTCTTAGCCTAGACCCTATTTACCCCATCTATCCCCTTAGGATAGAATGCCCTTGTGTGTATCACACTACCTCAATTACCCTTTGTCCATCCTCTAGAGCCTTACCTAGGCACTACAAGAATCGGGCAAAGAAGTGTTAGGGAAACTATAATCGTCGGCCCCGATGACTTAAAGCATACTAACTTTATCGGCTTAGAAAAGCCGACATTTATACTGTTATGGCCGTCTGACTCACGACGATGGCCGACGGCTTTAACTATGGCCGTCGGTAATAGCTCTAGGGCCGATGGCTTTAACTATGGCCGTCTATTACAGATCCGGGGTCGACAGCCAAAGCGTGGGCCCCGTGCTCCAAAAAAACATTGTTTCCGCCAAATTATAAGACTGTCGGCTCCAACTCTAGGACCGACGGCCATAGCATGGGCCCCGCGCACCTAAGTTATAGTCATCGGTCGTAGCGCCGTGGCCGACGTCCATAAGGTGGGCCCCACAACCCTCAACTAAGATCGTCGGCTTGTGATAACCGATGACTTTAACCCCCTTACATCGCATACACAGGGGAAAAACACCTAACACTACATTTGCCCGCGCGCGTCGCTCGTGTCTCTTGCTCCGCCACCACCCGCGCCCCGCGTCGCCGCCCCTTTGCCGCCTCGTGCCTGAGTTGCTGCCCGGCTGCCGCCCACACCTCGCCGCCCCTCAGCCGCCCCGCGCCATGCCACCCAACACCCCATCGGCCGCCGCGCTCCTCCGCCGCTCTGCGGCCCGCGCGCCTCTGCCTCCGCCTCCACCTCTCCGATAATATTAAAATTTAAGCTTGTCTTTGCATTAGGTTTTTGAATTCCGATAAGTGTGGCATTAGGTTTTTAATTGATTAGTCTATGAATTGCTATATCATTACTTATGCAATTTTATATTGTGTTTTATCCATATATGTGTATGTTAACTTGATTATCATATATGCTAGTTATTAGGGTTCAATTATGTTTATTTGATTTTCTTTAGTGTTAATGTACTATATGTATATACAATGTTATCAAATCTAGGCGACTAGGATCGACTAGGCGATTAGTCGTCGACTAGGGCGATTAGTCGACCATAGTCGACCCCTAGTCGACCTCGTAAGATGTAAGGTGCTAACTTCTCCAATATCCTTTGTTCTTCAATCATAGTTCATATATTTATTATAATATGCTAACTTTGTATATTGTTGTACATGTAGTATATGAAGGATGTCAACATCTCCGATGATTTGCGACAGATCACGAATGGTCAATTGAAAGCTAGAGAATTTAGCCGATACAATATCAATGGATACCGTTTTCGAATGGCAAGTTTAGAAGCAAATCGCCCACTTGCAGCCACATCAAATAGTGGAGTGTGTATAATGGCTGCAGAGGGTAGTGGAGAAGTGAAGGAATACTATGGTGTTCTTCAAAAAATAATTGAGTACACATTTGGTGGTACGAAAGAACTGAAGCTGGTGTTTTTCGGCTGTCACTGGTTTGATCCAACATCGGGCACGCGAGTGGATGATTTTGGAATGGTGGAGGTCAACCACAACTCGTGCTATACAGCCCCTAACAACAATGTTGTACTTGCATATCAAGTGGAACAAGTATACCATTTAAGTTATCCTCATCCAAGTTTGAAAAATTGGTGGGTTGTATATAAAGTTAACCGTGAAGTGCACCCTCGTCGTTATGATGAGTACATAGACAATCAGGAAGACGATGATGGTGGTGTTTTTCAAGATGAAGTCGAGGAAGTACAAGATATTAGGATATCTTCTAGGACATGACTTGCAAAAATTGCTAGTACTACTCTATAGTTAATGTCTGAAGAATAAGTCGGCCCATCGAGAAAACGTCTTCGGCAATCTGAAAGGATTATTGAAAAGCAAAATAGAATTATTGAAGAAGAGAGTGAAGGACAAGAGTTTGAAGAAGAGATGGTAGAAGAAGAGAGACATGAAAATATTCATGCACGTGTGATAGAAGCATATTCAGATGCTGGTGATTTTTAGCAGGTTCTAATACTGGTGATTTGTAGTTCTTATTGTACACATTCTTTGAGATTTAATTTTTTATTGCGTACATCTTTTTGTCTTTATCATTTATTGTTTATTGTTTAATAATCTTTTATACTAATCATCATTTTAAAATTCGTGCAGATGTGGAAGCATTTCAAAAATGGAGAGAAGCGCAGTGATGATACTTCTTCCTCCGCGTCTCACCATAGTAGTGGTTCGGTTCACACAACCTTGTTTTAGGTACTTTTTTTCTAAACACTTCAATATCATAATAATCTACTTACTATTTGTTATATGTTTATTTGCGTTTGTAGGGCATGACCGTGAGTGCAGATAGACAGAGACAGCTTATGAGGTGTGTGACAGAGCAGGCATCAAGCCAGCTAGCACCAGGCTCAGGAGGAGGCTTAGGTGTGTACGCGGAGGAGGCTCGGGAGCAGGGAGGAGGCTTAGAAGCAGGCACAATGGAGGAGGATTAGGAGCATGGAGTAGGCTCAGGAGCAGAGATGGCTCTAGCGCAGGCCTTTGGGTCGTCTTCTGAGGGTGGACAGGATGGTACTAAGGGTGGACAGGGTGGTACTGAGGGTGAAGAGAGCGGTGAAGAGAAAGATGATCCGAAACGAGATGCAAGGTTGACAAGATTGGCAGAGTTACAAGAGGCAGCAGAGGGGCAGATTGATCGATGCCCTTATAGGTATTTTTTTGAATTATTTGATATGCTATCTTATACATTTGGTTTTCTTATTAACTAACTAATGTTATTTGTACAGGCTGCAGAGGCACTTTTATGTACTCCAAGTAAAACTCCCAATATGCGGGCGGTTATAGGGCCAAGGGTACTAGGTGCTGGATCGAGATTGGTTGGGATGGCAGGGGGCATCGATGTTGTGTAGACATAGAGTTGGGAAATGCCATTCGGGTTTGCTTTCCAAGGATGGTTCTTGCGGGCGGTCAACTAATTACCGTGCATAATTGGGATCACTATTCCCTGAAACCATATGGCACTACGGGTACTTGTCACGACAAAGTTTGGGAGATTTTTTGGGTAATTTTGTCTTCATTGTTTAAAATATGTTACATCTTACTTTGGTTGATACTAATTGTTGGTTTTATGCAGAGTATATTTAAATTGGAGGAAGGTGTTGTTCCAGCATATGCGAGGTCTGTTTTTGAGACGTCAGCGAGAAAGCTCACGAAGGGATCCTTCTCTGATGCATGGATCAAGGCTGTGACCGTGTACTACAAGACCAGGTTGTGTCAGCCCATGACAAAGAAGTGAGCAACTACAATTTATCTGCAGAAGCATGAGTACATGGAGAGTAGTGTGGATTGGATATATGTAGAGCCGACATATGGGAAGGGCGATGCGAATATTAGGCATCGAAGGAGTTCAAAAATATTTTGAAGAGAAACCGAAGCAACAGGAAGAGCAAGCCTGGACTACAACATTATGGGGCAAATGGACATGTGCGGATGGCACAACGAATGGTATGAACTATTACAATCACTTTTAAATTGCTTCAAAAAATTGCATTGATTGAACTAATGTTGTATTTTGATGTTGCAGGAAGCTGAAACTGGTGTCGCTCCTTCTTTTATCGAGGTTTACCTTAGGGGGCACAGAGGCACAGATCCGGCATGCCCAACGCAGTTGTGTCACGAGGCGACAACACAAAAAGTGGTAAGTGTGTTGAGTGCTCTCTATCTATGAACTTAATCTATCTTTTATGACATCCACTCGTGAACTGAATTTATTCTTGCACACAAAATATGTTGAGTGTCTCAAGAAAAGGCATGGAGTTGATGTAGATTATCTAAGAGCGCCGTTGGATGTGGGTTCGATGTACGAAGCCGGCGGAGGCGTACCACATGGGAGGTATGTGTAAAGATAATGATTTTTAAAGGTTAATTACCGTCGATTCATCACATTTGTGTTTTTTGTAGACTTGGATTAGGCGACAGTTATGTGGACTGTGACGCTTATGTGGGACGACGGTCTTCTACTTCCAGTTCGAGTCGATCCCGTGTTGCAGATGAGGAATTGAAAGAAAAATTAAGACAATATGAGGATAAAGTGGATTAGCAACAACAACAAATACAGATGCAGCACCAGATGCAGATGCAGCAGTAGATGCATTATTTATATATGGCACATGTAACTTGTAATCTTAACAATTGAATAGTTTATTCATTTACAAACTGTTTCTACTTAAGATTTCATGAATAATTTCCTTCGTGTAGTTCTTGGGTCAAGGCAACACTGGAACTCAGTTCAATATGCCACAACAACCTCAGTTCGAGATGATGTCGCCGGTAAACTCCTGTTTTAATTAAGTTGGTATACTTATTACCATATTTGTGTTAAAGTCAGTAACTGAATATTCTTACCTTTTGCAGTTCTTCCCTCAAGGTGGCTTTGGATTGCAGTTTGGTATGCCTCATTCGATGCAACCCGGACAACAAGTTGACTCTTCTTCACAGGTATAACCGTATTTCTTATTAACTCGACTTATAGTACGAAATACTAATCATATTTGTCTTAGGTTTACCAGAGTGGTCAAGCCTATCCTACACATCAGGGATTCATGTCAACGTTGGCCCCTGGATTGCAGCCTTATCCAGGTGTTCTCCCATCGTTGCCCTTCGCTTCGGGGCATAGTCAACCATCAACACCTCCGGGCGTCACAGCGGTATGATTACTAAATCATTAGGTCCAATGAAAGCATAGCTTAATTTGAACAATACTTAGTGACTTATTCAATTACATAGTTTGTAATACCTTTAAGTCAATTACACATGTGAGTTGGGCATTTGTGAATTTTAGAAAGATTGAGACATATAAATTGTAACTAATAATACAAAGTTAACTTTATTTGTTTCTCGTAGGGTTCTACTCCTGGTTGCGATGATTTCCTCAATTTGAACGCCGGAGGTGCAAGTGGTGGAGGTTCGAACAATGACATGGAAGCAGATTAATCTTCACAATGGTCCTTTGGAGTAATTTGGATGTGAGCTTGTTGTTATATCAAAGTTAGTTATTGTATGACTATGTGAACTCGTTGTTTTATTGTGTTTTGCTTATGACTATGGCTTGTATGCAGTGTTTGCACTGTCGTTTTATTTGCTGCTGTTTGAACTTGTGTTGAATGTTAAACTTGTGTTGAATAGCTTGTATATGTTGAACTTGTGGCCTGTATGGCCTGGAGGGCTCCACACCGGGGGACGAAGTGAAAGCAGATGTGGTATTAAAAAAAGCCACTAGGGCCGTCGGTGTGGGCCAAGCCAACGGTCATAACTCCATATGTCCATCGTTTTGGCGCCCAGACCGACGGCTATATGGCCCTTCAGGCGCACACATGTCCATCGTATGGCCTTCGGTACTCTCAGAGGGCCAACGGTTCTATGTGCATTAAAGACGTCGGGTCCCTCTAGCCGATGTCTTTATGGCGTTATCACCGTCGGTGTGGCTAGGCCGATGGTCTTAGTTTGTTTTCAAACTAGAGACGTCGGTAGCGGGTGCCCGATGGCTTTAATGGCCTAAAGTTGTCGGCACCGACAGCTATAGGGCCTCAAGAACGTCGAGCAACAGTCTATGGCTATGGCCGTCGGTAGGCCGACGTACTTACTCTAAACTCGTCGATTACTGTAGCATACTGATGGCGATAAGGCCGACATTTCTTTGCACGTTTCCTGTAGTGAGGTCAACCTAGTCTTTCCACTCGATGATTGTTTTACTTCCATCTAGCCTTCCTTTGGGAGAATATAAATGACACCCTTTGGGAATACTCTTAGAGGGGAAATGCTACATGAATAGTTTCCGTGCGCTTGCGGATTTACATGTCTAATATAAAACCTACCAACAAGCATTTCTAGCATCCCTTCTAGGGATGAATTGTTAGTGGTACGTAGGAAATATCAACAAGTTTCCAGCATGTAGAGTTTCATGCCTTAGGTGAGACGGTTAAGTCTTGCTGAGCGTCAAGCTCACGGTTGCTCTATTGTTGTTTTTGCAGGTATTATTAGCTTATGCTTATGTTGTGGTTGGCCGTGAGACCTCGAGCTTGTCGAGATGTATCTCTCACGGAAACCTTGCCGCTGCTCTCTTCTTCGTGTTGCTAGTGAGAAGCGTCCGCGGGCATGGACGGCTTCTCTTGTGCATAGTTAGTTGAGAGTGTGAGTATGTAACATTCCGCTGCGTAGTATATTATATTGTAAAAGAGAATCATCTTGTGAAATAAAATATTTGTGTTTGTTATTTTGTGTGGCTTTTCTTGGGTGCTGTTGGGTGCCGCATCGTACAACACCACCCAATGCGATTTCTGGAACGTTTGGACCCCGGTTGCCACACTAGTGAGACGTTTAACTTAACAGACTCTATTGAACACTAGTATATTGAACAAGGAAAATGAAATACGCTTTTGTGAGTAGCTTTAAAATCTGGTGGGGTAACCCAACTAGAAATTCCTATCAAATCTCAAAGACCCATGGCTGCCAAGACAGGTGGTGCTGAAACATTTCGTACCAAATATGGAGAGTGGAAGCAAAAGGAGGCTTAGTTATAAGTGTACTTGTTCTACTACCTCCTGGGTATGTGAGAAGAAGAGTAGCCTACGCACGCTCCTCCTCCTCCTCACTTATGTCACCATGCCTCGACATGCATGCACACGCGTATTCGTATGAATTCAAGCCTCAAGCTGAGCCTAACTTCTATATTTACTGCAGAAAATATCAGATTGGGTTTGCGCTTCTACGCAGATCGAGTTGTATGCGGACGCGTCTACAACCGCCCAATTCGGTTCGGATCCGACCAGATCAGTACCTTCTTATGTTTAGAATCAGTACATATAAAGATATTGTATCCAGATCGAACTCTTGGTGCGGTTCTATATATATCACACTTGCATGCAAGATTAGCATACCATGAACAAATCAATCAATTTCTCGTTTCTTGTGTTTCCATCGTAGTTTACTCAATCCAAAATATCGGCGTGCACTGACATTCGGAAGAGCATATCTCTGAAGCCGCTCGTCCTTGCAATCCTGCACTGGGGGAGGGCGAATAAGGTTTTTGTGAAACGCTCCACGCGATTGCTAGCATCCAGATCAAGCGCCACTGCCCACCGCTGTTGTTGTCAACATCTACTGCGGCTAGTCTTCGTGAACCCTGCAGAAACACCTATACCAATTCATCTGGCTACGAATTGGTACTTGCAATCTGATGAAGTTTGAATATGTTTTTACGATATACCGATCATGTTTCTGCACGTATTGACAATTATTTTAATAACGAGTTTCTTTCCAGAAATTATCAGTAAATTGCCTATTCTTCTAACACGTTGATGATGCTGGAAATCAAGTGAAACGAAGTGAAAAATAAGGTTTTTCATATAGCTGGCACCGAAACCTTGCACCCGAACTCGTGACATGAAAAATAGCAAAAACATGAAGTTTTTACTAGTGTAAACACAGACTAGGATGGTAAGGTTCAACCAAAAGATCACAAGAAGATCGCATGATCTTTTCAACCAAAAATCAGAGGTTTTGATGTGAAAACACAAGTAACGTGCGGATGAACTGGCCAAGATGATCTGATGAAAAAAAGCATGTAAGCAAGCAAGTTGAACATATGAACTCTGTTAAAACTGGAGATGATCTAGGAGCAAGAACTCAGCGCAAAAAGCTCGACCCAAATACAAACTTTCTTGTTTATTCTTACACAAAACACAAATATGGCTTGTCGAGATAGCTCTCACGTGCAACTCGGTCCCTTCTACTTATATTGATCCCTGAGGCCAAAACGTAACAGGCTGGGACACCAAAACCTAACTTCAACTCCTCTTGGGTGTAGCCACCTTGAGTCACAAACCCTACAAACTCTTTTGGACAAGTTCTAGATACATAAGAACTCAATCTAGACAAAACCAGCCTCAAGTCTGAAACAAACATGAACTCTATCTGGACACATGTTGGAACCCTATATGGACACATGTACAAATCCTATATGGACATAGTTCCATACAAGTCCAACTTGAGCACAAGTCGGGACCTACCCGGAATCAACTCTTTTCACGTCAGAATGTGCTGGAATTGATAGAAAGCATAGCACCTTTGAGATAAAATTAATTCTTAAAGTCACAACAGTACGCATGATGGATAATCGACAAAACAGAAGCAGTAACATGCAAACAAAACAGATTATATCTATCACATTCATGTGTGAGATGCTCATCATTACTCACAGAGGAGACGTATCCAGCTTGAAAGATGAGAAGCTGTAAGCATGATGAATACCGTATAATGATGTAGAACGTCAAGCGAGCAGTCACGCGTACGCTTCCCAAAAACCTGGTTCGCCCCAACACGTGCAGGTTCTTTAGCGGGACATGGTTTCGGAGACACTGCTCTCCCGCACGTCGATGACACAGCGACGAGAGGGATGGACTAGTCTGAAGCAGACGCTCAACACTGTGATCTAGCAAGTTTGTTCACCTCTCTCATTCAGAATGAAGGTTCTCATTCTATGTATAGTAATAGACTCTTGTAACTGAAGGAAATAAGTTTGCAGTAAAGCAACACATTAAGCTCTAATAACTGAATGCAATAAACTTCAGTATTTGCAGCATAATTAGACTGCATCAGTTACTACACACTATTATCCTCCAGAAACTGACTCATAACATGCTATGAACTGCAAAAACTTAAAGCCGTATTCGTGTCAGTCTTCTCAAAAGAAGGAGAGAAGAATTTTAGCATGTCAGTCGCCACGTCGCAAGTCACAAGTCACACGTTAACTCACGCGAAAATACGCGAATATGCGCACACGCGTGCGTGTAATTTGTTTGTGACTCTAGCCCACTCTCGTCTCACATATTCCAAACATAGAAAATAGCTTCCCTTATTAATAAGTGATACTCTCCTCAAATATTCAATGTGAGATAAATGCCTCCTTTATAGCTTTTGGAATATAATAGATAGTAATTGGGCTCATGGCCCAAATATTCCAACAATCCACACCAAATTCTAAAAGCATAACTGACATTATTTTTCATATGTGCACATTGTTATTTGATATATTAGTTTAGCGATGGAGACCTTAAGTTGAACATACATCTTGATCTAAAAAATCTGCGAACCCACAACTACACAATGGACTATGCCATGAATTTGTAGTTTTTGCGCGAGGTGGTTTCATTTAAAGACCAAACTGATAATAGGTGCCTATTAGGCCAGTCCTCGGGTGTTGCCTATAAGTCATACTCCTGTGTCTCTTTCATGAGTCTTATAGAGAGTTCTCGCGTCTCACCGACTGTGACCAACAGCCAACTCATATAGGTGTTTTTATACAAGAATACTATGTAAGACAGTATATTGCACTATAGCCTCCGAACACATTAATACTTGAAGTCAGCCTTCCATACAGTATGGAGAGTATTGCACCTTCACTAGAGAGGGTACTATATAGATGTGTACTCTCCTAATTATACATACATCTTGTTCTGGCTAAATCCTAATCTACGGGATCTTCAATCGCATGGGTTTTGGTTACCGCTCTGTATAACTCATGTGGGACTCAATCCGATCTCATTTGATGCACTATCTATCACATTTTTTGATAGACCTTTTGTAAATGGATCTGCCACATTCTTAGCCATTTGAATATTATCAATGGCTATCACTTCGGAGTTTCTCAATTTTCTGGTAGAATTTAACCTACTCTTCACATGTCTTGACGATTTAATATTATCATTTGCACTATACACCTTTGCAAGAACTGTTTGATTATCATAGTACATAAGGATTGGTGGAATTGATTTTGCTACCACTGGTAAGTCCATCAAGAGTTCCTTCAACCACTCTACTTCTATAGAGGTTGTATCTAATGTTGTAAGCTCTGCGTCCATGGTTGACCTTGTTAAAATGGTTTGTTTACATGACCTCCATGAAACAGTAGCTCCTCCAAGAGTAATGACATAAAAACTTGCTGCCTTTATCTTATCAACATCAGAAATCCAATTGCAATTACTATAACCTCCAATACTTTAGGGTCTCCTGTATATTGAAGTCCATAACTCATTGTACCACACAAGTAGCGCATAACTCGCTCAAGCGTGCGCCAATGATCATCTCCTGGGTTAGCAGTAAACCGGCTCAATTTGCTAACAGCGAAGGAAATCTCAAGTCGAGTAGTACCAGGTAGGTACATGAGTAAACCAAATATCTGAAAGTATCTTAGCTAGTCTCTTCCTAATCCTTTTTTTCTGAATAATTATACTAGGACCATATGGTGTTGGTGAAGGCTTGCTGTCCATATAGTCAAAACGACTCAAAACGTCCTGAACATAATGGGATTGCAAGAGCGTGATATCATTCTCACTTTTTATCAGCTTGATGTTTAAGATAATATCAGCCTCCACAAGATCTTCCATATCAAAATTTTTGAATAGAAACGATTTTACTTCATTTATCACGTCAATATCTGTTCCAAAAATTAATATGTCATCGATGTATAATAATCTTTTGCCCCCACCATATCGATAATATACACATTATCAGCCTCATTGACAACAAAGGCTATTTTTGTCATGATACTATTCCATTTTCCATGCCACTGCTTTGGTACCTGTTTAAGACCATATAAAGACTTCTTTATCTTACACACCTTACTCTCCTGACTGGGTATGATAAATCCTTTTGGTTGATCCATATAGATATCCTCATCCAACTCTCCATTAATGAATGTCGTCTTCTCATCCATTTGATGGATTAGAAGACCATATGAGGAAGCCAAAGAAAGAAGTACCCATGTTGCAAGATGAGGAGCTGAACGTGTGATGAAGACCATATAATGATGTAGAACGTCACACCCGAGCAGTCGCGTGTACGCTTCCTGAAAACCTAATGTGCGCCCACCCGTGTCGGTTCTTCAGCGGGACGTGGTTTCAGAGACACTACTCTCCGCACGTCGGTGACACACTGAAAAGAGGGATGGACTAGTCTGAAGCAGATGCTCAACATTTTGGACTAGCGAGTCTGTTCACCTCTCTCATACAGAATGAAGGTTCTCATTCTGTATATAGTGATAAACTCTAGTAATCAAAGCATAATTATGCAGTAATGCAGCACAAATTAAGCTATAGTAACTCAATGGAGTAACATCAGTATTTTGTAAAAGCTCTAATTTCATAGTACAAAGTTCAGAGAGAAGAATTAAAAATGTGAAGGGGAAAAATAAATTGAAAGGGTAATTTAAAATTCAAACCAATTTAAACTTCAATAGAGGGAAATAAAAAATTCAAAATAGCTCAGGTTCAAACCTTGACAAAATAACAATTTGAATTCACCATTAGCTTCCAAATATTCCAAATAGCACCCCTGTAAATTTCATAAAATTAGGAGCACATTTTCAATTTAATTCAATGGGTACATTGAATTCCATTCAAATTTAAATTTGAATTCTACTGAAACTTGTCCAAATTTGAAATCCAATTCCAGAATCTGAATCTACACCATTGATTTAGCTTCTCCAAAAAAATCTAGAATTTTTGGACAATTGTTGGTGGGTGAATTGAATGGAACAGAGAAGGGACGAGGATGGGAGCTGTGGGACCCACTGGTTAGCCTCTCTAATTCGTTGAACCGACGCTGGACTCTGTTTCCCCGCCGATTGATGCCTCCACCGCGCGCCAGCCCGACACCCATCCATGCAAGCAGCTTGGTTTCATCCAGGGTGGGATTTATACTCCTCTCACCGTGTACCATCGTCCATAATCATCCCCCACGCCACCGTCGCTCCTCTGCTCGCCGCAAAAATAGAACAGCGCTGCTTCGTCGTCGCTCGACTTTGCCAGCCAAACGAATCAAGGTTTCACCGTGGTCCCAAGAGCAAAAGGTGGCGCAACCCTGTGCTCTTACTTCCCATCCCCTCACTTGCTTGATTCCCAGCTTATCGGCTTGGTATTTTGAAGCTTCGTCGCCACCGTTTAGGTTGGAGCCCGATGACCGCCTCTGTCTCTCCATCACACCGGTGTTACATGCCTTGTTTCGAGCTGCTCCCAGATGCAAATGGGACTGCCAAGACACCTCCTTCCTCACGGTAAAAGTCGTTCTTTGTTTCATCCATTATCAAATGAGTATCATTCATTTTTCTCTCAGCTCAAGTATACATTCGAGCTAGGTCATCGATGCAATTCCATTTCTATGCTCAAATATTGTCTAATCCCATTAAGGGATATCTTCTACATGTCTGAGTGCATCACCTAGATCAAGAAACGATGAAAATAATTGACTACATCCGGAGTATTTGGAGTTTTTCATGGCGTCTTTGAAAAGCGACGTGGTTCACCGTCGAAGACAACTTTGCCTACTATCCCGCCCCTGTTCCACCCCATATTCGTCTTCCTCATGCTCCCAGGAATCTCCCAAACCTTTTTCTGATGTGTTTGCACCATTTCTGAGGAATCCCGACATAACCGAAACCCTAGTTGCCACCGCCGTCGCACACGAGTTTCCGACCATCGCTGGCGTTCGACAATCTCCCCATCGTGCTCAGCACCCTGGAAAATGGTTAGGCGGTGACTTTCGGGGTAAAGGATGTCTGGGAGAGGGGAGTCGGCGAGCTCACCGGCACAGCGCCGACGCAGCCGAACCGCCATCCCAAGGTTGAAGACAACCCGGGCGGGGCCTACCCGTCAGCTTAATAGATGGGCAGTGGGATCAGCTGTGGCCTACGAATCTAGTGCAGCTGCGCGGGTGAACCCTATGGCCCATATGTGGCCCAGATGCAATTGGGTCATTTTAAACAGCGGGACCCAATGGATTCATTCAAATGTTTTCCTTTTACAAATAATTCCAGATTTCATTTAAACTTCTAAATTCAATTACTCCTAGTAGATTTGCTCAAATAATTCCAAATAAATTTTGGTAGACTCAACTTTGCGGTGTTGCAATTTGTCGGACCTGACTTCCAGAATTTTCATAATTAATTCCTTTGAGCTAACTGCTTGGGAAATTAATTACCCCTGTTCTGTTAGTTGGAAAATTCTGAATTTTTGGTCAGGACACTCTTAAAAATACAATTGATCTCCAGTATTCAAGTTCATTGGACTTCATTTACTGGGTGGATCAGTGTTTCAAAAGTCTATGTTGTTTAAAAATTGTGAAATGTACAGAAACCATTTCAGGATTTCCCAAAATTTTAAAATCAATTTCTCCCTGTAGGAAGTTCGGAAAATTATGAAACAAATTTAACTAGAACCAGTGAAACCTCCTATGCCATAATAACCTACTGGTAGCCATGACAAATCTCCAGATTTAGTATCAAAATTCAGAGAAGCCTTTTAGTTGTTTAAATTTTAGAGACAACAAGCTTCCTTGAACATCTCCAAATTTTGGTCCATATCTCCCTCATAGAACCTAGTATCCACCACAAAAATTCCAAAGCCAATTAAAATCATTTACATACCTGATCGGTATTTAGAAATTCTTTTATAAAGTTTCAATATCACTCATGTACTATATATATTGCATATCATATAGTGACCGAGATTGAGGAGGAGCCGGAGCCCTTGGAGAGTATACTACCAGAAGCTAATTTCCCGTCTGGCTCACAGCTAGGCAAGCCCCGGTTTGCATTTAAGTGCTATTTCAAAGTTTCTATTTGTATCATTTATGTCTAGGATGAATTTTGTACATTAGGGCTAAGGTGCTTGTTACTCCACTCGCATAACCCACAAATCCCATGGAGTATTGGGTAGGTATACAGCTTGACGAGTAGAAAATGCCATGCTAATGTTTTGATGAATCCGGTAGAAGTCGAGTAGTTGGAATCTACTCGCGAGATAGGATTTTATCACATAGGAAACATTTGATCAAAGAATGATTTTGGAATATAAATTTGAGACCGAGTAGCGGGTAGGATGCAGCGAGACGTGGTGTCACGTGCGTAGCCCTGCTTGTGTCGATTGAGGACCGATCCGTGTGCGGCCCTGCTGGACAAGTTTGAACAGTACCAGATGCATACTGGGCATATGGAACCCAGGAAACTGATGTAACTTGATAACTTGGATGTTGAGGCATAGCCCACTGTAGATAGGGGTGGGATGAGGGCAGCAATGTGTAAATCGGCCGGTGGGCAAAGACACGGTCCATGCAGGGACATTATGCCCGCGGTGGTGGGACCGGTTCGACGTTTTAGTTTCTTGTGAAAGGTTGCTGCGTATGATGTGGTGATGAGCATGGCACGCTCCTGATGCACGAGTGTACATGATGTGTTATTCGGGTGTCCACCGTCCCTCGCGGTTATTTGAGTACCACTTGTTCATTGCGCTGTGACGTAGTAAATACTGAAGAAGCCAGGAGAATATGAAGTATTGAAATATAATTGCTTTGTAACTATGACTGCTCTCCAATATGCGCACTAAAGTTACTGCTATTAAACTTGTAGGCTGATGTTAATAACTTGAAAATTAAGGATCAACATGTAGGCGAGTCATTTACTGCTATATCTATTCCTATGTTAAGTATCCCTACATGTAGAGTTCCATGTTTAGGTGAGACAATTAAGTCTTGTTGAGCCTTCGTGCTCATGGTTGCTATATTAAGTTTTTTGCAGGTGAGACGTATGAGAAAGGGCCTGAAGATGAGGCGATGCCCCATCGGGGTATACCGTCGTGTGAGAGCCCTGCATGCCGCTGTGATTGTTGTGTGCTGCTAGTGTGTAGCGTCTCCGGGCTGGACAGCTGCACTTTTGCATCGCTAGGCTGAGATTTTAGCTATGAATATTAATTCTACTGTATATTAAGTATTGTAAAAGACTTTTGCTGTTTCTATAAATAAAAATTTGTATTTTGTCGTATTCTTTTCGTGTGTGCTGTTGGGTACCGCATCACACGGCACCACCCTCTGCGATTCCTGGAATGTGTGGACTCGGTCCTCACAGCCTGGTATCAGAGCCGCATTGGGAATAGCACACTCGAAAAGAGCCTATTTTGAAAACTTAGAAGTAGTCAAGTGAGGATTAGTTACAATGCTCACATAAGGTCTATTATAGTATTAGTTACTTAAGGTGGCAAGCTAACTTATGTGTTATTAAATTCTGTAACGATGCTCTGACCTCAGGAAAGAGGTAAGGTACGCCACAGCAAGTGGATCAATTGCGGTAAGCTAACCATGCGAGAGGTAGCATGTGATTGTTTCCGTGGCTTGGCACAGAAATGTCAATATGAGTCTCTGAAACTTCCCATGTTTCTGAGAACATATGACACGCGGTACCCAGCGTGCTACAAAATTAGTGGGAGCCCCCGTCAGGTGGGACATAACCCGATGCGCCCCTACTAGTGCAGCACTATGCAAAGACGTGGGACCCTGTCGGGTGGTAGAAAACCCGGTCATGTACCTCGAGACGTGGCTTAGCTCGGGGCGGCCCGTATGGAATGATACGGGACGAATTCTTTTACTTTCACATATATTATTATGAATTGATCACAAGTGCAGGCTGTGCCGTACGACACCATATGATTGATCTATCATTTGTGTGTAGTTGCAGGACAACCACGCTTTAAGTAGCCCGAGTTGAAAATGTTTGCGCGTGAACATCATTAGTGCCACCGTTGAGACGTATGCCGGAATACCGGCTTAGGATTTTCTTTGGTGAGGGCGTAGTACCGGCATTGCATTCGAGTTTTATCAGACACGTCGACGACGATATACGTGCTGGAGGTCTGACTTGACAATAAGTAAAAACTTTCCAACTTAGGACTATGTTTGAATTTGTAATCTCTGTTTTGGAGCGTGCTTGTCAGATTTACAATTAATCATGTGGTCACTGCAGTATCCAGACCTATGATTTGGGAACCCGAGGAAGTCCTCCATAAGTTTCATTTTCAGCTCCAAGGAAAATTTCAAGATTTAAAACTTGAAAACTTCATTTGAACTTAAATTGCCCAATCCCTGGATCAAATTGTGAACGGGACAGAAATTGACTAAGTTTGGAATAGCATAACTTCTTTTATAAATCACACCTGAAGGTTTACCATACATGGATGGAAAGTGTAGAGTGATGAGGACATCTCTCCTTTGCATACAATGCAAGGACCGATCACTAGAGCATGTGCACGACAATTGGATCTCCATGTACGTTCTAACCTTGTCAATTGTTTTTCAGAACTTACGCTTGTTTCCATGCATGTTTTATTCATTAGGAACAATAGAAATTACCAGAAATGGCTTGGAGGAGTCCAAGGAATCAAGAAGGAGGAGATAGGACGTGCACACCAAGGAGGAACCCAAGTACAACTCGACTTCGACTCCACCTCGGGTTCCAGGAGCTGTCTTCACCAAAACTGACGTCCCGGACACATACAGAGTCGGATTTGGACGTTCTATATATGGTTGGAACCGTGATTTCATAAAGCTTCCAATGGAACCAGCCCCACCTCAAAATTCCTTATAAGTTTACGGGAATCAGCAAAACAAGTGGGCGTACAGAATCTGTCCGGTGCTGCGCCACCGTCTTTTGGGCTGCTGGCCCGTGTATCGTGTGGAAGCCCGTTAGGGTTGCATCCAGGGGTCTTGCACGCCCCTAAACTCCTTTTTATACAGAAGCCGTCACCACAGTAGGGTTGGGTTTTTCATAGATACAATCTGTCATTGAACAGTATCGACGATCATCGGTTGTGAGACCCCAAATTCGTGATCAATTCAGTTTTGATTGCAACTTCTCTGTTCTTGCTTGTGTTCTTAATTGCGCTTGCAGGGATAAGCCTTCGTGGCGAGGTCATTCGTGTGACACGGGTGATAACCAACGGAGCAGTGGTGTAGTGATTGCGGGGTTTCGTTCGTTTGGAGCCTTGAATCATGAATGTCAAGATCTCTACCCAATCAAGTTTACCATACCTCTCAGAAGATCGCGACTCATCCTCCTATCAATTCGTATCAATTTCCAGGTTCACCGTGGTATATACTTGTGTGATTTATTTTGTTTCAGTCCTATCGTCCACAAAAAGCCACAAAAAGTTTTTACTTTCCCTGACCTACAACCCCCGCTCAGCCTTTTGCACAATTTAGTTTCGGAGTCTGTAGTTCTGAGTTCGTGTCCTAGGTTGAGTCTGGTTGCTGGTTTAGATTTGTTTTGGTTCAGTTTTGTTTCTTCAATCCGCTGCCATCTACAAAAAACCAATCTACAAAAAAATTACATCCATCGATTCGTTTCTCTTGCAGTTTCCAGCACCACCAAACCCTGATTCGGGGTATCCTCCTTAAAACGAGCATAACTTTTCGCTTGGAACTCCGATTGAGCCGCACTTTTTTCCCGGAAAGGTCTCGAAAAGTTCCACATACGATACACTAGCTATGCCAGTCGCGGTGTTTTCAAAAAAAAAATTAAGAAGGCCCTCGTTTCGAACCCCAAAGTTCTGGCACCAGTTTTTTCAATCGCTCCTGAATTTGTACCGATCACTTCTTTCATCGGTTTGAGCTAATACTTGGTGCTGTTTCTATTCTTGTGCCCTTGGTTAAGATAAAATATCAAAAAAATAAAGAGAAGAAAAAAAGATTTTGATTTCTACTAGTGCTTCAAGACAAAAACTGGAGGCTAAGGGGTTTTCTAGTTGTGCTGTTCCTGTGTGAGTGTTGGATACTTGCTGATATTATCCTTGTTGTTAATCATCATTCATCCTTGTCCTTGCTTGTTGCCACAACTGCCCTAATACATTCTTAGGCCAGCAACTAGGTAAAATTCTTTGGACACTTATTCAACATTGCTATCTGTTACTAACTTGTGTGCCACATACATATACTGCATTTGAGCCTTCCAAGCTCCACCTTCTCTCGAGCAGAACAGGTAACCTCTGCAATCACACCCACTCTCTGCTTGCTTCACACCGGTCACCGTTGGCCACCTACAGTGCTGGTAAGAAACTTGTAAGAGCGGGGTAAGATGCATCTTACTGATGGATTTTCCACTTACACTTCAGAGAGCGTAGTAATAGGGTTCTTCACGATCTTTTTGTCTTCGTTTCTGTTTTGTACTAACAATGACAGGAAAGAAGTATATGGATAAGATCTTTAGTTCTACACCTTCATATGATGATGAGTGCGTGTCCCATGTGGAACTAAGGGACATGATGCGTGCGATGACCGAAGCTTTCAACAATTACCAGACCACTCCAACAGCCACCTTTCAGAGGCTCCATACAAGTGTTGCTGGTCTGACCACACGGTTGGACGAGATAGAGACTCGTCTTCCCCAACAAGCTACACCCTCTATCATCCTTGATGCTGATGCACATGCTCACTACGACACAGAGGATGACTTCAATAACGATCAGGTTGATGCACAGCAGCGCCGTCGCCCTCGATGAAATCGTCAAGGTATGGGAGGTAGACCTCGTCCTCATGCTTCTGAACAAGATAATGATCCTTACGCTAAGATTAAGTTTTCTATTCCACCATTTTATGGATCTTATGATGCTGAGACTTACTTGGATTGGGAGATGACGTTAGAACAGAAATTTAGCTCTCATCTTCTTCCTGAGTGAAATAGAGTTAGACAAGCCACTAGTGAGTTTAAAGATTTTGCTATAATTTGGTGGAATGAACTTGTCAATACTCGTAATGCACCACAAACATGGGCTGCGTTAAAAGAAGAGATGCGCGCTAAGTTTGTTCCTCCTTCATATAGACGTGATCTGCTTAAGAAATTACAACGCTTTGGTCAGGGTGACATGACTGTCCAAGAGTACTACCAAGAGTTGTAGAAAGGTATGCTTTGTTGTGGGTTAGTTGAGGATCAGGAAGACAAAATTGTTAGGTTTTATGGAGGTTTGCGGCGTGAGATCCAGGACATAGTTGACTACAAGGAATATCATTCTATTCAACATTTATTTCAACTTGCTATGTTAGCAGAAAAAGAAGTGCAGGGTCGCCAACAGCAGCGGTGGAACAACACCTTCACACCATGATAGTTTCCGTCGTCCAAAGCAGCGCCCTCCTCAAGTGTACGTGCTTCTACACCACCGTCCATCGGTGTTGTACACAGCAGCACCGCACCTTCTACATCACGGGGACAAGATAACAGCAAGTCCCAGATGCCTCAAGGTGTTGCAGCAAAGGTGGCTGCACCCAACACTTCGACAAGTCGCACCTACGACATCAAGTGCCACCACTGCCAGGGACTTGGCCATATGCAACGAGATTGCCCCAGCAAACGGGCGATCATTGCCACTGCTGATGGTGGGTATGTTAGTGCTTCTGATATTGAAGATGAAAATATTATTACTAACATTTCAGGTTCGGATGATGGTGCTGAGGAGGTTCTTGGTACATCTGCGACCAACAACTATAGGACTTCGATTGTGCAGGGAGCTTTGAGTGCCACGATTCGAGAGGATGGCAACCGCCAACGTCACAACCTTTTCAACATGTTTCTCATCAAGGACTGCCGTGTACATACCATCATTGATGGTGGTAGCTGCAACAATCTGGTGAACGTTGAGGTGGTCAAGAAGCTTGGCTTGACAACACGGGAGCATCCCCCCCCCCCCTTATCACATTCAATGGTTTAACAAAAATGGTAAGGTAAAGGTAACACAAACAGCAAGGATACATTTTTCTCTTGGTTCTTATCATGATTTTGCTGATTTTGATGTGGTACCTATGGATGCTTGTTCTCTTTTGCTGGGACGTCCTTGGGAGTTTGATACTCATGCTATTCACCATGGTTGATCTAATAAGTATACTCTCATGCATAAGGGCAAAAAAATTGTGTTGCTTCCTATGAGTCCCACTGAAATTGTGCAATTTGAGCAGGAGAAAAAGAATAATGCTAAGCAAAAGGGTATTTTCAATTCTGAAATTCAGCAACCTATTAAGTTGAAAAATCCTATTTTGCTTGCATCTAAATCTGATCTTGAAGATTTCTATGCCTCTAATGGAACTTGCTATGCTTTAGTGTGCGAACATGCTTTATATTCCATTGAGGATACATCCATTGTCTTGCCACCTGCTATTGCGAACCTTTTGCAGGAATATATGGATGTTTTTCCATCAGAGATACCCCCTGGATTACCACATGTGTGAGGCATTGAGCACAAGATTGATTTGATTCCAGGGGTGAGCTTGCCAAACCGTGCCACCACAGGACCAACCCCGATGAGACTAAGGAAATTCAGCGACAAGTCCAAGATCTTCTGGACCGCAGTTACATTTGTGAGAGCCTTAGTCCTTGTTATGTTCCTATTCTTTTGGTTCCAAAAAAAGATGACACTTGGCGCATGTGTGTTGATTGTAGAGCTATCAATAACATTACCATCCGTTATCGCTATACTATTCCTAGATTGGATGACATGCTTGATGAGTTGAGTGGTTCTTTTATTTTCTCCAAGATTGATTTGCGTAGTTGATATCATCAGATTTGTATGGCTTTAGGTGATGACTGGAAAACTGCTTTTAAAACTAAATTCAGACTTTATGAATGGTTAGTCATGCCATTTGGTATAACTAATGCACCCAGCACTTTCATGAGGTTGATGAATGAGGTTTTACGTGCTTTCATTGGTAAATATGTGGTGGTTTACTTTGATGATATCCTTATTTACAGCAAGTCATATGATGAGCATCTGGAACATTTGCGTGCTGTTTTTATTGTCTTGCGCGATGCATGTTTATATGGTAACCTTGAGAAGTGCACCTTTTGCACTGATCGTGTGTCTTTTTTTGGATATGTTGTTACTTCACAGGGCATTGAGGTTGACGAGGCAAAGATTGTTGCCATCATGAGCTGGCCACTTCCGACTACGGTCACACAGGTTCGGAGTTTTCTTTGTCTTGCAAGTTTCTACCGGCGTTTTGTGCGGGATTTCAGCACCATTGTGGCACCTCTCCACGAGTTGACAAAGCATGGAGTGCCGTTTCGATGGGGACCAGCACAACAACAAGCTTTTGATGTTCTCAAGTCGAAACTCACACAAGCACCATTGCTGCAACTTCCTTATTTTGAGAAGACCTTCGAGCTTGAATGTGACGCGAGTGGCATTGGCATTGGAGGAGTGATAATTCAAGGAGGTAAACCTGTTGCCTTCTTTAGTGAAAATTGCATGGACCTTCGCTGAATTATTCTACATACGACAAAGAAATTTATGCTGTAGTGTGTGTCTTGCAAACTTGGCAATATTACCTATGGTCTAAAGAATTTGTCATACATTCAGATTATGAGTCTTTGAAGTATCTTAAAGGACAAGATAATCTGAACAAACGTCATGCTAAATGGATTGAGTTCATAGAATCATTTCCTTACATCATTAAACATAGGAAAGGGACAGACAATGTGATTGCCGATGCTTTATCTAGACGTTATACCATGTTGTCCCAACTTTCTCATAAAATCTTTGGTTTGGAAACCATAAAGAGGTTATATTCTACTGATTTGGACTTCAAAGATGCCTTTGAAAATTATAGAGAGGGAAGAACGTGGCAAAAATTTCTGCTGCGTGAAGGCCTTCTCTACCGTGCTAACAAGCTGTGTGTTCCAGCTAGCTCTGTTCATCTTTTGTTGTTGCAGGAAATGCATGGAGGTGGTTTGATGGGACATTTTGGTGTTAAAAAGACAGAGGATGTGCTGGCCTCTCACTTCTTTTGGCCACGGATGATGCGTGATGTGTAGCGCTATGTTTCACATTGCACGACATGCAACAAAGCTAAGTCTCGACTTAACCTCCATGGTCTTTATATGCCTCTTCCGGTTACTAGTGCACCTTTGGAGGATATTTCAATGGACATTGTTTTAGGATTGCCTAGAAGAAAGAGGGGGAGGGATAGTGTCTTTATGGTTGTTGATCGTTTCTCTAAAATGGCTCAGTTTATTCCCCGTCCACAAGACCGATAATGTTTCACATGTTGCTGATTTGTTATTTAATGAGCTTGTGCGTTTGCATGGTGTTCCCAATACAATTGTTTCTGATAGGGATGCTAAGTTTTTGAGTCACTTTTGGAGAACTTTATGGCATAAATTGGGAACAAAGTTGTTGTTTTCTACTACTTGTCATCCACAAACTGATGGGCAAATGGAGGTAGTTAATCGTACCTTATCTACTATGTTGCGGGCTGTTTTGAAAGACAATTTGAGGTTGTGGGAGGAGTGTTTGCCACATATTGAGTTTGCTTATAACAGGTCTATTCAATCAACAACCATGTTATGTTCGTTTATGGTAGTGTATGGTTTCAATGCTCGTGCTCCAATTGATTTGCTACCTTTACCACATACTAAAATTGTGAACTTGGATGCTACACAACGTTCTGAATTTATTCTTAAGTTGCATGAAACTAGTAAGTTACAAATTGAAAAAATGAATGAAAAGTATCGCATTGCTGCTAGCAAAGGTAGGAAGGAGGTAAAATTGGAACCCGGTGATTTGGTGTGGGTTCATTTGAGAAAAGACAGGTTCCCGTATTTGAGAAAGTCCAAACTCATTCCACGTGCTGCTGGACCTTTTAAGGTTCTTAAGAAGATAAATGACAATGCATATAAACTTGAGCTGCCTCCCAAGTTTGGGGTTAGTCCCACATTTAACATTTCAGATTCGAAGTCATACTTGGGTGAGGAAGATGAGCTTGAGTCGAGGACGACTCGAATTCAAGAGGGGGAGGATGATGAGGACATCTCTCCTTTGCATACAATGCAAGGACCGGTCACCAGAGCACGTGAATGACAATTGGATCTCCAGGTACGTTCTAACCTTGTCAATTGTTTTTCACAACTTACGCTTGTTTCCATGCATGATTTATTGATTAGGAACAATGGAGAGGACCAGAAAGGACTTGGAGGAGTCCAAGGAATTAAGGAGGAGGAGATAGGACGTGCACACCAAGGAGGAACCCAAGTACAACTCGACTTCGACTCCACCTCGGGTTCCAGGAGCTGCCTTCACCAAAACTGACGTCCCGGACACATACGGAGTCGGATTTAGACGTTCTATATATGGTTGGAACCGTTAATTCATAAAGCTTCCAATGGAAGCAGCCCCACCTCAAAATTCCTTCTAAGTTTACGAGAATCAGCAAAACAAGTGAGCGTTCAGAATCTGTCCGGTGCTGCGCCACCGTCTTTTGGGCTGCTGGTCCGTGTATCGTGTGGAAGCCCATTAGGGTTGCGTCCAGGGGTCTTGCACGCCCCTAAACTCCTTTTTATACAGCAGCCGTCACCACATTAGGGTTGGGTTTTGATTAGATACAATCTGTCATTGAACAGTATCGCCGATCATCGGTTGTGAGACCCCAAATTCGTGATCAATTCAGTTTTGATTGCAACTTCTCTATTCTTGCTTGTGTTCTTAATTGCGCTTGCAGGGATAAGCCTTCATGGCGAGGTCATTCGTGTGACATGGGTGATAACCAACGGAGCAGTGGTGTAGTGATTACGGGGTTTCGTTCGTTCGGAGCCTTGGATCATCAACGTCGAGATCTCCACTTAATCAAGTTTACCATACCTCTTGGAAGATCGGGACTCATCCTACTATCATAGAGAGTCCTTTAAAACTCTTGTGTTCAACTCCTGATCAGAATTCCCCTTTAAACTAATGAAAAATTCAAATTTCCAAACTCTGTTAAATCTGGACAGAGACAGGACAGTTTATGTATCCTGTTACTGTTTTGATCATATCTCTTCGTAGAATCGATGAATGACTTCATGTAATGCATTTATGTAATACTTAGGATGTATGAAGCAATGTTGTAATATATGATTTTTGCATATATTGATGTTTTGTATCTGGAAAAAATATGGACAAATTCAGTCTTAAACAAAGTGTCAAAATTTTTCCAGAAAACTGTCAAATTGCAAAAATCATATATCCTTATACAAAGGGGTCTTGAGGCATATAAATACATTATGGAAAGACCATTTAGTGTACTACAACTTTGTAGTCGAACTCAAGTCCTGAATGTGCCTCTAACTGGATGAAAATTTGGAATTTCTCTGGACTGGTCAGAATGAACAGAAACTAAGACAGAATTCCAGTGTTATGTTTCATTTGGCATTTGAATTTGAATTCACTTTCATAATTCAATCTTTACATCCATGATCTGTTTATCAGCAAAGTTTTTTGAATTTGAGTATTTGACTCATTCAAGTACTTCTTTTATAGATGACGGATGTCATGCTATTGCCGGACGGATGGGTGTTCTCCACGTGCGCCAACCGTCCGGGCTTCCCGATCATGCTGCGGGGAGTGCTCCAACAGTTTGGCTTCATCAAAATGCCAGACTATTGGGGTCAAGAGATAGTTGACAGAGGTGTACCGTCATGCACCGTCCTGGTCGTTATCCCTGCTAGTCCGCGTTTTTATGGATGGGCTCCTTTTTTGGTCACTATCCAGGGAGCTCGCTTGGAGGACATGTGGGCCATTGGAGTGGGCGAAGTGCTTATGAAGCTTTGCGAGCTTCATCAAGATGCCATGGCTGGGACACAATATGCTCTTCTCCCGGTTCGTGGTGCGGCTGGTTTTGAGTGGCAACATCGTATGGTTGCGGCCTATCAACCATATGGCAACACAACCTCACAACACTTGGGACTTATACTGCTGCATCCAGCATGGTGGTTCTTGCACAAGGTGCAATCCTTCAGGAGCAGGTTGAAGCCTTGAGGCAAGAGATTGAATGGGGTAACACAATTGATTACATCAATGAGAACCTACGTTTGTTCATGGCTCCAACAAATCACCGGCTGAATCAATGCGAGGATCAGCTGCATCACATCCGCACTAGACTGCGAAAAGCTCACGCCAAACTGAGGCAAACTCGCAAGGAACTGCAGCAAACTCGTGATGGACTGCAGGCGAGGGAATTGGTGTTGCAGCAACAGCAAGAGCAGCTGTTGGTAGTCACCGAGGCACGAGATGAAGCCGTCGAAGAAGCTCAATATTGGGAGTTCGAGGCTGGCCAACTTCAGGGTGACTTGATTGAGGCTGAAGCACACTTGCCGCACCCAGTCATGTTTCCACCGGCTCATGACATGCCGCTGAACATGGGTGAGCAGGTGCCTTCAATTTATGAGGAGGAAGAAGATATGGATATACTCGAGTACGTCGATGAGAATGCATCGGAATAGGATGGGGCAGCACCACTGCCATCACGGGGCAACGTATAGTTAGTGGTTGCTCATGTCTATTTGGTAGACATATTTGTGTCATATATAAATAGTAGTGGGTGTGTAGGAGATGACAAGGTGTGTATAACGTCTCATGGAGACCAAGTATAGTTGAGATGCACTTCCTTAGAGGGAGTCCGTCATTTTGGAGTTCATTACTGTAAACTTGGTCATGAGATAATATATCTTGTATAAAGTTTGTACTTTATCAATATATGTGAATGTTATGCAATTATCACATTGTCAATACTCGCACTACTATGGTATAGAATGGATGAAGCAAACAAACATGTTGCTGATTTTTAAATCATGTGGATGTAGAATGGTGTGTACACGCTCTACGCCCGAGATGGGAGGATCTAGCCGGGGTCGTGAGGATGAATCTCCGACCCGGGAGCAAACTATGACACCGCAGCAACAAGTTCCTCCACCACCACTACCTGAACCTCCACGGACTCTCGCGGAGATTCTGGCTGCAGTACTCGGCTAACGCGACGAGCAAACTGAGTTACTGAGAATGTTGGTGCAGAATTCATCTCGTCAAGGGGGGCGACAAGACAATGGACAACGCCAGCCCAAACAGAGTTCATATTCGGATTTCTTGGCGACGCATCCACCGGTCTTCACAGAGGCCGTGGAGCCTCTGGAGGCGGACAACTTTATGCGCACCCTCGAGGTGAAGTTCGGTTTCCTACGATGCACCGAACAACAGAAGGCGCTGTTCACAGCACAACAAATTCAGGGATCCGCCGGTGCTTGGTGGGCGAACTACATCGCGTCACTGCCGGCTGGTCATGCGGTCACGTGGACCGAATTCCAGGAGGCATTCTGCGCCTACCATATACCTCCCGGTATAATGAAGAGGAAGCTTCAGGAATTTTTGGAGCTGAACCAAGGCAGGAGTAGTGCTCATGAATACTCCCGTGCATTCAATCACTTGGCGCAGTACGCGCCGGAGTATGTTGGAACGGAAGAAAAAAAGCGAGACACATTCATCCGGGGTTTGAACCCAAAAATGAAAGTCCAGCTCGCACAATGCAATCGCGGCACCATCAACGAGATCGTCAATGCCGCGATAGTGCAAGAAGATGCTCAGTGTGAGCTCGTTTTTGATAAGAGAAATCAGAGTGCGCCTTCAAGCAGCAGCAGTGGTGGTCCGTAGAAGTACTGCGTGGTGTATCGCTCACCATCCGGTCAGCGATGGAAGCCATTGGCACAACCGCAGCAGTTCCGCGGTCGTTCCTTCAATGCATCAAGGTCCGACCGCCATTTCCACATCAGCAGCAGCAGCAACAGCGACAAAGGATGGCCCCGCGTGCATATCCACCTCCACCACGCGACCTGTATTCCGCCCGCAGCTTGGCGGGAATGCGACACAATACACTTATTACATGTGTGGCCGTGTCAGGCATTTTTCAAGGGACTGCCCCGAACAGCGACAAGACAGCACGCAAGCACCATATCGGGGTTACACTCAGCCCCGCAACCAGCCCAAGAAACCAGCACCAAAACCCGGCAACGTCCACCACATAACCATTGAAGACGTGCCGAAAGGCGAACCTGTCCATGCGGGTACGTTTTCTCTAATCTAAAATCCCGTAGTCATACTCTTTGACTCCGGCGCCACCCATAATTTCATTAGCCAATCATATGTTATCAAGCATCAATTATCTATCACTCCCATAGAAAGTCCATATTTGATTTGCTCTCTGGGTGGGAAAATAGCAGCAGACATGAAAGTCCATAAATCCCAACTTAAGATGGGTGGGCATATCTATCCGACTTCTCTAATTATATTAGAGGGTCAAAAGCTTGATGTTATCTTAGTAATATCATGGCTGCACCGTAATGGTGCTGTTCTCGACATTGTTCCACGTGTGGTCCGTTTAAACTCTGCACTATATGAACCACGCACTCTCATTCTAGACCGCCTTATCCATGAAATTCCAGCCACATACAACACGGAAGCCACAAAGCTTGAGGACTTTGTGTGGTCCGTGAATATCCGGACATGTTTCCCGACAACCTTCCGGGTATGCCACCGGATAGGGACATCGTGTTCAAGATTGAACTTATTCCGGGAACCACGCCTATTTCTCGAAGGCCATACAAAATGGCACCAAATGAGTTGGCAGAATTAAAGGAGCATTAAGTACCTGCTAGACAAAGGTCTCATCCGCCCAAGTTCATCACCTTGGGGCTGCTCCGCATTATTCGTAAAGAAGAAGGACAAGATGTTACGTCTATGTCTGGACTATCGTCTGCTCAACGATGTGATGATCAAGAACAAGTATCCACTACCGCGCATCGATATCTTATTCGATCAATTAGTGGGTGCTAAAGTATTCTTGAAGATGGATCTTCGGTCTGGATATCATCAAATAAAAAATCCGACCGGATTATATAACGAAGACGGCATTCTCGATGAGATACAGGCTCTATGAATATCTCGTCATGTCGTTCGGACTTACCAACGCGCCGGCTCACTTCATGTATTTGATGAATTCTGTATTCATGCCGGAGTTGGATAAGTTTGTCTTGGTCTTCATCAATGATATTCTGGTTTATTCTACATTGGAACAAGAACACGCCAAACAATTGCACATCGTGCTCCAAGGATTGCGAGATCACAAGCTTTATGCAAAACTAAGCAAGTGTGAGTTTTGGATCAGACAAGTAACATTTCTTTGTCACATTATTTCAGTGGAGGGCATCACTGTTGATCCAAGCAAAATTGTGCAAGTGCTGAAATGGAAGTTTCCAATGTCCGTACACGAAGTTCGCAGTTTTCTCGGATTAGCGGGATATTATCGGAGGTTCATTCCGAGCTTTTCAAAAATCTCTAAACCAATGTCAGAGCTGCTGAAAAAGGGGACTAAATATATTTGGAGCAAGGCATGTGAGGATGCATTTCAAGCATTGGTGAAACACCTCACAACAGCCCCAGTGCTAGCTCAGCCGGACACTACCAAATCTTTCGACGTTTATTGTGATGCATCTGACATTGGTCTCTGCTGCGTGTTAATGCAAGAAGGCCGCGTGATTGAGTATGGATCCCGGCAGCTCCGAAATCATGAGCAGCATTGTCCAACTCATGACCTTGAGCTCGCTGTCGTGGTGCTCGCTTTGAAAATGTGGAGGCATTATTTACTTGGAAATCTAGTGCACCTCTACATCGATCACAAGAGCCTGAAATATATTTTCACTCAGAAGGAGTTGAATATGCGACAGCGAAGATGGTTAGATCTGATCAAAGATTATGAGATTGAAATTCACTAGCATCCCTGCAAGGCGAATGTGGTTGCCGATGCGCTAAGTTGCAAGTCTCACGTCAATAATCTGTCCGTCACCCCGATGGAAGAGGACGAGCCGAGTTTATACTTGATTCCATATGGAGCATTATATAATCTTGCTCTCATTCCTACAATATGAGAGGAGATTATGGAAGCTCAAAAGAAAGATGTTCGTATGTCGCACATTCGGAGGAGAATTAAGAATGGGGAAATGAAGTGCTTCCGAAGTGATGAACATGGTACACTGTGGTTCAAAGACCGTATCGTGGTACCCCATGACATGACACTTCGGAAGAAAATCTTGGACGAAGCTCATTTATCCAAGTACTCTATCCATCCGGGCAGCAACAAAATGTATCAAGATCTAAAGCCAGATTTTGGTGGATTCAGATGAAAAGGGAAATTGCAAAGTACGTATCCAAGTGTGATACGTGTCGACGGGTGAAAGCCGACCACATGAGGAGGGCCAGAAAGTTGCAACCATTGAAAGCGTGGAAATGAGAGGATATTAGTATGGATTTTGTCGTCGGTTCGCCTCTCACATTCCACAAGCATTATTCGATTTGGGTGATAGTCGATCGACTAACAAAATCAGCTCATTTTATCCCTATACATACAAAGTATTTTGCCAAGAAATATGCGGAGTTGTACATTGCAAGAGTCATGTGCTTGCACGGAGTTCCTTGGACAATTATTTCAGATCACGGTGTGCTGTTTGTTGCTCATTTCTGGGCGCAGCTGCACGCATCCTTAGGGATGAAACTGATCCGAAGCTCCGCATATCACACACAGACAGATGGTCAAACTGAACGGGTGAATAAAGTTTTGGAAGATATGCTACGCACTTGTGCCATCCACCACGGTAAAAATTGGGATGATCATTTACCGTTGCTGGAGTTCTCATATAACAATCGCTATCACGCGAGCATCAAGATGGTGCTGTGTGAAGCTCTCTACATCCAGAAATGTCGCACACCACTCAACTGGTGTAAATCCGGCGAAAGAGTTATATACGGAATTGATCTTGTAAATGAAGCCGAGGAACAAGTGCGAGTGATTAAAGAAAATCTAAAAGCTGCTCAATCTCGTCAGAAAAGCTATGCGGATAAAATACGTCGACCTCTCCACGTTGACATCGGAGACCACGTTTATTTCCGCGTCTCTTTGATGAAAGGATTCATCGTTTCGGAGTGAAGGAAAAACATGCTCCACGATTCATCGTTCCGTTCGCCGTCATTGAAAAATGCGGACCCGTGGCCGATCGCTTGGAGTTACCAATGTCACTTGCTGGTATTCATAATGTATTCCACATTTCTCAGCTGCGGAAGTATCTTAAATCCTCAGCTGAAATCCGCACTGAAGACTTTGAGACTCTACAACCGGATCTCACTTATTCTAAGTATCCGATCCGGATTATCGATGAAAAGAGTCGCACCACCAGGACTCGGACTTTGTGCTTCTACAAAGTCTTGTGGAGCAACCATACCATCGAGGAAGCGACATGGGAAAGCGAGGACTATCTCCGTGCAAAGTATCCGGATTTATTATCATTTCATATCCAGTAATCTTTTTACCTCTGTTTCTTTTTTTTTGTAATCTCAGGACGAGATTCTTTTAAGGCAGGAGGAATGTAAAAGCCCTAATTTCAGAGTAAAAAGTTCAGAGAGAAAAACTAAAAATGTGAAGGGGAAAAATAAATTGAAAGGGTAATTTAAATTCAAACCAATTTAAACTTCAATAGAGGGAAATCGAAAATTTAAAACAGCTCATGTTCAAACTTTGACAAAACAATTTGAGTTCACCATTATCTTACAAATATTCCAAATAGCACCCCTGTAAATTTTCATAAAATTTGGAGCACATTTTCTATTTAATTCACTGGGTACATTGAATTCCATTCAAATTCAAATTCAAATTTGAATTTCACTGAAACTTGTCCAAATTTGAAATCCAATCCCAGAATCTGAATCGACCCATTGATTTAGCTTCTCAACAAAAATCTAGCATTTTTGGACAATTGTTGGTGGGTGAATTGAATGGGACAGAGAAGGGATGAGGATGGGAGCTGTGGGACCCACTGGTCAGCCACTCTAATTCATTGAACCAAAGTTGGACTCTGTTTCCCCGCCGATCGATGCCGCCACCGTGCGCCAGCCCAACACCCGGCCATGCAAGCAGCTCGGTGGCACCCAGAGTGGGATTTATACTCCTCTCACCGTGTACCATCGTCCATACTTATCCCCCACGCCACCGTCGCTCCTCTGCTCGCCACAAAAATAGAACAGCGCCGCCTCATCGTCGCTCGACTTTGCCAGCCAAATGAAGCAAGGTTTTGCCGTGTTCCCAACAGCAAATGGTGGAGAAACCCTGTTCTCTTACTTCCTATCCCCTCGTTTGCTTGATTCCCTGCTTATCGCCATGGTATTTTGAAGCTTCGTCGCCGCCGTTTAGAGTGGAGCCCGACGACCGCCTCTGTCTCACCATCGCACCGGCGCTACAAGCCTTGTTTTGAGCTGCTCCCAGAAGCAAATAGGATCGCCAAGACACCTCCTTCCTCATGGTAAAAGACGTTCTTTGTTTCATCCTTTATGGTATGAGCATTATTCATTTTTGTCTTAGCTTAAGTTTACACTTCGAGCTAAGTCATCGATGCAATTCCATTTCTGTGCTCAAATATAGTCTAATACCATTAAGGGATATCTTCTACACGTCTTAGGGCATCACCTAGATCAAGAAACGATGAAAATAATTGACTACATCTAGAGTATTTGGAGTTTTTCATGGTGCCTTTGAAAAGCGCTGTGGTTCACCATCGTAGACAATGTTGCCGACTATTCCACCCATGTTCCACCCCATATTCGTCCTCCTCATGCTCCCAGAAATCTCCCAAACCTTTTTCCGATGTGTTTGTGTTCCGAGGAATCCCGACATAGCCGAAACCCTAGCCGCCGCCACCGTCGCACACAAGTTTCCGGCCATCACCGGCATTCGACGACCTGCCCATCGAGCTTACTGGCGCAGTGCCGCCGCGGCCGGACCGCCGTCCCGTGGATGAAGACAACCCGGGCGGGGTCCGTCTGTCGGCCTAATAGATGGGCAGTGGGGTCAGCTGTGGCCTTCAGATCTGGTGCGGCTGCTCGGGTGAACCCTATGGCCCATAGGTGGCCCAATTGCGATTGTGTCATTTTAAACAGTGAGACCCAGTGGATTAATTCAAACGTTTTCAATTGACAAATAATTCCAGATTTCTTTCAAACTTCTAAATTCAATTACTCCTAGTATATTTGCTCAAACAATTCCAAATAAATTCTGATAGACTCAACTTGATCTCAACTTTGCAATTGTGCAATTTGTTGGACATGAAACTCCCAGAATTTTCATAGTTAATTCCTCTGAGCTAACTGCTTGGGAAATTAATTACCCCTGTTCTGTTAATTGGAAAATTCCCAATTCTTGGTCAGGGCACTCTTAAAAATACACTTGATCTCCAGTATTCAAGTTCATTGGACTTCATTTACTGGGTGGATCAGTGTTTAAAATGTCTATGTAGTTTAAAAGTTTTGAAGTGTACAAAAACCATTTCAGGATTTCCCAAAACTTGTAAAATCAATTTCTCCCTATAGGAAGCTCACAAAATTATGAAACAAATTTTCCTAGAACCAGTGAAACCTCCTATGCCATACTGACCCTCTGGTAGCCATGGCAAAGCTCCAGATTAAGTACCAAAATTCAGAGAAGCCTTTTACTTGTTTGAATTTTAGAGACAACAAGCTTCCTTGAACATCTCCAAATTTTGCTCCATATCTTCCTCATTGAACCTAGTATCCACTGTAAAAATCCGAAAGCCAATGAAAATAATTTACATACCTATTCAGTATGTAGAAAGTCTTTTATAAAGTTTCAATACCACTCATGTACTATATATATTGCATATCATATAGGGACGGAGATCGAGGAGGAGCCGGAGTCCTTGGATAGTATACTAGCAGAAGCTAACTTCCCCTCTAACTTGCAGCCAGGCAAGCCCCGGTTTGCATTTAAGGGCTATTTCAAAGTTTCTATTTGTATCATTTATGTCTAGGATGAATTTTGTGCATTAGGGCTAAGGTGCTTATTACTCCACTTGCATGACCCACAAATTCCATGGAGTATTGCGTAGGTCTACAGCTTGACGAGTAGAAAATGCCATGCTAAGGTTTTGATGAATCCGGTAGAAGTCGAGTAGTTGAAATCTACTCACGAGATAGGATTTTATGACACATGAAAGATTTGATGAAAGAATGATTCTGGAATATGAAATTGAGACCGAGCAGCGGGTAGGATGCAGCGAGACATGGTCTCACGTGCGTAGCGCTGCTTGTATCGATTGAGGACCGATCCCTGTGCAGCCCTGTTGGACAAGTTTGAACTATACTGGATGCATACTGGGCATATGGAACACAGGAAATCGATGTAACTTGATAACATGGATGTTGAGGAATAGCCCAGTGTTGATAGGGGTGGGTTGAGGGCAGCAAGGTGTAAATCGGCCGGCGTGCAAAGACACAACCGTGCAGGGACCTTATGCCCGTGATGGTGGGACCGGTTCGGCGTATGTGTTTCTTGTGAAAGGTTGTTGCGTATGACGTGGTGAGGAGCATGGCACGCTCCTTCTGCATGGGGTGTACGTGATGTGTTATTCTGGTGTCGACTGATTGCAATCACCGTCCCTCGCGGTTATTTGAGTACCGCTTGTTCACTGCGCTGTGATGTAGTAAATACTGAAGAAGCCAGGAGAATATGATGTATTGAAATATAATTGCTTTGTAGCTATAGTTGTGACCAATATGCTCACTAAAGTTATTGTTATTAAACTTGTAATATGTTGTTAATACCCGGAGCTAACCCCAAAGACACACTTGTCCGGGTTCAGCTTGGTGCGTGTGATGCACAGTGTCTCAAAGACGGCTTGCAAGCTGTCAAGGAGTGACTCCTTGTTCTTGATCTTCACAACGATGTCGTTGACATACACCTCAACCAAGTCCCTCATTAGCTCTCTAAAGGTTTTGTGCATGGATCACACAAAAGTTGAAGCAGCATTTTTGAGACCAAATGGCATAGCAGTATAACAATATAATCCATCTACTATTATGAAGGCAGTATGCTCTTCATCTTACCTACACATCTGGATTTGATGATATCCGGAGTAGGCATCCAGGAAACACAATAACTCACACCCAAAGGTGGAGTCCACTATCTGATCTATTCTAGGTTATGCAAATGGATCTTTTTGGCATACCTTATTCAAGGTGGTGTAGTCGATACACATCCGAAGCTTCCCACCGGCCTTGGGTACAACAATTGGGTTTGCCAGCCATTTTGGATGATGAACCTCCGGGATGAAACCAGCTTCGAGCAGCTTCTTGATCTACTGTCGGATGAAGTTCTGCCTTTCCAATGATTGCTTCTGGGGCTTCTCGTGTACTGGCCGTGCGTCGGGATGAATCTTCAGATTGTGCTAAATCACCTCCCTAGGGATCCTAGACATTTATGACAGTTGCAAGGCAAACACACGTCAACATTCGCCAGGAGGAAAGTGATGAGCACGAGTTCCTATTTGTTGTCCAGACCTCCTGATATACGGGTGGTACCATCGGACCCGATTTGGACGACATTGACGGGAACGTCGATGTCGCCGCTTGGCTGCACGCGTGGTGTAGAGGTCGAGCCTCTATGACGAGTGCTCAGAGGTTGAGCAGCTAGCTCTTTGCTGGAGGTTCCTTCATGCACTGTGGCAAGTGCATGAAGTTCCTCCGGCGTAGTAACTCATGCAGTGCGATCTCCACGAATACGAAGAACACATGAAGGTGTTGGCATTTTCAACACCAGGTAATCGCAGTGAGCAACGACCATGAACTTTACAAGGCAGGCCTGCCCAAGATGGTGTTGAAGGGCCGACTGATGTGAGCGACGTCGAAGATCAACTTCTCAGTCCTGTAATTCTCCCGAGTCCTGAAGGTCACCGGGAGAGTGATGGATCCGAGTGGGCTGATGGCCCCCGGGCCTACCCCGGAGAAAATTCTTGAGGGGCGAAGGTCCGAGAGTTGGAGCTGGATCTTCATGAATGCTTCAAGTCTCAAAAGATTAAGCACTGCGCCTCAGTCTACCAAGACATGGTAGAGCTGAATGTTGTTGATGATTGGATACACCATTAGTGGCAGTTGGCCAGCTCCGACCATGATCCTTAGGCAATCCGTTGTATCAAAAGTGATGGGAGTATCCATCCACTTCCAATGTGGTTCTGCTCTGGCAGCAGGAGCTACTACATTCATTTCCCGCCGCATTGTCTTGAGTACACAACGAGAGGTGATGTACTAGGACCCCCCATAAATGGTTTTGAGGGTCTTCCAACGCTCATTGTCAGAGATGTCAGATTCATCATCAATTGTGTTGTAGACATCCTTTAGGACCCTCTTGAGGTCCTGGAGGCCTAGTTCTGTTTCAGCCGGAGCTTCATCGATTTTCGCTTTCCTTCCCGCTGACGGAAGGGAGCTTCTTCGCGGCGCTTGTTATAGCGCTCGACATGGTTCTGGACCTCTCGGCAATCCTTCAAACTGTGCTTTTCGGTACTGTGGATTGGACACCACATCTTGAAACAGTCGCCGTCTTCTGATGAAGGACGAGGTCATTTTTCAGGGCGTGGCCCTGGACCACTGGGAGCTGCAGCAGCCGCAGCAGTTGCGTCGCCGGCCGACGACATTTTCTTGATGTTGGTATTTTTCTTCTTCTTGCCACCACCGGAGGTAGTGGTTTTAACTTTGGAGCGCTTTTTGTTAGCCTCCAGAGCTGGCTTTGAGTGCATTTCCCGGCCCTCAGCAGCCCGGGCGCACTTGTTAGCCAGGCTGAACAACTCTGTGACGCTTGGGACCTCCTTCGTTGCCAGCTTCTCCAACACCTTTTTATCTCTGACACCCTGTCTGAATGCCATGATGACAGATGCATTAGAGATGGAGGGAATGTTATTGTGTACCTGAGAAAACCGCTGAATAAAGTACCGCAACAATTCTCTTGATGTTTGCTTCACTGCAAATAGGTCTAGTTCGGTGCCTGGTCGGGTGTAGGAACTCCCGAAGTTGGCGGTGAACTGTTGCCATAGCTCTGCCCAATCTTTGATGGAGTCAGGTGGGAGGCTCATGAACTAGGACATGGCAGTCCCAGTCAAAGCCACAGGGAAATAATTGGCCATCACGGCCTCATTGCCTCCCGCCGCAAGTATAGCAGTGGAGCATATTTGAAGGAATTCAACGCAATTCATAGTCCCGTCGAATTTCTCCGGCAGATGGGGCCGGAACTTCTGGGGCCAGCGGACCATGTGTATGTGCATGGCCAAGGCTGAACAGACGCCCCACCACTCCTGAAGGAGGAGGGTTTTCGTGAGCCTCCCTCCTTTTGCGAGCACGCTCTATGTGGACGCGGTCGTCCTGCTATCGATAACAACGGTCGAGTTCCGGCCGCAGGATGTTCGTCAAAAGCCTCGACGCAGTGTGGGTGCAACGTGCCCCGGAGGGCAGAGAGGTCACCCGTTGGGATACAACACGTCTCCTGTGCTATGAAGCTTGCAAACCAAGTCTTCCTAACAAGACTGGCGCTGTGAAGGTGCCTGTCCTGAAGGAGCAAGACCTTGGTTGCTGATGCCATCGGCTGTAGCGGCAACCAGATGTTCAACATCAGCCCTCCACTACTCCATTGCACCATGGTGTTCTCCTAGTGATGGTGGACGTTGGAGTAGAGCACGCGCAGCAATTGGCGCGTGCTCCGGGTTGTTGTTCGTCGATGTTGTGATCTACGCGAGTACTCCATCTTGTTGTCCAGCATTGTTTGGCCAAAAGTGATGGTGGTGGTGGTATTACGTCTGCCGGGACAATGACAGCTACTGGCTGTTGGATGTTGGAGGGATGTCCTCCAGCAGACTGCTCAGTGTTGTTTCTGTTGATGATCCCGGGCGGAGTTCACTATCTTAAGATCTCAGGCGAGCCCCTTCCTGGCGCGCCAAATGTCGAAGCGTACGAATGAAACTTCCCCTGGTACTACTAAATTGTAGCCCGCGGAGGTTCTTGGATTGGTTTGGGTGTGTGGAGATTCTAGACAAGATGATGACACAGAGGGTTTACGTAGTTCGGGCCTCCTGAGCGTAATACCTACTCCACGGGTTGTGTTGTTGCCTTCGAGATTCACTGGTGCTTGCATGCGTATGAGCTTGGGTGTGTGTATCGCATAGCACAGTCCCTTTTATAGACCATGGGATGGTTTTTACATCAATTGCCTGGCCCGATATGTGGCCCCGGTGGTTATTATTGCCTAATACACAATTTAAGTGTGATTAATAGGGTGATAACACGCCTTAATGATGGCGTTACCCCTATTAACAGTCTACTGATCCAGTGTCATTAATATGACATTAATAACACATAATCGGGCCTTGTAAATGTCGCTTTAACTGCCTCTTGAATGTCTGTGCCGTTTGATATCCGTTAGTATTCCTGTTGGTGTCGTAGGTCCACAAGCTCGCCACATGGCAGCTCCAGATCTTCCCCTCATTGGGAGGTAGGTCCGGAGCCACTACACACATGGCGGCACCGGAGCTTTTGTCTAATGGGGTTAGGTCCGGGGTCACTAGCCACGTGGCAAGCACGGAGCTTTCCTATGTAGGGAGTTTAGCTCCAATCCTATATTACACGTGGTAGTGCTGGAGATACCCATATGAATCAGGCGGGTCCAGTGCCATGTAACAAGTGCGGCCTACGGAGGTCTTCAACTTTGACAGGTGGAACTCCTTAGGTTTTCTCGCGGTATCATGGGGTACCCGGTACGTAGGGTACTGACAAGTGCACTCCAGACAAGTCTGTCCATGGGATAGGACTAGTGCGTTGAACTCTCTGGAGTCCAATTACACATAGCACCAGACAAGTCCGTTCTTGGATCGGACTAGTCCGTTCATCTCTCTGGAGTTGAATTATACTGGCACCGGACAAGTCCAGACATCAATCAGATTAGTGTGCTGCATTCCACACGGACTTCTACAAAGCACACCGAACAAGTTCGGTACCTAGTGTGGACTAGTCCGGTCATCGGGATTTCTAATGGTAACTTTCTGGAAACCCTATAAATAGGAGATCTACGGCCCAACAATGATAAATTTCAATTCCTACTTTCAAAATCTTAAACCCCAGCACCGCCACATATCCCAATAGCCCAAAAAAACATCTCCCCACGCATCTAAAGTCCAAAAAGGTGAAAACCAATTGAACACTTAGATTTGGGATTAGGAGATTGTCGTCTACATGTTAAGAGCTCTTGGGGTTTGATCTCTGGACACTCGCACTCTCTCTTGTAATCTTTTCGAGTGTATTTGGTCATCTTTTTGTTGTAATTTTTGTGGGAGCCCTCAACGTGTGAGGTTACCCCATAAACTTGGTGATTGCCCGTGATAGTGGATTCAAGTCAGCCTTGTGTGGTGAATGGAAGAGGGAAAGGGTTTGAAGAGACCTGGCTCTATGTGGGCTTCCTCAACGAGGAGTAGATCTCTTTGGTGAGATCGAACCTCAGTAAAAATTGGTGTCTCATGTGCCTCTTTACTTTTTGCATCTTTATTAGGGCACATAGTTGATTAATATCATAACTTGAATTGAAATTTATTTTTCACGTTCAACTTCACGACATAGATTGTCAGTTCAAGTAATCTTATCTGTTGTTTACATTTCCACTGCTTAAAAGAATTTAAGTTCTGTTTTGATACATAATGAAATCGGCGTACACCAGGCACACCGGACTAGTCCACCCACACAACCGGACAAGTCCGGTCAATCATGTTTTTGACCATTTGATTATGTGTGCATGAAATTATCAAAGCCTATTCACCCCCCTCTTGGACACATTCAATTGTATCAGGGCAGGTTCTCCATCAACGAGGCTCACCGCTCGGAGAGATTAACGGCCTCTGGGAAGAACAACGAGATGCCGAAGGTGCTCAACACCGAGGAAGAGCAAGAAACTAAAGACTTTGATGTACTAAGAGAAAATCCACATGACGGTAAAGAAGTACGTACTTTGAAGGCACTTTTGAGGAAGAAACTGCTGGCACAAAAGGGAAAAGAAGAAGAGAAGGCGAAGGGGAGTGGTCATCACGACAACTCCCGATATCCATACAATTATAATCGTCTTAATTCAAATAATCACTATCTTTCTATTCCCATGGGAAAGCCTCCACAATTTGACGGAAACGACTAAACCATGTGGAAATACAATATGAAGATGCATCTAATCTCTTTGAATCCTAGACTTTGGCATATTGTGTGCACAGGAGTAGACATCCCGGACACGGATGAAGAACTCACTCTGTAACAAGAACAAGAAATTCACCGCAACGCACAATCCATTGCAGTGATCACATCATCACTGAGCAAGGAGGAGTTTACCAAGATTGATGGATTGGAAAGTGCAAAAAAGATCTGGGATACACTTAAAACAACCCATGAAGGAAAAAGGTCAGTTCGAGAAGCCAAAATTGTTATGCTTGAAGGAAAGTTGGGGAGATTTGCTATCGAGGAAGGTGAATCACCTCAAGACATGTACAACTGGATGAAGGCGCTTATCAACAAGATCCGCACCTATGGAAGCAAGAAATGGATTGACCATGAGGTGGTTAAAAGGATGATTAGAGCATTTATGCCAAGAAATGTCACATTATGCTCAATGATCCGAGAAAGTCCCGGGTTACACAAAATGACCCCGGATGAGCTATTGGGCAAGATCATAAACCATGAGATGTTGGAGAAGGAAGCCCAATACGTTAAAGATCTAGCTGAGCTCACCTCCTCCGAAAAGAAGGAAGACTCTCTAGCAACTTGCAAGCCTATGGGAAAAGAAACTCGTGAAGCTCAATACAAAGAGGATACAAGTGACGTGAGCACTGACCTAGATGATGAAGAGATGGTACTCTTCATCAAGAAGTTCAAGTGCATGATGAAAAGAAGTCATGGCAGCAACGCAAATGAAGGGAAGAGCAGGGAAAAAGGAAAATCCAAGGCTTGATGCACAATTTATAACTGTGGCAAGTACGTTCATTTCATGGTTGACTGCACCTATGAAGAAAGTGAGAGGAAGAAAGAAACGAAGCCTCAAGAGAAGAAGATCTTCAGAAAAAGGCAACAAGCTCATCAAGCGCATATCGGCAAGGAGTGGGACTCAAACGACGAGTCCTCCTCCGATGAAGAAGAGGAGATGGCCACAATTGCTATCAAGAAACCCACCAAGAGATCTACACTCTTCCCAAACATGGGAGGACGGGACACACACAATCACACTTGCCTTATGGCCAAAGAGGGCAAGAAAAATGTTCGACTTACTCCCCCTTCGCTAAATTCCTCTATTGATGATTTTGATATCTCTAGTAAAAATTAGTAGATGTTTAGGGGGTTAAGTAAAACTGCACTAAAGAAAACGAAAATGTTGTCAACTGACAATAAGATATGCTCATCCGTGAAAGGAAGAGATATCAAGAGGTTGAGAAACGTCTTTAGCTCGAAATAGAGAAGAACAAGTCACTTGAGCTTGAGCTAGCATGAGTAAGGAAACTTACTCAAAGCTAGAAGACTCACATTGCAATCAGGATGAACTTGCTAACTTGAAAAAAGTTAACAAGATTCTTGACGTGCAAGTTGAGTTGCTCAAGCAAAGTGACTCCTCTTCCTCCAAAAGCTCACCTTCCAAAGGTGTAAGTTCGACAACTATTGCAACTTGCACATGTTCTATTAAGAAAAATGTTGTCAAACTTGATTTTTCTACTTCTCATGCAACGCATCCTTCTCAAAGTAGCATCTTTGACAAGGAGAAGATCAAATATGCACGTAGTGCATATATGGTCACTAGACCTCTTAACGTCAAAGATGGTCTTGGGTTTGACAAGAATAAACACATGTCCACTAATGTCCATGCTAAGAAGAGAATCACTATTGTTAAGGAAAAATTGCAGGAATCTGACATGCAAATATTGTTCCATACCTTTCATGCTTCCTGTGTTCTTATGAAAGACAAAGTTGGAAATGTATTTGCCAAATATGCACGGCCATGCCACAAGAATTCTAAAACTTGTGTGTGGGTGCCGAAGACTCTGGTAACTAACTTGAGAGGAGCCAAGCAAGCTTGGGTACCTAAAACCAAGGATTGATTCTATTTTGCAAGCCTACTCCTCCGGTGGATCAAAATGGGTGCTAGACAGCGGATTCACCAAGGACATGACCGGAGAGAGGAATTTGTTAGTGGAGTATGAGCACAACGCAGATCCAAGTGAGGGCATATACTTTGGAGACAACAGCCAAGGAAAGGTCCTTGGTAGCAGTAAAATTGAAATCTCTTCTGAACATACTCTCTCGAATGTTTTGCATGTAGATTCTTTAGATTATAACCTTCTGTCGATATCTTAGCTATGCAACAAAGGTTATAACTATTTATTCACTAATGAGGGTGTGACCATTTTTAGAAGAAGCGATGGCTCGATTGCATTCAAGGGAATGTTGAAGGGAAAGCTTTATCTTGTTGACTTCAACAAAAACAAAGCCGAACTCAACACTTGCTTGGTTGCTAAAACTAACATGGGACGACTGTGGCATAGACGGCTAGCCCATGTTGGTATGAGAAATCTGCAGAAACTTCTAAAAGGTGGTCACATCTGAGGTCTAAAGGATGTTGTCTTTGAGAAAGACAGGCCGTGTAGCGCTTGCCAGGCAGGAAAACAAGTTGGAGCGCTACACCTCGCCAAGAATGTGATGACTACTACAAGTCCGCTAAAACTTCTTCACATGGACCTTTTCAGTCCAATTGCTTACATAAGCATCGGCGGTAACAAATACGATTTAGTTATTGTTGATGATTTTTCAAGATTCACCTGGGTATTTTTCTTGTATGACAAATCAGGAACTCGGGGAATCATCAAGAAGTTCCTGAAAAGAGCTCAACACGAATTCTCATCAACCGTGGAGAATATTAGAAGTGACAATGGAACATAATTCAAATATACACAAGTTGCTGAATACCTTGATGAAGAAGGAATAAAGCACAAGTTTTCGGCACCCTACTCCCCTCAACAAAATGGGGTGGCCGAAAGGAAAAACACAATGCTGATTGAAATGGTGAGGACAATGTTGGATGAATACAAGACATCAGACCGGTTTTGGACTGAAGCGGTGAACACTGTTTGTCACGGCACAAATCAGTTGTTTCTTCAACGACTCTTGAAGTAAACGCCATATAAGCTTCTTACCTATAACAAGCCAAATGTTTCATATTTCAAAGTTTTTGGTTGTAAGTGTTTTATTCGGAGCAAGAAACTGAGGACTTCGAAGTTCACTTTGAAATCCGATGAAGGGTTCTTGCTCGGTTATGATTCGAACACCTACGCCTATTGTGTCTTCAACAGAGTCTCTAGCCTTGTTGAAGTATCACGTGACATAGTGTTCGATGAGACTAACGGCTCCCAAGTGGAGCCAGTTGATAAGTGTGTGCTAGATCAAGAATAAGCCCCATGTGAAGCGTTGAGAAGAATGGCACTTGGTGATATTCTACTGCAAGTGCAACCACGAGACTCAAGTTCACAAGATGAACCTCAACAAGAAAGCATGATTTAGGGGGAGACAATGACAAGGAAGACAATGAAGAGGTAGCAACTTCACAAGTCCCTCACCTGAGAGTACATCAGAGTGTGCAAAGAGATCATCCCGTCAACAACATCATTGGAGATATTGCTAAGGGAGTAGCTACTAGATCTCGCATTGCAAATTTTTATGAATATTACTCCTTTGTATCTTTTATGGAACCATACAGGGTAGAAGAAGCCTTAAAAGATCCATATTGGGTGATGGCAATGCAAGAGGAGTTGAACAACTTCAAAAGAAATGAAGTGTGGGAACTGGTGGAAAGACCAAAGGCAAACATCGTTGGAACATAATGGGTCTTTCAAAACAAACAAGATGAACATGGAGTGGTAACGAGACATAAAGCGAGACTTGTGGCTAAAGGTTACTTACAAGTCGAAGTGCCTTCCTCAACGGTACGATCAAGGAGGAAGTGTATGTGGAGCAGCCACCATGATTTGAAGATCAAGAGTACCCCAACCATGTCTATAAACTGTGTAAGGCTCTCTATGGCCTCAAACAAGCTCCTCGAGCTTGGTATGAGTGCCTTAGAGATTTTTTGGCTCAAATGGCTTTAAAATTGGAAAAGCTGATTACACACTGTTCACAAAACACTTTGATGATCATTTATTTGTATACCAAATCTATGTCGATGATATTGTCTTTGGATCTACTAATAAGTCTTTTTTGTGAAGAATTTAGCAAGATTATGACAGGTAGGTCCAAGATGTCGATGATGGGCGAATTGAAGTTCTTTTTGGGATTCCAAGTGAAGCAATTAAGAGAGGGCACATTTATAAGTCATACCAAGTACAAACAGGACATCCTCAAGAAGGTCAATATGGACAAGGCCAAGCCCATCTAGACACCCATGGCGACTAACGGACATCTCAACTTTAATGAAGATGGTCCAAATGTGGATCAAAAGGTATATTGGTCTATGATTGGCTCATTACTCTATTTATGTGCATCTAGGATATATATTATCCTTAGTGTATGCATGTGTCGGCGTTTGGATCTGGCAGATCTCCCGACACTACCTTTGGTAGATCGAGGAGTTGTAGTTCGGTGAAGGGCGCAAAGATTCAAGAAGGTGAAAGACACGTGTACACAGTGATTTACGTGGTTCGGGCCGCCTGAGCGTAATACCCTACTCCACGGGGTGTGTTGGTGATGTATTAAGCGTGTGAGTCTAGAATAAGCTCCAGAAGAAGAAGCTCGTCTAGCTCAGGGAGTTCAGTCGTGGTCTGGAACCGTCCCTTGTGTATCATTGACCAGTACTTTTATAGTACAAGGACTGGTCGTTACACCGTTAGCCTGGCGCGACATGTGGCCCCGGCGGTTACACATGCTTTATACACAATAAATGAGGTTAATTACCCTTAATAGCCTGGTAACGAGCCTTAACAGTGTCGTTTCCAGTATTATGGGTTATCTGATCGTGTGTCATTAATATGGTAGTAATGACACTTAATCGGGTCTTGAAGTCTTTGATTGCTCCTTGAAGGTCCGGAGCCGTTGGGGGGTTCACTAGCTTGATTGTTGAAGTTGAATGTCCGGCGGTTGCCACGTGGCAGCACCGGAGCTTACCGTCGTGGACGAGTAGGTCCGGTGCTACTGGACACGTGTCAGTACCAGAGCTTCCCTCTGTCTGGGGTTAGGTCCGGGGGTGCCATACTGGTATTCTAACCGGAGCTTCCCATGTGTGGGTGATAGCTTCAGTCTTATGATACACGTGGCAGCCCTGGGACTAACCATGTTGGGGAAGCAGGTCCGGTTACGCCTGACATGTGGGGCCTTCTGAGGTCTTCAAATCTGGTAGATGGAGTTTTCTTGTGATCTTTGCAATCCCAAGGGGTATCTGGTACGGAGGGTACCGACAGTTTTAGAGTCGTGTCTTCAAGGGTCTTCGGTCGTGCTGTTGGCGATAGTTCGCAGTTAAACTTCCTCCGAGTGGCTTATCTAGGAGGCGGCAGGTGATATCTCAGCATGCGGATCTCACGCTATTGAAGGTCGTCGGTTCCCGATAAGAAAATCGTATCGGTTCCATGCGCTCTGTCAGGCCGCCGCCTTCGGGTTTCCCGCCTTTCATGATGACAACTGTTCGCCTGGGATGAGAACCTCGACGTGATCGTCGGGGTGACCTCGGGCCCCCTTGTCATTGGCAGGGTGAAATTTTTGACTGGTATCGTCGGCTCCTCCGCGGTTTCCATCCAGGCGTTGCAGGGGCATACTTAAGAAGGAAAGCATGCACCATTTGGGGTTCTTTATGCCTTTCATTTGAACTTGCGCTCAAACCTTCGAAACTTTTGCTTGCTTTTCCTCTCTTGCCTCGCTGTGCCGCGATGGAGTTGGGTCTCTGCCAGAGCCGACTGAAGTCTGATGATGATTTGAAGAAGGTCCGGGCCCTCATGGGATGGTCACCTGACCTCTTCAACCACTTGGTCCGCACCGACAAGCTTCCGTTCGAGAAGGAACATGCCAACGACATGGTGTACTTCTCTGCGTATGCCATGGTGGGACTGATCCCACCTTTCTCTTCTTTCTTCTTGATGCTGCTAGACTTCTATGGTCTGCAGCTGTACCACCTTGGCCCCCACTCCATTCTGCTGGTGTCAATCTTTGTCCACTTCTGCGAGATGTGGGTGGGCATTCCCCCTGCATTGAGATCTTCCGCACCTTCTTCACTGTCCAAACTACAGGCAGGAGTGACGAGTACCTTGGCTTCTACTATTTTGTGAAGCGCAAGAAGTTCCCGTACAAGTCCTTGCGGTCGTTCCCTTCTGGGAAGTGGGACGACTGGAAGAAGGATTGGATTGTCATCAGGATGGAGGAGCACGAGAAGCTGGAGCTGCTGGAAGGCCTCACCAACATTGACACTGCAGTTTGGAGTGAATCTCTGGTGTTATCGGACGCCTTCAACCCTGCTCTAACTAGGATGCGCCTGTGCGTGGAAGGAGGGGTGACTCCTCAGGCGGTGTTTTGCAACTTCCTGACCAACAGGTGGGCTCCGCTGAAGAGGAGGGAGAAGCTTGCTTGGGCCCTCAATAGTATGCTGGACGATGATCGGATAAAGACTGGTTTGATGTCCAACATTGAGGGTGCAACTTTGGAGTTCCACCTCAAGAAGTTCCAGCACGGCACTGACGTCGAGTGTGACGACTTGGCTCTGCCGGCATCTTTCCTCCCTCTGAACATGGAGGCAGAATTCAGCAGGGAGCTCTGGCGGATGATGTCGGTGAAAGCATCTAGGCCCCACGAGGTATGGTTTCGGTGATTAATGACAACCATTGAATTTTACTAATGAAATTGTGAATGCAAGGTCTCCATAATCACTCAATCAAATGAAATAAAAATGTTATTGGAGACCCATATACAATCAATATAATTATGTGAAGACAAGAAGTGAAAGCTCTTATGTCAAGTCACTCAATCAAAATTGAAGACACTTAATGATTGACAATCATCAGAGATACATGTTCAAACAATGTCTAAGAGGTCATTTGAGCAAGACACAAAAATTCACTTAGAAAACAACTCGAAGCAAGAAAAATCAACTCACCGAATCAACCGATGATACCTCAGAACAACACATCAGTCGAGTTGGTTCAGCTGAAGAAGAAGACCTCAGAACAAAGTACTCACCAAATCATCCGATGTGAATGGCTCAGTAACATCGGTCCATAAGTACAGTTTGCAAGAACATTGGACCAAGTATAGCACCGGATCATCCGATGTACAGAGAAGCAAACATCGGTCGATTACTCCAGTAAGCATCAAGATTGAGAAAATTTAGGAGGAAGAGCCACCAGATCATCCGATGAGAAGACAGGATCAACATCGGTCTAACAACGGTCATATCTGACACAATGACGTCAGCTAAAGTAACTTGACCGATGATAACTAAAGGAGAGACATCGGATCATCCGGTGTTCATAGTAAAGTTCTGTCAGCCTACTTTTCCAACGACTATTTCGGGGAGGCTGGCTATAAATACCCCCTAATCCTGTCATTTCATCAAGTCTTGATCACCAGACACCATCAACACATCCACAAGTGTTCAAGACCAAGAGCAATCACTTCCACACCATTTCGATCATCTATACATCAAGGTTTAGGATAGAACTAGCTAGAGAGAGAGCTTGTGTGCCACCATTATGGGTGAGTGGACTCTCTAGGATAGTGTGAGAGCCTCAAGGGAGTGCCCTTGGTGTTTGTAATCGTGAGGAGTCTTCCGGAGCTTGCCAAGGCGTGTGTGGAAGCCCGGAAGGTCGAAGTTGTACAAGGCTTGAGCTCCACCTTGCCAAAGGAGACAAACGGAGAGGAATAGTGAAGACCCCTCGTCTCGGTGACTTGGGTGTGGCAAAACCCTTTGGTGGGTGCCACAACGTGGATGTAGGAAGATCTTGACGGTCTTGCCGAACCACGGGATAAATCCTTGTCTCCTCGGGAGTTTGCATCCTTCTCCTTCCCTTACTTTTATGCATTTTATATTTCGCGAAGTTTCTATCTACTAGAATGCATAGATAGTTTGCGTAGGGAATTGGGCTTTAGAAATTAAGGTTTATTGCTTAGAATTTTTCGAAGAAAGCCCAATTCACCCACCCTCTTGGGCATTCGGTCCTTACAATTGGTATAAGAGCAAGGTTGCTCATAGGATCATTCTAGCTTCACCGCTAGAGAGCTAAAATGGCCAAGGTTGGGGGTTCGGTTCCTATCTTCGAGGGCAAGAACTTTGCCTATTGGAAAGCACGCATGCGCGCTTAACTTGAGGCTATTGCTCCCAAAGTATGGGAAGCGACCCACGCGGGGTTTGGAGAACACAATTATGTTGGTGATCAACTTAAATGGGATGCTAAAGCTAGGAATGCAATCTATGAATGTATTAGTCAAGATGTGTTTTCTAGGATTGCTAGCAAGGAAAAGGCTTGTGAAATTGTTGCTTGCTTAATAGAGATTCATGAGGGTTCTTCAAGGGTCAAGGAACTTAAATATCACATGCTTAAAGCAAAATATGATGAATTTAAGATGCTACCTCATGAAAATATTAATGAGATGTTCTTTCGCTTAAATGTGCTTATTGAAGAAATAAATGCTCTTGACATTGCTTCTCTTGGCAAGGGACTCATCAACCGCAAGATCCTCATGCTCCTTCCCAAGCCAAAGTACAACATCATCAACTCCATGCTCCAAAAAGAGTCACTCGACCACATTGAAGTTTCGGAGCTCATTGGAGAAATACATGCTCATGAGATGAGTGTACCTGGGATGATGGAGCAATCATCTTCAAAGAAAATTGCTCTAAAGGCCTCCACCAAGAAAACAAGCCAAAAGAAGAAGAAGGTGGTTGAGCCTAGCTCAAGTGAAGAAGAACAAGCATCAAGTGAAGATGATGATGATGAGCTTGCGTTGATGATGAGAAAGTTCTCACGCTTGACCTCCAAGATCACTAAGAAGGGATACACGTTTGATCCTAAGAAGAGAGCATTTCTACCAAGGAGAGATGATCACAAGACTTGCTACAATTGTGGTGATCAAGGCCACATCTCCTATGATTGTCCAAGATCGGACAAACAAAGAGAGAACCACAAGAGCAAGCATCGCAAGCTTGAAGGAAGTGATGATGACGAAGAAGAAGCCAAACCAAAGCCAAGATCCTTTGGGAAGAAGAAACATGACAAGGGCAAGAAGGCAAGGCTCTTCCCAAAAAAGAGAAATGGCCCACAAAAGGTATTCATGTGTGAGGCAAATGAATGGGTCACCGACAAAGAAACAAGTGATGAAGAGTGTGAAGAGGAAGAAGAAAGCTTGGCCGGCCTCGCCATCGCCAACAATGATGATGCACCTCTTCATCCACCACCCATGTGCCTCATGGCGAAAGGTAACACCAAGGTATGTGATGATTCTAGCGATGATGAGCTTCCCCCGATGATTTAACTTCTTTGATAAATGAATATCATGCTATCATTAAGAGGGAAAAGAGTAAGGTTAAAGTGCTTGAAGAAACTCGTGCTATACTTGAGAGTGTTAACCTTGATTTGCTTGACAAGTATGAAAGCATACTCAAAGAGCATGACACGCTCAAATCCCATGTCAAGCAAATTGAGGAAGAAAAGGCTAAAATCAAGATAGATAATCATGAACTTAACTTAGCACACCAAACACTCTTGGAAGAGCACAACAAGTTAATACAAGGACATCAAACACTTAACCTTGCTCATGACATGATTGATCAAGAGTTGAAAGATATGAAGAAGCAAACTCTTAATGATAAGATATCCATTACTTCTCATGCCACTAATGCTTTGCACAAGTATTTGCCTTTGAAAGCTAATGCTAGGGAGAAGGACTTGTTGGAAGAAATTGAGAGTCTCTGCACTAGTGTGGCTAGACCTTCAAAAGGGGAGGTCAAACACAAGGAAATCCTTTTTCCAACAAGCAAAGGCCTTCAACAAAAGAGGACTTGGATCCTTCCCGGTGCCCAACAAAGGAAAGGTGCCCTCACCGGAGCTAAGAACAAGCTTCATCAATGAAGTTGGTTCTTATTGCCAACATTGTGAGGTCACCGGTCACCACACAAGGGAGTGTCCTCTTCCTAACCGACCCTCTCCCAAGCTTCCTACTAATTACAAATCTACTTTCAATGATCATTATTATCTCATAAGTGATGTAGGTGGCAAGGTGAAGGTTAGGTTCATTGGCAAGGACATGAAAGGCATGAAGGGGAAGCTCCTCAAGCAACTTTGGGTCCCAAAGACACTTGTATCACACATACAAGGACCTAAGTTGGATTGGGTGCCTAAAGTTAAAAATTGAATTCATGTGTATAGGTGAACTACAAAGCCGGAGGAAAGCATTGGGTACTCGATAGCGGGTGCACCCAACATATGACCGGCAATGATGGTATGTTCACCACCATAGAAAACCCCGACAATTATGAACAAGTCACCTTCGGTGATAACTCTAAGGGAAAGGTAATTGGGTTAGGTAAAATTGCTATTTCAAATGATTTGTCCATTTCTAATGTTTTGTACGTTAAGTCACTTAGCTTTAATTTACTTTCTATTGCACAACTATGTGATCTTGGACTAACGTGCACATTTAGCAAAAATGATGTTGTTGTGAGTAGTGAAACAAGCCAAGACATAGTCATCAATGGATTTCGGCATGGACATCTCTACCTAGTGGACTTCGCCAACAAGAATTCTAGCTTGACCACTTGTCTTTTCACTAAGACAAGCTTGGGTTGGCTATGGCACCGACGCATAGCGCACATCGGAATGAGCAAACTCAAGAAGTCATTCAAGCTTGGGATGGTGACCGGCGTGAAGGATGTCACATTTGAGAAGATCAAGCTTTGTAGCGCTTGTCAAGCTGGGAAGCAAGTTGCTTCACACCACCCAATGAAGACAATGGTGTCAACCTCCAAGCCACTTGAACTACTCCACATGGACCTCTTCGGACCGTCCACATATCAAAGCCTTGGCGGTAACCTCTATTGTCTCGTTATTGTTGATGACTATTCTCGCTATGCTTGGACTCTATTTTTAGGAGACAAGAGTGAAACTACGGAAGTGTTCAAGACCTTCGCCAACCGCGCTCAAAGGGAATTTCAACTTCCCATCATCAAGGTCCGGAGTGACAATGGCACCGAATTCAAGAACTACAACATTGGGGAGTTGTGTGACCGCGAAGGCGTGAAACATGAGTTTTCAGCCACATACACTCCTCAACAAAACAGTGTCGTTGAAAGGAAGAACAAGACACTCATCACTCTTGCAAGAGCAATGCTTGATGACTACGGCACGTCGGAGAAGTTTTGGGCCGAAGCGATCAACATGGCGTGCCATGCCGCAAATAGGGTCTACCTACATCGCTTACTTCAAAAGACCCCGTACGAGCTTCTCATTGGGAGAAAGCCCAACATCTCCTACTTTCGAGTCTTTGGATGCAAGTGCTACATCTACCGCAAGAAAAGGCTCGGTAAGTTTGAAAGAAGATGTGATGTTGGTATATTTCTTGGTTATGCATCAAACTCAAAAGCATATCGAGTATTCAACCAAACCTCCGGTTTAGTTGAGGAAAGTTGTGATATTGAGTTTGATGAGACTAATGGCTCCCAAGAGGAGAGTTTTGGACATGATGAAATAGATGATGAGCCTCTACGAGAAGCCATGAAGAACATGACCATTGGAGACATCAAGCCCGAAGTTGAGGTGAGCCATGATCAAGGGGGAGCCTCAAGTTCCAACAACAACACCTCTATGGCGCCTCAAGTTGACGAAGAAGAGAAGGATGATCCATTGCCAACTCAAGACTCACAAGCACATCAACATCAAGAGGAAGAAGAAGTCTATGATCAAGTCCAACCACAATAGGAGCAACACGCATCACCTTCGCCAAGTGCTTCACAACCACTTATGAGGCATGGACGCATCTCCAAGGCGCATCCAATGGACCAAATCATTGGAAGTCCGTCAAGGGGTGTAAGTACACGTTCTCGCCACTTTGCTTCATTTTGTGAGCACTACTCATTTGTTTCGTGTGTAGAACCCACCCACATTGAGGAAGCACTCCAAGACCCAAATTGGGTGATGGCCATGCAAGAAGAACTCAACAACTTCATCCGCAATGAAGTTTGGGTGTTGGAGGAGCGACCCAAGGACAAGAACGTCATCGGAACAAAGTGGGTGTACCGCAACAAACAAGACGAGAATGGCGTTGTGGTCCGCAACAAGGCAAGACTTGTGGACAAAGGGTTCTCGCAAGTTGAAGGACTAGATTTTGGGGAGACATTTGCCCCGGTCGCCCGGCTAGAAGCCATCCGTATACTTCTTGCCTTTGCATCACATCATAGCATTAGGCTTTATCAAATGGATGTGAAAAGTGCCTTTCTTAATGGTTACATTAACGAGCTTGTTTATGTTGAACAACCTCCCGGGTTTGAAGATCCGAGGAATCCTAATCATGTGTATAGGTTGCACAAGGCGCTCTACGGGCTCAAGCAAGCACCTAGGGCGTGGTACGAACGACTACGGGACTTCCTCATCATGCAAGGATTCCAGATCGGGAGGGTGGACACTACACTCTTCACCAAGGACATCAACGGAGATTTGTTCATTTGTCAAATTTATGTTGATGATATTATTTTTGGTTCAACTAACGAAGCTCTTAGCCATGATTTTGGCAAAATGATGTCTAGGGAATTCGAGATGTCAATTATTGGAGAGCTCAACTTCTTCCTTGGATTTCAAATCAAGCAACTTCAAGAGGGGACCTTCGTCTATCAAGAGAAGTACACCAAGGACCTCTTGAAGAAATTTGAGATGGGAGATTGTAGCTCAAGAAGCACTCCAATGGCAACCAATTGTCATCTCGACGCGGATAAGGATGGTAAACCAATTAATCAATCTAACTACCGTTCTATGATTGGTTCATTGCTTTACCTTACCGCATCTAGGCCCGATATCATGTTTAGTGTATGCTTGTGTGCTCGCTTTCAAGCGGCACCTAAAGAATCGCATAGGAAGGCGATCTTTAGGATACTTAGGTATCTTAAGCATACCCCTAGTGTGGGCTTGTGGTACCCTAAAGGTGCAAAATTCCATCTTGTGGGATACTCGGATTCAGACTTTGCCGGATGCCGCGTGGATCGTAAGAGTACCTCCAGTGGGTGCCACTTGCTTGTGCGTTCCCTAGTTTCTTGGTCAAGCAAGAAGCAAAATTCCGTCGCATTGTCCACGGCAGAAGCGGAATACATTGCGGCCGGTGCATGTTGTGCCCAAATTCTTTATATGAAGCAAACCCTTTTGGTCTTTGATATTAAACTTGGTTGTGTGCCTCTCCTTTGTGACAATGAAAGTGCGGTTAAGATAGCTAAAACCCCGTTCAACACTCCCGCACTAAGCACATTGATATTCGCCATCATTTCTTAAGGGACCATGAAGCTAAGGGAGACATCTCATTGCGAAGTGTTAGGTCCGAAGAACAATTGGCGGATATCTTCGCTAAACCACTTGATGAGAAAACTTTTTCTAGGCTAAGGAGTGAATTAAATGTGCTAGATGCATCAAACATCATGTAAGTTGCCATGATCATGTAATAATGCATATCATATAGGTCTTGCCTAACTCTTAAAGGATAGGGGTGAGCAAGGGTTAGCTTGGGATGATGGTTCTTTTGGGTTTTCCCAAGGCTTGGAGAGTAGCTCTCCCTGAAGAAGCCTTTGAAATGTTCAAACTTGGGAAGATAGATTTACTTTATGTCTTGCATGATGCCTGCCATATAGACTTGCACTCATATTTAAATTTCTTGCACTATATTTTGTTTGGCATTGCATACGGTAGATTGTCACAAAGGGGAACCCACCTCATGAGAAAGAGACTTGTTTGAAATGCAATATCTCAACTCATATGAGGTGGAAAGAACAAAATGTTAGGTGCGTTAATGCCTAGAGGAACATGCTTTAAAGAGATAGAAGTCTTCATACTCTAGCTCACAAAGCATGGGCCTTACATTTTATTTGGATGTTTTCCTCCTATTTTTCTCGATGTTCCATTTTTCTTTAAGGATTAGTCAAGTTATTTGCATATTAGCATTTTTTTGAGGGGTAAGGGGTTGCCCAAAAGGTCCTAAGACATGTGTTTCTCTTTGCTTGTTTGTTTGGTCAAAGGACATATATGAGATGTTTTCGTTCTGTTCTCATCGGATTATCCGATGCCTAGGTCAATCCCTCATCGGATCAATTGGTGTTCAATCTCCAAGGGTCAGTTCAGTCAGAATCTCAAATGATCCGACGAGTTCATTCCGAAAAACATCGGTCGATCCAGTGTTCACTCTTCTGGAACTGTGCCAAATTCCACCGATGCTACTTCCTCCCACGTCGGACCGTCTGGTGTCAACATTCCTCTTTTGAATACCCTTACTGTGCCATTCGACCGATGATCAAAACCCTCGACGTCGGTCCATCCGGTGACAACAGTACTTTTTTTTTGGATATCCTTACTGTGGCATTCGATCGATGCTTCTCATGTTCAACATCGGTCCATCCAGTGTTATATTTACGGCTAGGGTTTGGGACCCACTATTTAAACTGGCCGTTCGTGTACCTTTTCTCTCTCCCTGGTTGTCGCCCGCCGCCTCCGGTCGCCGCGCCGTCCACGCGCTGCCGCCCCCAAGCGCCGCCGCCTCCAAGCGCTGCCGCCTCCACCATTCGCCGTCGCCGCTTCTCCAATCACTGCCGCAGCCGCCTCTCCACCGAAGCACCACCATCGCTCTCCCTCACCTCCGTCAAGCACATTGCCATCACGGTGCATCCATCGCCGCTAGGGTTTCCCAACCCCGTCAATCTCCGCATCACCTTCGTCGACTCCATTCAATCGAGCGATCGCAAAGGCTCGCGATAAGAAGAACAAGGGGAAGGCTATCGCGGAGCCGGCCGCGAAGAAGCAAAAATTGTCGAAGGAGGAGAAGAAGGCTTTGATGGCCACTCGCTCCACCGAGGAGTGTGAGCGTGGCCGAGGAGGGTCGCTGAGGATCCGCGAGGCTCGTCCGAGGTAGCCTCCTGTGATCGATGACTCCGAGGCCGAAGAAGAGCCTGTAGAGCCTCTTGTTCGCCGGCGCTCAGCCCGGACCCATGGGGGTCATCCTGCGACAGCTCCACGTCCGAGACCAATGGCTGGCGATCGTCGTGAGGACAGGGAGGCCTGCGTGCTATCTACAAGATGGACACCACTGTCCATGTTGCTGAAGGAGTCTGGTTGACCGACTACCGGAAGATGAAGGCCAAGCAGCTTCGCAGACTCAGGTGGAGTGTGCTGCTTGAGGAGTTGTACCCGCAGCCCTAGGAGGCCCTGGTGGACAGTCGTTTCTGGACTGTGACGCAGGCGTCTCTCTACGAGACTTACAGACGCTGAGGCCACAAGTTGTTCCAGCACAACTACTTGGACTGGGTTCAGCTCGCTCTGGCTGCCGAGACAGAGATTAGACCATACTTTGAGAGGTACAGAGGTCTGGTGCAGCTAGTGTCCTATGAGAGGAGTGCTTATGTGGAGGACTGGGTACGCGTGTTCTACGCTACTCTCTACGTCTCTGAGGGTCGCAAGTCAAATGATTTCATGTTCATGGGACATCACTATCACCTGACGAGGCAGACGCTGGCACATCTGCTAGGAGTGGACTTGCACGACACCTGCGTGCATGAGAGGGTCTACGGTCAGGCAGATCCAACGAGGAGGCCGCTCACTGGAGGAGTGGCACCACCGCTGGAGGAGATTCGTTCCCTGTTTGGTCCCACTCTCTCTCCTGACCAGCTGAGAGTACCGGCCTTGTTGAATCCAGCTGCGCGCACAGTGCACCTCGCCTTGCGCCGCACGCTCCTGCCGAGGTCTGGCTATTTGGAGGGGTTCACCAGCTTACAGCAGACTCTCCTGTTCTACATCATGAACGGGATGGAGTTTGACATAGTGGACATCCTCATATGCGATATGGAGGATGTGATCACAGACGGAGTGGGCATGATGAGGCAGCTCGTATATGGACACTGGATCAGCTACCTGCTCACCATGATGGTTCCTGAAGGGTCCGCTGTGCATGACCGCCTCACTGACGAGGGCGTCACACGGTTCGGTCACTACCGTGCCCTGGCTCCTGGAGACCGCCGCCTTGGCCGTCCAGTCGAGCGTCAGGTCAGGGCTCGTCTTTCTGAGGACTGGTCGGACATGGAGAAGGAGGATTAGAGGCTAGCCGTGGCATAGGCACAGGGTGAGGACCTGCAGCACATATGGTCCGAGACCGACACTGACGACAGTGTCGAGGAGTACTTCCCTCCTTCTCCCTCACCAATGCAGCACGACGCGGAGGCTGGAGGCTCTACAGTGCCACCACCTACTCCACCTCCTGTCACTGAGGCACAGGTCACTTAGCCGTCAGAGCTGACTTCGCTCCTCCCGCAGATGGTTGAGCAGCAGCGTCTGGACAGGCTGGCAGCTGATCAGGATCGAACGGAGCAGGCTGCCCGCCTCCTTGAGCTCCAGCAGCAGATGCAGCGTCAGATCGCCCATGAGAGGCATGAGGACACTGACCGGCTGACTAGACTCATCGACCAGATGCACCAGCACACCCTCGACCAGCAGCAGCAGACGCAGCAGGCGATGTTGGGCATCTTGGGGTTGATCACCAACCTCTACACCCAGACCGGGATTGCCCTGCCGTCGCAGCTGCCAGGAGTCGCTCCACCACCACCAGTCCTGACTCCAGCTGCCGCTCCGGTGCTTTCTACGCCGATTCCCTCCATCAGCATGTCTCCACTTCTGGCTCCTGGTGCTCCGATTCACTCCCCGCTGCCGGCTATGACCTTGTTCCAGCAGACGCCGGCCTCCGTCGTCGGTGCCCCTGTTCCAGCAGCTCCTACAAAGTAGGCACCGACGGTGGCCCCTACGGCTCCAGCAGCTCCTTCCACCGCTACTCCAGGCAGCAGCTCCGGCGACAGCACTCCTGACGGTGACCAGTTCGTCATCGCGACTAGCACTCAGGATCCTTAGGCACTCGGATCCCTTTTTGGTGTCCTGATGCCAAAGGGGGAGAAGAGTTAGAGGAGTCAGGGGGAGTAGAGGAGTCAGGGAGAGTGTCTTAGTCTCAGGGGGAGTCCTTCTTGTGAGTTATCTTTTGTATATTTGGAGTTTATCTACATTATCATTGTGTAATTCGATGCATTTGGTGTTCATTGAGTACTCTTATGTTAATTAATCGATTGAGCTTATTTGGTGTTACTCACTTATTCACACTTGAGTTATTGATTGATTTTGAGCTTTCAAATAATAAGTGTGATATCTTGCATTCATTGCATATCCTTTAAGTTTCATTCCCTTAAGTTTCATTCTATCAAATTCATTACTATTGCGCTTTAAATTGTTGTGTTGTCATCAATCACCAAAAAGGGGGAGATTGAAAGCATCTAGGCCCCCATGAGGAATGGTTTCGGTGATTAATGACAACCATTGAATTTAACTAATGAATTTGTGAATGCAAGGTCCCCATAATCACTCAATCAAATGAAATAAACATGTTATTGGAGACCATATACAATCAATATAATTATGTGAAGACAAGAAGTGAAAGCGCTTATGTCAAGTCACTCAATCAAAATTGAAGACACTTAATGATTGACAATCATCAGAGATACATGTTCAAACAAAGTCTAAGAGGTCATTTGAGCAAGACACAAAAATTCACTTAGAAAACAACTCGAAGCAAGCAAAATCAACTCACCGGATCAACCGATGATACCTCAGAACAACTCATCGGTCGAGTTGGTTCAGCTGAAGAAGAAGACCTCAAAACAAAGTACTCACCGGATCATCCGATGTGAATGGCTCAGTAACATCGGTCCATAAGTACAGTTTGCAAGAACATTGGACCAAGTCTAGCACCGGATCATCCGATGTACAGAGAAGCAAACATCGGTCGATTACTCCAGTAAGCATCAAGATTGAGAAAATTCTGGAGGAAGAGCCACCGGATCATTCGATGAGAAGACAGGATCAACATCGGTCTAACAACGGTCATATCTGACACAATGATGTCAGCTAAAGTAACTTGACCGATGATAACTAAAGGGGAGACATCGGATCATCCGGTGTTCACAGTAAATTTCTGTCAGCCTACTTTTCCAGGCTATTTCGGGGAGGCTGGCTATAAATACCCCCTAATCCTGTCATTTCGTCAAGTCTTGATCACCAGACACCATCAACATATCCACAAGTGTTCAAGACCAAGAGCAATCACTTCCACACCATTTCGATCATCTATACACCAAGGTTTAGGCTAGAACTAGCTAGAGAGAGAGCTTGTGTGCCACCATTCTGGGAGTGTGGACTCTCTAGGATAGTGTAAGAGCCTCAAGGGAGTGCCCTTGGTGTTTGTAATTGTGAGGAGTCTTCCGGAGCTTGCCAAGGCGTGTGTGGAAGCCCGGAAGGTCGAAGTTGTACAAGGCTTGAGCTCCACCTTGCCAAAGGAGGCAAACGGAGAGGAATAGTGAAGACCCCTCGTCTCGCTGACTTGGGTGTGGCAAAACCCTTTGGTGGGTGCCACAACATGGATGTAGGAAGATCTTGATGATCTTGCCGAACCACGGGATAAATCCTTGTCCCCTCAGGAGTTTGCATCCTTCTCCTTCCCTTACTTTTATGCATTTTATATTTCTCGAAGTTTCTATCTACTAGAATGCATAGATGTAAGGATCGAAACGCCCAAGAGGGGGGGGTGAATTGGGCTTTCTTTCAATTTTTAAAGCAATTAAGATTAACGACCTTAAGCCCAATTCCCTATGCAATTAAACTATGCAATCAATGTAAATTAAAGTTGCGGAATGAAGATTGCATAAGTGTAAAAAGGGAGAGGGATGCAAACGCTCAAGGGACACGGAGTTTATCCCGTGGTTCGGTAAGATCACAAGGATCTACCTACATCCACATTGTGGCACCCACCGAAGGGTTTTGCCACTCCCAAGTCACCGAGACAAGGGGGTTCTTCACTATTCTTCTCCGTTCGCCAACCTCGGCAAGGTGGAGCTCAAGCCTTGTACACTTTGGAATCCTCCGGGCTTCCACAATCTTCTTGGCAAGCTCCGGAAGTCGCACACACCAAGGGACACTCCCTTATGGCTCTCACTACACTAGAGACTCCAGTCACCAAGAGTGGAGGCACCCAAGCACTATCTCTAGCTAGTTCTAGCCTATCTCTTGGTGTACAAATGATGAGCAAATGATGTGAAAGTGGTAGCTCTATTGCTTGAATGCTCTAGGATGTGTAGAGTATGTCTGGGCTTCAAGTCTTCTCGATTTGACAGGTTGAAGGGGTATAAATAGCCAGCCTCCACGAGATAGCCGTTGGAAAAGTAGGCTGACATCACTTCTCTGCGAACACCGGATGATCCGATGTCTCCCCTTCAGTTAACATCGGTCAAAGCCAAATTAGATGATGTCACTGTGTCAGATATGACCGTTGTTAGACCGATGTTGATCTGTCTTCTCATCGGATGATTCGGTGGCTCTTCCTCCAGAATTTTGCTTGATCTTGAAGCTTACTGGAGTGATCGACCGATGTGTGTAAGTCTGCACATCGGATGATCCGGTGCTTCACTTGGTCCAACAGTGTTGCAATCTGTGATGATGGATCGATGTCACTGAGCCACCCACATCGGATGATCCGGTGAGTTCTTTGCTCTGAGGTCTTCTTCTTCTGTTGACACAACTCTTGCGATGCAGTCAACTCAAAGACCATCGGATGATCCGGTGTGTTCAACTTGTTGACTTCGAGTTGTTTTGAGTTGTTCTTTTGGAATTTGAACTTGTGACCTCTTTGACACTTGTTTGAAACGTTGTTTTGATTGTCTTCAAGCATTGAGTGATATCAAGTTAGAGCTTTCACTTCTTGTCTTCATATGATTTGATTTGATCTCATTCGTTGATTTTATATGGGTCTCCAATGTAATTTTGATTTCATTTGATTGAGTGTTATTGAGACCTTGCATTCACAAATTCATTAGTAATATCGAATGGTTGTCATTAATCACCGAAACCGTACCTCATGGGGCCTAGATGCTTTCAATCTCCCCCTTTTTGGTGATTGATGACAACACAATAATTTAAAGCGCAATAATAATGAATTTGATGATAATACTCAAGTATATATGCACTGAATACGGATGTTACACTTGAAGCTTTAAACGTCAATTAGTAGCACAAGTGTAAATTCAAAGAGATCAAAATCATAGATAAACACCAAATGAGTTCAAATGATTAACAAGTAATGGAAAAAAGAAGGAAATAGGTTCATTACACACCAAATGAGCAAAATAGCAAATACAATTAAGATAAGACACTCGACTCACTCCCCCTAACACTAGGGATCCGAGCATCTACAGACCCTGAGAGCTGGGCGCGATGACGAACTGGTCACCGCCACTGTCGTCGGAGCTGCTGGCCGGAGTAGCGGAGGAGGGTGCTGCCGGAGCCGAAGGTGCCACCGTAGGTGCCTGCTGAGGAGGAGGTGCTGGAGGTGCTGGAGCAGGGACACTGGTGACGGAGGCCGGCGTCTGAAGGAACAGTGAAGTGGCCGGCAGTGGTGAGTGAATCGGTGCGCTGGATGCCAGAAGTGGTGACATACTGATTGAAGGGATAGGAGTAGTAGGCACCTGAGCAACACCTGGAGCCAGTAGGGGGGACATGCTGAACGAAGGGATCGGAGTGGAGGGAACTGGAGCCACTGGTGCAGTAGCTGGAGCCAAGATAGGAGGCGGAGGAGCTACTCCAGGCAGCTGCGATGGAAGGGCGATCCCGGTCTGGGTGTAGAGGTTGGTGATCAACCCCAGGATCCCCATCATCGCCTGCTGCGTCTGCTGCTGCTGGTCCAGAGTGCGCTGGTGCATTTGGTCGATGAGCCCCGTCAGCCGATCAGTGTCTTCACGCCTCTCACGGGCGATCTGACGCTGCATCTCCTGCTGCTGGAGCTCAAGAAGACGTGCAGCCTGCTCCGCGCGGGCCTGCTCGGTGGCTAGCCTGTCCAGCCACTGCTGCTCGACCATCTGCTGGAGGAGCGAGGTCAGCTCAAACGGCTGCGTCACCTGTGCCTCAGTGACGGGAGGTGGAGTGGGAGGTGGCACTGTAGAACCTCCAGCCTCCGCGTCGTGCTGCCGGGGAGAGGGGGGAGGAGGGAAGTACTCCTCGACACTGTCGTCGGTGTCGCTCTCAGACCAGATATGCTGCAGGTCCTCCCCCTGAGCCTCAGCCTCAGCAAGCCTCTCGTCCTCCCGCTCTAGGTCGGACCAGTCTTCCTCTGACAGACGGGCCCGGACCTGGCGCTCAACTGGACGACCAAGGCGACGGTCTCCAGGAGCAGAGGCACGATAGTGACCAAAGCGAGTCACACTCTCGTCAGCAAGCCGGGCCTGTGCTGCATGTCCCTCAGGCACCATCATAGAGCAAATGTAATTGATCCAGTGCCCGTAGACCATCTGCCTCATCATGCCAATCCCATCCGTGATTACGTCTTCCATCTCGCATAGGAGTATGTCCACGATATCGAAATCCATCCCGTTCATTATGTAGAACAGGAGGGTCTGCTGCAGACTCGTGAACCCCTCAAAGTAACCTGACCTCGGCAGGAGCGTGCGGCGCAAGGCGAGGTGCACAATGCGCGCAGCTGGGGTCAGGAGAGCTGGAACTCTCGGCTGGTCCGGAGAGAACGAGGGGCCAAACAGAGAGCGGATCTCGTCAAGCTGTGGTGCTACCCCTCCAGTAAGTGGCCTCCTCGGTGGATCTGCCTGCCCATAGACCTTCTCGTGCACGCAGGTGTCGTGCAGGTCCAAACCAAGAAGCTGCCCCAAAGTCTGCCTCGAGAGATGGTAGCGGTGACCATTGAACATGAAGTCAATCGACCTCCTGCCCTCTGAGATGTACAGGGTCGCGTAGAAGACACGGACCCACTCTTCCACATAAGCACTTCTCTCATAAGCCAGCAGCTGCACCAAACCTCTGTATCTCTCAAAGAAAGGACGGACCTCAGTCTCCGCTGCCACTGCAAGCTGCCCCCAGTCCAGGTAGTTGTGCTGAAAAAGCTTGTGCCCCCGACGCCTGTAGGTCTCATAGAGAGACGCCTGGGTGACAGTCCAGAAGCGACTGTCCACAAGAGTCTCTCGGGGCTGTGGGAACCACTCCTCAAGCAGCACGCTCCAACGAAGCTTGCGTAGCTTCTTGGCCTTCATCTTCTGGTAGTCCGTGAGATGGACTCCCTCACCGACACGGACGGCCGTGTCCATCTCGTAGATGGCCCTCTCAGCCTCCCTGTCCTCACGACAGTCGGCAGCCGTCGGTCTCGGACGAGGAGCAGCCGGGGACTGACCTCCCCGTGTCCGGGCTGAGCGCCGGCGGACAAGCGGCTCAACCGGCTCCTCCTCGATGTCGGAGTTGTCGATCACAGGAGGCTGCCGAGCCTCGCGGATCCTCAGGGATCCCCCACGGCCGCGCTCACGCTCCTCGGTGGCGCGAGCGGCCATTAGAGCCTGCTTCTCATCCTTTGAAAGTTTACGCTTCTTCGCGGCGGGCTCCGCGATCGCTTTTCCCTTTCCTTTGCGGTCACGACCCATCTAGATTAAATGGAGAGGTAGGGTTAGCGACGATGAAAATGAACGATGAGAGAAACGAAGGACGTCGCACGGCACGGAGCAAACCATAGCGACGATGGAGTTCGGGAGGCACACCAGAGTAACGGCGGCGGCGCTTAGGACGGTGGCGCTGTGGGCGGCGGCGGCCGGAGACGGCGGCGGCGGCGCCTAGGTGCGGCGACGGTGATTGGGGCGAGCGGCGGTGCAACGAGCGGCGCGAGTGTGGAGGCAGCGGTGCGGCGCTTGGAGGTGAGGCGGCTTGGGTGTGCGGCGGCGGCGCCCGGTGGGAGCACGACGGCGGCGCTGGGGTCGGCGGCGGCGGCGACCGGCGGCGGAGGAGGTGGCGGCGCGGTTGGCTGCGGCGAGGTGGGCGAGAGACGGCGGCGCTTAGGGCGCGGTAGAGCGAGGCGTCGGGGAGAGAGAGAAAAGGCGGCGGCGCGCGGGTTAAATAGTGGACCCCAAACCCTAGCCGATATTTTAACACCGGATGGTCCGATGATAAGGGGAGTGAACATCGGTCGAATTCCACAGTAAGGTTTTCCAGAAAAGTGCAATTGACACCGGATGGACCGACGTCTAGGGTTTTGAGCATCGGTCGAATGGCACAGTAAGGATATTCAAGGAGTCACTGAGGACATCGGATGAACCGACGTTAGATGAAGAGGCATCGGTGAAATTCATCAAGGTTGCTGATTTGTGAACAACGGATGGACCGATGTTTTCCAGGATGAACTCGTCGGATCATTTTGAGATTCTGACTGAATTGGCACTGGAAGATTGAACATCTATTGATCCGATGGGTGAAGGACTTAGGCATAGGATAATCCGATGAGAACTAAACCCCAACATCCCATATATGTCCTTTGACCAAACAAACAATCGAAGAGAAACACATGTCTTAGGACTTTTTGGGCAACCCCTTACCCCTCAAGAAGCTAATATGCCAATAGCTTGGCTAGACCTTAACGCAACTGGAACACCAAGAAAAAATGGAGGAAAATATCCAAATAAAATGTAAGGCCCATGCTTTGTGAGGTAGAGTATGAGGACTTCTATCTCTTTGAAGCATGATCCTCTAGGCATTAACGTACCTAACATTTTGTTCTTTCCACCTTATATGAGTTGAGATATTGCATTTCAAACAAGTCTCCTTCTCATGAGGTGGGTTCCCCTTTGTGACAATCTACCGTATGCAATGCCAAACAGATTATAGTGCAAGAGATTAAATGAGTGCAAGATTATATGGCAGGGATCATGCAAGGCATAAAATAAATCTATCTTGCCAAGTTTGAACCTTCCAAAGGCTTCCTCAGGGAAAACTACTTCTAGCTTGCCCCTATCCTTTGGGAGTTAGACAAGACCTATATGGTATGCATCCTTACATGAACATGGCAACTTACATGACGTTAGATGCATCTAGCACATTTAATTCTCTTCTAAGTCTAGACAAAGTTTTCTCAACAAGTGCGGGAAGGGAATGGGGTTTCTAGCAAATCTAACCGCACTTGCATTGTCACAAAGGAGAGGCACACAACCATACAAGCATCCATTTGACATGATATGGGGCCTAGATGCGGAAAGATATAGAAATGAACCAAATATGGAATGGTAATTTGATTTTGACAATTCGATTACCGTCCATATCCGCGTCGAGCTCCCATTCTCAAGTTTCTTCAAGAGGTCCTTGGTAGATTTTTCTTGATGGTGGAGGTCCCCTCTTGAAGTTGCATCGTGGCCGGTCACGTGTTCTTGATTTTTGGCACCCAAGCTAACTTAGGTCCTTGTATGTGTGATACAAGTGCTTTTGGGACCCAAAGTTGCTTGGGGAGCTTCCCCTTCATGCCCTTAATGTTCTTGCCGATGAACCTTGCCTTCACCTTGCCACCTACTTTACTCAATAGATAGTAGTGATTATCAAAGGTAGATGTGTAGTTAGTAGGCAATTTTGGAGAAGGTCGGTTAGGAAGAGGACACTCCCTTGTATGATGACCGGTAACCTCGCAATGTTGGCAATAGGAACCAACTTCCTTGATGAAGCTTGTTTTGAGCTCCGGCGAGGGTACCTTTCCTTTGTTAGGCACCGGGAAGGATCCAAGTCCTCTCTTGTTGAAGGCCTTTGCTTGTTGGAAGAGGATTTCCTTGTGCTTGACTTCTCCCTTTGATAGTCTTGCCACACTAGTGCGGAGACTCTCAATCTCTTCCATCAAGTCCTTCTCCCTAGCATTTTCTTTCATGGGCAAAGACTTGTGCAAAAGGTTAGTAGCATGAGACGTAATCTCATTATTAAGGGTTTCTTTCTTCATAGTTTTTAATTCTTGATCAAGAACTTTATGAGCAAGGCTAAGTACTTGATGTTCTTGTTTTAACTTGTTGTGCTCTTCCAAGAGTGTTTGGTGTGCTAAGTTAAGCTCGTGATGATCAAGCTTGATTTGAGCCTTTTCTTCCTCAACTTGCTTGACGTGAGATTTAATTGTGTCATGCTCCTTAAGTATGCTTTCATACTTGTCAAGCAAATTGAGGTTAGTATTCTCAAGTTTAGCATGAGCTTGTTCAAGAGCCTTGACTTTGCTCTTTTCCCTTTTAATGATGGTGTGGTATTCATTTATCAATGAAGTTAATTCATCGGGGGAAAGCTCATCATCACTCGAGTCGTCACATACCTCAATGTTACCTTTTTCCATGAGGCACATGGGAGGTGGACGAAGAGGTGAGTTATCCTTGTTGACGACGGCAAGCACCGCCAAGTTTTCTTCATCTTCACTCTCTTCGTCGCTTGACTCTTCATCCGTGATCCACTCATTTGCCTCGCACATGAAGACTTTTTGAGGCCCTCTTCTTTTCTTTGGAAAGAGCTTGGTCTTCTTGCCTTTGTCAAATTTCTTCTTTCCAAAGAAGCGCTTGGGCTTAACCTCTTCTTCATCTTCATCACTTTCTTCTTGCTTTTGATGCTTTCCCTTGTGGTTGTCCTTCCTCTTGTCCGGTCTTGGACAATCATATGATATGTGGCCTTGATCACCACAATTATAGCATGTCTTGTTTTCATCTTTTCTTGGTAGGAAGGCTCTCTTGTTGGGATCAAAAGTATATCCCTTCTTGGCAATCTTGGAATTCAAGCGAGAGAATTTCCTCATCATTGATGCAAGCTCATCATCATCATCTTCACTTGATGTTTGCTCTTCTTTGCTTGAACTAGGCTTGATCATTTTCTTGAAATTTGTTTTCTTGAAAGCCTTGAGAGCAATTGTCCTTGTAGAAGATGAATCCTCCATCATCCCAAGTACACTCATCTCATGAGCGTGAATCTCCCCAATAAGCTCCGAAACTTCAATGTGATCAAGTGAATCTTTTTGGAGCATTGAGTTGATGATGTTATACTTTGGCTTGGGAAGGAGCATGAGTATCTTTCGGTTGATAAGTCCCTTGCCAAGAGAAGCAATGTCAAGAGCATTTATTTCCTCAATGAGAACATTTAAGCGAGAAAACATTTCATTTACATTTTCATGAGGAAACATTTTAAATTCATCATATTTAGATTTAAGCAAGTGATATTTAAGTTCTTTAACACGAGAGGAACCCTCATGAATTTCAATTAAGCATGCCCAAATTTCACAAGCTTTTTCTTTACTAGCGATTCTAGCGAATACATCTTGACTAATACATTCATAGATGGCATTTCTAGCTCTAGCATCCCATTTAATTTGATCACCAATATAAGTATGATCTCCAAATCCCGCATGGGTCGCTTCCCAAACTTCGGGAGCAATAGCCTCTAGGTAGGCACACATGCGTGCTTTCCAATAGGCAAAGTTCTTGCCCTCGAAGGTAGGAACCGAACCCCCATTCTTGGCCATTTAAGCTCTCTAGCAGTGAAGCTAGAATGATCCAATGAGCAACCTCGCTCTGATACCAATTGTAAGGATCGAAACGCCCAAGAGGGGGGGTGAATTGGGCTTTCTTTCAATTTTTAAAGCAATTAAGATTAACGACCTTAAGCCCAATTCCCTATGCAATTAAACTATGCAATCAATGTAAATTAAAGTTGCGGAATGAAGATTGCATAAGTGTAAAAAGGGAGAGGGATGCAAACGCTCAAGGGACACGGAGTTTATCCCGTGGTTCGGTAAGATCACAAGGATCTACCTACATCCACGTTGTGGCACCCACCGAAGGGTTTTGCCACTCCCAAGTCACCGAGACAAGGGGGTTCTTCACTATTCTTCTCCGTTCGCCAACCTCGGCAAGGTGGAGCTCAAGCCTTGTACACTTTGGAATCCTCCGGGCTTCCACAATCTTCTTGGCAAGCTCCGGAAGTCGCACACACCAAGGGACACTCCCTTATGGCTCTCACTACACTAGAGACTCCAGTCACCAAGAGTGGAGGCACCCAAGCACTATCTCTAGCTAGTTCTAGCCTATCTCTTGGTGTACAAATGATGAGCAAATGATGTGAAAGTGGTAGCTCTATTGCTTGAATGCTCTAGGATGTGTAGAGTATGTCTGGGCTTCAAGTCTTCTCGATTTGACAGGTTGAAGGGGTATAAATAGCCAGCCTCCACGAGATAGCCGTTGGAAAAGTAGGCTGACATCACTTCTCTGCGAACACCGGATGATCCGATGTCTCCCCTTCAGTTAATATCGATCAAAGCCAAATTATCTGATGTCACTGTGTCAGATATGACCGTTGTTAGACCGATGTTGATCTGTCTTCTCATCAGATGATCCGGTGGCTCTTCCTCCAGAATTTTGCTTGATCTTGAAGCTTACTGGAGTGATCGACCGATGTGTGTAAGTCTGCACATCGGATGATCCGGTGCTTCACTTGGTCCAACAGTGTTGCAATCAGTGATGATGGACCGATGTCACTGAGCCACCCACATTGGATGATCCGGTGAGTTCTTTGCTCTGAGGTCTTCTTCTTCTGTTGACACAACTCGACCGATGCAGTCAACTCAAAGACCATCGGATGATCCGGTGTGTTCAACTTGTTGACTTCGAGTTGTTTTGAGTTGTTCTTTTGGAATTTGAACTTGTGACCTCTTTGACACTTGTTTGAAACGTTGTTTTGATTGTCTTCAAGCATTGAGTGATATCAAGTTAGAGCTTTCACTTCTTGTCTTCATATGATTTGATTTGATCTCATTCGTTGATTTTATATGGGTCTCCAATGTAATTTTGATTTCATTTGATTGAGTGTTATTGAGACCTTGCATTCACAAATTCATTAGTAATATCGAATGGTTGTCATTAATCACCGAAACCGTACCTCATGGGGCCTAGATGCTTTCAATAGATAGTTTGCGTAGGGAATCGGGCTTTAGAAATTAAGTTTTATTGCTTAGAATTTTTTGAAGAAAGCCCAATTCACCCCCCCCTCTTGGGCATTCGGTCCTTACAGCCGGTGCTTGGCGACCTTGGTGTCGTTGAGAGGCGCTCGACCATCGGGTTGGCGATCCCTGAAGTTCCTGAAGGTGGCTTCGTTCCCGCCCCTAAGCCAAGAACCGTAGTCGTCGGCAAGGTCAAGGAATTGGTCGAGCCCTCGAGCCGTAAGAGGAAGCATGCCGACAAAAGGTCCGTCAGGCCTGCTTCTTCTGTGGTGGCTCCTTATCCCTGGAGGGGGAGGTCTACAATGGTGGCATCTACTCCAGTAGCGGCATCTTCCCGGGGTACTAGCTCTGGCCAAGTGACTCCGGTACCAGGGCCAGCTGAGGGCTCCGGGTCCGGAGGTCCTTCCCGGTCGAGGGGGGCCTCGACCGGAGCAACACTGATAGCAGCAGCAAGCTCTGGGGGACCCTCCGGGACTACCATGCCAGTGGCGGCTAGGGCCAGTCCGGCGCGTCCGGAGAAGAGGTTCCGTGGTTATTAACTAGTGCGGAAGCCTTCCGAGGTATTTTTTGATTTTTTACCTCGATCAGTTGTTTTATTGTTAACTGTATTTTTGAGTTTCTCTATCCTTCATCCACAGCGTGCCCAAGAAAAGGGATGAAGCTCCAGTCCCTGCAGCAGCGGTTGAGGCTGTGCAGGCTGAAGTTCCGGCTCTGATTCCAGCGCCGCCCCAAGAGGTGGCGGAGGCTGCAGCAGCCCCGGTGCTGGCTGTCGTGGTTTTGGACTTCGACTCATCTCCAGAAGCTCCCGTGGTAGTGCCGGACCACAGGAATGAAGATGTACCAGCAGCACTAGCCCCAGAGGTTGAAGCTCTGGGCTTGGATGCTGAGATGTTGGACGCTCCGGCCGCAGAGCCGGAGGTAGTTGCGATTCCGGCCCTAGAGCTGGATGTTGTTGAAGCCCCAACAGTCGAGCCAGTGGTTGATGAGGTCCCGGCGGTAGAGCCGGGTGTTCATGAAGCTCCATCACTTGAGCTGGTTGTCGAGGAAGCTCCGGCAGTAGAGCCGGTTGCTGCAGAAGTTTCGGCTATGGAGCCGGCCGTTGAAGAGGTTCCAGCGTCTGAGCCTGTTGCTGCGGAGGTGTCGGCGCTGGTCGAAGCGCTGGCGCCCGAGCCCATGATGGTCGAAGCGCTAGAACCTGAGCCAGAGGCGGAGGATGCGCCTGCACTGGAGCCAGAAGTAGCTTCTGCTCCGACTGAACCTTCAACACCCGCTCCAGAATCGGTGATCCCGGAGGTGCCCACTGCTGAGCCAGAGTGCCAAGATGAAGCTGTTGTCCCCCCGCTGGAGGGGCCAGTTGTTGATGACCTGGATGTTGGGCCTTCGAAGTCAATTCTGGAGGTTGGAACTTTGGCTACAAGTACTTCCTCGGCGGTGGCCGAGGCTATCCCGGAGGACGTCCCTAGTGCCGTAAGCTCAGGGGACCGCTCTTGTAGAGTGGGACCCAATTTTTGTTGCTGAAGATCCGCTGGAGCCAGCGGAGAGGACCCCGGCAGGTCCGGACCCGATCCCCCTATCGTTGTCTATCGACAACGCCTGCTCTAGTCTTTGCCAATCCAGCTAGCCTTCTACCACGACAACAAGTCCCTCGAGGAGGAACAACAAACCCTTAGGACGTGGCCCAACTGACTCCATTTCGAGACCAAGCTGGCGCAGTCGAGGCTGGCTGACGACAAGGAGTGGGTGCAAAAGGGGAAGGTCCGCCTGGAGTACTGGGGTAGGTTGTTGGATGAGAGGGAAAACATGACGCGGACCCTCGACAACCAGTCCCGGGCCATCTATGAGCAGGCCAAGCCTGCAAATAGCGCAGCGGATGATCGCCAGGAAAGGCTCGCCGCCATCACAACAGTCTTCTCAAGCGCTGGGAGGCTCTTGAAGCGCGGGAGAGACGGCTCGAAGATGAAGAGCAGAAATTCCTGGAGCTGCGGGACGACCTCGTGAAGAGGGAGGAAGAGATTTTCCAAAAGACAGCTCTGGCTGACAAGAGCCTCGAAGAACACACCATGAAATTGGAGGAGCGTTGCGAGGAGGAGGAGAAGAAGGCCTGGGAGCGAGGGCAAGATCTCTACAAGCAGGAGAATTCCATCGCCGCCAGGGAGAAGAAAGTACGGGGCCGAGAGAAGGATCTGGTCAACCGCCGAAATGAGATCCACCTCCAAAAGGAAGGTTGCTGAAACGATTCAGGAGAATGCCAAAGAGGTGGAGCGTCTTGCTCGGGAGAGCTCGGAGCTTGCGGCGGCCAAAAGATCCTTGGCAAAGATGCGTGGTGCAAGGGTTGTGGAGTCCCAACAAGCTTGGTACTTCCTGGACAAGGCCAATGACGCACTGACACCAATGGGCTTAGGTCCCGTGCGTCCGGATGACATGGAGCTGGAGGTGGACCAGGCGTTGGACGCGCTGAGTTCAGCGGGCAACAAGCTCTCCAAGATGGGTGATTTCATCGCGGACCAGCTGGAAATAGAGGGTCAGTCCCTGGCGAAGAACGTCGCAGAGTTTGTGCTGACGTGCTACACCAGTCGGGACCCTCAATTCCCTTTAGACCCGGTGCTTGAAGGCCCCATCGAAGGAGAGGGTGAAGCCGCCCGAGCCAGCGTGTCGGAGGTGGCCCAAAAGGTTGCCCAGTTCTTCCATAGGGTCTAGGACCATCTCTCTGTAGCTCCCGCTTGTATTCTCTCTTCTTCTTCTCCAATTTTGTAATCTCTTGCCTCCAGATGAATAAAATCCAAATTTTTGTGAATTCAAATTTCATTTTTTGTCTTCAACACCACCTTTGTCTCACTTGGCCCCCGGGTAGATGTACACAATTTGATTGTGAACATGTACAAAGACGATGTAACGATTGTTGAAGACTTGCGTGCTTCGAATTTGTAGAATGTAGGTCCGAATTCTTCAATAGTATAGGCCCCCTAAGGCTGTCGGAGCTTAGTGGATTTCGCTTTGACCATCGCCGAAACTTAGTAGCGCCAGCAGTAGTCTCGATCAACGTGTAAAGCATCGATGGTTAGCCTTCTGGGGTGTCGGAGCTTGGTAGCTCCGGCAGTGACCTCCGTCAACACGTGTTGTGTCAACGTCAGACTCCACTTTAGAGTCTTTCCACCTGTAAGACCTATGTGTGCTAAATACATTGGCTTGTAGTGAATACACTTGCTTTGATGATAAAACTTTTGAATATCACCAAAACACCTTTTTATTAAGGTCCGACTAGTTTTGGCTAGCTCCGGTGAGTTTTTTCTTTAGCTCCGGCGTGTTTTTGCTAAGCTCCAATTTGATTTTTCTAGCTCCGACTTTTGGGTTTACTAGTTCCGAATAGTTTTGGTAAGTTCTGGTGCTAGGTTCTACTAGATTTTTTTAGCTCCGGCTCAAGGTCCGGGTTGCTCTGGCAAGGTCTGGAACTTGACCGCAATGCTTCTGTTTTTTCATTTGAAATGTTCCGTACTTGCTTTACATCTCTAGAAATAATGCATAGTATTCATTTGCTAAGTCTTTGATGCATTTTTGGTTGACATGGATGATATCGTGTTACTGTGGTTTTGCAACATGCTTATGTGAGGTTCTCACGTAAGGTGTTGTGTTCGGAACTAACTTGAGTCAAGTCGAGGACTTGGGCTCGTATGGATTGGTTGTTTATTCATGTGCAGGTGTTGCTTGAGTTCAAGAAATGGCTGGTGATGGGATCCATTGGACTAGCCTCAGGGAGGAGATGAGGTTCCAACAACCAAATTCAGGTGGAATTGTGGTTGAGCTGATCAGGAGGTTGCACAGCATGATTGAATCAAGAACAATGCATGTGAAGGTATCGTGGACGTCATTGGAATATATTTGCACGTGTGCCAGGAGTGCATGGATGTGGCTACATGGTTCCGAGACGTGATGAAGATATGTGGACGTAAAGAGCTGGTTGGAAAGGTCCAACCGACTAGGTTATGGACTCAGACTGCGGCTGAGTCGGGTTTGACTCAAATATGGAAAGATTTGAGTTGGTTATGATAGGATTTCGTGTGGGTCACGAATTTGAGTTGTTTAGGAATGTGGGATACGTTCCTAAGGTGTTTGGAAGTCTTAAGATTGGTTCTATCTGCGTATAGAAGAATCCTAAGCAGTTATGGAAAGTTACGATTCGTGAACAGAGTAGGATTAGGTTCCTGATCTGAGTTGAGTTGGCTTTCGAGCTGGTTATATAAGCATGGGAGCCCAGAACTCGTGGTGCACGACTTTGGGGCTGTGCCTCTTGTGTTATATTGAATAAAATTCGTAGTTTGAAGGAACTTTTTTGCCTTGTTCGTCTGATTTGTTCCAGACAAGTTTTACTCATCGAGTTTCTGGACAGCACTACCTTGCGTCGGTGGTTTTACCATAACTCGAGTTTTAAAGATACAATTGACGTTATTCTTTTTGGTTTATCTTCACAACTTGATTATCTATCATCTGTCAAAATTTCACGGTCATTGGATTTGTGGTCTATGATCTACCCGTGTTTCTTTGCAGCGTTCCAGAACTGTTTTTTCACGAGTAGGGCAGATTGACCTTTGTTTGATCTTTCGATCATAACTTGAGTTTTTCTCGACGGATTTGAGTGATTCTTGTTGTGTTGTCTTCGTGACTTGATTCTCTCTGATATCTATCACTTTTGTCACGTGAAACACGTTTATATTAGTCTCACACACGATTTCTTTAAGTGATCGTTTTTCTACTGAAGGGGTTGGGTTTAATTGTTTCCGCTGCGTAAGATTTTTAAATCTACCATTCACCCCCCCTCTAGTAGCTTTTCATGTGCTCTTCGATCCTACAATTGGCATCAGAGCCACGATGCTCTAATCTTTGTGATTTGAAAGTGTTTTTGACTAATCATCATGGAGAAGTACTCTGCCAAACCTTGTGTGTTCGCTGGTATTGATTTTCAGGTTTGGAAGGCACGCATGGAGGCTTTCATCCAGGCACAAGGCTTTGCAATATGGGACAAGGTATACAAGCCTTACGAAGTGCCATCAAACGATCAAGTTACAGCTACAAATCTAAGAGATGTCGACAACAACAATAAGGCTCAGAACTTGATCATACAAGGATTAACACAAAGCGACTTCGACCGTGTTGCACACCTCCAATCTGCATACGATGTGTGGAAAGCACTTTGTGACTACCACGAAGGATCCAACACGATCAAAAAGGTAAGGCAAGATATGTTCAAGAAAGAATACATGCGCTTCGAGATGCAACCCGGTGAGTCTATTGATGACCTTTTTGCTCGCTTTAATAAGATTCTCAGCAACTTGCATAGTGTCAATGTTAATTTTTCAGATGCTAAAAATGCTAGGCAATTGCTAAGTGCATTAGATATGTCAATTTGGGAGATGAAAGTCACATCTATTCGTGAATCTACTGTCATGAGTTCACTTACTTTAGATGTGCTATATTCGAAGTTAATAACTCATGAAATTGATATAATCTCACGTAAGAACCCCAACAAGTCTATTGCTTTTGTTTCTCAACATGACATGCCTAGTTTCTGTCAAACATCATCTTGTGGTACACTTGCTTTGCTGTCCTCTCTAACCCTTGAACAAATTGAGGAGTTTCCAAAGGAGGAGCTAGCACTCATCTCTACCCGGTTCTCAAAAGCATTGCAAAATGTGAGAACTAGAAGGAGAGGAAGCTCCGGACCTCAACGATGCTTCGAATGTTAATACAGGACACTTTCGTACAAAATGCCCTAACCTTTCAGGTTCTACTTCCCGAGAAGAAAAACAATCAAGGACGAAGCACTCCTCAACAAATGATAAGAAGAAGAAGGGCTTTACAGATCGCTAACTGGTGAACAATTTTATCTCCGCACTCCAGGAACTTGGCTCAAGCGACGTGGACATTGGAAGTGACAAAGATGAAGATGATTTGGCAAACTTGTGCTTCATGGCGGGCAAGTCAAGATCAAGTATGGAGGAGGCAGAACACAACAGCGACAATGAAGAGGTATGTCCTACTTGCGAAGAAATGTGTGATGCTATTTCTCGTGCCACTGTTATTGTTAAGAAAAAGGACAAAAAGCTTAGGGACAATGCTATTAAAATTGAGTCACTAGAATCTGAAATTAATCGTTTGAAATCCTTGATTCCTAGTGATTATTCTTGTTCCTCATGTGACTTAATATATGAACAATTGTCATCCCTAAGAAGTGCACATAACTCCACACTTGAAATTGAAATTGAAAAGAACAAAAAGCTTGCTGCACTTAATATTGGAAACTTAAAAGATGCTTCTTGTTCTACAATTGATTAACAATGTTCTAGTTGTGATGATCTTGATAGGAAACTGCAAGATGCTATGAATGAAATCTCTATATTGAACAATGCTTTTGTTGTCATGAAGTTAAATATTGTTCCAACTGCAAATTAAAAGGAAAAACTTCATGTGAAAATTGCCTTGATCTGTCTAATAAACTTGATAACATGAATAAGACATTTGATCGTTTTTGTAATGGGAATAAGAACATAAACTTGCTGCTGAATTCATCCAAGTCTTGCAATGATAAAACTGGTTTAGGTTTTGATTCTCATGCTCATGCTTAGGCACATCCACCTAAAATTGTAAAGTCATTAGGAAGTGGTTTGATTCAAACAGTTCCTAAACAAAAAGAAGTGGTTTTCAAATTTGCAGGAGTATTGTCTCATTCGGTTTCAAATAAAAATGTTGTTTGCGCATCTAGACATGAACACAAAGTTAAATTTCATTGTACCTATTGTGGTAGAGATGTTCATGTCATAGATTTTTGTTATAGACTAGCTAAACAATAGAAAAGGGAAAGAATGGTTGCTACACATATTGAATCGAATGTACAACCTGCTGTTTTGAGTCAAAAACATTCAAAGTTTACCTCCAGACCTTCTGTTTTTGCCTCCGGAGCTACTGATTTTTGTGCTACACAAGTAACACCTTATAGGTCAGTAGTTAAGAATAAAAAATCTCAAACTTTGACTCATAAACCTGCTGTTTTGTCTCAGCTTTCGCGTGTTTTTCCTGCTGCACGACGCGTGACTCAGTACTGGATTCCTAAATGCCTTTTGACTAACCCCAGTATTGAGGCATCGACGTATTGTGCTTCTATGTAGGTTACACGTTTGAGGAAGGAGAACATTTGGATTGTGGATTCAGGTTCCTCACGCCACATGACCGGTACCAAAGATTGGTTCTCCTCCCTCTCTTTTGTGTCATGTGTAGAGAATGTTACTTTTGCCGATAATTCTTCAACTCCTATAATTGCTAAGGGTTCGGTTAGAGTAAATGATCACTACACTTTGAAGGATGTGGCACTTGTCAAAAATTTGAAATACAACTTGCTTTCTGTTTCACAATTGCTAGATGAAAATCTGGAAATTATTTTCAATAAAAACTGCTGCAAAGTTGTAAGTTCAAATAGTGAGCTTATTTTTAACATGTCTCGGTTTGGAAGAGCTTTTAAAGCTGATTTTGATATGTCTTTCTCTAATCATAGGTGTCTAGTTGCTAATGATTCAAATGACTTATATTTTTGGCATCGTAGACTTGGTCACGTAGGCTTTGATCACCTAACGCGTGTTAGTGCTCTTGATCGCATACGTGGGCTTCCTAAGCTTAAAGGGAACAAAGAAATTTTGTGCTCTTCTTGTAGACATGCTAAGATGGTTGCAGGTTCACATACTCCTCTCACAATGATCATGACAACTGAACCGTGTCAACTTTTGCACCTTGACACTGTAGGACCTTCACGTGTTCAATCCTTCGGAGATAAATTGTATGTTCTTGTGATTGTTGATGATTATTCTAGATACTCTTGGATTTACATTATGGCGTCTAAGAATGAAGCTTTTAGTCACTTTAGAACTTTATTTCTTAGATTATCAATTGATCACCCAAGATCTTTAAAAGCAATTAGAAGTGATAATGGAACTGAATTTAAAAATCAATCTTTTGATCACTTTTGTGCTGAAAATAGAATAGATCATCAATTTTCTTCACCATATGTACCTCAACAAAATGGTGTTGAAGAAAGAAAGAACAGAACCTTAGTTGAGATGGCTAGGACTATGCTTGATGAATATCAAACTTCTAGGAAATTTTTGGCTGATGCGTTAGCAACCGCTTGTTATGTCTCAAATCGTGTTTTCTTGCGTGCTAAGCTAGGTAAAACACCATATGAGCTCCGGTTTGGACATAGGCCTAGTGTTACACACTTTCGGGTCTTTGGTTGCAAATGCTTTGTTAAGAAACATGGTAATCTTGATAAATTTCAACCTAGATCCATTGATGGCATGTTTCTTGGTTATCCATCTCATACTAGAGGCTACCGTGTGCTTTTATTTGACACTAACAAAATTGTGGAGACTTTTGAAGTGTCTTTTGATGAAGCTAGCCCAGGTACTAGCTCAAACATTGCAGGTCCAGATCCATATCCGCAGGGGGGAGCATTTTCGTTGAAGATGAGGAAGAATTGGAGCTGCTACCCGAAAATTCAGCAGCTAAAGACTTTGGTTCAGCTCCGGATGTTAATTCTCAACCAGCACCGACAACCACCAATGCTGATTCAAATCGTCCTCAAGTCACAAGCTCATCGATTTGTGATGAACATGAAGAAGAAGAAGCTTGTGAGACATCTGTTCCCCTACCGTTTTACAAAGATCATCCCCCACAACAGATGATTGGAAGCTTGCATGAACGAGTCACACGGTCCAGGTTTTGCGATCCAAACTCTTATGCTCATTATGCTTTTGTTGCTTCTTTTGAACCCAAAGATATATCACACACACTCACTAATGAATCTTGGATTATTGCCATGCAAGAAGAGTTAGAAAATTTTGAAAGAAATAATGTTTGGAAACTTGTACCTCCACCTCAAGGTCACACTTTAATTGGAACTAAATGGGTATTTAAAAATAAACAATGCGAGGATGGGGTTGTGGTTAGGAATAAGGCTAGGTTGGTTGCTCAAGGTTTCACTCAAGTTGAAGGTCTAGATTTAGATGAAACTTTTGCTCCTGTTGCTAGATTAGAAGCCATAAGAATTTTGTTATCTTTTGCTGCATCTAAAGGTTTGAAGCTATATAAAATGGATGTTAAAAGTGCTTTTCTTAATGGCTACATAGATGAGGAGGTTTATGTGAAACAACCACCGGGTTTTGAAAATCCAAATTTTGCTAATCATGTTTACAAACTGTCTAATGCCTTGTACGGTCTCAAACAAGCCCCTAGAGCATGGTATGATAGGTTAAAACATTCTTACTTGAAAAAGGGTTTACCATGGGAAGGGTTGATAAAACTCTTTTTGTGCTTAAGCATGGCAATGACTCATTATTCGTTCAAGTGTATGTGGATGATATTATCTTTAGTTGTGCTTCTCATAATCTTGTGTCCAAGTTTTCAGCAATGATGTGTTCCAAATTTGAAATGAGTATGATGGGTGAACTCACTTACTTTTTGGGGCTGCAAATCAAGCAAACAAAGGATGGTACCTTTGCGGATCAAACAAAGTATACAAAAGATCTCCTAAGGCGCTTCAACATGGACAGAAGCAAGCCTCTTCGAACACCAATGGGAATAGCAACAACACTTGAACATTATGAAGATGGTGAACTCGTGGCTCAAAAAGAATATAGAAGCATCATCGGATCACGTTTGTACCTCACGGCATCAAGACCAGACATACAATTCAGCGTATGTCTTTGTGCACGGTTTCAAGCCTCCCCAAGTGCTTCACATCGTCAAGCCGTCAAAAGGATTCTCAGGTACTTACATGGAACTCAAGAATTTGGAATTTTTCTTCCTTCTTCCTCAACCGTTACTTTGAATGATTTTTCGCATGCTGATTTTGGGGGTTGTCGGATTGATAGGAAAAGTACTTTTGGTGCTTGTCATTTTCTTGGTAATTCTCTTGTTGCTTGGTCCTCTAGAAAAAAAAAATTCAGTTGCACAATCCACAGCCGAATCTGAATATGTAGCTGCTGCTAGTGCTTGCCCACAAATTCTTTGGATTGTTCAAACACTTAAGGACTATGGGGTTGATCTAGTTAGTGTTCCACTGTTCTGTGATATCACTAGTGCCATTTGCATTGCTAAAAATCCCGTGCAACATTCTAGAACTAAGCACATTGATATTAGGTATCACTTTCTCCGAGATAATGTTGAAAAAGGAAAGATTGTGCTTCACCATGTAGATACCGAACAACAATTGGCTGACATTTTTAAAAAACCTTTGGATTTCAATCGTTTTTGTTACATTCGTAGTGAAATAGGGGTTATGCATCCTCATGGCTTAAATTGAGGGGGAGTTTTGAAACTTGGGAAGTCTATCTGTAAATCTGAAATTAAATTAATATGATCATAGTATTTCATACATATATGACTTTGTGGTTCCTTTTACGTGCTGAATGTTCTTACTACATTACTCGTGTTATACATATTGTAGTTATTGCCATGTATAGTAATTGGAATAATTACTTACTCTAAAACTGGTCATGGTCGAACTTTCTTGCTGTTTTGAACTTGTTACATGTTCACAAGTTCTTTTAATCATTAAGAATTAATCAAGTAATCAACTCACATGTTGAGTTTTTATGAACAAATATAAATTGAGAAAAGATCAAGAGAATAAGCATGCATCACACTTCTTTTTTTGAGATGGCTTATCATTGCACTTAGATATGAACTTGGAAGAAGTTGTGTATGACTAAAACCATGTCCTTAAGCTTCTGATTGTCAAATGACATATGTTTGGCTTGGTTGGTTAGAATAAGGCAGATGCGCATATAATCTCTTGCAAATATCATATGATCTAAATTTATGCTTTGAAAAATAATAAAATGCAGCAACTAGTGTCATGATATCAGGTTTTGAAATAGTTAAGTTTGTGAGATCATGACTTACTTAAATTGAAAATTACATTTGATCTCTAGCATGGCTTACACTACTTTATGTATTTCATTGATGTGGTAATGTAAGGTACTTGATAGTATGACTTGGATGAGCTTTGTTTATATGTATATGTTATAATATGCTCATAACAACTAAAGGGGGAGAGATAATTTGTTTATATGCTCATGACTTGCTGAATACATTGTCAAAGGGGGAGAGATAAGCATGAAGAGAAAGAGAATATGTGCATAAGGAGAGATAATAAAGGGGGAGAGATAATATGGAATAATTTTTGGATTTTCTTCTCATTTTACTTTTGATTTACAAAGGGGGAGAAATTGCCTTCAAAACTTTTATGTGAATAAGCCAATGTTCGGATTTTAAATGGTGTTGCCAATGCATTCATCAAGGGGGAGATTGTAATACTTATGTGTGTTGAATACATTGGCTTGTAATGAATACACTTGCTTTGACGATAAAAGTTTTGAATATCACCAAAACACCTTTTTATTAAGGTCCGACTAGTTTTGGTTAGCTCCGGTGAGTTTTGTCTTTAGCTCCGACGTGTTTTTGCTAAGCTCCAAGTTGATTTTTATAGCTACGGCTTTTGGGTTTACTAGTTCCGACTAGTTTTGGTAAGTTCCAGCGCTAGGTTCTACTAGCTTTTGTTAGCTCCGGCTCAAGGTCCGTGTTGCTCTGGCAAGGTCCGGAACTTGACCGCAATGCTACTATTTTTCATTTGCAATGTTTCGTACTTGCTTTACATCTCTAGAAAGATTGCTTAGTATTCATTTGCTAAGTCTTTGATGCGTTTTTGGTTGATATGGATGATATCGTGTTACTGTGGTTTTGCAACATGCTTATGTCAGGTTCTCACGTAAGGTGTTGTGTTCGAAATTAACTTGAGTCAAGTCGAGGACTTGGGCTCGTATGGATTGGTTGTTTATTCATGTGCAGGTGTTGCTTGAGTTCAAGACATAGCTGGTGATGGGATCCATTGTACTAGTCTCAGGGAGGAGATGAGGTTCCAACAACCAAATTCAGGAGGAATTGTGGTTGAGCTGATCAGGAGGTTGCGCAGCATGATTGAATCAAGAACAATGCATGTGAAGGTATCATGGACGTCATTGGAAGATATTTGCACATGTGCCAGGAGTGCATGGACGTGGCTACATGGTTCTGAGACGTGATGAAGAGATGTGGACGTAAAGAGTTGGTCGGAAAGGTCCAACCGACTAGGTTATGGACTCAGGCTGCGGCTGAGTCGGGTTTGACTCAAAAATGGAAAGATTTGAGTTGGTTATGATAGGATTTCGTGTGGGTCACGAATTTGAGTTGTTTAGGAATGTGGGATACGTTCCTAAGGTGTTTGGAAGTCTTAATATTTGTTCTATCTGCGTATAGAAGAATCCTAAGCAGTTATGGAAAGTTACGATTCGTGAACAGAGTAGGATTAGGTTCCTGATCTGAGTTGAGTTGGCTTTCGAGCTGGTTATATAAGCAAGGGAGCCCAGAGCTCGTGGTGCACGACTTTGGGGCTGTTCGTCTTGTGTTCTACTGAATAAAATTCATAGTTTGAAGGAACTTTTGTGTCTTGTTCGTCTGATTTGTTCCAGACAAGTTTTACTCGTCGAGTTTCTGGACAGCACTACCTTTCATTGGTGGTTTTATCATAAATCGAGTTTTACAGATCCAATTGACGTGATTCTTTTTGGGTTGTCTTCACAACTTGATTATCTATCATATATCAAAATTTCACAGTCATTGGATTTTTGGTCTATGATCTACACGAGTTTCTTTGCAGCATTCCAGAACTGTTTTTTTCTCGAGTAGGGCAGATTGACCTTTGTTTGATCTTTCGATCATAACTTTAGTTTTTCTCGACGGATTTGAGCGATTCTTGTTGTGTTGCCTTCGTGACTTGATTCACTCTGATATCTATCACTTTTGTCATGGTGAAACACGTTTAGATTAGTCTCACACACGATTTCTTTAATTGATCGTTTTAAATATATCATTCACCCCCCTCTAGTAGCTTTTCACGTGCTCTTCGATCCTACACCACCATCTTCACGTTGACGGCTTTCCCCTTAGCTTTACCGGAACTGAGTAGCTCTAGAGATGCTCGATGTCAATGTTTGAACATCGACCACAAGCCGCCTAGAGGATGTCGGAGCTTATTTATTTTTCCTGCACACTGAAGTCAAGAAAAATAGTAAAATCCGTTTCCTATCTATAACGTCATTGCGGGTTACTATTCTGGAGAAAGTTTTAGGCCGAACACAATTCTAAATACAATCAAGAGCGCTGTCTTGCTTCCTTCAGGTCCGATCGTTTCTGGACTCGCCTTACTTTGGCCTGCCGCGATGTAGGTAGAGTGGCGTACTTAGGGTACATGACCAGGCTAAGTCGATAGCACACTCCGGACCTAGATTGGCTTGGCGGCACTCAGACGAGTAGGCCATCAACAATGTTTGAACCCGGAAGGATAGACAATGCAACTCGAATTGTACATGAACTGGTCGATCTAAAGTTTCTTAAGAACTGCACATCTTTGTTATAGACAAGAAAGAGAAAAATAAAAAATATTGAGCCTGTACAAAGTAAATGCACGTGGAGTCTGTTTTCACACAATGACATCTTTCATTATAGGTTCGGGGTACAGGGGAAACAAGTACACTCTTAGGGTATGGAACCAGGCTAAGTGTGTTTCATTTCTCGTTTGACCCAAGGTAGCTAGCTACACTTTCAGTTCTGAGACTGTGACAAGTGTTGCATGGACGTTGCGGAACTAACGTGGTAGGTCCGGCTGTCCTCCCGGAGGAGCTACCCGACTCTGTACAATGACTCTATAACCTACACCACATGTAATTACAGACTCACCTCCGTGATATTAAGCGTAGAACTTACGGAGGTGCTCAATGTTCCAAGGATTTGGGAGAGGTGTCCCATCCTCGGTTGCCAAGCGAACGCATCCGGGACGGGATACTTTTATCACTCGGAAGGGTCCCTCCCAGCTGGGGGAGAGTTTGTTTAACCCTTCTCTGGATTGTATTCTCCGTAGCACCAAATCGCCTTCCTCGAGCTGTCGGCTGTGAACATGCCGTTGGTGATAGCGCCGAAGAGCTTGGTGGTATCGGGCATTCCGAACAGCTGCTCGGCACCTTCCCTCTTCAAGGAGGTCAAGGTCTTCACGCCGGAGCTGGTCCTGCGTGGCTTTGTCGGAGGTCCGGACCCAGAGCGACCCCAAGGTGATTTCCGGAGGAAGGACTGCTTCAGCTCCATACACCAGGAAGAAGGGTGTCTCTCCAGTTGACCGGTTTGGAGTTGTCCTATTGGCCCATAGAGTGGGCGGAAGCTTTTCAATCCAGTTGACACCATGTTTTTTCAGGCACTCATATGTGCGCGTCTTGAGTCCTTTGAGGATTTCTGCATTTGCTCTCTCGGCTTGGCCATTTCTTGCCGGGTGAGCTACGGAGGCGTAGCTGACTTGTATGCCGAGGTCTTTGCAGTATCATTGGAAAGCAGAGCTTGTGAATTGGGTCCCATTATCTGTTATAATTTTGTTCGGGACTCCAAATCTGCATACGATGTACTGCAAGAAGTTGATAGCTGATTGCTTGTTTATTGTCACAACTCGAGTTGCCTCCAGCCATTTGGTGAACTTGTCAATGGCAACATACAGGAACTTGTAACCTCCGACAGCTCTTGGGAAAGGTCCCAAGATGTACATCCCCCACACTGCGAAAGGCCATGTAGGAGGTATCATTTGTAGAGGCTGAGCCAGTGTGTGAATTTGCTTTTGCATGGAACTGACATGCTTTGCATTTCTTCACCAGCTCAGTTGCATCCTGAAGCGCTGTAGGCCAGTAAAAGCCTTGCCGGAAGGCTTTACCGACCAGCATGCGGGAAGACGCGTGGTTCCCACACTCGCCTCCATGTATTTCTGCGAGGAGCTCGCAACCTTCTTCCCTTGTGATGCACCACATTAGGACGTCGTTGGCACCGCGCCGGTAGAGATCCCCTTCTACTAGCGTGTATCTTTTAGCCAATCTGACTATTTGGTCAGCGGATACATCATCGTTAGGAAGGATATTGTCTTTCAAGTAGCTCCGGATCTCCGATATCCATGCATCGGAGCTTGCTTGAGCATTTGAGTCTTGCGTGCTGGGTTGCTCAGAGCTTTTGGCAGCACCTACGACCCTTGATGGCTGCCATGGTAATAGGGCCATCGGGACCGCCAGCTTCGGGATGCTGGTCTCGCCCCCTTCGCTCAGTTCGGCAGGATGAGATGTGGGTTTTGACAACCTCCGGACGAAGGTTTCGTCAGGAGCCGAGCTTCGGTTGATGCTTTCGTCGAGAGTTCGTTAGCTTCAGCGTTATGGACATGATGGAGATCCAGGACTTCGAAGTCCTTCTGAAGCCTCTGACTTCAAGGAGATAAGCAGCTAGTTGGGGATCGTTACAGGAGCATTCACTCTTCACCTGTTTAATGATGAGCTGCGAATATCCCTTGACCAACAACTACTTGACACCATATGATAGTGCCACCTTTAGTCCATAAATGAGTGCTTCATACTCCGCCATGTTGTTGGTCGCCTTGAAGTCAAGGTGGACCATGTATTTTCTCTTCTCCCCAGTTGGAGCGAGGAGAAGGACTCCAGCTCCGGCCCCCTGCTTTTGCATGGAGCCGCCGAAGTAGAGGGTCCAGTGAGGTTCGGTGAAGACCGGAGCCTTGAGTTCCGACTTCTGCTCACTAGGGCCCCCAGGGTTTGATGGAGAGGGGGTCCATTCCACCACGAAGACTGCCAATGCTTGACTCTTGATCCCTTGTCTTGGGACGAATTCAAGATCGAATTCGGCCAATTCTGCGGTCCACATTGCAATGTTCCCAGTAGAGATGGGATTATGCAAGATCGCACGCAGTGGGTAAGAGGTCACCACTGAGATCTTGTGAGCTTGGAAGTAATGATGAAGCTTCCTGGAGGCAATGAGAACTGCATAGAGCAGCTTGTGCACCTCTAGGTATCGAGTCTTGGCATCATGTAATACTTTGCTGATCAAGTACACTGGGCGTTGGACTGTTCGGACCCTCCCGAAGGGACCCAGAGCTTCCTCCACATCGACACGAATCCTCCCGGAGGGGTCCAGACCTGCTTCGGGGACCCCTGGGTCCTTGCTAGAGGAACCTAGAGCTTCTATTGGAGCAACCCGGACCCTCCCGGAGGGGTCCAGATCTTCTGGAATAACTCCCTGTAGATCCATGTCTGGGGGCTGGGACCCAAACTCACCTCCAGGAACCTCTGGGCCCTCCCGGAGGGGTCTGGATTCCTGAGCTTGGGATGGTTCTGGTCTCTCCACGACCAGGACCATGCTGACAACCTCGTCGGTTGCTGAAATGTAAAGCAGTAAGGGCTCACCAGGGTTCGGAGCTACCAAGGTTGGTAGAGTGGTGAGGACATGCTTTAGCTCTTGGAACCCCTTTTCTGCTTCTTCACACCATTGAAATGGTCCGGACTTCCACAATAGCTTGAAGAAGGGTAGCGCCCGTTCTGCCAGTCTTGAGATGAAATGGCTGAGGGCGGCTAGACATCCAGTGAGTTTTTGGACGTCCTTGATGCGGGCTGGTGGCCGCATCTCCTCAGTGGCTTTATTCTTCACCGGATTTGCCTCTATGGCCCGGTGGTTTACCAGGAAACCAAGAAGCTTTCTGGAGCTAACCCCGAAGACACACTTGTCTGGGTTTAGCTTCGCGCAGGTGACCCGCAGCTTGTCGAAGACAGCTTGCAAGGTGTCAAGGAGTGACTCCTTGTCCTTGATCTTGACGACGATGTCATCAACATACAGTTCCACTACGTCTCTAATGAGCTCTCCAAAGGTTTTGTACATAGCTCGTACAAATGTTGAAGCTGCATTCTTGAGACCAAATGACATGGCAGTATAATAGTACAATCCATCTACTGTGATAAAAGAAGTATGTTCTTCGTCTTCCCTAGACATTCTAATTTGATGGTACCCATAATATGCGTCTAGGAAACACAGTAATTCACACCCAGAGGTGGAATCCACTATCTGATCTATTCTAGGTAGTGGGAATGGATCTTTTGGGCATGCCTTATTCAGTGTTGTGTAGTCGATACACATCCGAAGCTTCCCGCCGGCCTTGGGTACAACAACTGGGTTTGCCAGCAATTTTGGGTGGAAGACTTCTCGGATGAATCTAGCTTTGAGCAACTTCTTCACTTCTTGTCGTATGAAGTTCTGTCGCTCTACGCATTGGTTTCGAGGCATCTGATGTACGGGCTGAGCGTCAGTATAGATCTTCAGATTATGCTTGATCACTTCCCTAGGGATCCCAGACATTTGTGACGGTTGCCAGGCAAAAACATCGACATTAGCCCGGAGGAAAGTGATGAGCGCGAGTTCCTATTTGTCATTCAGACCTCCCGATATGCGGGTGGTCTGAGCGGCATCGGGACCGATTTGAATGACCTTGACGGGGATGTCGATATCGCCACTTGGTTGCACGCGAGGTGTGGAGGTTGAGCTTCGTTGATGAATGCTTGGGGGTTTCGGAGCTTGTTCCTGCCTGGATTCTTCCTCCTGTGCTGTAGCAAGCGCATGAAGTTCTTCCAGAGCAGTCACTCCGGTAGTACGGTCTCTGCGGATTCGGAGAACACCCGCTGGTGTTGGCATCTTCAACACCAGGTAGCCATAATGAGCAGCAGCCATGAACTTGTACAAGGCGGCCCTACCCAGAATGGCGTTGAAAGGTAAGTTGATCTGAGCGACATCAAAGATCAACTTCTCAGTGCGATAATTCTCCCGAGTCCCAAAGGTCACGGGGAGAGTAATTGCACCTAGTGGGGTTATGGCCCCGGACCTACTCCGGAGAAAGGTCAGGAGGGGCGAAGGTCCGAAGGTCGGAGCTGAAGGTTGACGAAAGCTTCGAAGCTTATGAGATTCAGCCCCGAACCTCCGTCCACCATTACATGGTGGAGTTGAATGTTATTGATGGTAGGTGATACCATCAAAGGTAGCTGACCAGCTCCGATCATGTTCCGAGGGCAGTCTGAAGCATCAAAAGTGATGGTGGTGTCCATCCACTTTTGATGAGGCTCCGCCCTGGCTGTAGGAGCTACTGAGGCCATGTCCCGCCGCATGGTCTTGAGGACACGACGGGAGGTGATGTCACACAAACCACCAAAGATGGTGTTCATGGTCTTCCGACACTCATTGTCAGAGACGTCGGAGTCGCTGTCGACGGAGGTGTAAACAGCCTTCATGACCTTTTTAGGGTCCTGGAAGCCTAACTCCTCTTCAACCGGAGCTTCATCGACCTTCTGTTTTCCTTCCCTCTGACGGAAAGGAACTTCTTCCCGATGCTTGTTGTAGCGCTCGGCAAGGTTTTGGACCTCCCGGCAGTCCTCCAAGTTGTGGCCATTCGACTTGTGGATAGGATACCACACTTTGGAGTTGCCACCGTCTTCAGAGAATGGTCGAGGTCGTTTCTCGGGGCGTGGCCCCCGACCACCCGGAGCTGTAGCAGCTGCAGCGGTAGATGTGCCGGCCGACAGCTTCTTCTTGCCGTTGGAATTTTTCATCTTTTTGCCACTCCCAGAGGTAGTGGCTTCACCTTTGGAGGATTTTTTGCCATCCTCTGGAGGTGGTTTGGAGTGCATTTCACGGCCCTCCGCAGCTTTGGCACACTTGTCTACCAAGCTGAAGAGTTCCGTGGCGCTGGTGATCTCCTTGACCGCCAGCTTCTCCAGCATCTTCTTATCTCGTACGCCCTATCTAAATGACACAATAACAGAGGCGCTAGAGATAGAAGGAATGGTTTTTCGTACCTGGGAGAACCTCTGGATGAATGAGCGCAGGGATTCTCCCCCCTTCTGCAAGACTGCAAAATGGTCCAGTTCAGTGCCTGGCCGGGTGTATGAACTCCCGAAATTTGCGGTGAACTTTTGGCACAATTCCTCCCAACTATTGATGGAATTGTGAGGAAGGCTCATGAACCAGGACCTGGCGGTCCCAGTCAAGGCCACTGGGAAGTAGTTGGCCATTACAGCCTTGTTACCTCCGGCTGCAAGGACTGCGGTGTTGTAAATTTGGAGAAACTCAGCGGGATTAACTGTCCCATCAAATTTCTCCGGCAGGAGAGGCTGGAACTTCTGTGGCCATCTGACCATGCGTAGGTGCATGGCCAGTGCAGAACAGCCTCCTCCTACTCCCTCAGGAGCAGGACTGTCTCGAGCCTCTCGCCTTTCACGAGCACTCTCGATATGGACACGGCCGTCCTATTGACGGTAACGGCGATCAAGCTCCGCCCGGAGGTCATGAGTTGAAAGCCTGGTTACCCTATGAGTACGTCGCACCCCAGAAGGTAGCGACGTAACTTGCTGTGACACAGCACGCCTCCTATTTTGGGAAGCATGCGGAACAAGTTTGCCAGACACGGTCCGGCGCTACGATGGGGCCCGCCGCGAAGGAGGAGGACCTTGGTTGCTGATGCGGTCAGCTGCTGCTGCAACCAGATGTTCCACATCAGCCCTCCATTGCTCCATTGCACTCGGGGATGCACCTGGAGGTGGTGGATGTTGGAGGAGAGCACGTGCTGCATGAAGCGCGTGTTCAGGGTTGTTGTTATTCGCCGATGCGGTGACCGACGCCGGTGCACCGTCACGCTGCCCATCTTGACGTGCTGGTGCAGGCGGTGGAGGTGGAGGCATGATTCCTGCTGGAGCCACGGCACCTGCTGGTTGCTGCATGTTGGAGGAATTGCCCCCAGCGGGTTGAACGGCAGGGTTGCCGTTGGATGATCCAGCAGCTGAGTTCACCATACTTCAAATCTAGGATGCCCCTACCTGGCATGCCAACTGTTGGCGTTTGGATCCGGTAGATCTCCCGACACTACCTTTGGTACATCGAGGAGTTGTAGTTTGATGAAGGGCGCGTAGAGATTCAAGAAGGTGAAAGACACGTGTACAAAGAGATTTACGTGGTTCGGGCCGCCTGAGCGTAATACCCTACTCCATGGGGTGTGTTGGTGATGTATTAAGCATGTGAGTCTAGAAGAAGCTTTAGAAGAAGAAGCTCGTCTAGCTCAGGGAGTTCAATCGTTGTCTCGAACCGTCCCTTGTGTATCGTCGACCAGTCCTTTTATATTACAAGGACTGGTCGTTACACCGTTAGCCTGGCCCGACATGTGGCCCCGGTGGTTACACATGCTTGATACACAATAAATGAGGTTAATTACCCTTAATAGCCTGGTAACGGGCCTTAACAATGCCGTTTCCAATATTAAGGGCCATCCGATCGTGTGTCATTAATATGGTATTAATGACACTTAATCGGTTCTTGAAGTCTTTGACTGCTCCTTGAAGGTCTGGAGCCGTTGGGAGGTCCACCAGCTTCATTGTTGAAGTTGAAGGTCTGGCAGTCACCACGTGGTAGCATCGGAGCTTACCGTCGTTGACGAGTAGGTCCGGTGCTACTGGACACGTGTCAGTACCGGAGCTTCCCTTTGTCTGGGGTTAGGTCCGGGGGTGCCATACCGCTATTCTGACCGGAGCTTCCCATGTGTGGGTGATAGCTCCGGTCTTATGATACACGTGGCAGCCCTGGGACTAACCATGTTGGGGAAGCAAGTCTGGTTACGCCTGACATGTGGGGCCTTTGAAGGTCTTCAAATCTGGTAGATGGAGTTTCCTTGTGATCTTTGGAATCCCAAGGGGTATCCGGTATGGGGGGTACCGACAGCATGTGTGCAAGGTTTCAGGCAGCACCTAAAGAGTGCCACTTAATAGCTGTAAAAAGAATCTTAAGGTACCTTGTGCACACACCCAACTTGGGCCTCTGGTATCCCAAAGGATCCAAGTTTAACTTGATCGGTTATTCCGATGCCGACTATGCAGGATGCAAAGTCGATAGAAAGAGCACGTCGGGGACCTGTCAATTTCTTGACAGATCGCGAGTTTCATGGTCATCTAAAAAGCAAAACTCCATTGCTCTTTCCACAGATGAAGCAGAGTATGTTGCAGCCGGTAGTTGTTGCGCACGACTACTTTGGATCCGACAAACTCTAAGGGACTATGGTTGCAATCTGAACCATATTCCACTCCTATGCGATAACGAGAGTTCTATAAAAATTGCACACAACCCAGTAGAGCACTCAAGAACTAAGCACATAGATATTCGTCACTATTTCCTAAGAGATCATTCATCAAAAGTTGATATTGAAATTTCACATGTTATGACTGAAAAATAACTTGTAGATATCTTTACCAAGCCATTAGATGAGAAAAGGTTTTGTGAGCTAGGAAATGAGCCAAATATACTTGACTCTCGAAATGTGGCTTGAAACACTGCACATCGGATTGTGATTTCAAAGATTACTCATTTTTGCCAAAATTTCGCCCTTATCTTGATTTTCTCTATAAAACTATTTAAATGAGTAAATCATGGTGAATTATGGCCATTGTATGATTGTTGATTGCTTACAGGTCATGTTTATCAAGATTGTTTGTGAAATAATGTCCCTTAGATCACTATTAGGTCAAACAACCAAAATCCAGTTGTTTCAGTTCATTTCTGTCCTGCTGACACCAGACTTGTCCAGGGTCAGCACCGGACTAGTCTGTTGATACAGACTAGTCCAGACCTTGTTTGTTGCATCGAACTTGACCGGGGCTATTGGAATAGTTTAGTTTCGTCGGGGTTAACCCTAATCTGCCGCCAGGAGCTCATCTTCAACCTTGCATAATATCCTTCGCATTCTCTCTCCACCTCCTCCTCGAGCTCCAAAGGCGATTTCCACATCGAGCTCCTCTTTTGATAGTGATAGTGACAACTATAGTGATCATGAGGACATGCTAGCTGGCTTAGACTAGAAAACTGCCGCCAAAATGAAATTCTTGATGGATAAACTTGTTGATATGGAGGGGCTGATTGATCGTCAAGAAGATATGATCATCCTCCAAAAGGAGGAGTATCTCAATATCAATGAGCTCCTTGAACTTGAAAAGGAGCGAAGCAAATCACTTGAACTTGAGTTAGCTTCAAGGAAGGAAGCTTGCTTGAAGTTAAGCGACTCATATGCAATCATCAAGGAAGAACATGTTAACTTAACCAAAGTTAACAAGATCCTTGAAGTGCAAGTTGAGTCACTCAAACAAAGTGACCCTTCATCCTCTTCAAGCTCGCCCTCTCAACCCCTTAAATCTGACACTAGCTTGAAAGACGAGTCAACCTCTACCAAGGACAAGCACCCTTCCCAATTTGGCATATTTCACAAGGAGAAGGTCAAATATGCACGTAGTGCATACATGACCACAAGACCTCCTAATGTCAAATATGGCATTGGGTATTCCTATGGTGAAAAGTAGAATGCTAGAAACCATAAGAATAACAAGGAGCGCATTGCCTTTGTGAAGGGAAACTCCTCTCAAGCTAGAAAGACCAATGATACTAATAAGTCCAAGATAGCTAACACATATAATAATCGGACTAGTCCGGTCCTTACATGGACAAGTCCGTTCCTCCGGACATATCCGGTTTCCCGAACTAGTTCAGTTCATGAACAACAACAACTATTGTTTAGAACTTTCGATGCATCATATGTGGTTCGGACTAATTTGTTATGGTGACCACGGACTAGTCTGTGGTTATCTGGACTAGTCCGCACACTGCACACTTGTCCGCAAAGTGTACGGTAGTCCGGACTAGTCCAGCAACCAACGGACTAGTCCGATTTTTCGAGTCCATAACTCTAGCCGCCGCCAAGACCTAGTCTTCTTCATCCTCACAACTTGCCCCATGCTCAAAGGAGGCAGGAGCGTCCCTCTGAGCCTGCACCTTCTCCACCTCAGGTGCGACGCAATGTGCTCACCAAGAATCCTGCCTCCAAGGCCAAGGTGCAGTGTGCTCTAGCTCGGCGGCTCTTCGCCAAGTGAAGGGAAAAAGAAAGGGAATTGCTTTGGGCCCCATCGTCCCACTCAAGATGCATGCTCCGAGGGAGGGAAACAGAGATCCCTCCGAGGAGAAGTTCAACCGCAAGGGAAGCAACACTGCTTCCAAACTCAGATTTGTTGATTGCTACAACCGTTCCAAGAAGGCTCCTGATGCTAGGTTTTGGAGCAATTTTCATGCAGACTTCTACAACTCGGTTTACCTTACCATGAAGACTCCGGTGGTCCGCAGCCAGTGGATCGATTGGAATCACTTTGAGAGGAAGAGTTGTTCACCATTTGATGAGGTTACAAATGCAGTGGAAAGGCATGGACTGAAGGAGCTATTTGCCTTCAGATATCATTGGAATGATGAGATTATAGCTCAGTTCTATGCCACTTGTTTCTTTGCCGGTGATGAGGAGGAAAGGGTGACTTGTATGACTCATGGATCCAAGTACACTATCACTTATGATGATTTTGCAAGACTCCTTCACCTAGAGGACACCAGCGACAATGAGTTGACTATCTACAACATCGGTGTCTTGGGAAAGGATAAAATGGACTTCCTCTATGACACTACCCTGAAGTACAACCCACCCTCAACCAAGAACACGAAGCCCTTCTTCATGGTTCTCAACAGGGTGCTGAGGAAGACAAGAGCACCAAAAGATGGGGATACAGGAAGTTTCCAAGGTTACTTGAGGACCTTGATGAAAGTTATAAGCAAGAATAGAAAGTTTGACATCTTTGACTATATCTGGAATGATATGGTCAACATCTCCTGCACGCCGAACAGATCATGTGGCTATGCCCCCTACTTGATGTTCATGATTGAGAAGGTCACAAGGATCGAGATCGTGAAGGACATGGAGCACACTCCCTTGAGGCCCAAGAAGCCCCGCCAAGCAAATGTCCAAGTTGCCCCATCTCCAGTGTCGAGTGAAGAGGCTCCGAGGAGAGCTAGAGGAGATGAGAGGACTGCCCCATCCACTAGGGCCCCTCCCCAAAAAGGGTCTCCTAGTGGAATCCTGAAGTACTTGGCAACAAACTTTGGCTCATGCAAAAAGGATGAAGTGAATACTCACAAGCTGAACAAGGCGAGGAAGGCAGATATGAGATATGTCAAAGAAAAAGTCAACCATATTTGCCAGAAGCTGGAGATTGAGCCTATTGGATCCCCAGTCATATCCGAAGATTCAGCATCTGATTTCACTGAGCTCAGACCTTTGACTCATTCGAGCTTGCTTACTTTGGCATCGGGGGCACTTCGAGTGGATCTGCTCCTCCTCGCACTCCACACCCAGAAGATGAAGATGAAGATGAGGAGATAACCGACGGCGAGGAATGATTGTAGATCCCTCTTCTCTTTCTTTTTCGTGTCTTGATGCCAAAGAGGGAGAGATTGAGGGGGAGTCACTAGATCCTAGCTGTAGGTTGAGAGATGAGTGCTTCATTTGTGTATCTTTTTATGTCTCTCTTGGGTTGTAAAACTTTAATACTGTTATCTCTATCTTTGGTATTGTGGTGTGATGGATAGCTTATATTATGAAAATTGTGCTTTGCCTTGAAATTGACATATATACTTGATATTGGTATGTTAATGTCAATCACTTCATTCTCATCTCGACTATTGCTCACACTCACGTAGTTTTACACCCCACCATAAATATTGCACATATGACCTATGTTTTCATTGCTTATCTTATACCTAACTCATATGTGCACACTTTATGAAAATTATGTATTTTTATCATATTTTGTGAAATCTCAATTGGTTGTCATCAATCACCAACAAAGAGGAGATTGAAAGTGCATCTAGGAATCCCTTATGGGTTTTGGTTGATTTATGACAAAAAAATGTTATCCTAACCAAATTGTTGAGATCAGCGTAGGTCTTAAAAGGAATTATGAAGAAAGCACAAAAAGAAAGGAGAATGAGTATCTATATGGAAAAGAGCTCAAGAGCTGAATGGATTAGATCAGCGTGTATGGACTGTGTTCGAGAAACACACCCCAAGAGCTCAATCACGAGAAAACTCACTCACTGCACTAATTTATACATGTCTGGACTAGTCCGATAATATCCAGAATAGTCCGATATCCCCTCTATTGAAAATCAGACAAGTCCTCCCAGTGCGGACTTGTCTGCACAGTCTAGGTTTACACAGACCGGACTAGTCTGATATCACTACGGACTAGTCTGATATCTTTTTGACTAAAATCGGACTAGTCCTCCCCAGTGCGGACTAGTCCTCTACACTTCATAGATTTGCACGAAATTGGACAAGTCCGAAATCACCACGGACTAGTCCGATAACCTCTCTGACTAAAATTGGACAAGTCCTCTAAATGCGGACTTGTCCCAATTCACTAAGGAGATCACCACAGCCGGACTTGTCCGAAAATAACCGGACTAGTCCGAATTTTTCCAGGGCCTAAACCGTAATAGTCCGCCCTAAGACACACAAGTCCGATCTTCTTGAGAACTTAGTGTTTCCTGCACGCCGCACACCAGACTAGTCCGGACTCCACCTCGAACTAGTCCGGGCCCTCGAAACCCTAACGATAACTTTTGGAGACACCATATAAATAGATGTGCACAGACCTACTTTCAACTCTCTCGAATCCCTGCGCTGTCACACCCTCCAAGAGCTTAGAAAACACATCTCTCAACGAAATCCAATGCAAGAAAGATCAAATCCTTGAGGATTCATCTTGGATCAAAGGAGAGACATGATTCACACGTTTGAGCTCTTGTGTTTGATATCTAACACACTCCTGTTGTTTCATTATTGATCTTAAGAGTGTGTTCTTGGTGGTGTTTGACTTGTAATCTTGGGGAGCCCTCAACTTGTGAGAAGGCCCATTGAACTTGGTGATTTATCCCAATGATAGTGAAAGAGAATTGGCCTTCATGGCGATTCGATGAGGTTAGGGTTGGTGAAGACTCGGTCCTTTCGTGGGCTCCTCGACGTGGATGTAGGTTGCCTTCGTGGGAACTGAACCACTAGATAAAAATAGTGTGTCTTCACTTTGTGCATTTTGTTCTTACTTTTTATTGATATCTAGGATTTTACTTGATCTTGTTCATAATACATCAAAACATTGAATATAAGGTTAACTTGTGCAACATCCAGTTTCATAGAAGTATTACACTCTAATTATAAGTATATTCCTGCTGCATAGAGTCTAGGATCGAGATAATCGATCAAACTTGATCGATCTAGTCCGCACGCACCGGACTAGTCTGCACTCTACCAGACTAGTCCGATTTCATGGTATTTGATCAAGTTGCTAAATGTTGTAGGTTCCGACTAAAAATCAAAAAGTCCTATTCACCCCCCCAGGCCACATTCATGTTTATATATTGCCCAGCACATCTGTTGACCACACACATGTGAGGCACCCCACCATAAAGAGTGCATATATGTGAGAAGCTTTTTGGGATTATTAATTATTCTCATATATGCACACTTTATGAAAATCAAATTTTTACTCTTAATTGTGAAATCTCAATTGGTTGTCATCAATCACCAAAAAGGGGGAGATTGAAAGTGCATCTAGGCAATCCCTTGTGTATTTTAGATGATTGATGAAAAGCAAATGATATCCTAATGAATTTATTTAGATGACTGCAGGATCAACAAAATGAGATAGTTTGGTGCACTCAAAAAGGTGAAAAATGAAGTGGTGTACAAAAGTGAAAAGCCCAACTATCAACTGAAGCGCAAAGTAGATTTAAATGTATAGGATGTGTGTGAGAGACACATCCCAAGAACTCAAGTATTTGTATAGGGGTAAGGGCTTAAAAACACCTAAAAACTCACTGAGCATCGGACTAGTCCGTTCATGGACCGGACTAGTCCGTTTAACTCTCTGTTGTCCAAATACACTGTGCACCGGACTAGTCCGTCTACGGACCGGACTAGTCCGTTAACCTTTATGGAATCCAATAACACGGTGCACCGGACAAGTCCGTTCATGGACCAGACTAGTCCGTTCAAGTCTCTGTAAATCCGGTTCAGTGCACTCCAGACAAGTCCATCCATGGGACAACACTAGTCTGTTGAACTCTCTGGAGTCCAAGTGCACATAGCACCGGACAAGTCCGTTCTTGGATCGGACTAGTCTGTTCAACTCTCTGGAGTTGAATTACATTGGCCACGGGCAAGTCCAAACATCCACCGGATTTGTCCGGTATACCCCTGATAATTAGGGTTTCTAGTGTGTTGCATTCCACGCCGACTTCTAAAGAGCACACCAAACAAGTCCAGTACCCAGTATGGACTAGTCCGGTCATCGGGATTTCTAACGGTAAATTTTTGGAAAACCTATAAATAGGAGATCCACTGCCCCACAATGATAACTTTTGATTCCTACTGTCAAGATCATAAACTAGCACCGCAACCAGTCCTAAAAGCCCAAAAACACATATCCCCACTCATCTAAAGTCCAAAAAGGTGAAAACCAATTGAACACTTAGATTGGTATTGGGAGATTGTCGTCTACACGTTTTGAGCTCTTGGGGTTTGATCTCTTGAAACTCGTACTCTCTCTTGTAATATTTTTGAGTGTATTTGTTCATCTTTTCATTGTAATTTTTGTGGGAGCCCTTAACGTGTGAGGTTGCCCCATAAAACTGGTGATTGCCCGTGATAGTGGATTCAAGTTGGCCTTGTGTGCTGACTTGAAGAGGGAGAGGGTTTGAAGAGACCCGGCTTTGTGTGGGCTTTCTCAACGAGGAGTAGATCTCTTTGTTGAGATCGAACCTCGGTAAAAATTGGTGTCTCATGTGCTTTTTTACTTTTTGCATCTTTATTAGGGCACATAGTTGATATATATCATAACTTGAATTGCAATTTGTTTTTCACATACAACTTCACGACATAGATTGTAAATCCAAGTAATCTTATCTGTTGTTTACATTTCCGCTGTTTAGAACAATTTAAATCTTGTTTACATTCTTAATAAAATCGGCATACACCAGGCACACTGGACTAGTTCGTCCACAGAACCGGACAACTCCGGTCAATCAAGTTTTTGACCGTTTGATTAAGTGTGCAGGAAATTTGCAAAGCCTATTCACCCCTCCTCTAGGCCACATTCAAAGTGTAGCACTGATCCCATGTGGTTGCAGGTTAGTTTGTGGGCTTCAGTGTGGCTTCAACCAGAGTGGCCATTTCAAACCTAGGGCCCACTATTCAACGGCTAGGTGAATTTCCAATAAAAAAAATTCAAAAACTTCCACATCTTAGGAAATTCACTACTCTTTGTAGAAATTCCCAAAGATTGTGAAATAAATTTTGCTGAATTCCTCATGTCAAGTATTTTGTAGTAGTGCAAACTATTTGGTACCAAAGTCCCTGGATTTTCCTAAATAATTCCCACAAGTTAAACCTTTGGGAACTTATTATAAGTGATTCCCTTTATAGGAACTTCTCAAATTCTGCGACGTTCCTCCTTTGAACATCTTTGATATCCTTTGAAAGCAATTACTTAACACACTTGCTACCGAACCACAGTTGAGTCTGTATCCTTGACAACTCAATTGTCTTGATTGGTGGAAATTAACTGTTTCTAGTTTGGGAGGATTTCCATATGACTTCTCCCCCTCGAGGGAACCTTGCATTCTCTCGACTCGTGAGATTATCCCTTGATTGCCAAGCTGATCGAACTCCTTGACTTATAATGCATGGTGGCATTGTTTTGACCAAAACCTTGTAGTCACCATATATTTAGCGTCTTTGTATTTTGATGACATAAAAATACCAAACATTAAATTCTCTCATGTCATTGCAAAGTGTTTCATCCTTCGACTCACTTGTTGAGATAGCAATATGTTGCAAGTTAATCATTCCATGTTCAAATCTATTAATATACCTTGTTTCCTATTTAGGAAAAGTCCTAAGTTAAATCCATAAGGACTCAGCAAAACAAAGTAAGAATTGAGAATAGTTACACCTTCTATTTATGTCATCATTGTGATCAAGAAAATAGAAAAGCAAAAGTGGAACATTTGAGTCAAGATTAGAACAGTAACATCTTCAAGAGAGAACACCGATGACTGAAGCCAAAGACCGTAGAGTTGATGTGTCTTTCCTATGGAGAAATCATACATCATTTAAGAGTTAAGAGAAAGGCTTCACAACGCTGACCGATATTCACATGGAAATAATATAATCTCTACAGTTCAATCTTGTCTAGATCAATATTTTAATTCAGATCACTGGGACGGAGACTCATATCACAAGGAATCAGATGGAGTGGTGCAATAGGTCGTTACAGACTAACCACACCATTAAGAACCTGCATGCGATTGTGAAGTGTTTCTTCCATCCAATTATCTGCGATAGTTATTGTCATATCACAGATAACTCTCCCTACCCTTCTCCATTCATCAGAATCTCTAGACGAGATTCCTTTAGGGGGGAAGGCCTGTAAAAGACCATATTTGAGAAGATCAATAATGCAACAATGCAACTTAATTTTTTTTAACTTGAATTGGGAATTCAACATCACATTAATTAGGTTAGTTAACAAATAATGTTTAAAATATGAACTTATTAAAAACATTAAACATTCTCTGGAGTGTTAGTGTTATTTTCAAGTAAACTGATTTGCAAAAGTTGGATTCCAGATTAATACGACAAAGCAAAGTTAAATTTAACCTTAAACTTGATTCAAAAGCCAAAGGTCATAATTTTGAATCTAATATTGTTAAATATAAAGTTTCACTTCGCAAAAAATATTATTTATAGGTAAATAGGTGGCCAAGACCAATGAGCAAATAGAAACAAATTAAAAATGATCATTTGAATACATTTTGAATTAACACTTAAAGTTTGATTCATATTAAAATTAAATGTGCAAATGAAACAATGTGGAAATGAAGTTTTGATGTCACAATAATAATTATCACATTGAATTCAGTAATCTTGCAAACTTTTGAAAAATATTAAGAGCAATTGCAAAAAGGGTGAATTGAAATTTCTAATTTAAATTTCAAACTTAAACTATTCAATTGCAAGTTTTAAACTAACAAATGTTATTCTAATATTTCAAATTCCATCTCCGCAAATTCTCATCATTTTAAGTGTCCATCTTCTATTATAAATGAATATCAAAAGGGACAATTGTGTTTTGACCACAGTTTTGAAGTCTAATCGTGATTTAGACCCAGGTTTTGAAATTTTGGGTTTTTGCCATAACTATTTTAACGTCAACCCGCCGTTAACCATAACTTTCTAACACTGTTAGAACTCTTGGAATAAAGTGAAATAAAAAAAATTAAAAAACGGTTGAAAATAAGAAAGTTACCAACATGCCCCTATGTTGAGTCAGTCTAACTATTGCACCCAAAGGCAGACACAATTCTCCCTAGCAGATGTGAGCGCGACCGGACCCTAGCAGAGGCCGCGGCCAGCGAGCGTGGTGCGAAGGGCGGTGTGCGAGGCGCGAAGGCCGGCATGGTATGGCAGCTGGTGGGCATGGGCACGACCTAACCCTAACGAGCGTGTAGCCAGCCGCGGTTGGCAACAAGGCACAGAGCAGAGGCGGGCACAAAGGCCTGCGAGCGCAGGCCGAAGGCAGGCAACATGCGGCAGCGACACTCGATCTTGGCGTGATTCAGCTACCTCGTAGCAGATGCGGCGGCAGTCAGGCAACGCGTGGCTGCGCAGTCCAAGTACCAAAACCCTAGCAGTGCCGTTCATCTCCTCAATTCCGGTGCCCCTGTGCCCAATCCCCCGCGGTACTTGACCCACGATGCACTTCACTGCAAGGCGACGAGCGCTAGTGCACCGGCTACTTTTCTCGTGCTGACCCATTCCTTCTTGCCCTGCTCTTCATCAACTCAATCTGCTTAAGTGTCTCGACAACTTCTTTCATTGAGGGCTTGCTGAGGGGCCTGTTTGGAACTGTATTGGACTCAAGCCGGTGATCCATAAGACGAGCAAGCTTTCTCCAGCGCTCACTGACCAGACAACATCTCCAGAATAGAGTGAGCAATTATTGTCAAAATTATGTTTAAATTTTGAAGAAACTTTTTAAAAATATGTTCAGAATTTGAAATTTGGCAAAAAAATTGAATTTCTCCATGTTATGTTTCAAAATTGCTGTTAAAAGTTCCAATGTCACATGTCAAAATTATTGTACAAATACAATAAAACATAAACACAGAGGTAAAATTGCAAAGGGTATATTTGTCTTTCCACGTCAAAGTTAACACTGGTAGCGGCACTAAACGGACTTGTGGTAATCTGGAGTTTTGGGCTCCAAAAGTTATGGCTAAAATGCAAAATTTGAACATCAGGGTCTATATCACCATTGGGCTAAAAAACTATGGTCGAAACACAATTGCCCCATATTGAAAATAGCAGGGGGATAAGAGTAAGGGTGGGACCAAATCTGCCAGTAGGCCCCACATGTCAGTTAAAGCAGCAACCTCTGTTTTATTCTTTCTCCCACCGAGTGCCGTGGACAAAGCAGCGGTGCCAGCACCTGCTTGCTGCTGTATCAAGCTGGACCTCGCCCTTATCCTCCCTTCTCTACTCCTTCCCATCACACGAAGGGGAACCCTAGCTTCCTCTTACTCCTTGCCTGCCTTGCTCTCTCTGTTTTGGTCCCGCACAATACAGAGCACAGGCAGGCAGATCCTGCGCGCCGCGACACCACTGGGCAGCGCTGCTCTTCTGTTGCTGCAGCCCTGCACAAGGACAAGGATCAGTGCATGCGCACAAGTCACCGTCCTCCCCAACATGCGCCCTACTTGGTTGCCAAACGTTCATCAAGAAGAGAGGCATTGTTCTTCTCATTGCGGCCGCCCCTCTGCTGCAACGTCGACCAACTCATCTCCTTGCTTTGCAGCTCGCTGAGGGTGCCACATGCATCGCCAAGGCTCCCTCTTCGTCCTCTAGTTGGCGCTAGGCTGTCCCTGCTTTTCCCGAGCGGCTCTACTACGGGATTAGCTTCTTGCTATTTGGTTCCAGCCCCCACGGTGCATCTTCAATGCACAGCTGCCTCGAGCACGTTCCAGCACCAGCAATGTGCCAAAAGGTTTCTTACAACCTAGTCCTTCATCCCTAGGCATCACTTCCCATTTCATTGCATTTAGAGGTCGTATTTCACAACTTCACACCGGCGAGTTCTATGAACCGCGGCTAGAAATCCAAGCAATTCGGTTTCCACGTGGAATTATTTTCCAATACTGTTAGGTAATAGCTTCATCAGCTTCACGCAAACCTCCTGCTTCAACAGGCATAAAAAGCGATCAACCCTAGGCTCCGGGAGCCATTTTTTCCTGTTTGGCGGCTTGGAAACCCAAGGTCGTCGACGAAGATGTAATTGCCACCATTTTCAAGACGATTAGAATCCTGTTTGGAGTTCTGCACGTGACCAGGGTGCTTTGCGACTTAATCCCGAGCCATTTCATCAAGGGGGTGCCGAGAACGAGCTCCCCTGAATGGAGCCTTCCGTCACCAGCGTTGCCAACAGTGTTCCGACCAAGATTGAGTCCCATTGACCACCTAGGCGAGTTCCTGTGTTGATTTAGGCCCTAGCGGCCAATTGGGAGCAAGAAGGAGCACAGGCAAGGCCAGCCAGCGAGGAGTGTCACCATCGGGTGTCGTCCACGCCGCAAGACTTGAGCTTGAACGATACTCGGTTTGCGGTCCCACTTGTCAGTGAGTCAGCCCCCCACCCCCCTCCAGATCAAAATGTGGCACTGATCCCATGTCCTTGTGGCTCAGTTTGCGGACTTCAGTGTGGCTTCAACCAGAGTGGCCCATTTCAAACCTAGGGCCCACTAGTCAACGGCTAGGTGAATTTCCAATACAAAAACAATTCCAGAAACTTGCAAATCTTGGGAAATTCACTATTCTTGGTAGAAATGTCAAAAATTGTGAAATAAATTTTGTTGAATTCCTCATGTCAAGTATTTTGTAGTGGTGCAAATTATATGGTATGAAAGTCCTTGGATTTTCCTGAATAATTCCCTCAAATTAAAACATTGGGAATTTATTCCAGGTGATTCCATTTATAGCATTTTATGAAATTCGGCAACATTCCCCCTTTGAATATCTTTGATCCCCAGTAAAAATTTCAGAATCATTTTTCTTAAATTACTCGGTAAAATTGTGTTTCATTCTCCTATATCATCGAAAAATAGGAAAAACACCAGAAACATTTTCAGAATATTGGAGAAACTTGTAAAATCAATATGTAAGCAATGCTATCAAAAAAACATAGTTTGACTTATGAGAAAGCCTCTGTTTTTTCATAAAAAATTAGATAAGACTATAATCTTAAGAATATTTACAGACCACCATATTCCTTTGTCATAGCTAAATCTTTTCTGTGAGATCCTCCATGATATTAGGAAGCCACTGTAAAAATCACCAGTCCAGTGGGGCTAGTTAACTTCAATTTTTGGATGATGAATTGTGACACCCGGTTCCGAAAATGAACCTAATGGACGCATATGTGTGCCTAGGATGTTCATAACACATACATGAGTGCATTCACAAAAGGATATACAGAAAATTACCACAAGACAAGATTAAATAAGCACTTCTGTTACACAATTCAGAATACCCTTGAATACAAGCTCTAATGAATATGAATGACAAGTTTCAACTAATGCAGCGGAAGTAAGCTAAATAAGCAACTAAGCCGCTAAACAAATAAGCATAAGGGATAGCACAACTCCAATTGACACCACAGGCAAAGCTGACGGTAGACACGGCCTAGAACTCCGCATTATCATCGTTATACTCCCAAATCTGACCTGCAACTGTTGGCGGGGGAATTGCAAGGGTGAGTACATGTTGTACTCAGCAAGTGTGGAAAGTGTGACATGTAGCTGATTTAAATGACGACTATGATAACGGCTAAGTATTGAAAAGTACATTAAAACATTTGAAAAGCAATATATTATATTTATGTGAAGTAAACCGTTCATAAACCATGTAGTTATCATAATACCAGTCCATATTTCATTACCAGCATCCATGTTCCAGATTTCTCATTACCATTAACCAATCCACTGCCAGAAACCATAATACCATCCCATAACCAGCACCAACCAATCCCAATTCCAAAACCACTCTAATCATGTAGGTCATCTAGGTGCTCTTAACGGGAGCAAGGCTATCATGATAGTTTTAATACTCTGTAGAGTTTGTACCACTTTAACCACGTGTTTGTGATTTCATCACCCGTCGACGACTAAAGGAAACCTCCATTATGCCAAAACACTACCATAGGTGTATGGCCAAGAAATCACAAAATAGCCTTTACAAAGGGACTACTAGCATGTACGGACCCACTGAGGTTTCACTGGTGGCGATGTCTCCAACTGAGCACATCTTCAACCAAGGGCCCCCTCTTGTGCCATTCGGATCCCAGGGAGTCCCGCCAACCATATCCAAATTCAGTTTGACTCCCCTTCCCGGTGCGCCAAATGATCAATGCAATCATAGCAATACCCTAATTAATCAGCTATGCCGCACCCATACTTGTCCTCGTGGTGGCACTATAGTCCTGGCTTATTCTCGCATGAACCGGTCCGTAGGTCTAAAGAAAGCGAAACCACCATAGCATCCAACCCAATCCACATAGCAAGCTTGCTTTGATCACCCATTACCATATCATACTGACCAACTCATATTAACCATAATCTCATTAATGCATAATTAAACGTGTAGTGTAGTTTTACATCCCAATTAACTAAGCGAAGCAAAAAGGTAAAAATCCCCTCCTGACTCTCTACCATGAATTCCAGGTGACAAGGGTGGTCAAACAAGACTAGTAAACTTCCTATCATAGGATTCCCATCAAATTGACACAAGCATGCAGTTTTGAAAACAAAACATTTATTGTCGAAACAAGATCAATATGTTCCAGGACACTTGCCTTGCTCTTGGGCTTGATTAGGACCAAGACTTCAACACATGGTGCTTGAAGTCTTCCGCAACACTCTCTAGCGCAAATCCATCTAATCCGCACAACGAACATACACGAAAAAAATCTCAATCAATAAGTGCACAAATGTTACTCAATATGTCATGACATGCATGATTAATGCAAATGCGAAGTAAAACTTGTTAATAGGTTGTTTCTAATGTTTACTAATCTATTACAATGGTTATTAACAAGTCTACACAGGTTTGGAGTTGATTCAATTAAATTCGGAATTAATTCAATAGGAAACAGATCACAAAATCGGACTAGTCCGCTTGGGACCAGACTACTCCGCCTTTTGCAGGAACAGCGAACTAGGGTTTTCTAGATCGACGGTAATTTAAAGAAACGGGGTAGAATTCACATGAGAAATAGAGAGCAGAAGGTATACCAGGTATTTAGAATTCCAATGAATCAAGGGTTTTAGAGAAAACACTTGGATTTTGACGATTTAGAGTTGATGAAAATCTTGATGGATGATTTTTGATGAAGAATGAAACTTGATGGAGATCTTGATTCTATTTCATTTCCTCCTCCTCTTCTTCTTGCTAGGGATCTCCTTCTCCCTCCTTGGTGGCGGCTACCCTCGAACTAGGGTTTGGTGGTCTTCAATTGAGGCAAAAGGATGCAATGTGGAGGGGTGGGGTTGTTTATATAGATGTGGAGGCTAGGGTTTAAATGAATTCGAGTTTGGGGTGGGTGGAGGCCGGTGTGGGGTCCCACATGGGCTCCAAAAATAGTTAGACATGATGACTTTAGGCCCACTTAAGGTAAATCCGAAAAACAAGTCGTGAAAGAAAAGATCAATTCAGAATCGCGATTTACCGAACAAGTTCGCAGAACGCAGGACTAGTCCGAAGATTATATCGGACAAGTCCGAACTATATCGGACAAGTCCGTACTTGGTCAGAGGAAAATCAGACAAGTCTGGCCAAACTGGACAAGTCCGATTTCAGTGAGAGGGAAAACGGACAAGTCCGTACCAAAATCGGACTAGTCCGCACTTCCAAGAATTCTTAAGTGCGGTTTTGCTCTAAATTCATTTTAAACTTGTTCCTTTTTATGTTGCTTAATTTTAAACATGTATTAGAATATATGCAATGCATGATGCATGAAAATGAGGGTGTTACAAACCTACCCCCCTTAAAATGAGTCTCACCCTCGAGATTCGACACGGGAGTAAAGAGATAGGGAAAACCCTTCTTGAGATCATCCTCCAGCTCCCAAGTTGCCTCTGATTCTGTGTGATGCTTCCATTGAACATTACACCATCTAATAATCTTGTTTCTTGTGACCGTCTCCTCGGTTTCCAAGATTTTGACCGGTTTCTCGGCATATGTCAAATCTGCCTCTAGTTCCAATTCTTCCATTGGCACTTGTTCTTCCAGTGTCCTCAAAAACCTTTTGAGCTGGGAAACAATAATCCACACAAGTTGGGGCAGCCGTATTGGAACCCGAAGAGCACGAATTAGTGGATCTCAGAGAGATATCTCCACAAGTTCAAGAAGAACAAGGGTTGAGTAAGACACTCAAGCAGCTCGGCTGCAAATATCACTGGAATAATCTTAATTCATCAAAAAGTTCCCCTTTGCTTACAAAAATAGGGGTATTTATGCCAAAAACTTGTCAAAAAATAGATGTTAACTGAAAAAGCCACGTGGGAAGGTGGAAGGCCAACTGGCTTGATCATTCATGCAGTGGTCATCAATTTCCCACTTGTCTTCTGGCCTTTTGAGTGGCCTTCAGTGTTTTAATCATAACTCCACCTAGGGACATCCAAAAGACATGGGACCAGATGAGTTGGAAAGCTAATTTGATAACCTTTCACACCATGTGTAGCATGCTTCACAAAATATTGTAGATTGATACGGTTTCTCATAGAAACTTGGATATCAGGCTGACTATTGATCCTTTGAACAGTCTGCACCAAAAGCACTCGGCTGCCAAGCTGGGAGCTCTAAAGAACTCGACACTTAGTGGCATTATAATGTTGACTTCAACACCTTTCCAAGAAGTACTCATGGACCTTCACAGCTTCTATGAATCAAGAGATATGTCTGTTTCTTCATGATAGTTCTGCCAGGCCGAATTGGTTCGATGTAGTTCTCCTCTCTGGTTCAGTCTCGGCGTGTCCTTGTCATCCTCCTTGGTGAACCTGAGTAATAGAAACTTGTACGATTTATGAAGTATATAATTCTCATTAATAAATGGAATTTCACAATGTAGCGCATGCACCTCTTGTTGTAGCTGTTTAGCTCGGCTACGAGTAATTGGTCCATCGAAAACATGAGCTGGTGCAGCTTGACTTGATGATTGTTCATCTTGGTTGATGTAGTTGGTATACTTGATAGTGTGGTCGTCGTGGGCATATCAACCTCCCCCCCCCCTAGAAAAAGAGTCGTCCTCGACTCTTCCAATCCAAAGAATGGAGAGAGGTCGGACACATTGAAACTGGTACTTACACCATAAGTACTTGGCAGATCAATTTCATAAGCGTTGTCGTTGATCTTGCGTAGAACTTTGAATGGTCCGTCAGCCCGGGGTTGCAACTTGCTCTTGCGTAGTTCTGGAAAACGATCCTTTCGAAGGTGCACCCAAACCAAGTCCCCTGGTTGGAACAACACCTTCCTGTGACCCTTGTTAGCGTTCTTCTCATACTTCTTGGTCATCTTTTCAATATTGGCCCGAGCCCTATCATGAATGTTCCTGACAAATTCAGCTCGCTTGCTTGGATCGAAGTTCACACGTTCCTGAGTGGGTAAAGACAAAATATCTATGGGAGCAGTGGGTGTGAATCCATATGCAATTTCAAATGGACAAAATCTAGTGGTCGAGTGTACTACCCTATTGTATGCGAACTCAACATGTGGCAAGCTTTCTTCTCATAGTTTCAGGTTCTTCTTAAGGACAGCTCGGAGCAACATTGACGGTGTTCGATTCAGAACTTCAGTTTGGTCGTCCGCTTGCGATGACATGTTGTGGAGAACAACAGTCTTGTCCCAAGTTTGCCTCACAATGTCTTCCAAAAGTAGCCCAAGAACTTGGTGTCACGATCCAACACAATGGTACGTGGCATTCCATGTAGTCGCAGATTTCCCTAAAAAATAATTCAGCAATACAGGAAGCCTCGTCGCTCTTGTGGCAAGGAATAAAATGTGCCGTTTTGCTGAAATGATCAACCACGACAAAAATTGAATCCCTTCCCCTTTTGGTCTGTGGTAACCCAAGAACAAAATCCATTGAAATGCCCTCCCAAGGTGCATTAGGAATAGGAAGGGGAGTATATAAACCATGAGGGTTCTAACGAGACTTAGCTTTGTGGCAGTTTTCGCAGCGAAGAACATGTCTCTCTACATCTCGTCGCATTTTTGGCCAAAAGAAATGGTCGGCCAGCACTTGCTCCATCTTCTTGGCTCCAAAATGGCCCATAAGTCCACCTGCAAGCTTCCTGCACGAGTAAAAGTCGAACAAAGCAATCTGGAATACAAAGTTTGTTAGTGCAAAATAAAAATCCATCACACACATGATACTTTTCCCATCCTTTTCCATTACAACACTTGGCATATGGTTCAGCAAAGTACGAATCAGTGGCATATAATTCCTTTATACTTTCCAATCTGAGATTTTTAGCATCAAGTTGTGTGAGCAAAGCATGACATCGAGACAAAGCATCAGCTACAATATTGTCTTGACCTTTCTTATATTTCACAATATAAGGAAAGGACTCAATAAATTCACTCCACTTAGCATGTCGTTTATTCATTTTTAGTTGTCCCTTAATTTGTTTCAATGATTCATGGTCTGAATGTATTACAAATTTTTTAGGATAAAGGTAGTGTTACCAAGTTTCCAAACTCCGAACGAGATCATATAATTCTTTATCATAAACTGAATAATTCAAAGTCGGACCACTTAGCTTTTCACTAAAGAATGCAATTGGTCTCTTTTCTTGCATCAGCACGCCTTCAATCTCAACTCCACTTGCATCACATTCAATTTCAAATGTCTTGTTCAAATCAGGAAGTGCAAGGACTGGGGATGTTGTGAGCTTTTTCTTTAATTCTTTAAAAGCCTTTTGTTGTGCTTCTCCCCATTTGAAAGGTACATCTTTCTTGGTCAGCTCATTGATTGGAGCAGCGATCGTGCTGAAATCTTTCACGAAGCGCCAATAGAAACCAACAAGTCCAAGGAAGCTTCTCACTTGGCTCACGTTCTCTGGAGGCGTCCATTCGTGTACAGCCTTGACTTTCTCAGCATCCACCTCCACACCTTGTCCAGAAACAACAAAACCAAGGAAAACTACCTTGCCGGTGCAGAAGGTGCACTTCTCAAGGTTAGCATACAATTTTTCTTTACGCAGGACAGCAAGCATGCCCTGGATATGTGCAACATGTTCTTCAAGAGTCTTGCTATAGATTAGGATGTCATCAAAATAAACCACAACAAATTTACCAATGAAAGTTCTAAGCACATGATTCATTAAACGCATAAATGTACTAGGTGCATTGGTTAAACCGAAGGGCATCACTAACCATTCATACAATCCAAATTTTGTTTTAATGGGTGTTTTCCACTCATCTCCTTCGTTCATAAGAATCTGATGATAGCCACTTCTTAAATCAATTTTAGTGAAAAAATTAGCACCACTAAGTTCATCAAGCATATCATCTAAGCGAGGAATGGGATGCCTATATCTTACTGTGATGTTGTTAATTGTGCGGCAATCCACACACAGTCTCCAAGACCCATCTTTCTTAGACCATCCGCAGTGGCGTACTGTAAAGCATACTGGATACACTGTTTCGCAGTGTAATTTAGAGTACGTACTGTAAAAGCTGAAGGAGAATAGTGTATAGAGTATGCTTTAGAGTACGCTGGTGCGGATGGTCTTAGGCACTAAAAGAACAAGGACAGCACAAGGGGAAAGACTTTCCTGTACATACCCTTTTTCATCAATTCCTCCACTTGTCGCTGAATTTCTTTTGTCTCCTATGGGTTGGTGCGGTATGCAGCCCTGTTCGGAAGTGACGCACCAGGAACCAAGTCAATTTGATGCTCGATCCCTCTCTTAGGCGGCAGTCCTGGTGGTACTTCGTCCAGAAAGACATCTTCATATTGCTGCAAGACATTCAAAAGAGTACTCAGTAGGATAGAGGGTAAGGCATTAGTTGAAAGAAAAGTGTCCTTGTACATAAGTACAAAGAACATGGCATCGGGTTCACTCAATGCTTTGATATCACCCTTCCTAGCCATCATTACTAAACCCTCTTTTCCTGGTTTCTGGGTTCCTTGCAGCTGTGGGGTTTGATTTGGCTGTTGACACTCTTGCTTACTATTTTTGTGGCTCACTCACAAGTGGTGCTCGCTCTCGCGCTGTTTCTTCCTGTTATCATCCTTCAAAATTTCTTCCGGTGTGAAAGGAAGTAAGGAAATTCGCTCTCCTTTGTACACAAAAGACAGCTTGTTTGTCCTTCCAAAAATGTAGACATCACGATCGTATAGCCACAGTCGACCGAGCAGAAGCTGGCAGGCTTGCATAGGCACCATGTCGCACTCGACATGATCGTTGTATTTACCAACAGAGAATGGTACAGTCACAGTATGACTGACACGTAGTGCACCACAATCATTAAGCCACTGCATCTTGTATGGACTAGGATGATGCCGTGATTTCAGTCCCAATCTGTCCACCAATTCTTGGCTGGCAATATTGTTGCAACTGCCATTATCAACGATGATGCAACACACCTTATCTTTGATTAGTCCACGGGTATGGAATAAATTATGTCGCTACCCATTGTCTTCCTTTTCTGCTGTTACACTAAGCACTCGTAGAGAAATAAAGCAATTATGTTATCCTTCTTCAGGCTGGATCTCATTCCCTTCCTCCTCAATTTCTTCATCACATATCGGTCCAGCATCTTTCAGATCACTCTCGGATTCCCATTCACCTTTCTCATTCAACAACATGGCCCTCTTGCTTGGGCATTGGGCAGCAATGTGCCCACGGTCGTGGCATTTATGGCATACAATTTCTCTTCTTCGAGAAGAAGATGTAGCTCCCGAGACATTGCTGTGGGCTGCTGAACTTGCAGCGGGTCACTGCTGAGTTGTTGGTGATGACGCGGTGGAAGCTGCCATCTTCGATGGAACAAATGATTGAGAAGACTTGGCTGCAGGCCCTTGAGATCGTCCACCACCATAGGAAGTACTTGACTGCTGTTTGCGCCATGGGGCAGCAATAGAATAACTGCCATAAGATTTTCCACATGACTCTTGCTGAATCTTCTTCTCTATTCGCATAGCTTGATCAACAAGATCCTGCAATGTACAATATGGAAACATCTCCACAAAACAAGAAATTTCTTCATTAAGACCTCCTAGAAATCATTCCATTGTTTACTCTGCATCTTCTCTTACTCCAGCCCGCACCAACAGTAGCTCAATCTTCTTGAAATACTCATCAACTGATCTCTTCCCTTGCTTTAACATTTGCAACCGGTTCCTGAGATCACGCTGATAGCTAGATGGCACGAATCGCCTTCTCATCACTTGCTTCATCTCCTCCCATGTATTGATATATCCGCGTCCCAAATCACGTTCATTCTCCTGCACTTGGTTCCACCAAGTGAGAGCGTATCCAGAGAGTTCCACCGAAGCAAGATTCACACGGCGCTGAGCCGAAAGATTATGTACTTGGAATATTTGATCACACTGCTCAGCCCATTCAAGAAATTCATCAGGATTCTCCTTTCCAGTAAACTTTGGAATACTCAATTTGACACGAGCGATGTTATCTAGGTTGCCATGAGGCCATCGACCACGATGGTATTCCCTTTCTTCAAAATCAGCAGGCCGGCAATGATGACGCCGATCAAACCTGCCACCTTTACCGAAAGGATTTTCATCATCATGAGATCCTTCTTCATGATCTTGATCTTCAAACTCTTCGTCTTCAAAATGCACGCGGCGACCATCAACATTGCGCCTATGTGAGCAATGCCCACCATGGTAATTATTAAAGTCAGCATGGCGACCACCACCAGATCCGTCAGGGCCATCTCCGAAGCGATTGAATACATGGCCGAAACCAGAATTCTCATCGTCAGACTCCTCTCGATGACGGTCCTCTTGATCACTACATGCTCGACATCCTCCAACCGCGGGAAGACGCTCATCGAGGAGCCTGCCCATGGCCTCCATGAGTGAATCAGCCATGAGAGGCATCTCATCCCGTGAGACAGGGGGTTCCCTATCACCATGGTGTCCACCATGAACACTTGAATCTGAGTCTGCCATGTTAGGAGCAGCAAGAAAAATAAAAAAAAGAATATATATATATATATATATATATATATATATATATATATATATATATATATGGACACACTCGATCTCATCTCTTACTTACCGAAGTTCTTGCCTGATCTCATGAACTGTGATGGTGCTGGTGTGACAGCTTCAATGGAGGTGGTAAAGAGGCCGTAAGGAGTACAAATCGAAAGTCCCAGTTCAGGTTTTTGGTGGAGCTATAGGTGGCTAAACAAGGAGGGCTACGGTACTGCCAATCAAGTAAAACAGATGTGCTTAAAAGATAAAAAAATGCTGCTATCAAGATTACCACCAACTTGGATATGAAAACTGAAAATTTCAACACACAACCATAACACAAAATTCTTCAGAATTTTTTCATTTGTGCTCTCTATTTTTTATTACTGTATTCTTTCTTTCTTTTTTTTTGACTCTTCTTTTTTTCTGACTCTTTTTTAACACTAACAGGGGTGCTGATTACAAAAGATATAGGTAAACGAAACACAAGATAATAGTACCGTCAAAAGGGCTATAGGTATTTTTTTAGGCTCTGGAATATAGGACAAACAAAAATATGTAAAAGATAAACACATGGATGAATATGTGGATGGTGAAAACTGTAACAGATTGAAAAAAAAGGGTGGGAGGGTGGGTGATAAAAAAATGAACCTACCGTGACAACGATAGCTCTGATTACCACATGTTATTCACTGAATTTGGTTCGGCGAAGGGAGGCCTGATCTTCACGATAGGAGGCTCAAGAACAAGATAACTTGCTGTAGAAACAGCGCGGATAACTAGCTTTATACCTGACCAAGTTTGGATGCGACCAAGCGACGGGGAGAGAGACACCGAAACCGCGAAGACTTTGACTCGATCTTCGAACGACCGCAGAACCACAACTGGAGCTAATCCACACAAGACGGGGCAGCCGTACTGGAACCCGCAGAGCACGAATTAGTGGATCTCAGAGAGATCTCTCCACAAGTTCAAGATGAACAAGGAAGAACAAGGGTTGAGTAAGACACTCAAGCAGCTCGGCTACAAATATCACTGGAATAATCTTAATTCATCAAAAAGTTCCCCTTGGCTTACAAAAAGAGGGGTATTTATGCCAGCAACTAGTCAAAAAATAGATGTGAACTGCAAAAGCCACGTGGGAATGTGGAAGGCCAACTGGCTTGATCATTCATGCAGTGGTCATCAATTTCCCACTTGTCTTCTGGCCTTTTGAGTGGCCTTCAGTGTTTTAATCATAACTCCACCTAGGGACATCCAAAAGACATGGGACCAGATGAGTTGGAAAGCTAATTTGATAACCTTTCACACCATGTGTAGCATGCTTCACAAAATATTGTAGATTGATACAGTTTCTCATAGAAACTTGGATATCAGGCTGACTATTGATCCTTTGAACAGTCTGCACCAAAAGCACTCGGCTGCCAAGCTGGGAGCTCTAAAGAACTCGACACTTAGTGGCATTATAAAGTTGACTTCAACACCTTTCCAAGAAGTACTCATGGACCTTCACAGCTTCTATGAATCAAGAGATATGTCTGTTTCTTCATGATAGTTCTGCCAGGCCGAATTAGTTCGATGTAGTTCTCCTCTCTGGTTCAGTCTCGGCGTGTCCTTGTCATCCTCCTTGGTGAACCTGAGTAATAGAAACTTGTACGATTTATGAAGTATATAATTCTCATTAATAAATGGAATTTCACAATGTAGGGCATGCACCTCTTGTTGTAGCTGTTTAGCTCGGCTACGAGTAATTGGTCCATCGAAAACATGAGCTGGTGCAGCTTGACTTGATGATTGTTCCATCTTGCTTGATGTAGTCGGTATACTTGATGGTGTGGTCGGCGTGGGCATATCATCTTTTGTCCAAAATCTTGAATGGCCCAATGTATCGAGGTGCTAGCTTGCCTCTTATGTTAAACCTATTATGACATCTCGTTGGCGACACCTTGTGGTAAACGAAGTCCCCCACTTCAAAGGATAGTTTTCTTCTTCTATTGTCTGCATGGCCCTTTTGCCTTGATTGAGCAGCCCTCAAGTTTTCATGAATAATCTGAACTTGTTTCTCAGCTTCTTGCAACATATCAGGTCCAAACACTTGATTTTCTCATGTCTCATTCCAGAATAAAGATGTACTACACTTCCTCCCATACAGTGCTTCATAAGGCGATATTTTCATGCTTGCTTGGTAACTATTGTTGTATGGAAATTCTGCATATGGCTAGCTCTTGTCCCATCTTTTCCCATGCTTCAAGGCACAAGCTCCCGACATATCTTCTAAAACCTGATTGGTTCTATCAGTTTGTCCATCCGTTTGAGGATGATATGCTAAGTTGGAATTCAACCCTGTTCCCAATGCTTCATGCAATTTCTGCCAAAACCTGGAGGTAAATTGAGAACCTCTATTCGAGATTATCTTCTTTGGTACCCCATGTCGACACACAATGTGCTACATATACAGCTATGCCAGCTTCGCAGTGGTATAGGTCATCTTGACGGGAATAAAGTGAGCTGACTTGGTCAAACGATCCACAATTACCCAAATTGAGTCGTAACCAGACTGAGTACTCGGTAAAACAACTATAAAGTCCATCCCGATTTCTTCCCACTTCCATTCTGGAATCTTCAATGGCTGCAATAATTTGGCTGTCCTTTGATGTTCTACCTTGACTCGTTGGCACACATCACACAACGCTACATATTCAGTTATGTCCTTTTTCATGCTAGCCCACCGATAAAATGTCTTCAAGTCCTTGTACATCTTTGTATAACCAGGATGAATTGAGTATAGCGAGTCATGTGCCTCTTTTTAATATTGTTTCCGAATATGCTTCACATTAGGAACGACAATCCTTTTTCCAAGCCATAAGGTACCATGTTCATCCCCATCAAATCTAAATTCTCTTCCCTCTTGGGTCCTTTCCTTGATCTCTTGAATTTCTTCATCCTTGGTCTGACCTTCTCAAATTTCTTGCTCCAAGGTCGGATTTAACTCAATTATCCCTATCTCATTTAAAATTCCGAGATTCAACCGTTCAAACTCCTTACATAACTAATATGGAAATTCTCTAACCGCGAGCTGGTGACTTACTCCTTTCCGACTCAAAGCATCGGCCACTACATTAGACTTTCTCGGGTGATAGCTGATTCCCACATCATAATCCTTGATAAGCTCCAGCCATCTTCGTTGCCTCAAATTCAGTTCGTTTTGTGTGAATATATACTTAAGACTCTTATGATCCGTATAAATTTCACACCTATGTCTAAGTATATAATGTCTCCAAATCTTAAATGCGTGTACCACAGCTGCAAGTTCCAAATCATGTGTTGGATAATTCTGCTCATGTTTCTTCAATTGCCTCGATGCATGTGCAACCACTTGACCTTCTTGCATCAATACACATCCAAGTCCTTGTCTCGATGCATCACAATAAATATTAAAACTCTTGCTCACGTCCGACAATATCAAAACTGGGGCTATTGTTAACCTTTTCTTCAACACCTCAAAACTTTCTTGACAAGCTTGAATCCATTGAAACGCTTTCCCCTTCATTAGCAACTTCGTCATGGGCTTGACTATTTTGGATAAGTCCTTGATGAATCGATGGTAATATCCAACCATTTCGAGAAAACTATGGATCTCCTTTACATTTTGCAGTGACTCCCATTTCAACACGTCCCTCACCTTTTTGGGGTCAACTGATACTACTCCTCCCAAGATGATATGGCCTAAAAGTGACACCTCTTTCAACTAAAACTGACACTTGCTGAATTTGGCGTACAATTGATGCTCCCTCAATTTCTGCAATGTAAGCCTCAAGTGTTCCTCATGCTCATCCTCGCTTCTCGAGTAGATCATAATATCATCAATGAACACCACAACAAACTTATCTAAGTACTCCATGAATACCTTGTTCATGAGGTACGTAAACTAGGCAGGTGCATTGGTCAATCCAATAGACATCACGGTGTACTCATAGGATCCATATCATGTCCGAAAATCAATGTTGGGTATGTCTAATGGTCTAATCTTCATTTGAAAGTATCCTGACCTCAAATCAATCTTGGAGTAAACACAAGCACCCTTCATTTTATCAAACACCTCTTCTATGCATGGTAAGGTGTACTTGTTCATATTGTTACCTCGTTGAGAACTCGGTAATCCACACACATCCTTTGGGATCCATCCTTCTTGTCCACAAACATCATGGGCGCTCCCCAAGGTGATGAGCTTGGGCAAATAAAACCCTTCTTCAGTTGTTCTTGAATCTACTTCTTGAGCACCGCTAACTCCTTAGGAGGCATCCTATATGGCCTCTTCGTTATAGGTGCAATTATAGGTATTAAATCAATAACAAACTCAATGTCTCGGTCAGGTGGCATACCTGGCAACTCATCCGGGAACACATCCAAAAATTCACACACCACCATAATATCCTAAATTGCGGCACCATCCATGTGATTCAGCTCCAATTGCTTTTGTGCATTTTGAGATGCTTCAAACTCTATGGTGATCCTTTCCTCATTGGTCAACTTCACCGTCTTTGTGGCACATTCAATGACTCTATTGTGCTTTCTTAACCAGTACATATCAAGCATAATGTCAAATCCTTGAGAATCCAAGACAATGAGGTTGGCAAAGAAGTCTACCCCCCTTTTCTAAGGCTTCCTTTTGGACATACTATATTTGTCCTCATCTCTCCTCCAGGAGACTTAAACCAATAGAGTAAACTTCATATGAGAGATAGGCAAACTATACTTGGCAACATATTTCGATGCAATGAATGAATGCGATGCTACAGAATCAACATAGTCGCCGTGTTGGATTTGCGAGAAACATACCAATCACAAGGTCGCGCGCTTGTTGAGCATCCCCCGTAGAGACATGGTTCACGTTGCCACGAGAAAAATTCTGCTGTCCACAGTTTCCTTTCGGGTGTCCTCCATTGGGTCTATCTTGGCGCATTTCTTCTTTGATCAAGGCCTGACTTAGGACATTGATGTGCAAATGTTCTGCTTCTCTACATGTATAGCACTTCCTAACTACACCAGAATTATTCGGACGAACTTGATTTTGAACATTTGCACCAGGAAAATTGGCACGAGGTGCAAAAGACATTGTAGGCCTAGGTGCTTCCATGATAGGGCCTTGCTACACCAACTGAGCCGGGCGCGATGCATATTCAGGACGCTGTATGGGAGTAGAATAGCTGTAATAAGGCGCATTGGATGGTGCAAAGCGAGGGCGCACATTAATTCTTTGTTGATGTCCTTGATATGGTGCCTTCCTCTTGTTATCTAACTCCATCTCATGGACCTTGTTCTCAACCACAATTCCTTTGTCCACAAGCTTCCGAAAGTTGGCATAATCACAATTCAGCAATTGCACTTGGATCTCATTGTTCAAGCCCCTCATGAACAGGTAGGTATTGCTTCCGGCTGTCCCAACTCACATCCTCAGGCGCATACCTTGAAAGTTGAGTGAACCTATTGAGATATTCACACACACTCGATCTTCCTTGTCTCAGATTCTCAAATTCTTGCCTCTTCAAGATCATAATACCCCCCGACACATAATGAGAATGGAAGCCCTCCATGAATTCGACCCAAGTATTCCTCTCTTAATTTTCATGGGCGTTGCATAGCGAATCCCACCAATTCGCGGCTGCTCCAACAAGTTTATGAGACACGAACAACACCTTCTCCCGGTCACTGCATTGGACAATAGCTAGCTTCTTCTCCATAATCTTGAGCCAATCATCAGCATCCATAGGGTCAGCGGCTTCAGCAAAAGTCGGTGGCCTAGTTCTCATGAACTCTCCCAATCGGTTATGAGGAGGCGGGGTGGTGATGGAGGCATGTGGGGGTGATTGTTGTTATTACCAGCCTGCAGCTATCCCATAGTCTCTATCATGGTCTGCATGAGCTGGTTTTGCATAGCCAAAAGCTACTTAAGGTAGATAGCTCCCTGGGCAGGTCCTTGTCCATTGTTGTTCTGAAGTGCTCCATTATTCTCCTCCTCATCATTGCCATCCCTCTGGTTGCGAGTCCTCACCATATAAAGAAAAGCAAGAGATAATAATTTAGAAAACATACCCATCTATATGCATCAAGGAATATGGAACTAAGCAACTACCTACAATAGCCTATATGGACATGGCAATGCTAGAGCATCCAAAAATCCTCTACTAAGCACAGAAGCAACAAAACATAGCAATCAGCACAGCAAGCAAAAACACATCGATTCTTGAGTGCTCCTATGTGCTCTAAAGTGTTCATTCTATCTAGGATGCGTCCTACAGTCAACCTATGGATCTGATACCAATTTGTGACACCTGGTTCCGAAAATGAACCAAGTGAACGCATATGTTTGCCCAGGATGTTCAACACACATACACGAGTGCATTCACAAAAGGATATATAGAATATTACTATAGAATAAGATTAATTAGGCACATTATTACACAATTCAGAATACCCTTGACTACAAGCTCTAATGCATATGAATGACAAGTTTGAACTAATGCAGCGGAAATAAACTAAATAAGCAACTATGCAGCTAAGCAAATAAGCATAAGGGATAGCGCAGCTCCAATTGCCACCACAGGCAAAGCTGACGGTAGACACAGCCTAGAACTCCGTATTGTCATCATTATACTCCCAAATCTTACTTGCAACTGTTGGTGGGGGAATCGCAAGGGTGAGTACATGTTGTACTCAGCAAGTGTGGAAAGTATGACATGTAGCTGATTCGAATGATGAATATAATAATGGCAAAGTGCGAAAAGTACATTAAATTATTTAAAAAGCAATATATTATTTGTATGTGAAGTAAACTCATCATAAACCATGTAGTTATCATAATACCACTTCATATTTCATTACCATCATCCATGTTCCAGATTTCTCATTACCATTAACCATATCCACTGCATAAACCATAATACCATCCCATAACCAACACCAACCAATCCCAATTCCAAAACCACTCTAATCATGTAGGTCATCCAGGTGCTCTTAACCGGGAGCATGGCTATCATAATAGTTTTAATACTCTGCAGAGTTTGTACCACTTTACCCGCGTGTTTGTGATTTCATCACCCGTTGGCGACTAAAGGAAACCTCCTTTATGCCAAAACACTACCATATGTGTATGCCCAAGAGATCACAAAATATCCTTTACAAAGGGACTACTAGCATGTACGGACCCACTGAGGTCTCACCGGTGTTGATGTCTCCAACTGAGCACATCTTCAACCAAGGGCCCCCTCATGTGCCATTCGGATCACAGGGAGTCCCGCCAACCATATCTAAACCCAATCCGACTAACCTTCCCTGGCGCGCCAAATGATCCATGTAATACTAGCAATACCCTAACTAATCAGCTTTGCCGCACGCATACTTGGCCTCGTGGTGGCACTTTAGTCCTGGTTTATTCTCGCATGAACCGATCCTTAGATCTAAAGCAAGCGAAACCACCATAGCATCTAACCCAATCCACATACCAAGCTTGCTTAGATCACCAATTACCATATCATATTGACCAGCTCATCTTAACCATAATCTCATTAATGCATACTAAATTGTGTAGTGTTGTTTTCACATCCTAATTAATTAAGCAAAGAAAAAAGGTAAAAAGCCCTTCCCGACTCTCCAACATGAATTCCAGGTGACAAGGATGGTCAAACAAGACAAGTAAACTTCCTATCATAGGATTCCCATCAAATTGACATAAGCACCCAGTATTGAAAACAAAACATTTATTGTCGAAACAGGATCAATATGTTCAAGAACACTTGCTCTTGGGCTTGATGAGGATCAAAGACTTCAAACTCGTGGTGCTGGAGGTCCTCCGCAGCACTCTCTAGCACAAATCCGTCTAATCCGCGCAATGAACATACAAGACAAGAATCACAATCAATAAGTGCACAAATATTACTCAATATCTAATTACATGCATGATTAATGCAAATGCGAAGTAAAATTGTTAATAAGTTGTTTCTAATGTTTACTAATAAATTACAATGGTTATTAACAAGTCTACATGGGTTTGGAGTTCATTCAATTAAATTCAGAATTAATTCAGTAAGAAACAGATCGCAAAATCGGACTAGTCTGCTTGGGAACGGACTAGTCCGCTCGTCGTAGGAACAACAAACTAGGGTTTTCTAGATCGACGTGAATTTGGAGAAATGGGGTTGAATTCATGTGAGAAATTGGGAGTAGAAGGTATACCAGTTGTTTAGAACTTCAATGAATCAATGGTTTTGGAGGCAACACTAGGATCTTGACGATTTAGGGTTAATGAAGATCTTGATGGAGGATTGTTGATGAAGAACGAAACTTGATGGACATCTCGATTCTCTTTCATATCCTCCTCCTCTTCTTCTTGCTAGGGATCTCCTTCTCCCTCCTTGGTGGCGGCTACCCTCGAACTAAGATTCGGTGGTCTTCAATTGAGGAAAAAGGATGCAAGGTGGAGGGGTGGGGTTGTTTATGTAGAGGTGGAGGCTAGGGTTTCAATGAATTCGAGTTTGGGGTGGGTGGAGGCTGGTGTGGGGTCCCACATGGGCTCCAAAAATATTTAGACACGATGTCCTTAGGCCCACATAAGGTAAATCCCAAAAACAAGTCGTGAAACAAAAGATCAATTCGGAATCGCGATTTACCAAACCAGTACGCAGAAGGCCGGACTAGTCCGAAGATTGACAGAGGCGAAAACATACAAGTCTGGACTATATCGGACAAGTCCAAACTTGGTCAGAGGAAAGTCAAACAAGTCTAGCCAAAATCGGACAAGTCTGATTTTAGTCATAGGGAAAACAAACAAATCCACTAGAATACCGGACAAGTCCAGGGACATAGCAAAATTTCCAAGGAAACAGGATACCGGACTACTCTGATATGGACCGGACAAGTCTAAAACTGTACAGAGGCAAAAACCAGAATAGTCCGCACTAAAACTGACATGTCCGAGCGAGGTCAGAGAGAAATCGGACTAGTTAGCAATTCCTAAAATTCTTAAGTGCGGTTTTGCTCTAAATTCATTTTAAACTTGTTCCTTTTTGTTGCTTGATGGTAAACATGTATTAGAATGTATGCAATGCATGATGCATGAAAATGAGGGTGTTACATGAGTTCACTATGTCCAAAACAATGCCTCTTTCCTTTTTCATCCAATTTTCCCAGTGATCACTTTTTTCTTCTCAGTTGCTGTACCTCCCAGAAGCAGACCTACCGTTCCTAGCTAGTTGACTCCTTGAGTTACAAACAATTTCATTTGTAGATTAGTAACGTGCAATCTTCTCATGTGCATATTTCACTTCATACCATGATCTTTCCATGTTCCACCTTAATCTCCCTTTGTTGTCTATACACAATAGAGTCCAACACTTCCACACCATTCAATTTTCATCATCATTGAGTTTGCACAATTTCATTGAATCTATTATTAAGTTGCATTCCACATATCACTACAAGGATTTCGGGTTATCGCAATGAAAAAATCGTCGCAATAGGTCATTTTTTGTCGCAATAGGTCACTGCTGCAACGAAAAAGAGCATGGCGATAGATTTTACGAATCATCGAAATAAGTGTTGTGGCAACAGGTTATTGCGACGACTTGACATCCGTGGCAAAAAGTATGGTACTGCAACAATTTCACATTTGTGGCGAATAGTTATGTGTTGCAACAATTTCACTTGTTGCAACGATTTAACCTATTATAATGAATAGTACGGTATTGCAACGATTTCACATCGGTGGCAAATAGTATGGTATTGCAACAATTTAACTTATTGCAACCATATAACGCATTGCAACGAATAGCATGGTATTGCAACGATTTCATATTCGTAGTAATAGTATGTTATTGCAATGATTTCACATTTGTGGCAAACAATATGTTATTGCAATGATTTAGCGTATTGCGATAATTTTTCATATTGCAACGAATAGCAGTGTATTTCAATGATTTCACATTCATGGCAATAGTATGTTATTGCAACGATTTCCCAGCCGTGGCAAATAGTACGTTATTGCAACGATTAAACATATTGAGATGATTTAACGTATCGCAACAAATAGCAGGGTATTGCAACGATTTCACATTCATGGCAAAAGTATGTTACTGCAATGATTTCATAGTTGTGGCAAACAGTACGGTATTGCAACGATTTACTGTATTGCGATGATTTACCGTATTGTAATGAATAGCAGCTAATTGCAACGATTTCACATTGATGGATGCAACGATTTCACAGCCGTTGCAAATAGTATGATATTGCAATGATTTAACGTACTGCTACAATTTAATGTACTGCAATGAATATCACGGTACTGCAACGATTACACATCCGTGGCAAATAGTATGGTATTGCAACGAGTTCACAAATTTGGCGAATAGTACTGCATTGCAATGATTTCAGATCTGTGAGAAATAGTATGGTACTGCAACAATTTCACATTTTTTGCAAATAGTTTGGTATTGCAATGATTTCTTATATGTGGCAATACCTTCGTAATACAATGTTTCCTAAACTTTTCCAATAGGTTTCTAATGCAACGTTTCTTGATCCGTGGCAATAGGTTCGTAGTGCAGCGTTGAATGATCTGTGGCAATACGGTTGTAATGCAGCGTTGAATGATTTGTAGTGATCGAGGTGTAATGCAACATTTTCTCATCTGTGGCAATAGTGTTGTAATGCAATGTTTTCTGCGTGGTGGCAATAGCAGTCTACTGCAATGATTGAGTTGTGGCCATATGTTTATACTGCAACATTTTGTAATTTTTGGCAATATCTTCCTACTGCAACAATTTATCATTCGTGACAAGAAATTCGTAATGGCACGTTTTATAATTAGCGACAGTAGAATCCTAATGCACCAGGTTTGACAAATAGTGGAAACAGAATCAACTTGTTCGCACACGATATGTATGGCGAATTTAACAATAAACATTCATCAATTGTTGCAACACGCATAAAAACTTTCAAGAATTATTAATGCAACGTTGCTTGATGTTGACAGCTTGCCTAAGAATACCGGGACTAATTGGAACAGGTGCCTTTTGTTGGCCCTTTATAGGCCCTCTTTTGTGGAGTAGTAGTTACTCGTGTACCTGTTCGTGGAGTATCCACTACTATTGGGCGCATTTGAGCCATCATTGAGAGGCGAACGTCATGCATTTCCTAAGCTCATTGTGCATGGTCGGCTGCTATTTGACCTTCTATGTTCTGGACTTGAAGGTGTAATTCTTCATTCTTTGGGTTTATGCAGTCCACTTGGTTGGTTAAGGTATCATTTCTTCGTTCCAACTCCTGCACTTGGTGATTGAGGCCTGCATTTTTCTCTTCTAAGTTCCGAACTTGATAGTTGAGATGTTCAGCCATCTGGATAAGCATACGTTCACATTCATGACCAGTAGGGTTAGTCACATAACCGCGCCCCCGAACCTGTGATCCTGCACAACTGACTGAGGATCTATAACGACACTGGAAGATGTGGTTTCTCTCCTCATATGGAATCGAGCCTCCGTGCTCAGCTTTCTGGTCGTTCAATTGGGCAAGTGCCTAGCTCTATATATGAAAAGAAAAGTCATAGATACATTGCAAATATTTATGCGTATTGGGGATTGTTTGAAGTGTTACTCTCACATGTACAGCTTCTGCCTGCTCGTTTGGCCATTCACCGTACTTCAAATGGCTTGCCTCCCACAATTGTATGTCATCGAGTACTTCTCCGGTCTCTGGGTCTCACTACATAAAATACAAGTAAAATTCAACATTTAGGTATACATATTTATTGCAACGCAAAGTAAAAGCATGGTTTAATTTTCATACCTTCTCGTAACTAAGTTGGGCGTAGGAATTGGCCACGCTAGACTAGACAAAGATAGGGTTCGCCAGTTCAGTCTGACTGACATCAGCCGTAGCGTGTCTCGAGGAGAACTGGTTGCAGGGCGAGTAATGAACGCCAATGGTAGCAGGTGGGGATTGAAAGACAGATCAAGCGGGCTGCTTGCAGGATTGAAATCCATTGTAGTACTGCACCTGCAGTAGCTGCCACTGACATGTGGGCCCATGAGACATCGGGTCCACTTGTCAGCGGCAGCTACTGCAGGTGCAGTACTATATAGTCCCATCTTGCGACGCTATAACAAAGCGAGGGTTTGGTCTGGTCGAGATCACCCGGAGCAACTCACGAGGAGGATTGGTGGTAGGGCGAGTAAAGGCCAGGGATTTGTGGGCGGCGGGGTCATTAGGGCGCACAAAGGATGGGACGTGGTGATGGGCAAGGGAGACGCGTCGGGGAGGACACTGAAGTGACTAGCAGCAGGGCATGGGCGCCGGTGCCGGGCGGTGTGGCCAGCAGCGGGAGAGCACACCGTGGAGGCATAAAAAATTCATGCCATCACATAGGCTGATGAGCTGTTAACTGGGACTAGGAAAGTAAAATTGCAGGACATGCTAAAACAATTAGTAGAGCCTAGTATACATCCTCCCTCCATCCCAACTTATCTCTATTCCTATGATTGAAACATCGTCTCAGCAAAGAAAGCAAATGAACATGATACCCATCATCAATACACATTTAAAGGACGGGATGTAGTCTCTCAAAATGCTCCAAATTCAATGCCAAAGAAGTAAAAATTAACACGCTCTGCCAAAACACATGGCACGAGAGAGAAGCAGGTAGTAATATGTGATGTGATAAGGGTGGTTGGCAGCTACCGATAGAGTTGGAGTGATATTTTTTAAGCTCCAAAAGTATAGTTATGCTAGGACGGAGGGAGTATTTCTAGTTTGTATATCTATACCTGTTGTTGGTTCATGCATCGTAGTACAAGGGAATGAAGTGTCTCAGGGTTCCTAAACATCATGTGCTGCAATATTCTCTGCATACCATGCAAAGGAATTAATGTTTTCTAAAAAAATTAATTTTATCGTAAACACATTTATAGTTATAACAGGTTCTTATTGGCCACCATGAATACTAGTAGACGACATCACGGTTGTCTTCTTCCTAAAGTAAAGAGCATAAGTATATTGTAAGTAGTCATTCCAAATAACAGTGATAATGTCAGATTGCATGACCGATTAGATTTAGGATCAGACGGTGTGGTTTCTATAAACTGACAGTGTTTGTTTGGAATGGAGGAATTAGAAATTAAGGGACAGGAAAAAAAACGTAAGATCCGAGAAAGCCACAAGAAAGAAATAAGTGTAGAAATTGTGGGAACTGAAAATCTTAGGAATACAAGTTTGGATCGTGTAGAAAATCTTCTTTGTTAATTTATCTAATCTTCGTATATCAGCATGGATCGTGTAGAACTTAACTAGCCCAAAACTGCATGGATATCGTGTAGAACCTAGCAAATATAGCTCTATAAGAAGACGACATGGACCGTGTTGAACTTACCTAGCACAAAATTGGAGTCCCGGATGTCGCATGGAGGTGTCGGCGACGAAGAGTTTCGGTAGAGCCCATCAAACTTGGTCGCCCGGTGTTGTAGGCACGAGTCGCCACCACCAAGAGCTTCGATGCGTCACTATGAGATCCATGGGGAGAAAAATGTGAAAACCGTCGAAAATGAAAACACGGGAATTTCTTAGGAACACAAATTTGGAACACAGGCCAGCGAGTACAACAAATTTGGAGTACTGCGAGATTACCCGAAGAGAGGGGCAGCGGTGTGTCAGGAACGGAGGCCAATGTTTCCATTTATACTCTTCGTGGTTGAAATAGGGTTACAATAGGCAGGACTGAAATTTGAGGCGCAGGGAGTGAAAATTGAATTGTAAAAATCTCAATTATGGCGCGCCAAGACGAACGAAAAAAATTTCGCGGGCATGGAAAATTTGGCCCTAGTTGTGCCCTTGTGCACGCATGCAATCGTGATTAATTACATGTCATCTGGCATCGATTCCTGCACATGGTGCGTGTAGCTAGAGGTTTTTTTTCAAAAGCCCCAGAACATATGGTGCGGCATATATTGATAAAAGAAGATGATTTACAATTTACATGGTTCACAATATTAGCAACCAATCACTCCAAAAACTCCTCTAAGCCCCTAATGTGCTAATCCCTCTGTTCCTATCCAGGATCTTCTATGCGGTGCTGAAAAAAATGTCTAACTTTGCCCCTGCCATTCCCCACTGTCCTGCTTCCTCCTTTATCAAGCATGCCACTTGCTCAGGAATTAGCTCTTGGCCATCAAAAATGCGACGGATCCTCTCCTTCCACAGCATCCAGCTCACTAGTATCGCCAAAGATCTGCCGGCTTTCCTTCTCCATCTGTCTTCACTTCCAGATAAACGCTCAAACAAAGTATCAATCTGGTCTTCCTGCTCCGAATTCCGAGGGTGCATAGTAATGGTCTGCAGTCCGCAACATTGGCCCATACTGTGCATGCATAAGGGCACTCAACAAAAGGCTAGAGTGATCAAAATGTCAGTAGACTTCTTCAGACAACTTGCTCGCTTCTTAATTACAGTATAGCCTAGCTGCTTGCTCGCAGTGCGACCGCTAGCTCCCCTTTGTCTTTGTTGCCATGCATGGAGATCAAAATCTAAAAGCAGTCATCTGCTAGCTAGTGGGACATTCCAAAAAAATACAAACAAAAATATGAATCACCAAATGTATATGTGCTAATGCAAACGATATGCATATACAGAACACCCAAGTCCATGAAAAGACGATGGCAAACAATAAGCATTCTGTAACATTAATCACAATGAAATGATAACATATAGTATATACTACTACTAAAAATACATTTTCACATGCGCCACAATTTTTGTCAATTTATGAGCTATAGAAAAAAAATCTCGTCAATTATGAAATTTTAACGGATTAGTGTTACCTAAGGTTGCCTGAATTTTTACCCAATTTGAGTCTTTTCAGACACATGCAATATAAACGGTGCCAAGTTACAAATAAACAGGAGATATTTTTCAATACTGCAAAGGACACATTGTTCATGAACATAAAAAACATTTTTCATTAACATAAAAAACACATATATTACAAACAAGAAATATGAAAACACATAGAAAACAAGAAAAAAGAAAAACTACTACTAATCCTACCCTACTCGGAGGATGGGTCTCCTCAACCTCCGATGTCGCCGCCCCTACCTCTTCGTCCTCGTCCGGCACCTGAGTCCGAACCTTCCGGGCGACGGTGTGTGCAGAAGGTGCCGGCGGCCCTCCACCCCAGCCACCTATGTGATCGTCTCATGGAGGGCATCAAGACGAGTGGCCACAAAGCTTAACCCGAAGTAGTGGTCGGCGTTGCGTAGTCCATGATGGTGTGGACGGGAAGGGTCCCAAGAATTAGACATCGACACGAGCAACTACTTGAAATTGCGTCCTTGAAAGGATCATCGAAATCCTTAGAATCCGATGCGTGACAGGGATGTCACACTATGTGGCTTCACGCGTAAGAGGCAATAACTAAATATTTATTGTAGACATACACCGATGAGAACATCGGGAGCACAATTCAGAGATCGAACCCCAAACTGATAAGTGGCCATCCATCCTTAATGTTGATCCATGAGTATGTTCTCCATGAACTTTTAGTATGAAGTGCAGCAGTAATCATAGCCTTGGTGAATTTGATCGCCTAATCAATCACAAGCTAAGATTATGTAAAATCAGTCACCATCAGTCTTCACCGCTGACTAAAAAATTGAGTGAAAAAACACAAAAGAGGAGGAACGCAGCCTCAACCACGATCTCAATGGAGTTTCAACCAAGAGTCGTCGATTGTCGCAACACGACGAATTCTTGGCTATGCATTGAACACAAGTTATCACGCCCCTTTTTAAGAAAGGAGTTGTTTTTCGATACTGCATAGGACGCATTGTTCATGAAAAGAAAATACATTTTTCGTTAACATAAAAACAACACATATATTACAAACAAGAACTACGAAAGCACATAGAAAACAAGAAAAATAAAAACTACAAATACTACTCTACTCGGAGTCCGAGGAGATCTCCTCCACCTCCTTCTCCGCCGCTGCTGCCTCCTCCGCCGCGGCCACCGCCTCCTCTGCTGCAACCGCCTCTTCTAACAATTGAGTCCGAAACTTCCAGGTGACGGTCTGCAGAAGATGCTGGCGGCTCTCCACCCCAGCCACCTCCCTAATCGTCTCGTGGAGGACATCTAGAGGACCGGCCACAAAGCCTAACCCGAAGCAGTAGTGGCCGATGGTGTCCATGCAGGTGCAGATGGGAAGATTCCCAAGACCCATATGGTCACATGAGCGAGATGTATCAAAAAATACATCCTGCACCAATTTGTCGAGCTTTTTTGCACGCCCGACGGCGGCGGACAGGTGCTCGGTGGCCTCCTTCAGGCGTCAATTGAGTTCATCGATGCAGTGTTGGAGGAGGCGGACAGTCTCCTCAACCCAATCAGGATGAGGAGGTGTGGGCGTCGCGGGCGGAGAAGGGCACGGAGGAGGTGCGGGCGCCGCCTCCAGTTCCACCGGCATTGGCGGAGACGAAAACAGAGAAGAAGGAGGTTTGGAGGACGTCAATGGCGTGGAGAGCTTTGGTGCGGGGCTACCCATTTGTGCGGTGACGGAGGGGCAAGAGGAGATGTTTGGAGGCTACAATTGATGGAGTGGTGCGGCAGAGACACAAGAGGACAGTGGGCCTTTATAGCGGGTCATCATCTAAGCGCGCGAGTGGAGATGATTGGATGCTTTGAAAACTATGCTTTCAAACCGGTGGGTGGGTCAGAGTTACTCCAAACCGCGATTTTCCTCCTCTAGGTTATCGCAACGGCTCGACGCGTCACATCTCAGCTTCACAGGTCATTTTTTTAATTTGACACGCAAAGGGTCCAGGGTATGCAATGGCCCACCTGGCATACTTTGTAGGTTCGTTCTGTTGTGTTTCAGTTTTTCAGTTCTAGTATTTCTGTTTGTCACGCAAAGGACCTCAATCATGTTTTATGACGTTACATGTTTTCTCTTTTTGTTGAAAGATCTTCATATATAGTTGAAAGATCGTCACAAAACACAAGAAAAAAGTACAAAACATACAAGAAAAGAAAAACAACAAAAGAAAACCTAAATCCTTCTCCTCCTCCTTAGACACAACACATCACTGAACTTAGAGCACATTCACGTCGTAACTAAATCATTCATTTGTCCAAAATATATCAAATCCTTCCTTATGAATTGTCATTCCTGAGGAACACGATGAACAAACACTACACAGTAATTCATTAACACACACATATATCACAAACCCTCATTCATGTTTTTTAGTTTGACACACAAAATACCTCGATCATGCATGTTTCATGACGTTACGTGTTTTCTAATTTTGTTGAAAGATCGTCATGTTTGAGGCTCATTGATCATATGTTTCGATCGCAGCATATATGCATGGACAACTATAACACACGAACGTGAGAGAGACATCGACGATCATTTATGATGATGTTACGCGTGTTTCTCTCTTCTATGTTGAAAGATCGTCATGTTTGAGGCTCGTTGATCATGTTTGGGACGTAGCAAGCATGGACAAGTAACATGCACTTGAAAACCTGGCGATCATGTTTGATCACAACATTACGTGTTTTCTCTGCTTTTTGTTGAAAGATTGTCATATATATATATATATATATATAGTTTGAGGCTCGTTGATCATGTTTGGGGCGGGCGTAGCAAATGCATGACAACTAACATGTTATGTATATATATAGTTTTCTCTTTCTGTTGAAAGATCGTCATATATATACAGTATATAGTTTGAGGCTCAATGATTATATGTTTGGGGCGTAGCATGCATGGACAACTATAACATGCATGTGAGAGAGACGTCGATGATCATGTATGATGACGTTACTCGTGTTTTTTCTCTTTTTGTTGAAAGATCGTCATATATATATATATATATATATATATTTATATATATATATATTGTAGGCAGCTATAAAATACTTTATTCTATAGTCAGGTCGCCCGACTTGTTGATCACGTGCTGATTATTGGTTGCCACATCAGAAGAGCTTGTTTGGCTCATGGTCAAGAAAAAATCTTTGTACGTAGTACAAAGTATATATAAGTTGGTCGGCATTGTCGTTCGTACGCGAAGGATGCGGCCAGGTAGTTGCTCTTGCAGGTGTATGCTAAATACGTGAGTGTCTGCTGTTTGGCCGGGTCATGTGTGGTTAGTCCATGTACGATGCACCCTAAACCTTGTGTTGAGGCCGTGTATCTGCGTACACTAGTGACATGTGACAAAGTGCTGAGTCGAACAATTGCATTTGGTTTGACGTCGAAGTTGGATTGGATATAGGATCATCCACTTCTTTATGTATTGGATCATTCAAATTAATGTTTCGTTGGATGGACTGGACGATCCAATTTTTTGTTTGGTAGGTTGGATGAAACTTGGGTGGATTATTGAATCATCTAAGTTGATAATTTCATAATATTAATTAATTATATACTAATTATCATATTACTAGCAAATATTAATGTTAATATCATAATTGTAATTGTTAATCAACAATAAACAAGTTAATTATCACTAATTACATTACTAAGAAGCATAGTTAGATAAGGTGGATGGATTCATCCAACCAAATTTCCTGGACCATCTCATCCAACATCTGCAAGGAATATTCCTCGAACATGGATCACCCTGTTCGTATGACCGGACCATCCAATTAATCTAAGTCAATCCAATCTAAGACAAGCATAAAAAAACAGATCTTTTTTGCCACGTCGTGCTCGCGCGCATGATGGATCGTGCACGCCGAGCACCGAGTCATTCGGATCGCTGAGCAAATTTCGAACGTGGAGTTCATGTGCTCCAAGCCTATGAAAGGTGTTGTACTCATTTGTTGAAATGACAATATGAATAATATAAAAGCAGTGTTCGTTGCTGGCTAGCTTATTACCTGTCAAACCGAGAGAGGGTTTTTCGTTTCCTCTGTTATACTACCTCTGTCCCATGTGAACTCTATTTCCGTGTTTGGTCAAATCTATCTTTGACCAATGATTTATGTAATTTTGATCAATTTTAACAATATAAAAATTGTACTTTAGATTCATCATGAAAATATTTCCATAATATACAATTTGTATGTTATCATTGGTTCTAACAGTCCATCGGCTTTTCCCATGCATGGGTCGCTTCACACTTTGAATTGACGTTTATAATTGTTTGATTGTTGCGTTGTGCCCGTGCGCGCTGCAAGATTCGGGGCGTTGGCGTACGTGGCAATCATAATGGCAGGGTGGCATAGTCGCGGAAACCATGCAATGCGTCATTTTTGGTGTAAGATTCAGAGTGTGAACGTATGTGGCAACCATCTGGGTAGGGTCGCACAGAGACAGCTATGCGGCCCTGCCGCAGAGAATTCAATTCCCGCACCAAGGGGTTAGACCATTTGCAGTGGTTAACTGTAAAGCTTACTGGACTGTAAATATAGAATAGATTACTGGAAGTATAGAGTAAGTGTCCAGAGTGAAATGCTATATATATAGAGGATATACTAGAAGTATAGAGGGATAGAGACATAAGTATTAGAGGAAACCGCTGCGGATGCTCTTAAATGCAGGCCTGGCTCTGGGCCTAGCGGGAGGGGCTACCTCCTAGGGCCACATTGGGGGCCGGGGGGGGGGGGGGGGGGGGGGGGCACGATTACAGCTGTTAAAGAGGAAAGAAATAAAATTCATTAGTATTTTCATCAACCGTATGCGTTGTACATTTACACTGTCTAGATTTTTATTTTTGTAATTTTTTGAAATATAATACTACGTCCTAATGTGTTTAATATTTATAAGATATAATATTACTAATGTGTTACCTTTAATATGTGATGTTTTTCGATAAAAGGAGGAGTTTTTCGTTAATGCATACTGTTGGACACATTGTTCATGAACATAAAAGACATTTGTCATTAACAAAAAAACAACACATATATTACAAACAAGAAAAGAATACATATAAAACAAAAGAAAAAACTACTACTAATCCTACTCTACTCGGAGGACTTGTCCACCTCCTCCGCCGCCGCCTCCGCATACGCCAACGACATCTCCCCCGCTGTCGCATCCATCATCAGTGCCTCCGCCTCCACCGCAACCGCCGACAGCGCATCCTCCAACACCAAACGAAACCTCAGTCCGACGGCATTCACTAGTTGCTCGTGAAACTCCACCCCAGCCTCCTCACCGATCATCTCATAGAGGCAGTCGAGACAAGCGGCCACAAAGCATAACCTGAAGATGTAGAAGCCGGCGGAGTCCATGCTGGTGTGGTGGGGAAGGATCCCAACTCCCAGACGGTGACAGTAGAGAGATGTATTGTCATGTACATCCAGCGCCATTTTGTCGAGCGCTCTTGCTTGCATGTGTGGGGACCGGAATCCCGACATCCGAGGATCTCATTGGGTGGTGTCGTGCGATGCGACACCCAACAGTATAGAAGAACAAAACGATAATAAAACACAAGACGAAGTCTTTTATTTATCATACAACGGATGTTTTAGAATACTATCGGAAGGAAAGAAATATATATATATCATAGCTACGCTCTCAGCACTAGCTATGCAAAAACAAAGTTATCCATGCCATGGATACTTCGCACTAGCAACACACGAATCATGGCGGCGTGCAAGGTTCCCTTTCGGCTGTATACCCTGGAGGGGGTGCAGCCTTATCATCGAACCCTTCATCAATTGTATAACCTGCAAAAACTCGTTAAGTGCAAACGTGAGCATAAGGCTCAGCAAGACTAACTCGTCTCAATAGACATATGCATGGGTGGACACTAAGCATAGGTAAGGTGAAGCATAAACGACTCGCCTTCAAGTGGATCCTTATAATCAGGTTTTTAGTAGCAAATGACATTCTCCAAGCATGGCACATCATGGACTCCACAATCAAACAAGAAACGCTTTGCCGATTATATGACATGCCCAGAGCACATAATGCTATTACAGTTAAAGTATGGGGAAACTGTAAACTTTAATGTGACTATCTCTAAATCATACAAGGTTGCAAAGCAATTATAATTCAATACAATATATTTTTCTTACTTTTTTAGTATTTACTACGTCACGGCGCAGTGAACAAGTGGTACCCTATTACCGCGAGGGACGGTGATTGCAATCAGGACACACCCGGACAACACGACACATACGTCATTCGGAAGTGTCTGCGAGTACACCTGTACCTATATAACACTTCAGTACTAGGCGTATATGGCAACCTTTCACAAGAAACCCGAACGCCGAGCCCGTCTCACCTTCGCAAACAGAAAGTCTCTGCACGGAACACCTCATGTGTCCGCCGACCGATTTACACCTTACTGTCTTCAACCCACCCCTATCGATGGTGAGTTAATGGGCCTCGACACCACATTTATCGAGTTACATCAGTTTACTGGATTCCATATGTCCATTATGTTGCCGGTACAATTCAAGCTTGTCCGAAGGGGCCGCATACAGACGGGCCTTAACTGAGCAGTCAGAGCTACGCGACCAAGACCACGTCTTGTAGCTTCCTATCCATCTCTGACCATTCTCGAGTTTTAGATGTAACAGTTATTTTCTATAAATGTTATCCCAGTGTAGATGCGTGTAAATTTCTATCTTGCGAGTAGATTCCAACTACTTGACTTGTACCGGTTTATCTACTACATTAGCATAACAATTCTACACGTTGAGTGATTAACCTACCCAGTTAACCAATGGGATTTTTGGGTCATGCATCTGGAGTTTTCAATCATCCTAAACGTAATGCACAATTCATATACTACTCATCATAGTGATAAAGCGAAATTTTATAAATGGCCTAAATGCAAACCGGGGCTTGCCTGGTTGCAGGTCAGAGTCGGGGTTAATATCTGGAAGGTGCTCTTCCAAGACTTCTGGTTCCTCCTCGATTTTGGTCACTATACGATATGCATGTAACATGTATATGAATGACTTTGAAAAATAATTATTACCAAGACTATAATTAAATCTATGGTGATAATTATAAGATAGGGACCTTAATTGGCTTTGGATCTTTGATGGTAGATACTAGGGAATATGATAGAAGCTCCTGCAAAGAACAGGAGATGATCAAAGTATATTGTTGTCTATAAAATTATGGCAAGTAATAAAATTCCAAGAATTTTAGAGAAGAAGCTGTAGCTTGAACATAGCTGCCAGTTGATAATCATGATAGAGGAAGTTGTCCTGGTTCTAGCAAAATTTGTTTCATAAATTTCTAAGCTTTGGTGAATGATTTATTGAATTTCTAAGTTGGCAAGAATTTCTGGAACTATCTTATAATTGAATTTTTAGCTTTTTAATTAATATTCAGTTTGTAACTGAATTAGGACTAGGATAGTAGGTCATTTAAATCCAAGATTTTTACAGGAACTAGTGTGCGACTAAGGGAAGGTTCAGTCCAAATTTGGGACATAACAAAGCAACTGAACATCTGTAAAAATTCAATAACTGAAAAAGGTAATTGAACTATACAGAGGGTTATACAGGTGCAATGGCTCCCAAACTTTTTCTTGTAGTCGAGAATAGGACAACGCCTTTTATGTGAATTGTGGGGATTTTTCCAGCAGGAAGTTCATCTGGAAAAATTGCATTTGCATTTGGTAAGATTGTTTCAAACAGATTTAACTGTGAGTTGCACAGAACCTAGCTGGTACTGATAGAAAGTAGAGCTCAACGGCTCTCAAACAAAATTTGTTTGAATATTTTTGGAGCATTCTACAGAGAGGTATTCATTTTTAAACTTTGGAATTGGTTCTGCACCAAAGGGGAAATTTCAACTTTTAAATTTGGTGCCAGGGCCCACTGGATTTAAAATCATCCAATCAGGGACTAGCCACCCCAGGGGTTATAAAGATTCCCACGTGGCCGCACTAAATCCCTAGCCACAGACTGATCCGGTGCCTTTTTCACTCGCTGGCAAGTGGGACCTGTGAACCCGGTCGTCTTCAACCTCGGTCCACGGCTCGGGGGGGCGGCGTTCTCACCAGCGCGCGGCGGCGCTTTCGCCGGCGATGACTTTCGGCCCATGGAAGGCCTCGGGACTTGCCGCTCCACCATATTTTTGCACAGGAAACATGATGGACCAACTCTGGACGGCGAGGGGTGATCGAAAAACCATTCCCGACGGCGGCGGCGGGTGTTAGGGTTTCGGTGAAGTTGAGACCCTCGATTCTCTAGCTAAATCTCTCATTTGAAAGCTCGGGAAGCATTGTGGATGTATGGGAAAGGTCTTAGGAGGGTCTAGAGCTCGTGCCATAGCTGGAAATACCGAAGTCGACGGTGAACCGAGCTCTAACAACGGCGGAAGGGGAAAACTCGAAGAACTTGCTAATTAGTCGATTGTTCTTTCTGATTTTTAGAGGGAAGGTGCACTAGGCTACATAGATCATGTCATCTAATTGCATCAAAGAGATTTTGTGCATACAATCGGAATTAAACCGAAGACCTAGCCTGAACATTATAAAAGCGCTTCGGGATTTTAAGGAATACAGGAGCTAGGATGCACGATGGGAATTGAAGGTTAACCAGAAGCTGCACGAGGTCATTGCGCACCTTTTTGCTATAGACCGTAGAGGATTATGATGCTTGTATCGACGGCGAGGCTGCGCGGCGTCGAGCGGCACGGGGTGATCGCGGCGGCGATGAAACGGAGCGGCGCGCTGAAAAGTGAATCGGTGATGGACTTCGGCTGATGGGGGGTGGCTTTATAGCCTTCACCGCGGTAGATAATGACACAGGGGGGGGGGCAGCTGGAGGCGACCGACGACCGAGGGCGCGCTGGCGGCATCCAGCGTCGCGGTGTCGCCCGGGGAAAGAAAACAGAGGCGGTGAAACGGTTTCACCGACTGACTTGTGAGCCCGACCTCTCTCCCTTATCCCTTCCCCTAAATTCTAACATAAACATTGTCCAAAAATTCCCAAAATTTACAGGTAGGCTAAGAAAATTATGGGGAATCCAATTCTGCAATCAGATTTCAATTTGGACATAGTTTGCATCAAATTCAAATTCAAATTTAAATTCAAATATGGGTATAAACCTTATTGAAATAAATAGTATCTGAGGTCCATAAATCTCCAAACTTTGAAACGAAGTCCCCTGAACCATAAAAGTCCTTAGGAAAAATTGGGGGTTGATTTGGGCAAAATTTAGTGTAAAGCTAAAATTTGACGTCGACGCGAAATGAATCCTTTGTACGTGTCCAAACAAATGGAATATGTACTTCAAAAATCTTGAAAATTTTCTGAGAAGCTAGTTAGATATTTAAGAGTCCAAGGAAAAATTTGGAGCCTTGGATTTGAATCTTTTTGGTAGGGCCTAATATACATAGCAACATAATCAAATTACATTTGTTTTGATTTTTATATTGCTGCCATAATTTGCCCTAGCCATTGCAATCGGTAACTTCCCAACTTTGTAGAAAGGTTTATTCAAAATGTTCTAGGGTTAGGGTGAAGTCCAGTCCTCATGTTGATAAGATTTATACATGAGTAGAAAGAAAATTTTTTAGTGAGGTCATGTTTATGTGCACAATTATATTGACCTCCATTACGTTTGATAAAACACATGTAGTTGAACTTCACATAAAAGGAAAAAGTGGGATTTTACATTCCTCCCCCCTTAAAAGAATCTCGTCCAAAGATTACAAAGGAAGGAAAAAAGATAAAGATCTACTGAACACGTGCCGCTAACAAGTCCAGATAGTTCGTTTTAAGATATTCCTCGCTTTCCCATGTGCCTTCTTCAGCACTGTGGTTGCTCCACAAGACTTTGTAGAAACGCAAAGTGCGCCTTCTTGTGGTGCGAGTTTTCTCATCAACGATCTGGATTGGATGCTCGGAATACGTAAGATCTGGTTGGAGAGTTTCCAAATCCTCAATACGTATATTCGCTGGGGCTTTGAGACATTTTCGCAACTTAGAAATGTGGAACACATTGTGGACCCTTGCCAGAGACGGCGGTAACTCCAATTGATATGCCACAGTTCTGCATCTTTTGATTATTGTGAACGGCCCAATAAAACGTGGAGCTAGCTTCCCTCTTACTTCGAATCGGTGAATTCCTTTCATTGGGGATACCCGGAGATAAACTTGATCCCCAACCTCGAAGTGAAGAGGTCGACGTCGTTTGTCCGCATAGCTCTTCTGGCGAGACTGAGCGGCTTTGAGATTGTCTTGAATAAGACATACTTGCTCTTCGGCTTCATTTATCAAGTCGATGCCATATACCACTTTTTCACCAGATTCGCACCAGTTCAAGGGTGTGCGACACTTCCGGCCATAAAGAGCTTCATATGGCACCATTTGAGTGCTAGCCTGGTAACCGTTGTTGTACGAGAATTCCGCCAATGGTAGATGATCATCCCAATTTTTGCCATGGTGGATGGCACAGGCACGAAGCATATCCTCTAGCACTTGATTCACCCGTTTGGTTTATCCATCAGTCTGAGGATGATAAGCTGAGCTTCGAATCAGTTTGGTACCTAATGCATCGTGGAGATGCTCCCAAAAGCGAGCAACGAAAATAGATCCACGATCTGAAATGATAGTGCAGGTTACTCCATGTAGAAACAATATTCCAGAGATATAAAGTTCTGCACACCGCTTTACATGATACTTGACACTGACCAGTATGAAATGAGCTGATTTGGTCAACCGGTCAATGACCACCAAAATTGAGTTGTGCCTATGGAAAGTGGGAGGCAACCCAACAATGAAATCCATGCTTATATCCTCCCATTTCCAAGCCGGTATGCTTAAAGGTTGAAGGTGCCGAGCTGCCTTCATATGGTCGGCCTTAACTCGTCGACACGTATCACATTTGGATACGTATTTTGCTACTTCTCTCTTCATCCGAGTCCACCAGAACTTCTTCCTCAAGTCTTGGTACATTTTGTTACTCCCCGGATGAATGTAATACTTGGATAAATGAGCTTCATCCAGTATCTTCTTCCGAAGTTCCTTGTTTCGGGGTACCATTATGCGGTTTTTAAACCAGAGGGTACCTTCATCTTCACATCGGAAACATTTCATCCCCCCCTTCTCCATTCTTTGCCAAATGTGCGACATCCCGTTTTCCTCCTTCTGAGCTGCCATAATATCCTCCCTGATAGTGGGAATGAGACCTAGGTCGTAGAGTGCCCCATATGGAACCAAGTAGAGACTCAGTTCGTCTTCTCCCATCGAGGTAATGGAAAGATTGTTGACATGGGACTTGCAGCTCAGAGCATCTGCGACTACGTTCGCCTTGCCTGGATGGTAGTGGATACTTGTTCTTGATAGTGATAGCATTGAGTGGACAATAGTCCACACACAATCTCAAGGTCTTATCTTTCTTCTCTACGAACAATGCAGAACAACCCCATGGTGATGAACTTGGACGAATGAAACCTTTGTTCTCATGTTCCATTAACTGCTCCTTCAGTTATGCAAGTTCCTTGGGTGCCATCTTGTAGGGTTGCCTTGAGATCGGCACTGTTCCCGGTACAAGCTCGATCTTGAACTCTGTATCTCTTTCTGGGGACATACCAGGAAGATCTTTGGAAAACATGTTCGGGCATTCACATACTATTGGAATATCCTTAAGTTCCATAACCTCGGTATTGTGAGTAGATGGATTCACTAGAGTGGATCTCTCAATATTGATGACTTGAGAAGGATGATGTGGAGAATTTAGATATATTTTTTGAGGAACGAGATCTAGAATAGCACCATGGTATTGTAACCATGCCATTCCCAAGATGACATCTATCTTCTGATTCTCTAATATCAGAAGTGAAGTAAGATGTATGGTTCCATCTAGGTTAAGTGATATCCCAAGAACCAACTCATTTGTTATTGTCTTTCCTGCCGGAGTGCAGATCATGTACGAAGATTTTGTGGAGATAATAGGGAATTGATTTTTAATGACAAAAGTCATGCTAATGACATTGTGTGAAGCTCCGGAGTCAAAGAGTATGACTATGGAATGATCAAATAGAGAACGTACCCGTGAGTACGAGTGCGCCTTCTGGAACATCCTCAGTGGCGAGGTGGTGGACGTTGCCGAGTATAGGGACTAGCTTCTTGGGCTGGTTGCGGGGTTGGTTGGCGCCCTGTTATGATGATTGTCCTCTGCCCTGCCTAATTTGTGGGCATTCCTTGGCGAAGTGCCCCGTACGTCCACACGTGAAACACGTGTACGGGGTTTTTCCGGTACGAATGGGAGGACGGAATCCCAGTGCACGCGGTGGAGGTGGAAGTGCACGTGGGATCATCCCCTGCTGTTGTTGCGGTCGGAAACCGGAGTTGCCGAACTGGCAACCACTGAACATTGGTGGTCGTGATGGCGGTTGCCACCTCTGGCTGGATGGTGATCGATACACCATTCAGTACTTCTGAGGAGCACCACCTCCGCTGCCCTGTGGAGCACTCCTCTTCTTCTTGTCTGAGGACAGCTCTCGAGTAGCGTCCTCTTGCATGATCGCAGCATTGACAAGATCGTTGAAACTGCTGCGGTTGAAAAAGACAAGCTTGTCCTTCATCTTGGTGTTCAGCCCCCGTAGAAGCACTCTCGCTTCCTGTCTTCCATGTTCACTTCGTCCTGTTCATACTGGGCCAAGTGGTTGAAGGTCTTGGAGTACTCGTAAGCACTCCTTCCTCCCTGCTTCAGCTCCAAGAACTCTTGAAGCTTCCTCCTCATAATCCCGGGAGGGATATGGTAGGCGCGGAATGCCTCCCGGAATTCTGCCCAGCTCACGACATAGCCTGCGGGGCGTGTGGCGAGGTAGTTTGCCCACCACGCACCAGCAGAACCCTGTATTTGCTGAACTGCAAACGGTGTCTTCTGTTGTTCGGTTATTTGGAGTAAACTGAACTTTCCTTCAATGGTGCGGAGCTAGTTGTCCGCCTCCAAAGGTTCGTCGGCCTCTCTGAAGACCGGCGGATGCGTCGATGCGAAATCCGAGTAGGAACTCGGATGTGACTGACGTGGCCCATCAGCATGTCGCCTCCCTTGACGGGACGAGTGCTGTACAAGGGTCCGCAACAACTTGGTTTGCTCGTCGCGCGAGCTGAGTACTGCTGCGACAACCTCCGTGAGACATCTGGGAAGTGTAGGTGGAGGTGGTTGCGTCGAAGGCGTGTTTTGCCCCGGGGGTGGTGTGTCATCCCCCTGCCCTCCACTTGAGCCTCCCACTTCCGTGGCTGTTCGTGTACGCACCATGCTGCAATACAACGATTTACCCCATAAGTCTCATTGCCCCAAGTTCATCCTTCCATATAAATAGTAATGCGGTAGACCACGATAGATAATATACAACAACAACATATATTGATAAAGTACAAGCTTTATATAGGATATATTATCTCTGACCAAGTTTACAGTAGTAAACTCCAAAATGATGGACTCCCACTATGGAAATACACCTCTACTATACTTGGTCCCCATGAGATGTCATACACATCTTGTCATCTTAGACATAAACACCACTACTCTTAATATGACACAAACATGGTCACAAAAGAAAAACACGAGCAACTATTAAACTATATGTTGCCCCGTGTTGGCAGAAGTGCTACCACATCCCACTTCAATACGTCCTACTCGACGTATTCAAGTCCCTCAGGATCCTCTTCTTCTTCTTCGTCATCCAAAGGCAATTGTTCACCCATAATTAGTGGTATGTTATGGGCCGATGGATACACCACTGGTTGTAATTGTGCCTCGACCTCAATTACATTATCCTGCAGTTCTCCTGCCTCATACTCCCAATTTTGAGCTGTCTCAATGGCGGTGTCCCGCTCTTCGGTGACTACTAACAGCTGCTCTTGCTGTTGTTGCACCTCCAACTGACTTGCTTGCAGCTCACCACGAGCTTGCTGCAGTTCAGTGCGAGACTGTCATTGTGCGACACGAGCTTTCCGTAGCCTAATGTGAGCATAATGCAATTGACTCTCGCACTTATCATGCCGGTGATTTGTTGCGGCTATGAGCGAACGTAGACCCTCATAGATATAATCAAGGGTATCACCCCGCTCTGTCGCTTCCCGCAAGGATTCAACTAGTTCCAAAATAATGGTGCCTTGCGTAGAAACTACCATATTGGAAGCAGCCGCACATGTCCCAAGTGTCGTCGAGGTTGTGTCGCCACGCGGTGAATATGCAGCAATCATACGACGTTGCCACTCAAATCCGGCAATACCACGGACTGGAATAAGGGCAAATTGAGTCCCTGCCATAGCATCCTGATGAAGCTCACAAAGCTTCATAAGTGCTTTGCCTGCAGTGATTGCCCAAGTGTCCTATAACTGAGCCCCCTCGATGGTAACCGAGAAAGGAGCCCATCCATATTTACGTGGACTAGCCTGGATGTCTACCCAGATGGTGCACGACCGAACACCTCTGTCGATCCTTTCCCTACCCCAATAGCATGGCATCTCGTTGAAGCCAAACTGCTGGAGCACTTCCCGTAGCATACTTGGGAAACCCGGATGGTTAGCGCAAGAGGAAAATACCATCCGTCCGGTAGCAGCATCCTCACTTCCGTCATCTATAAAAAGAATACTGGAACAATGAGAAGGTTCCCAACTCTCAACAGTTTTAAGAAAATTTAAAACTGGAGCTGTAATCACAGTCTGTTCCAGCTGACCTCCCTGTATAAATCCCGCAGTTTCATACAGGAAACGTCAGATCCAAGTGTTGGGCTGCATACAAAAGTTGTAGTATACTTCCCAAACTTTCCATATTGTACTCATACAGCTACAAGTGAGCTAGGAAGTAGAATCTATACAGGTTTTAAGTTGACCCATATTTTCTAGAAATTTTGACAGAACCTCCCCTGTATATGTAGTGATGTGTACAATTTATACAGGGATATCATGACAATATTTTGAGGTAATGACAAAATAAACTTTTTATAACATCAAGTTAACAATCCATAAGTAAAAGAGCTATCCCCTGAAAAGTTTTTTATACAGGTATTGCGTGCGAATTCACAATAGGGGCAAACTGTTCCAAGTTCTGGACTGCCAGAATCAAGTTTGCAAGAAATGGAATTAGACACCGCTATACCCAGAATCAGATCATGAATGCAAAATAAAGTTGATAGAGGACTTCCTAATATTTCCAGAAATGTATATATGTGACTATGTCACTATTCTGGATTAAAAGTTATAACTATCGAAACTAAACAGTTGAACTGACTGGTTTGCACCAGCAGTCCTGCAGTCCACTGTTTTGACTTTCAAATTTGATTTGACTCAAGTTCGAATTAGGAAAAACTCTAAACATCAAACCTGTAGATCCGCCTCTTCCCTTTCCATACATCTGTCACAATAAGGCAGAAGATGTTTCTACAGCGAGTTATGGCAATATTTCTGGAACTGGTACAATGGTTGGGTCGTCTGGAGCAGTTTTAGTATACTCCAAATTTCAACAGACTATCAAACTCTTCTGCCCTCATGGTCAACAGAAAAGTTGTGGAGGTCTTAACGATATTTCTACCCATATATGATACCCTTATGTTATCTATACGATAACCAAGATTATAACTCGGCGAAGTCGAGCCAACTTCTGCCAGAAATCAAGAATCTTGATTCTATCTACCTTATCGAGTCGGAGTCCCTTTTTACGGAGTCCAAACCTACCAGCATCTGATATTTGGACTTTACAAAACATTATGCATCCATTCTGTCATTGGGGATGGTCTAGCATCATGTTTGATACTGACGGTACTACGTATCTCACCAAAGAAAATTCTATCCGGTATATCCGGTTACGTCTATAGGTGGTTCCTATATCGTTCTCTCGCAAACGGTTTCTACACGGTCTTCTACCATAGTCAAAGCTGCAAAAGACAAACAATCCCCTTTCACACTTTCACACCTCAAGGGCAGTACGGGGAAACACGACAGGCAGTCATAATAATACATATGAAAATAAATGCATACGACTCTGGTGTGAGTCGCCCTCGAGCGAGATCATGTCTCGATGTACATGGCTGTAAATACGTCTGTACAACAAATACTCTCGTACGATCCGGCTTATACACGCTCGGGCATACGTGTTTCACATGCTCCCATAGAACATGAATGGTTCTAGAGAGGCATACTATTGGGTTATACACCACCCGACGAGGGCTCCCACTAACTTTGAAGCACGTTGGGGTATCGCGTGTCATAGGTTCTCAGAAACATTGAAAGCTTTGATCCGCTCTCGGTTCTCAAAAACATTGAAAGAGACTCCTATTAACTTTCTTTGCCAAACCACGGAAATTTTACATACCATTTCTCGTATGCTGAATTTACCGAGATTGATCCGCTCTCGGTGGCGTACCTTACCTCTTACCTGACGTCAGAGCGTTGTTACAGAATATAATAACACATAGTTAGCTTACCACCTTTATATGTTATACTAATAATACTTCTTATAAGGGCATATAGCTAATTCCTCACTTAGATCCTAAATTATTTTTTGAAAATATGTTCTTTTCAAGTACACCGGTCCCAATGATGCTCTGATACCATGTCTTTGGGGACCGGAATCCCGACATCCGAGGATCTCATTGGGTGGTGTCATGCGATGCGACACCCAACAATATACAAGAACAGAACGAGAATAAAACACAAGATGAAGTCTTTTATTTATCATGCAGTGGAAGTTTTACAATACTAGCGGAAGGAAAGAAATATATATATCATAGCTACGCTCTCAGCACTAGCTATGCAAAAGCAAAGTTATCCATGCCCTGAATACTTTGCACTAGCAACACGCGAATCATGGCGGCGTGCAGGGTTCCCATTCGGCTGTATATCCTGGAGGGGGTGCAGCCTCATCATCGAACCCTTCATCAATTGTATAACCTGCAAAAACTCATTAACTGCAAACGTGAGCATAAGGCTCAGCAAGACTAACCCGTCTCACTAGACATATGCAAGGGTGGACACTAAGCATAGGTAAGGTGAAGCATAAATGACTCGCCTACAAGTGGATCCTTATAATCAGGTTTTAAGTAGCAAATGACATTCTCCAAGCATGGCACACCATGGACTCCACAATCAAACAAGAAACGCTTTGCCGATAATATGACATGCCCAGAGCACATAATGCTATTACAGCTAAAGTATGGGGAAACTGTAAACTTTAATGTGATTATCTCTAAATCATACAAGGTTGCAAAGCAATTATAACTCAATACAATATATTTTTCTTACTTCTTTAGTATTTACTACGTCACGGCGCAGTGAACAAGTGGTACTCTATTACCGCGAGGGACGGTGATTGCAATCAGGACACACCTGGACAACACGACACATACGTCGTTTGGAAGTGTCAGCGAGTACACCTGTACCTATATAACACTTCAGTACTAGGCTTATATGGCCACCTTTCACAAGAAACCCGAACGCCGAGCCCGTCTCACCTCCGCAAACAGAAGGTCTCCGCATGGAACACGTCATGTGTCCGCCGACCGATTTACACCTGTCGACTGTTGGAGTCGGCAGATCCCCTAACACTATGAAAAGTGTTTGAAGGAGTTTGTGGTTCGGTCTGGGCGCGCGGAGATCTAAGAAAGTGAAATGCGATTTGGACACGAGTGACACGGTGGTTTACGTGGTTCGGGCCGCCTGAGCGTAATACCCTACTCCACGGGTGTGTGTTTGTTGTATTAACTTGTGAGCTTCAGAGTGTTCGAGAGTTCTCTCCTGTGTATCGTCGGTTTGTCCTTTTATAGTACAAGGACTAACCGTTACAAGTCAGCCTGGCCCGACATGTGGCCCTGGCGGTTATTAGTATTGATACACGAGATTAATTGTTGTTAATAACCCTGTAACGGCTCCGACAGTGCCGTTACAGGTGTTAAGGCTGTCCGATTAATTATCATTAACGTGGAATTAATGGTAATTAATCGGATCTTGAAGTCTGCGGCTGTCCTTTGGAGATCCGGAGCCGTTACAACGTCTCCCGGAGGCTTTAAGCATCTAGCTCTGTCGTGTGGACACGTGGCAGCTCCGGAGCTTGCTTGGGAGAAGCGGGAAGCTCCGGGGTGACCTGGCACGTGTCATGTCCGGAGCTTCTCTCGGTCGGGGGCTACCTCTGGAGGTGCCGTTTCAGTACTTGGCCCGGAGCTTCACCCTTGCGGGTAATAGCTCTGGGCTGACAGTACACGTGGCAACCTAGAGGTTAACCATGTTGGAGAAGCGGGTCCGGTCACGTCTGGCGAGTGGGCCCCCGAGGGTCTTCAATTTGAGTTGATGTCCTTCCCTTGAGATCTTTGTAACCTCAGGGGGTGTATGGTTTTTAGGGTACCGACAGTGGCCCCCTGGACCTACCTCCGGGGAAGGCCAACGGGATGAAGTCGTTCCGCCGGAGGTGGGTCCATACTTGTGACTCTTGAACTGGGTCTTCAAGAGTCTTAGGAGGTGCCTTTGGCGGGGCTTTATGGTTGAGTCCCGACGCGTGGCGCACCTCAGGCGGCAGATAAGATCTTTGACGTGCGGATCTCTCGCAATTGAAGGTCGTCGGTTCCCGATACGAAAACCGTATCGGTTCCGCGCGCCTTGTCAGTCCGCCGCCTTTGGGTCTCCCGCCTCGTGATGACAACTGTTCGCCTGGGTAAGAGCCTCGACTTGATCGTCAGGGTGGTCCCGGGCCCTCTTGTCATCGGCTGGGTTGAATTCTTGAGTAGTATGCTCAACTCCCCTGCAGTTTCCATCCAAGCGTTGCGAGGGCTTACTTAAGAAGGAAAGCGCACCGTCGGGAGTTCTTTACGCTTTCCATCTGTTCTTGCGCTCAAACTCCCAACTCGTGCTTTGCTTCTCTTCTCTCGCCTAGCAGTGCTGCGATGGAGTTGGGTCTGCGTGAGAGTCGTTTGAAGACGGAGAGCGATCTGAAGAAGGTCCGAGCCCTCATGGGGTGGTCGTCGGACTTCTTCAACCGTTCAATCCGCACCGGAGGAGAGCTTCCCTTTAAAAAGGAGCGCTCCGGCGAAATGGTATACTTTTCATCGTATGCCATGGTGGGGCTGATCCCACCATTTTCTTCCTTCTTTTTGATGCTGCTGGACTTCTATGGTCTGCAGCTATACCACCTTGGCCCTCACTCCCTTCTCCTTGTATCCGTCTTTGTCCACTTCTGCGAGATGTGGGTGGGCATTCCTCCCTGCATCGAGCTCTTCCGCACTTTCTTCACCGTCCAAACCACCGGCCGAAGTGACGAGTACCTTGGCTTCTACTACTTTGTGAAGCGCAAGAAGTGCCCGTTCAAGTACCTCCGGTCGTTCCCTTCCGGGAAGTGGGATGACTGGAAGAAAGATTGGGTAGTCGTCCGGGTGGAGGAGCACGAGCGGTTGGAATTGCCAGACGGTCTGCCCGGCATTGACACGTCGGTGTGGAGCGAAGTTCCGGTGCTGGCGGCAGCTTTCGACCCCGTCTTGTCCAGGATCCGCCAATGTGTAGAGGGAGGATTGACTCCCCAGGCGGTGTTCTGCAACTTCCTGTCGAACAGGTGGGCGCCGCTGAAGAGGAGGGAGAAGCTCGCCTGGGCCCTCAACAGCGTGATGGACGAAGACCGGGTCGAAACCGGGTTGAAGTCCAGCATGGTGGGGAAGTCCTTGGAGTTTCACCTCAAGAAATTCCAGCACGGCATCGATGTAGACGGAGCGTACTTGACTCCGCCACCGGCTTTCCTCCCCCTGAACGAGGAAGTTGAGTTCAGCAGGGTGCTCCGGCGGAAGATGCCCGCGCTTGACGACCTTGGCGTCGTCGAGAGAAGATCGACCGCCCCGTTGGCGATTCCCGGGTTGTCGGAAGGCGGCTCCGCCCCTGTCTCTCAGCCAAGAGCTGAGGTCACCGGCAAGGGCAAGGAGCTGGCGGAGGAGCCAGAGAGCCGGAAGAGGAAGTTGCGTCATGCTGACGGGAGGTCCGTCGGGCTTGCTACTTCCCCGCCAGTTCCCCGTCCTCAGGAAGGAGGATCCTCCGCTGCTGTAGCGTCTGTCCCCGTGGTGGGGTCTTTTCGGAGCGCTACTGTTCCGGCGGTGGGATCCTCCCGGAGTACGGCTGTCCCCGTGATGGGTCCCTCCGGAGGTGCCAGCTCCGGACAGGCGACTCCGGTTCGAGAAGCGGTGAGGGCCTCCAGGTCTAGGAGTTCCTCTCGGTCAAGGAGAGCTCCGACCCGGGAAACGCCCGCGGCTACGGCAAGTCCTGGGAGTCCTCCCGGAGCTCCTACGCCGACCGTGGCCAGCCCGGAACGTCCGGGAAAGAGGTTTCGCGCAAGCTGGTGCGTGAACCTCCCAAGGTAATTTTTCTTGTTTACCTCAATTAACTTTTAATTGTAACATCTGTTTGCTCAATTTCTTCATTCTTCATCTGCAGCGTTCCCAAGAAGGGGAGTGAAGCTCCGCCCTCAGCCACAGTGTCTGAGGCTGCGAGGGCTTCTGCTCCAGCCCTGGTGCCGCCCCAGGCGGAGGCTGCGACAGCTCCGGCGCCGGCTGTCGTGGTCATGGACCTCGACTCGTCTCCAGAAGTTCCCGTGGTAGCGCCGGACCACGGGGTTGAAGATGCGCCAGAGGCACCCGCTCCGGAGGTTGAAACTCCGGGCCCTGGTGCTGCAGAAGTAGATGCTCCGGCTGTCGAGCCGGAGGAATTAGCGGTCCCGGCTTCAGAGCCGGAAAATGCTGGAGCTTCGGCGGTCGAGCCGGAGGCAGCTGAAGCCCCGGCGTGCGAGCCAGAAGTTGAAGTGGTTCCGGCAATTGAGCCGGTTACTTCTGAAGCTCCGGTCGCAAGGCCGGTAGTTATTGGAGCGCCGGCTGCAGAGCCGGTGGTGGTGGAGGCGGGGGAGCTTGAGCTCCCCTCAGAAGAAGCGTCCCGGCCGGAGCCATTGGAGGCGACGACGTCGATGGTACCCGTGGCGGAGCCAGAGTGCCTGAACGAAGTCGCCGGCCCCCAGCCTGAGGGGGCGAATGAAGATTTGGTGGCGGGACCTTCTTCAGTGGCGACTGAGGCCATCCCGGAGGAGGGCCCTAGTGCCTTGGAAGCTCGGGGTTCCGCTCTCGCAGAGTGGGACCCAATTTTTGTAAATGAAGACCCGCTGGAACCAGCGGAGGAGACCCCAGAAGGTCCGGAGCCCATCTCGCTGTCGATGTCCATCGACAACGCTTGCTCCAGTCTGCGCCAAGTCCAACTAGCCTTCTTCCACGACAGCAAGGTTCTTGAAGAGGAGCGCCAAACCCTTAGGAGGTGGCGTAATAGACTCCAATTCGAAACCAAGCTGGCGCAGTCGAGGATCGCTGCGGACAAGGAATGGATCAAGCGGGAGAAGGTCCGCTTGGAGCTCTGGGGTGAGATGCTGGACGAGAGGGAGAGCATGACTCACAACCTCGACGCCAAATCCCGGGAGTACCACGACCAAGCTAAAGCTGCCAATGATGCGGCCAACGCCCGGTTCGATGAACTCGAAGCCATCAGTACCGCACTCATCAAGCGCCGAGAGGCGCTTGAGGGAAGGGAAAAGCGGCTCGAGGATGAGGAGCAAAAACTCCTGGAGCTACGGGATGACGTCTTGCGACGTGAAGAAGAGCTCGCCGAGAAGACAGCTCTGGCGGACAAGGGCCTCGAGGAGCGCGCTAAAAAATTGGAAGAGCGCTGCCTCGAGGAGGAGGAGAAGACCTGGGTGCGAGGGCAGGAGCTCTACGAGTATGAGTGTGCCCTCATCGCCCGGGAGAAGAAAATAGAGGCTAGGGAGAAAGACCTGGTCGACCGCCGGAACAAGATCCACCTCCGGGAGGAGGAGCTCGGGAGACTCGAAAAGCGGGTTGCTGCGAAAATTCAGCAAAACGCCAAAGAAGTTGAGCGCCTCTCCCGCGAGAACTCAGAACTGGCGGCGACCCGGAGGTCCCTGGAAGAAATGAAGGGCCAGAGGAAGACGGATTCCCTGCAAATTTGGGAGTTCCTGAGCAAGGCCGACGATGCGCTAGCGCCGATGGGTTTCAGCCCCGTGCTTCCGGATGATCCGGAGCCGGAGCCGGACCTTGCGCTGCAAGCGTTGGGTGCTGCGGGCAGCAAGCTCTCCAAGGTGGGCGACGTCATCGCGGACCAGTTGGAGGTCGAGGGGCAATCCCTGGCTAGGAACGTCACAGAATATGTGTTGACGTGTTACACTAGCCGAAACCCTCGATTCTCTCTGGACCCGGTGCTTGAAGGTCCCGTCGAAGGAGAGGGCGAAGCTACCCGAAGCAGCGTGTCGGAGGTCGCCCAAAAGGTCGCCGAGTTCTTCCATAGGGTCTAGGACTATCTTTCTTAGCCTTTATTTGTATCTTCTCTTCTTCCTCAATTTTGTAATCCTTTGTCCCCAGATGTAATCTCTGGTCTTCAAATGAAATGAAATCCCCAATTTTTCGTGAATTTCATTTTTTTGTCTTCAACATCTTTGTCTTCACTTGGCCCCCTGGTAGATGTGCACAATGTGATTGTGGACATGTACCAAAAGGATGTTGAGTTTTGTTGGAGACAAATTTGCTTCGAACTCGTGTAGTTTAGGTCCGAAGTCTTCGATAGTGAAGGTCCCTTGAAGTCGTCGGAGCTTAGAAGCTCCGGCATTGCCCATCGTCGGAGCTTAGTAGCTCCGGCAATAGCCTCTACCAACACGTTGAGTGTCGATAGTTAATACTTCAAGGTGTCGGAGCTTAGTAGCTCCGGCAATGACCCTTGCCACGCCTGGCTTGCTGGCAACAGACTCTAGTGATAGAGTCTTCTCACCATCTTCAAGTTAACGCCAGTGGGAGTCGGAGCTTGGTTAACTCCGATTTTTCTCCATCAATGTTGGGTTTATTCTTCCTGCACACTTAGGCCAAGAAAAACAGTAAAATTCGTTCCTTATCTATAACTTCGTTGCGGCTTACGGTTCTCAAGAGAATTTCAAGTTGAACACGATTTTTAGTATGACTGGATGAATTGTCTTTTCTTTTAGATCTAATTATCCATGGACCCACCTTACTTTGGCCTGCCGGGGTGTAGGTAGAGTGGCGTACTTAGGGTGCTTGACCAGGCTAAGTCGATAGCGCACTCCGGCCCTAGAATGGCTTGGCGGCTTTCAGGCGAGTTGGCCACAGACGACATTTAAATCTAAAAAATCTGACAATTCAACCCAAATCGTACATAAACCGGTTAAACTAGAACTTCTTAAGAATTGCACATTTCTGTTATAGACAAGAAAGAGAAAAATAAAAAATGTCGAGCCTTATGCAAAAATGAATGCACGTGGAGTCTATTTCACATGAAGATGTCTTTCATTATAGGTCCGGGGTACAGGGGAAACAAGTACACTCTTAGGGTACGCAACCAGGCTAAGTGTGTTTGGTTTCTCGTTTGACCCTGGGTAGTTAGCCACACTTCTAGTCCGGAGACTGTATCAAGTGTTGCATGAGCTCTTCAAACCTTTCGGGAAAGGTCCGGCTGCTCTCCCGGAGGAACTACCCGACTCTGTACAATGACTCTATAACATACACTTCAAGTTACTTAAGACTCACCTCCGTGGAATTAAGTGTAGAACTTACGGAGGTGCTCGATGTTCCAAGGATTTGGGAGAGGTGTCCCATCCTCGGTAGCCAAGCGAACGCTTCCGGGACGGGATACTTTGATCACTCGGAAGGGTCCTTCCCAGCCGGGGGAGAGTTTGTTTTGCCCTTCTCTGGATAGTATTCTCCGTAGCACCAGATCGCCTTCCTCGAGCTGTCGGTTGTGTACATGCCGCTGATGATAGCGCCGTAGAGCTTGGCGGTATCGGGCGTTCCGAACAGCTGCTTGGCACCTTCCCTCCTCGAGGAGGTCTAGGTCTTCACGCCGGAGCTGGTCCTGCGCGGCTTCGTCGAAGGTCCGGACTCGGAGGGAACCCAGGGTGATCTCCGGAGGAAGGATCGCTTCTGCTCCGTACACCAGGAAGAAGGGTGTTTCTCCGGTTGCCCGACTTGGAGAAGTCCTGTTAGCCCATAGAGTGGGCGGAAGCTCTTCGATCCAATTAGCTCCGTGCTTTTTCAAACGCTCATAAGTGCGCGTTTTGAGTCCTTTAAGGATCTCTGCGTTTGCTCTCTCGGCTTGCCCATTGCTGGCAGGATGAGCTACGGAGGCGTAGCAAACTTGTATGCCGAGGTCTTCGCAATATCCTTGAAATGAGGAGCTTGTGAACTGAGTCCCATTATCAGTGATGATCTTGTTTGGGACTCCGAATCTGCTCACGATAGATTGTAGAAAATTGATTGCAGATTGTTTGTTGATCGTCACAACAGGAGTAGCTTCCGGCCACTTGGTGAACTTGTCAATGGCGACATACAGGAACTTGTAACCTCCGACGGCTCTTGGGAAGGGTCCCAAGATGTCCATCCCCCACACGGCGAAAGGCCACGTAGGAGGTATCATTTGTAAGGGCTGAGCAGGTGTATGAATTTGCTTTGCATGAAATTGGCATGCTTTGCATTTCTTCACTAGCTCAGTAGCATCCTGGAGCGCTGTTGGCCAGTAGAAGCCGTGCCGAAAGGCTTTTCCGACCAGCGTGCGGGAAGACGCGTGGTTCCCACACTCGCCTCCATGGATTTCTGCGAGGAGCTCGCAGCCTTCTTCCCTTGTGATGCACCGCATTAGGATGCCGTTGGCACCGCGCCGGTAGAGATCCCCTTCTACCAACGTGTATCTTTTAGCCAATCTGACTACCCGGTCAGCGGATACATCATCGTCAGGAAGGATGTTGTCTTTCAAGTAGTTCCGGATCTCCGAGATCCATGCATCGGAACTGACTTGAGCATTTGAGTCTTGCGTGCTGGGTTGCTCGGAGCTTCCGGCAGCACCTACGACCCTTGATGGCTGCCATGGTAACAGGGCCATCGGGACCGTCAGCTTCGGGATGCTGATCTCGCCCCCTTCGTTCAGCTCGGCAGGCTGAACTGTGGGTTTTGACAACCTCCGGACAAAGGTTCCGTCTGGAGCCGGAGCTCCGGTTGACGCCTTGGTCGAGAGTTCGTCAGCTTCAACGTTGTGAGCACGCTGAACATGGTGAAGGTCTAGGACTTCGAAGTCCTTCTGAAGCCTCTGGACTTCAAGGAGATAAGCAGCCAGCTGGAGATTATTGCAGGAGCATTCACCCTTCACTTGTTTGATAACAAGTTGTGAATCTCCTTTGACCAGCAACTGCTTGACACCAAAGGATAGTGCCATCTTTAATCCATATATGAGTGCTTCGTACTCCGCCATGTTGTTGGTTGCCTTGAAATCAAGGTGCACCATGTATCTTACCTTCTCCCCGGTTGGTGTGAGGAGAAGGACTCCAGCTCCGGCTCCTTGCTTCTGCATGGAGCCGTCGAAGTAAAGGGTCCAGTGAGGCTTAGTGAAGACCGGAACTTGCGGTTCCTTCTTCTGCTCGCTGGGGCCCCCAGAGTTTAATGGAGAGGGAGTCCATTCTGCCACGAAATCTGCCAACGCTTGACTCTTGATTGCTTGTCTTGGAATGAATTCGAGGTCGAATTCAGCCAATTCCGCTGCCCACTTTGCTATATTCCCAGTTGAATTGGGATTATGCAGAATCGCTCGAAGTGGATATGAGGTTACCACCGAGACTTTGTGAGCTTGGAAATAGTGTCGAAGCTTCCTTGAGGCAATAAGAACTGCGTAGAGCATCTTATGTACCTCTAGGTATCGAGTCTTGGCATCATGTAACACTTCACTGATGAAGTATACTGGGCGTTGAACGGTCCGGACCCTCCCGGAGGGGTCCGGAGCTTCCTCTTCATTGATCCGGACCCTGTCGGAGGGGTCCAGACTATCTTCGGGGACCTCCGGGTTCTGGGTGGAGGAACTCGGAGCTTCTTCAGGAATGACCTGGATCCTATCAGAAGGATCCGGGTCCTCTGAAGTGGCTTCTTGAGGATTCAAGTCGGGGAGCTGGGACCCAGACCTGCTTTCGGGAACCTCCGGATCCTCCCGAAGGGATCTGGATTCCTGAGTATTGGGTAGTTCCGGTCTCTCCGCAACCAGAACCATACTGACGACTTCGTCAGCTGCTGAAATATAAAGCAATAAAGGCTCACCAGGGTTCGGAGCTACCAAGACTGGTAGAGTGGTGAGGAACTGTTTCAGCTCCTGGAATGCCTTCTCTGCCTCTTCAGACCATTGGAATGGTCCGGACTTCCTCAGTAACTTGAAGAAGGGAAGTGCCCTTTCCGCCAGTCTTGAAATGAATCGACTGAGGGCTGCTAGACATCCAGTTAATTTTTGGACATCTTTGATGCGGGTTGGTGGCCGCATGTCTTCGATGGCTTTTATCTTCGCCGGATTAGCCTCTATACCCCGGTGACTCACCAGGAAACCAAGAAGCTTTCCGGAACTAACCCCGAAGACGCACTTGTCTGGGTTTAGCTTCGTGCGGGTGGCCCGCAGCTTGTCGAAGACAGCCTGCAAGGTATCCAAGAGGGACTCCTTGTTTTTGACTTTGACCACAATGTCATCAACGTACACCTCCACTATGTCTCTGATGAGTTCTTCGAAAGTTTTGTACATTGCTCGTACAAAAGTTGAAGCTGCATTCTTGAGACCAAAAGGCATGGCTGTGTAACAATACAATCCATCCACTGTGATGAATGAAGTATGTTCTTCATCTTCCCTAGACATCCGGATTTGATGATATCCCGAATATGCGTCTAGAAAACACAGCAACTCACACCCAGAGGTGGAATCCACTATCTGGTCTATTCTAGGTAGTGGGAATGGATCTTTTGGACATGCCTTATTCAGGGTGGTGTAGTCGATGCACATCCGAAGTTTCCCGCCGGCCTTAGGCACAACGACTGGGTTTGCCAGCCATTTTGGATGGTAGACTTCTCGGATGAATCCGGCTTCGAGCAACTTCTTCACTTCTTGTCGGATGAAGTTCTGTCGCTCTACAGATTGTTTCCGAGGTTTCTGGTGTACAGGCCGAGCGTCGGGGTAAATCTTCAGATTGTGCTCAATCACTTCCCTGGGGATCCCAGGCATTTGTGACGGTTGCCAGGCAAACACGTCAACATTAGCCCGGAGGAAAGTGATGAGCGCGAGTTCCTATTTGTCGTTCAAGCCACCCGATATGCGGGTAGTTTGAGTGACATCGGAACCAATTTGGACGACTTTGACGGGAATGTCGGTGTCGCCGCTTGGCTGCACACGGGGTGCAGAGGTCGAGCCTCGTTGACGAATGCTCGGAGGTTGTGGAGCTTGCTTCTGTCTGGAATCCTCCTCTTGCGCTGTGGTGAGTGCATGGAGTTCTTCCAGAGCAGTTACTCCGGCAGTGCGATCTCCACGGATCCGGAGAACGCCTACTGGTGTCGGCATCTTCAACACCAGGTATCCATAATGAGCAGCTGCCATGAATTTGTACAAGGCAGGTCTACCCAAAATGGCGTTGAATGGTAAGTTGATCTGAGCGACGTCGAAGACCAACTTTTCGGTGCGATACTTCTCCCGGGTCCCGAAGGTAACAGGGAGAGTGATAGCTCCGAGTGGGGTTATGGCCCCCGGACCTACTCCGGAGAAAGGTCGAGAGGGCTGGAGGTCTGAAGGTCGAAGCTGAAGCTTAGTGAAAGCTTCGAAGCTGATGAGATTAAGCCCCGAACCTCCATCTACCAGGACATGATGGAGCTGGATGTTGTTGATGGTGGGGGATACCATCAAGGGCAGCTGGCCAGCTCCGACCATGCTTTGAGGACAATCCGAAGCATCGAAAGTGATGGGTGTGTCCATCCACTTTCGATGTGGCTCCGGTCTAGCTGTAGGAGCTACAGCAGCCATATCCCGTCGCATGGTCTTAATGACGCGACGAGAGGTGATGTCCCATGATCCACCAAAGATGGTGTTCATGGTTTTTCGACGTTCGTTGTCGGAGACGTCGGAATCATCGTCGACGGAGGTGTAGACGGCTTTCAAGACCTTTTTGGGGTCTTGAAACCCTAACTCCTCTTCAGCCGGAGCTTCATCGACCTTTTGTTTTCCCTCCCTCTGGCGGAAGGGAGACCCTTCCCGGCGCTTGTGGTAGCGCTCGGCAAGGTTTTGGACCTCCCGGCAATCCTCCAGCCTGTGGCTGCCCGTTTTGTGAATGGGGCACCACATCTTGGATTTGCCACCGTCTTCGGAAGACGGTCGAGGTCGCTTCTCGGGGCGTGGCCCCCGGCCACCAGGAGTTGCAGTGGCTGCAACGTTGGATGTGCCGGCCGACGGCTTCTTCTTGCCGTTGGTCTTCTTTTTCTTCTTGCCACTCCCGGAGGTAGCGGCTTCTTCTTTGGAGGATTTTTTATGATCCTCCAAGGCTGGTTTGGAGTGCATTTCACGGCCCTCCGCAGCTCTGGCACATTTGTCAGCCAGGCTGAAGAGCTCCGTGACACTGGTGATCTCTTTGATCGCCAGTTTCTCCAACATCTTCTTGTCTCGTACACCCTGTCTGAATGCTACAATGACAGAAGCGCTTGAGATAGAAGGAATTGTGTTACGTACCTGAGAGAATCTCTGGATGAATGACCGCAAAGATTCCCCTCCTTTTTGCACGACCGCAAAAAGGTCCAGTTCGGTGCCCGGACGGGTGTATGAACTCCCGAAATTGGCGGTGAACTGGCGGCATAGCTCCTCCCAACTGTCGATAGAGTTGGGCGGAAGGCTCATAAACCAGGACCTAGCAGTCCCAGTTAAGGCCACTGGAAAGTAATTGGCCATTACAGCCTCATTTCCTCCAGCTGCTAGGATCGCAGTGGAGTATATCTGTAGAAATTCTACGGGATTGACAGTCCCGTCGAATTTTTCCGGCAAGTGTGGCCGGAACTTCTGTGGCCATCTAACCATACGCAGGTGCATGGCTAGGGCGGAACAGCCTCCTCCTACTCCTTCCAGAGTAGATAGATCTTGAGCATCTCGTCTTTCTCGAGCTCGCTCGATGTGGACACGGCCATCCTGTTGGCGGTATCGGCGATCAAGCTCCGCTCGGAGGTCGTGTGTCGAAAGCCGAGATGCAGTATGGGCACGTCGTGCCCCAGAGGGCAACGACGTCACTTGCTGTGACGCAGCTCTTCTCCGGTTGTTGGAGACATGTGGACCAAGTCTTCCAGACAACGTTCGTCGCTGCGACGGGGCCCGCCCTGAAGGAGGTGGACCCTGATTGTTGAGGCGTTCGGCCGCTGCTGCGACCAAATGCTCAATATCAGCTCTCCATTGCTCCATGGCACCTTGAGATGCATCCGGAGGTGGTGGTCGCTGAAGGAGAGCACGCGCTGCATGGAGCGCGTGTTCTGGGTTGTCACGACTTGCCGGCGCAGAATGTGACGCCGGTGCACCATCATGTCGTTCGGCATGTCTTGCCGGAGAAGATGGTGGTGGTGGGAGTGTGACTCCCGCTGGAACTGAGGCTCCTGCCGGTGGTTGCATGTTGGAGGGATTGCCTCCGACAGTCTGAGCAGCAGGTTGCCCGTTGGATGATCCAGCTGCAGAATTCACCATTCTTGAAGATCTCAGGCGCCCCCTACCTGGCGCGCCAACTGTCGACTGTTGGAGTCGGCAGATCCCCTAACACTATGAAAAGTGTTTGAAGGAGTTTGTGGTTCGGTCTGGGCGCGCGGAGATCTAAGAAAGTGAAATGCGATTTGGACACGAGTGACACGGTGGTTTACGTGGTTCGGGCCGCCTGAGCGTAATACCCTACTCCACGGGTGTGTGTTTGTTGTATTAACTTGTGAGCTTCAGAGTGTTCGAGAGTTCTCTCCTGTGTATCGTCGGTTTGTCCTTTTATAGTACAAGGACTAACCGTTACAAGTCAGCCTGGCCCGACATGTGGCCCTGGCGGTTATTAGTATTGATACACGAGATTAATTGTTGTTAATAACCCTGTAACGGCTCCGACAGTGCCGTTACAGGTGTTAAGGCTGTCCGATTAATTATCATTAACGTGGAATTAATGGTAATTAATCGGATCTTGAAGTCTGCGGCTGTCCTTTGGAGATCCGGAGCCGTTACAACGTCTCCCGGAGGCTTTAAGCATCTAGCTCTGTCGTGTGGACACGTGGCAGCTCCGGAGCTTGCTTGGGAGAAGCGGGAAGCTCCGGGGTGACCTGGCACGTGTCATGTCCGGAGCTTCTCTCGGTCGGGGGCTACCTCTGGAGGTGCCGTTTCAGTACTTGGCCCGGAGCTTCACCCTTGCGGGTAATAGCTCTGGGCTGACAGTACACGTGGCAACCTAGAGGTTAACCATGTTGGAGAAGCGGGTCCGGTCACGTCTGGCGAGTGGGCCCCCGAGGGTCTTCAATTTGAGTTGATGTCCTTCCCTTGAGATCTTTGTAACCTCAGGGGGTGTATGGTTTTTAGGGTACCGACAACACCTTACTGTCCTCAACCCACCCCTATCGATGGTGAGTTAATGGGCCTCGACACCCCAGTTATCGAGTTACATCAGTTTACTGGATTCCATATATCCATTATGTCGCCGGTACAATTCAAGCTTGTCTGAAGGGGCCACATACAGACGGGCCTTAACTGACCAGTCAGAGCTACACGACCAAGACCACGTCTTGTCGCTTCCTATCCATCTCTAACCGTTCTCGAGTTTTAGATGTAACTGTTATTTTCTATAAAAGTTATCCCAGTGTAGATGCGTGTAAATTTCTATATCGCGAGTAGATTCCAACTACTCGACTTCTACCGGTTTACCTACTGCATTAGCATAGCAATTCTACACGTTGAGTGATTAACCTACCCAGTTAACCAATGGGATTTTGGGTCATGCATCTGGAGTTTTCAATCATCCTAAACGTAATGCACAATTCATATACTACTCATCATAGTGATAAAGCAAAATTTTATAAACGACTTAAATGCAAACCGGGGCTTGCCTGGTTGCAGGTCAGAGTCGGGGTTAATATCTGGAAGGTGCTCTTCCATGGCTTCTGGTTCCTCCTCGACTTCGGTCACTATACGATATGCATGTAAAATGTATATGAATGACTTTGAAAAATAATTATTACCAAGACCATAACTTAATATATGGTGATCATTATATGATAGGGACCTTAATTGGCTTTGGAACTTTGATGGTAGATACTAGGGAATATGATAGAAGCTCTAGCAAAGAACAGGAGATGATCAAAGTATATTGTTGTCTATAAAATTATGGCAAGTAATAAATTTCCAAAAATTTTAGAGAAGAAACTGTAGCCTGAACATAGCTGCCAGTTGATAATCATGATCGAGGAAGTTGTCCTGGTTCTAGCAAAATTTGTTTCATAAATTTCTAAGCTTTGGTGAATGAGTTATTGAATTTCAAAGTTGGCAAGAAGTTTTGGAGTTATCTTATAATTGAATTTTTAGCTTTTTAATTAATATTCAGTTTGTAACTGAATTAGGACTAGGATAGTAGGTCAATTAAATCCAAGATTTTTACAGGAACTAGTCTGGTAGTCAATAATAGGACCTTGCATCTTATGTGAATTTTGGGGATTTTTCCAGTGGCAAGTTCATCTGGAAAAATTCTATTTGCATTTGGGAAGATTGTTTTATACAGAATTTAACTTTGAGTTGCACAGAAGCTAATTGGTACTGATAGAAACTAGAGCCCAAGGGATTTCAAACAAAATTTCTTTGAATATTTTTGGAGCATTATACAGAGAGATATTGATTTTTAAACTTTGGAATTGGTTCTGCACCAAAGGGGAAATTTCAACTTTTAAATTTGGCGCCAGGGCCCACTGGATTTAAAATCATCCAATCAGGGGCTAACCACACCGGGGGTTATAAAGATTCCCACAAGGCTGCACTAAATCCCAAGCCACAGACTGATCCGACACCTTTTTCACTCGTTGGCAAGTGGGACCCACAAACTCGATCGTCTTCAACCTCGGTCCACGGCTCGGGCGGCGGCATTCTAACCGGTGCGCGGCGGTGCTTTCACCGGCGATGACTTCCGGACCACGGGAGGCCTCGGGACTCACCGCTCCACCATATTTTCGCACGGGAAACACGATGGACCAACTCCCGACGGCGAGGGGTGACCGGAAAACCATTCCCGACGGCAGCAGCGGGTGTTAGGGTTTCGGTGTAGTGGAGACCCTCGATTCCCTAGCTAAATCTCTCATTTGAAATGCTCGGGAAGCATCGGGGATGCATGGGAAAGGTCTTAGGAGGGTCTAGAGCTCGTTCCATAGCCGGCAATACTGAAGTCGACGGTGAACCAAGCTCTAACAACAGCAGAAGGGAAAACTCGAAGAACTTCCTAATTAGTCGATGGTTCTTTCTGATTTTTGGAGGGAAGGTGCGCTAGGCTACATAGATCATGTCATCTAACTGGATCAAAGAGATTTTGTGCATACAATCGGAATTAAACCGACGACCTAGCCTCAACGTTATAAAAGCGCTTTGGGATTTTAAGGAATACAGGAGCTAGGATGCACGATAGGAATTCAAGCTTAACCAGAAGCTGCACGAGGTCATTGCGCACCTTTTTTCTATAGACCGTAGAGGATGATGATGCTTGTATTGACGGCGAGGCTCCACGGCGTCGAGCGGCACGGGGTGATCGCGGCGGCGATGAAATGGAGCGGTGCGGTGAAAAGTGAATCGGTGATGGACTTCGGCCGACGGGGGGTGGCTTTATAGCCTTCACCGCGGTAGATAAGGACGCAGGGGGGCAGCTGGAGGTGACCGACGGCCGACGGCGCGCTGGCGGCATGCAGCGTTGCGGTGTCGCCCGGTGAAAGAAAACAGAGGCGGTGAAACGGTTTCACCGACTGACTTGTGTGCCCCACCTCTCTCCCTTCCCTTCCTCTAAATTCTAGCATGAACATTGTCCAAAAATTCCCAAAATTTACAGGTAGGCTAAGAAAAATATGGGGAATCCATTCTGCAATCAGATTTCAATTTGGACATAGTTTGCATCAAATTCAAATTCAAATTTGAATTCAAATATGGGTATAAACTTTATTGAAATAAATAGTATCTGAGGTCCATAAATCTCTGTCGACTGTTGGAGTCGGCAGATCTCCTGACACTACTAAAGTGTTGAAGGAGTTTGTAGTTCGGTGTGGGCGCGCGGAGACTCAAGAAGGTGAATCACGATTGGACACTAGAGACACAGTGGTTTACGTGGTTCGGGCCGCCTGAGCGTAATACCCTACTCCACGGGCGTGTGTGTGTGTTGTATTAGCTTGTGTGCCTGAGAGCGTTCGAGAGCCCTTTGTGTATCATCGGTTTATCCTTTTATAGTACAAGGACAAACCGTTACAAGTTAGCCTGGCCCGACATGTGGCCCCGGCGGTTACTAGTATTGATACACGATTAATTGTTGTTAATAAACCTGTAACGGGCTCCGACAGTGCCGTTACAGGTGTTAAGATTATCCAATTAAGTGTCATTAACATGGAATTAATGACAATTAATTGGGTCTTGAAGTCCGCGGCTATCCTTTGACGATCCGGAGTCGTTACAACATCTTCCGGAGGTTTGAGGCGGCCAGCTCCGACGTTTGGACACGTGGCAGCTCCGGAGCTTGCTTGTGGGAAGCGGGAAACTCCGGGGTGGCCTGGCACGTGTCAGGTCCGGAGCTTCTCTCGGTCAGGGGTTAAGTCCGGAGGTGCCGTTTCGGTACCTAGCCCGGAGCTTCACCCTTGTGGGTAGTAGCTCCGGTCTGGCAGTACACGTGGCAACCTAGGGGTTAACCATGTTGGAGAAGCAGGTCCGGTTATGTCTGACAAGTGGGCCTCCGAGGATCTTCAATTTGAGTAGACGTCCTTCCCTTGAGATCTTTGTAACCTCAGGGGGTGTATGGTTTTTAGGGTACCGACAGTGGCCCCCTGGACCTACCTCCGGGGAAAGCCACCGGGGTGAAGTCATTCCGTCGGAGGTGGGTCCATACTCGCGACTCTTGAACTGGGTCTTCAAGGGTCTTCGGAGGTGCCGTTGGCGGGGCTTTACGGTTAAATCCCGACGCGTGGCGCACCTCAGGCGGCAGATAAGATCTTTGACGTGCGGATCTCTCGCAATTGAAGGTCGCCGGTTCCCGATACGAAAACCGTATCGGTTCCGCGCGCCTTGTCAGGTCGCCGCCTTTTGGTTTCCCGCCTCGTGATGACAACTGTTCGCCTGGGTAAGAACCTCGACTTGATCGTCAGGGTGGTCCCGGGCCCTCTTGTCATCGGCAGGGTTGAATTCTTGAGTAGTATCCTTGACTCTCCTGCAGTTTCCATCCAAGCGTTGCGAGGGCTTACTTAAGAAGGAAAGCGCACCATCGGGAGTTCTTTACGCTTCCATCTGTTCTTGCGCTCAAACTCCCAACTCGTGCTTTGCTCCTCTTCTCCTGCCTAGCTGTGCTGCGATGGAGTTGGGTCTGCGTGAGAGTCGCTTGAAGACTGACAGCGATCTGAAGAAGGTCCGGGCCCTCATGGGGTGGTCTTCGGACTTCTTCAGCCGCTCGATCCGCGCCGGCGGAGGGCTCCCCTTTGAAAAGGAGCACTCTGGCGAGATGGTGTACTTTTCCTCGTACGCCATGGTGGGGCTGATCCCACCGTTTTCTTCTTTCTTCTTGATGTTGCTGGACTTCTATGGTCTGCAGCTGTACCACCTTGGCCCTCACTCCATTCTCCTGTGTCCATCTTTGTCCACTTATGCGAGATGTGGGTGGGCATCCCTCCCTGCATCGAGCTCTTCCGAACCTTCTTCACCGTCCAAACCACCGGCCGAAGCGATGAGTATCTTGGCTTCTACTACTTCGTGAAGCGCAAGAAGTGCCCATTCAAGTACCTCCGGTCAATCCCTTCCGGGAAGTGGGATGACTGGAAGAAAGATTGGGTAGTCGTCCGGGTGGAGGAGCATGAGCGGTTGGAGTTGCCAGACGGTCTGCCCGGCATTGACACGTCGATATGGTGCGAAGTTCCGGTGCTGGCGGCAGCTTTCGACCCTGTCCTGACTAGGATCCGCCAATGTGTGGAGGGAGGATTGACTCCCCAGGCGGTGTTCTGCAACTTCCTGTCCAACAGGTGGGCGCCGCTGAAGAGGAGGGAGAAGCTCGCCTGGGCCCTCAACAGTGTGATGGACGAGGACCGGGTTCAGACCGGGTTGAAGTCCAGCATGGTGGGGAAGTCCTTGGAGTTTCACCTCAAGAAATTCCAGCACGGCATCGACGTTGACGGAGATTACTGGACTCCGCCGCTGGCTTTCCTCCCTCTGAACGTGGAAGTTGAGTTCAGCAGGGAGCTCCGGCGGAAGATGCCCGCGCTTGACGACCTTGGAGTCGTCGAGAGAAGATCAACTACCCGGTTGGCGATCCCCGGTTGTCCGAAGGCGGCTCCGCCCCTGTCCCAAAGCCAAGAACTGAGGTCATCGGCAAGGGCAAGGAACTGGCGGAGGAGCCGGAGAGCCGGAAGAGAAAGCTGCGACATGCTGACGGAAGATCCGTCGGGCCTGCCACTTCCCCCCCGGTTCCCCCTCCTCAGGAAGGAAGATCCTCCGCCGCCGTGGCGACTGTCCCCATGGTGGGGTCCTCCCGGAACGTTACTGTTCCGGCGGTGGGGTCCTCCCGGAGTGCAACTGTCCCCGTGGTGGATCCCTCCCGTGGTGCTAGCTCCGGGCGTGCGACTCCAGCATCTGGAGCGGTGAGGGCCTCGAGGTCCAGGAGTTCCTCCCGATCAGGGAGAGCTCCGACCCGGGAAACGCCCGCGGCTGCGGCAAGTCCTGGGAGTCCTCCCGGAGCTCCTACGCCGACCGTGGCCAGCCCGGATCGTCCGGGAAAGAGGTTCCGCGCAAGCTGGTGCGTGAGCCTCCCAAGGTAATTTTTCTTTTTTACCTCGATTAACTTTTTAATTGTAGCATCTGTTTGCTCAATTTCTTCGTCCTTCATCTGCAGCGTTCCCAAGAAGGGGAGTGAAACTCCACCCCCAGCCACAGTGTCTGAGGCTGTGAGGGATTCTGCTCCAGCCCCGGTGCCGCCCCAAGCGGAGGCTGCGACAGCTCCGGCGCCGGCTGTCGTGGTCATGGACCTCGACTCGTCTCCGGAAGTTCCCATGGTAGCGCCGGACCACGGGAATGAAGATGCGCCAGCGGCACCCGTCCCGGAAGTGGAAGCTCCGGGTCCCTGTGCTGCAGTAGTAGAAGCTCCGGCTGTTGAGTCGGAGGAAGTAGCAGTCCCGGCTTCAGAGCCGGAAAGTGCTGAAGCCCCGGCGATTAGGCCGGAGGTGGCTGAAGCCCCGGCATGCGAGCCGGAAGTTGAAGTAGTTCCGGCAGTTGAGTCGGTTACTTCCGAAGCTCCGGCCGCAGAGCCGGTGATTGTTGGAGCGCCGGCCGCAGAGCCGGCGGCTGAAGAGGTGAGGGAGCTTGAGCCTCCCTCAGAAGAGGTGTCCCGGCCGGAGCCAGTAGCAGCTCCTGCTCCGGGAGCGACGACGTCGATGGTACCTGTGGCAAAGCCAGAGTGCCTGAACGAAGTCGCCGGCCCCCCGCCTGAAGGGGCGAGTGAAGACTTGGTGGCAGGACCTCCTTCGATGGCGACTGAGGCCATCCCGGAGGAGGGCCCTAATGCTTTGGAAGCTCAGAGTTCCACTCTCGTAGAGTGGGACCCAATTTTTGTAAGTGAAGACCCGCTGGAACCAGCGGAAGAGACCCCAGCAGGTCCAGAGCCCATCTCGCTATCGATGTCCATCGACAACGCCTGCTCCAGTCTACGACAGGTCCAACTGGCCTTCTTCCACGACAGCAAGGCTCTTGAAGAGGAGCGCCAAACCCTTAGGCGGTGGCGTAATCGGCTCCACTTCGAGACTAAGCTGGCGCAGTCGAGGCTTGCGGATGACAAGGAATGGATCAGGCGGGAGAAGATCCGCCTGGAGCTCTGGGGTGAGCTGCTGGACGAGAGGGAGAGCATGACTCACGCCCTCGACGCTCAATCCCGGGAGTTCCATGACCAAGCTAAGGCTGCTAACGACGTGGCCAATGCTCGGTTTGATCAGCTCGAGGCCATCAGCACCGCACTCATCAAGCGCCGAGAGGCACTTGAAGGGAGGGAAAGACGGCTCGAGGATGAGGAGCAAAAACTCCTAGAGCTACGGGATGACGTCTTGCGACGGGAAGAAGAGCTCGCCGAGAAAACAGCTCTGGCAGACAAGGGCCTCGAGGAGCGCGCTAAGAAATTGGAAAAGCGCTGCCTCGAGGAGGAGGAGAAGACCTGGGTGCGGGGGCAAGAACTCTACGAATACGAGTGTGCCCTTGTCGCCCGGGAGAAGAAAGTAGAGGCTAGGGAGAAGGACCTGGTTGACCGCCGGAACAAGATCCACCTCCGGGAGGAGGAGCTCGGAAGACTTGAGAAGCGGGTTGCTGCGAAGATCCAGCAAAACACCAAAGAAGTTGAGCGCCTCGCCTGCGAGAATTCGGAGCTGACGGCGGCCCGGAGATCCCTGGAGGAGATGAAGAACTTGAGGAAGGCGGACTCCCTGCAGATTTGGGAGTTCCTGGGCAAGGCCGACGACGTGCTGACGCCGATGGGTTTCAGCCCCGTGCACCCGGATGATCCGGAGCCGGAGCCGGACCTTGCGTTGCAAGCGTTGAGCGCCGCAAGCAGCAAGCTCTCCAAGGTGGGCGACGTCATCGCGGACCAGCTGGAGGTCGAGGGGCAGTCCCTGGCTAGGAACGTCACAGAATATGTGTTGACGTGCTACACTAGCTGGAACCCTCGATTTCCTCTGGACCCGGTGCTTGAAGGCCCCGTCGAAGGAGAAGGCGAAGCTACCCGAGCCCGCGTGTCGGAGGTCGCCCAGAAGGTCGCCGAGTTCTTCCATAGGGTCTAGGACCGTCTCTTTTAGCCTTTACTTGTATCTTCTCTTCTTCCTCAATTTTGTAATCCTTTGTCTCCAGATGTAATCTCCGGTCTTCAGATGAAATGAAATCCCCAATTTTTTGCTTGCGAATTTCATTTTCTGTCTTCAACATCTTTATCTTCACTTGGCCCCCTGGTAGATGTGCACAATTTGATTGTGGACATGTACCAAAAGGATGTTGAGTTTTGTTGAAGACAAATTTGCTTCGAACTTGTGGAATTTAGGTCCGAAGTTTTTGACAGTGAAGGTCCCCTGAAGTTGTCGGAGCTTAGAAGCTCTGGCACTGTCCATCGCTGGAGCTTAGTAGCTCCGGCAATAGCCTCTATCAACACGTTGAGCGCCGATAGTTAATACTCCAAGGTGTCGGAGCTTAGCAGCTCCGGCAATGACCTTTGCCACACTTAGTTTGTTAGCAACAGACTCCAGTGACGGGGTCTTCTCACTATCTTTTAGTCAACACCGACGGTTGACGCCCTGGTGGGAGTCGGAGCTTGGTTAGCTCCGGTTTTTCTCCATCAACGTAGGGTTCATTTTTCCTGCACACTTAAGCCAAGAAAAATAGTAAAATTCGTTCCTTGTCTATAACTTCGTCGCGGCTTACGGTTCTCAAGAAAATTTTAAGTTGAACACGATTTTTAATACGACTGGATGAATTGTCTTTTCTTTTAGATCCAATTGTCCGTGGACCCACCTTACTTTGGCCTGCCGGGATGTAGGTAGAGTGGCGTACTTAGGGTGCTTGACCAGGCTAAGTCGATAGCGCACTCCGGCCCTAGAATGGCTTGGCGGCTTTCAGGCGAGTTGGTCACAGACGATATTTAAATCCAAAAAATCTGACAATTCAACTCGAATCGTATGTAAACCGGTCAAACTAGAACTTCTTAAGAATTGCACGTTTCTGTTATAGACAAGAAAGAGAAAAATAAAAATGTCGAGCCTATGCAAAAATGAATGCACGTGGAGTCTATTTCACATGAAGATGTCTTTCATTATAGGTCTGGGGTACAGGGGAAACAAGTACACTCTTAGGGTACAGAACCAGGCTAAGTGTGTTTGGTTTCTCGTTTGACCCAGGGTAGTTAGCCACACTTTTAGTCCGGAGACTGTGTCAAGTGTTGCATGAGCTTTTCAAACCTTTCGGGGAAGGTCCGGATGCTCTCCCGGAGGAACTACCCGACTCTGTACAATGACTCTATAACATACATTTCAAGTTACTTAAGACTCACCTCCGTGTAATTAAGTGTAGAACTTACGGAGGTGCTCGATGTTCCAAGGATTTGGGAGAGGTGTCCCATCCTCGGTAGCCAAGCGAACGCTTCCGGGACGGGATACTTTGATCACTCGAAAGGGCCCTTCCCAGCTGGGGGAGAGTTTGTTTTGCCCTTCTCTAGATAGTATTCTCCGTAGCACCAGATCGCCTTCCTCGAGCTGTCGGTTGTGTACATGCCGCTGGTGATAGCGCCGTAGAGCTTGGCGGTATCGGGCATTCTGAACAGCTGCTTGGCACCTTCCCTCCTTGAGGAGGTCTAGGTCTTCGCGCCGGAGCTGGTCCTGCGCGGCTTCGTCGAAGGTCCGGACTCGGAGGGAACCCAAGGTGATTTCCGGAGGAAGGATCGCTTCAGCTCCGTACACCAGAAAGAAGGGTGTTTCTCCAGTTGCCCGACTTGGAGAAGTCCTGTTGGCCCATAGAGTGGGCGGAAGCTCCTCGATCCAATTGGCTCCGTGCTTTTTCAAGCGCTCATAAGTGCGTGTTTTGAGTCCTTTAAGGATCTCTGCATTTGCTCTCTCGGCTTGTCCATTGCTGGCAGGATGAGCTACGGAAGCGTAGCAAACTTGTATGCCGAGGTCTTCGCAATATCCTTGAAATGCGGAGCTTGTGAATTGAGTCCCATTATCAGTGATGATCTTATTTGGGACTCCGAATCTGCTCACGATGGACTGTAGAAAATTGATTGCAGATTGTTTGTTGATCGTCACAACGGGAGTTGCTTCCGGCCACTTGGTGAACTTGTCGATGGCGACGTACAGGAACTTGTAACCTCTGACAGCTCTTGGGAAGGGTCCCAAGATGTCCATCCCCCACACAGCGAAAGGCCATGTGGGAGGTATCATTTGTAAGGACTGGGCAGGTGTATGAATTTGCTTTGCATGAAATTGGCATGCTTTGCATTTCTTCACCAGCTCAGTGGCATCCTGGAGCGCTGTAGGCCAGTAGAAGCCGTGCCGAAAGGCTTTTCCGACCAGCGTGCGGGAAGATGCGTGGTTCCCACACTCGCCTCCATGGATTTCTGCGAGGAGCTCGCAGCCTTCTTCCCTTGTGATGCACCGCATTAGGATGCCATTGGCACCGCGCCGGTAGAGATCTCCTTCTACCAACGTGTATCTTTTAGCCAATCTGACTACCCGGTCAGCGGATACATCATCGTCAGGAAGGATGTTGTCTTTCAAGTAGCTCCGGATCTCCGAGATCCATGCATCGGAACTGACTTGAGCATTTGAGTCTTGCGTGCTGGGTTGCTCGGAGCTTCCGGCAGCACCTACGACCCTTGATGGCTGCCATGGTAACAGGGCCATCGGGACCGTCAGCTTCGGGATGCTGATCTCGCCCCCTTCGTTCAGTTCGGCAGGCTGAACTGTGGGTTTTGACAACCTCCGGACAAAGGTTCCGTCAGGAGCCGGAGCTCCAGTTGACGCCTTGGTCGAGAGTTCGTCAGCTTCAGCGTTGTGAGCACGCTGAACATGGTGAAGGTCTAGGACTTCGAAGTCTTTCTGAAGCCTCTGGACTTCAAGGAGGTAAGCAGCCAGCTGGAGATTATTGCAGGAGCATTCACCCTTCACCTGCTTGATGACAAGTTGTGAATCTCCTTTGACCAGCAATTGCTTGACACCGTATGATAGTGCCACCTTTAATCCATAGATGAGTGCTTCGTACTCCGCCATGTTGTTGGTTGCCTTGAAGTCAAGGTGTACCATGTATTTCACCTTCTCCCCAGATGGTGCAAGGAGAAGGATTCCAGCTCCGGCTCCCTGCTTCTGCATGGAGCCGTCGAAGTAAAGGGTCCAGTGAGGCTTAGTGAAGGTTGGAACTTGAGGTTCCATCTTCTGCTCGCTGGGGCCCCCAGGGTTTAATGGAGAGGGAGTCCATTCTGCCACGAAATCTGCCAACGCTTGACTCTTGATTGCTTGTCTCGGAATGAATTCAAGATCAAATTCAGCCAATTCCGCTGCCCACTTTGCAATATTCCCAGTTGAATTGGGATTATGCAGGATCGCTCGAAGTGGATATGAGGTCACCACCGAGACTTTGTGAGCTTGGAAATAGTGTCGAAGCTTCCTTGAGGCAATAAGAACTGCATAAAGCAATTTATGCACCTCTAGGTATCGAGTCTTGGCATCATGTAACACTTCACTGATGAAGTATACCGGGCGTTGAATGGTCCGGACCTTCCCGGAGGGGTCCGGAGCTTCCTATTCATTGATCCGGACCCTCCCGGAGGGGTCCAGAGTCTCTTCGGGGACCTCCGGGTTCTGGGTGGAGGAACCCGGAGCTTCTTCAGAAATGACCAGGACCCTCTTAGAGGGGTCCGGGTCCTCTGAAGTGGCTTCCTGTGGGTTTAAGTCTGGGAGCTGGGACCCAGACCCGCTTTCAGGAACCTCCGGACCCTCCCGAAGGAGTCTGGATTCCTGAGTATTGGGTAGTTCCGGTCTCTCCGCAACCACAACCATACTGACGACTTCGTCAGTAGCTGAAATGTAAAGCAATAAAGGCTCACCAGGGTTCGGAGCTACCAAGACTGGTAGGGTGGTGAGGAACTGTTTCAGCTCCTGGAATGCCTTCTCTGCTTCTTCAGACCATTGGAATGGTCCGGTCTTCCTCAGTAACTTGAAGAAGGGAAGTGCTCTTTCCGCCAGTCTTGAAATGAACCGGCTGAGGGCTGCTAGACAGCCAGTTAATTTTTGGACGTCTTTGATGCGGGTTGGTGGCCGCATGTCTTCAATGGCTTTTATCTTCGCCGGATTAGCCTCTATGCCCCGTTGACTTACCAGGAAACCAAGAAGCTTTCCGGAACTAACCCCGAAGACGCACTTGTCTGGGTTTAGCTTCGTGCGGGTGGCCCGCAGCTTGTCGAAGACAGCCTGCAAGGTGTCCAAGAGGGACTCCTTGTTCTTGATTTTGACCCCGATGTCATCGACGTACACTTCCACTATGTCTCTGACGAGTTCTTCGAAAGTTTTGTACATAGCTCGTACAAAAGTTGAAGCTGCATTCTCGAGACCAAACGGCATGGCTGTGTAACAATACAATCCATCTACTGTGATGAATGAAGTATGCTCTTCATCCTCCCTAGACATCCTGATTTGATGATATCCAGAATATGCGTCTAGAAAACACAGTAACTCGCACCCGGAGGTGGAATCCACTATCTGATCTATTCTAGGTAGTGGGAATGGATCTTTTGGACATGCCTTATTCAGTGTGGTGTAGTCGATGCACATCCGAAGTTTCCCACCGGCCTTGGGCACAACGACTGGGTTTGCCAGCCATTTTGGATGGTAGACTTCTCGGATAAATCCGGCTTCGAGCAACTTCTTCACTTCTTGTCGGATGAAGTTTTGTCGCTCTACAGATTGCTTCCGAGGTTTCTGATGCACAGGCCGAGCGTCGGGGTAAATCTTCAGATTGTGCTCAATCACTTCCCTGGGGATCCCAGGCATTTGTGACGGTTGCCAAGCAAATACGTCGACGTTAGCCCGGAGGAAAGTGATGAGCGCGAGTTCCTATTTGTCATTCAATCCACCCGATATGCGGGTGGTTTGAGTGACATCGGAACCAATTTGGACGACTTTGACGGGGATGTCGGTGTCGCCGCTTGGCTACACACGGGGAGCAGAGGTTGAGCCTCGTTGCCGAATGCTCGGAGGTTTTGGAACTTGACCCTGTCTGGAGTCCTCCTCTTGCGCAGTGGTGAGTGCATGGAGCTCCTCCAGAGCAGTTACTCCGGCGGTGCGATCTCCACGAATTCGGAGAACGCCTGCTGGTGTTGGCATCTTCAACACCAAGGATCCATAATGAGCAGCTGCCATAAATTTGTATAGAGCAGGTCTACCCAAGATGGCGTTGAATGGTAAGTTGATCTGAGCGACGTCGAAGACCAACTTCTCGGTGCGGTACTTCTCCCGTGTCCCGAAGGTAACGGGAAGAATTATAGCTCCGAGTGGGGTAATGGCCCCCGGACCTACTCCGGAGAATGGTCGAGAGGGCTGAAGATCCGAAGGTCGAAGCTGAAGTTTGGTAAAAGCTTCAAAGCTTATAAGGTTCAGCCCCGAACCTCCATCCACCATAACATGATGGAGCTGGATGTTGTTGATGGTGGGAGATACCATCAAGGGTAATTGGCCAGCTCCGACCATGCTTTGAGGACAGTCCGAAGCATCAAAAGTGATGGGGGTGTCCATCCACTTCCGATGTGGCTCCGGTCTAGCTGTAGGAGCTACAGCAGCCATATCCCGCCGCATAGTCTTGATGACACGACGAGAAGTGATGTCCCATGATCCACAAAAGATGGTGTTCATGGTTTTCCGACGCTCGTTGTCGGAGACGTCGGAGTCATCGTCGACGGAGGTGTAGACAGCTTTCAGGACCTTTTTGGGGTCCTGAAACCCTAACTCCTCTTCAGCCGGAGCTTCGTCAACCTTCTGTTTCCCCTCCCACTGTCGGAAAGGAGACCCTTCCCGGCGCTTGTTGTGGCGCTCGGCAAGGTTTTGGACCTCCCGGCAGTCTTCCAGCCTGTGGCTGCCCGTTTTGTGAATGGGGCACCACATCTTGGATTTGCCGCCGTCTTCGGAAGACGGTCGAGGTCGCTTCTCGAGGCGTGGCCCCCGGCCACCAGGAGTTGCAGTGGCTGCAACGTTGGATGTGCCGGCCGACGGCTTCTTCTTGCCGTTGGTCTTCTTTTTCTTCTTGCCACTCCCGGAGGTAGCGGCTTCTTCTTTGGAGGATTTTTTATGATCCTCCAAGGCTGGTTTGGAGTGCATTTCACGGCCCTCCGCAGCTCTGGCACATTTGTCTGCCAAGCTGAAAAGCTCCGTGACGCTGGTGATCTCTTTGATCGCCAGCATATCCAACATCTTCTTGTCTCGCACACCCTGTCTGAATGCCACAATGACAGAAGCGCTTGAGATAGAAGGGATTGTGTTGCGTACCTAAGAGAACCTCTGGATGAATGACCGCAAAGATTCTCCCCCTTTTTGCACGACCGCAAAAAGGTCTAGTTCAGTGCCCGGTCGGGTGTATGAACTCCCGAAATTGGCAGTGAACTGACGGCACAGCTCCTCCCAACTGTCGATAGAGTTGGGTGGAAGGCTCATAAACCAGGACCTGGCGGTCCCAGTTAAGGCCACTGGAAATTAGTTGGCCATTACGGCCTCGTTTCCTCCAGCTGCTAAGATTGCAGTGGAGTATATCTGCAGAAATTCTACGGGGTTGACAGTCCCGTCGAATTTTTCCGGCAAGTGTGGCCGGAACTTCTGTGGCCATCTAACCATGCGCAGGTGCATGGCTAGGGCGGAACAGCCTCATCCTACTCCTTCCAGAGTAGAAAGGTCTTGAGCATCCCGTCTTTCCCGAGCTCGCTCGATATGGACACGGCCATCCTGTTGGCGGTATCGGCGATCAAGCTCCGCCCGGAGGTCATGTGTCGAAAGCCGAGATGCCGTATGGGTGCGTCGTGCCCCAGAGGGCAACGACGTCACTTGCTGTGACGCAGCTCGTCTTCGGTTGTTGGAGACATGTGGACCAAGTCTTCCAGACAACGTCCGTCGCTGCGACGGGGCTCGCCCTGAAGGAGGAGGACCCTGGTTGTTGAGGCGTTCGGCCGCTGCTGCGACCAAATGCTCAATATCAGCCCTCCATTGCTCCATGGCATCTTGAGATGCATCCGGAGGTGGTGGTCGCTGGAGAAGAGCACGCGCTGCATGGAGCGCGTGTTCCGGGTTGTCACGACTTGCCGGTGCAGTATGTGACGCCGGCGCACCATCATGTTGCCCGACACGTCTTGCCGGAGAAGATGGTGGTGGTGGGAGTGTGACTCCTGCTGGTGCTGAGGCTCCTGCCGGTGGCTGCATGTTGGAGGGATTGCCCCCGACAGCCTGAGCAGCAGGTTGCCCGTTGGATGATCCAGCCGCAGAATTCACCATTCTTGAAAATCTCAGGCGCCCCCCTACCTGGCGCGCCAACTGTCGACTGTTGGAGTCGGCAGATCTCCTGACACTACTAAAGTGTTGAAGGAGTTTGTAGTTCGGTGTGGGCGCGCGGAGACTCAAGAAGGTGAATCACGATTGGACACTAGAGACACAGTGGTTTACGTGGTTCGGGCCGCCTGAGCGTAATACCCTACTCCACGGGCGTGTGTGTGTGTTGTATTAGCTTGTGTGCCTGAGAGCGTTCGAGAGCCCTTCGTGTATCGTCGGTTTATCCTTTTATAGTACAAGGACAAACCGTTACAAGTTAGCCTGGCCCGACATGTAGCCCCGGCGGTTACTAGTATTGATACACGATTAATTGTTGTTAATAACCCTGTAACGGGCTCCGACAGTGCCGTTACAGGTGTTAAGATTATCCAATTAAGTGTCATTAACATGGAATTAATGACAATTAATTGGGTCTTCAAGTCCGCGGCTATCCTTTGACGATCCGGAGTCGTTACAACATCTTCCGGAGGTTTGAGGCGGCCAGCTCCGACGTTTGGACACGTGGCAGCTCCGGAGCTTGCTTGTGCGAAGCGGGAAACTCCGGGGTGGCCTGGCACGTGTCAGGTTTGGAGCTTCTCTCGGTCTGGGGTTAAGTCCGGAGGTGCTGTTTCGGTACCTAGCCCGGAGCTTCACCCTTGTGGGTAGTAGCTCCGGTCTGGCAGTACACGTGGCAACCTAGGGGTTAACCATGTTGGAGAAGCAGGTCCGGTTATGTCTGACAAGTGGGCCTCCGAGGATCTTCAATTTGAGTAGACGTCCTTCCCTTGAGATCTTTGTAACCTCAGGGGGTGTATGGTTTTTAGGGTACCGACAATCTCCAAACTTTGAAACGAAGTCCCCTTAACCATAAAAGGCCTTAGGAAAAATTGGGGGTTGATTTGGGCAAAGTTTAGTGTAAATCTATATTTGACGTCGACGTGAAATGAATCATTTGTACGTGTCCAAACAAATGGAAGATGTACTTCAAAAATCTTGAAAATTTTCTGAGAAGCTGTTTAGATATTTAAGAGTCCAAGGAAAAATTTGGAGCCTTGGATTTGAATCTTTTTGGCAGGGCCTAATATACATAGCAACATAATCAAATTACACTTGTTTTGATTTTTATATTGCTGCCATATAATTTGCCCTAGCCATTGCAATCAATAACTTCCCAACTTTGTAGAATGGTTTGTTCAAAATGTTCTAGGGTTAGGGTGAAGTCCAGTCCTCATGTTGATAAGATTTATACATGAGTAGAAAGATAACTTTTTGGTGAGGTCAAGTTTATGTGCACAATTATATTGACCTCCATTTGTTTGATAAACCACTTGTAGTTGAACTTCACATAAAAGGAAAAAGTGGGATTTACAGCATGTCGATGGCGAACAGGTCGTCGGTGACCTCCTTAAGGTCGTCCTCGAGTTTCTTGATGGTTTTTGCATAGTCGCGGACAGTCTCACCATAGTCGGGCGGAGGAGGTGCGGGCACCGCGGGCGGAGACAGGGGTGGAGGAGGTTCGGGCACCACCTCTAGTTCCACCGGCATTGGCGGCGACGGAAACGGTGAAGGAGGTTCGGAGGACATCGATGGCTTGGAGCGCTTCGTTGTGGGGCTACCCATTTGTGCGGCGACGGAGGTGCGAACAAAGAGAGAGAGGTGGTCGATGGTGGTGCAGCGGAGAAGCAATAGGAGAAGTTTGGAGGCTAAGACCGATTAAGAGGTGCAGCAGAGAAGAAGTGGATGGTGTGCCTTTATAGCGGGTCATCGTCTAAGCGCGCGAGTGGAGATGATAGGATGCCTCGAGAACTGTGCTTTTGAATTGACGGTTGAAGTTACTCCAAACCGTGGTTTACCTCCTCTCGAAACGTCTTTACATGCCCCATCGGCCAGTTTTTTTAATTTGACACGCAAAGGGCCCAGGGTATGCAATGGCCCACCCGGCATACTTTGTAGGTCCGTCCTGTGGTGTTCGTAACATTTCGTGCAAACGATTTCAACGAGGTGCGGAAGATTGATGTGAACGCACGTGGCAATCGACCGAGAGTCCACATCTTTTTTTTGAAGGATCCGACTGTTGCCTGCCGATAGTCCATATTGAACCGATGATAATTGTCGCGATCATATATGATGGCGGACATGAATATAATGCATGTTAAAGAGACTCGCCATCAAGCATGTTTGATCACGTGTTGAGGATTTTTGTGCCCCCTTGCTGAGGATCATGTTAATTTGATGATGTTGAGGATCGGTTGTGGCGTACGTGTTTTCACAAATGTGTTCATTTTGTTCCTAAAATCAGAACACGTAGCGGCTAGCACCTACGACTGTCGTTTCTTCAAAAGACGAGTACAACGATACATGATAGCAGCATGAATCGATTAATTTGATGAACAACTTACGTAGTGAGAGATGTGTGTGCATATTGGATGGTAGTCCACATTCTATTCTCGTACCCTCGAGGGAATATCCTTCTTGTACATTTTCTTATCTCTATTGATGATAGGATAATATTCTACCCTCGTGGCATGCATGGACAACTAACATGCATGTGAAAGACCTCAATGCATGTGAAATAACATGCATGTTTTTAAAATCCCTCGCCTCGGCCCGCGCTGCTGATCTAACTGACGGTGGCGGCAAGGAGGCCAAAGGCAGTGCGCCGACACAGCGGCAGGCCGAGGCAAAGGCGAGGTGGAGGCCGGACCAATGCTGCGCGGTGCTGACCCTTTTGGCTCACAGTTTGCAGCCTCACGGTGGAACGTACGTGGAGGCATGTGGAGCTCGGGGCAGTAGTGCTCGAAGCTCGCAGATATTATTAGATCAAATTTCCAAAAATTATTGAAAATGATATTTGCATTGGAAATTTTCAAAAACGGCGCCGGATGATCAAGAAATTTACCGTACCTTTTTCATCCCTACCCAAGATATAGTGTTTCCTCCAAAAAATAATTTCATGAGAGATTGAGCGAACAAGCAGAAAAGCTAGAACTGGAGCACTTCACGTGCGAAATCCACATATCGGGATGATCGACGGCAGCCCATCCTCAAAATCGGTGGTTAGATCAGTAGCCGCCGGAGAGCAACTTGCGGTCAACTTCGAAGGTGACGAAGGCATCGATGTAGGCATAGATGATCTGCTCGCTGGAGAGATTGTACGTGTCCCAGTGGCTCGTCGTCACCCGATAAGGCTTCTCCTTGTCGGCGCCCATCACAGCGCTCGTGATGTCCTTCAGCCCCGCGCGATGGACGCTCGGGCTATCCATATCCTCCACCCCGAGCTCGGCCAGGTCCACCGTTTTGGCCACCTGAAACTGCCAGCCCTTCCAAAGTCAGTCGTTGTCACCCTCCACGCCAACGCCGATGATGCAGTAGTCGGAATCACCGAGGAAATCTACCAGCTCGTCGGGGAAGTAGTCAGTGTGGATGACCTGGAAGTTGACGCAACAGCGACTGACACAGAGCTACAGAACGGCGTCGGATTCTGGTCGGCGGAGTAGCTGGGGCGCCACTCGACGTCGAGCCCGATGACGAGCTTGTGAATGCGCTGAGGGTGGAAGGAGAGGACCTTGTCGAGCCAGTCCTCCACGGCCTCGCCGGAGGATGTCACGGTGGTTGTGATCATGTCGTCCTCGAACGCCATGTTGTACACCTGAGTCCCCGGCATTGGGTCCTCTCTCCTTGTCGTCCCTACGGTTGCTGTCTGCAGCTACGCAGTGCAACTTCTCTCTTGTGCAAACCTTCGTCTACACCTCTAGTTCGGATTTTGGAAACGGGCATGGATATATAACTGATGCAGTTACGATATGAGCGGAGGAGTTTCCAAATTTGACGGGTCCGAGTAAAGAAAGTAACGAAAATTTTCGAATCCGATATACTCTTTCTATTTTTTAATACTTATCGTTATGACCACAAGTTGCATATTGTCTCAACCAAACACCACGTACAACAACAACTATTATCAGGGGCACACCCACTGGGTATGCCGGGTGGGCCACGAGATACCCTGGGTCCAGCCACCAGAGAGGAGCTAGTGTGAATGCATTCTAGAGAGATCAGCGGAATCGGGAACTGGCCAATAAAGAAAAATGTTTTATGGACATAATTTTTATATATTATGGAAATATTTTTCATGGTGAATATAAAAGTACAATTCTTGTATTCTTAAAACAGATCAAAATTACATAAATCATTGGTCAAAGATAGATTTAACAAAACCTAAAAATAGAGTTGACATGGGACGCACGACGAGGGTTATGGTGCACCGGCACACCCGGACTGTACGTGTACCCGGCCAGCCGTGTAGCTTCGTTTTATATTTTATTCCCTAGGCTTAAAATTTGCTCCTCCTCTCTGTTTGTTTTGTTTGCTCTTCCCTAGGCTTAAATGTTTTATATTTTACAATATTTGTACATATATAATATGACATAGGATATATGAATTGATAGTTTTGCAAAAAAGAAATGGAGGAGAAATATGTATATCCCATGCAACTACGTAAATCCACCCCAATTAATTATCTAGTTAATTTTCAAGATAATAAAAAATTATTATCTTTTTCTAAGTGAGGCGGCCGGGTAGATGATGTGGCATGCCAATGTGGATGTCCAACTCAGACAAAGGATGAAAATGAAATGGTTTTGTGAAGTTGAGGGACCAAATAATTGACCCATTTGAAAGTTCAAGGACCAAACTGAGTTTCGATTGAAAGTTTGTGGATGAAGTTGAATATTATGCCAATTCTAAACTAGCCAAGAACTTGCGAGCTTGATGAGCTCAAGCTTGAAAAGCTCGAGTAAGCTCATTTATTGTTTTCATCTATGATATGTACGTACGTATGATTAACTAAACTATATAATTCTATTAAAAATGTTTTATGGGACACAATTTTTATATATTATGGAAATATTTTTCATGGTGAATCTAAAAGTATAATTCTTGTTTTGTTAAAATAGATCAAAATTACATAAATCATTTGTCAAAGATAGATTTAACCAAACCTAAAAATAGAGTTGACATGGGACGCACGACGGGGGTTATGGTGCTCCGGCAAACCCAGACCGTACGTGTAGTCGACCAGTCGTGTAGCTTCGTTTTATATTTTATTCACTAGGCTTAAAAGTTTGCTCTTCATCTCTGTTTGCACTTCCCTAGGATTAAAAGTTTTATATTTTACAATATTTTTACATATGTTTTATGACATAGGATATCACTTGATAGTTTTGCAAAAAAAAATGGAGGAAAATATATATATCCCATGCAACTACGTAAATCCGTCCCAATTAATTAGCTAGTTATTTTGTAAGATGATAAAAATTATTATCTTTTTCTAAGTGAGGTGGCTGGGGTAGATGTGGCACCCGATTGCGGAAATGAACCGAGTGAACGCATATGTGTGCCCAGGACGTTCAACACACATACACGAGTGCACTCACGAAAGAATATACAGAAAATTAAAACACAACAAGATTAATTAAGCACTTTTATTACGTAATTCAGAATATACTCGAATACAAGTTCTATTGAATATTAATGACAAGTTTGAACTAATGCAACAGAAATAAACTAAATAAGCGAACTAAGCAGCTAAGCAAGATAAGCATAAGGGTATAGCGCAACTCCAATCGACACCACAGGCAAAGCTAACGGTAGACATTACCTAGAACTCCGCATTCTCATCGTTATACTCCCAATCCTGACCTGCAACTGTTGGTGCGGGAATTGCAAGGGCGAGTACATGTTGTACTAAGCAAGTGTGGAAAGTATGACATGTAGCTGATTCAAATGACGAATATAATAATAGCTAAGTGCTAAAAAGTACATTAAAACATTTGAAAAGCAATATATTATATGTATGTGAAATAGACCCATCATAAACCATAAATATTAACACAGTACCAGTCCATATTCCATTACCATCATCCATATACCAGATTTCTCATTACCATTAACCATATTCACTGCCATATTTAAATCCATAATACCATCCATAACCATTTTATCAACCTTAACAAAACCATGACCATAATCAAAACCCCTCTAATCATGGAAGTTGTCCAGGTGCTCATAACCGAGAGCATGACTGTCATGATAGTTTTTAGAGACTTTGCAGAGTTTGTCCCGCTTTACCCACGAGTTTGTGATTTCATCACCCGTCGATGACTAAAGGAAAACCTCTATTATGCCAAAACACTAACATAGGTGTATGGCCAAGATATCACAAAATAGCCTTTACAAAGGGACTACTAAAATGTACGGACCCACTAAGGTTTCACCGGTGGCAATGTCTCCAACTGAGAACATCTTCAACCAAGGGCCCCCTCTTATGCCATTCGGATCCCAGGGAGTCCCGCCAACCATATCCAAACCAAATCCGACTCCCCTTCCCCGGTGTGCCAAATGATCCCTTCCATACTAGTAATACCCTAATTAATCAGCTACACCGCACCCATACGTGGCCTCGTGGTGGCACTGTTGTCCTGGCTTATTCTCGCATGAATTGGTCCTTAGATATAAGCAAACAAAACCACCATAACATCCAACCCAATCCACATACCATGCTTGCGTAGATCACCCATTACCATATCGTATTAACTAGTTCATATTAACCATAATCTCATTAATGCATAATTAGATGGTATATTTGTTCTCCCATCCCAAATAATTAAGCGAAGCAAAAAGGTAAAGAGCCCTTCCTGACTCTCTACCATGAATTCTAGGTGACAAGAGTGGTCAAGCAAAGCTAGTAAACTTCCTATCATAGGATTCCCATCAAGTTGACACAAGCATGCAGTTTTGTAGACAAAACATTTATTTAAGAAACAATATCAGTATGTTCGTGGATACTTGACTTGCTCTTAGGCTTGGTTAGAATCAAAGTCTTCAAATTCTTGGTGTTGGAGATCCTCCTCAGCGCTCTCTAGCGCAAATCCGTCTAAACCACGCAATGAACATAAAAGACAAGAATCACAATCAATAAGTGCACATATATTAATCAATATGACATGACATGCATGATTGATGCAAATGCGAAGTAAACTTGTTAATGAATTGTTAATGACGATTACCAACTAGTTATAATAACTTTTAATGAGTTTGAACAGGTGTGGAATTTATTCAAACTAATTTAGATTTAATTCAACAAGAAACAGATTGATAAATCAGACTAGTTCGCTTGGGACCGGACTAGTCCGCCCGTCGCAGGAACAACGAACTAGGGTTTTCTAGATCGACGTGAATTTGTAGAATCGGGGTTGAATTCACATTAGAAAAAGGAAGTAGAAGGTGTACCAGGTGTTTATAACTCCAATGAATCAAAGGTTTTGGAGGCAACACTTCGATCTTAATGATCTATGGTTGATGAAGAACTTGAAGGTGAATTGGTGATGGAGAACAAAATTTGATGGAGATCTTGATCCTCTTTCGTTCTGTCCTCTTCTTCTTCTTGCTCGGGATCTCCTTCTCCCTCCTTGATGATGGCTCTCCATGAAATAGGGTTTTGGTGGACTTCAATTGAGGCAAAAGGATGTAAAGTCAAGGGGTGGTGTTCTTTATATAAGGATGGAGGCTAGGGTTTGATGGAATTCGAGTTTAAGGTGGGTAGAGGCCGGTTTGGGGTCCAACATGGGCTCCAAAAAGAGTTAGACACGACGTCCTTAGGCCCAGTTAAGGTAAAACCCAAAAACAAGTCATGAAACAGAATATCAACTTGGAGTCGCGATTTACTGGACAAGTCCGAAAAGGGATGGACTTGTGACGGAGGCAAAATCGGACAAGTCCGAACTTGATGAGAGGAAAATCAGACAAGTCTGGCCAAAACTGGACAAGTCCAGTTTTAGTCAGAGGAAAAACGGACAAGTCCGCTGGAATACCGAACAAGTCCAGACAAGTCCACGGACTTAGCGAAATTTCCAAGGAATTGGGATACCGAACTAGTCCGCAATGGACAGGACAAGTCTGAAATTGTTCAGAGGCAAAAACAGACTAGTTTGCAGCAAAAACACACTAGTCCGATGGAGGTCAGAGAGAAATCATACTAGTCCGCACAAAAAACAGGCTTGTCCTCACTTCCAAGAATTCTTAAGTGCGGTTATATTTCAAATTAATTTTAAACTCATTCCTTTTATGTGGATTAATGTTAGACATGCATTAGAATGTATGCAACGCATGATGCATGAAAATAAGGGTGTTACAAACATACCTCCCTTAAAATGAATCTCGCCCTCGAGATTCGACGCGGAAGAGAAGATATAGGGAAATTCCTTTTCGAGATCATCTTCCAGCTCCCAAGTTGCCTCTAATTCTGTGTGATGCTTCCATTGAACTTTACACCATAGAATCACCTTGTCCCTCGTGATCCTCTATTTGGTTTCCAAGATTTTGACTGATTGCTTGGCATAAGTCAAATTTGAATTTAATTCCAATTCCTCCATTGGCACTCGTTCTTCTAGTACCCTTAGACACTTTTTGAGGTGGGAAACTTGAAACACATCATGGGCATTGAAAAGATGAGTTGGCATCTCCAACTTATATGCCACTTCTCCTCTTTTATCCAAAATCTTGAATGGCCCAATGTATTGAGGTTCTAGCTTGCCTGTTATGTTAAACCTCTTACGACCTCTCGTTGGTGACACCTGGAGGTAAACAAAATCTCCCACTTCAAAGGCTAGTTTCCTTCTCCTATTGTCTCCATAGCCTTTTTGCCTTGTTTGAGCAGCTCTCAAATTGTCGCGAATAACCCAAACTTGTTTTTCATCTTCTTGCAACATGTCAGGTCCAAATACTTGATTCTCCCCTGTCTCATTCCAGAACAAAGGTGTCCTACACTTCCTTCCATAAAGTGCTTCATAGGGTGACATTTTCAAACTTGCTTGGTAACTATTGTTATATGAGAATTCCGCATATGGCATGCTTTTGTCCCAACTTCTCCCGTGCTTCAAAGCAGAAGCTCTTAACATATCCTCTAAAATTTTATTGGTCCTCTCAGTTTGTCCATTAGTTTGAGGGTGATACGCCGAACTGGAATTCAACCTTGTTCCCAATGCTTCATGCAATTTCTTCCAAAACCTGAAGGTAAATTGAGAACCTCTATCTGACACTATCCTCTTTGGAACTCCATGTCAGCACACAATATGCTGCATATATAGGTCTGCCAGTTGTATTGCAGTATACTTGGTCTTGACAGGGATGAAGTGAGCTAACTTGGTCAAACGATCCACAATTACCCATATTGAGTCATAACCGAACTGAGTGCGCGGTAAACCAACTATAAAGTCCATTCAAATTTCTTCCCACTTCCACTCCAGAATCTTTAATGGCTGCAATAATCCAGCTGGCCTTTGATGTTATGCCTTGACTTGTCAGCACACATCACACAACGCTATGTATTCAGCTATGTCCTTTTTCATGCTAGCCCACCAATAACAAGTCTTCAAGTCCTTGTACATCTTCGTACAACCGGGATGAATTGAGTAAGGTAAGTCATGTGCCTCCTTTAGTATTGTCTCCCGAATTTTCTTCACGTTGGGCACGACGATCCTTTTTCCAAGCTATAGGGTACCATGATCGTCCTCATCAAATCTGAATTTTCTCCCCTCTTGGGTCTTTTCATTGATTTATTGATTTTCCTCATCCTTTGTTTGACATTCTCGAATTTCTTGCTCCAAGGTTGGATTTAACTCCATTATCCCCATCTCATTCACAAATCCAATGTTCAACCGTTTAAACTCCTTACATAACCCGGATGGCAATTCTCGAACCGTGAGCTGGTGACTTACTCCTTTTCTACTCAAAGCATCGGCCACTACATTAGCTTTTCCCGGGTGATAATTAATTCCCACTTCATAATCCTTGATGAGCTCAAACCATCTTCGTGGCCTCAAATTCAGATCCATTTGTGTGATTATGTACTTAAGACTCTTATGATTCGTATAAATTTCACACCTATGTCCAAGGATATAATGTCCCTGAATCTTAATTGCGTGTACCACCGCTGCAAGTTCCAAGTCATGTGTTGGATAATTCTGCTCATGTTTCTTCAATTGCCTCGATGCATATGCAACCACTTGACCTTCTTGCACGAGCACACGTCCAAGTCCTTGTCTCGATGCATCACAATAAATATCAAAACTCTTGCTCACGTTCGGCAATATTAAAACTGTGGCTGTTGTTAACCTTTCCTTCAACTCCTCAAAACTTTCTTGACAAGCTGGAGTCCATTGGAAAGCTTTCCCCTTCATTAGCAATTCTGTCATTTGCTTGGCTATCATGGAAAAGTCCTTGATGAACCTATGGTAATACCCAACCATCCCAAGAAAACTACAGATTTCCTTTACATTTTGTTGGGTTTCCCATTTCAACACGTCCCTCACTTTTCCTGGGTCAACCAATACTCCTCCTCCCGAGATGATATGACCCAAAAACGACACCTCTTTCAACCAAAACTGGTACTTGCTGAATTTGGCATACAATTGATGTTCCCTCAATTTCTGCAATGTAAGCCTCAAGTGTTTCTCATGTTCCTCCTCGCTTCTCAAGTAGATCATAATGTCGTCAATGAACACTACAACAAATTTATCCATGTACTCCATGAAGACCTTATTCATGAGGTACATAAAATACGCAGGCACATTCGTCAATCCAAAGGAAATCACGGTGTACTCATAAGACCCATGTTGTGTCCAAAAAGCTGTTTTGGGTATGTTCAATGGTCTAATCTTTATTTTGAAGTATCCCAACCTTAAATCAATCTTGGAGAAGACACAAACACCCTTCATCTGATCAAACAAGTCTTCTATGTGTGGCAAGGTGTACTTGTTCTTGATTGATACCTCGTTGAGAGCTCGGTAATCCACACACATCCTTTTGGATCTATCTTTATTATCCACAAAAAGAACAGGCGTTTCCCAAGGTGAAGAGCTGAGGCGAATAAAACCCTTCTCTAGTTGCTCTTGAATTTGCTTCTTGAGCTCCGCTAACTCTTTAGGAGGCATCCTATATGGCCTCTTAGCTATAGGTGCAGCTCCAGGTATTAAATCAATAACAAACTCAATGTCTTTATCAGGTGGCATACCAGACAACTCATCCGGGAACACATCCAAAAATTCACACACCACAGGAATCTCCTGAATTGCAGCACCATCCATGTGATTCAGCTCCAATTGCTTCGTTGCATTTTAAGATGCTTCAAACTCTACGGTGATCCCTTTCTCATTGGTCAACTTCACCATCTTTGTGGCACATTCAATGACTCCATTGTGCTTCCTCAACACATCCATTCCATTAATAATGTCCGATCCTTGAGAATCCAACACAATAAAGTTTGGCAAAAAAGTCTACCCTCCTTATTGTAAGGCTTACTTTTGGACATAATATATTTGTCCTCATCTGTCCTCCATGATACTTAACCAATAGAGTAGACTTCAATTGAGAGATAGGCAAACTATACTTGGCAACATATTTCGATGCAATGAATGAATGCGATGCTCTAGAATAAAATAACATAGTCACCGGGTTGGAGTTTGCAAGAAACATACCAATCACCACGTCATCTGCTTGTTGAGCATCCTCCGTAGAGACATGGTTAACGTTGCAACGAGCAAAATTCTGTTGTCCAAGGTTCCCTTGCGGGTGTCCTCCATTGGGTCTTGGGTTCTATCTTTGAGCATTGCTTATTTGACCAAGGACTCACTTAGGACATTGATGTGCAAAATGTCCTGCTTCTCCACATGTATAGCACTTCCTAACTGCACCAGAATTTGGACGGACTTGATTATGCGCATTGGCACCAAGAATGTTGGCACGAGGTGCATAAAGCATTGGAGGGTTAGGTGCTTGTATGATATGGCATTGCTGCACAAACTGAGTTGGGCGCGGTGCGTAACCAGGGTGCTATACAGGAGCTGAAGAGTTGTAATAAGGCACATTGGGTGGTGCAAAGCGAGGACGCACATTACTTCCTTATTGCTATCCTTGATATGTCGCCTTCCTCTTGTTATCTAGCTCCATCTCACAGACTTTGTTCTTCACAACAATTGCTTTGTCCACAAGCTTCTAGAAGTTGGCATAATCACAGTTGAGCAATTGCACTTGGATATCATTGTTCAAGCCCCTCATGAACAAGTTTTGTTTCAGGTTGTCTCGGCTCACATCCTCAGGCGCATACCTTGAAAGTTGAGTGAATTTATTGAGATATTCACTCACACTTGACCTTTCTTGCCTCAAGTTCTCAAATTCTTGTCTCTTCAAGATCATAAACCTTCCGGCACATAATTAGAATGGAAGCACTCCTTGAATTCGACCCAAGTAATCCTCTCTTGATTCTCATGAGCATTGCATAAAGTGTCCCACCTATCGGCAGCTTCTCCAACAAGTTGATGAGATGCAAATAGCACCTTCTCCCGGTCACTGCATCGGACAATTGCAAGTTTCTTCTTCACGGACATGAGCCAATCATTGGCATCCATAGGGTCAATAGCTTGAACAAATTTCGGTGGCCTAGTCCTCATGAACTCCCAATCGGTTATGAGGCGGTGGGGTTGGCGTGGAGGCATGTGAGGCTGATTGTTGTTGTTGCCAGCCTGCAGCTGTATCATAGTATGTATCATGGTCTACCTGAGTTGGTTTTGCATAGCCAATAGCTGCTCAAGGTAGATAGCTCCCTGGGCAGGTGCTTGTCCATTGCTGTTCTGAGGTGCTCCACTGTTCTCCTCCTCATCATTGACATCCCTCTAGTTGCGAGTCCTCACCATCTGAAGAAAGGCAAGACATAAGAATTTAGAAAACGTCCCCAGCTATATGCATCAAGGGATATGAAACTAAGCAACTAACTATACTAGCCTATATGGTCACGACAATGCTAAAGCATCCCAAAATCCTCTACTAAGCACACAAGTAGCAATACATAGCAGACAGCACACAAAGCAAAAATACATCGATTCGTGAGTGCTCCTATGTGCTCTAAAGTGTCCATTCTATCTAGGTTGCGTCCTACGGTCAACCTGGCTCTGATACCAATTTGTGGCACCCGGTTCCAAAAATGAACCAAGTGAACGCATATGTGTGCCCAGAGTGCACTCACAAAATGATATACAAAAAATTACCACAAAACAAGATCAATTAAGCACTTTTATTACACAATTCATAATATCCTTGAATACAATCTCTAGTGAATATTAATGACAAGTTTGAACTAATGCAGCGAAAATAAATTAAATAAGCGAACTAAGCAGCTAAGCAAGATAAGCATAAGGGTATAGTGCAGCTCCAATCGACACCACAAACAAAGCTAACGGTAGACACGGTCTAGAACTCCACATTATCATCGTTATACTGCCAATCCTGACATGCAACTGTTGGTGGGGTTATTGCAAGGGTGAGTACATGTCCTACTCAACAAGTGTAGAAACTATGACATGTAGCTGATTCAAATGACGAATATAATAATGGCTAAGTGCTGAAAAGTACATTAAGACATTTGAAAAGAAATATATTATATGTATGTGAAATAAACCCATCATAAGCCATTATTATTAACACAGTACCAGTCCATATTCCATTACCATCATCCATATACCAGATTTCCCATTACCATTAAACATATCCATTGCCATAATTAAATCCATAATACCAGCCGTAACCATTTTATGAACCTTAACCAAACCATGACCATAACCAAAACCCCTCTAATCATGGAAGTTGTCCAGGTGCTCATAACCGGGAGCACGGCTATCATGATAGTTTTTAGAGACTCTGTAGAGTTTGTATCACTTTACCCACGTGTTTGTGATTTCATCACATGTCGACGACTAAAGGAAAACCTCCATGATGCCAAAACACTACCATAGGTGTATGGCCAAGAGATCACAAAATAGCCTTTACAAAGGGACTACTAGCATGTACGGACCCACTAAGGTTTCACCGGTGGTGATGTCTCCAACTGAGCACATTTTCAACCAAGGGCCCCCTCTTGTGCCATTCGGATCCCAAGGAGTCCCGCCGACCATATCCAAACCCAATCTGACTCCCCTTCCCCATTGCGCCAAATGATCCATTCAATACTAGCAATACCATAATTAATCATCTACGCTGCACCCATACTTGGCCTCGTGGTAGAATTGTTGTCCTGGATTATTCTCGCGTGAACCGGTCCTTAGATCTAAGCAAGCGAAACCACCATAACATCCAACCCAATCCACATACCATGCTTGCTTAGATCACCCATTACCATATCGTGTTAACCAGTTCATATTAACGATAATCTCATTCATGCATAATTAGATGGTATAGTTGTTCTCCCATCCCAATTAATTAAGCAAAGCAAAAAGGTAAAAAACGCTTCACGACTCTATACCATGAATTCCAGGTGACAGGGTGGTCAAGCAAACCTAGTAAACTTCCTATCATAGAATTCCCATGAAATTGACACAAGCATGCAATTTTGTAAACAAAACATTTATTTAAGAAATAGGATCAATATGTTGAAGGACACTTGCCTTGCTCTTGGGCTTGGTTAGGATTAAAGACTTCAAATTCTTGGTGCTAGAGATCCTCCACAACAATCTCTAGCGCAAATCCATCTAAACCGCACAACGAACATACATGACAAGAATCACAACTAATAAGTGCATATATTACTCAATATGACATGACATGCATGATTGATGCAAATGCAAAGTAAAATTGTTAGTGAGACGTTAATGATATTTACCAACTAGTTCTAATAACTTTTAACAAGTTTGAACAGGTGTGGAATTGATTCGAACTAATTTAGATTTAATTCAACATGAAACAGATCGATAAATCGGACTCGTCCACTTGGGACTGGACTAGTCCGCCCGTCGCAGGAACTGCGGGCTAGGGTTTCCTAGATCGACGTGAATTTGGAGAATCAGGGTTGAATTCACGTGAGAAAAGGAAGTAGAAGGTGTACTAGGTGTTTAGAACTCCAATGAATCAAAAGTTTTGGAGGCAACACTTGGATCTTGATGATCTCGGGTTGATGAAGAACTTGAAGGTGAATTGGTGATGGAGAACGAAACTTGATGGAGATCTTGATCCTCATTAGTTTCCTCGTCTTCTTCTTCTTGCTCGGGATCTCCTTCTCCCTCATTGATGGCGGCTCTCCACGAACTAGGGTTTTGTTGGACTTCAATTGAGGCAAAAGGATGTAAAGTCAAGGGGTGGGGTTGTTTATATAAGGGCGGAGGCTAGGGTTTGATGGAATTTGAGTTTAAGATGGGTAGAGGCCGCTTTGGGGTCCCACATGGGCTCCAAAAAGAGTTAGACATGACGTCCTTAGGCCCATTTAAGGTAAAAGCCAAAAACAAGTCATGAAATAGAAGATCAACTCGGAGTCGCAATTTACCGGACAAGACTGAAATGGGCCAGACTAGTCCGAAGATTGGCATAGGCAAAAATGGACAAGTCCGAACTATATCGGACAAGTCCGAACTTTATCAGAGGAAAATCAAAGAACTGTTGCCAAAACTGAACAATTCCAATTTTAGTCAGAGGAAAAATGGACAAGTCCGCTCGAATACCGAAATAGTCCGGACAAGTCCAGAGACTTATCAAAATTTCCAAGGAACTGGGATACCGGACTAGTCCGCAATGGACCAGACAAGTCCAAAATTGTCCAGAGGCAAAGACAGACTGGTCCGCAGCAAAAACAGACTTGTTTGATGGAGGTCAGAGAGAAATCAGACTAGTCCGCACCAAAAACGGACTAGTCCGCACTTCCCAGAATTCTTAAGTGTGGTTTTATTCTAAATTCATTTTAAACTCATTCCATTTTTTGTGTATTAAAGTTAGACATGCATTAGAATGTACGCAACGCATGATGCATGAAAATATGGGTGTTACAGTAGATGATGTGGCATAATAGCTTATGTGGCATGCCAATGTGGATGTCCAACTCAGACTACGGATGATAGTGAAACGGTTGTGTGAAGTTGAGGGACTAAATAATTGGCCCATTTGAAAGTTCAAGGACCAAACTGAGTTTTGATTGAAAGTTTGAGGATGAAGTTGAGTATTGTGCCAATTCTAACGATCCAAGAGCTTGCGAGCTTGATGAGCTCAAGCTCAAAAAGCTCGAGTAAGCTCATTTATTGTTTTCATCTATGATATGTACATACATATGATTAACTAAACTATATAATTCTATTAAAAATGTTTTATGGGACATAATTTTTATATATGATAGCAACAAATAATGTGCAACATCGTCCATCTACCTACTCCATTTGTTGTGAATCCTAAATTTAGTAGATTCTACTGTACATACATGAATTCTGGCCTCGGCGAGATCGACTCGGTGTTTTGTTAAACTCAATCTTAGAAAGACAAGATCGCTCGAGTTCAACTCGTTGACAGCCCAAGATGCAATTAATTGGGGTTACCCACGGCGGCCGTCGCAGACCTGCAGAACGGTGACGGGGTTCTTGTCGGTGGAGTAGCTCGGGCGCCACTCGTTATCAAGCTTGACGATGAACTTGTGAAGGCGCCGACTTTGGACGAAGAGGACCTCATCAAGCCAGTCTTAAACATCCTTACCGACCGGAGGACGTCACGGTGGTGGTGATCACGTCGTCCTCGAACGTGATGTTGTACACCTGAGTCTCTGCCATTGGGTCCTCTCCTTGTCGTCCCTATGGTTGCTGTATGCGGCTGCGCGCCGCAACTTCACTGTTGTGAAAACCTTCATCTACACCTCTAGTTTGGATTTTGGAAATGGGCGTGGATATATAACTGAGGTAGTCACGATATGAGTCGAGGAGTTTCCGAAGAATTTGACGGGCCTGAGCCCCGAGTAAAGAAAGTAATGAAGATTTTTGAATCTGATATACTCCTATTTTTAATTATTATCGTTATGACCACAAGTTGCATTGTCTCAACCAAACACCACGTACAACAACAACTTTTCTCAGGGGCGCACCAACTATAACACCATCATTTTCATGCATCACGAATTGCGTAAGTTCATATATATGTTTAACATTAATCCACATAAAAAGGAACAAGTTTAAAATGAATTTAGAGTAAAACCGCACTCAAAAGTTCTGAGAAGTGCGGACTAGTCCCTTTTTGGTGCGGACTAGTCCGATTTCTCTCTGACCTCCATTGGATAGGTCCGTTTTTGTGCGGACTATTCCAGTTTTTGCCTCTGTACATTTTTAGACTTGTCCGTACCATAGCAGACTAGTCTGGTATTCCATTTCCTTGAAATTCCGCCAAATCCCTAGACTTGTCTGGACTTGTCCGACATCTAGCAGACTTGTCCGTTTTCCCTCTGACTAAAATTGGACTTGTCTAGTTTTGGCCAGACTTGTCTGATTTTCCTATAACAAAGTTCGGTCTTGTCCGTTTTTTCCTCTCTCAATCTTCAGACTAGTCCGGCCTAGTGCGCACTTGTCTGGTAAATCGGGATTCCCTGTTGATCTTCTGTTCCACGACTTGTTTTTGGGTTTTACCTTATGTGGGCCTAAGTACGTTGTGTCTAACTCTTTTTGGAGCCCATGTGGGACCCCACACCGGCCTCCACCCACCCCAAACTCAAATCCATTGAAACTCTAGCCCTCCACCCTTATATAAGCAACCCCACCCCTTTGACTTTACATCCTTTTGCCTCGGTTAACAAACCACCAAACCCTACTTCATGGGAGCCACCACGAATGAGGGAGAAGGAGATCCTGAGCAAGAAGAAGAAGAGGAGGAAACAAAAGAGGATCAAGTGATTAAGATCTCCATCAAGTTTTCGCTCTTCATCAACAATTCACCTTCAAGTTCTTCATCAACCCTAGATCGTCAAGATCCAAGGGTTGCCTCCAAAACCCTTGATTCATTGGAGTTCAAAACACTTGGTACACCTTCTATTTCCTCTTTCTCACATGAATTCAACCCCGTTTCTCCAAATTCACGTCGATCTAGAAAACCCTAATCCGCCGTTTCTACAAAGGGCGGACTAGTCCGGCCCTACAGCGAACTTGTCCAATTTTGCAATCTGTTTCCTGCTGAAATAATTCTAAATTGATTCGAATCAATTCCAAACCTGTTCAAACTTGTAAAAAACTATTAGAACTAGATAGTAAACATTATTAACAACTCATTAATTAGTTTTGCTTCGCATTTGCATTAAGCATGCATGTCATGACATATTTAGTAATATATGTGCACTTATTGATTGTTATTCTTGTCTTGTATGTTTGTTGCGCGGTTTAGATGGATTTGCGCTAGAGAGTGCTGCAGAGGACCTCCAGCACCAGGAATTTGAAGGCTTTGACCCGAACCAAGCCCAAGAGCAAGGCGAGTGTCTTTGAACATATATATCCTGTTTCTAAAATAAATGTTTTGTTTTCAAAACTGCATGCTTGTGTCAATTTAATGGGAATACTATGATAGGAAGTTTACTTGTTTTGTTTAACCATCCTTGTCACCTTGAATACATGGTAGAGAGTCAAGAAGGGCTTTTTACCTTTTTGCTTCACTTATCTAATTGGGATGGGAAAACAACTATACCATTTAATTATGCATTAATGAGATTATGGTTAATGTGAATAGGTTAATATGACATGGTAATGGGTGATATAAGCAAGCATGGTATGTGGATGGGTTGGAAGTTATGGTGGTTAGGCTTGATCTAGATCTAAAGACCGGTTCATGCGAGTATAGGCGAGGACAACAGTGCCACCACGAGGCAAAGTATGGGTGCGGCATAGCTGATTAATTAGGGTATTGATAGTATTGCATGTATCATTTGGCGCACCGGGGAAGGGGAGTTGAATTGGGTTTGGATATGGTTGGTGGGACTCCTTGTGATCCGAACGGCACAAGAGGGGGCCCTTGGTTGAAGATGTGTTCAGTTGGAGACATCGCCACCGGCGAAACCTCAATGGGTCCGTAAATGCTAGTAGTCCCTTTGTAAAGGTTATTTTGTGATATCTTGGCCATACACCTATGGTATTGTTTTGGCATAATGAAGGTTTTCTTTAGTCACCGACGGGTGATGAAATCACAGACACGTGGGTAAAGTGGCACAAACTCTGCAGAGTATTAAAGCTATAATGACAGCCGTGCTCCCGGTTAAGAGCACCTGGATGACCTACATGATTAGATGGGTTTTTGGGATTTGAGATGGTTATGGCTGGTTATGGATTGAATTATTGTATTGAACATGGTTAATGGTAATGGTGAAATCTAGTATAATGGTGATGGATATGGACTTATGGACTTATATTATGAAAATTACATGGTTTATGATGGGTTTACTTCATATACATATAATATATTGCTTTTCAAATGTTTTAATGTATTTTTCAGCACTAAGCCTTTATTATATTCGTTATTTCAATCAGCTACATGTCATACTTTCCACACATGCTAAGTACGACATGTACTCACCCTTGCAATTCTACCACCAACAGTTGCAGGTAAGGATTGGGAGTATAACGGTGTTATTGCAGAGTTCTAGGCCGTGTCTGCTGTCAGTTTGCCGGTGGTTGGATTGGAGCTGCGCCATATCCCTTTTGCTTAGCTCGTAGTTGCTTATTTAGTTCTTTCCGCTGCATTAGTTCAAACTTGTCACTAATGTTCATTAGAGTTTGTATTTCAGGATATTCTGAATTGTGTAATAAAAGTGGTTAATTAATCGTGTTCTGTCGTATTTCCTATATATCCTTTTGTGAATGCACTCGTGTATGTGTGTTGAACGTCCTGGGCACACATATGCGTTCACTTGGTTCATTTTTGAAACCAGGTGTCACAAAATGGTATCACAGCCACATGTTGATCGTAGGACGCAACCTAGATAGAATTTACACTTTAGAGCACATAGGAGCACTCAGGAATCGATTTGTTTTTGCTCAGTGTGCTGATTGCTATGTATTGCAGCTTGTGTGGTTAGTAGAGGATTTTGGGATGCTTTAGAATTGCCATGTACACATAGGCTAGAATAGTTAGTTTCTTAGTTTCATATCCCTAGATGCATATAGTTGAGTACGTTTCTAAATTCTTCTCCCTTGCTTTTCTTAAGATAGTGAGGACTCGCAACAAGAGTGATGGCATGTAAAATCCCACATTTTTCTTCAAATGAGGTTCAGTTGTAAATTGGTTGTTAACCCTAATGGAGACCAATTATAGCCATGCTTATAAGCTTGATCTCATTAAATCTTTTCTTCTACTCATGTTTAAATGTATTAACATGAGGAATGAACTTCACCAATAAACTTAGATTAATTCTTTTGACCTCTCTTCAAAGTTTGGAATTATTTGAAGAAAGATTGCTAGGCCAATTTAATATGCAGTACCAAATAGATATTCAAATTAATATAAATTGAATATATACTATTGTAGATTTGGACCTGTCAAAATTATTCAATTCAGAGGCCACAAATTTTTCTATGGTTTTCTAATATTCCAAATAGACTTCCTGCAAAGTTTCAAAAACTTTGAACTCCATTTGCTATTTTATTTGAGACGCTTAGCAAATTCAAACCCTGTTTTGAATTCAAATTTTGAATTCTGTTCAACTAGATTGAACATCAATATTTGAACACACACTCATGGTCAGCATAACTTGCTTGACTTATCCTCATAGTTTCACAATTTTTGGAACCCAATTGCTATTTAAATCAGTGACACCATTGAATTTCCTCCAAATTCAAATTTGAATTTGAAATTCAATTGAAACTTGCTCCAAATAAAAATCCAATTGCAGAATCAAATTCTAGATATTTATTTGAGCCTCCCCACAAAAGTCTAGAATTGTTGGACAAAATTTGGTAGGAGAATTGAAGTTACAGAGAAGGGAAGTAGATAAGAGGAGGTGGGGCCCACTGTCAGCCAAAGCACTCGAGTGAAACCCACGGAGGGTGCCCTGTCTCCAGCTCGCCCCGCCGTTCAACGCCGGCAGCGCGTGACACCGTGACGCACATGCATCCACCGAGCTGCTTGCCTGCTTGATGCCATGGCGCGCTCCCCTCTCCCCTCAATCCCTATAAATACCCCTTGGCCGTCGCCGTTGGACACCATCCCGGTTCACGCCATTTTCGCTGCCCCTGTTCGACCGAGCTCGCGCCGATGATTGCAGCCGTTTCTTCCCGAGCTGTAGGTAGATAAAAGGTGTGTCACAAACTCCTCTACGTATTCCATTTGGTCATTGATCGTGACATAGCTTCTGCTGGGCATATTTTGAAGTTTCCCAGTCGCCGTCGAGGAAGCCGCCGAGAACCTTCACTGTCTTGCCATCGAACACCCGTTCCAGACCATCTCCAGCCTTGATCCTTTAAGAAAAAAGGTTTGCAATCCTCTCTTGTTCGTGCTCCCAGAATCTAAGCTTATGACATGAAGTGTAACTTGAGTTCTTGTTCGAGAACCGAATGGTTTCTCAATAGAACAGCAAAGCTTCACGCTTAAATTCATTTCATTCTTGCAATCATCCTTAAATCTGGTTAGCAGATAGTTTCTATGTGTCCTAAGGAACCTCCATGCCAAAAAACCCTGAAAGTTATCAACCGAGCATCTTAGATTTCAAGTTTTCGAGGCCGCCGGTTGAAAAACCGCACTTCGCCGTCAAACTCAACCTTATCGGCAATTTCACCACAATCTGACCCCCAAATCATACTCCTGGTGCTCCAAGGAACCTTCCTGAGTTTTTCCCGAGCCTATTGATCCATTCACGAGCATTTCTGACGAAGGCCGAAACCCTAGCTCCACTGTCACCGTCGCGCCGCCATCTCCGACCATCGCCGGCGTGATTGGACACCACCATCAGCTTGCACGGTCGATTTTAGGGTTGAGCGGTCACGGCGAGGCCGAATGGAGGTCGACACACCTAAGTCCATCAAAGCACCACCGCGGTTCCGGCGAGGAGCGCCGTCGCGTCGCGAGGTAGACCAAGGCCTATGGGCCCGACTTGTCAGCGCCTATTCGAATGCCCGGGATCAGCTGTGGCACTAGATCCAGTATGGCTGCACGGTTGAACCCTGTGGCCCCCGGTGTGGCCTAGATGCGATTGGCCCATTCAAATCAAGTGGGTCCGGCCCCGTTTATATGAAATTTCCAATAGAAAAATAAATCCAGATTCAATACAAACTTAGAAAATTCATAACTTCTAGTAGAATTATCCAAAAATTCCCAAATAAATTTTGTTAGAACCAGCATGAAGAATACTGTCCAGTGGAGCACTTGGATTTCTATGAAAAGCCATAGAAATTTCTCCATAATTCAGATAAGCAAAATGCTTACAGAATTCATTCCCACAATTCTGTTAACTGGCAAATTTCCAATTTTGTTCAGAACACTATTGTTAATACCCTTGATCTCCAGTAAAAGTTTCATGCTCTTTGGGCATAAAATACTGGATTGATCAATGTTTCAAACCTCTATGTAGTTATAAATTGAGAAAAATGGAAAATTAATTTCCAGAAATTTACCAAAACTAGAAAAATCAATTTCTCCCTGTAGGAAGCTCAGAAAATTGTGTAACAAATTTTACTAGAACCAGTGAGAACCCCTCCACATGATACAACCCTTGGTAGCCATAATACATCTCCAGAAATTTCAACCAAAATTTGGAGAAAATTATTGCTTACCATAATTGTTAAGAATAACAAACATCCTTTATCATCTCCTGTTCTTTGCAAGAGTCTTCTCTATAATCCCTAGTATCCACCATAAAAATCCCAAATTCAATTAAGATAATGATCATTTTTATCTTAATATACTCACCCCACCTTAAGCATATTAATTATTCACAAAATCATTTATACCTAGTATATGTATATCGTGTAGTAGCTGAAGTCGAGGAGCAGTCGGAAGCCTTGGAGGTCCAGCTGCCAAAAACTAACATAGACTCAAACCCGCATTCTGGCAAGCCCCGGTTTGCATTTAAGTTCCTTACAGTGTTTTATAGTTTTATTTCACCTTACGTCTTCAGATGATTGTGCATTACGTTTAAGGTGTTTGACATCCACTTGCATGGCCCACAAATCCTATGGAGTCTTGGGTAGGTCTACGGCCCGTTGAGTAGACACTGCTATGCTTATGCTCATAGGAATTCGGTAGAAGTCGAGTAGTTGGAATCTACTCGCGAGATAGGAATTTTATCACACGGGAGATTCTGAAATAAGAAAATGGTTTATGAATATGAAATTGAGACCGAGCAGTGGATAGGATGCAGCAAGACGTGGTCTCACGTGCGTAGCCCTGGTTTTGTCGATTGGGGACCGTTTCGTGCGCGGTCCTGCTGGACAAGCTTGAATTGTACCGGTGACATACTGGAGGAATGGGCTCCAGTAAACTGACGTAGCTTGATACTAGTTTGTCAAGGCATTCCGTTCCATTTTACAGGTGTGGGTTGAGGGCAGCAAGGTGTAAATCAGCTAGTGGGCACGTCAGAGTACGCCCCACGCAGTGACCTCCTGCTCGTGACGGATCGACCGGTTCGAGATTCGAGTGTTTACTGAAAGGTGGTCATATACGACTAGTACTGAATTGTTATGTAGGTACTGCTGAAAGTACCCGCTGGCATTTCCGAAAGTACATATGTGTCGTGTTGTTCCGGGTATGTCCTGATTGCAATCATTGTCCCGCGCGGTAATAGAGTACCACTTGTTCACTGCACTGTGACATAGTAAATACTAAAGAAGTCAGGAGAATATGATATATTGGTTTATAAATTGCTTGGACAACCTTGTTTGGCTTAGAGATACTACAATTAGAAGTTTATAGTTTCCCCATAATTTACCTGTAATAGCATTATGTGCTTTGTGCACATCATATCATCGGCAAAGAGTTTCTTGTTTGATTGTGGAGTCTATGATGTGCCGTGCCTGAGGAATGTCATGTGCTAATTAAAACATGACTATAAGGACCCACATGTAGGCGAGTCCTTTATGCTATTTCTTACCTATGCTTAGTATTCATCCTTGCATATGTCTAGTGAGACGGGTTAGTCTTGCTGAGCCTTATGCTCACGTTTGCAGTTAACGAGTTTTTGCAGATTATACGACTGATGATGGGTTTAATGACGAGGATGCACCACCTCAAGGGTTTACGGCTGAGTGGGAACGCTGCACACCGCCGTGAATTGTGTGTTGCTAGTGCAAAGTATCCAGGGCATGGATGACTTTGCTTTTGCATAGCTAGTGTTGAGAGCGTAGCTATGATGTATAGTACTCTTTCCTTCCATTAGTACTTTTAAACTTCCGCTGTGCTTGTCAATAAAGACTTGGTATTGTAAATTTGTTCTCGTTCTATTCTTGTATACTGTTGGGTGTTGCATCGCACGACACCACCCAATGAGATCCTTGGAGGTCGGGATTCTGGTCCCCACAGACATGGTATCAGAGCATCATTGGGAACAGTGCACTTGAAAATAACATATTTTCAAAAATTAGGATTTGAGTGAGGAATTAGCTATATGCCCTTATAAGGAGTAATATTAGTATAAGATATTAAGGTGGTAAACTAATTTACATGTTATTAATTCTGTAACGATGCTCCAACGTGAGGTAAGAGGTAAGGTACGCCACCGTAAGTGGATCAATTGCGGTAAGCTCACCATGCGAGAGGTAGCATGGAAGTTTTCCGTGGCTTAGCACAGAAATGTTAATAGGAGACTCTGAAGCTTTCTATTTTTCTAAGAACCTATGACACGTGGTACCCCAGCGTGCTTCAAAGTTAGTGGGAGCCCCCGTCAGGTGGTGTATAACCCGATAGTATGCCTCTCTAGAATCATTCATATTATATGGGAGCATGCGAAACACGTATGCCCGAGCGTGTATAAGCCGGTTTGTACGGGAGTCTTTGTTGTACAGACGTATTTACAGTCATGTACCTCGAGACATGACCTCGCTCGAGGGCGACTCACACCAGAGTCGTATGCATTTATTTTCATATGTATTGTTGTGACTGCCTGTCGTGTTGCCCCGTGCCGCCCTTGAGGTGTGAAGGTGTGAAAGGGGATTGTTTGACTTTTGCAGCATTGAATATGGTAGCAACCCATGTAGCACACGTTTGCGAGTGAACGATACTAGGACCACCTATAAACGTATCTGGATATAACTGGTTAGAATTTTCTTTGGTGAGGCACATAGTACCGTCGGTATCAACTTTGATACTTGACCACCCCCAACAACGACAAAAATTGGATGCATTATATTTTAGAAAGTCTGACTATCAGGTGCTGGTAGGTTTGGACTCTGCAAAGATAAAAATTCGATTCAACATGGGGTTAGCACCAAGATTCTTGATTTCTGGCCAAAGTTTGCTAAACTTCGCCAGGTTGTAATCTTGGTTAGTTTAAAATAAACATAGGGTTAGGATATATGGATGAAAAGTTCTCGAAGCCCTCTACAACTTTTCCGTTGAACATCAAGGAAGAAAATCTTTATAATCTATTGAAATTGGAGTATGCTTAAACTACTCCAGATAACCCTACCGTTGTACCCATCTCGGTAATTTTGCTATAACTCACTGTAGAAAAATCATCTACCTTATTGTGATATATATATGAAAAGGGGAGAAGCAGATATACAGTTTTGTTATTTTGGAGTTCCTCTTGATTCAAATTGGAGGCAATTCAAATTTCGAGCTCAAAACAGTAAACTACAGGGCTGCTATTGAACAACCGTCAGTTCATCTGTCAAGTTTAGGTAGCTTTAGCTTTTGATCCAGAATAGTGACATGGTCTTATATATACCTTTCTGGAAAGCTTAGCAAGTCTTGTATCAACTTTGTGTTGTACTCGTGGCCTAAATCTTGGTATAGCCGTGTTAAATTACTATGGTTGCAAACTTGGTTCTGGCAGATCAGAACTTGAACAGTTGGCACATAGTTTAAAATTAACACACTATACCTAAGTAACAAATGTTTATGGCCGAAATATTTTACCAGTGGATTGTTAACTTGATGTTACACAATGTTTATTTTGTCATTACCTCAATATATTGTCATGATATACCTGTATAAATTGTGGAAATCACCACATATACAGGAGAGTTTCTGTCAAAATTTCCAGAAAATATGGGTCCAATTAAAACCTGTATAGATTTTATTTCCAAGCTCACCTGGAGCGGTATGAGTACAATCTGGGAAGTTTGGAAAGTGTACTACAACTTTTGTATTCAAACCAACATCTGTTTCTGACGTTCCCTGTGTGAAAAATTTTAATTTATACAGGAAGGTCAGCTGGAACAGACTGTGATTACAAATCCAGTTTTAAATTTTCTTAAACTGTTGAGAGTTGGAAACCTTCTCATTGTTCCAGTATTCTTTTCTATAGATGAAGGATGTGATGATGATATTACCGGACGGATGGATATTTTCCACTTGCGCTAGTCATCCGGGTTTCCCAAATATGTTGCGGGAAGTACTCCAGCAGTTTGGTTTCATCGAGATGCCAGGCTATTGGGGTAGAGAAACGATTGACAGGGGTCTTTGGTCCTGCACCATTTTGGTAGACATCCCAGCTAGTCCACGTCGTTATGGATGGGCTCCTTTCTCAGTTACCATCGAGGGGGCTCATTTAGAGGACACTTGGGCGATCGCTGCAGGAGAAGCGCTTATGAAGCTTTTTGAGCTTCATCAAGATGCCATGGCTGGGACTCAATTTGCCCTTATTCCAGTCCGTGGTATGGCTGGATTTGAGTGGCAATGTCGTATCGTTGCTGCCTATACACCGTATTGCGACACAACCTCGACGACACTTGGGACATATGCGGCTGCTTCCAATATGGTGGTTTCTATGCAAGACACCATTATTTGGGAGCAAGTCGAAGCCTTGCGGGAAGCGACGGAGCTGGGTGATACCCTTGATTATATAAACGATAATCTACGTTCACTCCTAGCCCCAGTGAATCACCGGCTAAATAAGTGCGAGGGTCAGCTGCATTATATTCGCATTATGCTACGGAAAGCTCGTGCCAAACAACGGCAAGCTCGTACTGAACTGCAGCAAGCTCGTGGTGAGTTGCAAGCAAGTCAGTTAGAGGTGCAACAACAGCAGGAGCAGCTGTTAGTAGTCACTGAAGAGCGGGACACCGCCATTGAGACAGCTCAGAATTGGGAGTATGAGGCAGAGCAACATCAGGATAATGTGATTGAGGCCGAATCACAATTGCAACCAGTGGTGTATCCACCGGCCCATAATATACCACTAATTATGGGTGAACAATTGCCTTCAAAGGACGAAGAAGAAGAAGATCCCAAGGAACTCGAGTACGTCGAGTGGGATGTGGCAGCACTTCTGCTGTCACGGGGCAACATATATAGTTTAATCATTGCTCGTGTTTTTCTTTTGTGGCCATGTTTAAGAACTGTCTGTGAAGATCATGTATTTACCCAGACGGTTGTTCTTTAAAATCCGTCTGTGTTGTTCTGTCATCACAGGCAGTTATTATATCATTCGTCATCACAGTAGCATATTTTTAAGGACCGCCCGTGTTTGAAAATTTGAGGCACTTGTAAAAATGCTTTTTGTAGTAGTGTTTGTGTCATATTAAGAATAGTAGTGGGTATGTCTAAGCTGATAAGATGTGTATGACATCTCATGGGAACCATGTATGGTAGAGATGTATTTCCATAGTGGGAGTCCATCATTTTGGAGTTTACTACTGTAAACTTGGTCATGAGATAATATATCTCGTATAAAGTTTGTACTTATCAATATATATGAACGTTATGCAATTATTCTCTTGTCAATAGTCGTGCTACTGCAAAATGATATGGATAAGGGAAAAGAAAACATGTGCTGATTTTAAATCATTTGGATGCAGAATGGTGCCTACACGCTCGACGCCAGAAATGAGAGGATCCAGTCGTGGTCGTGAGGACGAATCTCCGACCCAGGAGACAGCTGCAACGCCGCAGCAAGAAGTTCCTCCACCACCACCTCCGGAACATCCAAGGAGTCTAGCTGAGGTATTCGCCGCAGTGCTTGGCTTGCGCGATGAGAAAACCGATTTACTACGGACTCTGGTCCAGCATTCATCCCGTCAAGGAGGGCGACCAGATGCGGGTCCACGACAACCTTCTCCGAGTTCGTACACGGATTTCATGTCAACGCACCCGCCGGTCTTCATGGAGGCCGATGAACCATTGGAGGCGGACAACTGGCTCCGCTCCATTGAAGGGAAGTTCGGTTCGCTACGAGTGACCGAACATCAGAAGACCCTGTTCGAAGCCCAACAACTACAAGGGTCCCATGGTGCGTGGTGGGCAAATTACCTTGACGCACGACCAGTTGGCTATGCCGCGAGCTGGGAGGAATTCCGGGAGGTGTTTCGCGCCTATCACATACCTTCTGGTGTGATGAGAAGGAAGCTTCAAGAGTTATTGGAGCTGAAACAAAGAGTAAGGAGTGCTTACGAGTACTCAAAGATATTCAACCACTTGGCCCAATATGCTCAGGACCATGTGAATACTGAAGATCGGAAGCGGGAATGTTTCTATCGGGGTTTGAACCCCAAGATGAAGGACAAGCTTGCCTTGTTCAATAGCGGCAGCTTCAACAACATGGTCAATGCCGCCATCATACAGGAGGACGCTACTAGGGAGCTGTTCTCTGACAAGAAGAAAAGGAGTGCTTCGTAGGGCTGTGGAGGAGGTACTCCTCAGAAATACCGCATGGTGTATCGATCACCATCCGGCTAGAGGTGGCAGCCGCCATCACAACCACCGATGTTTCATGGTCGCCCATTCAATAACGCTGGCTTCCACCCACAATAGCAATAGGGGATGATTATGCATGCACCTGTACCTCCATCGCATGCACCGGGATTCCGTCCTCCACTCCGTACAGGTCAGACCCCGTACACGTGCTATACGTGTTGACGTACGGGACACTTCGCCAAGGACTACCCGCAGAGCGGAGGACAGTCATCGTACCAGGGGTGAACCAGCCTTGCAACCAGCCCAAGAAGCAAGCCACCAGAACTGGCAACGTTCACCACCTCACCATCAGGGACGTTCCGGAAGGCACACCCGTACTCTCGGGTACGTTCTCTCTCAATGGTCATCCCATAGTCATCCTTTTTGACTCCGGTGCTTCCCATAATTTTATTAGCAAGTCTTATGTCAATCAATACCAATTGCCTATCATTTCCACAAAAACCCCATATATGATTTGTTCTTCGGGAGGCAAAGTAGTAGCAGATAAGATGGTCCATAGGGTACCTCTTAATCTGGGTAGGAACATATACCCTATCTCTCTCATTATATTGGAGCATCAAAAATTAGCTGCCATCTTAGGAATGGCATGGTTGCAATACAATGGTGCTATTGTTGACATCATTCCTCGGAGAATATATCTAAATTCTCCGGTCCACCCTCCCCAAATTCTCACTCCTGAGAGTAATATCCACATGCCTCCAACTGCCGATAACACCGAAGCCTGTAAACTCAAAGATATTCCAGTAGTATGTGAGTATCCAGACGTTTTTCCCGAAGATTTTCTTAGTATGCCACCAGAAAGAGATGTCGAGTTTAAGATTGAACTTGTACCGGGAACAGTGCCAATATCGAGAAGGCCGTATAAGATGGCACCTAAAGAACTTGCAGAACTGAAAGAGCAGCTGAATGAACTGTTGGACAAGGGTTTCATTCGTCCATGTTAGTCACCTTGGGGCTGTTCTGAATTGTTCGTGGAGAAGAAGGATAAAACATTGAGACTATGTGTGGACTATCGTCCACTTAATGCTGTCACAATCAAGAACAAGTATCCACTACCCCGTATCGATATTCTGTTCGATTAGTTTGTAGATGATCGGGTATTTTTGAAGATGGATCTTCGCTCTGGTTATCATCAGATCAGGATTCGACCAGAGGATATACCTAAGACAACATTCTCAACGAGGTATGGATTATATGAGTACCTTGTCATGTCTTTCACATTAACCAACGCACCGGCCCATTTCATGTATCTCATGAATTCGGTGTTCATGCTGGATTTGGATAAGTTTGTCGTGGTATTCATCGACGACATCCTTGTATACTCAAAGTCCGAAGAAGAACGTGCACAACATTTGCACATCGTGCTTCATCGATTGCGGGACCACAAGTTCTACGCTAAGTTCAGCAAATGTGAGTTCTGGATCAACCAAGTGTCATTTCTAGGGCACATCATATCTGCTGAAGGGATTGCAGTTGATCCAAGCAAGATTAAGCAAGTACTCAAATTGGAGTCTCCCAAGTCTGTGCATGAAGTTTGAAGTTTCCTGGGTTTAGCTGGATATTACCGGAGGTTCATCCCAATCTTTTCCAAGATAGCTAAACTAATGACAGAACTTCTGAAGAAAGAAAAGAGATATACCTGGACAAAAGAATGTGAGGAGGGTTTTCAAGCATTGGTAAAACACCTCACAATAGCACCAGTATTAGCCCAACCAGACACAACAAGATCCTTTGATGTTTATTGTGATGCATCTGGAATTGGTCTGGGTTGCGTATTAATGCAAGACAGAAGGGTGATCACTTACGGATCCCGGCAGCTTTGAAACCATGAGAAGCATTATCCGACTCATGATCTTGAACTCCCTGTCAAGGTACTAGCTTTAAAGATGTGGAGACACTATCTATGGGGCAACCTAGTACATATCTACACCGATCACAAAAGGTTGAAGTACATCTTCACCCAAAAGGAATTGAATATGCGACAACAAAGATGGTTGGAGTTAATCAAAGACTATGGGATTGAGATCCACTACCATCCAGGAAAGACAAATGTAGTCGTAGATGCACTAGGTCGCAAGTCCCACATCAATAACCTTTCTATCACCTTGATAGAGGAAGAAGAACTGAGTCTCTACTTGGTTCCATATGGGGCGCTCTACAACCTAGCCCTCATTCCTACCATAAGGGAGGAAATTATGGAGACTCGGAAGGAGCACAAGGGCATATCCCATATTCGTCAACGAATGAAAAATGGGGAAATGAAGTGTTTCCGAGGTGACGATGACGGTACCATCTGGTTCAGAGACCGCATTGTGGTACCCCGCAATGTGGAACTTCGGAAGAAAATTTTGGTTGAGGCTCATTTGTCCAAATATTCTATTCATCCGGGGAGTAACAAATTGTACCAAGACTTTGTAATACCTATGTGTGCTGAATATATTGGCTTGTAGTGAATACACTTGCTTTGACGATAAAAGTTTTGAATATCAACAAAACACCTTTTTATTAAGGTCCAGCTAGTTTTGTAAGTTCCGGTGGGAGCTTAGTTATACTAGTTTTGGTAAGTTCTGGCGCTAGGTTCTACTAGCTTTTGTTAGCTCCGGCTCAAGGTCCGGGTTGCTCTAGCAAGGTCCGGAACCTAACCGTAGTGCTTCTGTTTTTCATTTGCAATGTTTCGTACTTGCTTTACATCTCTGGAAAGATTGCTTAGTATTCATTTGCTAAGTCTTTGATGCGTTTTTGGTTGACATGGATGATATTGTGTTACTGTGGTTTTGCAACATGCTTATGTGAGGTTCTCACGTAAGGTGTTGTGTTCGGAACTAACTTGAGTCAAGTCGAGGACTTGGGCTCGTATGGATTGGTTGTTTATTCATGTGCAGGTGTTGCTTGAGTTCAAGACATGGCTGGTGATGGGATCCATTGGACTAGTCTCAGGGAGGAGATGAGGTTCCAACAACCAAATTCAGGAGGAATTGTGGTTGAGATGATCAGGAGGTTGCGCACACTACAAGGATTCCGACCTGTTGCAACGATTGTACTGCAACGAATACTAAATCGTTGCAGTAAGTTTGGCTTTTTGCCACGATTCACTAGTTCGTGGCACTAGGATCTATTGCCACGGAGCACAATCGTTGCATTAGGATCTGTTGCCATGATTCACTAGTTCGTGGCGTCAGGATGCTAATGCAACGGATCACATTTGTTGCATTAGGATATGTGCCACAAAATACTGGTTCGTGGCGTTACAACTTTATTGCCACAGAAAAAAGTCGTTGCATTAGGATCTGTTGCCACGAATTACTGGTTCGTGGCGTTACAGCTTTATTGCCACGGAACACAGTTGTTGCATTAGGATCTGTTGCCACAAAATACAGGTTCGTGGCGTTATAGCTTTATTGCCACATAACACAGTCGTTGCATTAGGATTTGTTGCCACGAATTACTAGTTAGCGGCGTTACAGCTTTATTGCCATGGAACACAGTCGTTGCATTAGGATCTGTTGCCACGAATCAGCAAACAGTTGCATTTGGACCGTAATGCAACGAAACAGAATCGTTGCCTTAGGATGTGTTGCCATGATACTCTGGTTCGTGGTGTTATAGCTTTATTGCCACGGAACACAATCGTTGCATTAGGATCTGTTGCCACAAATTACTGGTTCATGGCGTTACACCTTTATTTCCACGGAACACAGTCGTTGCATTAGGATCTGTTGCCACGAAATACTGGTTCGTGGCGTTACAGCTTTATTGCCACGGAACACAATCGTTGCATTAGGATCTGTTGCCACGAGTCAGCAAACAGTTGCATTTGGACCGTAATGCAACGAAACAGAATCGTTTCATTAGGATGTGTTGCCACAAAATACTGGTTCGTGGCGTTAAAGCTTTATTGCCACGGAATACAATCGTTGCATTAGGATATGTTGCCACAAATTACTGGTTCGTGGCGTTACAGCTTTGTTGTCATGGAACACAGTCGTTGCATTAGGATCTGTTGCCACGAAATACTGGTTCGTGGCGTTACAGCTTTATGGCCATGGAACATAGTCGTTGCATTAGGATCTGTTGCTACGAATCAGCAAACAGTTGCATTTGGACCGTAATGCAACGAAACAGAATCGTTGCATTAGAATGTGTTGCCACGAAATACTGGTTCGTGGCGTTACAGCTTTATTGCCACGGAATATAGTCGTTGCATTAGGATCTGTTGCCACAAATTACTGGTTAGTGGCGTTACAGCTTTATTGCCAAAGAACACAGTTGTTGCATTAGGATATGTTGCCACGAATTACTGGTTTGTGGCGTTACAGCTTTATTGCCACAGAACACAGTTGTTGCATTAGGATCTGATGCCACGAATCAGCAAATAGTTGCATTTGGACCGTAATGCAACAAAACAGAATTGTTGCATTAGGATGTGTTGCCACGAAATACTGGTTCGTGGCGTTACAGCTTTATAGCCACGGAACACAGTCGTTGCATTAGGATCTGTTGCCACAAATCAGCAAACAATTTTCGCGTTCTCCTCGGCGCAGTGTTGATCAATGATGTTCATTACTTTTTGCCTCCTGATGACTCAGTGCTGGACTAACGACGTTGATGATCCGTAACATACTCAACGATGTAAAACATCAGGTATGAACGCATCAACAAATATGAGGGGGAGAATACCAACGCGCAGATTTAAAAGTACCGCAGGTGATTTCAACGCATGTGCTGCACGCGTCTAAGGCGCCTCGGTGACTAGCGCGCACGTAAGCTCGGTGCGCCCGGTCGCATCAGCCGCCTGTACAAATGGCTACGGCTTGAACGAAGGACGAAACCTTATGCGGCAAACAGCAACGTATAATACTTCCTCCGCCCCAACTCAACTGTATTTCTATTTTGGTCAAACTAATTACCTTTGACAAATGATTTATATGGAATTTATTAACTTCAATAACATGTAGTACTAGATTGTATATTATGGAAATATTTTTCATGGTGAATCTAAAAGTACAATTCTTGTATTGTTAAAACAGATCAAAATTGCGTAAATCTGAAAGATAGATTTGACGAAACCTAAGACTTCCCTTTGAAAAAGTTTTATATTGTATATCCCATATATATGCTACTACTACGAAATTAGGGGTGGGCAAATAAACCGAGACCGAAAAACAGAAACCGATAAAACCGAGACCGAAACTGAAAAGACCGAAATATCGGGTATCGGGTACTTTTCGGGTAGCAAATATAAATAACTGAAAAATAAATGCCGGGTTCGGACGGATGAATTCATTGTGGAGCTACATGTCACGTACTTAATTATACTAAAAATCATCATCTTGGTTGTCGTCCCCCCACAATGGAACTACATGACCATCATTGGTATATGTATTGTCATCGTCGTCGTCTTCATTTTCTGATGCAACTCCATCTACCTCAAACCGATCACCTGATGTTGTCATTATAAGAGTGGAAGCATCACCGCTGGCTCCCTCAATGTCATTCCTAGCCCATGCGGTCGTATCCTCATTATTGATATCATCAGTAAGCAGATCATCATGAAATGTCTCAGCCTCCATCATCTCAGTCACCTTATTTTCACTGTCTCCATGGGCATGGCAAAAATGTTCAGTGGCTTCGTTTTAACAACTGTAGCCCATTTAGGATGCTTCACACTTAAAACAAAAAAACTTGTTCTTCTTGGGTGGCTAGAATGTAAGGCTCATACTGGAATTGAAAAAGAGTAGTGTCAACATCTATCATTCCGTATTGATCCTTTTTGTAGCCTCTGCTTTGGTTCTGACTGATTCCAAAAGGCCGATCAAACCATTCACACTGTTTTGGGTCCGTAACTCTTTCCACATCTGCAGTTCGAATGAAGAAGCCATTGATGAATAACCGACTAAAAAAACGTGCCCGACGATCAGGTCCTCTAGATAATGCATACAGATAATCGGTTGCTTTGCCTTCTTTGTGTAATGTCGTAATTTGTACACATTAGTATAATAGGGGTTATCGACGACAAACCAATTTAAGAACACATATTTGTTCAATATTTCATCAAAGTGCAAACTTGCATTTACTTACTGTTTCTGAAACCAATCAAGAAACTCATCTCTATGGCGTTTATCAACATCACGAGAATGAATCTTTTTCAGCTCTTCAATATGCTCACTGAAAAGGGTACAAAATTAAATTAGCCATCTACAATAAGCCATATATATAGTATACAACATCTGAGTTATACGTTATTACTTGATCCATGGAGCGGCCTCTTCAACGTTAGTAATAAGATAATGCCTGATGTTATGTAGTTCCACCATAGTAAGTTGGTCCCATTTATACCCTTTTTTAGAATTATCAACTTCTGTAAATATGTTAGAATTATCAACAGAAGGTTCATTTGTATCTGCAGCTTCATGACGTTCTGGCCTATTACGCTTGGTGCTGATGTTATCCAAAAACTGACTACAAAAAGTCATACACTCTTCGGCAATATATCCCTCAGCTATAGAACCCTCCGAGTGAGCTTTGTTATGTACATACCCCTTCAATGTACCAAGGTACCTCTCAATTGGATACATCCATCTGTAAGAAACAGGTGCACCCAACCGTGCTTCTTCGGCAAGATGTGTTGGAAAATGTAGCATGATATCAAAGAAAGCGGGAGGAAACAACATCTCAAGTTTACAAATTATTTCAAGAATTTGTTTGCTCATCTTGTCCAAATCTGGTTCAGCCAATTCTTTAGAAAAAATTCCATAAAAGAATGTGCTAAACTCAATTAAAGGTGCAACAACCTTTTCAGGCAATATGTTCATATTGCAATAGGAAGGAGCTTCTGAAATATAATATGGCAGTCATGAGTTTTTAGACCCGATACCTTACATGCTTTTATGTCCAAACATCTCTTGATGTTTGAGGCATAACCATCGGGCACCTTCACATTCCCCAAAAACTTGCACAAGGTGGTCTTCTCATCTTTGCCCAAAGTATATAATTCTGGTGGGAATGTGTACTTGCTCTTTATGAACTTCGGATGGTGATCTGGCCGTATACCCATATCCTTCATATCAAGACGAGCTTGTAGACTATCTTTTGTTTTACCATCCATAGCAAGCAATGTCCCCAATATGCTATCACAAATGTTTTTCTCAATGTGCATGACATCCAAGTTATGCCTTATTAGCAATGTCTTCCAATAAGGGAGGTCGAAAAATATACTTTTCTTCTTCCAATTATGCCATCTATTTTCCTCGGTGTGCTTTCTCTTATTATTCATCAGTCCAAAACTCACTTGATCAAAACACTCATATTGTTAGAGTACTTCGTCACCAGAGAGTGATGTTGGAGCCTCTCTATTCTCTGCCTTGTTGTTGAAAGAACCTTTGTTTCGACGCCATCTGTGATCCTGAGGTAGGAAACGACGATGACCCATGTAACAATGCTTTCGTCCATATTTCAACCAGAAGGCGTCAGTGTTTATATGGCAGTATGGACATGCTAGCTTCCCTTTTGTGCTCCATCCACATAGCGTTGCATATGCTGGAAAATCATTTATTGTCCACAATAAAGAAGCTCGCATGACAAATGTCTCTTTCTTTAAACTGTCATATGTTTCAATACCATCAGACCATAATTTCAGTGGCTCATCAATCAAAGGCTGCAGATACACATCAATGTTGTTTCCACGTGACTTTGGCCCAGGAATTATCATTGACATCACCCAATAAGACTACATCATACACAACCAAGATGGTAGATTATAAGGGATTAGAATCACAGGCCATGTACTGTAAGAAACATTCATTACTCCAAAAGGATTGAAACCATCAGATGCTAGCCCAAGTCTTATGTTGCGAGGATCAGATGAGAAATTTGGGTGAATTCTATCAAAATGCTTCCATGCTCTCGAATCGGCGGGATGGCGTAATATTCCATCATCAGTACGACCTTCTTTGTGCCAGTGCATGTTTGATGTCATTGATTCTCCCATATAAAACCTTTGTAGACGGGGAATAAGAGGGAAGTAACATAGAACCTTGCGTGCTACAAGCTTCTTGGATTTTCCACAAGGTAAAGCCTCTCTTGCATCCCCAGCAGTACTATTTTTCTATCTTAATTCACCACATTTTGGGCAACTATTCAGCACAGAATAGTCCTTCCAGAATAACACACAGTCATTGACACATGCATCGATCTTTTGGTAGTCCAGCCCGAGGTCACGAACATCCTTCTGAAGTTTATTAGGTGTATTAGGAACGCAGTGGCCCTTTGGAAGCGCAAATGAGAATAGTTCAAGAAACATCTTACAAGCTACTTTGCTCATACCAGTTAAACACTTTATCTGGTAGAACCTGACAATGTAGGATAATTGGGTCAGTTGCGAACAACCTGGATACAACTCCTTTTTGGCATCAGTTAATAAGTCATAGAATTTCTTTGCATCCCCAGTTGCTCCTGCTGGTTTATAGCATTTTTCTTGATCATCAACATCTACTGAAGTACCACCGTGATCAGTGCCTCTAAGTAGACTGGACAACATATTTTGCATAGCACCATCATCAGAAATTATCTCCTCATTATTTGCTGATTCCTCGGCAATATTTTCCTGAACTCGTATTTCTCCATGGTGTATCAAACAAGTATAATCCAATAACATCCCATTTCTGAGCAGGTGTAAATGAACTCCCTTGCGTGTCTTGTTGCAAATATTACGACATCTCATGCAAGGACAAGGCATAGTTCCTCCTTCACGAGTGCCCTGAAATGCAAAATTTAAAAATGACTTCATTCCATCCTGCCACTCCCTCGTATGTCTATCTTTTCCCATCCATGTCTTATCTTCTGACATCGCTTCCTACAATTCAATCAGCCATTAGCCTATCCGTAAGAGGATAGATGTACAAGAACACATTTTTTGAGCAATTGTACCTAGCTGTTGTTACTCCACGCGCTGCGGCCGGCGGATTCTCCTACAAGCGTGGCAGCAGCGGATGCTCCTCCAAGTGTGGCGGGCGGCGGTTGGTCCTCCAAGCTTGGCGGCTGGCGGATGCTCCTACAAGAGGGGCGGCAGGTGGATGCTCCTACGAGCGTGGCGGTCGGCGGATGCTCCTCCAAGCGTAGCGGCCGGCGGATGCTCCTCCAAGCGTGGCGGCCGGCAGATGCTCCTCCAAGCGTGGCGGCCAGCGAATGCTCCTCCAAGCGTGGCGGCCCGCAGATGCTCCTACAAGCATGGCAGCCGGCGGATGCTCCTACAGTCGTGGCAGCCGGCGGATCTCCTAAAAGAGCGTTGCGGAGAGGGGGACGGCGTTACGGGTCGAAGGGTACAGTAATAAAATATTATTTTCGTTTATTATTTTCCTTCTTCATTCGGCGTGACAAAAATTTCCCGCCGCCGGCAGGCAGGCAGGACGAAAAAGTTGGGCCGCTTGTTATTGGTGGGCTGAAATTGCGCTGATTCACTTTATATTCAAGCTGGGCCTTCGCGCATTCATGACGCTTGCACAGAGCCGAAGGCCTCGAAAGGTCCGGTCCTGTCACCGGATTTTCGTGAGATCCTCAAGGGATGCTGCTTCCGATGTTTGGCCTCTTCATCCTCGCCTTCTTAAACCACCCACCCCCCCCCCCCCCCCCTATTGCTTCCAGGCTCAAGTTCCCGACTGATTCCCATCCATGCTCCCGTATGTTGCCTGAGAAGTCCTTTGTCTCTCTTGTGCAGCGCCATGCCTCGCAACCATGTTAGACGCGAGCAGGTACCTGCAGGCTCACTGTCCCTACGCCCTCGTGAAGGGCAATGCACGGTGGTCAACAACCGCCTCATGACGATGGAGTTTATCCATTTGCGCCGCCATGCAGCTGTTCTGGGACCCAGAGGAGGTCGCAGCGAGGCGACACCAATGAAGATCACCCTGGCCATCCATCACCAACTTGAAATCCCGCATTGGGCTTTCACCATGTCCACATTTCGGGATGGTGAGTTCCTGGTGCGGTTCACCCATGATGACTATCGGGAGCTCGCAATCGAGACGGCAATCATCTCCATGCCGGATTATAACCACTACTTCTGGCCATGGATCTTTGGCGTCGGTGTGCCGATCGTCGGGTGGTTCTTCCATGTGCAGGTTGTCATCAAGAACCTCCCTCTGCATGTCTGGTCTGCGTAGGGCATCAGACAGGTTCTGGGTGATGTCTTCCTCTTTGATCACTTTGATGCTTCCACTTACCAGCCGCCTGATAAGATATTTAATCAAGAATATTAATTAAGAAGAAGTAAATATCTTCAAAGACGTTGGTACTTAATAACCGTCAAGGAAAATTTTTATCTCATACCTGTATTACTTACCAACCGCCTGAGATAATGCCCGATACTATTCTTCAGTTTCCTTATCCCTTGCTTCTTTTTTATTTAGATTCCAATATAAATACTCAAACATGTTTAGATTCTGCAAATTGTGTCCAAATTCGATGATTCTTTCTTCTACATTTGTATAAAATCAACATCTACCGAACAAATAATTTTAAAACTTGTATAGCTGACATTGTAATGTTCTGGTAAATATCAAATTAATTGCTACTCACATATTATTCACATTTGTGTATCGCATAAAAAAAAGATCCTTCACTCAACTTTGTTTGTATGAACATATTTGTATCATTTATACATGTATGAATTTTGTTAATTTTTTTAAAAGCATCCCAACATGTCAAACTTCAAATTATCCATCATTCTAACTAAATGCTCATATACATATAAGGCATTCATCAAATTAGGAACACACATTGATTCAAAAAAATTTAAAAAAATCTGGAAAATTCATTGAGGTTGGTATAATGAGTAAAAATGTCCACTGAAAAAATAAATGATAAAGGATTATATTCATCAAGATAGAAAAATGAAAAATAGCATTTGTTGTATGTTTTTTATGTTCTAACCAATTTCAAAAGATTTGTGAAGTGAAATTTAATGGTAACCTTTACTTATCAATAATATTACAAGAAAGTGGAATTTTGACTTTTTAAAGGACCCACATTTAATCAAGAATATTAATTAAGAAGAAGTAAATATCTTCACAGGCAATTGGTACTTAATAACCGTCACTTTTTTCTTTCCAGTACTAGCTACCGGCCTGTTGCATTTTCCTGTTACTACTAGTTTACAGACCGCTTTGCGGACCCCGCTGCGGACGATCTCCTAGCAACTCCACCGGTTTGGGGACAAGGAGGGTTTGGCGATCGGAAAATTCAATCTAATTTTGCACAGATAGTACATCCATGAACAAGAACACCAAGTACATTTAACATAAAAACATTACTCCCTCCGTCCCAAAATACTACTTGTCCCTTTCAATGGAGGGAGTATCTCCGTCCCAAAATACTTGTCGCTTTGGATGGAGGGAGTATATTACAAACACAAGGAAAGATAAACTACTACTAAAACCATGAAATGAAAAAACTACAACTAAAAACATGAAACAAAAAACTACAACTAAAAATATGAAAAGAAAACACCTAAATACTACTCTACTCAGCCTCCACCTCCTCCTCCTGGGGTGGGTCCTCGGGCTCCTGACCCTCCTCTAGCGCCTCGGGCTCCGGCGGCGGAAGGTGACCCAGTCTCAAGGCCGCCGCCATGACGAGGTTGCGACGACCCGCGACACCGAGCTCGGCCGCCATCGTCTCCCAGAGGGAGTCGAGACGAGAGGCCACGTGCGAGAGGACGAAGACGTAGTGGCCCGTGGTGTCCATTCCAGTACTTTGTGGAAGGGTACCGAGCCCAAGGCGTTCCATGGAGTGAGATGTATCTGTAAATACACCTCGGGCCATGTTGAACAGGAGGGTATCCTTCACGTGCGGCGGCGAGGGGGGTCTAGCCGCGGCCGCTTACCGGCGACCGGGTCCCTCGGCGGGCTCGGTGGCGGAGGGTTGCTCGAGCTCAAAAGCATTTGCTGTATACTAGCTGCGGCTAGGTTTTGTGGAGAGAAGAGAGGATGTTGAAACAGTTGTGTGGAAAAGACGATGGCGCGGGTGACCATCTTATACTCCCTCCGTCCCAAGTAAATATCTTCACAGGCGGTTGGTACTTAATAACCTTCCGAGAAGATTTTTATCTCACACGTGTATTACTTACCAACCGCCTGAGATAATGTCTGATATTGTTCTTCAGTTTCCTTATCTCTTGCTTCTTTTTTATTTAGATTCCAATATAAATACTCAAACATGTTTAGATTCTGCAAATTGTGTCCAAATTATATGATTCTTTCTTCTACATTTGTATAAAATTAACATCTACTACCTGAACAAAAAATTTTAAAACTTGTATAGCTGACATTGTAATGTTTTGGTAAATATCAAATTAATTTCTACTCACATATTATTCACATTTGTGTATCTCGTAAAAAAAGATCCTTCACTCAAATTTGTTTGTATGAACATATTTGTATCATTTATAGATGTATAAATTTTGTTAATTTTTTTAAAAGCATTCCAACATGTCAAACTTCAAATTATCCATCATTCTAACTAAATGCTCATATACATATGAGGCATTCATCAAATTATGAACACACATTGATTCAAAAAAATCTAAAAAAATCTGAAAAAATTCATAGAGGTTGGTATGATGAGTAAAAATGTCCACTGAAAAAATAAATGAAAAAGGCATTATATTCATCAAGATAGAAAAATGAAAAATATCATTTGTTGTATGTTTTTTATGTTATGACCAATTTCAAAAGATTTATGAAGTGAAATTTAATGGTAACCTTTACTTATAAATAATATTACAAGAAAGTGGAATTTTGCCTTTTTAAAGGACCCACATTTAATCAAGAATATTAATTAACAAGAAGTAAATATCTTCACAGGCGGTTGGTACTTAATAACTGCCAAGGAAGATTTTTATCTCAGTCGGTTATTACTTACCAACGGTCTTAGATAATGCCCGATACTGTTCTTCAGTTTCCTTATCCCTTGCTTCTTTTTTTATTTAGATTCCAATATAAATACTCAAACATGTTTAGATTCTGCAAATTGTGTCCAAATTATATGATTCTTTTTTCTACATTTGTATAAAATTAACATCTACCACCTGAACAAAAAATTTTAAAATTTGTATAGCTGATATTGTAATGTTTTAATAAATATCAAATTAATTTCTACTCACATATTATTCACATTTATGTATCTCGTAAAAAAAAGATCCTTCACTCAAATTTGTTTGTATGAACATATTTGTATCATTTATACATGTATGAATTTTGTTAATTTTTAAAAGCATTCTAACATGTCAAACTTCAAATTATCCATCATTCTAACTAAATGCTCATATACATATGAGGCATTCATCAAATTATGAACACACATTGATTCAAAAAAATTTTAAAAAAATCTGAAAAAATTCATAGAGGTTGGTATGATGAGTAAAAATGTCCACTGAAAAATAAATGAAAAAGGAATTATATTCATCAAGATAGAAAAATGAAAAATATCATTTGTTGTATGTTTTTTATGTATTGACCGATTTCAAAAGATTTATGAAGTGAAATTTAATAGTAACCTTTACTTATCAATAATATTACAAGAAAGTGGAATTTTGCCTTTTTAAAGGACCCACATTTAATCAAGAACATTAATTAAGAAGAAGTAAATATCTTCATAGACGGTTGGTACTTAATAACCTTTTGATATGTTTATCTCAGTTGGGTATTACTTACCAACCGTCTGAGATAATCTTCTTCTCAGACGAGTTTGAATTACCAACCGCCTAAGATAATTACCTTATGATACCCGAGTCTGAGGAACACGATGAACACACTACACATTCATTCATTCACACAGTTGAAGAACACACAAGATACTCATTCATTAACAATATTCAGTCACGCATCTCACAAAAGAACACAAGGTACACAAGTAATATTCAGTCACATAGATGAACAAAGATAGATTTCATTCACTAACAGTATTTAAAAAACAAAAGCAACTAAAATCAACAAAGAAAAACTAATTAAATCCTACTCCTACTCCTACTCCTCTTCCTCCTCCTCATCCTCCGGCGCCGGTGCAATAGGGGCCGGTTGCACCGACTGCACCGGCGGTGCAACCACGAGGTTGCTAGCCGTCGCCTCCACCAGCGTTCTGCGGCCCTCGGGGCCAAGAACCTGGGCCATCGTCGTGAACAGAATGTCGAGACGATCAGCCACCCCCGTGAGGGCATAGAGGTTGTGGCCGATGGTACCCATTCCAGTATACTCTTGAAGGGTACCCAGCCCCAAGGCACTCATGGCGCGAGACGTATTGTTGTACGCCTCTCGTGCCTTGAGGAGGCGCTGCTGGGTGTTGAACCTCTCGGGGGAGCTGCAACATAGTTTCTTGCAAGGTGGCTCCTTCGAATGGCTTGGCGGCGGAAGGTCAGCCATAGTGGTGTTGGGTCGTCGGAGCGGAGGAAGACGAAGAAAAGAAGAGGATTCAAAGTGAGCGACGCGCTTGTGGAGAACTAACGGGTGATAGCGCGTCTTTAAGGCCGTGCGGAGTGGAAGATGGAGCGGTTGGTTTACCGCGCATTGAAAGGTTGCGCCTCGGGGAAAAGAAAGGTCGCGCATGATCATCGACACGTCTTCACAGGAGGTTGGTGAGGGGTCTTTATGTAGGCATTCATCAAATTATGAACACACATTGATTCAAAAAAATTTAAAAAAATATGAAAAAATTAATAAAGGTTGGTATGATGAGTAAAAATGTCTACTGAAAAAATAAATGAAAAAAGCATTATATTCATCAAGGTAGAAAAATGAAAAATAGCATTTGTTGTATGTTTTTTATGTTCTGACCTATTTCAAATGATTTATGAAGTGAAATTTAATGGTAACCTTTACATATCAATAATATTACAAGAAAGTGGAATTTTGCCTTTTTAAAAGACCCACATTTAATCAAGAATATTAATTAAGAAGAAGTAAATATCTTCATAGGTGGTTGGTACGTAATAACCACCTGAGAAGATGTTTATCTCGTATGTTACTAAACAACCGCCTAAGATAATTTTATCTTCTCAGACGGTTGGTAAGTAAAACCCGCCTGGGGTAACCATCTTCTCAGACGGTCGGTACTTAAAATCCGCGTGAGAAAATTGGAGTTTATATATACCCTCGGCAGCCAAGTGTTCGCCCTCGTCACTTCTAGGTAGGCCGCCGAGCTTCGCCGTCGCCGTCGAGCTTCGCCCTAGTCACTTCCAGATACGCCCTCATCACTGAAAAAGAGTGTCTCTTCTCGCCTGCAGCTACCTCTCCTCGCCTAACCTCACCATCCAAATCCAAGTGCCACATTTTGCGATTCTTGATACTAGAAAAAGGCTGGAGGATTTGCTTTTTGTCCCTTGCTTGATCAGTTATAGGTCCGGAGCTAGGCACCGCCTAGTAAACCTCAAGAACGTGGTCGCCACTCTGAACGAAGCTAGCCTATTTAGAATAAGAAGATAAAATTGCCATTGCTTGTGAGCAACTTTAACATGCTTGTCACCCTCGCAATGTATAGGAACCTTTTGGTCAGTCGCCTTAAACCCTAGAATGCCTTGTCAAATCCTAGAATGCTTCCATATTTTTCTTCATGCAACACTTCATGTAGAGTTAATATGCCATTTATTAGATTTTTTGTCTTATTAGTTCTAGCATGGAAAGCCCTAAGAAGACTGGTCCTGGTAGTAACAATAAAGAAGACAATATGGAGTTTACTGACTCCAGCAGTTCAGGCTCCTATCATAGTCCATCGGATCCTTTTCCGAATATAAAAGTTAAAAAGACTTCAATGGATCTAGATTCGGAATATGATCCCGCCGACGAGGTATGGATCACGAATCTTAACTTCAGCAGTTCAAGTTAATGTTGGTTGTCAAGTATATGAAGTCTTATAATTTTTTTCTACCTAGATTAATCGCGAAGACAATGAGGTGACATCGGCTCCTAAAACCGCAGAAGGTTCTCCAGTGGATGAATCCTCAACTTCACTCAAGCGGGAACGAGGGCAACGAGGTCCCAATAAGGGTCCATTGGACCGCATCATGTACATAACAAGGGTCGGTCCAGGTGGGCTTCCCCAAGAACCACTGGACTCAGTTACCAAGTACCGTAATGCATGTGGTTTTCTTGTTAGGGAGGTTGTGCTGATCACAACCGAGAATTGGAGGAAATTACCCGAGCAGACCAAGAATGAGTTGTGGGAAAGGATAAAGAAACAATTCAAGTTCTCGAAAGGCACAGAAGAAGCTGTAAAGAAAGCAACATTGGTCTCTTGCGGCAAGAAGTTTCAATGCTGGATAAGTGAAATGAATGCTTATGTCAAGGCCGATAAGGTCCCTAGCCCGAGGAAGATGGGAAAAATCACACAAGCTCAGTGGCAAGAGTTTGTTCGTCAAAAGAGCACACCTGATGCTAAAGATCTAAGTGCAACTAGGTGAGAGCTTGCAAAAAAGAACAAATACCATCATCGCTTGGGGTCTGCCGGATATGCCCCCAAAGTCCAGAAATGGAATAAGATATTAGACGAAATTACCAGTAAGGGCAATCCTCACCCATTAGAAGGGTGCGATGAGCGAACTCAATGCTGGGTCTTTGCTCAGTCAGGTTTGACCAGCGAGGGCAAACTTGAAAAGCCCGACTCTCTGAATGAAGTAGAGGATAAAATGAAAGAAGTAATTGAAAAGCAACAGAAGGGTATCTTCAAGCTGAAGAGGGAGAATGACCAAGTTACCGCTATCTTAGGAAACCCCGAACACAACGGATGGGTTCGAGCGGTCTCTTCTCAAATGTCTTGGCTAGATGGTTTCCCTAAAGATAAAGACACGCATAGAAGATGTGAGAAGTTTAAGAAAACACTTGATGAAACGATTGCTCAAAAGGTCAAAGAAAATATGAAAGAAAAAATGGAACAACTTAGACAATCGGGACAATTAGTGGCACCGAGTACAGTGATGGTTCCGGTGCAAAAGGAGCAATTAGTATCTCCAACTGCCTACCCTAGCAGCGTCGGTTCCGTGCCAGGCTCAGGGTCAACCCATAAGTTCCCTGTCGATGATATTGCTAATGACAAATCTTGTCGTCTTCTTGTCCCGATAGGCAGAGCAGGGAACAAAACCAAACAGGTTGCCACTGGTATGGCAAAGCCTGATCATGACTTCAACGGGAATCCACTTCTGTTGTATTATGCTGTGGTGCAAGTTCTTCAGATTATTGATAATGATTATGAAGATTATGAAATAGACCACGTCACGCCTGAGGGGATCGCGACTCTGGAGCAGGCTGTCAACCAATTAATCATTTTGCAGCGACACGATATCGTGTTGGACGATGAGCCAATTTCTAGCCCCGTCACATCTCCAAATACTGCAACCCCATCTTCTAAGGCGAAAGTGCATGAAGATCCACTCCCAGTCCAGGAAGATCCACTCCCCCTATGTCTCAGCAAGGATGATATCCGAGAGCAACAAGTTGGACAACAGCTTCAAGCAGTACCAGAGCAAGCTGTTTCTAGTAAAGAGCAACCAGTTGAGCAACAGCTTGAAGTAGTACTAGAGCCAACTGCTGGGAGTAAAGAGCAATCAGTTGAACAACAGGTTCAAGAACAAGCCAGTGTCCAACTTCCGACGGCTACTCCTCGATCATCAGTGCCTATCAAATTTACCTCATATGAAAATAAGAAACCTTCATCAGAAGTGTCAAAATATTTGGAAACTATGAAGGAAAATATTATAAAATCGAGTGCATCTCGTTCTTCTCATGAGCCATCATTAGGAGATATCGAGGAGTGGCAAGAAGACGGTGTCATGTATAATCGGCGGACGGCTTTAGTTAAACCAGGAGTTCCAATATACAAGCTTGAGGATGTTCCTCCTGAATTTAAGAATGGGAAGCCGTTCATGACATTTGTACAACTTAGCAAACAACCCGTCCAGCTCAGAAGAATGCATGAGTGGTACATCCTTGCCAGCACAAAATATGGTCTTAATTGCGTCACATTTCGTATTCCAAAAGAAGCATTCTGGAGCACTGGAGTGGATAGACGAGTCATTTTATTTGAAGAGCTGCATGCCCTTTTCCATCGGGGAATGCTCGAAATCAACCTGCTGCTCGTGTGGTGCTTGTAAGTGCTCTAATATTTTATATTTGCTTTTCTTACTACATGCATACGCATTTCATTAGATCATAACAATTCTGGACTTCTTCAATAGGATGCAATACATGGATAATGAAAAATTGGAGTGCAAGACAGGTATCCTTGACCCTACTAGGATTGCAAAGGTGCTATTCGACGTCCAGGCGGATCAAGACTCAGCACAGTTCAAACACATGAAAAGAAAAGATTTTGAAAAAGCAATCGCAAAACATAAGAAGGATAAAATGATAGAAGTTGCAGCTTACATAGGACATGCGATGTTTAACTTTGTCAGAGACGGCAAGGACCTCGTAAAGTCTCCGTACCACTTCGAGTAAGTTCGACACATGACATTGAAATTGCAATTATTGGTAATTGTTAACACGTGTGTTTGTATGTTTGCAGTAATCACTACATAATGATCTTCATCAAGCCAACGCAGGGAATGGCAACAGTCTTGGACTCGGCCGATTTCTCACCAGATCGTTACAAAGATTTCCTTTCCATTTTGAAATCGTACGTTTATTCAATAATTTTAATTTACGCACATTTAGAATGTGTTGACAAGTTTTATATGACATTTCTTGTATTACAGCACTTGGTGGTTTTACGCGGAACGGCTTGGCGGTGAGAGACCTTCCAATACGAATGCATTGGACATTAAAATGTATTATGCTTGTCCGAAGCAGCCTGTTGGGAGTGTCTTATGCGGGTATTATGTATGCGAGCATCTTCGGACCGCCGGCGTGTGAATCGCGAGGATGTAAGTTATCCTTAATGTCGATACCTTATTTTCTTACTTTTGTGTTTCATTTTCATTGTAACTAGCATAGTTTAATACTTATATTCTCTGCTATTCAATATTACCAGAAACATTATTTTAATATTTTGATTCCAACTTCAAATTTCAATTGCTCATAGTACAACTGCTGCAAAATAAATTCCTGTATACTCTCACTTTGATCTATACTTTGAGATTGTTCAAACTAATACATTCTAAACCTTGTTATGTGTTATATTGCAGCACACGAAGAATCTGAACGAAGAATGACCGGTTTGTAGAAGTATTCCTAGTGGAGGAGCCGACAGGATTGCTGCTGAACTCTGTCAATTCATTCGTCACAAAATTTTGCACAAAAGAGGGGAGTTCTTTGATGAGGATGGTGCAGCAGCTGATGTGCCAGAACTTTGGGACTATGCCAATAGAAACAGTTTTTAGTGAAAACTTGTAAACTTTGAGATGAATTGTATCTGTAACTTGTACATATGTATATTGTTTTAGTGAAATTGACTTCTGTGATGATAATATTGTTGACTTTTGTTCTGTGATGATATTATTGATTTTTGTTCTGTGATTATATTGAATTGACCTGGAAATTAGAAATAACAGCAGTAGTACTGCATAGGTTATACCTTATTATAGGCAGTTATTAACCAACGGCTAGGCATGTCTGTGAAAAACAATTATCAAAGACGGCTAGATACAAGTAAAGAACCATCTGTGATAACCTAATTATCTCAAACGGTTACTGTTATGGTAGAAACCGGCTACGGTAAAAGGTCTTCACAGAGGAACAATGACATTGAGTTCATTAACATAAAACAATACTACTAAAAAACAAGAAAAAAAACATCACGAAACAAGAAAACCAACATCACAGACCCTTTCTTCCTCGCGACGAGGGCGCGCGCGCGGCGCCGCCCTGGCGGGGCTCGCTGGGCCCAGAGATCTCACCGCTGGCCTTTCCAGTGCGCCAAGTAACTGACGCGCCGCACGAGGTCTGTGGAGAAGTTAAGAAGCCGTGGTGCAGGGACGCGTGCGCGATGTTCCACACGGATATTGAAATCCCCTGCAGTACTGCAGGGGCATTAGAAGTCACTGACATGTGGGTCCCACAGAGCATAGGGCGTCAGTGACCTCTAATGCACCTGCAGTACTGCAGGGGATTCGGTTCCACAAGAGAGACGGAAGGATCTCTGAAGATCGTCTTCCACAGTGGTTTAATTGCGCCGCACGAGGTCTGCAAAGAGTTCAATGCGCGGGAAACAAACCGCTCCCTCGTCTACTCCGCACAGACCATATAGGCGCGTTGTCGGTTATGTACAAGCACAGAACTTTTGCACTCCTTTCTTCTTCTTCCATCGTTCCACCTCCTAGCCCTGCGCCGACGAACCACCACAGCCATGGCCAACCTTCCGCCTCCTAGCCCGCCGAGGCAGCCACCCTGCAAGACGTTATGCTGCAGCTCCCCCGAGAGTGTGAACGACGACCAGTGCCTCATTAGGGTGCGAGAGGCGTACAACAGTACGTCTCGGGCCTTGGACGCCTTGGGTCTTGGTACCCTTCCCGATTTTCTGGGAATGGATACCACCGGCCGCTATCTCTACACCCTCACGGGTGTGGCCGATCGCCTGGACATCTTGTCCGGGACGATGGCCCAGGAGCTAGGCGTCGAGGGCCGTAGTGCCCTGGTGGCGGCGACGGAGAGGAACTTATGTCGTGGCGGGGTTCCACCGCCGATGCAGCCGGAGCCACCGGTGCAGCCGGAGCAATTGGCTCAACCCGAGCAGCTGGCCCACTCTCCTGCTGCATCGTCGCCGGAGGAGGAGGAGGAGGAGGAGGAGGAGGAGGAGGAGGAGGAGGAGGAGGAGGAGGAGGACGACGGCGACGATGATGACAATGATGACGACGATGATGACGATGACGACGACGACAATGACGACGGCGACGACGACGGCGAGCACCACCACCACGACGACGACGACAACAACGAGGATGAGAAGAACCGCTTGTTGTGGTTTGAGAAGTTGGGGGAGAGGGCGGAGGAGGCAGGGCCGGTATATTAGTTTTAGGAGTTCTTGTACATATTTCTTTTGTAGTTTTAGGAGTTCTTGTACATGTTTAGCTTCAATTCTGTTCTTGTACATATTTCTTGTGTTTTGTAAAATATATGTGTTCATTCGTGTCAATGAATACTGGTGTGTTAGAATTTCTGGATTTCAATCAAGTGAATATGCTCTAAGTTTAGTGATGTGTTAATCTGTCACAAGTGAACCGAGCAAATTGGACAAAAACAAAAGATCTTAGGGTTTGAAGCTCGTCTCGATTTGTAATTGCAAAGCTAAAGGAGACAAACAATGACTTTAAGCGCATCTCGCATCACTTTGTAATCGATGTACATCCGATCTGTCACCCATCGTTGTCTCCTATTTGGGTTTTTTACGTAGTGTAATTGATTGATCATGTTTGCGGTCCGTGCATGTTAGACATAGCTAGAATTAAAACACCTCGGTCATGTTTAACAACACTAACATGCATATATATATACCTCAAACCTCGGTAATGCATGCAGGACTAGGCCCATGTTCGCTGCAAGGCGTCCCCTGGCACGGACGGGCGGTCACGAAGTTGGCTTAGGCGTGTACGGACGGATTTTCTTATATAACGAAAAAATTGTTTTTCCCCGCGTGTAAATTTACTCCTAATGGGACGCATCGAGCCGTTGGGACCGAGAGGATGCAAACCGCGGTTTCGAGGAAACCGGGGCCACCGACCGGTTCATAATTAAGCGCGGTTTCCTCTAGCATCCGATCATCTTGACACACCCGCTTAGACGACGACCCGTTATAAAGGCTCACTGTCCTCTTGCTTCTCTGCCGCACCACTCCTTAGATCCTAGCCTCTAAACTTCTCCCCCCGCCACCGTCGACCACCTCTTGCTCTTTCTCTGCACCTCCGTCACCACACAAATGGGTAGCCCCGCGCCGAAGCGCTCTAGGCCATCGACGTCCTTCGAACCTCCTTCTCTGTTTCCATCGCCGCCGGCAATGCCGGTGGAACTGATGGCGGCGCCCGCATCTCCTCCTGCGGCACCTGAACTTCCTCATCCCGGTTGGGTTGAGCAGACTCTCAGACTCCTCACCGACCGCATCGACGAAGTCGATCGGCGCCTTAAGGTGGCCACCGACGCCAAGTCCGCCGCCGCTCATAGCGCACTAGCGCTCAATGCAGTGGCGCGTAAGGTCTTTTCCAACACAGATCGCTCGTGTCACCGTCTGGGTCTTGGGACCCTTCCCCTCCACACGAGCATGGACACCACAGGCCACTACTGCTACGGGTTGATGACTGTGGCCGGTCGTCTCGACGCCCTCCACGAGACGATCGCGGAGGTGGATGGGGTAGAGGGCCTCCTGAAGATTAAGCGCCGCATCGCCGGGAAGCTTCGGATTGTGACGGAGGTTGAAGAGTATGAGGCGGCTTGGGCAGCGGCGGCAGCGGAGGAGACGGGGCAGGAGGCGTCGCTTGAGGCGGAGGTGGATGCGGCTATGGAGGCGGCGGTAGCGGCGGAGGAGGAGTAGGAGGAGGCGGCAGCGGCGGCGGAGGCGGAGGCAGAGGCGGCAGCAGCGGCGGCAGCGGCGGAGGAGGAGGAGGAGCAGGCGGCACCGACGGCGGAGGCGGAGGAGGCGGTAGCGGCGGAGGAGGAGGACGTGGTTTTCTCCCAGTAGAGTAGTATTAGGAGTAGTTTATCTATTTCGTGATCTCTGAATAGAGTAGTATTAGGTGTAGTTTATCTTGTTCTTGCTGTCTACTACGTGTTTTCCTATTACTTGTTTGTTAATGAAATATGTCTTTATGTTCATGAACAATGTGTTCTATATATGCGTATCAAAAAACTTCTTTTATCGAAAACATCTCCTATATGTTTGTAACTTGGGACCGTCTATATTTCTTGTGGCTGAATGAATGAAATACGGTAAACATTATCCTTACAAGTAATAGAACTAACAACAGTCATGATGCATAATTAATTTCATTAGGAAATTACGTCATCTAAATTGCTAACTAGTCCATCGCCTGATGCAACCGGTGCATGAAAAGTACTTTATCCGTTGTAACTAATATCCGATGACATTGTCGATATATATATATCGTATGTACCTGTGATACTCGTATCACAGGCAGCTTTGGATCGACGGCCTGAAGATTAGACATCAAGGGGAAAATGTTTTTTTTATAGTAGTAGTATATACTCTGTATATGTTATCATTTCATTGCGACGAATGTTACATATAAAATGCTGATTGTTTACCTTTTACTAGACCATGGATTTGCCGTCCTCCTTTCGTGGACTTGGGTGTTCTCTGTATTTGCATGTCGTTTGCATTAGCACAATGATACATTTGGCGATTCATATTTTTGTTCGTATTTTTTTTGGAGTGTCCCACTACCACATGGCTGCTCTTACATCTCCATGAAAACAAAGATGAACGGCAGGTAGCGGTCCCTCGAAAAAAATTTCGTTCTTCTTGGCGCGCACAATTGAGATTTTCACAATTGAAACTTCACTCCGTGCGCCCAAAATTCCAGTCCCGCCCATTTGTAGCTAGCCACGACAAATATAAATGTGCGTCTCCCTCTAATCCCGCGGTGGCTTCCGTTCCCGGCACACATGTTCTCCTCTTTGTGTTGTGTTCCAAACTTGCATTCCTAAGAATTCCCGTGTGAGTGGTGGTGGTGACTTTGGGTACAACGTCGAGCGACCAAGTTTGACGGGCTCTACCGAACCTCTTCGTCACCGACCCCACCCTGCGACATCCCGGACTCCAGTTTTGTGCTACATAAGTTCTACACGATCCATGCCGTCTTGTTATAGAGCTACTCCCTCCTTATCGCTTTAGTTGTCGTCCCAATAGCTGCAGCCAGTTCATTCCTAGTTGTCGTCCCAACTCCTTCTCCTTATATGCTCTTATGTTTCATGAATGTCTAGTATAAAATCTGGTTAATGGTGCAATCATGCAATCAACTATCCTCAATCGTTAGATCTGCATTCTACAGTCGATTCATCTTTTTATTTTACCCTAGCATCTGATTGCATTCTAGTTTTTTCCATATATAAAATACACTACACCTCTGCCCCGAAATAAATGTTGCTCCGACAGTTTATGGTAGTGTATTTCTAGTACATTTCCATGTCAGGAAAGATAACTATTAAAAACCGCATGTACTATGTAATTTATTGATTTAGAAGTAAATGACACCAGGGTTATCTTATCAACCACTCCCAATGTTGTACTCTCATTCCTGTGTTCCAAACTTGTATTCCTAAGATTTTCAGTTCCCACGGTTTATACACGTTTTTCTTGTTTTTCTTTCTCGGATTGGACGGTTTTTTTCCTACTCCTTTATTTCTAATTCCTCCGTTCAAAACAAACATTTTCAGTTCATAGCAACCACACCGCCCGATCTAAAATACACATCCTCATGTAATCTGACGTTATCACTGTTACTTACTATATATACTCTTTACTTTAAGAACAAGACACCAAACTGTCATGTCGTCTACAAGTAATCCTGATGGGCAACAAGCACCTGGTATAACTATAAATGTGTTTACTATCAAAATACACATATTTATAACACGTTAATTCCTTTGCATCATATGCAGAGAATATTGCAGCACCTGATGCTCAGGAACCCCGAGATTCGTCATCCCATGCTGGTACTACGAGTATAAATATGTACTGGACTCTACTAAATATTTTAGTATTGAGATTGTAGTTTCCTAGTCCCAGTTAACAGTTAATCAGTATATGTGATGGCGTGATTTATTGATGCCTACACAGGCACGATGGGCTCTCTCGCCGCCGGCCACTCTGGTACCGGCGACCACACCCTGCTGCTGCTCACTTCAGTGTCCTCCTCGACGCGTCTCCCTCCACCATCGCCACGTCCCATCCTTCGCGTGTCATGATGACCCCGCCGCTCGCAAACCCCTGTCGTCGCTGGTCACTCCGGCACCGGCCGGCGCCCACGCCCTGCTGGTGAGTATATGTGATGGCGTGATTTATTGATGCCTACACGCGCACGCTGGGCTCTCTCGCCGCCGCCACTACGGCACCGGCGACCACGCCCTACTGCTGCTCACTTCAGTGTCCTCAGAAACGCGTCTCCCTCGACCTTCGCCACGTCCCATCCTTCGCGTGTCATGATGACCCCGCCGCCCGCAAACCCATGTCGCCGCCGGTCACTCTGGCACCAGCCGGCGCCCATGCCCTGCTGTGGTCACTTCAGTGTCCTCCCCGACGCATCTCCCTCCATCTCCACATCCCATCGTTCGCGTGCCATGATGACCCCGCCGCCCGCAAACCCCTGGCCATTACGGCGTACCTACATGCTATGCCCCATATGACATGGCATACCCTGGAAAAATAGTCCAATATCGTTAACCTCTGTCCACTAAGAAATGTTAGCATCATATAGTTTAGAGATGCATGTACATGAGGGTTCATTGCTGCTTATATGATCTCAATTCCATTTTTTACACTGCCAAATGCGTTGCTGATGTCTGGTAATTAACGCAGGATTATATTCATGTATCCATTCTAGTAGCACTTTAGGGCGAGATGCTAACATGCAGAGCAAAATATCAGTATGCAATCCACCTATATTTAATTCCTAGATCCTCCACACTGTCCTCCTAGCCTCGAGACTTGCTCCATGGTGATATCAATGGACGAAGATCACCTGACTTATACATTTTTACTGCACACGATGCAGTAAGGATCCAACAGAATCACACCGTTGGATCTTTACTGCATCGCCTGCAGTAAAAACGTAAGTCACATGAGATCACCGGTGTGACCTTTACATCGATCCTCTGACTTAAATGTGGTCACTGCACTGCTAGACCGAACCCTATCTTTGTTAAACGTCGCAAGCTGCCCGCCTCATCTGTCTTGCATCCTCTACCTGCTAATACCGCTGACGTCCATGACTCGCCCTGCCACCAATTCGCCTCGAGACGCGCTCCTGCTGTTGTCGGTTAGACCGACCGACAGTACTACAGAGGATGAGCACCCGGCGAACCATCTCTTTCTCTAGCATCGCCAGCTACTGTCTTGACTGCTTCGCAGCTGGACTGAAAATCCCCTGCAGTACTACGGGTGCTGTAGCGCCACTGACTACTGCCTGATGCCTGATTGTAGGGTATGAACAACAACAAAGAAGTCAACAAGTTGATGCATCGCCCAATATGGAGCAAAATGCTATTGAGACGCTCGTATTTGCCACACTGGTCCTGAAGATGGTAAAACATCAGACTTCTTCTTCTTTCACACTATTTGTACATGATACTAGGCCTGGTCAGTTGCTAACTTGCTTTAAATGTTTACTGTTTAAATGACACTAACACAAGGAAAGGAGTTTGGAAGAGGGGTTGCTAAAGGACTTAAGGTTGCTAAATTGCGCTACCTAGCATCCGCAAATAAAACGAATGATCAGAATCGGAAGCTACAAATTCAGTGGTCCGATAGGTTGGGTGCTGCAGTTGGTCCTAATCAGCGGCACTTTGTCGATGACGTGGTTATTACAACAAAAAAAATGCACCCCTCGCTGGTGTAAGGAAGTTGGCAGAGGATGGCGATACTTCGAAGAGCGATATAGTGAGAGACATTCTGGTTAGTGTTGTGACACCCCACATAAGTATTTTTTTTCTAGCGACCTCCATCTTGTACATTTATAACGGTGTGATATACAATGTACAGAATGCCTGGGACTTGGAGGACACAGATGATACCAAAAGAAAAATGTCGAAGATTGCTGGTGAGCGCTACAAGGGGTGGTGAACAACATTGCATGCCACCTATAAGAAGTATTCGACCGATGAGGAACGTATACAAAACAGGCCTGTTGATGTAGCATATTACGATTGGTTGGTGCTTATGGACTATTTTGGGTTTGAGCGATTCAAGGTCAGCTAGCTTTCTAATACCTTCATATCCTACAAAAAATATTTGATAACACCCACTCGTTAATTCTTAAAATTGCAGTCAATAAGAAGAATCAATTCACGAAATCGAAGTACTCAAAAGACAAAACACTTGCTTGGCTCGAAATCCTATGCCCAACATAGTTACGAGAAGGTATGAAAACTAAATCATGCTTTTACTTTGCACTGCAATCATTCAATCAAATTTTACTAGTATTTGATGTAGCGAGGGAAAAGAACCCGATGACATAGAACTGTGGGAGGCAAGCCATGTGAAGAACGGTCAATGGGCCAACGAGCAGGCAGAAGCTGTACATGTGAGAAACACTTCAAACAGTCCCCATTTAAATAAATATTTGCAATGTACATGTGACTTTTCTTTTTGTATATAGACCCAGGCACGTGCCCAAATCAACGTCAAGGAAGCTGAGCTGGGAGTCCCAATCCCAGATGAGTAAAGAAACAACATCTTCCAGCTTACTTATATATCCGCAACCGGTTCTGGAGGATCACAGTTTCGGGGGCGTGGATATATGGCTAAACCTAATGTTTCTGAAAGACTGCGTATCCAAATGTCTGACCAGCTCGGCAAGCAAGTTCGATCCTTGCAAAATAGAAATGAAGACCTCAGCTCTCAGGTGCAAGAGATGGAAGGAAGAAATGATTATATGACCTCCCAGATGGATGGCTATGTCCAGGCAAATGAACAGCTCAACCAGGAAGTCCAGGCTTTACATGATCAGATGGCAGCCAATTCTACACGACAAGAAAAGGAGCTAGCAGACATGCGCAGAATGATGGAGAGCTTGCAAAATCAACAACGGCTAGCAGCAACTCCACAAAAGGCTTCTGCTCGCACCAAGTCGAAGATGGATGTTTGAGAAACTATTCCTAATACTACAACTCATCGCGGTGCTCTTTTAATGGGTACAATGTTGCAACCTGAAAAAACTGTAAATAACATCGTCTCGCAACGACGCAAGGGTCCCTGAGCGTTGCATCAATTGCTGGATGTTTGTTGTTATGTCGACAGACGTATCGTGTGCGAATAAATTGATTCTCTTGCCACTAATTTTCAAACCTGGTGCATTAGGATTCTAGTGCCGCTAATTATAAAACGTGGCATTAATTGATTATTGCGACGAAAATAAACTGTTGCAATAGGAAGCTAGATATTGCTACAAATTATAAAACGCTGCACTACAAACATTTGGCTACGACCAAAAAAGCGTTGCACTAGACTGCTATTGCCATCACCCAGAGAACGTCGCATTATGACCCTGTTGCAACAGATTTGAATATGTTGCATTACGAACCTATTGCCACACATCAGAAATCGTTGCAATACAATACTGTTGTCACGGTTTTGAAATCGTTGCAATACTGTACTATTCGCCATGAACGTGAAATCGTTGCATTACCGTATTATTGGCCACGGATGTGAAAACGTCGCGATACCATATTATTCGCCACGGGTGTGAAATCGCCGCGATACCGTACTATTCGCCACGGAAGTGAAATCGTTGCAACACTGTATTATTCGCCACGAATGTGAAAACGTTGCGATACGATATTATTCGCCACAAGTGTGAAATTGTCGCGATACCGTACTATTCGCCGCGGATGTGAAAATGTCGTGATACCATATTATTCGCCACGCGTGTGATATCGTCACGATACCATACTAATCGCCACGGATGTGAAATCGTTGCAACACCATACTATTCGCCACGAATGTAAAAACGTTGCCATACTGTACTATTCGCTACAGATGTGAAATCATTGCAACACCGTACTATTCGCCAAGAATGTGAAAACTTTGCGATACCATAGTATTTGCCACGAGTATGAAATCGTCGCGATACCGTACTTATCGCCACAGATTTAAAATCATCACAAATAACGTACTATTCATTGCAATACGTTAAATTGTCGCAATACGTTAAACCGTTGCAATACCATACTATTTGCCATGAACGTGGAGTCGTCGCAATACCATACATTTTGCCAAAAATGTGGCATCGTTGCAACACCGTTATTTTCGTGGCAATACGTTAAATCGTCACAATACGTTAAAACATTGCAATACCATACTATTTGCCACGAACGTGGAGTCGTTGCAATACCATACTTTTTGCCACGAATGTGGCATCGTTGCAACACCGTTATTTTCATCGCAATACGTTAAATCGTCGCAATACGTTAAACCATTGCAATACCATACTATTTGCAACGAACGTGGAGTCGTTGCAGTACCATACTTTTTGCCACTAATGTGACATCGTTGCAACACTGATATTTTCATCGCAATACATTAAATCATCGCAATACGTTAAACCGTTGCAATACCATACTATTTGCCACCAACGTGGAGTCGTCGCAATACCATACTATTTGCCATGGATGTCAAGTCGTCGCAATAACCTATTGCCACGGCTGTTATCGCCACGAGTCAGAAAAACTATTGCGATGTTCTATTTCGTTGCAACAACAACCTATCGCGATGAATTTCGACCTATTGCAACGATTTTTTTCGTCGCAATAACCAGGAATCCTGGTAGTGGCAGCATGATTGAATCAAGAACAATGCATGTGAAGGTATCATGGACGTCATTGGAAGATGTTTGCACGTGTGCAAGGAGTGCATGGACGTGGCTACATGGTTCCGAGACGTGATGAAGAGATGTGGACGTAAAGAGTTAGTCGGAAAGGTCCAACCGACTAGGTTATGGACTCAGGCTGCGGCTGGTCGGGTTTGACTCAAATATGGAAAGATTTGAGTTGGTTATGATAGGATTTCGTGTGGGTCACGAATTTGAGTTGTTTAGGAGTGTGGGATACGTTCCTAAGGTGTTTGGAAGTCTTAAGATTGCTTCTATATGCGTATAGAAGATTCCTAAGCAGTTATGGAAAGTTACGATTCGTGAACAGAGTAGGATTAGGTTCTTGATCTGAGTTGAGTTAGCTTTCGAGCTGGTTATATAAGCAAGGGAGGCCAGATCTCGTAGGGCAAGACTTTGGGGGCTGTTCCTTTGTGTTCTATTGAATAAAATTCGTAGTTTGAAGGAACTTTTGTGCCTTGTTCGTCAGACTTATTCCAGACAAGTTTTACTCGTCGAGTTTCTGGACAGCACTACCTTTCGTCGGTGGTTTTATTATAACTTGAGTTTTACAGATCCAATTGACGTGATTCTTTTTGGGGTGTCTTCAAAACTTGATTATCTATCATCTGTAAAAATTTCACAGTCATTGGATTTGTGGTCTATGATCCACACGAGTTTCTTTGCAGCGTTCCAGAACTGTTTTTTCTCGAGTAGGGCAGATTGACCTTTGTTTGATCTTTCGATCATAACTTGAGTTTTTCTCGACGGATTTGAGTGATTCTTGTCGTGTTGTCTTCGTGACTTGATTCTCTCTGATATCTATCACTTTTGTCACGGTGAAACACGTTTAGATTAGTCTCACACACGATTTATTTAACTGATCGTTTTTCTACTGAAGGGGTTGGGTTTAATTGTTTCCGCTGCATAAGATTTTTAAATCTACCATTCACCTCCCTCTGGTAGCTTTTCACGTGCCCTTCGATCCTACAATTGGTATCAGAGCTACGGTGCTCTAATCTTTGTGATTTGCGCGTGTTTTTGACTAATCATCATGGAGAATTACTATGCCAAATCTTGTGTGTTCGCTGGTATTGATTTTCAGGTTTGGAAGGCACGCATGGAGGCTTTCATCCAGGCACAAGGCTTTGCAATATGGGAGAAGGTATACAAGCCTTACAAAGTGCCATCAAATGATCAAGTTACAGCTACAAATCTGAGAGATGTCGACAACAACAACAAGGCTCAGAACTTGATCATACAAGGATTAACACAAAGCGACTTCGACCGTGTTGCACACCTCCAATCTGCATACGATGTGTGGAAAGCACTTTGTGACTACCACGAAGGATCCAACACGATCAAAGAGGTAAGACAAGACATGTTCAAGAAAGAATACATGCGCTTCGAGATGCAACCCGTTGAGTCTATTGATGACCTTTTCGCTCGCTTTAATAAGATTCTCAGCAACTTGCGCAGTGTCAATGTTAAATTTTCAGATGCTAACAATGCTAGACAATTGCTAAGTGCATTAGATATGTCAATTTGGGAGATGAAAGTCACGTCTATTTGTGAATCTACTGTCATGAGTTCAGTTACTTTAGATTTGCTATATTCCATGTAAAAACTCATGAAATTGACATAATCTCACGTAAGAACCCCAACAAGTCTATTGCTTTTGTTTCTCAACGTGACATGCCTAGTTCCGGTCAAACATCATCTGGTGCTACACTTGCTTTGCTGTGCTCTCTAACCCTTGAACAGATTGAGGAGTTTCCATAGGAGGAGCTAGCGCTCATCTCTACCCGGTTCTCAAAAGCATTGCAAAATGTGAGAACTAGAAGGAGAGGAAGCTCCGGACATTAACGATGCTTTGAATGTGGTAAGACAGGACATTTTCGTTCAGATTGCCCTAACCTTTCAGGTCCTACTTCTCGGGATGAAAAGAAAACAAGAATGAAGCACTCCTCTGCAAAAGAAACGAAGAAAAAGAAGGGTTTTACAGGGCGTCAATTGGTGAGCAGTTTTATCTCAGCACTCCAGGAACTTGGCTCAAGCGACGTGGACATTGGAAGTGATTAAGATGAAGATGATTTGGCAAACTTGTGCTTCATGGCGGGCAAGTCAAGATCAAGTATGGATGAAGCAGAACACAACAGCGACAATGAAGAGGTATGTCCTACTTGCAAAGAAATGTGTGATGCTATTTCTCGTGCCACTGTTATTGTTAAGAAAAAGGACAAAAAGCAGAGGGACAATGCTGTTAAAATTGAGTCACTAGAATCTGAAATTAATCGTTTGAAATCCTTGATTCGTGGTGATGATTCTTGTTCCTCATGTGACTTAATATATGAACAATTGTCCTCCCTAAGAAGTGCACATACCTCCACACTTGATAAACTTGAACTTGAAATTGAAAAGAACAAAAAGCTTGCTGCACTTAATATTGGAAACTTAAAAAATGCTTCTTGTTCTACAATTGATTTGCATTGTTCTAGTTGTGATGATCTTGATAAGAAACTGCAAGATGCTATGAATGAAATCTCTATATTGAACAATGCTTTACGTTGTCATGAAGTTAAATATTGTTCCAATTGCAAATTAAAAGGAAAAACTTCATGTGAAAATTGCCTTGATCTGTCCAATAAACTTGATAACATGCATAAGACATTTGATCGGTTTTGTAATGGGAATAAAAACCTAAACTTGCTGCTGAATTCATCCAAGTCTTGTAATGATAAAACTGGTTTATGTTTTGATTCTCATGCTCATGCTAAGGCACATCCACCTAAAAGTGTAAAGTCATTAGGAAGTGGTTTGATTCAAATAGTTCCTAAACAAAAAGAAGTGGTTTTCAAATCTGCAGGAGTATTGTCTCTTTCGGTTTCAAATAAAAATGTTGTTTGCTCATCTAGACATGAACACAAAGTTGAATTTCATTGTACCTATTGTGGTAGAGATGGTCATGTCATAGATTTTTGTTATATACTAGCTAAACAAATGAAAAGTGAAAGAATGGTTGCTAGATCTCATAACTTTCATGCAAAATTTGCTGCACATATTGAACTGAATGTACAACCTGCTGTTTTGAGTAAAAAACATTCAAAGTTTACCTCCGGACCTTCTGTTTTTGCCTCCGGAGCTACTGATTTTTGTGCTACACAAGTAACACCTTATAGGTAAGTAGTTAAGAATAAAAAATCTCAAACTTTGACTCATAAACCTGCTGTTTTGTCTCAGCTTTTGCTTGTTTTTCCTGCTGCATGTCGCGTGACTCAGTACTGGATTCCTAAATGCCTTTTGACTAACCCCAGTATTGAGTCATCGGCTTATTATGCTTCTATGTAGGTTACATGTTTGAGGAAGGAGAATATTTGGATTTTGGATTCAGGTTGCTCACGCCACATGACCAGTAACGAAGATGGGTTCTCCTCCCTCTCTTTTGTGTCATGTGTAGAGAATGTTACTTTTGCCGATAGTTCTTCAACTCCTATAATTGCTAAGGGTTCGGTTAGAGTAAATGATCACTACACTTTGAAGGATGTGGCACTTGTCAAAAATTTGAAATACAACTTGCTTTCTATTTCACAATTGCTAGATGAAAATCTTGAAATTATTTTCAATAAAAAACTGCTGCAAAGTTGTAAGTTCAAATAGTGAGCTTATTTTAACATGTCTCGGTTTGGAAGAGTTTTTAAAGCTGATTTTGATATGTCTTCCTCTAAGCATAGGTGTCTAGTTGCTAATGATTCAAAGGACCTATATTTTTGGCATCGTAGACTTGGTCACGTAGGCTTTGATCACCTAACGCGTGTTAGTGCTCTCGATCGCATACGTGGGCTACCTAAGCTTAAAGGGGACAAAGAAATTGTGTGCTCTTCTTGTAGACATGCTAAGATGGTTGCCGGTTCACATACTTCTCTCACAATGATCATGACAACTGAACTGTGTCAACTTTTGCACCTTCACACCGTAGGACCTTCACGTGTTCAATCCTTCGGAGGTAAATGGTATGTTCTTGTGATTGTTGATGATTATTCTAGATACTCTTGGGTTTACTTTATGGCGTCTAAGAATGAAGCTTTTAGTCACTTTAGAACTTTATTTCTTAGATTATCAATTGATCACCCAGGATCTTTAAAAGCAATTAGAAGTGATAATGGAACTGAATTTAAAAATCAATCTTTTGATCACTTTTGTGCTGAAAATAGAATAGATCATCACTTTTCTTCACCATATGTACCTCAACAAAATGGTGTTGTAGAAAGAAAGAACAGACCTTAGTTGATATGGCTAGGACTATGCTTGATGAATATCAAACTCCTAGGAAATTTTGGGCTGATGCGTTAGCAACCGCTTGTTATGTCTCAAATCGTGTTTTCTTGCGTGCTAAGCTAGGTAAAACACCATATGAGCTCCGGTTTGGACATAAGCCTAGTGTTACGCACTTGGGGTCTTTGGTTGCAAATGCTTTGTTAAGAAACATGGTAATCTTGATAAATTTGAACCTAGATCCATTGATGGCATGTTTCTTGGTTATCCATCTCATACTAGAGGCTACCGTGTGCTTTTATTTGACACTAAAAAAATTGTGGAGACTTGTGAAGTGTCTTTTGATGAAGCTAGCCCAGGTACTAGCTCAAACATTGCAGGTCCAGATCCATATCCGCAGAGGGGAGCATTTTCGTAGAAGATGAGGAAGAATTAGAGCTGCTACCTGAAAATTCAGCAGCTAAGGACTTTGATACAGCTCCGGATGTTAATACTCAACCAGCACCGACAACCATCAATGCTGATTCAAATCGTCCTCAAGTCACAAGCTCATCAATTTGTGAGTAACATGAAGAAGAAGAAGCTTGTGAGACATCTGTTCCCCTACGGTTTTGCAAAGATCATCCCCCACAATAGATGATTGGAAGCTTGCACGAACGAGTTACACGGTCCAGGTTTTGCGATCCAAACTCTTATGCTCATTCTGCTTTTGTTGCTTCTTTTGAACCCAAAGATAGATCACACACACTCACTAATGAATCTTGAATTATTTCCATGCAAAAAGAGTTAGAAAATTTTGAAAGAAATAATGTTTGGAAACTTGTACCTCCACCTCAAGGTCACACTTTAATTGGAACTAAATGGGTATTTAAAAATAAACAAAGTGAGGATGGGGTTGTGGTTAGGAATAAGGCTAGGTTGGTTGCTCAAGGTTTCACTCAAGTTGAAGGTCTAGATTTTGATGAAACTTTTGCTCCTGTTGCTAGATTAGTAGTCATAAGAATTTCTTAGCTTTTGCTGCATCTAAAGGTTTTAAGTTATATGAAATGGATGTTAAAAGTGCTTTTCTTAATGGCTACATAGATGAGGAGGTTTATTTGAAACAACCACCGGGTTTTGAAAATCCAGATTTTCCTAATCATGTTTACAAACTGTCCAAAGCCTTGTACAGTCTCAAACAAGCCCCTAGAGCATGGTATGATAGGTTAAAAACATTCTTAGTTGAAAAAAGGTTTACCATGGGCAAGGTTGATAAAACTCTTTTTGTGCTTAAGCATGGCAATGACTCATTATTCGTTCAAGTGTATGTGGATGATATTATCTTTGGTTGTGCTTCTCATAATCTTGTGTCCATGTTTTCAGCAATGATGAGTTCTGAATTTGAAATGAGTATGATGGGTGAACTCACTTACTTTTTGGGGCTGCAAATCAAGCAAACAAAGGAGGGTACCTTTGTGCATCAAACGAAGTATACAAAAGATCTCCTAAGGCGCTTCAACATGGACAAAAGCAAGCCTCTTCGGACACCAATGGGAACAGCAACAACACTTAGACTTGATGAAGATGGTGAACCCGTGGATCAAAAAGAATATAGAAGCATGATCGGATCACTTTTGTACCTCACGACATCAAGACCTGACATACAATTCAGCGTATGTCTTTGTGCACGGTTTCAAGCCTCCCCACGTGCTTCACATCGTCAAGCCATCAAAAGGATTCTCAGGTACTTACATGGAACTCAAGAACTTGGAATTTTTCTCCTTCTTCCTCAACCGTTACTTTGAAAGCTTTTTCAGATGCTGATTTTGGGGGTTGTAGGATTGATAGGAAAAGTACTTTCGGTGCTTGTCATTTTCTTGGTAATTCTCTTGTTGCTTGGTCCTCTAGAAAACAAAATTCAGTTGCACAATACACAGCCGAATCTGAATATGTAGCTGCTGCTAGTGCTTGCTCACAAATTCTTTGGATTGTTCAAACACTTAAGGACTATGGGGTTGATCTAGATAGTGTTCCACCGTTCTGTGATAACACTAGTGCCATTTGCATTGCTAAAAACCCCGTGCAACACTCTACAACTAAGCACATTGATATTAGGTATCACTTTCTCCGAGATAATGTTGAAAAAGGAAACATTGTGCTTCACCATGTAGATACCGAACAACAATTGGCTGACATTTTTACAAAACCTTTGGATTTCACTCGTTTTTGTTACATTCGTAGTGAAATAGGGGTTTTGCATCCTCATGGCTTAAATTGAGGGGGAGTTTTGAAACTTGGGAAGTCAATGTGTGAATCTGAAATTAAAATAATATGAGCATAGTATTTCATACATATATGACTCTGTGATTCCTTTTACATGCTGAAAGTTCTTACTGCATTACTCGTGTTATACATTTTGTAGTTTTTGCCATGTCTAGTAAATGGAATAATTACTTACACTAAAACTGGTCATGGTCGAACTTACTTGCTGTTTTGAACTTGTTACATGTTCACAAGTGCTTTTAATCATTAAGAAATAATCAAGTAATCAACTCACATGTTGAGTTTTTATGAACAAATATAAATTGAGAAAATATCAAGAGAATATGCATGCATCGCACTTCTTCTTTTGAGATGGCTTATCATTGAAATTACATATGAACTTGGAAGAAGTTGTGTATGACTAAAACCATGTCCTTAAGCTTCTGATTGTCAAATGGCATAGGCTTGTCTTGGTTGGTTATAATAAGGCAGATGCGCATATAATATCCTGCAAATATCATAAGATCTAAATTTATGCTTTTAAAAATAATAAAATTCAGCAACTAGTGTCATGATTTCAGGTTTTGAAATAGCTAAGTTTGTGAGATCATGACTTACTTAAATTAAAAATTACATTTGATCTCTAGCATGGCTTACACTACTTTATGTATTTCATTGATGTGATAATGTAAGGTACTTTATAGTATGACTTGGATGAGCTTTGTTTATATGTATATGTTATAATATGCTCATAACAACTAAAGGGGGAGAGATAATTTGTTTATATGCTCATGACTTGCTGAATACATTGTCAAAGGGGGAGAGATAAGCATGAAGAGAATGATAATATGTGCATAAGGAGAGATAATAAAGGAGGAGAGATAATATGGGATAATTTTTGGATTTTCTTCTCATTTTACTTTTGATTTACAAAGGGGGAGAAATTGCCTTCAAAAATTTTATGTGAATAAGCCAATGTTCGGATTTTAAATGGTGTTGCCAATGCATTCATCAAGGGGGAGATTGTAAGACCTATGTGTGCTGAATACATTGGCTTGTAGTGAATACACTTGCCTTGACGATAAATGTTTTGAATATCAAACACTTTGGGGGCTGTTCCTCTTGTGTTCTATTGAATAAAATTCGTAGTTTGAAGGAACTTTTGTGCCTTCTTCGTCAGACTTGTTCCAGACAAATTTTACTCGTCGAGTTTCTAGACAGCACTACCTTTTGTTGGTGGTTTTATCATAACTCGAGTTTTACAAATACAATTGACGTGATTCTTTTTGGAGTGTCTTCACAACATGATTATATATCATCTGTCAAAATTTCACGCTCATTGGGTTTGTGGTCTATGATCTACACGAGTTTCTTTGCGGTGTTCCAGAACTGTTTTTTCTCGAGTAGGGCAGATTGACCTTTGTTTGATCTTTTGATCATAACTTGAGTTTTTCTCGATGGATTTGAGTGATTCTTGTTGTGTTGTCTTCGTGACTTGATTCTATGTTATTTCTATCACTTTTTTCACGGTGAAGCACTTTTATATTAGTCTCACACACGATTTCTTTGACTGATCATTTTTTACCGAAGGGGTTGGGTTTAATTGTTTCCGCTGCGTAAGATTTTTAAATCTACCATTCACCCCCCTATGGTAGCTTTTCACGTGCTCTTCGATCCTACACACTTGAAGAAGTAATTTTGGTGGACTCGGATGAAGAGGGAAATAGCAAAGTATGTATCTGAATGTGATACATGTCGACGAGTGAAAGCCGACCATCTGAGAGCAGCCGGACAATTACAACCGTTAAACATACCTGCCTAGAAAATGGGAGGACATCAGCATGGATTTCATTGGTTGGTTACCTGTCACTTTTCGCAAACATGACTCAATTTGGGTGATAGTCGACCGACTCACCAAGTCGGCTCACTTTATTCCAGTCAATGTCAAGTATGTGGCACGACAGTATGCAGAGTTGTATATTGCCAGAATCCTATGCCTACACAGAGTACGCATATCATATCAGATCGTGGGACCTTGTTTGTTGCTCGATTTTGGGAGCAGCTCCACGCATCTCTGGGTACCAAATTGATTTGAAGCTCAGCTTACCATCCACAGACTGATGGTCAAACGGAACGAGTAAACCAAGTACTAGAGGATATGCTCCGCGCCTGTGCCATTCACCGTTGTAAGAATTGGGATGATCGTGTACCATTGGCGGAGTTTTCATACAACAATGGTTATCAGACTAGCATTCAAATTGCACCATATGAACTCTTTATGGCCGGAAGTGCCGCACACCATTGAACTGGTGTGAATCCGGTGAACGAGTAACATATGGTATAGACTTGGTAAAGGAAGCCCAAGATTGAGTATGAGTAATTCAAGCCAACCTAAGGCTGCTCAGTCTCGCTAGAAAAGCTATGCGGACAAACGACGTCGACCGGTTCATTTTGATATCAGGGATCACGTTTATCTTCGTGTATCTCCAATGAAAGGGATTCATCGTTTCGGAGTAAAAGAGAAGCTAGCTCCACATTTCATCGGACCATTCACAATAAGTGAGCAATGTAGACCTGTAGCCTACCGGCTAGAGCTGCCAGCATTGCTTTCAGGGGTCCACAATTCCATATTTCACAATTGAGAAAATGTCGCAAGGCCCCAGCGGAAATCCATATGGAGGATTTGGAAGCTCTCCAACCAGATCTTACTTACTCCGAACATCCAACCCAAATAATTGATGAGAAGACTCGTACCACAAGAAACAAAACCTTGCGTTTCTACAAGGTTTTGTGGGGAAACCACACCGTTGATGAAGCAACATGGGAAAGCGATGAATATCTTAAAACCAATTATCCAGACTTGTTAACATCATATGTTCATTAGGTCATTTCTTTTTATCCTTTCTTTTTTAATCTCAGGACGAGATTCTTTTAATGGGGGAGGAATGTAAAATACCACATTTTCCTTCATATGAGGTTCAGTTGTAAATTGGTTGTTAACCCTAATGGAGACCAATTATAGCCATGCTTATAAACTTGATCTCATCAAATCTTTTCTTCTACTCATGTTTAAATTTATTAACATGAGGAATGAACTTCACCAATAAACTTAGACTAATTCTTTTGACCTCTCTTCAAAGTTTGGAATTATTTGAAGAAAGATTGCAAGGCCAGTTTAATATGCAGTACCAAATAGATATTCAAACTAATATAAATTGAATATATACTACTGTATATTTGGCCCTGTCAAAATAATTCAATGCAGAGGCCATAAATTTTTCTATGGTTTTCTAATATTCCAAATAGACTTCCTGCAAAGTTTCATAAATTTTGAACTCCATTTGCTATTTTAATTGAGACGCTTAGCAAATTCAAACCCTATTTTGAATTCAAATTTTGAATTCTTTTCAACTAGATTGAACATCAAGATTTGAACACACACTCATGTTCAGCATAACTTGCTTGACTTATCCTCATAGTTTCACAATTTTTGGAACTCAATTGCTATTTAAATCAGTGACACCATTGAATTTCCTACAAATTCAAATTTGAATTTGAAATTCAATTGAAACTTGCTCCAATTAAAAATCCAAGTGCAGAATCAAATTCTAGATATTTATTTGAGCCTCCCCACAAAAATCTAGAATATTTGGACAAAATTTGGTAGGAGAATTGAAGTTACAGAGAAGGGAAGTAGATAAGAGGAGGTGGGGCCCACTGTCAGCCAAAGCACTCGTGTGAAACCCACAGGGGGGTGCCCTGTCTCCAGCTCGCCCCGTCGTTCGATGCCGGCAGCGCGCAACAACGCGATGCGCATGCATACACCGAGCTGCTTGCCTGCTTGACGCCGTGGCGCGCTCCCCCTCTCCCCTCAGTCCCTATAAATACCCCTTGGGCGTCGCCGTTGGACACCATCCCGGTTCACGCCATTTTCGCCGCCCCTGTTCGACCGAGCTTGTGCCAACGATTGCAGCCATTTTTTCCCGAGCTGTAAGTAGATAAAAGGCGTGTCACAAACTCCTCTATGTATTCCATTTGGTCATTGATCGTGACATAGCTTCTACTGGGCATATTTTGAAGTTTCCCAGTCGCCGTCGAGGAAGCAGCCGAGAACCTTCACTGTCTCACCGTCAAACACCCATTCCAGACCATCTCCAGCCTTGATCCTTTAAGCAAAAAGGTTTGCAATCCTATCTAGTTCAGGCTCACAGAATCTATGCTTATGACATGAAGTGTAACTTGAGTTCTTGTTCGAGAACCGAACGGTTTCTCAATAGAACAGCAAAGCTTCACGCTTAAATTCATTTCATTCTTGCAATCATCCTTAAATCTGGTTAGCAGATAGTTTTTATGTGTCCTAAGGAATCTCCATGCCCAAAAACCTGAAAGTTATGAACCGAGCATCTTAGATTTCAAGTTTTCGAGGCCGCCGGTTGAAAAACCGCACTTCACCGTCAAACTCAACCTTGCCGGCGATTTCACCCCAATTTGACCCCCAAATCATACTCCTGGTGCTTCCAGGAACCTTCCCGAGTTTTTCCCGAGCCTATTGAGCTATTCCCGAGTATTTCCGACGAAGGCCGAAACCCTAGCTCCGCCGTCACCGTCGCGCCGCCGTCTCCGGCCATCGCCGGCGTGATTGGACACCACCATCAGCTTGCAGATTTTAGGGTTGAGCGGTCAAGGCAAGGCTGAACGGAGGTCGACGCACCTAAGTCTGGCGAAGCACCGCCGCGGTTCTGGCGAGGAGCGCCGTTGCGTCGCGAGGTAGACGAAGGCCTATGGGCCCCACTTGTTAGCGCCTATTCGAACGCCCGGGATCAGTTGCGGCACTGGGTCCGGTGCGGCTGTACGGTTGAACCCCGTGTCCCCCGGTGTGGCCCAGATGCGATTGGCCCATTCAAATGAAGTGGGACCAGCCCTTTTATTTGAAATTTCCAAAAGAAAAATAAACCTAGATTGAATCCAAACTTAGGAAATCCATAACTTCCAGTAGAATTATCCAAAAATTCCCAAATAAATTTTGTTAGAACCAGCATAAAGAATATTGTCCAGTGGTGCACTTGGATTTGTATGAAAAGCCATATAAATTTCTCCATAATTCAGATAAGAAAAATGCTTAAAGACTTCATTCCCACAATTCTGTTAATTGGCAAATTTCCAATTTTGGTCAGGACACTATTGTTAATACCCTTGATCTCCAGTAAAAGTTTCAAGCTCTTTGGACTTAAAATACTGGGTTGATCAATGTTTCAAACCTCTATGTAGTTATAAATTGAGAAAAATGGAAAATCAATTTCCAGAAATTTACCCAAACTTGAAAAATCAATTTATCCCTGTAGGAAGCTCAGAAAATTGTGAAACAAATTTTCCTAGAACCAGTGAGACCCCCTCTACATGATACAACCCTTGGTAGCCATAATACATCTCCAAAAATGTCAACCAAAATTTAGAGAATACTATTGCTTACCATAATTTTTAAGAATAACAAACATCCTTTATCATCTCCTGTTCTTTGCAAGAGTCTTCTCTAAAATCCTTAGTATCCACCATAAAAATCCAAAAGTCAACTAAGATAATTATCATATTTTATCTTAATATACTCACCCCACCTTAAGCATATTAATTATTCACAAAATCATTTATACCTAGTATATGCATATCGTGTAGTAGCTGAAGTCGAGGAGCAGCCGCAAGCCTTGGAGGTCCAGCTGCCAGAAACTAACATAGACTCAAACTCGCATTCAGGCAAGCCCCGGTTTGCATTTAAGTTCCTTATAGTGTTTTTCAGTTTTATTTCACCTTACGTCTTCAGATGATTGTGCATTACATCTAAGGTGTTTGACATCCACTTGCATGGCCCACAAATCCTATGGAGTCATGGGTAGGTCTACGGCCCGTTCAGTAGACACTACTATGCTTATGCTCATAGGAATTTGGTAGAAGTCGAGTAGTTGGAATCTACTCGCGAGATAGGAATTTTATCACACGGGAGATTCTGGAATAAGAAAATGGTTTATGAATATGAAATTGAGACTGAGCAGTGGATAGGATGCAGTTAGACGTGGTCTCAGGTGCGTAGCCCTGCTTGTTTCTATTGAGGACCGTTTCGGGAGTGGTCCTGCTGGACAATCTTGAATTGTATCGGCGACATACTGGAGGAATGGGCTCCAGTAAACTGACGTAGCTTGATACTGGTTTGTCGAGGTATTCCGTTCCATTTTATAGGCGTGAGGTGAGGACAACAAGGTGTAAATCAGCTGGTGGGCACGTCAGATTTCGCCCCACGCATTGACCTCCTGCTCGTGACGGATGGACCGGTTCGAAATTCGAGTGTTTAGTGAAAGGTGGCCATATACGACTAGTACTGAATTGTTATGTAGGTACTGCTGAAAGTACTCGCTGGCATTTCCGAAAGTGCATATGTGTCATGTTGTTCCGGGTATGTCCTGATTGCAATCACCGTCCCTCGCGGTAATAGAGTACCACTTGTTCACTGCGCCGTGACGAAGTAAATACTAAAGAAGTCAGGAGAATATGATATATTGGTTTATAAATTGCTTGGAAAACCTTGTTTGGCTTAGAGATAGTACAATTAAAAGTTTATAGTTTCCCCATACTTTACCCATAATAGCATTATGTGTTTTGTGCATGTCATATCATCGGCAAAGCGTTTCTTTTTTGATTGTGGAGTCTATGATGTGCCGTGCCTGAGGAATGTCATTTGCTAATTAATACATGACTATAAGGATCCACTTGTAGGCGAGTCCTTTATGCTATTTCTTACCTATGCTTAGTATTCATCCTTGCATATGTCTAGTGAGACGGGTTAGTCTTGCTGAGCCTTATGCTCACGTTTGCAGTTAACGAGTTTTTGCAGATTATACGACTGATGACGGGTTTAATGACGAGGCTGCACCACCTCCAGGGTTTAAAGCCGAGTGGGAACCCTGCACGCCGCCGTGAATTGTGTGTTGCCAGTGCAAAGTATCCAGGACATGGATGACTTTGCTTTTGCATAGCTAGTGCTGAGAGCGTAGCTATGATGTATAGTACTCTTTTCGTTTGTTAGTACTTTTAAACTTCTGCTGTGCTTGTCAAAAAAGACTTGGTTTTGTAAATTTGTTTTCATTTTATTCTTGTATACTGTTGGGTGTCGCATCGCACGACGCCACCCAATGAGATCCTTGGAGGTTTGGATTCCGGTCCCCACATATCAATGATGAGGAGGAGAACAATGGAGCACCTCGGAACAACAATGGACAAGGATCTGCCCAGGGAGCTATCAACCTCGAGTAGCTATTGGCTATGCAAAACCGCTCAGTAGACCATGATACAGACTATGGGACAACTGTAGGATAGCAACAACAACAATCAGCCCAACATGCCTCCACCACCACCCCCACCTCCTCATAACCGATTGGGAGAGTTCGTGAGGACCAGGCCGCTGACCATTGCTCAAGCTGCTGACCCTATGGATGCGGATGATTAGCTCAAGTCTGTGGAGAAGAAACATGCAATAATCAAATGTAATGACCAGGAGAAGGTGCTATTTGCGTCTCATCAACTTGTTGGAGCAACTGCCGATTGGTGGGATTCACTATGCAACGCCCATGAGAACCATGAAAGGACTACTTGGGCTGAATTCAAGGAGAGCTTCTATTCTCATTATGTGCCGGAAGGTGTTATGATCTTGAAGAGGCAAGAGTTGTAGAACCCGAGGAAAAGAAGATCGAGTGTGAGTGAATACCTCAATAAATTCACTCAACTCTCAAGATATGCGCCCGAGGATGTGAGTCGGGACAGCCGAAAACAATGCTTGTTGATGAGGGGCTTGAAAAATGAGATGCAAGTGCAATTACTGAATTGTGATTATGCCAACTTTCAAAAGCTAGTGGACAAAGCAATTGTTGTGGAGAATAAAGTCCGTGAGATGAAGCTAGATAATAAGAGGAAGGCACCATATCAACGACATCAACAAGAAAGTAATGTGGGCCCTCACTTTGCAGCACCCAATGCGCCTTATTAGAGCTCTTCTGCGCCTGCTCATTGCCCTGGTTATGCACTGCGCCCAGCTCAGTTTTTGCAGCAACACCCTGTTATGCAAGCACCTAGGCCTCCAATGCCTTATGCACCTCGCGCCAACTTTCCTAGTGCAAATGCCCAAAATCAAGTTCGTCCCAATAATTCAGGTGCAGTTAGTAAGTCCTAAACATGTGGAGAAGCAGAAGACTTTGCGCATCAATATCCTAAATCAGGCCTTGGTCAAGGAAGCAATGCTCCAAGACAAAACCCAAGACCGAATGGAGGAGCGCCACAAGGCAACCGTGGATAGCAGAATTTTGCACGTGGCAACGTGAACCATATCTCTACGGAGGAAGCGCAACAAGTGGATGACATGGTTATTGTTATGTTTCTCGCAAATTCCAACCCGGTGACTATGTTATTTGATTCTGGAGCATCTCATTCATTTATTGCATCAAAATATGTTGCCAAGTATAGTTTGCCTATCTCTCATATGAAGTTTACTCTATTGGTTATGTCTCCTGAAGGAGAGATGAGGAAAAATATAGTATGTCCAAAAGTAAGCCTTAGAATAAGGGGGTAGATTTCATAGCCAACGTCATTGTCTTGGATTCTCAAGGATTGGACATCAAACATGGTATGGACTGGTTGAGGAAGCACAATGGTGTTATTGAATGTGCCACGAAGATGGTGAAGTTGACTAATGAGGTAGGGATCACCATAGAATTTGAAGCATCTCAACACGCACTGAAGCAATTGGAGCTGAATCACATGGACGGTGCCGCAATTGAGTAGATCCCTGTGGTGCGTGAATTCTTGGATGTGTTTCCGGATGAGTTGCTAGGTATGCCACCAGACCACAACATTGAGTTGCTATTGATTTAATGCCTGGAACTACACCTATATCTAAGAGGTTGCCGGTACCCTCCGTACCGGATACCCCTTGGGATTGCAAAGATCACAAGGAAACTCCATCTACCAGATTTGAAGACCTCTGACGGACCCACAGTTCAGGCGTAACCGGACCTGCTTCGCCGACATGGTTAGTCCTAGGGCTGCCACGTGTATCATAAGAACGGAGCTATCACCCACACATGGGAAGCTCTGGTCAGAATACCAGTATGGCACCCCCGGACCTAACCATAGACAGATAAAAGCTCCAGTACTGACATGTGTCCAGTAGCACCGGACCTACTCATCCACGACGGTAAGCTCCAGTGCTGCCACGTGGCGACCGCCGGACCTTCAACTTCAACAATCAGGCTGGTGGACTCCCCAACGGCTCCGGACCTTCAAGGAGCAATCAAAGACTTCAAGACCCAATTAAGTGTCATTAATACCATATTAATGACACACGATCAGATGGCCTTTAATACTGGAAATGACACTGTTAAGGCCTGTTACCAAGCTATTAAGGGTAATTAACCTCATTTATTGTGTACAAGCATGTGTAACCGCCGGGGCCACATGTCGGGCCAGGCTAACGGTGTAACGACCAGTCCTTGTACTATAAAAGGACTGGCCAACGATACACAAGGGACGGTTCGAGACCATGACTGAACTCCCTGAGCTAGACGAGCTTCTTCTTCTGGAGCTTCTTCTAGACTCACACGATTAATACATCACCAACACACCCCGTGGAGTAGGGTATTACACTCAGGCGGCCCGAACCACGTAAATCTTTGTGTACACGTGTCTTTCACCTTCTTGAATCTCTGCGCGCCCTTCACCAAACTACAACTCCTCGATCTACCAAAGGCAGTGTCGGGAGATCTGCTGGATCCAAACGCCGAAAGTTGGCGCGCCAGGTAGGGGACGCCTGAGATTTCAAGTATGGTGAACTCAGCTGCTGGATCCTCCAACAGCAACTGTGCTGTTCAACCCGCTGGGGGCAATCCTCCAACATGCAGCAACCAGCTGGTGCCGTGGCTCAAGTAGGAGTCATGCCTCCACCTCCACCGCCTGCACCAGCACGTCAAGATGGGCAGCGTGACGGTGCATCGGTGTCGTTCACCGCATCGGCAAATAACAACAACCCTGAACACGCGTTTCTTGCAGCGCATGCTCTCCTCCAACTTCCACCACCTCCAGGTGCATCCCAGGGTGCAATGGAGCAATGGAGGGCTGATGTGGAACATCTGGTTGCAGCAACAGCCGACCGCATCAGCAACGAAGGTCCTCCTCCTTCGGGGCGGGCCCCATCACAGCGTCGGACCGTGTCTAGCAGACTTGGTCCGCATGCTTCCCAAAATAGGAGGCGTGCTACGTCACAGCTAGTTACATCGCTACCTTCTGGGGTGCGACATACTCATACGGTAACTAGGCTTTATACTCATGACCTCCGGGCGGAGCTTGATCGCCGTTACCGTCAACAGGACGGTCGTGTCCATATCGAGCGTGCTCGCGAAATGCGAGAGGCTCAAGACAGTCATGCTCCCGACGGAGTAGGAGGAGGCTGTTTTGCACTGGCCATGCACCTACGCATGGTCAGATGGCCACAAAAGTTCCGACCTCACCTGCTGGAGAAATTTGACAGGACAGTTAATCCCACTGAGTTTATCCAAATTTACACCACCGCAATCCTTGCGGTCGGAGGTAACGAGGCCGTAATGGCCAACTACTTCCCAGTGGCCTTGACTGGGACTGCCAGGTCTTGGTTCATGAGCCTTCCTCACAACTCCATCAATAGTTGGGAGGAATTGTGCCAACAGTTCACCGCCAATTTTGTGAGTTCATACACCCGGCCAGGCACCGAACTGGAACTTTTTGCGGTCGTGCAGAAGGGGGGAGAATCCCTGCCCTCATTCATCCAGAGGTTCTCCCAGCTACGAAACACCATTCCTTCTATCTCTAGCGCCTCTGTTATCGTGGCATTTAGACAGGGCGTACGAGATAAGAAGATGCTAGAGTAGCTGGCGGTCAAGGAGATCACCAGCGTCACGGAGCTCTTCAGCTTGGCAGACAAGTGTGCCAAAGCTGCGGGGGGCCGTAAAATGCACTCCAAACCACCTCCGGAGGATGGCAAAAAATCCTCCAAAGGCGAAGCCACTACCTCCAGGAGTGGCAAAAAGAAGAAAAAGTCCAATGGCAAGAAAAAGCCGTCGGCCGGCACATCTACCGCTGCAGCTGCTGCAGCTCCGGGTGGCCGGGGGCCACACCCCGAGAAATGACCTCGCCCATCCTCTGAAGACAGTGGAAATTCCAATGTGTGGTGTCCTATCCACAAGTCGAATGACCACAACTTGGAGGACTGCCGGGAGGTCCAAACCTTTGTCGAACGCTACAACAAGCACCGGGAAGAAGTTCCTTTCCGTCAGAGGAAGGAAAACAGAAGGTCGATGAAGCTCCGACTGAAGAGGAGTTAGGCTTCCAGGACCCTAAAAAGGTCCTGAAGGCTGTTTGCACCTCCGTCGACAACGACTCTGACATCTCTGACAATGAGCGTTGGAAGACCATGAACACCATCTTTGGTGGTTCATGGGACATCACCTCCCGCCGTGTCCACAAGACCATGCAGCAAGACATGGCCTCAGTAGCTCCTACAGCCAGGGCGGAGCCTCACCGAAAGTGGATTAACACTACCATCATTTTGATGCTTCGGACTGCCATCGGAACATGATCGGAGCTGGTCAGCTACATTGATGGTATCACCTACCATCAATAACATTCAACTCCACCATGTAATGGTGGACGGAGGTTCGGGGTTGAATCTCATAAGCTTTGAAGCTTTCATCAAGCTTCAGCTCCGATCTTCGGACCTTCGCCCCTCCCGACCTTTCTCCGGAGTAGGTCCGAGGGCCATATCCCCACTGGGTGCAATTGCTCTCCCCGTGACCTTCGAGACTTGGGAGAATTATCGCACTGAGAAGTTGATCTTTGACGTCGCTAAGATCAACTTACCTATCAACGCCATTCTGGGCAAGCCCGCCTTGTACAAGTTCATGGCTGCTGCTCATTATGGCTACCTGGTGTTGAAGATGCCAACACCAGCTGGTGTTCTCCGAATCTGCGGAGACTGTACTGCCAGAGTGACTTCTCTGGGAGAACTTCATGCGCTTGCTACAGCGCAGGAGGAAGAATCCAGGAAGGAACAAGCTCCAAAACCCCCGAGAATTCATCAATGAGGCTCAACCACCACACCTCGTGTGCAACCAAGCGGCGACACCAACATCCCCGTCAAGGTCGTCCAAATCGGTTCCGATGCCGCTCAGACCACCCTCATATCGTGAGGTATGATGATAAATAGGAACTCGCGCTCATCACTTTCCTCTGGGCTAATGTCGACGTGTTTGCCTGGCAACCGTCACAAATGCCTGGGATCCCTAGGGAAGTGATCGAGCATAATCTGAAGATCCATCCTGATGCTCGACCCGTACATCAGAAGCCTCAGGAGCAATCCGTAGAGCGACAGAACTTCATACGACAAGAAGTGAAGAAGTTGATCGAAGCTGGATGCATCCGAGAATTCTTCCACCCAAAATGGCTGGCAAACCCAGTTGTTGTACCCAAGGCCGACGGGAAGCTTCGGATGTGTATTGACTACACAACACTGAATAAGGCATGCCCAAAAGATCCATTCCCACTACCTAGAATAGATCAGATAGTGGATTCCACCTTCGGGTGTGAATTAATGTGTTTCCTAGATGCATATTCTGGGTACCATCAAATCAAAATGTCTAGGGAAGATGAAGAACATACTTCTTTTATCACAGTAGATGGATTGTACTGTTATACTGCCATGCCATTTGGTCTCAAGAATGCAGCTTCAACATTTGTACGAGCTATGTACAAAACCTTTGGAGAGCTCATGAGAGACGTAGTGGAAGTGTATGTTGATGACATCGTCGTCAAGATCGAGGACAAGGAGTCACTCCTTGACACCTTGCAAGCTGTCTTCGACAAGTTGCGGGTCACCGCACGAAGCTGAACCCAGACAAGTGCGTCTTCAGGGTTAGCTTCGGAAAGCTTCTTGGTTTCCTGGTAAACCACCGGGGCATAGAGGCAAATCCAGCGAAGATTAAAGCCATTGAGGAGATGCGGCCACCAGCCCGCATCAAGGACGTCCAGAAACTGACTGGATGTATAGCCGCCCTCAGTGGGTTCATCTCAAGACTGGCAGAACGGGCGCTACCCTTCTTCAAGCTATTGAGGAAGTCTGGACCATTTCAATTGTGTGAAGAAGCAGAAAAGGCGTTCCAAGATCTAAAGCAGCTCCTCACCACTCTACCAACCTTGGTAGCTCCAAACCCTGGTGAGCCCTTATTGCTTTACATTTCAGCAACCGACGAGGTTGTCAGCATGGTCCTGGTTGCAGAGAGACCAAAACCATCCCAAGCTCAGGAATCCAGACACCACCGGGAGGGTGCGGAGGTTCTTGAAGATGAGTCTGGGTCCCAGCCCCCAAACTTAGATCTATAGGGAGTTATTCCAGAAGATCTGGACCCCTCAAGGAGGTTCCGGGTCGCTCCAATAGAAGCTTCAGGTTCCTCCAGCAAGGACCCCGAGGTCTCCGAAGCAGGTCCGGACCCCTCCGGGACAGTCCGAGTCGATGTGGAGGAAGCTCCGGGCCCCTCCAGGAGGGTCCGGACAGTCCAACACCCAGTGTACTTCATCAGCAAAGTACTACACAATGCCAAGACTCGATACCTAGATGTGCACAATCTGCTCTACACAGTTCTCATCGCCTCCAGGAAGCTTCGCCATTACTTGCAAGCTCACAAGATCTCAGTGGTGACCTCTTACCCACTGCGTGCGATCTTGCATAATCCCAACTCTACTGGGAACATTACAAAGTGGGCAGCGGAATTGGCCGAATTCGATCTTGAATTCGTCCCAAGACAAGCGACCAAGAGTCAAGCATTGGCAGACTTTGCGGCGGAATGGACCCCCTCTCCATCAAACCCTGGCGGCCCTAGTGATCAGAAGTCGGAACTCAAGGCTCCGGTCTTCACCGAACCTCATTGGACCCTCTACTTCGACGGCTCCATGCAAAAGCAGGGGGCCGGAGCTGGAGTCCTTCTCCTCGCTCCAGTCGAGGAGAAGGTAAAATACATGGTCCACCTTGACTTCAAGGTGACCAACAACATGGCAGAGTATGAAGCACTCATTTATGGACTAAAGTTGGCACTATCATATGGTGTCAAGCAGCTGTTGGTCAAGGGAAATTCACTGCTGATCATTAAAAAGGTGAAGGGTGAATGCTCCTGTAACAATCCCCAACTAGTTGCTTATCTCCTTGAAGTCCAGAGGCTTCAAAAGGACTTCGAAGTCCTGGATCTCCACCATGTCCAACGTGTCCATAACACTGAAGTTGACGAACTCTCGACGAAAGCGTCAACTGGAGCTCCGACTCCTGACGGAACCTTCATTCGGAGGTTGTCAAAACCCACAGCTCAACCTTCCAAACTGAGCGAAGGGGGCGAGACCAGCATCCCGAAGCTGGCGGTCCCGATGGCCCTATTACCATGGCAGCCATCAAGGGTCATAGGTGCTGCCGGAAGCTTTGAGCAACCCAGCACGCAAGACTCAAATGCTCAAGCAAGCTCCGATACAAGGACCTCGGAGATCCGGAGCTCTTGAAAGACAATATCATTCCTGTCGATGATGTATCTGCTGACCGGATAGTCAGATTGGTTAAAAGATACACGCTAGTAGAAGGGGATCTCTACCGGTGCGGTGCCAATGGCATCCTAATGCGGTGCATCACAAGGGAAGAAGGCTGCGAGCTCCTCGCAGAAATCCATGGTGGCGAGTGTGGGAACCACGCGTCTTCCTGCACGCTGGTCGATAAAGCCTTCCGACATGGCTTTTACTGGCCTACAGTGCTCCAGGATGCAACTGAGCTGGTGAAGAAATGCAAAGCATGTCAGTTCCATGTAAATCAAATGCACACACCGGCTCAGCCTCTACAAATGATACCTCCTACATGGGCTTTCACTGTGTGGGGGATGGACATCTTGGGACCTTTCCCAAGAGCCGTCGGAGGTTACAAGTTCCTGTATGTTGCCATTAACAAGTTCACCAAATGGCCGGAAGCAACTCCAGTTGTGACAATAAACAAGCAATCAGCTATCAACTTCTTGCAGTCCATCGTATGAAGATTTGGAGTCCCGAACAAAGTCATAATAGATAATGGGACCCAATTCACAAGCTCTGCTTTCCAAGGATACTGCGAAGACCTCGGCATACAAGTCAGCTACGCCTCCGTAGCTCACCCAGCAAGCAATGGCCAAGCCGAGAGAGCAAATGCAGAAATCCTGAAAGGACTCAAGACGCGCACATATGAGCGCCTGAAAAAACATGGTGCCAACTGGATTGAAGAGCTTCCACCCACTCTATGGGCCAACAGGACAACTCCTAACCGGCCAACTGGAGAGACACCCTTCTTCCTGGTGTATGGAGCTGAAGCAGTCCTTCCTCCGAAAATCACCTTGGGGTCGCTCCGGGTCCGGACCTCTGACGAAGCCACGCAGGACCAGCTCCGGCGTGAAGACCTTGACCTCCTTGAAGAGGGAAGGTGCCGAGTAGCTGTTCGGAATGCACGATACCGCCAAGCTCTCCGGCGCTATCACCAACGGCGTGTTCACAGCTGACAGCTCGAGGAAGGCGATCTGGTGCTACAAAGAATACAATCCAGAGAAGGGTTAAACAAACTCTCCCCCAGCTGGGAGGGACCCTTCCGAGTGATCAAAGTATCCCGTCCCGGATGCGTTCGCTTGGCAACCGAGGATGGGACACCTCTCCCAAATCCTTTGAACATTGAGCACCTCCGTAAGTTCTACGCTTAATATCACGGAGATGAGTGTGTAATTACATGCGGTGTATGTTATAGAGTCATTGTACAGAGTCGGGTGGCTCCTCCGGGAGGGCAGCCAGACCTACCCTGTTAGGTACGCAACATCCATGCAACACTTGTCACAGTCTCAGAACTAAAAGTGTAGCTAGCTACCTTGGGTCAAACGAGAAATGAAACACACTCAGCTTGGTTCCGTACCCTAAGAGTGTACTTGTTTCCCCTGTACCCCAGACCTATAATGAAAGACATCATTGTGTGAAAACAAACTCCACGTGTATTTACTTTGTACAGGCTCAATATTTTTTATTTTTCTCTTTTCTGTCTATAACAAAGTTGTGCAATTCTTTAGAAATTTTAGCTCGACCAGTTCATGTACAATTCTAGTTGCATTATCTATCCTTCTGGGTTCAAACATTGTTGATGGCCTACTCGTCTGAATGCCGCCAAGCCAATCTAGGGCCGGAGTGTGCTATCAACGTAGCCTAGTCATGCACCCTAAGTACGCCACTCTACCTACATCCCGACAGGCCGAAGTAAGGAGTGTCCAGAAATGATCGGACCTAAAGGAAGCAAGACAACGCTCTTGATTGTATTTAGAATTGTGTTCGGCCAAAAACTTTCTCGAGAATAATAAGCCGCAATGAAGTTATACATAGGAAACGGATTTTACTGTTTTTCTTGACTTCAGTGTGCAGGAAAAATAAATAAGCTCCGACATCCTTTAGGCGGCTTGTGGTCAATGTTCAAACATTAACATCGAGCTTCTCTGGAGTTACTCAGTTCCGATAAAGCTAAGGGGCAAGCCGTCAACGTGAAGATGGTGGAAAGACTCTAAAGTGGAGTCTGACGTTGACACAACACGTGTTGATGGAGGTCACTGCCGGAGCTGCCATGCTCTGACACCCCAGAAGGCTAACCATCGATGCTTTACGCGTTGATGGAGACTACTGCCAGAGCTACTAAGCTCCGGCGATGGTCAATGCCGGATCCACTAAGCTCCAATAGCCTCGGGGGCCTACACTATCGAAGACTTCGGGCCTACATTCTACAAGTTCGAAGCACGCAAGTCTTCAACAACTGTTACATTTTCTTGGTACATGTTCACAATCAAATTGTGTACATCTACCAGGGGGCCAAGTGAGACAAAGGTGGTGTTGAAGACAAAAAATGAAATTTGAATTCACAAAAATTTGGATTTCATTCATCTGAAGACAAGAGATTACAAAATTGGAGAAGAAGAAGAGAGAATACAAGCGGGAGCTACAGAGAGATGGTCCTAGACCCTATGGAAGAACTGGGCGACCTTATGGGCCACCTCCAACACGTTGGCTCGGGCGGCATCACCCTCTCCTTCGATGGGGCCTTCAAGCACCGGGTCCAGAGGGAATTGAGGGTCCCGGCTGGTGTAGCACGTCAGCAAAAACTCTACGACATTCTTCGCCAGGGACTGACCCTCTGTTTCCAGCTGGTCCGTGATGACGTCGCCCATCTTGGAGAGCTTGTTGTCTGCTGAACTCAGCGCCTCCAACGCCTGGTCCAGCTCTGGCTCCGGATCATCCGGTCTCACGGGACTGAAGCACATTGGCGTCAGCGCGTCGTTGGCCTTGACCAGGAAGTCCCAAACCTGTTGGCACTCCACAACCCTTGCACCACGCATCTCTGCCAAGGATCTTTGGCAGCCGCAATCTCCGAGCTCTCCCGAGCAAGACGCTCCACCTCTTTGGCATTTTGCTGAATTGTTTCAGCAACCTACCTTTCGAGTTTGCTGAGCTCTTCCTCCCGGAGGTGGGTCTCATTCCGGTGGTTGACCAGATCCTTCTCTCGGCCCCGTACTTTCTTCTCCCTGGCGGCAATGGCATTCTCCTGCTTGTAGAGATCTTGCCCTCGCTCCCAGGCCTTCTTCTCCTCCTCCTCGCAATGCTCCTCCAATTTCTTGGTGTGTTCTTCGAGGCTCTTGTCAGCCAAAGCTGTCTTTTGGACAAGCTCTTCCTCCCTCTTCACGAGGTCGTCTTGCAGTTCCAGGAATTTCTGCTCTTCATCTTCGAGCCGTCTCTCCCGCGCTTCAAGAGCCTCCCGGCGCTTGACGAGACTATCATGGATGGCGGCGAGCCTTTCCAGGCGATCATCCGTTGCGCTATTTGCAGCCATGGCCTGCTCATAGATGGCCCGGGACTAGTTGTCGAGGGTCCGCGTCATGCTTTCCCTCTCATCTTACAACTTACCCTAGTACTCCAGGCGGACCTTCTTCCTTTGCACCCACTCCTTGTCGTCAGCCAGCCTCGACTGCGCCAGCTTGGTCTTGTAATGGAGTCAGTTGCGCCACCTCCTAAGGGTTTGGCATTCCTCCTAGAGGGCCTTGCTGTCGTGGTAGAAGGCCAGCTGGACCTGGCGAAGACTGGAGCAGGCGTTGTCTATCGACAACGAAAGGGGGATCGGGTCCGAACTTGCCGGGGTCCTCTCCGTTGGCTCCAACAGATCTTCAGCAACAAAAATTGGGTCCCACTCTACAAGAGCGGTCCCCTGAGCTTCCACGGCACTAGAGCCATCCTCCGGGATAGCCTCGGCCACCGCCGGGGAAGTACTTGCATCCGAAGTTCCAACCTCCGGAATTGACTCCGAAGGCCCAGGCGCCATGTCATCAACAACTGGCTCCTCCGACGGGGGGCCAGCAGCTTCATCTTGGCACTCTGGCTCAGCAGCGGGCACCTCCAGGATCACCACTTTTGGAGCGGGTGTTGAAGGTTCAGTCGGAGCAGATGCTACTTCTGGCTCCGGCATAGGCGCCTCCTCCACCTTTGGCTCAGGTGTTGGTGCTTTGACCGTCATAGGCTCGGGCGCTGGCGCTTCGACCACCAAAGGCTCAGGCGCCGACACCTCCACAGCAACTGGCTCGGACGCCGGAACCTCTTTAACGGTCAGCTCCACAGCCGGAACTTCTGCAGCTTCCTCGACAACCGGCTCAAGTGCAGGAGATTCATTAACACCCGGCTCTACCGCCGGGACCTCATCAACCACTGGCTCGACTGCCGAGGTTTCAACAACATTTGGCTCTAGGACCGAAATCGCAGCTACCTCCGGCTCTGCGGTCGGAGCGTCCAACATCTCAGCATCCAAGCCTAGAGCTTCAACCTCCGAGGCTGGCCCCGCTGATACATATTCATTCCTGTGGTCTGGCGCTACCAAGGGAGCTTCTGGGGATGAGTTGATGTCCAAAACCACGACAGCCAGCGCCTGGGCTGCCGCAGCCTCAGCCACCTCTTGGGGCGGTGCTGGAATCGGAGCCGGAACTTCAGCCTGCACAGCCTCAACAGCTGGTGCAGGGACCGGTGCTTCAGCCCTTTTCTTGGGCACGCTGTGGATGAAGGACGAATAAACTCAAAATGCAGTTAACAATAAAACAACTGACTGAGGTAAAAAATCAAAAATTACTTCGGAAGGCTTCCGCACCAGTTACCACGGAACCTCTTCTCCGGACGCTCTGGACTGGCCCCAGCCGCCACTGGCGTGGTATTGCCGGATAGTCCCCTGGAGCTTGCTGCTGCTATCGGCATTGCTCTAGTCGAGGCCCCCCTCGACCGGGAAAGACCTCCGGACACGGAGCCCTCAGGTGGCCCTGGTACCGGAGTCACTTGGCCGGAGATAGCACCCCGGGAAGATGCCGCTACTGGATTAGATGCCGCCATTGTAGACCTCCCCCTCCAGGTAGAAGGAGCAGCCACAGAAGAAGCAGGCCTGACGGACCTTCTGTCGGCATGCTTCCTCTTACGACTCAAGGGCTCGGGCAATTCCTTGCCCTTGCTGACGACTTTGGTTCTTGGCTTAGGGGCGGGAACAGAGCCACCTTCAGGAGCTTCGGAGATCGCCAACCCGGTGGTCGAACGCCTCTCAACGACGCCAAGGTTGTCAAGCACCAGCATCGTCCGCCAGAACTCCCTGCTGAATTCTGCCTCCATGTTCAGAGGGAGAAAAGCTGCCGGCAGAGCCAAGTCGTCGCCCTCGACGTCGATGTCGTCCTGGAACTTCTTGAGGTGGAACTCCAAAGTTGCACCCTCCATGTTGGACTTCAAACCGTTCTCGATCCGGTCATCGTCCAACATACTGTTGAGGGCCCAAGAAAGCTTCTCCCTCCTCTTCAGCGGAGCCCACCTGTTGGTCAGGAAGTTGCAAAAAACCGCCTAAGGAGTCACCCCTTCTTCCACGCACAGGCGGATCCTGGTCAGAGCAGGGTTGAAGGCGTCCGATAACACCGGAGCATCACTCCAAACTGCAGTGTCGATATTGGGAAGGCATTCTGGCAGCTCCAGCTTCTCGTGCTCCTCCACCCTGATGACAATCCAATCCTTCTTCCAGTCATCCCACTTCCCATAATGAAATGATCACAAGCACTTGTACGGGCACTTCTTACGCTTCAAAAAATAGTAGAAGCCAAGGTACTCGTCACTCCTACCCGTAGTTTGGATAGTGAAGAAGGTGCGGAAGAGCTCAATGCAAGGGGGAATGCCCACCCACATCTCGCAGAAGTGGACAAAGATTGACACCAGCAGAATGGAGTGGGGGCCAAGGTGGTACAGCTGCATACCATAGAAGTCTAGCAACATCAAGAAGAAAGAGGAGAAAGGTGGGATCAGTCCCAGCATGGCGTACGCGGAGAAGTACACCATGTCGTCGGCGTGTTCCTTCTCGAACAGAAACTTGCCTGCGCAGACCAAGTGGTTGAAGAAGTCAGGGGACCATCCCATGAGGGCCCGGACCTTCGTCAAATCATCATCAGACTTTAGTTGGCTCTAACGGAGACCCAACTCCTTCGCGGCACAGCGAGGCAAGAGAGGAAAAGCAAGTGAAAGTTTGGAAGGTTTGAGCGCAAGTTCGAATGAAAGGCGTAAAGAACCCCAAACGGTGCATGCTTTCCTTCTTAAGTAAGCCCCCGCAACGCCTGGATGGAAACCGCAGAGGAGCTAATGATACCAGTCAAAAATTTCACCCCGCCAATGACAAGGGGGCCCGGGGTCACCCCGATGATCAAGTCGAGGTTCTTACCCCAGGCGAACAGTTTTCATCATTAAGGGCGGGACACCCGAAGGTGGCGGCCTGACAGAGCGCGCGGAACCGATACGATTTTCGTATCGGGAATCGGCGACCTTCAATTGCGTGAGACCCGCACGCTGAGATCTCACCTGCCACCTACTGGATACGCCACGCGGCGGAAGTTTAACTGCGAACTATCGCCAACAACACGACCGAAGACCCTTGAAGACATGGCTCAAAAACCGAAGAATGGACCCACCTCCGGCGGAATGACTTCATTCAAAAGGTCTCTCCCGGAGGTGAACCCAGAGGGCCACTGTCGGTACCCTTCGTACCGAATACCCCTTGGGATTGCAAAGATCACAAGGAAACTCCATCTACCAGATTTGAAAACATCTGAAGGCCCCACATGTCAGGCGTAACCGGACCTGCTTCCCCGACATGGTTAGTCTCAGGGCTACCACGTGTATCATAAGACTGGAGCTATCACCCACACATGGGAAGCTCCGGTCAGAATACCAGTATGGCACTCCCGGACCTAACCCTAGATAAGGGGAAGCTCCGGTACTGACACGTGTCCAGTAGCACCGGACCTACTCGTCCACAACGGTAAGCTCCGGTGCTGCCACGTGGCGACCACCTTGCCTTCAACTTCAACAATCAGGCTGGTGGACCCCCCAACGGCTCCGGGCCTTCAAGGAGCAATCAAAGACTTCAAGACCCGATTAAGTGTCATTAATACCATACTAATGACAAATGATCGGATGGCCCTTAATACTAGAAACAACACTGTTAAGGCCCGTTACCAAGCTATTAAGGGTAATTAACCTCATTTATTATGTATCAAGCATGTGTAACCGCCGGGGCCACATGTTGGGCCAGGCTAACGGTGTAACGACCAGTCCTTGTACTATAAAAGGACTGGTCAACGATACACAAGGGACGGTTCGAGACCACGACTGAACTCCTTGAGCTAGACGAGCTTCTTCTTCTGGAGCTTCTTCTAGACTCACACGCTTAATACATCACCAACACACCCCGTGGAGTAGGGTATTACGCTCAGGCGGCCCGAACCATGTAAATCTTTGTGTACACGTGTCTTTCACCTTCTTGAATCTCTGCGCGCCCTTCATCGAACTACAACTCCTCGATCTACCAAAGGTAGTGTCAGGAGATCTGCCGGATCCAAACACCGACAGAGGCCATATAGGATGTCTCCTAAGGACATAGCGTAGCTCAAGAAGCAAATTCAAGAGGAGCTAGAGAAGGGTTTTATTCGCCCATGCTCTTCACCTTGGGGAGCGCCAGTTCTTTTTGTGGATAAGAAAGATGGGTCACAAAGGATGTGTGTGGATTACCGAGCTCTCAAAGAGGTGAAAATCAAGAACAAGTATACATTACCTAGCATTGAGGATTTGTTTGACCAGATAAAGGGTGCATGTGTTTTCTCCAAGATCGATTTGAGGTCAGGTTACTTCCAAATGAAGATAAGACTGTCGGATATACCCAAAACAGCTTTTCGGACATGAAATTGTGGGGAGCGGGTTGACTCATTCCAGGAATCGCAGAGGGTGCTGCCGTGCGATGCGACACCCAATATCACACAAGAAAAGAATACGACAAAAGACAAAGTTTTATTTATATAAACGGTAAAAGTCTTTTACAATACTTAATATACAGCAGAAATAATATTCATAGCTAAACCCTCAGCCTAGCTATGCAAAAGTGCAGCCGTCCAGCCCGCGGACGCTACACACTAGCCACACACAAAATTATTGCGGCGTGCAAGGCTCCCATTCAGCGGTATACCCCGACGGGTGCATCGCCTCATCCTCGGGCCCTTCCTCATACATCTCACCTGCAAACAACTTAATATAGCAACCGTGAGCACGAAGGCTCAGCAAGACTTAACCGTCTCACCTAAACATGAAATTCTATATGCAGGGATACTTAACATAGGAATAGATATAGCAGTAAATGACTCGCGTATATGTTAATCATCATTTTTACAAGTTAATAGCAGCAGCATAAATGTTCAATAACAATAACTTTAATGAGCCTAATCCATAGCAAACATAGGGTCAAAACAATTATATTTCAATACATCGTGTTCTTCTGACTTCTTCATTAGTTACACGTCATAGCACAGCGAACAAGCTGTACTCAAGTAACTGCGAGGGATAGTGATTGCAATCAGGGCACACCCGAATAACACGTCACGTACACCCGTGCCTAAGGAGCGTGTCGTGCTCCTCACCACATCATACGCAGCAACCTTTCACAAGAGAACTCAAATGCCGAACCGGTCTCACCATCAACGACATAAGGTTCCCGCACGGAGCTTGAGTGTGCCCGTCAACGAATTTACACCTTACTACCCTCAGGCCACCCCTATCGACAATTGGCTATGCCTCGACATCCAAGTTATCAAGTTACATCAGTTTACTGTGTTCCATATGCCCAGCATGCATCCGGTACTGTTCAAACTTGTCCAGCAAGGATGCACACGGATCGGTCCTCAATCGACACAGGCAGGGTTACGCACGTGAGACCACGTCTCGCTGCCTCCTACCCACTGCTCGGTCTCAATTTCACATTTCTAAACCATTCTTTGAATCAATTCATCCCGTGTGATAAAATTCTATCTCGCGAGTAGATTCCAACTACTAGACTTCTACCGGATCCCTATAAACATTAGAATGGCATTGTCTACTCTTTAAGCTCTATACCTATCCAATACTCCATGGGTTTGTGGGTCATGCAATTGGAGTAGCAAGTAGCTAGCCCTAATGCAAAAATTCATCCTAGACATAAGTGTTACAAATAGAAAAATTTGAAATAGCACTTAAATGCAAACCCGAGCTTGCCTGGCTGAGAGTCAAAGGGGAAGTTAGCTTCTGGATGTAGAGTCTCCAACGACTCCTGGTCCTCCTCGATCTCGGTCACTATATGATATGCAATAAAGTACATGAGTGATATAGAAACTATAGAAGAGAAATTATAAATACTGATCATGTATGTAAATGATTTTCATTGGCTTTGAGATTTTCAGTGGACACTAGGACGTATGAGAAAGATCTGGACCAAAAATGGGAGATGTTCAAGGAAGCTTGTTGTCTCTAAAATTCCAACAAGTAAAAAGCTTCTCTGAATTTTGATTGTTGTTCTGGAGCTTTGTCATGGCTAAACGTGGATGGTCATGGAAGAGGGGGTCTCACTGGTTCTGGAAAAATTTGTCACATTTTTCTAAGCCTCCTACACGGAGAAATTGATTTTTCAAGTTTGGGAAAAAAGCTGAAATTGGTTCTGTACTTTTCCTAATTTTTAACTACATAGAGATTTCGAACACTGATCAACCCATTAAATGAATCCAATGAACTTGAAATGTTTACTGGAGATCAAGTAAATATTGGAGAGTGTCCTGACAAAAATTGGGAATTTTCCAATTAGCAGAACAGGAGTAATTAATTTCCTAAGCAGTTAGCTCAAAGGAATTAATTATCAAAATTCTGGGAGCTTCATGTACAACAAATTGCACTACTGCAAAGTTGAGATTGATATGAGTCTAGCAGAATTTATTTGGAATTATTTGAGCAAATCTACTAGGAGAAATTTAATTTAGATGTTGGCTCAACTTCTGGAATTAATTTCCAATGGAAAAGTTAAAATAATCCAGGTTGGTCCCACTGGTTTAAAATCAACCAATAGCAGCTGGGCCACACAGGGGCCATAGGGTTTACCCGCGCAGCATATACTATCTGGAGCCACAGCTGATCTGCGCGGTCGAACACATCGCTGACAAGCGGGGCCCACCAGCCTTCGTCTTCCTCGCGACGCGACGCTCGGCCGCTGCGGCGCAGCGCCGGAGAGCTCGCCGGGATGGCTGCGTCGACCTGCTCCCCACCCAGTCTTGACCGCCCAACCTTAAAATCGACCGCGCAAGACGATGGTGGGGTCCAATCGTGGCGGCGATGGCCGGAGATGGAGGCGCGATGACGGCGGTGGAGCTAGGGTTTTGGCGATGGCCGGAACCACCTGGAATGGCACAGGAAGCTCGAGAAATTGTTGGGAACGTTCCTGGAAGCATGAGGAAGATGACTAGGGAGAGAAAAGGGGATGAAATCACCGGCAAAGTCGACTTCGATGGTGGACTAACGGATTTTCATTGGCGGCGGGGAAAACTTGAATCGCTCGGCCTTCACTCGATTATATCCCTTGATTCTTGGCAGAGTTGTGCGCCAGGAGGTAGGGATTAATATCCATGAACTGATTAATGAATGGTTGCACGTGGAAAGTGAATTAAACAGAGAAGCAAGCTAGTTCATGGGCAAAGGCCGAAAGAAAAACTTGAATACTTTGTTGATACTTAAGGAAGTGAAGCACGGGTTTTACCATGAGAATGAGCTTGTGATGGAGAGCCCTTTTGCTCTTGGAGTCGATGCGTGACACCGCTTGTTCAAGGCTGGCGACGGTGGAGCAGAGGCGACGATCGTCCCCAACTCCGGTGGCGTCTGCGAAACTGAAGAATACCACGGATTTAGGTCAGGAAACTTTGAACCAATGGTTGGAGAAGGTAGAGCAACGAGCTGGGTTACTTTTGATGCTTGGAGCTTGATCAACCGAAAGCTAGAAGGGCCGGATGATGTGGAGAAGAGCAAGGCGGTCGGTGATGGCACCGACGGTTTGTTTTTGAAAGAAGCGGTCGGTGAACGTCGAAGGGGAGTCATCCGGTGCTTAAGTAGAGTGGAGAGTTCGGTTTAGGCCACGCAGCTGCTTTCTCTGCGTGCCCATGTCGCGGCGGCGAGCTCTCCCGGAGTGGAAGCGCAGGGACAGCCATAAACAGAGAGGCTCCATCGGTTCATCGAGTGGTAGAGGCTGACAGTGGGTCCCACAGTGCCCATCCTCATCCCTTCTCTGGAACTTTAATTCCTCTACCTACATTTTTCGAAACATTCCAGATTTCTGTGGAGAGGTCAATTCAAATATGGAGATTAAGATTCTGAATTTGGATTTCAAATTTGGACAGGTTTCATGTGAAATTCAATTTCAAATTTGAATTTGACTACAATTCATTGTACCCATTGAATTAAATAGAATTAGTGCTCCAAATATTATGAAAATTTGCAGGGGTACTATTTGGAATATTTGGAACCTAATGGCAAGCTCTTATTTTTATTTTGGCAAAGTTTGAACATGAGCTAAATTTAAAATTTTGAATTCTCTCAATTGAGGTTTAAATTGGTTTGAATTTTTCATATTATAATTGGATTTCTTTTTTTCCCTCCAAATTTCAATATCTCCCATCTAAACTTTGTATTTTTAATTTAGGGCTTTTACATTCCTCCCCCCTTAAAAGAATCTCGTCCCGAGATTACAATAAAAGAGACGGCGGTAAAAAGATTATCGGATACAAGATGATAATAAATCCAGATAGTTTGATCGGAGATAATACTCCCTTTCCCATGTCGCTTCCTCAGCGGTATGGTTGCTCCACAAGACTTTGTAGAAGTACAAAGTCCGGTTTCTGGTGGTGCGAGTCTTTTCATCGATAATTTGGAATTGGATACTCAGAATAAGTGAGATCCAGTTGGAGATCCTCAATATCTTTGGTGCGGATTTCAGCTGAAGGTTTAAGACATTTCCGCAGCTGAGAAATGTGGAAGACATTATGAACTCCATAGAGTAATGCCGGTAACTCCAAACGATAGGCCACGGGTCCGCATTTTTCAATGACGGCGAACGAACCGATGAATCGTGGAGCAAGTTTTCCCTTCACTATGAAAAGATGGATTCCTTTCATTGGAGAGACACGAAGATAAACGTGCTCTCCGATGTCAAAATGGAGAGGTCGATGTCTTTTATCTGCATAGCTCTTCTGACGAGATTGAGCAGCCTTGAGATTTGCTTGGATCACTCGTACTCGTTCTTCGGCTTCATTTACAAGATCAATTCTGTATATAACCCGCTCGCCGGACTCACAACAGTTGAGTGGTGTGCGACATTTCCGACCGTAGAGAGCTTCATACGGCGCCAACTTGATGCTAGTTTGATAGCCATTGTTATATGAGAACTCCACCAGCGGTAAATGATCGTCCCAATTTTTACCGTGGTGGAACTTCATTCACCTGTTCAGTTTGACCATCTGTTTTCGAGTGATATGCGAAGCTTCAGATCAGTTTCGTGCCCAATGATGTGTGCAGCTGCTCCCAAAAATGAGCAACGAACAGTGCACCTCGATCGGAAATAATCATTCGGGGAACTCCGTGCAAGCACATGACTCTTGCAATATACAATTCCCCATACTTCTTGGCGATGTAGTCTGTATGTACAGGGATGAAATGAGCTGATTTAGTTAGTCGATCGACTATCACCCAAATCTAATTATGCTTGTGGAATGTGAGAGTCAAACCGACGATGAAATCCATACTAAAGTCCTCCCATTTCCACGCCGGAATTTTCAATGGTTGCAGCTGTCCGGCTTTCTTCATGTGGTCGGCTTTCACCCGCCGACATGTATCACACTCCGATACGTACTTTGCAATTTCTCTCTTCATCCGTGTCCATAAAAATCTTGTTTTCAAATCATGGTGCTTCTTGTTGCTGCACGGATGAATAAAGTATTTGGATAAGTGAGCTTCATCCAAGATTTTCTTCCGAAGCGTCGTGTCACGGGTACCACGATACGGTCCTTGAACCACAGGGTACCATGTTCATAACTTCGGAAGCACATTATTTCCCCATTCTCATTCTCCTCTGAATGTGCGACATACCCACGTCTTTCTTTTGAGCCTCCATAATCTCCTCTCGTATGGTAGGGATGAGAGCAAGATTATATAGCGCTCCATAGGGAACCAAGTATAAACTCGGCTCGTCCTCTTCCATCGGAGTGATGGACAGATTGTTGACGTGAGACTTGCAGCTCAGCGCATCAGCAACTACATTCGCCTTGCCAGGATGGTAATGAATTTCAATCTCATAATCTTTGATCAGTTCTAACCATCTTCGCTGCCGCATATTCAGCTCCTTCTGAGTGAAGATATATTTCAGACTCTTTTGATCGGTGTAGAGGTGCACTAAATTTCCGAGTAAATAATGCCTCCATGCTTTCAAAGCGAGCACCATGGCAGCGAGTTCAAGGTCATGAGTTGGGTAATTCTGCTCATGATTTCAGAGCTGCCGTGAGCCATATGCGATCACGCGGACGTCTTGCATTAATATGCAGCCGAGACCAATGCCAGACGCATCACAATGAATGATTTGGTCGTATCCAGCTGAGCTAACACTGGTGCTGTTGTGAGATGATTCATCAATGCTTGGAATGCATCCTCACATGCCTTGCTCCAAATATATTTAGTCCCCCTTTTGAGCAGCTCCGTCATTGGTTTAGCGATTTTAGAGAAGCTCGGAATGAACGTCCGATAATATCCCGCTAACCCGAGGAAACTGCGAACTTCGTGGACGGACGTTGGAGACTTCCATTCCAGCACTTGTACAATTTTTCTTGGATCTACAGCGATGCCCTCCGCTGAAATAACGTGACCAAGAAATGGTACTTGTTTGATCCAAAACTCAAACTTTCTGAATTTTGCATAAAGCTTGTGATCTCGCAATCGTTGGAGCACGATATGCAAGTGTCTTGCGTGTTCTTCTTCTGATTTTAATAAACCAGAATATCATTGATGAAGACCATGAAAAACTTGTCCAACTCCGGCATAAAAAACATAATTCATGAGGTACATGAAGTGAGCCGGCGCGTTGGTAAGCCCAAACGACATGACGAGATATTCATAGAGCTCGTATCTCATTCAGAATAACGTCTTCGGTATATCCTCCGGTCTGATTTTTTTTATGATATCCGGACAAAAGATCCATCTTTGAAAATTCTTTAGCACCCACTAGTGCTAAAGTATCGATGTGCGGTAGTGGATACTTATTCTTTATCGTCACAGCGTTGAGCGGACGATAGTCCACACATAGACGTAACGTCTTTTCCTTCTTCTCTACAAATAATGCGGAGCAGCCCCAAGGTGATGAACATGGGCGTATGAGACCTTTGTCCAGCAGGTCCTTCAAATGCTCCTTTAGTTCCGCCAACTCATTGGGTGCCATCTTGTACGGCCTTCGAGAAATAGGCATGGTTCCCGGAATAAGTTCAATGTTGAACACGATATCCCTATCCGGTGGCATACCCGGAAGGTCTTCTGGAAACACGTTCGGATACTCGCGGACCCCACGAATGTCTTCAAGCTTTGTGGCTTCTGTGTTGTATGTGGCTGGAATTTCTTGTATAAGGCGGTCTAGAATAAGAGTGTGTGGTTCATATAGTGGAGAGTTCAAATGGACCACACGTGGAACAATGTCGAGAACGGCACCATGACGGTGCAGCCACGACATCCCTAAGATGACATCAAGCTTTTGACACTCGAATTTAATTAGAGAAGTCGGATAAATATTCTCACCCATCTTAAGTTCTGCTTTATGGACTTTCATGTCCGCTGCTATTTTCCCACCCGGAGAGCAAATCGAATATGGACTTACTGTGGGAGTGATAGGTAATTGATGCTTGACAACATACGATTGGCTAATGAAATTATGGGTGGCACCGGAGACAAAAAGTATGACTACGGGATTTTGGAGTAGAGAAAACGTACCCGCAAGAATGGGTTTGCCCTTCGGCATGCCTTCGAGATCTAATTGGCGGACGTTGCCGGGTTTTGGTGCTTGTTTCTTGGGCTGGTTGTGGGGTTGAACGGCACCCCGATATGGTGCTTGCCCACTGCCTTGATGCTGCTCAGGGCAGTCCCTCGCAAAATGCCCGGCACGGCCACACGTATAGCACGTGTACTGTGCCGGGTTCCCTCCAATCTGCAGACAGAATCCCGGTGCACGTGGTGGAGGTGGATATGCACACGGGACCATCCTTTGCTGCTGCTACTGTTGGGGAGATGGCGGTTGAAAATGCGACGCGTTGAAAGATCGACCGCGGAATTGCTGTGGTCGCGCCAGTGGCTGCCATCATTGACCAGATGGTGAGCGATACACCGCACGGTACTTCTGCAGACCACCCCCGCTGCTGCTCAACGGTGCGGTCCATTTCCTCTTATCATAAATGAGCTCGCGCTGAGCATCCTCTTGTAAGATCGCGGCATTGACGTTGTTGTTAAAGGTGCCATGGTTGAATTGTGCGAGTTGCACCTTCATCTTCGGATTAAGGCCCCGTAAGAATATGTTTCTCTTCTTATCTTCCATTCCTACATAATCGGGCACGTACTGCGCCAGGTGGTTGAATGCACGGGAGTATTCGTGGTCACTCATCCCGCCTTGATTCAGTTCCAAAAATTCTTGAAGCTTCCTCTTCATTATTCCGGGAGGGATATGGTATGTGCGGAATGCCTACCGGAATTCGTCCAGGTGACAGCATGACCGGCCGGCAGTGAGGCAATGAAGTTCGCCCACCAGGCACCGGCGAACCCTTGAAGCTGTTGCGCTGCAAACAGCACCTTCTGCTGTTCGGTGCATCACAGCAAACAGAACTTCGCCTCAAGAGTGCGGATAAAGTTGTCCGCTTCCAGGGGCTCCTCGGCTTCCGTGAAGACCAGTGGATGCGTCTCCAAGAAATCCGAATATGAGCTTTGTTGGGGCTGGCGTGGCCCATTGTCTTGTCGTCCCACTTGACGGGCAGAATTTTGAACCAACATCTGCAGTAACTCGGTTTGCTCGTCGCGCGAGCCGAGTACTGTGGCCAGAATCTCCGCGAGCGTCCTCGGAGGTTAAGGTGGTGGTGGTGGAGGGACTTGTTGCTGTGGTGTCACGGTTTGCTCCCGGGTCAGAGATTAATCCTCACGACCCCGGCTAGATCCTCCCATCTCAGGCGTAGAGCGTGTACGCACCATTCTGCATCCACATGATTTAAATCAGCAACTTGTTTGTTTTCTTCATCCATTTTATACCATAGTAGTGCGAGTAATGACTATGTGATAAATGCATAACATTCACATATATATATATATATATATAAAGTACAAACTTTATACAAGATATATTATTTCATGACCAAGTGTACAATAGTGATTTCCAAAATGACGGACTCCCTCTATGGAAGTGCATCTCGACTATACTTGGTCTTCATGGGTTGTCATACACACCTTGTCATCTTCTACACACCCACTAATATTTATAATATGACACAAACATGGCCACAAAATAAACACGAGCAACCACTAACCGAGCAACCACTAATACATTGCCCCGTGATGGCAGTAGCACTACCCCATCCTACTCCGATGCATCGTCATTGGCGTACTCAACTATCTCTGTATCTTCCTCCTCCTTTGAGTCTGAAGGCACTTGCGCACCCATATTCAGTGGTATGTCATGAGCCGGTGGATAAACATCTGGTTGCAGTTTTGCTTCGGCCTCAATCAAATTATTCCTAAGTTGCTCTGCCTCGTATTCCCAATTTTGAGCTTCCTCGATGGCTTCGTCTCGTGCTTCGGTGACTACCAACAGCTGCTCTTGCATCTGTTGCACCTCCAACTAACTCGCCTGCATTCCATCACGAGTTTGCTGCAACTCATTGTGAGCTTGCCGCAGTTCGGCACGAGCCTTCCGCAATCTAGTGGAAGTGTGATGCAACTGATTCTCGCATTAATTTAGCCGGTGATTCATCGGAGCCAGGAACGAATGCAGGTTCTCATTGATATAATCAAGAATGTCACCCCGTTCAGTCGCTTGCCTCAAAGCTTCGACTTGCTCATGCAGGATTGCACCTTGTGCAAGAACCGCCATGCTGGATGCAGCGGCAAATGTCCCAAGTGTTGTCGAGGTTGTGTCGCCATAAGGTCGATAGGCCGCAACCATACGACGTTGCCCCTCAAAACCAGCATCACCATGGACCAGGAGAAGAACAAATTGTGTCCCAGCCATGGCATCTTTATGAAGCTCGCAAAGCTTCATAAGCGCTTCACCCGCAGCAAAGGATCACGTGTCCTCCAAATGAGCTCCCTGGATCGTGTCCGAAAAAGGAGCACATCCATAAAAACGCGGACTTGCCAGAATGTCAACAAGGATGGTACACAACAGTACGCCTCTGTCAACCGTCTCTTGATCCCAATATCATGTCATCTCGATGAAGCCAAACTGTTGGAGCACCTCCCATAGCATACTCGGGAAGCCCGGACGGTTGGCGCATGTGGAGAACACCCATACGTCCAGCAATAGCATCACATCCGTCATCTATAAAATGAGCACTTGAATGAGTCAAATACTAAAATTCAACAAGCTTGGTTGACAAGCAGATCAGGGATGCGAAAATTGAATTATGAAAGTGAATTCAAATTCAAATGTCAAATGAAACGTAACACTGGAATTCTGTCACAGTTCTGTTCCATCTGACCAGTCTGGAGAAACTTGAAATTTTCATCCAGTTAGAGGCACATTCAGGACTTGAGTTAAACTACAAATTTGTAGTAAACTCAATTATATTTCCAGAATGTATTAATTTGCTCCCAGATCATTCATGTATGATGAGATATGATTTTTGCAAATTGACAGTGTTTCTGGAAAAATATTGACAGCACCTCCTCTTTTTAAGGCTGATTTTGTCCACATTTTTTCAGATACAAAACATCAATATATGCAAAAATCATCAATTACAACATTGTTTTACACATCCTCAGGATTACAGAAATGCATTATATGAAGTCATTCGTTGATTCTACAAAGAGATATGATGGAAACAATAATAGGGTACAGAAACTGTCCAGTCTCTGTCCAGATTTAACAGACTTTGGACATTTGAATTTTTTTGATAGTTTAGAGGGGATTCTGATTTGGAGTTGAACATAAGAGTTTTAGAGGACTCTCTAAAATTTACATCCATGTGTGGTAGATCTTCAAGGGTAAAATAGACAGGATGTTATGCTGTTCCAAACTTAGTCAATTTTCTGTCCATTTCACAGTTTGAACCAGGAACTGGTTACTTTAAGTTCAAATGAAATTTTCAAGTTTGAAATCTTGAAATCTGCCTTGGAGCTGAAAATGAAACTTGTGGATGACTTCCTCAAGTTCCCATACCATATGTCCACATATCCAACAGCACACACAAAAAGAATACGACAAAATACAAAGTTTTATTTATATAAACAGCGGAAGTCTTTTACAATACTTAATATACAACGAAAGACAATATTCATAGCTAAACCCTTAGCCCAGCTATGCAAAATTGCAGTCGTCCAGCCCGGGGACGCAACACACTAGCCACACAAAAAGTTACTGTGGCGTGCAGGGCTCCCATTCAGCGGTATACCCCGACGGGGGCATCGCCTCATCCTCGGGCCCTTCCTCATAAGTCTCACCTGCAAACAACTTAATATAGCAACCGTGAGCACGAAGGCTCAGCAAGACTTAACCGTCTCAACTAAACATGGAACTCTATATGAAGGGATACATAACATAGGAATAGATATAGCAGTAAATGACTCGCGTATATGTTAATCATCATTTTTACAAGTTAATAGCAGCAGCATAAATGTTCAATAACAGTAACTTTAATGAGCCTAATCTATAGAAAACATAGGGGCAAAACAATTATATTTCAATACATCGTATTCTCCTGACTTCTTCAGTATTTACTACGTCACAGCACAGTGAACAAGTGGTACTCAAATAACCGCGAGGGACGGTGATTGCAATCAGGGTATGCCCGAATAACACGTCACGTACACCCGTGCCTAAGGAGCATGTCGTGCTCCTCACCACATCATACGCAGCAACCTTTCACAAGATAACTCAAATTCCGAACTGGTCCCACCATCACGGGCATAAGGTTTCCGCACAGAGCGTTTCTGTGCCTGCCGGCGAATTTACACCTTATTACCCTCAGCCCACCCCTATCGACAATGGGCTATGCCTCGACGTCCAAGTTATCAAGTTACATCGGTTTCCTGGGTTCCATATGCCGAGTATGCATCCGGTACTATTCAAACTTGTCTAGCAGGACTGCACACCGATCGGTCCTCAATCTACACAAGCAGGGCTACGCACGTGAGACTACGTCAAGCTGCCTCCTACTCGCAGCTCGGTCTCAATTTCACATTTCTAGATCATTCTTTGATTCAATTCATCCCGTGTGATAAAATCCTATCTTGCGAGTAGACAAGTACTCGACTTCTACCGGATTCCTATAAATATTAGCATGGCATTGTCTACTTGTTAAGCTCTAGACCTCGGTCATGCAATTGGAGTAGCAAGCACCTTAGCCCTAATGCATAAAATTCATCCTAGACATAAGTGATACAAATAGAAAATTTGAAATAACACTTAAATGCAAACCGGGCCTTGCCTGGCTGCGAGTCAGAGGGGAAGTTAGCTTCTGGAAGTAGAGTCTCCAAGGGCTCCGTGTCCTCCTCGGTCTCGGTCACTATATGATATGCAATATATAAAGTACATGAGTGATATAGAAACTATAGAAGAGATCTTATAAATACTGATCATGTATGTAAATGATTTTAATTGGCTTTGGGATTTGTACAGTGCACACTAGGATTTATGAGGAAGACCTGGACCAAAAATGGGAGATGTTCGAGGAAGCTTGTTGTCTCTAAAATTCCAACAAGTAAAAGGCTTCTTTGAATTTTGGTTGTAGTTATGGAGCTTTGTCGTGGCTAAATGAGGATGGTAATGGTATAGGGGTTCTCACTGGTTCTGGGAAAAAAATTTCACATTTTTCTGAGCCTCCTACAGGAAGAAATTGATTTTTCAAGATCGGGGAAAAAGCTGAAATTTGTTCTATACTTTTCCTAATTTTTAACTACATAGAGATTTGGAACACTGATCAACCAAGTACATGAAGCCCAATGAACTTGAAATTTCTACTGGAGATCAAGTGAGTATTGGAGAGTGTCCCGACCAAAATTGGGAATTTTTCAATTAGCAGAACAAGAGTAATTAATTTCCCAATCAGTGAGAACAAAGGAATTAATTATGAATATTCTGGGAGATTCATGTACAACATATTGCTCTACTGCAAAGTCGAGATTGATATGAGTCTACAAGAATTTATTTGGAATTATTTGAACAAATCTACTAGGAGAATGGAATTTAGAATTTGTCTCGACTTCTGGAATTAATTTCCAATGGAAAAGTTAAAATAATCCGGGCTGAGCCCACTGGTTTAAAATCAACCAATAGCAGCTGGGCCACACAGGGGCCATAGGGTTTACCCACACAGTCGTATACGATCCGGAGACACAGCCGATCCGCACGGTCGAACACATTGCTGAAAGGCGAGGCCCGCTGGCTTTCGTCTTCCTCACGATGCGCCGCTCGGCCACGGCGGCGCAGTGCCGGTGAGCTCGCCGTGATGGCTGCAGCAACCTCCTCCCCGCCGAGTCTTGACTGCCCAACCTTAAAATCGATTACGCAAGACAATGGTGGGTTCCAATCGTAACGGCTGGAGATGGCAGCGCGACGACGGCGGCGGAGCTAGGGTTTCGGCAATGGCCGAAATCGCTCGGGAATGGCGCAAGAAGCTCGGGAAAAGGTTGGGAGCGTTCCTGGAAGCATGAGGAAGATGACTAGGGGGAGAAAAGGGGATGAAATCGCCGGCAAAGTCGACTTCAATGGTGGACCGACGGATTTTCATTGGCGACGTGGAAAACTTGAATCGCTCGGCCTTCACTCGATCATATCCCTTGATTCTTGGCAGATGGGTGTGCCAGGAGGTAGGGATTAAAATCCATGAACTGATTAAAGAATGGTTGCACGTAAAAAGCGAATTAAACAGAGAAGCAAGCTAATTCATGGGCAAAGGCCAAAAGAAAAACTTGAATACTTTGTTCGATACATAAGGAAGTGAAGCATGGGTTTTACTGTGAGAAAGAGCTTGTGATGGTGAGCCGTTTTGCAGTTGGAGCCGATGCGTCACACCGCTTGTTGAAGGCTGGCGATGGTGGAGCAGAGGCGACGATCATCCCCAACTCCGCGAAACTGAGGAATACCACGGATTTAGGTCAGGAAACGTTGAACCAACGGTTGGAGAAGGTAGAGCAACGAGCTGGGTTACTTTTTGATGCTTGGAGCTTGATCAACTGAGAGCTAGAATGGCCGGATGAAGTGGAGAAGAGGAAGGCGGTCGGTGATGGTGCCGGCGGTTTGTTTTTGGAAGAAACGGTCGATGAACATCGAAGGGGAGTCATCCGGTGCTTAAGTAGAGTGGAGAAGTCGGTTTAGGCCACGCAGCTGCTTGCTTTGCATGCCCATGTCGCGGTGGCGAGCTCTCCCAGCGGGGAAGTGCGGGGACAGCCGTAAACAGAGAGGCTCCATGGCTTCATCGACTGGGAAAGGCTGACAGTGGGTCCCACAGCACCCATCCTCATCCCTTCTCTGGAACTTTAATTCCTCTACCTACATTTGTCCAAAAATTCCAGATTTTTGTGGAGTGGTCAATTCAAATACGGAGATTCAGATTCCGAAATTGGATTTCAAATTTGGACAGGTTTCATGTGAAATTCAAATTTGAATTTGAATTTTACTAGAATTCAATGTACCCATTGAATTAAATAGAAGTAGTGCTCCAAATATTATGGAAATTTCCAGGGGTGCCATTTGGAATATTTGGAAGCTAATGGTGAGTTAAGATTTTTATTTTGGCAAAGTTTGAACATGGGCTACATTTGAATTTTTGAATTCTCTCAATTGAGGTTTAAATTGGTTTGAATTTTTCAGATTCTAATTTGATTTCTTTTTCCCCTCCGAATTTCAATATCTCCCATCTAAACTTGCATTTTTAATTTAGGGCTTTTATAGGTATGGATCTTATGAGTACACCTTGATGTCTTTTGGATTGACAAATGCACCTGCCTATTTTATGTATTTTATGAATATGGTCTTCATGGAGTACTTTGATAAGTTCATTATGGTGTTCATTGATGATATTATGATCTACTCGTGAAGCGAAGAGGAACATGAGGAACACTTAAGGCTCACATTGCAGAAATTGAGGGAGCATCAATTGTATGCCAAATTCAGAAAGTGCCAGTTTTCGTTGAAAGATGTGTCATTTTTGGGTTATATCATCTCAGGAGGAGAAGTATCGGTTGACCCCGGAAAAGTGAGAGACGTGTTGAAAGGGGAACAGCCCTAGAATGTAAAGGAGATCCGGAGTTTTCTTGGAGTGGCTGGATATCACCGTCGATTTATCAAGGACTTTTCCAAGATAGCCAAACCCACGACTGAATTGCTAATGAAGGGGAAAGCTTTACAATGGACTCAAGCTTGTTGTCGGTACCCTGCGTACCGGATACCCCTTGGGATTGCAAAGATCACAAGGAAACTCCATCTACCAGATTTGAAGACCTCCAAAGGCCCCACATGTCAGGCGTAACCGGACCTGCTTCCCCGACATGGTTAGTCCCAGGGTCACCACGTGTATCATAAGACCGGAGCTATCACCGACACATGGGAAGCTCCGGTCAGAATACTAGTATGGAACCCCCGGACCTAACCCTAGATAGAGGGAAGCTCCGGTACTGACACGTGTCCAGTAGCACCGGACCTACTCGTCCACGACGGTAAGCTCCAGTGTTGCCATGTGGCGACCGCCGAACCTTCAACTTCAACAATGAGGCTGGTGGACCCCCCAATGGCTCCAGACCATCAAGGAGCAATCAAAGACTTCAAGACCCGATTAAGTGTCATTAATACCATATTAATGACACAGGATCAGATGGCCCTTGATACTTGTAATGGCACTGTTAAGGACCGTTACCTAGCTATTAAGGGTAATTAAACTCATTTATTGTGTATCAAGCATGTGTAACCGTCGGGGCCACATGTCGGGCCAGGCTAACGGTGTAACGACCAGTCCTTGTACTATAAAAGGATTGGTCGACGATACACAAGGGACAGTTTGCGACCACGACTGAACTCCCTGAGCTAGACGAGCTTCTTCTTCTGGAGCTTCTTCTAGACTCACACGCTTAATACATCACCAACACACCACGTGGAGTAGGGTATTACGCTCAGGTGGCCCAAACCACGTAAATCTCTGTGTACACGTGTCTTTTACCTTCTTGAATCTCTTCGCGCCCTTAACCGAACTACAACCCCTCGATCTACCAAAGGTAGTGTCGGGGGATCTGCCGATCCAAATGCCGACAGTTGGCGCACCAGGTAGGGGCACCCAAGATTTCAAGTATGGTGAACTCAACTGTTGGATCATCCAACGGCAACCCTGCCGTGCAACCCGCTGGGGGCAATCCCTCCAACATGCAGCAACCAGCAGGTGCCGTGGCTCCAGCAGGAGTCATGCCTCCACCTCCACCTCCTGCACCAGCACGTCAAGATGGGCAGCGTGACGGTGCATCAGCGTCAGTCACTACATCGGCGAATAACAACAACACTGAACACGCGCTTCATGGAGCGCGTGCTCTCCTCCAACGTCCACCACCTCCAGGTGCATCCCAGGGTGCAATGGAGCAATGAAGGGCTGATGTGGAACATATGGTTGCAGCAGCAGCCGACCGCATCAGTAACCAAGGTCCTCCTCCTTCGGGGCGGGCCCCATCGCAGCGCCGGACCGTGTCTGGAAGACTTGGTCTGCATGCTTCACAAAATAGGAGGCGTGTTGCGTCACATCAAGTTACGTCGCTACTTTCTGGGGTGCGACGTACTCATACGGTAACCAGGCTTTCAACTCATGACCTTCGGGCGGAGCTTGATCGCCGTTACCATCAACAGGACGACCGTGTCCATATCGAGCGTGCTCGTGAAAGGCGAGAGGCTCGAGACAGTCCTGCTCCCGAGGGAGTAGGAGAAGGCTGTTCTGCACTGGCCATGCACCTACGCATGGTTAGATGGCCACAAAAATTCCAGCCTCACCCGCTGGAGAAATTTGACGAGACAGTTAATGCCGCTGAGTTTCTCCAAATTTACACCACCAGAATCCTTGCGGCCGGAGGTAACGAGGGTGTAATGGCCAACTACTTCCCGGTGGCCTTGACTGGGATAGCTAGGTCCTGGTTCATGAGCCTTCCTCAGAACTCCATAAATAGTTGGGAGGAATTGTGCTTACAGTTCACCGCCAATTTCGGGAGTTCATACACCCGGCCAGGCACTGAACTGGACCTTTTTGCAGTCGTGCAGAAGGGGGGAGAATCCCTGCACTCATTCATCCAGAGGTTCTCCTAGGTACGAAACACCATTCCTTCTATCTCTAGTGCCTCTATTATCGTGGCATTTAGACAGGGCGTACGAGATAAGAAGATGTTGGAGAAGCTGGCGGTCAATGAGATCACTAGCGTCACGGAGCTCTTCAGCTTTGCAGACAAGTGTGCCAAAGCTGCGAAGGGCCGTGAAATGCACTCCAAACCACCTCCGGAGGATGGCAAAAAATCCTCCAAAGGAAAAGCGACTACCTCCGGGAGTGGCAAAAAGAAGAAAAAGTCCAACAGCAAGAAGAAGCCGTCAGCCGGCACATATACCGGTGCAGCTGCTACAGCTCCGGGTGGCCGGGGGCCACGCCCCGAGAAACGACCTCGGCCGTCCTCTGAAGACAGTGGCAACTCCATAGTGTGGTGTCCTATACACAAGTCGAACGGCCACAACTTGGAGGACTACCGAGAGGTCCAAAACCTTGCCGAGCGCTACAACAAGCGCCGGGAAGAAGTTCCTTTCCGTCAGAGGGAAGGAAAACAGAATTTCAATGAAGCTCCAGCTGAAGAGGAGTTAGGCTTACAGGACCCTAAAAAGGTCCTGGAGGCTGTTTACACCTTCGTCGACGACGACTCCGACATCTCTGACAATGAGCGTCAGAAGACCATAAACACCATCTTTGGTGGTTCGTGGGACATCACCTCCCGCCGTGTCCTCAAGACCATGCGGGGGTACATGGCCTCAGTAGCTCCTACAGCCAGGGCGGAGCCTCATCGAAAGTGGATGGATACCACCATCACTTTTGATGCTTCAGACTGCCCTCGGAACATGATCGGAGCTGGTCAGCTACCTTTGATTGTATCACCTACCATAAATAACATTCAACTCCACCATGTAATGGTGGACAGAGGTTCGGGACTGAATCTCATAAGCTTTAAAGCTTTCGTAAAGCTTCAGCTCCGACCTTCAGACCTTCACCCCTCCCGACCTTTCTCCAGAGTAAGTCCGGGGGCCATAACCCCACTGGGTGCAATTACTCTCCCCGTGACCTTCGGGACTCGGGAGAATTATCGCACTAAGAAGTTGATCTTTGACGTTGCTCAGATCAACTTACCTTTCAATGCCATTCTGGGCAGGCCCGCCTTGTACAAGTTCATGGCTGCTGTTCATTATGGCTACCTGGTGTTGAAGATGCCAGCACCAGCAGGTGTTCTCCGAATCCGCGGAGACCGTACTGCCGAAGTGACTGCTCTGGAAGAACTTCATGCGCTTGCTACAGCGCAGGAGGAAGAATCCAGGTAAGAACAAGCTCCAAAACCCCCGAGCATTTGTCAACGAGGCTCAACCTTCGCACCTCGCGTGCAACCAAGCTTGCGACACCGACATCCCCGTCAAGGTCATCCAAATCGGTTCCGATGTCGCTCAGACCACCTGCATATCAAGAGGTCTGAATGACAAATAGGAACTCACGCTCATCACTTTCCTCCGGGCTAATGTCGATGTGTTTGCCTGGCAACCGTCACAAATGCCTGGGATCCCTAGGGAAGTCATCGAGCATAATCTAAACTTCTATCCTGAAGCTCGGCCCGTACATTAGAAGCCTCAGAAGCAATCCGTAGAGCGACAAAACTTCATATGACAAGAAGTGAAGAAGTTGCTTGGAGCTGGATTCATCCGAGAAGTCTTCCACCCAAAATGTCTAGCAAACTCAGTTGTTGTACCCAAGGCCGGCAGGAAGCTTCGGATGTGTATCGACTACACAACACTGAATAAGGCATGCCCAAAAGATCCATTCCCACTACCTAGAATAGATCAGATAGTAGATTCCACCTCCGGGTGTGAATTATGGTGTTTCCTAACGCATATTCTGGGTACCATCAAATCAGAATGTCTAGGGAAGATGAAGAACATACTCCTTTATCACAGTAGGTGGATTGTAGTGTTATACTACCATGCCATTTGGTCTCAAGAATGCAGCTTCAACATATGTATGAGCTATGTACAAAACCTTTGGAGAGCTCATCAGAGACGTAGTGGAAGTGTATGTTGATGACATCGTCGTCAAGATCAAGGACAAGGAGTCACTCCTTGACACCTTGCAAGCTATCTTCGACAAGCTGGGGGTCACCCGCATGAAGCTGAACCCAGACAAGTGTGTCTTCGGGGTTAGCTCCGGAAAGCTTCTTGGTTTCTTGGTAAACCGCCAGGGCATAGAGGAAAATACGACGAAGATTAATGCCATTGAGGAGATGCGGCCACTAGCCCGCATCAAGGACGTCCAGAAACTGACTGGATGTCTAGCCGGCCTCAGCCGGTTCATCTCAAGACTGGCGGAACGGGCGCTACCCTTCTTCAAGCTATTGAGGAAGTCTGGACCATTTCAATGGTCTGAAGAAGCAGAAAAGGCATTACAGGAGCTAAAGCAGCTCCTCACCACTCTACCAACCTTGGTAGCTCTGAACCCTGGTGAGCCCTTACTGCTTTACATTTCAGCAACCGATGAGGTTGTCAGCATGGTCTTGGTTGTGGAGAGACCAGAACCATCCCAAGCTCAGGAATCCAGACCCCTCCGGGAGGGTCCGGAGGTTCTTGAAGGTGAGTTTGGGTCCCAACCCCCAGACTTGGATCTACAAGGAGTTATTCCAGATAATCTGGACCCCTGCGGGAGGGTCTTGGTCGCTCCAAAAGAAGCTCTGGGTTCCTCCAGCAAGGACCCGGAGGTCCCCGAAGCAGGTCTAACCCCCCCCCCCCCCCCGGGGAGGGTCCGGGTCGATGTGGAGGAAGCTCCGGGCCCCTCCGGGAGGGTCCGGACAGTCCAACGCCCAGTGTACTTCATCAGCGAAGTAATAAATAATGCCAAGACTCGATACCTAGATGTGCACAAGCTGCTCTACGCAGTTCTCATCGCCTCCAGGAAGCTGTGCCATTAGTTCCAAGCTCACAAGATCTCAGTGGTGACCTCTTACCCACTGCGTGCGATCTTGCATAATCCCAACTCCACTGGGAACATTGCAAAGTGGGCAGCGGAATTGGCCGAATTTGATCTTGAATTCGTCCCAAGACATGTGATCAAGAGTCAAGCTTTGGCATACTTCGTGGCTGAATGGACCCCCTCTCCATCAAACCCTGGGGGCCCTAGTGAGCAGAAGCCGAAACTCAAGGCTCCGGTCTTCACCGAACCTCACTGGACCCTCTACTTTGATGGCTCCATGCAAAAGTAGGGGGGCGGAGCTGGAGTCCTTCTCCTTGCTCCAACCGGGGAGAAGGTAAAATACATGGTCCACCTTGACCTTAAGGCGACCAACAACATGGCGTAGTATGAAGCACTCATTTATGGACTAAAGGTGGCACTATAATATGGTGTCAAGCAGCTGTTGGTCAAGGGAGATTCGCAGCTCATCATTAAATAGGTGAAGGGTGAATGCTCCTGTAACAATCCCCAACTAGTTGCTTATCTCCATGAAGTCCAGAGGCTTCAGAAGGACTTCGAAGTCCTGGATCTCCATCATGTCCTGTGTGTCCATAATGCTGAAGCTGACGAACTCTCGACAAAAGCGTCAACCGGAGCTCCGGCTCCTGACAGAACCTTCACCCGGAGGTTGTCAAAACCCACAGCTCAGCCTGCCAAACTGAGCAAAGGGGGCGAGACCAGCATCCTGAAGCTGGCGGTCCCGATGGCCTTGTTACCATGGCAGCCATGAAGGATCATAGGTGCTGCTGGAAGCTCCGAGCAACCCAGCACGCAAGACTCAAATGCTCAAGCAAGCTCTGATGCATGGATCTCGGAGATCCGGAGCTACTTGAAAGACAATATCCTTCCTGACGATGATGTATCTGCTGACCGGATAGTCAGATTGGCTAAAAGATACACGCTAGTAGAAGGGTATCTCTATCGGCGCGGTGCCAACGGCGTCCTAGTGCGGTGCATCATAAGGGAAGAAGGCTGCGTGCTCCTCGCAGAAATCCTTGGAGGCGAGTGTGGGAACCACGCGTCTTCCCGCACGCTGGTCGATAAAGCCTTTCGGCATGGCTTTTACTGGCCTACAACGCTCCAAGATGCGACTGAGCTGGTGAAGAAATGCAAAGCATGTCAGTTTCATGCAAAGCAAATTCACAAACCGGCTCAGCCTCTACAAATGATACCTCCTACATGGCCTTTCACTATGTGGGGGATGGACATCTTGGGACCTTTCCCAAGAGCCGTCAGAGGTTACAAGTTCCTGTATGTTGCCATTGACAAGTTCACCAAATGGCCGGAAGCAACCCCAATTGTGACAATAAACAAGTAATTAGCTATCAACTTCTTGCAGTCCATCGTATGCAGATTTGGAGTCCCGAACAAAATCATAACAGATAATGGGACCCAATTCACAATCTCTGCTTTCCAAGGATACTACGAAGACCTTGGCATCCAAGTCAGCTACGCCTCCGTAGCTCACCCGGCATGCAATGGCCAAGCCAAGAGAGCAAATGCAGAAATTCTAAAAGGACTCAAGATGCGCACATATGAGCGCCTAAAAAAACATGGTGCCAACTGGATTGAAGAGCTTCCGCCCACTCTATGGGCCAACAGGACAACTCCAAACCGGTCAACTGGAGAGACACCCTTCTTCCTGGTGTACGGAGCTGAAGCAGTCCTTCCTCCGGAAATCACCTTGGGGTCGCTCCGGGTCCGGACCTCCGATGATGCTATGCAGGACCAACTCCGTCGTGAAGACCTTGACCTCCTTGAAGAGGGAAGGTGTCGAGCAGCTGTTCGGAATGCCCGATACCGCCAAGCCCTTCAGCGCTATCACCAACGGCATGTTCACAGCCGACAGCTCGAGGAAGGCGATCTGGTGCTACAGAGAATACAATCCAGAGAAGGGTTAAACAAACTCTCCCCCAGCTGGGAGGTACCCTTCCGAGTGATCAAAGTATCCTATCCTGGATGCGTTCGCTTGGCAACCGAGGATGGGATACCTCTCCCAAATCCTTGGAACATTGAGAACCTCCGTAAGTTCTACGCTTAATATCACGGAGGTGAGTCTGTAATTACGAGTGGTGTATGTTATATAGTCATTGTATAGACTCGGGTAGCTCCTCCAGAAGGGCAGCCGAACCTACCCCGTTAGGTCCGCAACGTCCATGCAACACTTGTCACAGTCTCAGAACTGAAAGTGTAGCTAGCTACCTTGGGTCAAACGAGAAATGAAACACACTTAGCCTGGTTCCGTACCCTAAGAGTGTACTTGTTTACCGTGTACCCAGGACCTATAATGAAAGACATCATTGTGAAAACAGACTCCACGTGCATTTACTTTGTACAAGCTCAATATTTTTTTATTTTTCTCTTTCTTCTCTATAACAAAGTTGTGCAGTTCTTAAGAAACTTTAGCTCGACCAGTTCATGTACAATTCGATAAGCATTGTCTATCCTTCCGGGTTCAAACATTGTTGATGGCCTACTCGTTTGAATGCCGCCAAGCCAATCTAGGGCCGGAGTGTGCTATCAACTTAGCCTGGTCATGCACCCCAAGTACGCCGCTCTACCTACATCTCTGCAGGCCGAAGTAAAGCGAGTCCAGAAACGATCGGACCTGAAGGAAGCAAGACAGCGCTCTTGATTGTATTTAGAATTGTGTTCGGCCTATCTTTCTTGAGAATAGTAAGGCACAATGAAGTTATAGATAGGAAACAGATTTTTATGTTTTTCTTGACTTCAGTGTGCAGGAAAAATAAATATGCTCCGACATCCTCTAGGCGACTTGTGGTTGATGTTCAAACATTGACATCGAGCATCTCTGGAGCTACTCAGTTCCAGTAAAGCTAAGGGGCAAGCCATCAATGTGAAGATGGTGGAAAGACTCTAAAGTGGAGTCTGACGTTGACACAACACGTGTTGACAGAGGTCACTGCCGGAGCTGCCAAGCTCCGACACCCCAGAAGGCTAACCATCGATGCTTTATGCGTTGATGGAGACTACTGTCAGAGCTACTAAGCTTCAGCGATGGTCAATGTCGGATCCACTAAGCTCCAACAGCCTCAGGGGGCCTACACTATCGAAGACTTTGGAGCTACATTCTACAAGTTCGAAGCATGCAAGTCTTCAACAACCGTTACATACTCTTGGTACATGTTCACAATCAAATTGTGTACATCTACCAGGGGGCCATGTTTGACAAAGGTGGCGTTGAAGACAAAAAATGAAATTCGAATTCACAAAAATTTGGATTTCATTCATCTGGAGACTAGAGATTACAAAATGGGAGAAGAAGAAGAGAGAATACAAGCGGGAGCTACAGAAAGATGGTCCTAGACCCTATGGAAGAACAGGGCGACCTTCTGGGCCACCTCCGACACGGTAGCTTTGGCGGCTTCACCCTCTCCTTCGATGGGGCCTTCAAGCACCGAGTCTAGAGGGAATTGAGGGTCCCGGCTGGTGTAGCACGTTAGCACAAACTCTGCGACGTTCTTCACCAGGGACTGACCCTCTGTTTCCAGCTGGTCCGTGATGACATCGCCCATCTTGGAGATCTTGTTGCCTGCTGAACTCAGCGCCTCCAACACCTGGTCCAGCTCTGGCTCCGGATCATCCGGACACATGGGACTAAAACCCATTGTTGTCAGTGCGTCGTTGGCCTTGCCCAGGAAGTCGCAAACTTGTTAGGATTCTGCAACCCTTGCACCACACATCTCCGCCAAGGATCTTTTGGCCGCCGCAAGCTCCAAGCTCTCTCGAGCAAGACGCTCCACCTCTTTGGCATTTTGCTGAATCGTTTCAGCAACCTGCCTTTCGAGTTTGCTAAGCTCTTCCTCCCGGAGGTGGATCTCATTCCGGTGGTTGACCAGATCCTTCTCTTGGCCCCGTACTTTCTTCTCCCTAGTGGCAATGGCATTCTCCTGCTTGTAGAGATCTTGCCCTCGCTCCCAGGCCTTCTTCTCCTCCTCCTCGCAATTCTCCTCCAATTTCTTGGTGCGTTTTTCGAGGCTCTTGTCAGCCAGAGCTGTCTTTTGGACAAGCTCTTCCTCCCTCTTCACGAGGTCGACCCGCAGTTCCTGGAATTTCTGCTCTTCATCCTCGAGCCGTCTCTCTCGCGCTTCAAGAGCCTCCCGGCGCTTGACGAGACTATCGTGGATGGCGGCGAGCCTTTCTTGGCAATCATCCGCTGCGCTATTTGCAGCCTTGGCCTGCTCATAGATGGCCCGGGACTGGTTGTCGAGGGTTCGCATCATGCTTTCCCTCTCATCCAACAACATACCCTAGTACTCCAGGCGGACCTTCTCCCTTTGCACCAACTCCTTGTCGTCAGCCCGCCTCGACTGCGCCAGCTTGGTCTCGAAATTGAGTCGGTTGCGCCACCTCCTATGGTTTTGGCGTTCCTCCTCAAGGGCGTTGTTGTCGTGGTAGAAGGCCAGCTGGATCTGGCGAAGACTGGAGCAGGCGTTGTCGATAGATAACGATAGGGGTATCGGGTCCTGATCTGCCGGGGTCCTCTCCGCTGGCTCCAGTGGATCTTCAACAACAAAAATTGGGTCCCACTCTACAAGAGCGGTCCCTTGAGCTTCCACGCACTAGGGCCGTCCTCCGGGATAGCCTCGGCCGCCGCCGAGGAAGTACATGCAGCTGAAGTTCCAAGCTCCGGAATTGACTCCCAAGGCCTAGCCGCCACGTCATCAACAACTGGTCCCTCCGGCGGGGGGCCAACAACTTCATCTTGGCACTCTGGCTCAGCAGCGGGCACTTCTGGGATCACCGCTTCCGGAGCGGGTGTTGAAGGTTCGGTCGCAGCAAAAGCTACTTCTGGCTCCAGTGCAGGCGCCTCCTCTGCCTCTGGCTCAGGTGCTGGTGCTTCGACCATCATGGGCTCGGGCGCTGGCGCTTCGACCACCAAAGGCTCAGGCGCGGACACCTCCGCAGCAACTGGCTCGGACACCAGAACCTCTTCAACGGCCGGCTCCACAGCTGGATCTTCTGCAGCAACTGGCTCTATCGCCGGAGCTTCCTCGACAACCGGCTCAAGTGCCGGAGTTTCATCAACACCCGACTCTACCGCCAGGACCTTATCAACCACCGGCTCGACTGCCGAGGCTTCAACAACATCCGGCTCTAGGGCCGGAATTGCAGCTACCTCCAGCTCTACAGCCGGAGCGTCCAACATCTCAGCATCCAAGCCCGGAGCTTCGACCTCCAAGGCTGGCGCCGCTGGCACATCTTCATTCTCGTGGTCCGGCGCTACCACGGGAGCTCCTGGGGATGAGTCGAGGTCCAAAACCACGACAGCCAGCACCGGGACTGCCGCAGCCTCAACCACCTCTTGGGGCAACGCTGGAATCAGAACTGGAACTTCAGCTTGCACAGCCACAACCGCTCCTGCATGGACCGGAGCTTCAGCCCTTTTCTTGGGCACGCTGTGGATGAAGGACGAAGAAAATAAAAATACAGTTAACAATGTAAAACCCATGTGTGCTGAATACATTGGCTTCTAGCGAATACAGTTGCATTGACGATAAAAGTTTTGAATATCACCAAAACATCTTTTTATCAAGGTCCGACTCTAGCACCGAGCTACAGCAAGGTCCGACGGTAGGTTCGGCTTGTTTTGGATAGCTCTGGCGTGTTTTTTCTAAGCTCCGAGTTGATTTTTCTAGCTCCGGCTTTTTTGTTTATTAGTTCCGACTAGCTTTTTTTAGCTCCGGCTCAAGGTCCGAGTTGCTCTGGCAAGGTCCAGAACTTGACCGCAATGCTTCTGTTTTTCATTTGCAATGTTTCGTACTTGCTTTACATCTCTGGAAAGATTGCTTAGTATTCATTTTCTAAGTCTTTGGTGCGTTTTTGGTTGACATAGATGATATCGTGTTACTGTGGTTTTGCAACATGCTTATGTGAGGTTCTCACGTAAGGTGTTGTGTTCAGAACTAACTTGAGTCAAGTCGAGGACTTGGGCTCGTATGGATTGGTTGTTTATTCATGTGCAGGTGTTGCTTGAGTTCAATACATGGCTGGTGATGGGATCCATTGGACTAGTCTCAGGGAGGAGATGAGGTTCCAACAACCAAATTTAGGAGAAATTGTGGTTGAGCTGATCAGGAGGTTGCGCAACATGATTGAATCAAGAACAATGCATGTGAAGGTATCGTGGACGTCATTGGAAGATGTTTGCACGTGTGCAAGGAGTGCATGTACGTGGCTACATGGTTCCGAGACGTGATGAAGATATGTGGACGTAAAGAGTTGGTCGGAAAGGTCCAACCGACTAGGTATGCACTCAGGCTGCGGCTGAGTCGGGTTTTACTCAAATATGGAAAGATTTGAGTTTGTTATGATAGGATTTCGTGTGGGTCACGAATTTGAGTTGTTTTAGGAATATAGTATACGTTCCTAAGGTGTTTGGAAGTATTAAGATTGCTTCTATCTGCGTATAGAAGAATCCTAAGCAGTTATGGAAAGTTACGATTCGTGAATAGAGTAGGATTAGGTTCCTGATTTGAGTTGAGTTGGCTTTTGAGCCGGTTATATAAGCAAAGGAGCCCAGAGCTCGTGGTGCACGACTTTGGGGGCTGTTCCTATTGCGTTCTATTGAATAAAATTCTTAGTTTTAAGGAACTTTTGTGCTTTGTTCGTCCGACTTATTCCAGACAAGTTTTACTCGTCGAGTTTCTGGACAGCACTACCTTTCGTTGGTGGTTTTATCATAACTCAAGTTTTACAGATCCAATTGACATGATTCTTTTTGGGTTGTCTTCAAAACTTGATTATCTATCATTTGTCAAAATTTCACGGTCATTGGATTTGTGGTCTATGATCTACACGAGTTTCTTTGCAGCATTACAGAACTATTTTTTTCTCGGGTAGGGCAGATTGACCTTTTTTTGATCTTTCGATCATAACTTGAGTTTTTCTCGACGGATTTGAGTGATTCTTGTTGTGTTGTTTTCGTGACTTCATTCTCTCTGAAATCTATCACTTTTGTCACCATGAAACACATTTAGATTAGTCTCACACATGATTTCTTTAACAGATCATTTTTCTGCCGAAGGGGTTGGGGTTTAATTGTTTCCGCTGCGTAAGATTTTTAAATTTTCCATTCACCCCCCCTCTGGTAGCTTTTAACGTGCTCTTCGGTCCTACAAACAATAAAACAAAACTGACTGAGGTAAAACATTAAAAATTACCTCGGAAGGCTTCCGCACCAGTTACCACGGAACCTCTTCTCCGAACGCTCCGAACTGGCCCCAACCGCCACTGGCGTGGTAGTCCTGGAGGGTCCCCAGAGCTTGCTGCTGCAATCGGCGTTGCTCTGGTCGAGGCCCCCCTCGACCGGGAAGGACCTCCGGACCCAGAGCCCTCAGCTGGCCCTGGTACCGGAGTCACTTGGCTGGAGCTAGCACCCCAGGAAGATTCCTCTACTGGAGTAGATGCCGCCATTGTAGACCTCCCCCTCCGGGGAGAAGGAGCCGCCACGGAAGAAGAAGGCCTGACGGACCTTTTGTCGGCATGCTTCCTCTTACGGCTCGAGGGCTCGGCCAATTCCTTGCCCTTGCCAACGACTTCGGTTCTTGGCTTAGGAGCGGGATTGGAGCCACCTTCAGGAGCTTTGGAGATCGCCAACCCAGTGGTCGAACGCCTCTCAACGATGCCAAGGTCGTCAAGCACCGGCATCGTCCACCGGAGCTCCCTGCTGAATTCTGCCTCCATGTTCAGAGGGAGGAAAGCTGCTGGCGGAGCCAAGTCATCGCCCTCGATGTCGATGCCGTGCTGGAACTTCTTGAGGTGGAACTCCAAAGTTGCACCCTCGATGTTGGACTTCAAACCGGTCTCGATCCGCTCGTCGTCCAGCATACTGTTGAGGTCCCAAGCAAGCTTCTCCCTCCGCTTCAGAGGATCCCACCTGTTGGTCAGGAAGTTGCAAAACACCGCCTGAAGGATCACCCCTCCTTCCACGCACAGGCGGATCCTGGTCAGAGCAGGGTTGAAGGTGTCCGATAAAACCGGAGCTTCACTCCAAACTGCAGTGTCGATGTTGGGGAGGACTTTGGGCAGCTCCAGCTTCTCATGCTCCTCCACCCTGATGACAATCCAATCTTTCTTCCAGTCGTCCCACTTCCTGGAAGGGAACGACCGCAAGTACTTGTACGGGCACTTCTTGCGCTTCACAAAATAGTAGAAGCCAAGGTACTCGTCACTCCTGTCCGTAGTTTGGACAGTGAAGAAGGTGCAGAAGAGCTCAATGCAGGGGGGAATGCCCAGCCACATCTCACAGAAGTGGACAAAGATTGACACCAGCAGAATGGAGTGGGGTCCAAGTGGTATAGCTGCAGACCATAGAAGTCTAGCAGCATCAAGAAGAAAGAGGAGAAAGGTGGGATCAGTCCCACCATGGCGTATGCGGAGAAGTACACCATGTCACCAGCGTGTTCCTTCTCGAACGGAAGCTTGCCAACGTGGACCAAGTGGTTGAAGAAGTCAGGGGACCATCCCATGAGGGCCCAGACCTTCTTCAAATCATCATCAGACTTCAGTCGTCTCTGGCGGAGACCCAACTCCATCGCGGCACAGTGAGGCAAGAGAGGAAAAGCAAGAAAATGTTTGGAAGGTTTGAGCACAAGTTCATATGAAAGGCGTAAAGAACCCAAAACGATGGTGCTTTCCTTCTTAAGTAAGCCCCCGCAATGCCTGGATGGAAACCGCAGAGGAGCTGACAATACCAGTCAAAAATTTCACCCCGCCAATGACAAGGGGTCCCGGGGCCAGCCCGACAATCAAGTCGAGGTTCTAACCCCAGGCGAACAGTTGTCATCATGAAAGGCGGGAAACCCGAAGGCAGCGGCCTGACAGGGCGCGCGCAACCGATACGATTTTCGTATCGGGAACCGGCGACCTTCAATTGCGTGAGATCCGCACGCTAAGATCTCACCTGCCGTCTCCTGGATATGCCACGCGGCGGAAGTTTAACTGCGAACTATCGCCAACGGAATGACCAAAGACCCTTGAAGACACGGCTCAGAAACCGAAGAATGGACCCACCTCCGGCGGAATGACTTCATCCAAAAGGTCTCTCCCAGAGGTGAGCCCAGGGGGCCACTGTCGGTACCCTCCGTACCAGATACCACTTGGGATTGCAAAGATCACAAGGAAACTCCATCTACCAGATTTAAAGACCTCCGAAGGCCCCACATGTCAAGCGTAATCGGACCTGCTTCCCCGACATGGTTAGTCCTAGTGCTGCCACGTGTATCATAAGACCGGAGCTATCACCCACACATGGGAAGCTCCGGTCAGAATACTAGTATGGCACCCCCGAACCTAACCCCAGACAGAGGGAAGCTCCGGTACTGACACGTGTCCAGTAGCACCGGACCTACTCGTCCACGACGGTAAGCTCTAGTGCTACCACGTGGCGACCGCCGGACCTTCAACTTCAACAATCAGGCTGGTGGACCCCCCAACGGCTCCGGACCTTCAAGGAGCAATCAAAGACATCAAGACTCGATTAAGTGTCATTAATACCATATTAATGACATACGATTGGATGGCCCTTGATACTGGTAATGGCACTGTTAAGAACTGTTACCAGGCTATTAAGGGTAATTAACCTCATTTATTGTGTATCAAGCATGTGTAACCTCCGGGACCACATGTGGGGCCAGGCTAACGGTGTAACGATCAATCCTTGTATTATAAAAGGACTGGTCGACGATACACAAGGGACGGTTCGAGACCACAACTGAACTCCCTGAGCTAGACGAGCTTCTTCTTTTGGAGCTTCTTCTAGACTCACACTTAATACATCACCAACACACCCCGTGGAGTAGCGTATTACGCTCAGGCGGACCGAACCACATAAATCTCTGTGTACACGTGTCTTTCACCTTCTTGAATCTGTAAGACTTATGTGTGCTGAATACATTGGCTTGTAGTGAATACACTTGGCTTTGATGATAAAAGTTTTAAATATCACCAAAACACCTTTTTATCAAGGTCCGACTCTGGCTCCGAGCTACAGCAAGGTCCGACGGTAGGTCCGGCTTGGTTTGGGTAGCTCCGGTTACGTTCGATGCTAGGTCCGACTTCTTGGTAAGGTTCGACCAGCTTTGGTTAGCTCCGATGAGCTTTATCTTTAGCTCCGGCATGTCTTTGATAGCTCCGGCATATACTTGATAGCTCCGGCATCCTTTTGCTAAGCTCCGACGTACTTTGTCTAGCTCCGGTTTTGGGTTGACTAGGTTTGACTAGTTTTTTGGTAAGCTCCGGTGCTAGGATCTACTAGTTTTGGTAAGCTCCAGTGCTCGGATCTACTAGTTTTGCTAAGCTCCAGCGCTAGGTTCTACTAGCTTTTGATAGCTCTGGCTCAAGCTCCGGGTTGCTCTGGCAAGGTCCGGAACTTGACCTAAGTGCTTCTGCTTTTCATTTGCAATGTTTCGTACTTGTTTTACATTGTTGGAAAGATTGCTTAGTATTCATTTGCTATGTTTTTTGGTGCGTTTTGGATGATATGGTTGATATCGTTTCTACTGTGGTTTTGCAACATGCTTATGTGAGATTCTCACGTAAGGTGTTGTGTTCGGAACTAACTTGAGTCAAGTCGAGGACTTGGGCTCGTATGGATTGGTTGTTTGTTAATGTGCAGGTGTTGCTTGAGTTCAAGTCATGGCTGGTGACAGGATCCATTGGACTAGTCTCAGGAGGAGATGAGGTTCCAACAACCAAGTTCGGGAGGAACTGTGGTTGAGCGGGTCAGGAGGTCGCGCAGGATGATTGAATCAAGGGCAGTGCATATGAAGGTCGAAGGAAGGTGTTCGCACGTGTGCATGAGGTGCATGTGTCACGTGTGTAAAGATTGGTTCTCCTCCCTCTCTTTTGTGTCACGTGTAGAGAATGTTACTTTTGCCGATAATTCTTCAACTCCTATAATTGCTAAGGGTTCGGTTAGAGTAAATGATCACTACACTTTAAAGGATGTGGCACTTGTCAAAAATTTGAGATATAACTTGCTTTCTGTTTCACAATTGCTAGATGAAAATCTAGAAATTATTATCAATAAAAACTGCTGCAAAGTTGTAGGTTCAAATAGTGAGCTTATTTTTAACATGTCTCGGTTTGGAAGAGTTTTTAAAGCTGATTTTTATATGTCTTCCTCTAAGCATAGGTGTCTAGTTGCTAATGATTCAAAGGACTTATATTTTTGGCATCGTAGACTTGGTCACGTAGGCTTTGATCACCTAACGCGTATTAGTGCTCTTGATCGCATACGTGGGCTGCCTAAGCTTAAAGGGGACAAAGATATTGTGTGCTCTTCTTGTAGACATGATAAGATGATTGTAGGTTCACATACTCCTCTCACAATGATCATGACAACTGAACCATGTCAACTTTTGCATCTTGACACCGTAGGACCTTCGCGTGTTCAATCCTTCGGAGGTAAATGGAATGCACTTGTTATCGTTGATGATTATTCTAGACACTCTTGGGTTTACTTTATGGCGTCTAAGAATGAAGTTTTTAGTCACTTTAGAACTTTATTTCTTAGATTATCAATTGATCACCCAGGATCATTAAAAGCAATTAGAAGTGGTAATGGAACTGAATTTAAAAATCAATCTTTTGATCAATTTTGTGCTGAAAATAGAATAGATCATCAATTCTCTTCACCATATGTACCTCAACAAAACGGTGTTGTAGAAAGAAAGAACAGAACCTTAGTTGAGATGGCTAGGACTATACTTGATGAATATCAAACTCCTAGGAAATTTTGGGCTGATGCGTTAGCAACCGCTTGTTATGTCTCAAATCGTATTTTCTTGCGTGCTAAGCTAGGTAAAACACCATATGAGCTTCGGTTTGGACATAGGCCTAGTGTTACACACTTTCGGGTCTTTGATTGCAAATGCTTTGTTAAGAAACATGGTAACCTTGATAAATTTGAACCAAGATCCATTGATGGCATGTTTCTTGGTTATCCATCTCATACTAGAGGCTACCGTGTGCTTTTACTTGACACTAACAAAATTGTGGAGACTTGTGAAGTGTCTTTTGATGAAGCTAGCCCAGGTACTAGCTCCGGTGTTGCAGGACCAGATCCGTATCCTCAGGGGGAGGATATTTTCGAAGATGAAGAAGAGCCGGTGATACTGCCTGGTAGTTCCGAAGCTGACACGTGTCCAGCTCCGGACATTGAACAAGCTCCGGTTATCACCTCTGCTGGTCCTGATCGTCCAGAAGTCACAAGACCATCAATCTACGATGAACCTAATGAAGAAGAAGCTTGTGAGACATCTGTTCCCCTATGTTTTTACAAAGATCATCCCCCACAACAGATGATTGGAAGCTTGCACGAACGAGTCACACGGTCCAGGTTTTGCGATCCAAACTCTCATGCTCATTCTGCTTTTGTTGCTTCTTTTGAACCCAAAGATATATCACACGCACTCACTAATGAATCTTGGATTATTGCCATGCAAGAAGAGTTAGAAAATTTTGAAAGAAATAATGTTTGGAAACTTGTACCTCCACCTCAAGGTCACACCTTAATTGGAACTAAATGGGTATTTAAAAATAAACAAAGTTAGGATGGGGTTGTGGTTAGGAATAAGGCTAGGTTGGTTGCTCAAGGTTTCACTCAAGTTGAAGGTCTAGATTTTGATGAAACTTTTGCTCCTGTCGCTAGATTAGAAGCCATAAGAATTTTGTTAGCTTTTGCAACATCTAAAGGTTTTAAGCTATATCAAATGGATGTTAAAAGTGCTTTTCTTAATGGCTACATAGATGAGGAGGTTTATGTCAAACAACCACCGGGTTTTGAAAATCCAGATTTTCCTAATCATGTTTACAAACTGTCCAAAGCCTTATACGGTCTCAAACAAGCCCCTAGAGCATGGTATGATAGGTTAAAAACATTCTTACTTGAAAAGGGGTTTACCATGGGCAAGGTTGATAAAACTCTTTTTGTGCTTAAGCATGGCAATGAGTCATTATTTGTTCAAGTGTATGTGGATGATATCATCTTTGGTTGTGCTTCTCATGATCTTGTGTCCAAGTTTTCAGCAATGATGAGTTCCGAATTTGAAATGAGTATGATGGGTGAACTCACTTACTTTTTGGGGCTGCAAATCAAGCAAACCAAGGAGGGTACCTTTGTGCATCAAACTAAGTATACCAGAGACCTCCTAAGGCGCTTCAACACGGACAAAAGCAAGCCTCTTCGGACACCAATGGGAACAGCAACAACACTTGAACTTGATGAAGATGGTGAATCCGTGGATCAAAAAGAATATAGAAGCATGATCGGATCACTTTTGTACCTCACGGCATCAAGACCGGACATACAATTCAGCGTATGTCTTTGTGCACGGTTTCAAGCTTCCCCACGTGTTTCACATCGTCAAGCCGTCAAAAGGATTCTCAGGTACTTACATGGAACTCAAGAATTTGGCATTTTTCTTCCTTCTTCCTCAACCGTTACTTCGAATGCTTTTTCAGATGCTGATTTTGGGGGTTGTAGGATTGATAGGAAAAGTACTTCCGGTGCTTGTCATTTTCTCGGTAATTCTCTTGTTGCTTGGTCCTCTAGAAAACAAAATTCAGTTGCACAATCCACAGCTGAATCTGAATATGTAGCTGCTGCTAGTGCTTGCTCACAAATTCTTTGGATTGTTCAGACACTTAAGGACTATGGGGTTGATCTAGATAGTGTTCCATTGTTTTGTGATAACACTAGTGCTATTTGCATTGCCAAAAACCTCGTGCAACATTCTAGAACTAAGCACATTGATATTAGGTATCACTTTCTCCGAGATAACGTTGAAAAGGGAAACATTGTACTTCACCATGTAGATACCGAACAACAATTGGCTGACATTTTTACAAAACCTTTGGATTTCACTCGTTTTTGTTACATTCGTAGTGAAATAGGGGTTATGCATCCTCATGGCTTAAATTGAGGGGGATTTTTTGAAACTTGGGAAGTCTATGTGTGAACCTAAAATTAAAATAATATGAGCATAGTATTTCATACATATATGACTTTGTGATTCCTTTTACATGCTAAAATTTCTTACTACATTACTCGTGTTATACATTTTGTAGTTTTTGCCATGTCTAGTAATTGGAATAATTACATACACTAAAACTGTTCATGGTCGAACTTTCTTGCTGTTTTGAACTTGTTACATGTTCACAAGTGCTTTTAATCATTAAGAATTAATCAAGTAATCAACTCACATGTTGAGTTTTTATGAACAAATATAAATTGAGAAAAGACCAAGAGAATATGCATACATCGCACTTCTTCTTTTGAGATGGCTTGTCATTGCACTTAGATATGAACTTGGAAGAAGTTGTGTATGACTAAAACCATGTCCTTAAGCTTCTGATTGTCAAATGACATAGGCTTGGCTTGGTTGGTTAGAATAAGGCAGATGTGCATATAATCTCTTGCAAATATCATATGATCTAAATTTATGCTTTTAAAAACAAATGCAGCAACTAGTGTCATGCTTTCAGGTTTTTAAATAGTTAAGTTTGTGAGATCATGACTTGCTTAAATTGAAAAATTACATTTGATCTCTAGCATGGCTTACACTACCTTATGTATTTCATTGATGTGATAATGTAAGGTACTTGATAGTATGACTTGGATGAGCTTTGTTTATATGTATATGTTATAATATGCTCATAACATCTAAAGAGGGAGAGATAATTTGTTTATATGCTCATGACTTGCTGAATACATTGTCAAAGGGGGAGAGATAAGCATGAAAAGAAAGAGAATATGTGCATAAGGAGAGATAATAAAGGGGGAGAGATAATATGGGATAATTTTTCTTCTCATTTTACTTTTGATTTACAAAGGGGAGAAATTGTCTTCAAAACTTTTATGTGAATAAGCCAATGTTCGGATTTTAAATGGTGTTGCCAATGCATTCATCAAGGGGGAGATTGTAAGACCTATGTGTGCTGAATACATTGGCTTGTAGTGAATACACTTGGCTTTGATGATAAAAGTTTTAAATATCACCAAAACACCTTTTTATCAAGGTCCGACTCTAGCTCCGAGCTACAGCAAGGTCCGACGGTAGGTCCGGCTTGGTTTGGGTAGCTCCGGTTACGTTCGATGCTAGGTCCGACTTCTTGGTAAGGTTCGACCAGCTTTGGTTAGCTCCGGTGAGCTTTATCTTTAGCTCCGGCATGTCTTTGATAGCTCCGTCATATACTTGATAGCTCCGGCATGCTTTTGCTAAGCTCCGACGTACTTTGTCTAGCTCCGGTTTTGGGTTGACTAGGTTTGACTAGTTTTTTGGTAAGCTCCGGTGCTAGGATCTACTAGTTTTGGTAAGCTCCGGTGCTAGGATCTACTTGTTTTGGTAAGCTCCGGCGCTAGGTTCTACTAGCTTTTGATAGCTCCGGCTCAAGCTCCGGGTTGCTCTGGCAAGGTCCGGAACTTGACCTAAGTGCTTCTGCTTTTCATTTGCAATGTTTTGTACTTGCTTTACATTGTTGGAAAGATTGCTTATTATTCATTTTCTAAGTTTTTTGGTGCGTTTTGGATGATATGGTTGATATCGTTTCTACTGTGGTTTTGCAACATGCTTATGTGAGGTTCTCACGTAAGGTGTTGTGTTCGGAACTAACTCGAGTCAAGTCGAGGACTTGGGCTCATATGGATTGGTTGTTTGTTCATGTGCAGGTGTTGCTTGAGTTCAAGTCATGGCTGGTGACAGGATCCATTGGACTAGTCTCAGGAGGAGATGAGGTTCCAACAACCAAGTTCGGGAGGAACTGTGGTTGAGCGGGTCAGGAGATCGCGCAGGATGATTGAATCAAGGGCAGTGCATATGAAGGTCGAAGGAAGGTGTTCGCACGTGTGCATGAGGTGCATGACGTGGCAATATGCTTCTAGAGACGGATTATGGAAGGAAGATCTGATCGGAAGGATCGGATCGTATCGGTTGAAGACTTAGGCTGTTAGCTGAGTCGGTTATGGCTCGGTATGGAAATATCGAGTTGGTTATGTTAGGATTTCGTGTGGGTCACGAATTTGAGTTGTTTAGGAATGTGGGATACGTTCCTAAGGTGTTTGGAAGTCTTAAGATTGCTTCTATCTGCGTATAGAAGAGTCCTAAGCAGTTATGGAATGTTCCGATTGTGATCGGATTAGGATTGGAGTCCTAGTTGAGATTGGGATGACCTATGGGCTGGTTATATAAACAAGGGAGCCCAGAGCTCATGGCAGACGACTTTGGGGGGCTGTTCCTATTGTGTTCTATTGAATAAAATTCATAGTTTGAAGGAACTTTTGTGCCTTGTTCGTCCAACTTGTTCCAGACAAGTTTTACTCGTCAAGTTTCTGGACAGCACTACCTTTCGTCGGTGGTTTTATCATAACTCGAGTTTTATAGAACCAATTGACTTGATTCTTTTTGGGTTGTCTTCACAACTTGATTGTCTATCATCTGTCAAAATTTCACGGTCATTGTATTTGTAGTTTCTGAGCTACACGAGTTTCTTTGCAGCATTCCAGAAACTGTTTTTCTCGGGTAGGTCAGATTGACCATAGTCTGATCTTTCGATCATAACCTGAGTTTTTCTCAACGGATCTGAGTAATTCTTTTTGTGTTGTCTTCGTGACTTGATTCTCTCTGAAATCTATCACTTTTGTCGCGGTGAAACACGTTTTAGATTAGTCTCATACACGATTTCTTTAACAGATCGTTTTTCTACCGAAGGGATTAGGGTTTTATTGTTTCCGCTGCGTAAGATTTTTAAATCTACCATTCACCCCACTCTGGTAGCTTTTCACGTGCTCTTCGATCCCACAGAATCTTTGCGTTCCCTTCACCGAACTACAACTCCTCGATCTACCAAAGGTAGTGTCGGGAGATCTGCCGGATCAAAACGCCGACACTTGTCAAGAAAGTTTTGAGGAGTTGAAGAAAAGGTTAACCACGGCCCCAGTCTTGATATTGCCGGATGTGAGAGCAAAAGCTTCAATATTTATTGTGATGCATCAAGACAAGTACTTGGATGTGTATTGATGCAAGAAGGCCAAGTGGTAGCCTATGCATTGAGACAATTGAAGAAACATGAGCAGAATTACCCAACACATGATTTGGAACTTGCAGCCGTGGTACACACATTGAAGATTTGGAGACATTACATTCTTGGACATAGGTGTGAAATTTATACGGATCATAAGAGTTTGAAGTACATATTCATGCAAACGGATCTGAATTTGAGGTAACAAAGGTGGTTGGAGCTCATCAAGGATTATGATGTGGGAATCAACTACCATCCAGGAAAGGCTAATGTCGTGGCCGATGCCTTGAGTAGGAAAGGAGTAAGTCACCAGCTCATGGTTCGAGAATTGCCATCCAAGTTATGTAAGGAGTTTGAATGGTTGAATCTCAGATTTGTAAATGAGATGGGGATAATGGAGTTAATTCTGACCTTGGAGCAAGAAATTTGGGAAGGACAAGCCAAGGATGAGGAGATTCAATAAATCAAGGAAAGGACCCAAGAGGGAAGAAAATTCAGGTTTGATGAGGATGACCATGGTACCTTATGGCTTGGAAAAAGAATTGTCGCGCCTAATGTAAATCATATTCAAAACATAATATTAAAAGAGGCACATGACTCACCATACCCAATTCATCCCGGTTGTACGAAGATGTACAAGGATTTGAAAACATGCTATTGGTGGGCAAGCATGAAAAAAGACATAGCTGAATAGGTAGCATTGTGTGATGTGTGCCAACGAGTCAAGGCGGAACATCAACGACCAGCTAGATTATTGCAGCCATTGAGAATTCCAAAATAAAAGTGGGAAGACAACAGAATGGACTTTATAGTTGGTTTACCGCGTACCCAGTCCGGTTACGACTCAATTTGGGTTACTATGGATAGGTTGACCAAGTCAACTCATTTTGTTCCTATCAAGACCACCTATACCACCACGAAGCTGGCAGAGCTATATATGGAGCATATTGTGTGCCGACATGGAGTCCCGAAGAAAATAGTATCGGATAGAGGTTCTCAATTTACCTCCAGGCCTTGGAAGAAATTGCTTGAAGCATTGAGAACAAGGTCAAATTTCAGCTCAGCATATCACCCTCAAACGGATGGACCAACTGAGAGGACCAATCAGATTTGAAGGACATGTTAAGAGGTTGTGCTTTAAAGCACGGAAGAAGTCGGGACAAGAGCTTGCCATATGAAAAATTCTCATACAACAATAGTTATCAAGCGAGCTTGAAGATGTCACCCTATTAAGTACACTATGGAAGGAAGTGTAGGACACCTTTGTTCTGGAATGAGATAGGAGAAACCCAAGTATTTGGTCCGGATGTGTTGCTAGAAGCCGAAAAGCGAGTTCAGATTATTCGTGAAAATTTGAGGGCTGCTCAATCAAGGCAAAAAGGCTATGCAGACAATAGGGGAAGGAAACTAGCCTTTAAAGTGGGAGATTTTCTTTACCTCAAGGTGTCACCAATGCGTGGTCATAAGAGGTTTAATGTCAGAGGCAAGCTAGCACCTCGATACATTGGACCATTTAAGATTTTGGACAAAAGAGGAGAAGTAGCATATAAGTTAAAGATGCCAGCCCACTTATCAGATGTACATGATGTGTTTCATGTTCCCCAACATAAGAAGCGCTTGAGGGTAACAGAAGAACAAGTGCCATTGGAAAAATTGGAATAGAGACAGATTTGACTTATTCCGAGCAATCGGTCAAAATCTTGGAAACCAAGGAGATGGTCACAAGAAACAAGGTGATTCGATGGTGTAAATTTCAATGGAAGCATCATACGGAATCAGAGGCAACTTGGTAGCCGAAAGACGATCTCAAGAAGGAATTTCCCTATTTCTTCTCTTCCGCATCGAATCTCGAGGGCGAGATTCATTTTAAGGGGGGTAAGTTTGTAACACCCTCATTTTCATGAATCTTCCATTGCATAAGTTCATATACATGTTTGACATTAATACACATAAAAAGGAACAAGTTTAAAATGAATTTAGAGTAAAACCACACTCAAAAGTTCTGGGAAGTGTGGACTAGTTAGATTTCTCTCAGACCTCCATCGGATAGGTCCATTTTCGTGCGGACAATTTCGGTTTTTGCCTTTGTACATTTATGGACTTGTCCGGCCCATAGCGGACCAGTCCAGTATTCCAATTCAATCAAATTTCGCCAAATCCCTATACTTGTTCGGACTTGTCCGACAATTAGCAGACTTGCCTGTTTTCCCTCTGACTAAAATTGGACTTGTCCGGTTTTGGCCAGACTTGTATGTCTTTCCTTTGACCAAGTTCAGAGTTGTCCGTTTTGGCCTCTGTCAATCTTCGGACAAGCTCAGTCGAGTTCAACTCGTTGACAGCCCTAGATGCAATTATTTGGGGTGACCGGCGGCAAACGACGCAGACTTGCAGAACGACGACGGGGTTTTGTTCGACGGAGTAACTGGGGCGCCACTCGTTGTCGAGCCTGACGACGAGCTTGTGAAGGCGCCGACTGTGGACAGAGAGGACCTCGTCGAGCCAATTCCCCACAGCCTCGCTGCAGGACGTCACGGTGGTGGTGATCACGTCATCCTCGAATGTCACGCTGTACACCTGAGTCTCTGCAACTGGGTCCTCTCCTTGTCGTCCCTACGGTTACCATCTACGGCTGCGCGTCGCAGCTTCTCTCTTGTGAAAACCTTCATCTACACCTCGAGTTTGGATTTTGGAAATGGGTGTGGATATATAACTGAGGAAGTTACGATATAAGTGGAGGAGTTTCTGAAGAATTTGACAGGCCCGAGCACCGAATAAAGAAAGTAATGAATATTTTTGAATTTGATATACTCCTATTTTTTAATTCTAATCATTATGACCACCAGTTGCATTGTCTCAACCAAACACCACGTACAACAACAACTTTTCTCAGGGGTGCACCCACTATAACACTCTCATTTTCATTCCTCATGCATTTCATAAGTTCATATACATGTTTAACATTAATCCACATAAAAAGGAACAAGTTTAAAATGAATTTAGAGTAAAACCGCACTCAAAAGTTCTGAGAAGTGCGGACTAGTCCGTTTTTGGTGCGGACTAGTCCGATTTCTCTCTGACCTCCATCGGATAGGTCCGTCTTCATGTGGACTATTCTGGTTTTTGCCTCTGTACATTTTCGGACTTGTCCAGCCTATAGCAGACTATTCCGGTATTCCAATTCATTGAAAAATTTTTGCCAAATCCCTAGACTTGTCCGGACTTGTCCGACATCTAGCAGACTTGTCTGTTTTCCCTCTGACTAAAATCGGACTTGTCTGGTTTGGCCAGACTTGTCTGATTTTCCTCTGACCAAGTTCGTACTTGTCCAATATAGTTCGGACTTGTCCCTTTTCGCCTCTATCAATCTTCGGACTAGTCCGGCCTAGTGCGGACTTGTCCGATAAATCGCGATTCTCGGTTGATCTTCTGTTCCATGACTTGTTTTTGAGCATTACCTTAAGTGGGTCTAAGGATGTCGTGTATAACACTTTTTGTAGCCCATGTGGGACCCCACACCACCGTCCACCCAGCCCTTGAAACCCTAGCCCTCCACCCTTATATAAACAACCCCAACCCTTGACTTTACATCCTTTTGACTCAATTGACAAACCACCAAACCCTAGTTCGTGGGAGCTGCCACCAAGGAGGGAGAAGGAGATCACGAGCAAGAAGAAGAAGGGGAGGAAACGAAAGAGGATCAAGTGATCAAGATATCCGTCAAGTTTTCGTTCTTCATTAACAATTCACCTTCAAGTTCTTCATCAACCCTAGATCGTCATGATCCAAGGGTTGCCTCAAAACCCTTGATTCATTGGAGTTCTAAAGACCCGGTACACCTTCTATTTCCTCTTTCTCATGTGAATTCAACCCCGTTACTCCAAATTCACGTCGATCTAGAAAACCCAAATCCGTTGTTTCTGCAAAGGGCGTACTAGTCCGACCCTAAAGCGGACTAGTCTGATTTTGCAATCTGTTTCCTACGAAATTAATTCTAGATCGATTCGAATCAATTACAAACCCGTCCAAACTTGTTGAAAACTATTAGAACCAGATAGTAAACATTATTAACAAGTCATTAATTAGTTTTGCTTTGAATTTGCATTAATCATTCATGTCATGACATATTAAGTAATATATGTGCACTTATTGATTATAATTCTTGTCTTGTATGTTTGTTGCGCGGTTTAGATGGATTTGCACTAGATAGTGCTGCGGAGGACCTCCAGCACCAGGAATTTGAAGGCTTTGACCCGAACCAAGCCCAAGGGCATGGCAAAGGCTTGAACATATTGATCCTGTTTCTAAAATAATGTTTTGCTTTCAAAACTTCATGCTTGTGTCAATTTTATGGGAATCCTATGATAGGAAGTTTACTAGTTTTGTTTAACCATTCTTGTCACCTGGAATACATGGTAGAGAGTCGGGAAGGGCTTTTTACCTTTTTGCTTCACTTAATTAATTCGGATGGGAAAACAACTATACCATTTAATTATGCATTAATGAGATTATGGTTAACGTGAACTGGTTAATATGACATGCTAATGGGTGATCTAAGCAAGAATGGTATGTGGATGGGTTGGAAGTTATGGTGGTTTGGCTTGCTCTAGATTTAAGGACCGCTTTATGCGAGAATAGGCAAGGACAACAGTGCCACCACGAGGCCAAGTATGGGTGCGGCATAGTTGATTAATTAGGGTATTGCTAGTATTGAATGGATCATTTGGCGCACCGGGGAAGGGGAGTCGGATTGGGTTTGGATATTTTTGGTGGGACTCCGTGGGATCCGAACGGCACAAGAGGGGGCCCTTGATTGAAGATGTGCTCAGTTGGAGACATCGCCACCGGTGAAACCTCAATAGTCCCTTTGTAAAGACAATTTTGTGATCTCTTTGCCATACAGCTATGGTAGTGTTTTGGCATAATTGAGGTTTTCATTAGTCACCGACGGGTGATGAATCACAAACACGTGGGTAAAGTGGTACAAACTCTGTAGAGTATTAAAACTATAATGATAGCTGTGCTCTCGGTTAAGAGCACTTGGATGACCTACATGATTAGAGTGGTTTTTGGGATTTGAGATGGTTATGGCTGGTTATGGATTGAATTATGGTATTGAACATGGTTAATGGTAATGGTGAAATCTGGTATAATGGTGATGAATATGGATTATGGACTTATATTATGATAATTACATGGTTTATGATGGGTTTACTTCACAAACATATAATATATTGCTTCTCAGTACTTTTCAACACTTAGCCTTTATTATATTCGTCATTTGAATCAGCTACATGTCATACTATCCACACTTGTTGAGTACGACATGTACTCACCCTTGCAATTCCACCCACCAATAGTTGTAGGTCAATATTGGGAATATAGCGGTGTTAATGCAGAGTTCTAGGCCGTTTCTGCCTTTACCTTGGTTGTGGTTTGATTAGAGCTGCGCCATATCCCTTTCGCTTAGCTGCGTAGTTGCTTATTTAGTTATTTCCACTGCATTAGTTCAAACGTGTCCTCAATATTCATTAGAGCTTGTATTTTAAGATAGTCTGAAATGTGTAATAAAAGTGGCTATTATTCTTGTTATGTGGTAATTTTTTTATATCCTTTTGTGAATGCACTCGTGTATGTGTGTTGAACATCCTGGGCACACATATGTGATCACTTGGTTCATTTTCGGAACCGGGTGTCACACCCACTGGGTATGCTGGGTGGGCCGCGACATACCCTGGGTCCAGCCACGAGAGAGTAGCTAGTGTGAATGCATGCTGCAGAGATCAGCAGAATCAAGAACTGGCCAATTAAGATGGAAGTCAGCAGTCTCATGGTTCATGGATCAAAACCCGAACCATCCATTTTCTTCTTCCTTTTTTCTATCTATGAACCGTGAGACTGATGAGTTCTATCTTTACAGGCACACGTACGGTCCAGGTGTGCTAGTGTGTACCTTAACCCCCGTCCTGTGTCCCTGGTAGTGGTTGGGAAGAGCCTTGCAGGTATGCTCCCATTCCTGTCCTCCAACTCCATCTAAGTTTCCATTGACGCAGGCGGTTCACCACCCGACAAACCAGCAAATTAAAGCCTCGGTGCTGAGCGGCATGCAAGTTTCTTGACAAGAAACTGACTTTGGGGGCGGTCCCCGACATGCATGTTTGACAGGAAGGATGTTACCTCAAGGGATTGAGGATAAAAGGTATGACATCGTCTAGGCAGCCAGGCATTTGCTCTTCCTCATCATTGAGGCTTTTGCTGGTTTTGGACTCGACGCCATGCATGGCAGTGAAGAAAGCAAAAGCATGTAGGAAAAGATTATTGGTCTCGTGATACCATATAGAGAATGGTTACTAGACTATTCTATATGAAGAATGTTTATTGTGTACACATGTACACTATATATAGGCTAGCTAGTGTAGTGTGAAAGCAAAACTAAACCCTTTCACACTACACATATTCAAAGGCTTGCATTAATGACTCGGTGTAGGCGGCTGTGTTTTCTTGTCAGCCATGGTGTTCTTGGCGCGGGTTTTGAGAAGAGAGGAAGAGTTGTTGTGCGAAGAAGACGATGGTGTGCCCGGGTCATCTTATACCGTAGTAGCAGCCTGGTTGTTCGTCTCTCGAGGCGCGCAATCGTAGTGATGGGATGCGGAGTGGTTTGAATTGGATTCAAAGATGCGCATGCGCTGCACGCATACAAGAAGCTTGGTGCGCCCGATCGCATCAGCCGCCTATACAATTGTGGGGACTGGAGTGCCGACATCTAAGGATCTCATTGTGTGGTGTTGTGCGATGCGAGACCCAATAGTATACAAGAAAGGAACGAGAATAAAATACAATACCAAGTATTTATTTATAAACACAGTGGAAGTTTTACAATACTGAGCGAAAAGGAAAGTGACCTATACATCATAGCTACGCTCTCGGCACTAGCTATGCAAAAGCAAAGTCATCCATGTCCTGGATGCTTCGCACTAGCAGCCCTCACTCACCAAACTTACGGCAGCGTGCAGGAGTCCCACTCGGCTGTGAACTCTGGAGGGAGTGCAACCTCATCATTGAACCCGTCATCAGTCGCGTAATCTGCAAAAACTTGTTAACTGCAAATGTGAGCTTAAGGCTCAGCAAGACTAACGTGTCTCACTAGACATATGCAGGGTGAATACTAAGCATAGGTAAGGTAAAGCAGTAAAAGACTCGCCAACGAGTGGATACTTATGGTCATGTTTTAAGTAGCAAATGATATTCCTTAGGCACGACACATCATAGACTCCACAATCAAATAAGAAATGCTTTGTTGATGATATGTCATGCCCAAAGCACATAATGCTATTACAGGTTAAGTATTTGGAAACTGTAAACTTTTAATTGTGCTATCTCTAAGCCACAGAAGATTGCAAAACAATTATAATTCAATACATCATATTATCCTGGCTTCTTCAGTATTTATTACGTCCCGACACAGTGAACAAGTGGTACTCTATTACCCCGAGGGACGGTGATTGCAATCAGGACACACCCGGTCAACACGACACATACGCACTTTCGGAAATGCCAACGAGTATTTGCAGCAGTACCTACATAACACTTCAGTACTAGTTGTATATGACCACCTTTCACCCAACACTCGAATGCTGAACTGGTCGATCCATCACGGGCAGGAGGTCTATGCATGGGGCGTACTCTGACGTGCTCACCAGGTGATTTACATCTTGCTGCCCTCAACCCACGCATGTAAAACGCAATGGTATGCCTCGACAAACCAGTATTAAGCTACGTCAGTTTGTTAGAGCCCATTTCTCCCGTATGTCGCCGTTACAATTCAAGCTTGTCCAGCAGGGCCGCATACGGCGCGGGCCTTAATCAACACGGTCAGAGCTATGCAACCAAGACCACCTCTTGTTGCTTCCTACTCATCTCTGACCGATCTCTTGTTCATATTAACAACCATTCTTTATATTTACCCTACCCATTGTAGATGGGTGTCATCTGTCTATCTCGCGAGTTGATTCTAACTACTCGACTTCTACCGGTTTCCTGACAAAATTAGCATGGTAGTTGCTACACGAGTCTGTGAGCTATTCTAACCACTCCATGGGTTATTTGGTCATGCAAGTGAATGTCAAACAGCTTAATTGTAATGCACAAACATCTGAAGACGTAAGGTGAACGAAAACTGCAAAGACACTGTAAGGAACTTAAATGCAAACCAGGGCTTGCCTGAATGCGAGTCTGGGTCTATGTTAGTCTCCGGCAAATGGACTTCCGAGGCCTCCGACTCCTCCTCAACTTCAGTTACTACACGATATGCATATACTATATATGAATGACCTTGAAAAATAAATAATATGTTGAAGGCCACAATCTAATATTCTTTGATCATTATAAGATAATGATCTTAATTGGCTTTGGGACTTTTATGGTAGATATTAGGAACTATAATGGAGACTCTTGCAAAGAACACGAGATGATCAAGGAAGTTTGTTGTCTCTAAAATTATGACAAGCAAAAGCCTTCTCTGAATTTTGGTTGTAACTCTGGAGGTCTATCATGGCTCCAGTGGTTGTATCATGTAGAGGGTGTCTCACTGGTTCTAGGAAAATTTGTTTCACAATTTTCTAAGCTTCCTACAGGAAGAAATTGATTTTACAAGTTTCGGAGAAATTCTGAAATGGTTTCTGTGTTTTTCCCTATTTTTCAATTACAGAGATTTGGAGCACCTATCAACCGAGTAAATGAAGTCCAATGAACTTGAAAATTTTACTGGAGATCAATGAATTTTGAAGAGTGTCCTGACCAAAATTGGGAATTTTCCAATTAGCAGAACAAGAGTAGTTAATTTCCCAAGCAATTAGCACAAAGGAATTAATTATGAAAGTTCTGGGAATGCAATGTCCAACAAATTTCACCACTGCAAATTTCAGAATGAGATGAATCTACCAGAATTTATTTGTAAATTTTTGAGCAAATATACTAGGAGTAATGAATTTTTGAAGTTTGATAGAAATATGGAATTATTTTCCAATGGAAAAGTTTAAATAATGCAGCTGGGCCCACTGGTTTAAAATCAGTCAATGGCAGCTGGGCCACACAGGGGCCATAGGGTTCACCCACGCAGCCGTAAATGATCCAGAGGCACAGCCGATCCGCGCGCTCGCACACGTCGCTGATAGGCGGGGCCCGCGAGTCATCTTCTACCTCCCGACGCGGCCGCGGTGGCGCTGCACCGGCGAGCTCGCCGGAACGGTTGCGTCGACCTCCTCCCGGCCTAGCCTTGATGGTGGGGTCCAATCGTGGCGACAACGGCGGCGGGGGCTAGGGTTTCGGCTATGTCGAACTCGCTCGGGAATGGCGCAAGAAGCTCGGGAAAAAGCGGGGAAGATTCCTGGGAACACGAGGAAGATGATTTGGAGGTGCAAATGCCGGGAAACGGTCGACAACGACGAGTTCAATGGCGTGCCGACGGTTTCTTCACGGCGGCTACGAAAATTGGCATATCATAGCCATTTCTTGATCATTCTTTCTGGTTTTTGTTCGTATAGAACCGCAAGGATGCTAGCAAACTATTATGTTACTGGATTAGAAGATAGTTAGATCTAGAAAACAAATTGCAAGGTAAACCTGGGAAGAACTTTTAAAGCATGTCGATAAGGAAAAGAGGATTTTGTGCTCGATAAAGGATTAATCGAGGAATGGTTTTTACCGTGAGCAAGGTGGTGTCCTAGCGCTCCATTTATCTGTTAACGTCGAAGCGTGAAACGTCCTAGGCTGCTGGCACCACGGTGGACAGAGGAGGACGTCCGCGGCGACTCAACGATGGCGACGACGGAACATCAAAATACGGGCAAAGTAATGAGCAACACGATGAGCTAAGGGGTGGAGATGATAAGGCATAGCCTTGGAGAACATTGCTGTTTGCATCGAAGAGAAAGAAAGCCGGACCGGGAAGGAATGAGGCGGCGATGCTCTGTTTTTTCCCGAGAAGAAAGAATGACGAGCGGCGCTGGCCCTGGTCGATGGCGTGAGGGAATGAGTCTGGGGAGGGGATGAGGATGCCTTAAATCCTTCTTGCTACCGAGCTGCCTACCTGGGTTCTTGGAAATCGCGATGTCGAGCTCCCCCGATGTTGAAGCGCGAGGAGAGCAGAGAGGACGCGGTGCACGTAATTTAGACACTAGACAATGGGTCCCACATCCCTTTCCAAATCTATCCTCTGTGGAACTTCAATAACCCTACCAAACTTGATTCAAAAATCCTATATTTTTGTGATGAGGCCAATTTAATTATGGAGATTCAGATTCTGAAATTGGATATCAATTTTGGACAGGTTTCATGTGAAATTCAAATTCAAATTCGAATTTGACTAGAATTCAATGTACCCATTGAATTAAATATAATTAGTGCTCCAAATATTATGAAAATTTGTAGGGGTGCTATTTCGAATATTATGAGGACATAGAAAAATGTATAGCCTCAGATTTGAATATTTTGACAGGGACTATATGTACATTAGCTATATTCAAGTTTTGAAATAATTTGAATATATTTAGTACTGCATATTATTTTGCCATAGCAATTTTCCATTCAATAAATTCAAAAATTTGCAGAAAGGTCACTTGAATTTTCCTAGGGTCATTGGTGAAGTCCAACCCCTACGTTAATAAAATTTAATTATGAGTGAAACAAAGATTTTTTATGAGATCAAGTTCATGTGCACAACCATAATTGATCTCCACTATGGTTGATAACAAACTGGTAACTGAACTTTATATTAAGGAAAAGCTAGGATTTTACAACAATGGGGCTTCAAGGACCAAACCATATGCGGCAAATGGCTACATAATACTACTTCCTCCGCTTCCTGTGCCCCAACTCAACTCTATTTCTAGCTTTGGTCAAACTTACGTTTGACCAATGATTTATATGCAATTTATTGACATCAATACATGTCCAATAGATAGTATATTATGGAAATATTTTTCATGGAGAATCTAAAAGTACAATTCTTTTGTTGTTAAAATAGATCAAAATTACATAAATCATTGGTCAAAGATAGATTTAACCAAACCTAAAAATGAGTTGACATGGGACGCACGACGGGGGGTTAAGGTGCACCAGCACACCCATACCGTATGTGTACCTGGCCAGCCGTGTAGCTTCATTTTACATTTTATTCTCTAGGCTTAAAAGTTTGCCCTTCCTCTCTGTTTGCTCTCTTTGCTCTACCCCAGGCTTAAATGTTTTATATTGTACAATATTTTTACATATGTAATATGACATAGGATATATCACTTGATAGTTTTGCAAAAGAAGGAGGAGAAATATGTATATCCCATGCAACTACGTAAATCCACCCCAATTAATTAGCTAGTTATTTTTCAAGATGATAAAAATAGTATCTTTTCTAAGTGAGGTGGCCGGGATAGATGATGTGGCATAATAACTTATGTTGTATGCCAATGTGGATGACCAACTCAGACTAAGGATGAGAGTGAAACAGTTGTGTGAAGTTGAGGGACTAAATAATTGACCCATTTGAAAGTTCAAGGACCAAACTGAGTTTTGATTGAAAGTTTGAGGATGAAGTTGAGTATTGTGCCAATTCTAAACGAGCCAAGAGCTTGCAGGCTTGATGAGCTCAAGCTCAAAAAGCTCGAGTAAGCTCATTTACTATTTTCATCTATGATATGTACGTATGTATGATTAACTAAACTATATAATTCTATTAAAAATGTTTTATAGGACACAATTTTATATATTATCGAAATATTTTTCATGGTGAATCTAAAAGTACAATTCTTGTATTGTTAAAACAGATCAAAATTACATAAATCATTGGTCCAAGATATATTTAACCAAACTTAAAAATAGAGTTGACATGGGATGCACGACGGGGGTTAAGGTGCATCGGCACACCCGGACCGTGCGTGTACCCGGCCAGCCGTGTAGCTATGTTTTATATTTTATTCCCTAGGCTTAAATGTTTGCTCTCACCCGGGCTTAAATGTTTTATATTTTACAATTTTTTACATATGTTTTATGACATAGGATATATTACTTGATAGTTTTGCAAAAAAAATGGAGGAGAAATACATATATCCCAGGCAACTACGTAAATCCACCCCAATTAATTAGCTAGATATTTTTTAAGATGATAAAAAATTATTATCTTTTTCTAAGTGAGGTGGTCGGGGTATATGATGTGGCATAATAGCTTATGTGGCATGCCAATGTGGATGTCCAACTCAGACTAAGGAGGAAAGTGAAACGGTTGTGTGAAATTGATGGACTAAATAATTGACCCATTTGAAAGTTCAAGGACAAAACTCGGTTTTGATTAAAAGTTTGAGGATGAAGTTGAGTATTGTGCCAATTCTAGACGAGCCAAGAGCTTGCGAGCTTGATGAGCTCAAGCTCAAAAAGCTCGAGTACGCTCATTTATTGTTTTCATCTATGATATGTACGTACGTATGATCAACTAAACTATATAATTCTATTAAAAAATTTTATGGGACACAATTTTTATATTATGGAAATATTTTTCATGGTGAATCTAAAAGTACAATTCTTGTATTATTAAAACATATCAAAATTACATAAATCATTGGTCAAATATATATTTAGCCAAACCTAAAAATAGAGTTGACATGGACGCACGACGGGGTTTAAGGTGCACCTGCACACCCGAACCGTTCGTGTACCCGGCGAGCTGTGTAGCTTCATTTTATATTTTATTCCCTAGGCTTAAAAGTTTGATGTTCCTCTCTGTTTGCTCTTCCCTAGGCTTAAAAGATTTTTGTTTTACAATATTTTTACATATGTAATATTTATGACATAGGCTATATCACTTGATAGTTTTGCAAAAAAATGGAGGAAAAATATGTATATCCCATGCAACTACGTAAATCCACCCCAATTAATTAGCTATTTATTTTTTAGATGATAATAATTATTATCTTTTTCTAAGTGAGGTGGCCGCGGTAGATGATGTGGCAAAATAGCTTATGTGGCATGCCAATGTGGATGTCCAACTCAGACTAAGGATGATAGTGAAACAGTTGTGTGAAGTTGAGGGACTAGATAATTGACCCATTTGAAAGTTCAAGGACCAAACTGAGTTTTGATTGAAAGTTTCAGGATGAAGTTGAGTATTGTGCCAATTCTAAACGAGCCAAGATCTTGCGAGCTTGATGAGCTCAAGCTCGAAAAGCTCGAGTAAGCTCATTTGTTGTTTTCATCTATGATATGTTTGTTTAGTGAAATATCTATTCTATCTATATTCTTTGTTAATGAACGACCCTCCACACCGCCGGTAGCCTCTAAAGTGGCATGTACGTTACTTTAGCTGCTGGAGGTGCCAAACGAGATTGCCCGTAGCGGGGCCTGCAAAGCAGTCTGTAAAGTAATAGTACTAGTAACAGGAAAACGCAGCAGGTAGCGACGACTTGAAAGAAAAGTGGAGACAATGTACAAAAACAGAAGAAAATAAAGGACAAGAAAAATGTTAGAAAAAGATTGGTAGTACGCAGTACGAATTATGGTGAAAGAGCGTGGAGAACCAACTGTAAAACAGGAAATCTTTGGCGCAGATTACTCCAGTCTTAGGCTGTGTTTGGGAACACAGTTTTTAATATCAAAGTTTTTGTAAAGTACTACAATTTTTAAGATGTCATGACAATCTCAAAGTATTTCAATACCACAGTTTTGTAATAGCGCAGTTTTGCAATACATAGACTGTGTTTTGGAATACAATTTTTAATATCAATGTTTTTGTAAACTACAGTTTTTAAAATGTCATTACAAGGTATTTCAATACCACAGTTTTCTAATATCGCTGTTTTGCAATAAATAAGACTGTTTGGGAGCAAAGTAGCAAGCATCGAGAGGAAGAAAGCAGAGAAAAACTTTGGTTCGGACCAAAGTTTTCTATACACCAATAATACCGTAGTATAGAAAAAACCATAGTTTTAAATACATAGTTTCTGAGTTGGTTGCCAAACACCATCCTTTAAAACATATATACCATGGTAATCTCAAATACCAAAGTATTGCTCTAAAACTCCAAAAATATTGTGTTCCCAAACAAAGCCTAAGACTGTTTGGGAGTAAAGTAGCAAGCATCAAGAGGAAGCAAGCAGAGAAAAATTTTGGTTCGGACCAAAGTTTTCTATATATTCACCCAAAATACCTTAGTATAGACAAGACCATAGTTTCAAATACATAGTTTTTAGTTGGTTGCCAGAGACCATTCTGTAAAAAATACCGTGGTAATCTCAAATACAAAAGTATTGCTCTAAAACTCCAAAAATACCGTGTCTCCAAAAAAATCCTTAATCCTGTCAAACATATTATGTTATCTCTATTGATAATAGGATATTATTCTTGTGCTGATGTTGAAAACAGAGCGGTTCCATTACTTCGTGCATCTCGTCAGTGCATGTAGAGAGGAGTGGGTCCCATAGGCTATGGTGTTCACATGTCATCCACCCTTAATGCACCTGTAGTACGCGTCTCCATCGTCTTCTCCGCGCATACTCTAAAGACACACCACCATCTTCTCCGTGCATACACTAGCTTCCTCTTTTTCTCCGCCGCACACACTCTCATTAGTTCCCTTCGCAGCATGATGACGTTGAATCCTATGGAGTTGTTGTTCACGCATGATATTGTGGTCGAGATTGCAGTGCGCGTTGCCGCAAGCTCCCTGCGACCCTCGGATGACCTCTCAAGTCTGCGTGCCACCTGCAAGGCCATGCATGCAGCGTGCCGGGATGGCATCGTGGGCAGGCGCGTGCCGCTGGAGCTGGAGACCCGGAGGATGTGGCACAACCCGGTGTGCTACAAAGCCCTCGTGGAGAACCTTGCCATCGTCAGCCATCCTCATGCATGCTATGTCACTGGGCTCAAGCTCATATTTGCGGTCGATCGCGAGGAGTCGGGGGCCCAGTTTCTCCCCTGTGCGGCTGGGGCCGGCCAGAAGGAGGTGGCCTACGTCCTTGGCCTCCTCCGCTACGACGCCGACCGTAGGGCATGCCACGCCTTAGAGTATATCCGGCAGCTCGAAGGCGAGGTTGATGTCTGTGAGAAAGCGGTTGGGTTCGTTGCCAAAATGAGGACCAACAATGAGTGCAGCCGATGTCGGATTCAAGCCCTGGCTAAAATCGGTAATCTGACGTGGGTGCATCCGTGCCCGCCTCAGAGACCGCCGATGGTATCGCTTCCCAACAAGGAGGTTGACCCACACACGGCTGTCGGCTGCGGGAAGCAAGGGTGGAGCGGTTGCAGGGTCTTCTGCAGTGAAGACTGTAGGATTAGGCACGAGCATTTCACATTCTGCCTTGGAGTGTTATCCGGTCTGGGGTATATACTTATAAGGATGTGATCGCTATTGTTTTTCTTGTTTCATGATGTCATTTTTATTGTTTTGTAGTAATGTTTTATGTTGATGAACTCAATTTGTTCGTCTGTTGGTTCCATCTGTTATTTTCTTTTCTATCTGCTTGTTTAATGAACTATCTGTTCTATCTATATTCTCTGTTAATGAACGACCCTTCACACTGCCGGTATGGTACTTTAAGTTGCTGGAGGTGCCAGAGGAGATCGCCTGTAGCGGGGCCTATAAAGTGGTCTGTAAAGTAGTAGTAACTTTATACCATCCAAACCTTTCTTGCACTCTTGGTTAAATTTTATTAACATGAGTATTGGACATCATCACTAATTCTAGAATGATTCTATTCAACCTTTTTCAAACATTAGAATTATTTGAATGAGGTTTAGTAAGGCAATTTCAAGAGAAATACTAAATGGGTCCTGCCAAAAACATTCAGATTAGAGGCTCTAAATTTTTTCCTTGCCTTCTAATATCCTCAATAGCTTGCTTGCAAAATTTCAAGATTTTAGGAACTCATTTGTTATTTTATTTGAGACGCTCAGTGAATTTGAATCATGTTTAAATTTAAATTCAAATTCAAAAGCTGGTCAAAATATACTTGAACATAAAGATCTAAACACACCATTGTGTTCATCACAATTTTCTTGACTTAGCCCTGAAGTTTCATGATTTTTGGAGTTCATTTACTATTTTTAAGTGAATTACCAAACTAACAGTAGCTGTGGGGCTGACTGGCGGGGCCCACCAGTCAGCAGCCCACGTGCAGCCGCATTTCAACGCGGGCTGCGCGCGCCACCGCGACGGCGTGCATTCCCAGCGCGACAGCAGCCCTCCACCGCCGGTTGAGATCTATAAATGGCGCCCTGGCTCTCCCTTATCACTTCCCAGTCGCCCTTATCGCCTCCCCTCTCGCTGAGCCGACAGTGTGCACCGTTTTCATCCCGCGCGCGAGCTTCCGACCGCCGGTGCCGCATGCCCGTTGCTGGCCAACCGGAGACCCCTCGCGCCGAGCCTCCAACATCTAGGTGATTCCTTTCTTCCTCCTCTGTCCTCCAGATCAATCTTTTTGTAGCATAGTTGGCGGTTTGGTCAGTACTTTGGGGCTACACCAAAGGTCGCCGTCGTGTTCGCCGCGCGCCATCCCTGCTCCACGTTGCCAGGCCGTTGCACACGATTTCGTGCTTCGACCCCATAGCAAACTAGTGTGCCGGGGCACGCTCTACGCAATGGTGAAAGCCGTTCCTTGTTTACATAAGTATCGAGCAAGTTAGCTAGGTTTTTCCCTCGGCCGAAGCTTATGAACGGGCTCGGTTTTTCCTCTCGAACTAGAATCACCGAAAATGATCGATCGTAGCTCAAGAATCGCGAGTTATCCCCTCCGCCGTTAAAAAGTGCCTCTGTCACCATCGACAACTGCCTTGCCGACCATTACACGGCGATATCACGTGACCAACACGTTCCTCGTGGTTCCAGGATACTTCCCCAACCTTTTTAGTAGGGTTTTAGCCACAGAGTGGCAGTTCTGACATAGCCGGAGCCCTAGCGGCCGCCGCCGCCGATGCACCATGGTTTTCGACCGTCGGCAGACCTCCCCGACCACACCATCATGCTCAGCGCGTGATTTTATGGTTGGGTGCCCAAAGGTAGGAGCTGCAGTGGTCGGGAACTAAAAATCGGTGAGGCTCGCCGGAGAGCGCCGCCGCGGGAGCCCCGCGCGCCGCCCGCGTCCGGATGTGGAAGACAACGCGGTGGGTCCCTCGTGGCAGCTTCTATCAGCCCTGTCGGATCGGGTGTGGCCACGGGATCTGTCGTGGCTACGCGGTGTATATCTGTGGACCCCCGTGTGGTTTAAATGCCATTGGTCCATTTTAAATCAGTGGGGCCCACGGTTTAATTCAAATTAGAAATCAATTCCAGATTTGGCTCCAACTTGAAAAACCCATAACTTTCTGTAGGATGCTCCAAAAATCATCAAACAAATTTTGTTTGAAAGCACTTGAGCTCTAGTTTCTGTCATTACCAGTTAGGTTCTGTGAAACTCAGAGTTAGAATCTGTAGAATATAATCTTTCCAAATGCAAATACAATTTTACTAGACAAGGTAGCCACTGGAAAAATACCCAAAATTCACATAAGACTTTTTGACCAATTCTTGACTACTAACAAAAGTTTGGGAGCCATCGCACCTGTTTAAACCTCTGTATAGTTCAATTACCTTTTTTAGTTATTGAATTTTCACAGGAGTTCAGGTTCTTTATTATGTCCCAAAATTGGACAGAATCTTACTTTCGTCATAAACTAGTTCCTGTAAAAATATTGGATTTAATTGACCTAATATCATAGTCCTAATCCAGTTACAAACTAACTATTTATTCTAAAGCCAAAAATTCAAATATAAATAATTCCAGAAAGTATAGCCAACTTAGAAATTCAATAACTCCTTTACCAAAGCTTAGAAAATTATGAAAGAAATTTTGCTAGAACCAGGACAACTTCCTCTATCTTGATTACCAGTTCAAGCTGCAGTTTCCTCTCTAGAATTTTTGGAAGTTGATTGCTTGCCATAATTTTGGAGACCACAATCTATTTTGATCATCTCCTGTTCTTTGCAAGAGCCTTGATCATATTCCCTAGTATCTACCATCGAAGTTCCAAAGCCAATTAAGGTCTGTCGGTGGTTTGGAACCGGCAGATCTCCCTACACTACTAAAGTGATAGGGGAGTTTGATGTTCGGTGTGGGCGCGCGGAGATTCAAGAAGGTGAATAAGAATTGCTACAGGGGACACAAGAATTTACGTGGTTCGGGCCGCCTGGGCGTAATACCCTACTCCACGGGTGTGTTGTTGTTGTATTAGCAGTATGAGCTTTTGATGAGCATATGAATCGCGTGTGTCTGTCCTCCCTCTGTGTATCGTCGGCCTGTCCTTTTATAGTACAAGGGCAGGCCGTTACAGGTTAGCCTGGCCCGACATGTGGCCCCGGCTGTTACTAGTATTGATACACGTTTAATTGCTCTTAATGATCCTGTAACGGGCTTTGACAGCACCGTTACTGGTGTTAAGATCGTCCGTTTAAGTGTCATTAATATGGTATTAATGACACTTAATCGGGTCTTGAAGTCCTTGGCTCTCCTTGGAAGATCCGGAGCCGTTGCGGGGTCTTCCGGAGGTTAGAAGCTGAAGATCCGACGATCGAACACGTGGCAGCTCCGGAACTTGCTATGGGAAACAGGTAGCTCCGGGACTGCCCGACACGTGTCAGGTCTGGAGCTTCTCTCGGTCAGGGGCTAAGTCCGGGGGTGCCATTTCGGTACATGGTCCGGAGCTTCCCCCTTGTGGGCGGTAGCTCCGGTTTGGTAGTACACGTGGCGACCCAGGGATTAACCATGTTGGAGAAGCGGGTCCGGTTATGTCTGACATATGGGCCTTCGAGGGTCTTCAAACTAAGTAGATTATCATCCCTTGAGATCTTTATAACCTCAAGGGATGTACGGTTTTCAGGATACCGACAGTGGCCCCCTGGACCTACCTCCGGGGAAGCCATTCCGCCGGAGGTGGGTCCATCTTCGCGACCTTTGAACTGAGTCTTCAAGGGTCTTTGAGGGTGCCGTTGGCAAGGACTTGGGATTAAATCCTCACCACGTGGCGTATCCCGCGTGCGGCAGATGAGATCTTTAGCATGCGGATCTCACGCAATTGAATGTCACCGGTTCCCGAACGAAAACCGTATCGGTTCCGCGCACCTTGTCAGGCCGCCGCCTTTGGGCTTCCCGCCTCGTGATGACAACCGTTTGCCTGGGTAAGAACCTCGACTTGATTGTCGGGGTGGTCCCGGGCCCTCTAGTCATCGGCTGGGTGAAATTTTTGGGTGGTACCTTCGACTCCCTTTCGATTTCCATCTGAGCGGCGCGAGGGCTTACTTAAGAAGGAAAGTGCGCACCGTCGAGAGTTCTTTACGCCTCTCATCTGTTCTTGCGATCAAACTCCCAACTTGTGCTTCGCTTTTCTTCTCTTGCCTAGCTGTGCTGCAATGGAGTTGGGTCTCCGCGAGAGTCGCTTGAAGACCGATGGCGACCTGAAGAAGGTCCGGGCCCTTATGGGGTGGTCCTCGGATTTCTTCAACCGCTCAGTCTGTGCCGGCGGAGAGCTCCCCTTCGAGAAGGAGCACACCGGCGAAATGGTGTACTTTTCTTCGTACGCCATGGTGGGGTTGATCCCACCTTTTTCTTCCTTTTTCTTGATGCCGCTAGACTTCTATGGTCTGCAGTTATACCACCTTGGCCCTCACTCCATCCTCCTTGTGTCTATTTTCATCCACTTCTGCGAGATGTGGGTGGGAATTCCCCCTGCATCGAGCTCTTCCAGACCTTCTGCAGCGTCCATACCACCGGTAGGAGCAATGAGTACATTGGCTTCTACTACTTCGTGAAGCACAAGAAGTGCCCATTCAAGTACCTCCGGTCGTTCCCTTCTGGGAACTGGGACGACTGGAAGAAGGACTGGATAGTCATCCGGGTGGAGGAGCACGAGAAGCTGGAGCTGCCCGAAGGCCTCCCCAACATTGACACAATGATCTGGAGTGAAGCTCTGGTGCTGGCGGACGCCTTCGATCCTGTTCTGACTAGGATTCGCCATTGCGTGGAGGGAGGATTGACTCCTCAAGCGGTATTTTGCAATTTCCTGGTCAACAGGTGGGCGCCGCTGAAGAGGAGGGAGAAGCTCGCTTGGGCCCTCAACAGCATGATGGACGACGACCGGGTTGAGACCGGGTTGAAGTCCAACATGGCAGGGAGAACCTTGGAGATCCACCTCAAGAAATTCCATCACGGCATCAACGTCGACGGTGATGACTTGACTCCCCCGTCGGCCTTCCTCCCTCTGAACATGGAAGTGGAGTTCAGCAGGGAGCTCCGGCGAAAGATGCCCGTACTTGACGACCTTGGTGTCGTCGAGAGAAGATCAACCACCCGGGTGGCGATCCCCGGAATGCCCGAAGATGGCTCCGTCCCTGCCCCAAAGCCAAGGGTCGAGGTCGTCGGCAAGGGCAAGGAGCTGGCGGATGAACCCGAGAGCCGGAAGAGGAAGCTGCAGCATGCCGACAGAAGGTCCGTCAGGCCCGCTACTTCCGCCTCGGTTCCTTCTCCCCGGAGGGGAAGGTCTTCTGCCACCGTAGCGACTGTCCCCGTAATGGGGTCCTCCCGGAACGAGACCGTTCCTGCAGTGGGGTCCTCCCGGAGCGTGTCGGTTCCCGCGGTGGGATCCTCCCGGGGTGTTAGCTCCGGGCGCGCAACTCCGGCACCTGGGCCGGTGGAGGCCTCCAGGTCCAGGGGTTCTTCCCGATCGAGGAGGGCCTCGACCTGGGAAACGCCCGTGGCCGTGACAAGTTCCGGGAGGCCTTCCGGAGCTTCTACACCGATTATGGCCAGCCCAGAATGCCCAGGAAAAAGGTTCCGCGCAAGCTGGTGCGAAAGCCTCCCAAGGTAATTTTTAATCTATACCTTGTACAATTATTTTAATTGTGGCAACTGTTTGTTAATTTTCTTCGTCCATCGTCTGCAGCGTCCCCAATAAGGGGAGCGAGGCTCCACCCTCAGCCACAGTGTCTGAGGCCGTGGGGGTGGGAGCTTCTGCTCCTGTCCTGGTGCTGCCCCAAGTGGTGGCTGAGGCTGCGACAGCTCCGGTGCCGGCTGTCGTGGTCATGGACCTCGACTCGTCCCCAGAAGTTCCCGTGGTAGCGCCGGACCACGGGAGTGAAGACATGCCAGCGGCACCTGTCCTGGAGGTTGAAGCTCTGGGTCCTGGTGATGCGATGATGGAAGCTCCGGCTGTTGAGCCGGAGGAAGTAGTAAACCTGACCTCTGAGCCGGTAATTGTCGAAGCCCCGACGGTTGAGCTGGAGGTGACTGAAGCCCCGGCATGCGAGCCGGAAGATGAGGTAGTTCCGACAGTTGGGCCGGCTACTTCCGAAGCACCGGCAGCTGGGCCGATTATTGTTGGAGCTCCGATCACAGGTCCGAACGATGTTGAAGATCTTCCGGCTCCTGTGCTGGTGGTTGAAGAGGTGACAGAGCTTGAGCCTCCGTCAGAAGAGGTGCCCAGACCGGAGCCAATAGCGGCTCCTGCTCCAGAGGCGACAACGTCGGAGGTACCTGCGGCCGAGCCGGAGGGTTCAAGCGGAGTCGCTGGCCCCCTGCCTGAGGGGGTGAACGAAGACTTGGCGGCGGGGCCTTCTTCGATGGCAACTGAGGCCATCCCGGAGGACGTCCCTAGAGCCATGGAGACCCAGGGGACCACTCTTGTAGAGTGGGGCCCGATTTTTGTATCTGAAGACCCGCTGGAACCAGCGGAGGAGACCCCAGCAGGTCTGGAGCCAATCCCATTGTCGCTGTCCATTGACAACGCATGTTCCAGTCTGCGTCAAGTCCAGCTAGCCTTCTTCCACGAGAGCAAGGCTCTTGAAGAGGAGCGCCAAACCCTTAGGCGGTGGCGTAACCGGCTCTACTTCGAGACCAAGCTGGCTCAGTCGAGGCTAGCGGATGACAAGGAGTAGATCAAACGGGAGAAGATCCGCCTGGAGTACTGGGGCAAGTTACTGGATGAGAGGGAGAGTATGACTCATGCCCTCGACGCTCAGTCCCAGGAGATCTACAATCAGGCCAAAGCTGCCAATAACGCGACCGATGCACGCCACGAACAGCTTGAGGCTATTAACACCGCACTCATCAAGCGCCGAGAGGCACTTGAAGAGAGGGAGAAACGGCTCGAGGATGAAGAGCAGAAACTCCTTGAGCTGCGGGATGATGTCCTGAGGAGGGAATAGGAGCTCGCCGAGAAAGTAGCTCTGGCTGACAAGGGCCTCGAGGAGCGCGCCAAGAAATTGGAAGAGCGCAGCCAAGAGGAAGAGGAGAAGACCTGGGTGCGAGGGCAGGAACTCTATGAACAAGAGTGTGCCATCGTTGCCCGGGAGAAGAAAGTGAGGGGTAGGGAGAAGGACCTGGTCGAGTGCCGGAACAAGATCCACCTCCCGGAGGAGGAGCTCGGAAAACTCGAAAGGCGGGTTGCTGAAAAGATTCAGCAAAATGCCAAAGAAGTTGAGCGCCTCGCCCGTGAGAATTCCGAACTGACAGCGGCCAGGAGATCCCTGGAAGATGAAGGGCTTGAGGACTGCGGACTCCCTACAGATTTGGGAGTTCCTGGGCAAGGACAACGACGCGCTGACATCGATGGGTTTCAGCCCCGTGCGCCAGGATGATCCGGAGCCGGAGCCGGACCTAGCGCTGCAGGTGTTGAGCGCAGCAGGTAGCAAGCTCTCCAAGGTGGGTGATGTCATCGCGGACCAACTGGAGGTTGAGGGGCAATCCCTGGTGAAGAACGTCGCAGAGTATGTGCTGATGTGCTACACCAGCCGGAACTCCCAATTTCCTCTGGATCCGGTGCTTGAAGGCCCCATCGAAGGAGAAGGTGAAGCGAGCCAGCGTATCTGAGGTCACCCAGAAGGTCGCCCAATTCTTCCATAGGGTCTAGGACCATCTCTGTAATTCTCACTTGTATTTTTTCTTCTTCTTCCTCAATTTTGTAATCCCTTGTCTCCAGATGTAATCTCTTGTCTCCAGATAAATGAAATCCCCAAATTTTGCGAATTTCACTTTTTGTCTTCAACATTCTAATCTTCACTTGGCCCCCTGGTAGATGTACACAATTTGATTGTGAACATGTACCAAGAGGATATTGTGCATTGTTGAAGACTCTTTTGCTCCGAACATGTAGAATTTAGGTTCGATGTCTTCGATAGTGAATGCCACCTAAGCTTGTCGGAGCTTAGAAGCTCCGGCATTGTCTATTGCTGGAGCTTAGTAACTCCGGCAATAGTCTCTATCAACGAGTAGAGCATCGATAGTTAACCCTCCGGGGTGTCGGAGCTTAGTAAGCTCCGGCTTTTCTCTGTCAACGTAGATTTTATTTTTCCTGCACACTTAAGCCAAGAAAAATAGTAAAATTCGTTTCTTGTCTATAGTTTCGTTGCGACTTACGATTCTCAAGAAGACTTTAAGTTAAACGCGGTTTTAAATACAACCGAATGCGTTGTCTTTTCTTCTAGATTCAACTGTCCATGGACCTGCCTTACTTCGGCCTGCCGGGGTATAGGTAGAGTGGCGTACTTAGGGTGCTTGACCAGGCTAAGTCGATAGCACACTCCAGCCCTAGATTGGCTTGGCGGCTTTCAGACGAGTTGGCCATGAACGATATTTGAATCCAAAAGAACTGACAATACAACTCGACTCGTATATAAACAGGTTGAACTAAAATTTCTTAAGAATTGCACGTCTTCGTTATAGACAAGAAAGAGAAAAATAAAAATGTTGAGCCTGTACAAAATAAATGCACGTGGAGTCTATTTCACATGAAGATGTCTTTCATTATAGGTCCGGGGTACATGGGAAACAAGTACACTCTTAGGGTACGGAACCAGGCTAAGGGTGTTTCATTTCTCGTTTGACCCAGGGTAGTTAGCCGCACTTTTAGTCCTGAGACTGTGACAAGCGTTGCATGAGCTTTGTGGACCTTTTGGGAAAGGCCCAGCTGCTCTCCCGGAGGAACTACCCGACTCTGTACAATGACTCTATAACATACATCTCAAGTTACTCAAGACTTACCTCTGTGGTATTAAGTGTAGAACTTACAGAGGTGCTCGATGTTCCAAGGATTTGGGAGAGGTGTCCCATCCTCGGTAGCCAAGCGAACGCTTCCGGGACGGGATACTTTAATCACTCGGAAGGGCCCCTCCTAGCCGGGGGAGAGTTTGTTTAACCCTTCTCTAGATTGTATTCTCCGTAGCACCAGATCGCCTTCCTCGAGGTGTCGGTTGTGTACATGCCGCTGGTGATAACGCCGTAGGGCTTGACGATATCGGGCATTCTGAACAGCTACTTGGCACCTTCCCTCCTCAAGGAGGTCTAGGTCTTCACGCCGGAGCTGGTCCTGCGCGGCTTCGTCGAAGGTCTGGACCCGGAGTGAACCCAATGTGACTTGCAGAGGAAGGATTGCTTCAGCTCCGTACACCAGGAAGAAGGGTGTATCTCCGGTTGACCGGTTTGGAGATGTCCTGTTAGCCCATAGAGTGGGCGGAAGCTCTTGGATCCAGTTGGCTCCATGTTTTTTCAAGAGCTCATAGGTGCGCGTTTTGAGTCCTTTAAGGATTTCAGCATTTGCTCTCTCAGCTTGGCCATTGCTGGCTGGATGAGCTACGGAGGCGTAGCAAACTTGTATGCCGAGGTCTTCGCAATATCCTTGGAATGCGGAGCTTGTGAATTGGGTCCCATTATCAGTGATGATTTTGTTTGGGACTCCAAATCTGCATACAATGGACTGCAGAAAGTTGATAGCAGATTGCTTGTTGATTGTCACAATTGGAGTTGCTTCTGGCCACTTGGTGAACGTGTCAATGGCGACGTATAGGAACTTGTAAACTCCGACGGCTCTTGGGAAAGGTCCCAAGATGTCCATCCCCCACACAGCGAAGGGCCATGTAGGAGGTATCATTTGGAAGGACTGAGCCGGAGTGTGAATTTGCTTTGCATGAAATTGGCATGCTTTGCATTTTTTTCACCAGCTCAGTTGCATCCTGGAGTGCTGTAGGCCAGTAGAAGCCATGCCGAAAGGCTTTACCAACCAGCGTGCGGGAAGACGCGTGGTTCCCACACTCGCCTCCATGGATTTCTACCAGGAGCTCGCAGCCTTCTTCCCTTGTGATACACCGCATTAGGATGCCGTTGGCACCGCGCCGGTAGAGATCCCCTTCTACCAACGTGTATCTTTTAGCCAATCTGACTACCCGGTCATCAGATACATCGTCGTCAGGAAGGATGTTGTCTTTCAAGTAGTTCCAGATCTCCGAGATCCATGCATCGGAACTAACTTGAACATTTGAGTCTTGCGTGCTGGGTTGCTCGGAGCTTCCGGCAACACCTACGACCCTTAATGGCTGCCATGGTAACAGGGCCATCGGGACCGTCGGCTTCGGGATGCTGATCTCGCCCCCTTCGCTCAGTTCGGCAGGCTGAGTTGTGGGTTTCGACAATCTCCGGACAAAAGTTCCATCAGGAGCTGGAGCTCCGGTTGACGCTTTCGTCGAGAGTTCGTCGGCTTTAGTGTTGTAAGCACGCTGAACATGGTGGAGATCTAGGACTTCGAAATCCTTCTGAAGCCTCTGGACTTCAAGGAGGTAAGCAGCTAACTGGAGATTATTGCAGGAGCATTCACCCTTCACCTGCTTGATGATGAGCTGTGAATCTCCTTTGACCAGCAGTTGCCTGACACCGTATGACAGTGCCACCTTTAGTCCGTAGATGAGTGCTTCATACTCTGCCATGTTGTTGGTTGCCTTGAAGTCAAGGTGTACCATGTATTTCACCTTCTCCCCAGTCGGTGCAAGGAGAAGGATTCCAGCTCTGGCCCCCTGCTTCTGCATGGAGCCGTCAAAGTAGAGGGTCCAGTGAGGCTCAGTGAAGGTTGGAGCTTGATGCTCCGTCTTCTGCTCACTGGGGCCCCCAGAGTTTGATGGAGAGGGAGTCCATTCTGCCACAAAATCTGCCAATGCTTGACTCTTGACTGCTTGTCTTGAGATAAATTCAAGATAAAATTCACCCAATTCCGCTGCCCACTTTGTAATATTCCCAGTTGAATTGGGATTATGCAAAATTGCTCGAAGTGGGTAGGAGGTCACCACCGATACTTTGTGAGCTTGGAAGTAATGTCGAAGCTTCCTGGAGGCAATAAGAACTGCATAGAGCAGCTTATGCACCTCTAGGTATCGAGTCTTGGAATCATGTAATACATTACTAATGAAGTACACCGGGCGTTGAATGGTCCGGACCCTCCCGGAGGGGTCCGAAGCTTCCTCTTCATTGACCCGGACCCTCTCGGAAGGGTCCGGATTTTCTTCGGGGACCTCCGTGTTCTGGCTGGAGGAACCCGGAGCTTCTTCAGAAATGACCTGGACCTTCCCGGGGGGGTCTAGGTCTCCTGAAATGACTTCCGGTGGATTTGAATCTGGGAGCTGGGACCCAGACTCACTTTCAGGAACCTCCGGACCTTCCCGAAGGGGTCCGGATTCCTGAGTGTGGGGTAGTTCTGGTCTCTCCGCGACCAGAACCATACTGACGACTTTGTCAGTAGCTGAAATATAAAGCAATAAAGGCTCACTAGGGTTCGGAGCTACCAGAATTGGTAGGGTGGTGAGGAACTGTTTCAGCTCCTGGAATGCCTTTTCTGCCTCTTCGGACCATTGGAATGGTCCGGACTTCCTCAATAACTTGAAGAAGGGAAGTGCCCGTTCCGCCAGTCTTGAGATGAACCGGCTGAGGGCTGCTAGACATCCAGTTAATTTTTGGACGTCCTTGATGCGGGTTGGTGGCCACATGTCTTCAATGGCCTTAATCTTCGCCGGATTAGCTTCTATGCCCCGGTGACTTACCAGGAAACCAAGAAGTTTTCCAGAGCTTCGTGCGGGTGGCTCGCAGCTTGTCGAAGACAGCCTGCAAGGTGTCAAGGAGTGACTCCTTGTTCCTGACCTTGACCACGATGTCATCGACATACACTTCCACTATGTCTCTAATAAGTTCTTCAAAAGTTTTGTACATAGCTCGTACAAAAGTTGAAGCTGCATTCTTGAGACCAAAAGGCATGGTTGTGTAACAATACAATCCATCTACTGTGATGAATGAAGTATGCTCTTCATCTTCCCTAGACATCCTGATTTGATGATATCCGGAATATGCATCTAGGAAACACAGTAATTCACACCCGGAGGTGGAATCCACTATCTGATCTATTCTAGGTAGTGGGAATGGATCTTTTGGACATGCCTTATTTGGTGTGGTGTAGTCGATGCACATCCGAAGCTTCTCGCCGGCCTTAGGCACAACGACTGGGTTCGCCAGCCATTTTGGATGGAAGACTTCTCGAATGAATCCGGCTTCGAGCAACTTCTTCACTTCTTGTCGGATGAAGTTCTGTCACTCTACGGATAGCTTCCGAGGCTTCTGATGCACAGGCCGGGCATCGGGGTAGATCTTCAGATTGTGCTCAATAACTTCCCTGGGGATCCCAAGCATTTGTGACGGTTGCCAAGCAAACACGTCAACGTTAGCCCGGAGGAAAGTGATGAGCACGAGTTCCTATTTTTTGTTCAATCCTCCCGATATACGGGTGGTTTGAGCGGCATCGGAACCAATTTGGACGACTTTGACGGGAATGTCGGTTTCGCCGCCTGGCTGCACTCGAGGTGCAGAAGTCGAGCCTCGTTGCCGAATGCTCGGGGGTTTTGGAACTTGCTCCTACCTGGAGTCCTCCTCTTGCGCTGTGGTGAGCGCATGGAGTTCTTCCAGTGCAGTTACTCTTGCGTGCGATCTCCGCGGATCCGAAGAACGCCTACTGGCGTTGGCATCTTCAACCCCAGATAGCCATAATGAGCAGCCGCCATGAATTTGTACAGGGCAGGTCTACCCAAGATGGCATTGAAGGGTAAGTTGATCTGCGCGACGTCGAAGACCAACTTCTGGGTGCGGTACTTCTCCCGTGTCCCGAAGGTAACAGGGAGAGTAATAGCTCCGAGTGGGGTGATGGCCCCTGGACCTACTCTGGAGAAAGGTCGAGATGGGTGGAGATCCGAAGGTCGAAGCTGAAGCTTAGTGAAAGCTTCGAAGCTAATGAGGTTAAGCCCCGAACCTCCGTCTACCATGACGTGGTGGAGCTGGATGTTGTTGATGGTAGGTGATACCATCAAGGGTAACTGTCCTGCTCCAACCATGCTCCGAGGACAATCCGAAGCATCAAAAGCGATGGCTGTGTCCATCCACTTTCGGTGAGGTTCCGGCCTGACTGTAGGAGCTACAGCGGCCATATCCCGACGCATAGTCTTGATGACGCGACGGGAGGTGATATCCCATGATCCACCAAAAATGGTGTTCATGGTCTTCCAACGCTCGTTGTTAGAGACGTCAGAATCATTGTCGATGGAGGTGTAGACGGCCTTCGGGACCTTTTTGGGATCCTGGAACCCTAACTCCTCTTCAGCCGGAGCTTCGTCAACTTTTTGCTTTCCTTCCCTCTGTCGGAAAGGAGATTCTTCCCGGCGCTTGCTGTAGCGCTCGGCAAGGTTTTGGACCTCCCGGTAGTCTTCCAAACTGTGGCTGCCCGTCTTGTGAATGGGACACCACACTTTGGGTTTGCCACCGTCTTCAGAAGACGGTCGAGGTCGCTTCTCGGGGCGTGGCCCCCGGCCACCCGGAGCTGCAGCAGCTGCAATGTTCGATGTGCCAGCTGATGACTTCTTCTTGCCGTTGGTCTTCTTTTTCTTCTTCCCACTCCCGGAGGTAGCGGATTCTTCTTTGGAGGGTTTCTTGTGACCCTCCGTGGTTGGTTTGGAGTGCATCTCACGGCCCTCCGCAGCTCGGGCACATTTGTCGGCCAAGCTGAAGAGTTCCGTGACACTGGTGATCTCCTTGATCGCCAGTTTCTCCAACATCTTCTTGTCCCGTACGCCCTGTCTGAATGCTACAATGACAGAGGCGCTAGAGATAGAAGGGATAGTGTTTCGTACCTGAGAGAACCTCTGGATGAATGACCGCAAGGATTCTCCCCCTTTTTGCACGACCGCAAAAAGATCCAGTTCAGTGCCTGGCCGGGTGTATGAACTCCCGAAGTTGGCAGTGAACTGATGGCACGGCTTCTCCCAACTGTTGATAGAGTTGGGTGGAAGGCTCATAAACCAGGACCTGGCAGTCCCAGTTAAGGCCACTGGAAAGTAATTGGCCATCACGGCCTCATTTCCTCCGGCTACCAAAATTGCAGTGAAGTATATCTGAAGAAATTCGGCGGGATTGACAGTCCTGTCAAATTTTTCTGGCAGGTGAGGCCGGAACTTCTGTGGCCATCTAACCATGCGCAGATGCATGGCCAAAGCTGAATAGCCTCCTCCTACTCCTTCAGGAGTAGAAAGGTCCTGGGCTTCCAGTCTTTCACGGGAACGCTCAATATGGACTCAGCCGTCCTGCTGGCGGTATCGGCGATCAAGCTCCGCTCGGAGGTCGTGAGTCGAAAGCCTGGATACCGTGTGAGTGCGTCGAGCCCCGGAGGGCAATGACGTCACTTGTTGTGACGCAGCACGTCTCCTGCTATTGGAGACATGCAGACCAAGTCTTCCAGACAAAGTCCACCGCTGCGACGGGGGTCTTCCTGAAGGAGGAGGACCCTGGTTGCTGAGGCGTTCGGCTGCTGCTGCATCCAAATGCTCCACATCAGCCCTCCACTGCTCCAGTGCATCCCGAGATGCATCCGGAGGAGGTGGGCGTTGGAGAAGAGCACGCGCTGCATGGAGAGCGTGTTCCGGGTTGTCATGATTTGCCGACGCAGTAAGCGACGTCGGTGCACCATCACATTGTCCAGCACGATTTGCTGGAGGAGACGATGGTGGTGGGAGTGTGACTCCTGCTGGTGCTGAGGCTCCTGCTGGTGGCTGCCTATTGGAGGGACTGCCTCCAACAACCTGAGCAGCTGGTTGGCCATTGGATGATCCAACAGCAGAGTTCACCATTCTCGAAATCTCAGGCGCACCCCTACCAGGCGCGCCAACTGTCGGTGGTTTGGAACCGGCAGATCTCCCTACACTACTAAAGTGATAGGGGAGTTTGATGTTCGGTGTGGGCGCGCGGAGATTCAAGAAGGTGAATAAGAATTGCTACAGGGGACACAAGAATTTACGTGGTTCGGGCCGCCTGAGTGTAATACCCTACTCCACGGGTGTGTTGGTGTTGTATTAGCAGTATGAGCTTGTGATGAGCATATGAGTCGCGTGTGTCTGTCCTCCCTCTGTGTATCGTCGGCCTGTCCTTTTATAGTACAAGGGCAGGCCGTTACAGGTTAGCCTGGCCCGACATGTGGCCCCGGCGGTTACTAGTATTGATACACGTTTAATTGCTCTTAATGATCCTGTAATGGGCTTTTACAGCACCATTACTGGTGTTAAGATCGTCCGTTTAAGTGTCTTTAATATGGCATTAATGACACTTAATCGGGTCTTGAAGTCCTTGGCTCTCCTTGGAAGATCTGTAGCCGTTGCGGTATCTTCCGGAGGTTAGAAGCTGAAGATCCGACGATCGAACATGTGGCAGCTCTGGAACTTGCTGTGGGAAACAGGTAGCTCCAGGACTGCCCGACACGTGTCAGGTCCGGAGCTTCTCTCGGTCAGGGGCTAAGTCCGGGGGTGCCATTTCGGTACATGGTCCGGAGCTTCCCCCTTGTGGGCGGTAGCTCCGGTTTGGTAGTACACGTGGCGACCCAGGGATTAACCATGTTGGAGAAGCGGGTCCGGTTATGTCTGACATGTGGGCCTTCGAGCGTCTTCAAACTAAGTAGATGATCATCCCTTGAGATCTTTATAACCTCAAGGGATGTACGGTTTTCAGGATACCGACAAGGTCCCTATCATATAATGATCACCATGGAATAAATTATGGTCTTAGTAATGATTATTTTTCAAAATCATTTATATACATGATATATGCATATCGTATAGTGACCGAAGTCGAGGAGGAGCCGGAAGCTTTAGAAGAGCACCTTCCAATTATTAACTCAGACTCTGACCTGCAACAAGGCAAGCCCCGGTTTGCATTTAAGAGCTTTTCTAAGTTTTTCCCGTTTTATTCACTTACGTCTTCAGTTGATATTGTGCGTTACGTATAAGGTGTTTGATACTCCACTTGCATGACCAAAAATCCCAGGGATTGGTTGGAACGAGTTACAACATGACCTGTAGTAACTGCTTTGCTAATGTATAGGAAATCCGGTAGAAGTCAAGTAGTTGGAATCTACTCGTGAGAGATGAATGACATACCTCACAGAATTGGTTAGACAGAAAATGGAGCAATATAATGAAATTGAGACTGAGCAGGGAATGGATAGGAAGCGGCGAGAATTGAGGCTCGGTCGCATAGCCCTGCCTGTGTCGATTAAGCCCGCTTCGTTTAAGGCCCCGCTGAACAAGCTTGACTTGTACCGGCAACATAATGGACATATGGAATCCAATAAACTGATGTAACTTGATAACTGGGGTTTCGAGGCCCATTAACTCACCATCGATAGGGGTGGGCTGAGGACAGTAAGGTGTAAATCGGTCGGCGGACACATGAGGTGTTCCGTGCGGAGACCTTCTGTTCGCGAAGGTGAGACGGGCTCGGCGTTCGAGTTTCTTGTGAAAGGTGGCCATATACGCCTAGTACTGAAGTGTTATGTAGGTACAGGTGTGCTCGCTGACACTTCCGAACGACGTACGTGTCGTGTTGTCCGGGTGTGTCCTGATTGCAATCACTGTCCCTCGCAGTAATATAGTACCACTTGTTCACTTTGTCGTGACGTAGTAAATAGTAAAGAAGCCAGAAAATCACATTGTATTGAATTATAATTACTTTGCAACCTTGTATGATTTAGAGATAGTATAACTAAAAGTTTACAGTTTCCCCATACTTTAGCTGTAATAGCATTATGTGCTCTGAGCATGTCATATCATCGGTAAAGCGTTTCTTGTTTGATTGTGGAGCCTATGATGTGCCATTCTTGGAGAATGTCATTTGCTACATAAAACCTGATTATAAGGATCCACTTGTAGGCGAATCATTTACGCTTCACCTCACCTATGTTTTAGTGTCCCCCTTGCATATGTCTAGTGAGACGGGTTAGTCTTGCTGAGCCTTATGCTCACGTTTGCAGTTAACGAGTTTTTGCAGGTTATACAGTTGATGACGGGTTTGATGATGAGGCTGCACCCCCTCCAGGGTGTACAGCCGAGTGGGAACCCTGCACGCCGCCCTAATTGAGTGTTGCTAGTGCAAATTATACAAGGCATGGATAAATTTACTTTTGCATAGCTAGTGCTGAGAGCGTAGCTATGATATGTATATATTCCTTTACTTCCGCTAGTATTGTAAAAACATCCGCTGTATGAAAAATAAAAGACTTCATATTGTACTTATTCAGGTTCTATTCTTGTATAACTGTTGGGTGTCGCATCGCACGGCACCACCCAATGAGATCCTCGGATGTGTGGACTCCCGGTCCCCACAGACATGGTATTAGAGCATCATTGGGAACAGTGTACTCGAAAAGAACATATTTTCAAAAATTTAGGACTTGAGTGAGGAATTAGCTATATGCCTTTATAAGGAGTATTATTAGTATAAGGTATAAAGGTGGTAAACTAACTATGTGTTATTATATTCTGTAACGACGCCCCGACGTCAGGTAAGAGGTAAGGTACGCCACCGAGAGCGGATCAATCTCGGTAAACTCAGCATACGAGGAGTGGTATGTAAAATTTCCGTGGCTTGGCACGGGAAGTTAATAGGAGTCTCTGAAGCTTTCAATGTTTTTGAGAACCTACGACACGCGGTACCCCAGCGTGCTTCAAAGTTAGTGGGAGCCCCCATCGGGCGGTGTATAACCCGATAGTATGCCTATCTAGAACTATTCATGTTCTATGGGAGCATGCGAAACACGTATGCCCGAGCATGTATAAGACGGATCGTACGGGAGTCTTTGCTGTACAAACGTATTTATAGTCATGTACCTCGAGACATGGCCTCGCTCGAGGACGACTCACACCAGTGTCGTATGCATTTATTTTCATATGGATATTATTGTGACTGCCTGTCGTGTTTCCCCGTGCCGCCCTTGAGGTGTGAAGGTGTGAAATGGGATTGTTTGTCCTTTGCAGCAATAACTACGGTAGAAGAACGTGTAGAAGCCGTTTGCGAGAGAACGATATAGGAACCACCTATAGACGTAACCGGAAATACCGGATAGAATTTTCCTTGGTGAGATACGTAGTACCGTCAGTATCAAACATGATACTAGACCATCCACACTGACAGAATGGATGCATAATGCTTTGGAAAGTCCAAATATCAGATGCTGGTAGGTTTGGACTCCGCAAAAAGGGTTCCGACTCGATAAAATAAATAGAATCAAGATTCTTGTTTTCTGGCAGAAGTTGGCTCGACTTCGCCGGGATGTAATCTTGGTTATTTTATCGATAGTATAGAGGTGTCATATATGGATGGAAAGATCATGAAGATCTCTACAACTTTTCTGTTGACCACAAAGACAGAAAGACTTGATAATCTGTTGAAATCTGGGGTGTATTGTAACTGCTCCAGATGACCTTACCATTGCACCAGTCTCTGTATCTTTGCCATAACATGCTGTCGAAAAACCCCCTGCCTTATTGTGATACATTTTTGGAAAGGGTAGGAGGAGTGTTACAAGTTTGTTATGGGAGGTTTTTCCTGATTTGGGTTGGAGTTAAACCAAATTGGGGAGTCAACACAGTGAACTGCAGGACTGCTGGTGCAAACCAGTCAGTTCAACTGTTAAGTTCAGATAGTTATAGCTCTTAATCCAGAATAGGGACATGGTCCCATATATACATTTCTGGAAAGCTTAGGAAGTCCCCTATCAACTTTATTTGTCACTCCTGCCCTGAATCTGGGTGTAGCTATGCCTAATTCCATTTGTTGCAAACTTGGTTCTTGGAGTCCAGAACTTGGAACAGTTTGCACAGGGTTGTGCATTTGTGCGTGATACCTGTGTAACAAAGTCTTTAGGGTGGAACTCTATTATTTCCGGATTTTTAACGCGATGTTATACCATTTTTATTTTGACATTACCTCAATATCATGTCATGATAAACCTGTATAGGATGTGGAGTTAAGCCCATATACAGGGGAGGTTCTGTCAAAATTTCCAGAAAACTTGAGTCAACTGCAAACCTGTATAGATTCTTCATATTAGTTCGCCTGGAACTGTATGAGTACAATCTGGAAAGGTTTGAAGTGTACTACAACTTTTATATTCAACTTATCTCTAAATTTTGGCATTTCCTGTATGAAACTTTTGGGTTGATACAGGAAGGTCAGCTGATTCAGAACTGTGATCACTTCCAGTTTACAGATTTTCTTGAATCAGTTGATATTGGGTACTTCCTTTTGTCCAACATTTTCATTGATTGAGTTGAATACTTGTTCAAAGTTTTTAGATCCGGGCATGTTTGTCCACAGATGGCAGCACCAAGAATTCAGTTGCCTAATGGATGGGTGTTCTCCACGTGCACCGGGCAAGCCGGTTTCCCGGACGTGTTTGTTAGGTTGCTTTGCCAGTTTGGCTATCTGGTGTTGCCTAGCTATTGGGGCAAGAAGTTCCAGGAGGACGGTATGTGGAGTTGCACCATCTACGTCGATGTGCCTGCTGGTCCACTGCACCTCGGATGGGCTCCATACTCCATCAAGATCAAAGGGTTGATATTAAAGGAAACATGGAGCTACGCCGCAAGTGTTGCCATTGGGAGGTTTTGCAAACTCCATTACCACAATCTGGTGGGTACTCCATATGAGTTCTTTCCAGTTAATGGCAGGGCTTCTGAAGCCTGGGCAACCCGCTTGCTTGCGGAGGTGGACGAGCACGGTGAAACATCCGCAACAGCCTTAGCGGTGTATGCAGCCGCATCACATCGCGAGAAGAGTAATCAAAGGGCATGCATAAAAGAATTGACGAACAATCTGAAGCAAGCCATGATTCGGGCAAATCACTTTGAGTGGGCAAATGACGGACTTAGGGATACGATGGCTCCTCTCAACCATCGATTGAACCTTAGGGAGAACCAATGGCATGACACTGTTATGGATTTAGCCGCGTCTCGCCAGGAGACTCTAGAGAGGGGAATTTACTTGGAGGCGAGCCTACTCTATGGACACCAGCGGGACACCCAGTTGAACGCGGTGACTGCAGATCGGGATCAGTCCAGAGTGGAGGCTCAGAGCTGGAAGACCAGCTGTGAGCAGGCTCAGCAGGAGAACGAGGCCTGGAGGATGTTTATGATAAAGACAGATTGGCAAGCTAAGATGGCCAAGAGGACGTCGCTTTTGAGCGAGGCATCATCTTCTGCTCCAGCACCCATACAAGTGGTGCCTAATACTGAGGATGACGAGGAAGAAGAAGATCCTCAGGAGGTCGAGTTTTATGAGTAAAGGGCAGTGTTGATGTACTTATCACTTTAGGCTGAGTGTAATGATGTGTAGTAACCACCACGCGTATTTTGCAACTTTTTGAGTCTTGTTGTAAATAGTAGCGAGGTGGGTATACAATGACATGACGACTTGTGGTGACCAAGCATAGATGAGACGACTTCTTTAGATGAAGTCTATCTACTTTTGGAGATCTATTGTAAACCTGGGCCCAAGATAATATAGATTGTATAAAGTTTGTGCTTTATCAATATATGTGAATGTTATGCATCATCTATTGTTACCTACCGCATTACTATTTATATGGAAGGATGAACTTGAGGCAATGAGACTTATGGCGTAAATCGTTGAATTGCAGCATGGTGCGTACACGTGCAGCCCCAGAAGTGGGAGGCTCAAGTGGAGGGCAGGGGGGTGACACACCACCCCCGGGGCAGAATACGCCTCAAACGCAACCACCTCCACCCGCACTTTCCAGAAGTCTCACGAAGGTTCTCGCTGCAGGACTCGGCTCGCGCGACGAGCAAACCGAGCTACTGCGGACTCTGCTGCAGCACTCGTCCCGTCAAGGGGGACGACAGAATGATGGACCGCGTCAGCAATATCAGAGTTCCTACTCTGATTTCTCATCGACACATCCACCGGTCTTCAGAGAGGCCGATGAACCATTGGAGGCGGATAATTGGCTCCGCACCATTGAAGGAAAGTTCGGCTTACTCGAGGTAACCGAACAGCAGAAGACGCTGTTTGCAGCGCAGCAACTGCAGGGGCCTGCCGGTGCATGGTGGGCCAATTACCTTGCCGCACGCCCCGCAGGCCATGTGAAAGTGCATCTAGGTTCCCCGTGGGTTTTGGATGATTAATGACGACAATTAAGTCGCTAATGAGCTCAAGTGATCTTAGCACAGGTGAAAACTCAATCGGAGACGCAAACCCTCAAAAAGGAAAAGGAAGGAAACGGAGTCAACTCGAAGCGTAGAAACTAGGGTTTCTAGCGTGATTGAGTTAGACTAGCCGTAGTAATAAGAGGGTGTGTGTGTAAAGTGCATTGAGATCAAAGTTGGGAGCTCAAAGTGGTTTAGAGGTCAAACCTATGAAAGAAATGAGTGAATGAGTGGTCTGGCCGTAGGGCCGGACTAGTCCGTGCAGGAGGCCGGACTAGTCCGTTCCTGGCCAGCCAAGTCCGTTTCTGGCCGGACCAGAAGGGTCTGACTGAGATCGGACTAGTCCGTTTGTGGCCGGACTAGTCCGGGTAGCTGTGAGTGGGTTTTGGGGATGAAGTCCCAAAACCACGGACTTGTACGTTTTGGACCGGACCAAGAGGTCCTGAGTGAGAACGGACTAGTCCGCCCGTGGGGCCGGACTAGTCCGGGTTGGCTAGAAAAGGTGCTTCTGTGGCTAAGTCTGGGAGGACCGGACTAGTCCGCCCTAGGGGCTGGACTAGTCCGTGGTCCTCAGACTAGTCCGTTTTCACACGGAGCAAAAGGCTCTGTGTGAGATCGGACTAGTCCGGAGTTGACCGGACTAGTCCGTTCTGGAAGTGACCGTTTGAATTTGAAGTTTGGCGGGTAGCGTGACGATAGTGTGTCAGCTGTCGGGACCTGACAAAGGGGTCAGTGGTCCCCTAGGCCGGACTAGTCCGGGCCAGTGGCCGGACTAGTCCGCCCTTTTGCTGAAGTCAGCAGATTGGGCTTGGGACCCCTATAAAAAGGGGACCCCCGGCCTCATTTCGAACACCTTTGGAAAAACTCAAACCCTAGCGCCGCCACAGCCAACTTGGAGCACTCCTAAGCCTCCTTCTTGCCTACTTTCCCTCTAAAACTAATTCTTGAGTGGATTAGGGTTTAGTGAGGTGGAGAAGAGGAAGAACATCGCGCTTGTGCTCCCGGTTTGATCTCTTGCACTCGTTGAGTCTTTGTGGGCTGTGTATTGAGTTTGCTTTATTGTGTTGATCATCTTTGTGGTGTGGGAGCCTCAGTTTGTGAGAAGCCCCAACGAACTTTGTAATCACCGTTGTGATTAGTGGAGAACCAAGTTAGGCCCGTGCGGTAAACTTGGTGAGGGAAGGGTTGTTGGACCCGGTCCTTTTGTGGACTCCTCAACGGGGACGTAGATTCCTTGTGTGGAATCGAACCTCGGGATAAAATCCTTGCCCCCTTGTGTTCTTCGCATTCATTCTATTGATTACTTTGTTCTAGGGTTGGTAGTCTCGTTTCATACTCCGCATTGCTACAAACTTGTGGAAACTTGACTTGCCCTTGTGTAGGTTGTTGCTCAACTTGACTTAAACATATACTCACTTGTAGCAAAGAGAAAATTCCCTAAAACTTGCTAGAAACATCTTTTTAGGGTTATTCACGCAAGCTGACCGGACTAGTCCGCCCCCTGACCGGACTAGTCCGCCCCCTGTGATTTAATCTCGTTTTATTAAGTCATTTGCAGGTCGATTAGCCTATTCACCCCCCCTCTAGGCAACTTTCAATTGGTATCAGAGCAGGACTCTCCACAAAGAGTCTAACAACTCGGAGAGATGGCCGGAGTGGTGAATGACGATGCATCGAGCAGCAACTACGAGGCGACCCGTGAGGAGACGTTGGCTTATCAAGATAAGCCAACGGACGATGAGGAGACTCGCCAACTCAAGGCGAAGCTCCGGGAGAAGTTGAACATCTCCAAGATTGATCCGTCAAACCAATCAAGTGGTGGTGGCGGAGCCAACTACAACCGGCAAGGGTTCAACTATGAACGCCTTGCCGCCAACAACCACTACCTGTCCATCCCATTGGGGAAACCTCCCCAATTCGATGGAACGGACTACGGTATGTGGAAACACAACATGAAGATCCACCTCGTGTCACTCAACCCAGCGTTGTGGCAAATTGTCATGACCGGGGTGGAGATTCCAAAGGATGAGGACAACATAACTCAAGAACAAGCCATCCTCATCCACCGCAACGCTCAAGCTGCGGGTGTGATCATCTCATCTCTCTCTAGAGATGAGTTCAACCGTGTCGATGGTCTTGAAGTGGCCAAAGACATATGGAACACCCTCAAGACGGCGCATGAGGGAAACCGAGTGGTCAAGGAGGCCAAGATCGAGCTCATCGAAGGAGAGCTTGGGAGATTCGCCATCTTGGATGGTGAATCCCCCCAAGACATGTACAACCGGCTGAAGGTGCTGATTAACAAGAGCCGATCATATGGCTGCACCAAGTGGACCGACCACGAGGTGGTGAAGAGGATGATCCGGGCATTCATGCCTAGGAACGTCTCTCTGTGCTCCATGATTCGGGAAAGCCCGGGGTTCACTCAAATGACCCCGGAGGAGGTCCTTGGGAGGATCATCAACCATGAAATCATGGAGAAGGAGGCGCTCTTCTACAACGACCTCCAAAAGTTCACCGCCTCCAAGATGAAGAACGTTGCACTCAAGGCAACTCCCTCTTCAAAGGAGCAAGAGGAAAGTGATGAGGAGAGCCTCGACACCAATGAGGAAGAGGCCTTCTTCATCAACAAGTTCAGGAGAATGATGAGAAGGAAGAAAGGTGGATACAACCATGAGGGCAAAGGGAAGGAAAGAGCAAGGCCCAAATCAAAAAGGTCTTGCTACAATTGTGGCGAGTATGGGCACTTCATCGCTGACTGCCCACATGAAGAAGCAAAGAAGAAGAAGGAGGGCAAGCCTCAAGACAAGAAATTTTTCAAGAAGAAGAGGCCCTCCGGACAAGCCCACTTTGGGAAGGAGTGGGACTCTAACGATGAGTCCTCCTCCGAAGAAGAAGAGGATAAGATGGCTACCATAGCCATCGGGAGGAGCTCCAAAGGAAGCAAGCTCTTCCCCAACCTTAACGACGACTACAAACCTACTTGCCTCATGGCAAAGGAGGGAAGGAGAAAGGTAACATCTCATCCCTCCTCCACAACTTCCTCGCAAGATGAATTTGATAGTGCTAGTGAAAATGAACACATGTTTAAGGACATAAGCAAAAGCACCTTGCGAAGGATGAAATTGCTTATGGATGAGATCTTTGAGAAGGAGGATCTCATCAATAGACAAGAGGACATGCTCATCCTTGAGAAGGAGAGATGTCGAGAGCTTGATGAGCTCCTTGAGCTCGAAAGAGAGAAGAGCAAGGCATTGGAACATGAACTTGCTCTAAGTAAGAAAACGTGTTCAATTCTTGAGGAGAAGACAACTGAGCTCAAGGAGGAACTTGGGAACTTGTCAAAAGTTAACAAAATCCTTGAGACTCAAGTTGAGTCTCTCAAGAAAAATGTAGCCTCTTCCTCTAAGAGCCCAACCTTCTCAAAGGCCTCATCCAATGCAACTCCGTCTTGCAAGTGCTCTAACTTAATCCTTAAACTTAAGGATGAACTCAACTTAGTGCAAGGCAAACAAGCACCTAAGGGTGCCATCTTTGACAAGGAGAAGGTGGCGCATGCACGAAGTGCATACACCAACACAAGACCTCCCCATGTCAAGGATGGTCTTGGCTATACTAGAGGTGGAAGGCATAACGCCAAAACCTCCAAGTATGGAAAAGACATGATTGTCTTTATTAAGGGGAGTTCATCACCAACTAAAATTGAAAAGAACTCACCCTCTAGCAACAAATTGCCTAAATCTGAATTGCATCCTCTATTTCATGATTTTGATGCATCCTATGTGCTAAAGAGGAACAAACACGGCAAAGTGTTTGCTAGATATGTTGGGCCACTCCGCAAGAGCCCCAAGCCTTGCATGTGGGTGCCCAAATGCCTAACTACTAACGTGAAAGGACCCAACTCAGCTTGGGTACCTAAAAGGAAGGCATAAACTTGTTTTGTAGGCATACTCCTCCGGTGGATCGAAATGGGTGTTGGATAGCGGATGTACCAACCACATGACCGAAGAGAGGAGCATGTTCATAGAGTATGAGGAGAACGAGGACCCAAGTGAAGGAATCTTCTTTGGGGATAATAGCCAAGGGAAAATCCTTGGCTCCGGTAAAATTGCTATCTCATCTTCGCATACTTTATCAAATGTTTTGCATGTTGATTCCCTAGACTATAATCTCCTATCCATATCACAGCTTTGTGATAAAGGATATAAGTGTGTCTTTTCTAGTGAGGGTGTGAATGTTCTGAGAGAGGGTAATGACTCAATAGCCTTTAAGGGAGTGCTCAAGGGAAAGCTCTATCTTGTGGATTTCACCACGGATAAAGCTCAACTTGACACATGCTTAATGGCAAAAGCCAACATGGGATGGCTTTGGCATAGAAGGCTAGCCCATGTTGGGATGAGGAACCTTCAAAAACTCCTTAAAGGAGAGCACGTTCGTGGCCTAAAGGATGTGGTATTTGAAAAGGATAGGCCATGTGGTGCGTGCCAAGCGGGAAAGCAAGTAGGAACTCAACACCCCTCTAAGAATGTCATGACGACAACTAGACCTTTGGAGTTACTTCATATGGATCTTTTTGGCCCCATTGCTTACATTAGCATCGGTGGCAACAAGTATGGTCTAGTCATCGTTGATGACTTCTCTAGATATACTTGGGTGTTCTTCTTGCATGATAAGAGTGAAACCCCCGGTGTCCTCAAGAAATTCCTAAGGAGAGCTCAAAATGAGTTCACCTTGAGGATAAAGGCTATAAGAAGTGACAATGGCACCGAATTCAAAAACATGCAAGTAGAAGAGTTCCTAGATGAGGAGGGCATCAAGCATGAGTTTCCGCTCCCTATTCTCCACAACAAAATGGCATAGCCGAAAGGAAGAATAGGACGCTTATTGAGATGTCAAGGACAATGCTAGATGAGTACAAAACATCGGACCGGTTTTGGGCGGAAGCGGTTAACACCGCTTGCCATGCCGTGAACCGATTGTACCTTCATCGCCTCCTCAAGAAGACTCCTTATGAGCTTCTCATTGGTAAGAAACCTAATGTTTCTTACTTTCGGGTCTTTGGTAGCAAGTGCTATATCCTCAACAAGAAGCCTAGGACTTCGAAGTTTGCTTCAAAGTCCGATGAGGGTTTCTTGCTTGGATATGACTCAAACACTCATGCGTACCGTGTGTTCAACAAATCCTCCGGAATTGTTGAAGTAGCACGTGACGTAGTGTTTGACGAGACCAATGGCTCTCAAGTGGAGCAGGTTGATCAACATGCCCTTGATCAAGAGGAACCTCCACTAGAAGCTCTAAGGAAAATGGCACTTGGAGAGGTTCGCCCACAAGAACCATCTCAAAGCTCAAGTGACCATCCTCTTTATGAAGTAGGTCAAACCCCCATTGGACAAGTTGAAGACCCTCTAGATGCTCCCCAAAGTGATAATGAGAATGAAGATCAAGGGGGAGGCATGAATCAAGGGGGAGACCAAAGTGAAGAAGATGAACCAAGTAATTCAAGAGGTCAACCCCCGCATCCTCGTGTTCATCAAAGTGTTCAACGGGACCATCCCGTTGACAACATTCTAGGAGATATCACAAAAGGAGTAACAACACGCTCACGTGTTGCAAACTTTTGTGAGCATTTCTCTTTTGTGTCATCCTTGGAACCACATAAGGTTGAAGATGCCTTAAGGGATCCGGATTGGGTAGTTGCCATGCAAGAGGAGCTCAACAACTTTGAAAGGAACAAGGTTTGGGAGCTTGTCAAGCGCCCTCAAGCTAATGTTGTTGGAACCAAGTGCGTGTTTCGCAACAAACAAGATGAGCATGGCGTGGTAACTAGGAACAAGGCACGACTTGTGGCAAAAGGATACTCACAAGTTGAGGGATTGGACTTTGATGAGACATTTGCCCCCGTAGCTAGGCTTGAGTCAATTCGGATATTACTAGCCTTTGCTACTCATCATGACTTCAAACTCTACCAAATGGATGTTAAGAGTGCATTCCTTAATGGCCCAATCAAGGAAGAAGTTTATGTAGAGCAACCTCCAGGGTTTGAAGATCAAAACTATCCTAACCATGTTTACAAATTGCGAAAGGCTCTTTATGGTCTCAAGCAAGCTCCTAGAGCTTGGTATGAGTGCTTAAGAGACTTTCTAGTTGAAAATGGTTTTAGGATAGGAAAAGCGGATTATACCCTTTTCACAAAGCACTTCAACGAGGATCTTTTTGTGTGCCAAATATATGTGGATGACATCATATTTGGTTCCACAAATAAGGTGTTTTGTGATGAGTTCTCCAAGATAATGACGGAGAGGTTTGAAATGTCCATGATGGGTGAGTTGAAGGTCTTTCTAGGATTTCAAGTGAAACAACTCAAAGAAGGGACGTTCATAAGTCAAACTAAGTATACTCAAGATATTCTAAGAAAGTTTGACATGGACAAAGCAAAACCCATCGAAACCCCTATGGGGACAAATGGACACCTAGACCTAAATGAGGACGGTCCAAGTGTGGATCAAAAGCTATATAGGTCTATGATCGGATCACTTCTCTATCTTTGTGCATCTAGGCCCGATATCATGCTAAGTGTGTGTATGTGTGCACGCTTTCAAGCAGCACCCAAGGCTTGTCATTTGACCGCCGTTAAAAGGATCTTGAGATATCTTGTACACACACCTACCCTAGGACTTTGGTACCCCAAAGGATCCAAGTTTAACCTCATCGGATATTCCGATGCGGACTATGCGGGGTGCAAAGTTGATAGGAAGAGCACATCGGGTACGTGTCAATTCTTAGGTCGATCTCTTGTGTCTTGGTCCTCTAAGAAGCAAAACTCTATTGCCCTATCCACCGCCGAAGCGGAATATGTTGCAGCCGGAAGTTGTTGTGCACAGCTTCTTTGGATGCGACAAACTCTTAGGGATTATGGGATTAACCTGCGTAAAATTCCACTCTTGTGTGACAATGAGAGTGCAATCAAGATAGCCCATAATCCGGTGGAACACTCTAGGACCAAACATATAGACATTCGACACCATTTCTTGCGAGATCACTCAATGAAGGGAGACATTGAGATTTCACATGTAAGGACGGAACATCAACTTGCGGACATCTTTACCAAGCCTCTTGACGAGAAGCGTTTCTGTGAGCTAAGAAGTGAGCTCAACGTGTTGGATTCTCGGAACGTGGCTTAAACCACATTCCTCATATATTTTGAGCCACATTTCGAAAAACTCCTCTCTATGTCGATTTCTCCTCAAATTTGTTTGAGAAATCTATTTTCTTCATGAAAATGTCCATAAGTTGTTCTTTATTGACTCATAATCATGTTTGTCATGTTTTCCTTGATATATCTGTCCAAAAGGACTTATCTTTATGGGAATAACCCATATATATTGTTTTTCATCCCAGCTTGACCGGACTAGTCCGCCCCTATGGCCGGACAAGTCCGGGTCAGACTAGTCCGCGGCTAGTCCGCACACCGGACTAGTCCGGCCTTCCACCGGACAAGTCCGGACCCGGACTAGTCTGGGTCTGGTCCGCAGACCGGACTAGTCCGGCCCCTCCAACCGGACTAGTCCGGCCCTTGGGGACTTAAACCCCCCAGGCGGCCCGGACCCCTCTCTCTCTCTCTCTCACTTGACTCTCAAGCTTCCACGCGCGCACAACCGCCCCCAAATCGGCGATTTTGCGCTCCAACCACCAAAACTCAACTCCAATCCGCGCATCGAAGTCCTTGGGAGTGAGGGATCACTTCCCCGCGCTCCACCTTCGAGATCCACGCCGATTTCGACGACTCAAGCGAATTTTTGAAGGTATTTCACCGTTCCTCAAAAACTAGCCCCATTCTTGATTCTTCAAGTTTTTGATAGGAACACCTTCATTAATGTTGTTCTATACACCCTTGCGATCATAGCCTAGGAGTATTGCGCATTGGTTCACAAATTTTTCGATGAATCGATTAGGGTTAGGGTTCTTCCTGTGTAACCCGGACTAGTCCGGCCACCAGGCGGACAAGTCCGGCCGGCGGACTAGTCCGCCCCTGGGGCGGACAAGTCCGGTTTGCACAGGGCAAACCCTACTTCTAGTTGGTTCTCGAGATCTTTTCGGCAATACTTCTTCTTCCTAGGCTCATATCTTCCTCTCTCCATCGTTTGCACAGAATGTCGAACTCCGAGCGCTCTCCTCCGCGTGTCAACCTCGAGGGGCGTACCAAGGCCCAAATTGCCGAGGCTCGGACTAAGGCTGCGCTAATGGAGGCGCAGAAGGCCAAGGAGGAAAGAAAGCTCAAGGCACTCGAAGCTTCCAAGGTGGCTGCGAGCATCTACAATGAGGATGAAGCCATTGCCCGTGCCACGGCAGAATCACTGAATGAGCTGAGGAAGATGAAAAGGGAGGACAGGGAGGCACACAACTCCAGGGCTGCTGAGGCCAGTGCCCCCAAGAGAAAGAAACTCGTCACCGTTGGCGAGAAGGCGAAGGGCAAGGAGCCAGCTCAAATGGAAGCTGAGCCTCGGGTTGAGCGTGACCCGAAGAAGGGAAAGGCTCCAGCTCCTGTCGAGCCAAAGAAGAAAAAGCCAGCTGTCAAGATGTCATCAAAGAAGGCAGCTGGAGGTGTTGTGATCAAAGAAAAAGGGAAAGCCACCTCCATTGGCCCCCTTGAAGTTCACACACCAGAGAGGAATCCCAACAGACAGAAGGAATTGTCTGCTAATGTATTTCATGGCAAAGGGTCTGAAAAGGCCAGGAGGCTAAGGGATGAAAAGGTCTACAAGTTTGAGAGGAGCACGGCAGATCCCAGATTTTGGTGTGACTTCCACTGTGACTATTACAGGCTAGTCTACCAACAAATGAAGAATCCAGTGATAGAGGCTCAGTGGGTGGACTGGGACTATATGGCGAAGAAGGAGCACTCAGCCTTTGATGCCGTGATTGAAGCTGCCGAGCGCCATGATCTCAAGAAGATCATGGGCTTCAAATATGATTGGAATGTGGAAGTTATTCTCCAATTCTACTCCACAATCTACTTCACCACCTCTGGTGACAGGAAAATTATTTGGATGACTCATGGTGAGCAGTACTCAGTCACCTTCGCAGAGTTTGCCAGGATTTTAGGGCTTGAGACACACATGGATCATGAGATTATAATCTCTAACCTTAAGGTCGTGGATCGTGAAGAGCTAGCATATATGTATCCAAGTCACGTTCCATTTGATGCCGGCCTCACCCGCAACATCAAGCCCTTCTACAGCATCATGAACAGAATCCTCAGACGGACGATAGCACCGAAGGATGGTGATGCTGGGGTGATCCAAGGGAATCTGAGGCACCTACTACTTCTGATCGATGGGGAAGAGAAGTTCAACCTCGTCGATTACATCTTCGACGACATCTTCAACATCTCGCACACTCCCAACCGTGCTTGCGGGTATGCCCCCTACATCATGTGCCTCATTGAGAAGGTGTCGGGCGTAACCTTTGTCAAGGATGTGTCGCATCGCCCGCTACGTCCTCAGAAGCCCCCGAATGTCCCTGTTCCGCCTCGTCGCAAGAATGCAGATCCTCCGTCTCGCCCAGTGGCGCCTCCTTCTCCGCCTCCGCCTCAGTCCATGAGTGCGTTCTTCAAGTGCTTCAAGGCCATCTTCACCTCGTGCCAGAAGCAATAGATTCGCGCTCAGAGGGCACACAAGCGCCAAGAGAAGTACCTTAAGGCGGTGTGCGACAAGCTGGAGGTCCTGATGTCCTCTCCGGAGGTGAGTGATGGGGAGATCACTCCATTCCCCACCTTCACCGCCGATGAGCTCGCCCAGCTCCAAGAGGATGGAAGCTCCTCTCGGGCTGCTCCCTCGGCAAGGAACTCCGACGACGACGACGATGATGCTGATGATCATGAGGACGACGTCGAAGATTCCGAGGCCACGGAGAGTGGAAGTGGCGAAGATGAGGACTAGTTCTTAGGCCTTAGTTTCCTCCCTTCTTTTCCTTTTTGGTGCCTTGATGCCAAAGGGGGAGAGTTAAGGGGGAGTTAATCGTTTGTGGACGTGTTTGTGATTTGTGGACTTGTTTTGTAATATATTCGTGCTCTTGGATGTTTACATTTGTGCAAGACTTGTTAATGTCGTCTAATCTCAATATAATGCTCTAATTGTCAATCCTTTGATTATATTGATGCTCTTTATGTCTTGTCACAATTGTTGAGCACATCACGTAGGCACCCCACCATAACGTGTGTGAAAGAACTCCTCCACCTCTTTTACATGTTGCATACATTGAGGGGGAGTCATTCATACGCACACAAGTTATGAAAACCAATTTTAATACTCTTAATTGTTGAAGGACTTAATGTGTTGTCATCAATCACCAAAAAGGGGGAGATTGAAAGTGCATCTAGGTTCCCCGTGGGTTTTGGATGATTAATGACGACAATTAAGTCGCTAATGAGCTCAAGTGATCTTAGCACAGGTGAAAACTCAATCGGAGACGCAAACCCTCAAAAAGGAAAAGGAAGGAAACGGAGTCAACTCGAAGCGTAGAAACTAGGGTTTCTAGCGTGATTGAGTTAGACTAGCCGTAGTAATAAGAGGGTGTGTGTGTAAAGTGCATTGAGATCAAAGTTGGGAGCTCAAAGTGGTTTAGAGGTCAAACCTATGAAAGAAATGAGTGAATGAGTGGTCTGGCCGTAGGGCCGGACTAGTCCGTGCAGGAGGCCGGACTAGTCCGTTCCTGGCCGGCCAAGTCCGTTTCTGGCCGGACCAGAAGGGTCTGACTGAGATCGGACTAGTCCGTTTGTGGCCGGACTAGTCCAGGTAGCTGTGAGTGGGTTTTGGGGATGAAGTCCCAAAACCACGGACTTGTCCGTTTTGGACCGGACCAAGAGGTCCTGAGTGAGAACGGACTAGTCCGCCCGTGGGGCCGGACTAGTCCAGGTTGGCTAGAAAAGGTGCTTCTGTGGCTAAGTCTGGGAGGACCGGACTAGTCCGCCCTAGGGGCCGGACTAGTCCGTGGTCCTCAGACTAGTCCGTTTTCACACGGAGCAAAAGGCTCTGTGTGAGATCGGACTAGTCCGGAGTTGACCGGACTAGTCCGTTCTGGAAGTGACCGTTTGAATTTGAAGTTTGGCGGGTAGCGTGACGATAGTGTGTCAGCTGTCGGGACCTGACAAAGGGGTCGGTGGTCCCCTAGGCCGGACTAGTCCGGGCCAGTGGCCGGACTAGTCCGCCCTTTTGCTGAAGTCAGCAGATTGGGCTTGGGACCCCTATAAAAAGGGGACCCCCGGCCTCATTTCGAACACCTTTGGAAAAACTCAAACCCTAGCGCCGCCACAGCCAACTTGGAGCACTCCTAAGCCTCCTTCTTGCCTACTTTCCCTCTAAAACTAATTCTTGAGTGGATTAGGGTTTAGTGAGGTGGAGAAGAGGAAGAACATCGCGCTTGTGCTCCCGGTTTGATCTCTTGCACTCGTTGAGTCTTTGTGGGCTGTGTATTGAGTTTGCTTTATTGTGTTGATCATCTTTGTGGTGTGGGAGCCTCAGTTTGTGAGAAGCCCCAACGAACTTTGTAATCACCGTTGTGATTAGTGGAGAACCAAGTTAGGCCCGTGCGGTAAACTTGGTGAGGGAAGGGTTGTTGGACCCGGTCCTTTTGTGGACTCCTCAACGGGGACGTAGATTCCTTGTGTGGAATCGAACCTCGGGATAAAATCCTTGCCCCCTTGTGTTCTTCGCATTCATTCTATTGATTACTTTGTTCTAGGGTTGGTAGTCTCGTTTCATACTCCGCATTGCTACAAACTTGTGGAAACTTGACTTGCCCTTGTGTAGGTTGTTGCTCAACTTGACTTAAACATATACTCACTTGTAGCAAAGAGAAAATTCCCTAAAACTTGCTAGAAACATCTTTTTAGGGTTATTCACGCAAGCTGACCGGACTAGTCCGCCCCCTGACCGGACTAGTCCGCCCCCTGTGATTTAATCTCGTTTTATTAAGTCATTTGCAGGTCGATTAGCCTATTCACCCCCCCTCTAGGCAACTTTCACCATGTCGTAAGCTGGGCTGAATATCGGGAGGCATTTCGCGCCTACCACATCCCTCCCGGGATTATGAGGAGAAAGCTTCAATAGTTCTTGGAGCTAAGGCAGGGAGGAAGAAGTGCATACGAGTACTCCAAATCATTCAACCACATGGCCCAATACGCTTAGGACCAAGTGAACACCAAAGATTGGAAGCGCAAATGCTTCTACCGGGGTTTGAACCCCAAGTTGAAGGGCAAGCTTGTCCTGTTCAACCGCGACAACTTCAATGACATCGTTAATGTCGCCATCATGCAGGAGGATGCTACCCGCGAGCTGTCCTCAGATAAAAAGAAAAGGAGTGCTCCACAGGGCAGCGGAGGTGGTGCTACTCAAAAGTACCATATGGTGTATCGATCACCATCCGGCCAGAGGTGGCAACCGCCATCACGACCACCAATGTTCAGTGGTCGCCAGTTCAACAACTTCGGATTCCGACCACAGCAACAACAGGGGATGATCCTGTAACACCCTAAATTTTCGCATCCTGCATTGCATACATGATCATGCATTAAACATTAGTAGGATAAAAGAAAAATAATAAAACATAAAAGATGGAGCATATATATACAAATGTATGTAGCAAAAGAAGAAATAGAAAATAATAATTATTGCCTAAAACCTGTAATAGGGAACAAGTAAAAATATATATATATATATATACATATATATATATTTATAACAATTATATATATACAAAAAAATAAAATATAAATAATAAATATAAAATAATAATAATATATAAAAAGAAATATATAAATAAATTATATAATAATAAATATATACATAATAACTGTATAAAAAATAATAAATAATAATAAATAAACAAAAAAAATAAATAAGTAAAAAAATAATAGTAGTATATTGAAAAAAAAAAGCCACTGGCCAGCCCCGCCAGCCTCTCGGCCGGCCCCGCGCCAAGGCCGCGCGCCCCGAGGGTCGCACCGCGCCGCCTGCCGCCTGCAGCGCGCAGCGCGCGCTGCGCCCCGCCGCCTGGCCCACCCTGCCGCCTGCGCCCCGCAGCACCGCGCCCCGACGCGCCTCGCCCTCCCATGCGCGCCCGCGCGCCGGGTCCCACCCTGCCGAACCGCCCATGCGAATCCCGCCGCACCGCGCCGGCCCTAGCTTGGCGCCTATAAAATAGACAGAGGCTCTGTAGGTTTTTCCTAGCTCCAGAAAAAAAAGAGATCCCGCCGCCGGTACAGAGGAGAAGAAAACGCACCAGAGGCTGTGCCGCCAGGGGAAGAAAAGAGAGAAAAAAAGAGGGGAAGAAGAGGAAGAAAAAGAGGAGGGTGCCGTCATCCACCGGAGATCGCCGCCGTCGTCGTGCCGCCGAGGGACTGCTGTGCCATCTACTTCGTCTACGCGTCGCATTTGTTCCGCGACCGTCAAGCCGTCAGATCTACGGTAGGATTCGTTCCCGATGCGAATTTTAGCGATCATACTGAATCTAATAGGCGTAAATTGATTTTAGTTGCACCATAATTTTATTTTCAGCAGCATTAATCCACCCTAAAACCCCCGTAAACCCGTATGAACACGTATGAACTAGTTGCATCTAATTAATAAACAACCGTAGTTAATTAATTATGGTATTTTGCATGCATGCATATCATCGCATGTTGATTAATGTGTGTGCATGATGGTGAATTGTGTGTATATTCTTGTATGTATTATCACGCGTAGAGGGAAGTTCTCAAGAGACCGTTGACGAGGATTTTCAGAACCAAGACATCGAAGCGCTTGTGCAACCCTATCCGCCGGAGCAAGGCAAGTGTCCTTGAAGCATATTGATCCTATTTTAAAATAAATGTTTTGTTTGCGAACTTGCATGCTCGTGTCAAATTGATGGTAATCCTATGGTAGGAAGTTTACTAGTTTTGTTTGACCACCCTTGTCACCTGGAATTTATGGTAGAGAGTCGGGAAGGGTTTTTACCTTTTTGCTTCGCTTAATTAATTGGGATGGAAAAACCAACACTACACATTTAATTATGTATTAATGATATTCTGGTTAATGTGAACTGGTCAATATGGTATGGTGATGGGTGATCTAAGCAAGCCTGGTATGTGGATGGGTTGGATGTTATGGTGGTTTACTTGCTTTAGATCTAAGGACCGGTTCATGCGAGAATAAGCCAGGACTACAGTGCCACCACGAGGCCAAGTTATGGGTGCAGCGTAGCTGATTAATTATGGCTTTGCTAGTGCTGTTTGGACCATTGTGGATGCTCGGGGAAGGGGTAGTCGGATTGGGTTTGTTGATGATTGGTGGGACTACCCTGAGATCCGAATGGCTCAAGAGGGGGCCCTTGGTTGAAGATGTGCTCAGTTGGAGGCATCGCCACCGGTGAAACCTCAGTGGGGTCTAAATAGGCTAGTAATCCCTTTGTAAAGGTTATTTTGTGATCTCTTGGCCATACACCAAAGGAAGTGTAATTGGCATAAAGGAGGTTCTTTAGTCGCCGACGGGTGATGAAATCACGAACACGTGGGTAAAGAGGTACAAACTCTGCAGAGTTAATTAAAACTATCATGATAGCCGTGCTCCCGGTTAAGAGCGCCTGGACAACTTCCATGATTAGAGGGAAATTGGGATTTGGGATGGTTATGGTTATGGTTATGGTTATGATTATGGTTATGGTTATGGTTATGATTATGGTTATGGATGGAATTATGATTTATGATATTGATTATGGTTATTGGTAATGGTGATTTATGGACTGGTATTATGATGGTCACATGGTTTATGATGGGTTTACTTCACATAAATATGATACAATGCTTTTCAAATGTTTTACTGTACTTTTCAGCACTTTGCCATTATTATTGTCGTCATTTGAATCAGCCACATGTCATACTTTCCACACTTGCTGAGTACGACATGTACTCACTCTTGCAATCCCCCACCCCAATAGTTGCAGGTCAGAATTGTGAGTTTAATGGCAATAATGTGGAGATCTAGGCCGTGTCTACCGTCAGCTTTGCCTGTGGTGTTGCATGGAGCTGCGCTATTCCCTTTTGCTTAGTTTGCTTAGTTGCTTAAGTAGTTTATTTCCGCTGCATTAGTTGAACTTATCATTAATATTCATTAGAGCTTGTATTCGAGGATTTAATGAATTATGTAATAAGAGTACTTATTTAATAATTTGAGTTGTGGTAATTATCTGTTTATCATTTGTGAATCACTCGTGTATGTGTGTTGAACATCCTGGGCACACATATGCGTTAGCTTGGTTCATTTTTCGGAACCGTGCGTCACAGATTTGTATCAGAGCCACAGGTTGACCGTAGGACGCAGCCTAGATAGAATGGACACTTTAGAGCACATAGGAGCACTCAGGAATCGATATGTTTTTGCTTAGTGTGCTGTTTTATATATATATTGTTTGCTTGTGTGCTTAATAGAGTATTTTGGGATGCTTTAGCATTACCATGTCCACCTAGGCTAGTATAGCTAGTTGGTTAGCTTCATATCCCTTGATGCATATAGTTGGGGACGTTTCTAAATTCTTACCTATTGCTTTTCTCTAGATGGTGAGGACTCGCAATCAGAGGGATGTCAATGATGAGGAGGAGAACCATGGAGCGCCTCAGAACAACATCGGACAAGGACCTGCTCATGGAGCTATCAACATTGAGCAACTATTGGCTATGCAAAGCTAGCTCATGAAGACCATGATACAGACCATGGGACAGCTGCAGGCTGGCAATATCAACAATCAGCCCCACATGCCTCCACCGCCATCCCCGCCTCCTCATAACCGATTGGGAGAGTTTATGAGGACTAGACCGCCAACCATTGCTCAAGCTGCTGACCCTATGGATGCGGATGATTGGCTCAAGTCCGTGGAGAAGAAGCTAGCCATTGTCCAATGCAGTGACCGGGAGAAGGTCCTTTTTGCTTCTCATCAACTAGTTGGAGCAGCTGCAGATTGGTGGGATGCTTATTGCAATGCTCATGAGAACCAAGAAAGAATCACGTGGGCAGAATTCAAAGAGAACTTCCGTTCTCATTATGTGCCGGAAGGTGTTATGATCTTGAAGAGGCAAGAATTTGAGAACTTACGGCAAGGAAGATCAAGAGTGAGTGAATATCTCAACAAGTTCACTCAACTCTCAAGGTATGCGCCTGAGGATGTTAGTCGGGACAGCCGGAAACAATACTTGTTCATGAGGGGCTTGAACAATGGAATCCAAGTGCAACTACTCAATTGCGACTATGCCAACTTCCAGAAACTTGTGGACAAAGCAATTGTGGTTGAGAACAAGATCCGTGAGATGGAGCAAGAAATCAAGAGGAAGGCGCCATATCAAGGACAGCAACAAGGAAGTAATGTGCGCCCTCGCCTTGCACCACCCAATGCACCCCATTACAGCTCCCCTATTCCTGCTCAGCGTCCTGATTTTGCATCACGCCCAACTCAGTTTGTACAGCAGCGCCCTGATATGCAAGCAATGCCTTATGCGCCTCGTGCTGATTTTCCTGGAGCCAATGCTCAAAACCAATCTCGTCCCAATAATTCTGGTGGAGTTAAGAAGTGTTATACTTGTGGAGAAGCTGGACACTTTGCGAATCAATGTCCTAAGTCAGGCCTCGGTCAAAGAAGCAATGCGCCGAGGCAAAACCCAAGACCTAATGGATGACAGCCACAAGGGAGCCGTGGACAGCAAAATTTTGCTCGTGGCAACGTGAACCATGTCTCTACGGAGGATGCTCAACAAGCGGATGACGTGGTCATTGGTATGTTCTCGCCAACTCCAACCCCGCGACTGTGTTATTTGACTATGGAGCATCGCATTAATTCATTGCATCGAAGTATGTTGCCAAGTATAGTTTGCCTTTCTCTCATATGAAATTTACTCTATTGGTTAAGTCTCCTGGAGGCGAGATGAGGACAAATATAGTATGTCCAAAACTAAGCCTTAGAATAAGGAGGGTAGACTTGCCCGCCAACCTCATTGTTTTGGATTCACAAGGAATAAGAGGATCCGTTGGTGCAAAGTGCAACGGAACCACCATACGGAAGCCGAAGCTACGTGAGAACGTGAAGAAGATCGGAAGGCAGAATTCCCTCACCTTTTCTCCACGCTATTGAACCTCGAGGGCGAGATTCACTTTCAGGGGGGTAGAATTGTAACACCCTAAATTTTCGCATCTTGCATTGCATACATGATCATGCATTAAACATTAGTAGGATAAAAGAAAAATAATAAAACATAAAAGATGGAGCATATATATACAAATGTATGTAGCAAAAGAAGAAATAGAAAATAATAATTATTGCCTAAAACCTGTAATAGGGAACAAGTAAAAAAAAATATATATATATATATATATAAATATATTTATAACAATTATATATATACAAAAAAATAAAATATTAATAATAAATATAAAATAATAATAATATATAAAAAGAAATATATAAATAAATTATATAATAATAAATATATACATAATAACTGTATAAAAAATAATAAATAATAATAAATAAAAAAAATAAGCAAAAAAAATAATAGTAGTATATTGAAAAAAAAGCCACTGGCCAGCCCCGCCAGCCGCTCGGTCGGCCCCGCGCCAAGGCCACGCGCCCCGAGGGCCGCACCGCGCCGCCTGCCGCCTGCAGCGCGCAGCGCGCGCTGCGCCCCGCCGCCTGGCCCACCCCGCCGCCTGCGCCCCGCAGCACCGCGCCCCGACGCGCCTCGCCCTCCCACGCGCGCCCGCCGCCGGGTCCCACCCTGCCGACGCCACCTCCCGCACGCCCGCTCCCACGGCCCCGCCGCCTGCCCCCCCCCCTCCACGCGCGCTCACCCCGACGCGCGCAGCGCGCCTCCCTCCGCTCCCGGCCCCACGCCCCGTGCAGCGCGCCTCGCGCGCCTTGACCCCGCCCCGACTCCCGCCCGCGGAATCCCACGCCCGGCGCGATTCCCGCACTCGGTCGCCTCGCCCCGGGCCCCACACCGTACCGCCCCGCCCGATTTCCCGAAATCCCGCGCCGAACCGCCCATGTGAATCCCGCCGCACCGCGCCGACCCTAGCCTGGCGCCTATAAAAGAGACAGAGGCTCTATAGGTTTTTCCTAGCTCCAGCAAAAAAGCAGCCGCCGCCAGAAAAAAAAGAGATCCCGCCGCCGGTACAGAGGAGAAGAAAATGCACCAGAGGCTGCGCCGCCAGGGGAAGAAAAGAGAGAAAAAAAGAGGGGAAGAAGAGGAAGAAAAAGAGGAGGGTGCCGTCATCCACCGGAGATCACCGCCGTCGTCTTGCCGCCGAGGGACTGCTGTGCCATCTACTTCGTCTACGCGTCGCATTTGTTCCGCGACCGTCAAGCCATCAGATCTACGGTAGGATTCGTTCTCGATGCGAATTTTAGCGATCATACTGAATCTAATAGGCGTAAATTGATTTTAGTTGCACCATAATTTTATTTTCAGCAGCATTAATCCACCCTAAAACCCCCGTAAACCCGTATGAACACGTATGAACTAGTTGCATCTAATTAATAAACAACCGTAGTTAATTAATAATGGTATTTTGCATGCATGCATATCATCGCTTGTTGATTAATGTGTGTGCATCATGGTGAATTGTGTGTATATTCTTGTATGTATGATCACGCGTAGAGGGAAGTGCTCAAGAGACCGTGTACGAGGATTTTCAGAACCAAGACTTCGAAGCGCTTGTGCAACCCTATCCGCCGGAGCAAGGCAAGTGTCCTTGAAGCATGTTGATCCTATTTTAAAATAAATGTTTTGTTTGCGAACTTGCATGCTCGTGTCAAATTGATGGTAATCCTATGGTAGGAAGTTTACTAGTTTTGTTTGACCACCCTTGTCACCTGGAATTTATGGTAGAGAGTCGGGAAGGGTTTTTACCTTTTTGCTTCGCTTAATTAATTGGGATGGAAAAACCAACACTACACATTTAATTATGTATTAATGATATTCTGGTTAATGTGAACTGGTCAATATGGTATGGTGATGGGTGATCTAAGCAAGCCTGTTATGTGGATGGGTTGGATGTTATGGTGGTTTGCTTGCTTTAGATCTAAGGACCGGTTCATGTGAGAATAAGCCAGGACTACAGTGCCACCACGAGGCCAAGTTATGGGTGTGGCGTAGCTGATTAATTAGGGCTTTGCTAGTGCTGTTTGGACCATTGTGGATGCTCGGGGAAGGGGTAGTCGGATTGGGTTTGTTGATGATTGGTGGGACTACCCTGGGATCCCAATGGCTCAAGAGGGGGCCCTTGGTTGAAGATGTGCTCAGTTGGAGGCATCACCACTGGTGAAACCTCATTGGGGTCTAAATAGGCTAGTAATCCCTTTGTAAAGGCTATTTTGTGATCTCTTGGCCATACACCAAAGGAAGTGTAATTGGCATAAAGGAGGTTCTTTAGTCGCCGACGGGTGATGAAATCACGAACACGTGGGTAAAGAGGTACAAACTCTGCAGAGTTAATTAAAACTATCATGATAGCCGTGCTCCCGGTTAAGAGCGCCTGGACAACTTCCATGATTAGAGGGAAATTGGGATTTGGGATGGTTATGGTTATGGTTATGGTTATGATTATGGTTATGGTTATGGTTATGATTATGGTTATGGTTATGGATGGAATTATGGTTTATGATATTGATTATGGTTATTGGTAATGGTGATTTATGGACTGGTATTATGATGGTCACATGGTTTATGATGGGTTTACTTCACATAAATATGATACAATGCTTTTCAAATGTTTTACTGTACTTTTCAGCACTTTGCCATTATTATTGTCGTCATTTGAATCAGCCACATGTCGTACTTTCCACACTTGCTGAGTACGACATGTACTCACTCTTGCAATCCCCCACCCCAACAGTTGCAGGTCAGAATTGTGAGTTTAATGGCGATAATGTGGAGTTCTAGGCCGTGTCTACCGTCAGCTTTGCCTGTGGTGTTGCATGGAGCTGCGCTATTCCCTTTTGCTTAGTTTGCTTAGTTGCTTAATTAGTTTATTTCCGCTGCATTAGTTGAACTTATCATTAATATTCATTAGAGCTTGTATTCGAGGATTCAATGAATTATGTAATAAGAGTACTTATTAAATAATTTGAGCTGTGGTAATTATCTGTTTATCATTTGTGAATCACTCGTGTATGTGTGTTGAACATCCTGGGCGCACATATGCATTAGCTTGGTTCATTTTTCGGAACCGGGCGTCACAGATCCCACGTGCACTTCCACGTCCACCACGTGCACCGGGATTCCGTCCTCCCATTCGTGCTGGCCAAACCCCGTACACGTGTTTCACGTGTGGGCGCACGGGGCATTTCGCCAAGGACTGTCCGCAGAATCGACAAGGCGGAGGGCAATCATCCTACCAGGGGGCAAACCAACCCCATAATCAGCCCAAGAAGTCAGTTTCCAGACTTGGCAACGTCCACCACCTCGCCATCGAGGACGTTCCAGAAGGCGCACCCGTGCTCACGGGTACGTTCTCTATCTTCAATCATCCCATAGTCATACTCTTTGACTCCGGAGCTTCATACAATGTCATTATTAAAACTTTTGTCATTAAAAGTCAATTGCCTGTTATCTCCACCAAAACTCCATATGTGATTAGCACTCCAGCCGAGAAAACAGTAACAAATAAATTGGTTCCTGGGATACCACTGAACCTAGATGGAACCATATATCTTACTTCACTTCTGATACTAGAGCATCAGAAATTAGATGTCATCTTGGGAATGGCATGGTTACAATATCATGGTGCTATTCTAGATCTGGTCCCTCAAAAGATATATCTAAATTCTCCACGCCATCCCTCTCAAGTCCTCAACCTTGAGGAAGCCATTCTAGTGAATTCAACTACTCAAAATACCAAGGTTATGGAACTTAAGGATATTCTAGTAGTATGTGAATACCCGGACGTGTTTCTTGAAGACCTTCCTGGTATGCCCCCAGAAAGAGATATAGAGTTCAAGATTGAACTTGCACCGGGAACAGTGCCAATCTCAAGACCACCCTACAAGATGGCACCCAAGGAACTTGCAAAACTTAAGGAGCAGTTAACCGAACTTGAGAGCAAGGGTTTCATTCGTCCAAGTTCATCACCATGGGGTTGTTCTGCACTGTTCGTAGAGAAGAAAGGTAAGACCTTGAGATTGTGTGTAGACTATCATCCACTTAATGCTGTAACCATTAAGAACAAGTATCCACTGCCACGCATTGATATTCTCTTCGATCAATTGGTGGGTGCTAAAGTATTTTCGAAGATGAATCTTTGTTCTGGTTATCATCAGATTAGAATCGGACCAGAAGATATACAAAAGACAACATTCTCGACGAGGTATGGACTGTATGAGTACCTTGTTATGTCTTTCGGCTTGACCAACGCACCAGCTCATTTCATGTATCTCATGAACTCGGTGTTCATGCCGGAATTGGACAAGTTTGTCGTGGTCTTTATTGACGACATACTTGTGTATTCAAAATCCAAAGAAGAACATGCTCAACACTTGCGTATCGTGCTTCAACGATTACAGGACCATCAGCTATATGCTAAGTTCAGCAAGTGTGAATTCTGGATCAGCCAAGTGCCATTTTTAGGGCACATCGTATCAGCAGAAGGGATTGCAGTTGATCCCAGCAAGATCAAGCAAGTCCTCAAATGGGAGTCTCCAAAGTCTGTACATGAAGTCTGAAGTTTCCTGGGTTTAGCAGGATATTACCGGAGGTTTATACCCAATTTCTCCAAGATAGCTAAACCAATGACCGAACTGCTGAAGAAAGTGCAGAAGTATGTATGGACTGAGGCATGTGAGGCAGGTTTCAAAGCATTGGTGAAACACCTTACAACGGCACCAGTATTAGCTCAACCAGACACAACCAAATCTTTTGACGTGTATTGTGATGCATCACGAATTGGTTTGGGATGTGTGTTGATGCAGGATAGACGAGTGATCGCTTATGGATCACGGCAGCTTTGGAACCATGAGCAGCACTATCCGACTCATGATCTAGAACTCGCTGCTGTGGTACTGGCATTGAAGATGTGGAGGCATTATCTACTGGGTAATCTAGTACACCTCTACACTTATCACAAGAGCTTGAAATACATCTTCACCCAGAAGGATTTGAATATGCGACAACGAAGATGGTTGGAGTTGATCAAGGACTATGAGATTGAGATCCACTACCATCCACGCAAGGCGAATGTAGTCGCAGATGCACTAAGCCGCAAGTCCCATGTCAACAGTCTCTCCATCAACTCAATGGAAGAAGAAGAACCGAGTCTCTACTTGGTTCCATATGGGGCACTCTACAATCTCGCTCTCATTCCTACCATCAGGGAGGATATTGTAGCAGCTCAGAAGAAAGACAAAGGAATGTCCCACATTCAGTAAAGAATGGAGAAGGGGGAGATGAAATGTTTCCGAAGTGACGATGAAGGTACCCTCTGGTTTAACAACTGTATAGTGGTACCCCGAAACATGGAACTTCTGAGAAAGATTCTGGATGAAGCTCATTTATCCAAGTATTCTATTCATCCGGGAAGTAATAAAATGTACCAAGATTTAAGAAAGAAGTTCTGGTGGACTCGGATGAAGAGGGAAGTAGCTAAATACTTATCCGAGTGTGATACATGCCGGCGAGTGAAGGCCGACCATACGAAGCCAGCCGGACAACTTCAACCCTTAAGCATCCCGACATGGAAATGGGATGATATCAGCATGGATTTCATTGTGGGTTTACCTCTCACTCTCCGAAAGCACGATTCAATCTGTGTGATAGTTGACCATTTGACTAAGACGGCGCATTTCATTCCCGTCAATACCAACTATCATTCATCAAGATACGCGGAGTTATATATTGCCAGAATCGTATGCCTCCACGGAATACCCCGCAACATCATCTCCGATCGTGGAGCTGTATTTGTTTCGCGATTCTGGGAGCATCTCCATGATGCGCTGGGAACCAAGTTGATTCGGAGCTCGACTTATCAACCTCAGACCGATGGTCAGACCGAACGAGTGAATCAAGTACTAGAAGACATGCTTCGCGCCTGTGTCATCCACCATGGTAGGAATTGGGATGATCACCTACCATTGGCAGAATTTTCATACAACAACGGTTATCAGGCTAGCATTTAGATGGCGCCATATGAAGCTCTTTATGGCCGGAAGTGTCGCACACCTCTAAACTGGTGTGAATCCAGTGAACGAGTGGTGTATGGCATCGACTTGATAAATGAAGCCGAGGAACGGGTTCGCACTATTCAAGCCAATCTCAAAGCTGCTCAGTCTCGTCAGAAGAGTTACGCGGACAAACGACGTCGACCACTTCACTTCAACGTGGGGGGTCCCGTCTATCTTCGTGTGTCTCCGATGAAAGGGGTTCATCGATTTGGAGTAAAAGGGAAGCTAGCTCCACGTTTTATTGGGCCATTCACAATCCTGGAACAATGCGGACATGTGGCATATCAATTGTAGTTACCGCCGTCACTTTCCGGGGTTCACAATGTATTCCACATTTCCCATTTACGGAAATGTCTTAAAACTCCCGCTGATGTCCGTATAGAAGATTTGGAAGCTCTCCAACCAGATCTCACTTATTCCGAACATCCAACTCAGATCGTCGATGAGAAGACTCTCACCACAAGAAGCCGCACCTTGCGTTTCTACAAGGTCTTGTGGAGCAACCACAGTGCTGAAGAAGCCACGTGGGAAAGCGAGGAGTATCTTAGGACGAACTATCTGGACTTGTTAGTGGCATATGTTCGTTAGATCTTTTTCTTTTGCTTTCTTTTGAAATCTCGGGACGAGATTCTTTTAAGGGGGGGATGTAAAACCTCACTTTTATGGCATGTGAATTCGGTCATGAGATTTGTGATCAACTATATTAGAGATCCAATATAGTGGTACACATGAACTTTATACCATCCAAACCTTTCTTGAACTCATGGTTAAATTTTATTAACATGAGTATTGGACATCATCACTAATTCTAGAATGATTCTATTCATCCCTTTTCAAACTTTAGAATTATTTGAATGAAGTTTAGTAAGGCAATTCCAAGAGCAGTACTAAATGGGTCCTGCCAAAAACATTCAGATTAGAGGCTCTAAATTTTTCACTTGCCTTCTAATATCCTCAATAGCTTGCCTACAAAATTTCAAGATTTTAGGAACTCATTTGTTATTTTATTTTAGACGCTCAGTGAATTTGAATCTAGTTTAAATTCAAATTCAAAAGCTGGTCAAAATATACTTGAACATAAAGATCTAAACACACCATTGTGTTCATCACAATTTTCTTGACTTAGCCCTGAAGTTTCAGGATTTTTGGAGTTCATTTACTATTTTTAAGTGAATTACCAAAATAACAGTAGCTGTGGGGCTGACTGGCGGGGCCCACGAGTCAGCAGCCCAACGTGATTTGTACGTGAGTTTGGGATTGGAATGTTTTATCTTTTGCCTTTACATTGCAGCACCTCTTTTGGTATATTCGATAATTTTATTTGCTAAATAATTGTCTGGCGGATCCGTCCTTAACTTACAATGTTTCAAACTTGCTTTTTGACTTATGGAAAGTTTGCTTAGTATTCTCTTACTAAGTTTTTGATGTATTATGGCTGATTATGGTGGTTATTATTTTGCTATCGTTTGAAACATGCTTATGTGAGGTGCTCACGTAAGGTGTTGTGACTTTCGGACTAACTTGAGTCAAGTCAAGGACTTGAGCTCGCAAAGAATTGGTTGTTTGTTCATGTGCAAGTGTTGCTTGAGGTCAAGACATGGCTGGTGACGGGATCCATTGAACTAGTCTTAGAGAGAAGATGAGGTTCAACAACCAAGTTCGACAGGAATTGTGGTTGAGTTTATCGGGAGGTCGCGCGACATGTTTTGGTCAAGAACAATGCATATGAAGGTATCATGAACATTGCTGGAAAGTGTTTGCACATATGCAAGGGATGTATGGACCTGGATACATTGTTTCAAGACGTGGTGAAGAGATATGAATGTGAATATGTGGCCGGAAAGGTCCAACCGGCTGGTTTATGCCTCAGGCTGCGGCTGAGGTGGTTATGGTTCGTTTATGGAAGGTTTAGAGTTTGTTTTACTTAGATTTCATGGTGAGCACGAAGTTGAGTTGTTTTAGGAATGTTTGATACGTTCCTAAGGTGTTTGAAAATCTTAAGATTGCTTCTATCTGCATATGGAAGAGTCTTGAGCAGTTATAGAAAGTTTCAGTTGAAACTGAGTAGTAGGAGCCCTAGTTAGGATTGGGTTGGCCTAAGGGCTTGTTATATAAGCAAGGAAGGCCAGAGCCCGTGGTGAGATGACTTTGGGCTGTTCCTCTTGTGTTCTATTGAATAATGATCGTAGTTTTAGAGGAGCTTTTGTGACTTGTTTGTCCGACTTGTTTTCGTTAAGTCTTTCTCATCGAGTTTCTGGATAGACCGACGTTGCTTCAGTAGTTCGATCATAACTCGCAATTTATAGATCCAATTGACATGATTCTTTTTATGTTGTTTCATAACTTGATTATATATCATTTGTGAAAATTTCAATATCATTGGATTTGTGGTTTGGGATCTACACGAATTTCTTTGCAGTGTTGTTGATCTATTTTTAAATCGGGTAGAACATATTGACCTTAGTCTAATCTTTTGATCGTATCTCAAGTTCTACTTAGTGTTTTCATGTGATTCTTGTTGCATTGGTTCTGTGACTTGATTCTCTACAATATATACTTATTTTGTCACGGTTGGACACATTGAAAATAGATTACACACACGGTTTCTTAATAGATTGATTTTCTACCGAGGTTTTTTTTGGCTTCCGCTCAAAAGTTCAAGATGCGTATCCGCAAAGGGAGAATTTTTGTTGAATATGAGGAAGAAGTAGTGTGGCTGCATTAAAATTTAGCAGCTAATGACATCGCTCTAGCTCCTGATTTTGATTCACAACCAGCATCAACGACCACCATTGCTGGTAAGATCATCCTCAAGCCACACACTCTTCGGTTGATGATGAACATGAAGAACAAGGAGCTTGTGAAGTTTCTACTCCCCTTCAGATCCACAAAATTCATCCTCGATAACAACTTATTGGAAGCTTGTACGAACAAGTCACACGGTCTAGCTATGATGAGTTTGGAATTTAAGATGAGTATGATGGGAGAACTCACGTACTTTTTGGGGCTACAAATTAAACAAGCTAAGGAGTGAACTTTTGTGCATCAAATGAAGTATACGAAAGATCTCCTTAGGTGATTCAACATGGAAAATAGCAAGCCTCTTCGGACACGAATGAGAACAATGACAACACTTGAACTTGATGAAGATGGTAACCCCGTTGATCAAAAAGAATATCGAAGCATGATCGGATCACTTTTGTACCTCACGACATCAAGACCGAACATACAATTCAGTGTACGTCTTTGTGCATGATTTCAAGCTTCCCCACGTGCTTCACATTGTCAAGCCATCAAAAGGATTCTCAGGTACTTACATGGAACTCAAGAATTTGGCATTTTTCTTCCTTTTTTCTCAACAATCACTTTGAAAGCTTTTTCGGATGCTGATTTTGGGTTGTGGGATTGATAGGAAAAGTACTTCGAGTGCTTGTCATTCTCTTGGTAATTCACTTGTTGATTGGTCCTCTAGAAAATAAAATTCAGTTGCACAATCAACGACAAAATCTAAATATGTAGATGCTACTAGCGCTTTCTCACAAATTCTTTAGATTGTTCAAACACTTAATGACTATGGGGTTGATCTAGATAGTGTTCCACTATTTTTTGATAACACCAGTGTCATTTGTATTGCTAAAACCCCCGTGCAACATTCGAGAACAAAGCACATTGACATTAGGTATCACTTTCTCAGTGATAATGTTGAAAAATGAAACATCGTGCTTCACCATGTAGATACCGATCAACAATCGACTGACATTTTTACAAAACCTTTGGATTTCACTCATTTTTGTTTCATTCGTACTGAAATAGGGGTTATTGTGGGGACCGGAATCCCAACATCCGAGGATCTCATTGGGTGGTGTCGTGCGATGCGACACCCAACAATATACAAGAATAGAATGAGAATAAAATACAAGACGAAGTCTTTTAGTTATCATACAGCGGAAGTTTTACAATACTAGCGGAAGGAAAGAAACATATATATCATAGCTACGCTCTCAGCACTAGCTATGCAAAAGCCAAGTCATCCATGCCCTGGATACTGCGCACTAGCAACACGCAAGTCACGGCAGCGTGCAGGGTTCCCACTTGGCTGTACACCCTGGAGGGGGTGCAACCTCATCATCAAACCCTTCATCAATTGTATAACCTGCAAAAACTCGTTAACTGCAAACATGAGCATAAGGCTCAGCAAGACTAACTTGTCTCACTATACATATGCAAGGGTGGACACTAAGCATAGGTACAGTGAAGCATAAACGACTCGCCTACAAGTGGATCCTTATAATCAGGTTTTAAGTAGCAAATGACATTCTCCGAGCACGGCACATCATAGACTCCACAATCAAACAAGAAACGCTTTGCCGATGATATGACATGCCCAGAGCACATAATGCTATTACAGCTAAAGTATGGGGAAACTGTAAACTTTAATTTTACTATCTCTAAGTTATACAAGGTTGCAAAGCAATTATAATTCAATACAATATATTTTTCTGGCTTCTTTAGTATTTACTACGTCACGGCGCTGTGAACAAGTGGTACTCTATTACAGCGAGAGACGGTGATTGCAATCAGGCACACCCGGACAACACGACACATACGTCGTTCAGAAGTGTCAGCGAGTACACCAGTACCTACGTAACACTTCAGTACTTGTCGTATATGGCCACCTTTCACAAGAAACCCGAACGCCGAGCCCGTCTCACCTCCGCGAACAGAAGGTCTCCACATGGAACACCTCATGTGTCCGCCGACCGATTTACACCTTACTGTCCTCAACCCACCCCTATCGATGGTGAGTTAATGGGTCTCGACATCCCAGTTATCGAGTTACATCAGTTTACTGGATTCCATATGTCCATTATGTCGCCGGTACAATTCAAGCTTGTCCGAAGGGGCCGCATACAGACGGGCCTTAACTGACCAGTCAGAGCTATGTGACCAAGACCACGTCTTGCCGCTTCCTATCCATCTCTAACCGTTCTCGAGTTTTAGATGTAACAGTTATTTTCTATAAATGTTATCCCAGTGTATATGAGTGTAAATTTCTATCTCGCGAGTAGATTCCAACTACTCGACTTCTACCGGATTACCTACTACATTAGCATAGCAATTCTACACGTCGAGTGATTAACCTACCCAATTAACCAAAGGGATTGTGGGTCATGCATCTGGAGTATTCAAGCATCCTAAACGTAATGCACAATTCATATGCTAATCATCATAGTGATAAAGTAAAATTTTTATAAATGACTTAAATGCAAATCGGGGCTTGCCTGGATGCAGGTCAGATTCGGGGTTAGTATCCGGAAGGTGTACTTCCAAGGCTTCTGGTTCCTCCTCGACTTCGGTCACTATACGATATGCATATAATATGTGTATGAATGACTTTGAAAAATAATTACTACCAAGACCATAATTTAATCTATGGTGATCATTATATGACAAGGACCTAATTGGCTTTGGAACTTTGATGGTAGATACCAGGGAATATGATAGAAGCTCTTGCAAAGAACAGGAGATGATCAAAGTATTTTGTTGTCTCTACAATTATGGCAAGCAATAAACTTCCAAGAATTTTAGAGAAGAAACTGTAGCTTGAACATAGCTGCCAGTTGATAATCATGATAGAGGAAATTGTCCTGGTTCTAGCAATATTTGTTTCATAAATTTCTAAGCCTTGGTGAAGGAGTTATAGAATTTCAAAGTTGGCAAGAATTTCTGGAATTCTTTTATAATTGAACTTTTATCTTTTCAATTAATATTCAGTTTGCAACTGAATTAAGACTAGGAGATTAGGTCAAGTAAATCCAAGCTTTTTACAGGAACTAGTGTATGACTAAAGGAAGGCTCAGTCCAAATTTGGGACATAATAAGGCAACTGAACATCTGTAAAAAATCAATAACTGAAAAAGGTAATTGAACTATACAGAGGGTTATACAGGTGCAATGGCTCCCAAAATTTTCTGGCAGTCAAAAATAGGATAGTGTATGTTATGTAAATTTTGGGGATTTTCCCAGTGCCAAGTTCATATGGAAAAATTGTATTTGCATTTGGAAAGATTGTTTCCTACAGAATTTATATGTGAGTTTCACAGAACCTAATTGGTATTGACAGAAACTAGAGCTCAAGGGCTTTCAAAAAAATTTGTTCGAATATTTTTGGAGCATTCTACAGAGAGATATTGATTTTTAAACTTTGGAGATAGTTTTGCACAAAATGGGGAATTTCAGCTTTTAAATTTGGCGCCAGGGCCCACTGGATTCAAAATCATCCAATTAGGGGCTAGCCACACCGGGGGCCATAAATATTCCCACGCGGTCACATTAGATCCCTGGCCACAAATTGATCCGGCGCCTTTGCACTCGCTGGCAAGTGGGACCCGCGTACCCGACCTTCTTCAACCTCGGGCCACGGCTCGAGCGGCGGCGTTCTCTCCTGCGCGCGGTGGCGCTTTCACCGGCGATAGCTCCCGGCCCACAGGAGGCTTCGGTACTCGCCGCCCCACCATATTTTCATGCGGGGAACATGCTGGACTAACTCTCGACGGCGAGGGGTGACCGGAAAACCATTCCCGATAGCGGCGGCGGGTGTTAGGGTTTTGGTGATGTGGAGACCCTCGATTCCCTAGCTAAATCTCTCGTTTGAAAGCTCGGGAAGCATCATGGATGCATGGGAGAGGTTTTAAGAGGGTCTAGAGCTCGTGCCATAGCCGGCAACACCGAGGTCGACGGTGAACCGAGCTCAATAAATGGCGAAAGGGGAAAAATGGAATAGCTCGCTAATTAGTCGATGGTTCTTTCTGATTTTTGGAGGGAAGGTGCGCTAGGTCACGTAGATCATGTCGTCTAACTGGATCAAAGAAATTTTGTGCATACAATCGGAATTAAACCGACGAACTAGCCTCAAAGCTATAAAAGCGCTTCGGGAATTTACGAAATACAGAAGCTAGGATGCACAATAGGAATTCAAACTTAACCAGAAGCTGCACGAGGTCGTTGCGCACCTTTTTGCTATAGACTGCCGAGGATGGTGATGCTTGTATCGACGGCGAGGCTGCGCGGTGTCGGGCGGCACGGGGGTGATCGTGGCGGCGAGGAAATGGCACGACGCAATGAAAGGTGAATCGGGGATGAACTCTGGTCGATGGGGGTGATTTTATATCCTTCAACGCGGTAGATAAGGACGCTGGGGGGCAGCTGGAGGCGACCGACGGCCGACGGCGCGCTGGCGGCATGCAGCGTCGCGGTGTCGCCCGGGGAAAGAAAACAGAGGCGGTTAAACGGTCTCACCGACTGACCTGTGGCCCCCACCGCTCTCCCTTATCCCTTCCTCTAAATTCTAGCTCAAACATTGTCCAAAAATTCCCAAAATTTACAGATAGGCTAATAAAAATATGGGGAATCCAATTCTGCAATCAGATTTCAATTTGGACATAGTTTGTATCAAATTCAAAATCAAATTTCAATTCAAATATGGGTATAAACCTTATTGAAATAAATAGTAGCTGAGGTCCATAGATCTCCAAACTTTGAAACAAAGTCCCCTGAACCATAAAAGATCTTAGGAAAAATTGGGGGTCGATTTGGGCAAAGTTTAGTGCAAAGCTAAATTTGATGTCGATGCGAAATGAATCCCTTGTACGTGTCCAAACAAGTGGAAGATGTACTACAAAAAAATCTTGAAAATTTTCTGAGAAGCTATTTAAAATATTTAAGAGTCCAAGGAAAAATTTGGAGCCTTGGATTTAAATCTTTTTGGTAGGGCCAAATATGCATAGCAATATAATCAAATTACATTTGTTTTCATTTTTATATTGCTGCAATATAATTTGCCCTAGCCATTTCAATCAATTAAATTCCCAACTTTGCAAAAAGGTTTAATTAGAATGTTCTAGGATTAGGGTGAAGTCCAGTCCTCAGGTTAATAAGATTAAACATGAGTAGAAAGAAAACTTTTTAGTGAGGTCAAGTTCATGTGCACAACTATATTGACCTCCATTAGGTTTGATAAACAACTTGTAGTTGAACTTCACAAGAAAGGAAAAAGTGGGATTTTACATTCCTTCCCCCTTAAAAGAATCTCGTCCCGAGATTACAAAGGAAGGACAAAAGGTAAAGATCTGTTGAACATGTGCTGCTAACAAGTCCGGATAGTTCCTTTTTAAGATACTCCTCGCTTTCCCACGTGGCTTCTTCGACACTTTGGTTGCTCCACAAGACCTTGTAGAAACGCATGGTGCGTCTCCTTGTGGTGCGAGTTTTCTCATCAACGATTTGGGTTGGATGCTCGGAATACGTAAGATCTGGTTGGAGAGCTTCCAAATCCTCAATATGTATATTCGCTGGGCTTTGAGACATTTCCGCAACTGAGAAATGTGAAACACATTGTGGACCCCTGCCAGCGACGGCGGTAACTCCAATTGATATGCCACAGGTCCGCATCTTTTGATTATTGCGAACGGACCAATGAAATGTGGAGCTAGCTTCCCTCTCACTCCGAATCGATGAAATTCCTTTCATCGGGGGTACCCGGAGATAAACTTTATCCCCAACCTCGAAGTGAAGAGGTCGACGTCGTTTGTCCGCATAGCTCTTCTGACGAGACTGAGCGGCTTTGAGATTTGCTTGAATAATTCGTACTTGCTCTTTGGCTTCATTTATCAATTCGATCCCATATACTACTCGTTCACCAGATTCGCACCAGTTCAAGGGTGTGCGACACTTCCGACCATAAAGAGCTTCATATGGCACCACCTGGATGCTAGCCTGGCAACCGTTGTTGTATGAAAATTCTGCCAATGGTAGATGGTCATCCCAATTTTTACCATGGTGGATGGCACAGGCACGAAGCATATCCTCTAGCACTTGATTCACCCGTTCGGTTTGTCCATCAGTCTGAGGATGATAAGATGAGCTTCGAATCAGTTTGGTACCCAATGCATCATGGAGATGCTCCCAAAAGCGAGCAACAAAAATAGATCCACGATCTCAAATTATAGTGCGGGGTACACCATGTAGGCACAAAATTCTGGAGATATAAAGTTCTGCATACTGCTTTATATCATACTTAACACTGACCGATATGAAATGAGCGGATTTGTTCAACCGGTCAACGATCACCCAAATTGAGTTGTGCTTATGGAGAGTGGGAGGCAACTCAACAATGAAATCCATGCTGATATCCTCCCATTTCCAAGCCAGTATGCTTAAAGGTTGAAGTTGTTCAGCTACCTTCATATGGTCGGCCTTAACTCACAGACACGTATCACATTTGGATACATATTTTGCTACTTCTCTCTTCATCTGAGTCCACCAGAACTTCTTTCATAAGTCTTGGTACATTTTGTTACTTCCTGGATGAATGGAATACTTGGATAAATGAGCTTCATCCAGTATCTTCTTCTGAAGTTCCATGTTTCGGGGTACCACTATGCGGTTTTTAAACTAGAGGGTACCTTCATCGTCACATCGGAAACATTTCATCTCCCCCTTCTCCATTCTTTGCCGAATGTGCGACATCCCTTTGTCCTCCTTCTGAGCTGCCATAATATCCTCCCTGATAGTAGGAATGAGAGCTAGGTTGTAGAGTGCCCCATATGGAACCAAGTAGAGACTCGATTCTTCTTCTCCCATTGAGGTAATGGAAAGATTGTTGACATTGGACTTGCGGCTCAGAGCATCTGCGACTACATTCGCCTTGCCTGGATGGTAGTGGATCTCAATCTCATAATCCTTGATTAATTCCAACCATCTACGCTGTCGCATATTTAAGTCCTTTTGGGTGAAGATGTACTTCAAACTCTTGTGATCGGTGTAAAGATGTACTAGATTACCCAGTAGATAATGTCTCCACATCTTCAATGCTAGTACCACAGCAGTGAGCTCTAGATCATGAGTCGGATAGTGCTGCTCATGGTTTTGAAGCTGCCGTGATCCATAAGCGATCACTCGTCTGTCCTGCATCAACACACAACCCAAACCAATTCCTGATGCATCACAGTACACGACAAAAGATTTGGTTGTATCCGGTTGAGCTAAAACTGGTGCCATTGTGAGGTGTTTTACCAATGCCTAGAAACCTCCTTCACATGCCTCCGTCCATACATACTTCGTCCCCTTCTTCAAAAGTTCTATCACTGGTTTAGCCATTTTGGAGAAACTAGGAATGAACCTCCGGTAATACCCAGCTAAACCTAGGAAACTTCAAACTTCATGTACGGACTTTGGAGACTCCCATTTGAGTACTTGCTTTATCTTGCTTGGATCAACTGCAATCCCTTCCGCTGATATGATGTGCCCTAAAAATGGCACTTGGCTGATCCAGAATTCACACTTGCTAAACTTAGCATATAGCTGGTGGTCCCATAATCGTTGAAGCACGATACGCAAGTGTTGAGCATGTTCTTCTTCGGATTTTGAATACACAAGGATGTCGTCAATGAAGACCAAAACAAACTTGTCCAATTCTGACATGAACACCGAGTTCATGAGATACATGAAATGAGCCGGTGCGTTGGTCAATCCGAAGGACATAACAAGGTATTCATACAGTCCATACCTCGTCGAGAATGTTGTCTTTGGTATATCTTCTGGTTGGATTCTAATCTGATGATAACCAGAACGAAGATCCATCTTCGAAAATACTTTAGCACCCACTAATTGATCGAAAAGAATATCAATGCGTGGTAGTGGATACTTGTTTTTGTTAGTGACAGCATTGAGTGGACGATAGTCCACACACATTCTCAAAGTCTTATCTTTCTTCTCTACGAACAATGCAGAACAACCCCATGGTGATGAACTCGGACGAATGAAACCTTTGTTCTCAAGTTCCGTTAATTGCTCCTTCAGTTCTACAAGTTCCTTGGGTGCCATCTTGTAGGGTTGCCTTGAGATCGGCACTGTTCCCGGTACAAGCTCAATCTTGAACTCTATATCTCTTTCTGGTAGCATACCAGGAAGATCTTCGGGAAACACGTCCGGGTATTCACATACTACCGGAATATCCTTAAGTTCAATAACCTCGTTATTGTGTGTAGATGGATTCACTAGAATGGTTCTCTCAAGATTTAGGACTTGGGAAGGATGAAGTGGAGAATTTAGATAAATTTTTCGAGGAACGAGATCTAGAATAACACCATGGTATTGTAACCATGCCATTCCTAAGATGACAGCTAACTTCTGATTCTCTAGTATCAGAAGTAAAGTAAGATATATGGTTCCATCTAGGTTAAGTGGTATCCAGGAACCAACTCATTCGTTACTGTTTTGCTTGCCGGAGTGCAAATCACATACGGAGTTTTTGTGGAGATAATAGGCAATTGTCTTTTAATGACAAAAGACATGCTAATGACATTGTGTGAAGCTCCGGAGTCAAAGAGTATGACTACGGGATGATCAAAAATAGAGAACGTACCCGTGAGTACGGGTGCGCCTTTTGGAACGTCCTCAATGGGGAGGTGGTGGACATTGCTAAGTCTGGGAACTGGCTTCTTGGGCTGGTTGCGGGGTTGGTTGGCGCCCTAGTATGATGACTGTCCTCCGCCCTGCCTACTCTACAGGCAGTCCTTGGCGAAGTGCCCCGTGCGTCCACATGTGAAACACGTGTACGGGGTTTGGCCGGTACGAATGGGAGGACGGAATCCCGGTGCAAGCAGTGGAGGTGGAAGTGCACGTGGGATCATCCCCTACGTTTGCTGCAATCGAAAACCGGTGTTGCTGAACTGGCGACCACTGAACATCAGTGGTCGTGATGGCGGTTGCCACCTCTGGCCGGATGGTGATCGATACACCATTCGGTACTTCTGAGGAGCACCACCTTCGCTGCCCTGCGGATCACTCCTCTTCTTCTTGTCTAAGGACAGCTCTCGAGTAGCGTCCTCTTGCTTGATCGCGGTGTTGAAAATGTCGTTGAAATTGTCGTGGTTGAACAAGACCAGCTTGTCCTTCATTTTGGGGTTCAACCTCCGGTAGAAGCACTATCGCTTCCTGTCTTCCGTGTTCACTTGGTCCTGTGCATACTGGGCCAAGTGGTTGAAGGTCTTGGAGTACTCGTAAGAACTCCTTCCTCCATGCTTCAGCTCCAAGAACTCTTGAAGCTTCCTCCTCATAATCCCAGGAGGGATATGGTAGGCGCGGAACGCCTCCCAGAATTCTGCCCAGCTCACGACATAGCCTGCGGGGCGTGCGGCGAGGTAGTTTGCCCACCACGCACCATCAGAACCCTGTAGTTGCTGAGCTGCAAATAGAGTCTTCTGTTGTTCGGTTATCTCAAGTAAATCGAACTTCCCTTCAATGATGCGGAGCCAGTTGTCCGCCTCCAAAGGTTCGTTGGCCTCCCAGAAGACCGGCGGATGCGTCGATGCAAAATCCGAGTAGGAACTCGGATATGACTGACGTGGTCCATCAGCGTGTCGTCCCCCTTGACGGGACAAGTGCTGTACAAGGGTCCGCAACAACTCGGTTTGCTCGTCGCGCGAGCCGAGTACTGCTGCGAGAACCTCCGCGAGACTTCTGGGAAGTGTAGGTGGAGGTGGAGGTGGCTGCGTCGGGGGCGTATTCTGTCCCGGGGGTGGTGTGTCATCCCCCTGTCCCCCACTTGAGCCTCCCACTTCAGGGGCTGTACGTGTACGCACCATGCTGCAATACAACTATTCACACCATAAGTCTCATTGCCTCAAGTTCATCCTTCCATATAAATAGTAATGCGGTAGACCACGATAGATAAGATACAACATCAACATATATTGATAAGTACAAGATTTATACAAGATATATTATCTCGTGACCAAGTTTACAGTAGTAAACTCCAAAATGATGGACTCCCACTATGGAAATACATCTCTACTATACTTGGTACCCATGAGATGTCGTACACATCTTGTCATCTTAGACATAACTACCACTACTCTTAATATGACACAAACATGGTCACAAAAGAAAACCACGAGCAACTAGTAAACTATATGTTGCCCCGGGTTGGCAGAAGTGCTGCCACATCCCACTTCAATACGTCCTACTCGACGTATTCAAGATCCTCGAGATATTCTTCTTCTTCTTCGTCATCCAAAGGCAATTGTTCACCCATAATTAGTGGTATGTTATGGGCCGGTGGATACACCACTGGTTGTAATTGTGCCTCGGCCTCAATTACATTATCTTGCAGTTCTCCTGCCTCATACTCCCAATTTTGAGCTGTCTCAATGGTGGTGTCCCGCTCTTCAGTGACTACTTGTAACACCCTCATTTTCATGCATCATGCCCTACATGCACTCATATACGTGTTTAACATTAACCCACAACAAGAGGAACGAGTTTAAAATTGATTCGGAGCATTTAAAATTGATTTGGAACAAAACCGCACTTAAAACGCAGGAAAGTGCGGACTAGTCCGATTTTACTGAGGACTAGTTCGATTTCTCTCTGACTAAAAATGGACTTGTCCATTTTTGCTGCGGACTAGTCCGATTTTGCCACTGGAAACTTTCGGACTTGTCCGATTTTGTGCGGACTAGTCCAATATTCCAAGAATCCTTGAAAGATTGCTAAGTCCTTGGACTTTTCCGGACTAGTCTGGTGTTCCAGCGGACTTGTCCGTTTTCCTCTGTGTTTAAAGTCGGACTTGTCCGATCTTTGGCCAGACTTGTCCGATTTTCTCTTTGGACAACTTCGTACTAGTCCGGTCCTTTCCGGACTTGTCTGATATTTCGCGACTCCGAGTTGATCTTTTGTTTATGACTTGTTTCTTGGGTTTCACGTTAAGTGGGCCTAGGGACGTCGTACCCAACTCTTTTAGAGCCCATGAGGGACTCTAAACCGGCCTCTACTCATCTCAAACTCGAAATCCATCTAACCCTAGCCTCCACCTCTATATAAACAGCCCCACCCCTTGGATTGACATCTATTTGCCACTTTTCCACCCACCCAAACCCTAGTTCGTGGAGAGCCACCATCAAGGAGGGAGGAGAAGATCCCAAGCAAGAAGAAGAAGAGGAGGAAACGAAAGAAGATCAAGATCTCCACCAAGTTTCGTTCTTCACCACCAATTCATCCCCAAGTTAATCACCAACCCTAGATCATCAAGATCCAAGTGCTACCTCCAAGTTTCTTGATTCATTGGAGTTCTAAACACCGGGTATACCTTTTATTCTTTTTTCCTTATGTGAATTCAACCCCAAATCTCCAAATTCACGTCGATCTAGAAAACCCTAATCTGCTGATCTCGCGGAGTGCGGACTTGTCCGGTCCCTAGCGGACTAGTCCGATCTTTCTTGTTAAATTGTGTTGAATTAATTCTAAAGTTTGATCTAATCGAATCCAAACCTGTATAAACTTGTTAAAATCTATTAGAGCTAGTTAGTGATCATTAAAAGCGATCTAGTAACAAGTTCTACCTTGCATTTGCATCAATCATGCATGTCATGTCATCTTGAGTAATATTTGTGCACTCTTTGATTGTGTTTCTTGTCTTGTATGTTTATTGTGTGGATTAGACAGATTTGCGCTAAAGTGCCGCAGAGGATCTACAGTACCAAGAGTTTGAAGGCTTTGACCCTAATCAACAGCAAGAGCAAGGCAAGTGTCCTTGAAGCATATTGATCCTGTTTTAAAATAAATGTTTTGTTTGTAAAACTGCATGCTTGTGTCAATTTTGATGGGAATCCTATGATAGGAAGTTTACTAGACTTATTAAACCACCCTTGTCACCTGGAATATATGGTAGAGAGTTGGGAAGGGCTTTTTACCTTTTGCTTCGCTTAATCAACTGGGATGGGAAACAACTATACCACTCAATTTAATTATGCATGGATGAGATTATAGTTAACATGAACTGGTTAAATATGATATGGTAATGGGTGATCTAAGCAAGCCTGGTATGTGGATGGGTTGGATGTTATGGTGGTTTGCTTGCTTTAGATCTAAGGACCGGTTCATGCGAGAATAAGCCAGGACTACAGTGCCACCACAAGGCCAAGTATGGGTGCGGCGTAGCTGATTAATTAGGGCTTTGCTAGTGCTGTTTGGACCATTGTGGATGCTCGGGGAAGGGGTAGTCGGATTGGGTTTGTTGATGATTGGTGGGACTACCCTGGGATCCGAATGGCTCAAGAGGGGGCCCTTGGTTGAAGATGTGCTCTGCGGGAGACATCGCCACCGGTGAAACCTCAGTGGGGTCTAAATAGGCAAGTAATCCCTTTGTAAAGGCTATTTTGTGATCTCTTGGCCACACATCGACAGAAGTGTGAGACGGCATAATAGAGGTTCTAGTCATCGAAAGGTGATGAAATCACAAACACGTGGGTAAAGAGGTACAAACTCTGCAGAGTCCAATAAAACTATCATGATAGCCGTGCTCCCGGTTATGAGCACCTGGACAACTTCCATGATTAGAGGGAACTCGGTATTGGGATGGTATTTGGGATGGTTATGGTTGGTATTATGGTTATGGATTAATTTCTGGTATTGAATATGGTTATTGGCGAATGGTGAAATCTGGAATTATTGATGAGGATGGTGAATTGTGGACTGGTATTATGGTATTACTTATAAATATAATGGGTTTACTTCACATACATATAATATATTGCTTTTCAAACGTTTTAATGTACTTTTCAGCACTTAACCATTATTATTGTCGACATTTGAATAAGCCACATGTCATACTTTCCACACTTGCTGAGTACGACATGTACTCACTCTTGCAATCCCCCACCCAATAGTTGCAGGTCAGGATTGGGAGTTTAATGGTGATAATGCGGAGTTCTAGGTCGTGTCTACCGTCAGCTTTGCCTGTGGTATTATCGGAGCTGCGCTATCCCTTATGCTTAGTTTGCTTAGTTGCTTAATTAGTTTATTTCCGCTGCATTAGTTGGACTTGTCACAAATATTCATTAGAGTTTGTATTCGAGGATAATCTGGTTTGTATAATAAAATTTGGTTAATTAATCTTGTCTTGTGGTAATTTTCTGTATACTCTTTTGTGATTGCACTCGTGTATGTGTGATGAACATCTTGGGCACACATATGCGTTAGCTTGGTTCATTTTTCGGAACCGGGCATCACAGATTGGTATCAGAGCCACAGGTTGACCGTAGGATGCAGCCTAGATAGAATGGACACTTTAGAGCACATTGGAGCCCTCAGGAATCGATGTGTTTTGGTTGGTGTATTGTTTGCTATATATATTGTTTGCTTGTGTGCTTAATAGAAGATTTTGGGATGCCTTAGCATTGCCATGTCCACCTAGGCTAGTGTAGCTAGCTGTTTAGTTTATATCCCTTGATGCATATAGTTGGGGACGTTTTCTAATTCTTACCTATTGCTTTTCTTCAGATGGTGAGGACTCGCAACCAGAGGGATGGCAATGATGAGGAGGAGAACAATGGAGTGCCTCAGAACAACGTTGGACAAGGATCTACTCAGGGAGCTATCAACATTGAGCAGCTATTGGCTATGCAAAACCAGCTCATGCAGACCATGATACAAACAATGGGACAGCTGTAGGCTGGCAATATCAACAATCAGCCCCACATGCCTCCACCGCCACCCCCGCCTCCTCATAACCAATTGGGAGAGTTTATGAGGACTAGGCCACCAACCTTTGCTCAAGCCGCTGACCCTATGGATGCGAATGATTGGCTCAAGTCCGTGGAGAAGAAGCTAGCTATTGTCCAATGCAGTGACCGGGAGAAGGTCTTGTTTGCTTCTCATCAACTAGTTGGAGCAGCTGCAGATTGGTGGGATGCTTATTGCAATGCTCATGAGAACCAAGAGAGAATTACTAGGGTCGAGTTCAAGGAGAATTTTTGTTCTCATTATGTGCCCGAGGGTGTTATGATCTTGAAGAGGCAAGAATTTGAGAACTTCAGGCAAGGGAAATCAAGCGTGAGTGAATATCTCAATAAGTTCACTCAACTCTCAAGGTATGCGCCTGAGGATGTTAGTCGGGACAGCCAGAAGCAATACTTGTTCATCAGAGGCCTCAACAATGAGATCCAAGTGAAACTACTCAACTGCGATTATGCAATTTTCAGAAGCTTGTGGACAAAGCAATTGTGATTGAGAACAAGATCCGTGAGATGGAGCAAGAAATCAAGAGGAAGGCACCATATCAAGGACAGAAACAAGGAAGTAATTTGCGCCCTCTCTTTGCACCACCCAATGCGCCCTATTACAGCTCCTCTATCCCTGCTCAGCGCCCTGGTTATGCACCACGCCCAACTCAGTTTGTGCAGCAGCGCCCTGTTATGCAAGCACCTAGGCCTCCAATGCTTTATGCACCTCGTGCTAATTTTCCTGCTGCAAATGTTCAAAACCAAGCTCGTCCCAATAATTCTGGTGGAGTTAAGAAGTGTTATACTTGTGGAGAAGCTGGACACTTTGCGCATCAATGTCCTAAGTCAGGCCTTGGTCAAGGAAGCAATGCACCGAGGCAAAACTCAAGACCTAATGGAGGACAGCCACAAGGGAACCGTGGACAGCAGAATTTCGCTCGTGGCAACGTGAACCATGTCTCTACGGAGGATGCTCAACAAGCGGATGACGTGGTCATTGGTATGTTTCTCGCCAACTCCAACCCCGTGACCATGTTATTTGATTCTGGAGCATCGCATTCATTCATTGCATCGAAGTATATTGCCAAGTATAGTTTGCCTATCTCTCATATGAAGTTTACTCTATTGGTTAAGTCTCCTGTAGGAGAGATGAGGACAAATATAGTATGTCCAAAAGTAAGCCTTAGAATAAGGGGGGTAGACTTCTCCACCAACCTCATTGTTTTGGATTCTCAAGGGTTGGACATTATACTTGGGATGGACTGGTTGAGGAAGCACAATGGAGTTATTGAGTGTGCCACGAAGACGGTGAAGTTGATCAATGAAGAAGGGATCACCGTAGAATTTGAAGCATCTCAAACCGCACCGAAGCAATTGGAGCTGAATCATACGGACAGTGCCGCAATTGAGGAGATTCCGATGGTGTGTGAATTTTTGGATGTTTTTCCGGACGAGTTGCCAGGTATGCCACCTGATCGAGACATTGAGTTTGTTATTTATTTAATACCTGGAACTGTGCCTATAGCTAAGAGGTCGTATAGGATGCCTCCTATGGAATTTGTGGAGCTCAAGAAGCAAATTCAAGAGCAATTAGAGAAGGGTTTTATTCGCCCTAGCTCTTCGCCTTGGGGAGCGCCTGTTCTATTTGTGGACAAGAAGGATGGAACCCAAAGGATGTGCGTGGATTACCGAGCTCTCAACGAGGTAACAATCAAGAACAAGTACACCTTGCCACGCATAGAAGACTTGTTTGATCAGATGAAGGGTGCTTGTGTTTTCTCTAAGATTGATTTGAGGTCGGGATACTTTCAAATGAATATTAGACCATCGGACATATCCAAAACAGCTTTTAGAACACGGTATGGATCTTATGAGTACACCGTGATGTCTTTTGGATTGACAAATGTGCCTGCCTACTTTATGTACCTCATGAATAAGGTCTTCATGGAGTACTTGGATAAGTTCGTTATGGTGTTTATTGATGATATTATGATCTACTCGAAGGATGAGAAAGAACATAAGGAACACTTGAGGCTTACATTGCAGAAATTGAGGGAGCATCAATTGTATGCCAAGTTCAACAAGTGTCAGTTTTGGTTGAGAGAGGTGTCATTTTTGGGTCATATAATTTCAGGAGGAGGAGTATCAGTTGACCCCGGAAAAGTGAGAGACGTGTTGAAGTGGGAACCGCCGCAAAATGTCAAGGAAATAAGGAGTTTTCTATGGATGGCTGAATATTACCGTAGATTAATCAAGGACTTCTCCAAGATAGCCAAGCCTATGACGGAGTTGCTAATGAAGGGAAAGGCGTTCCAATGGACTGAAGCTTGTCAGAACAGTTTTGAGGAGTTAAAGAAGAGGTTGACGACAGCCCCAGTTTTGGTACTACCGGATGTGAGCAAGAGTTTTGACATTTATTGCGACGCATCGAGACAAGGACTTGAATGTGTATTGATGCAAGAAGGTCAAGTGGTCGCCTATGCATCAAGACAATTGAAGAAACATGAGCAGAATTACCCCACGCACGATCTGGAACTCGCAGCCGTGGTACACGCATTGAAAATTTGGAGACACTACATTCTTGGACATAGGTGTGAAATTTATACGGATCATAAGAGTTTGAAGTATATTTTCACACAAATGGATCTGAACTTGAGGCAACGAAGATGGTTGGAGCTCATCAAAGATTATGATTTGGGGATCAACTATCATCCGGGAAAAGCCAATGTAGTGGCCGATGCCTTGAGTAGAAAGGGAGTAAGTCACCAACTCACAGTTCGAGAGTTACCATTCGAGTTATGTAAGGAGTTTGAAAGGTTGAGCCTCGGATTTGTAAATGAGACGGAGATGATGGAGTTAAACCCAACCTTGGAGCAAGAAATTTGAGAAGCACAAACCACAGATGAGGAGATCAAGGAAATCAAGGAAAGGATCAAGGAAGGGAGAGAATTCAGATTTGATGAAGACGAACATGGTACCTTATGGCTTGGAAAGAGGATAGTGGTGCTTAATGTGAAGCATATTCGGGGTACGATATTAAAAGAGGCACATGACTCACCTTACTCAATTCACCCCAGTTGTACAAAGATGTACAAAAACTTGAAGACTAGCTATTGGTGGGATAGCATGAAAAAGGACATAGCTGAATATGTGGCATTGTGTGATGTGTGTCAACGAGTCAAGGCAGAACATCAAAGGCCAGCTGGATTATTGCAGCCGTTGAAGATTCCGGAATGGAAGTGGGAAGAAATTGGAATGGACTTCATAGTTGGGTTACCACGTACTCAGTCCGGGTTTGACTCAATTTGGGTAATTGTGGATCGCTTAACCAAGTCAGCTCATTTTGTCCCTGTGAAGACCAAATATACAGCTGCACGATTGGCCAAAATATACATAGAGCATATTGTGTGTCGACACGAAGTCCCGAAGAAGATAGTCTCGGATAGAGGTTCTCAATTTACCTCAAGATTTTGGCAAAAATTGCATGAAGCATTGGGAACGAGGTTAAATTTTAGTTCAACATATCATCCTCAAACGGATGGACAAACCGAGAGGACCAATCATATTTTGGAGGACATGTTAAGAGCTTGTGCTTTAAAGCATGGGAAAAGTTGGGACAAAATCTTGCCATACACGGAATTTTCATACAACAATAGTTACCAAGCAAGCTTGAAAATGTCACCATATGAAGCGCTTTATGGGAGGAAGTGTAGGACACCTTTATTCTGGAATGAGGAAGGAGAAACTCAAGTATTTGGTCCGCATGTGTTGCAAGAAGCCGAAAAGCAAGTCCAAATAATTCGTGAAAACTTGAGGGCTGCCCAATCAAGGCAAAAAGGCTATGCGGATAATAGAAGAAGGAAATTAGCCTTTGAAGTGGGAGATTTTGTTTACCTCAAGGTGTCACCAATGAGAGGTCATAAGAGGTTTAACATAAGAGGAAAGCTAGCACCTCGTTATATTGGACCGTTCAAGATTTTGGACAAAAGAGGAGAAGTAGCATATAAGTTGGAGATGCCAGCTCATCTTTCAGACGTACATGATGTCTTTCATGTTTCCCAGCTCAAGAAGTGCTTGAGAGTACCGAAAGAACAAGTGCCAATGGAAGAATTGGAACTAGAGGAAGATTTGACTTATGCCGAACAACCGATCAAAATCTTGGAAACCAAGGAGAGAGTCACAAGGAGCAAGGTTATTAGATGGTGTAAAGTTCAATGGAAGCACCACACAGAAAAAGAAGCAATGTGGGAATTGGAGGATGATCTCAAGAAGGAATTTCCCTATCTTTTCTCTCCCGCGTTGAATCTCGAGGGCGAGATTCATTTTAAGGGGGGTAGGTTTGTAACACCTTCATCTTCATGCATCATGCCCTACATGCACTCATATACGTGTTTAACATTAACCCACAACAAGAGGAATGAGTTGAAAATTGATTCAGAGCATTTAAAATTGATTTGGAACAAAACCGCACTTAAAACGCAGGAAAGTGCGGACTAGTCCGATTTTACTGAGGACTAGTCCGATTTCTCTCTGACTAAAAATGGACTTGTCCATTTTTGCTGCGGACTAGTCCGATTTTGCCCCTGGAAACTTTCGGACTTGTCCGATTTTGTGCGGACTAGTCCGATATTCTAAGAATCCTTGAAAGATTGCTAAGTCCTTGGACTTTTCCGGACTAGTCCAGTGTTCCAGCGGACTTGTCCGTTTTCCTCTGTGTTTAAAGTCGGACTTGTCCGATCTTTGGCCAGACTTGTCCGATTTTCTCTCTGGACAACTTCGGACTAGTCCGGTCCTTTTCGGACTTGTCCGATATTTCGCGACTTCGAGTTGATCTTTTGTTTACGACTTGTTTCTTGGGTTTCACGTTAAGTGGGCCATGGGACGTCGTACCCAACTCTTTTAGAGCCCATGAGGGACTCTAAACCGGCCTCTACTCATCCTAAACTCGAAATCCATCTAACCCTAGCCTCCACCTCTATATAAACAGCCCCACCCCTTGGATTGACATCTATTTGCCACTTTTCCACCCACCCAAACCCTAGTTCATGGAGAGCCACCATCAAGGAGGGAGGAGAAGATCCCAAGCAAGAAGAAGAAGAGGAGGAAACGAAAGAGGATCAACATCTCCACCAAGTTTCATTCTTCACCACCAATTCATCCCCAAGTTCATCACCAACCCTAGATCATCAAGATCCAAGTGCTACCTCCAAGTTTCTTGATTCATTAGAGTTTTAAACACCTGGTATACCTTCTATTCTCTTTTCCTTACGTGAATTCAACCCCAAATTTCCAAATTCACGTCGATCTAGAAAACCCTAATCTGTTGATCTTGCGGAGTGCGAACTTGTCCGGTCCCTAGCGGACTAGTCCGATCTTTCTGGTTAAATTGTGTTGAATTAATTCTAAAATTTGATATAATCGAATCCAAACCTGTATAAACTTGTTAAAATCTATTAGAAATAGTTAGTGATCATTAAAAGCGATCTAGTAACAAGTTCTACCTTGCATTTGCATCAATCATGAATGTCATGTCATATTGAGTAATATTTGTGCACTCTTGGATTGTGTTTCTTGTCTTGTATGTTTATTGTGTGGATTAGATGGATTTGCGCTAGAAAGTGCCGCAGAGGATCTACAGTACCAAGAGTTTGAAGGCTTTGACCCTAATCAACAACAAGAGCAAGGCAAGTGTCCTTGAAGCATATTGATCCCGTTTTAAAATAAATGTTTTGTTTGCAAAACTGCATGCTTGTGTCAGTTTTGATGGGAATCCTATGATAGGAAGTTTACTAGACTTGTTAAACCACCCTTGTCACCTGGAATATATGATAGAGACTCAGGAAGGGCTTTTTACCTTTTGCTTCGCTTAATCAACTGGGATGGGAAACAACTATACCACTCAATTTAATTATGCATGGATGAGATTATGGTTAACATGAACTGGTTAAATATGATATGGTAATGGGTGGTCTAAGCAAGCCTGGTATGTGGATGGGTTGGATGTTATGGTCGTTTGCTTGCTTTAGATCTAAGGGTCAGTTCATGCGAGAATAAGCCAGGACTACAGTGCCACCACGAGGCCAAGTATGGGTGCAGCGTAGCTGATTAATTAGGTCTTTGCTAGTGCTGTTTGGACCATTGTGGATGCTCGGGGAAGGGGTAGTCGGATTGGGTTTGTTGACGATTGGTGGGACTGTCGTGGGATCCGAATGGCTCAAGAGGGGGCCCTTGGTTGAAGATGTGCTCCGCGGGAGACATCGCCATCGGTGAAACCTCAGTGGGGTCTAAATAGGCTTGTAATCCCTTTGTAAAGGCTATTTTGTGATCTCTTGGCCACACACCGACAGAAGTGTGAGACGACATAATAGAGGTTCTAGTCATCGAAAGGTGATGAAATCACAAACACGTGGGTAAAGAGGTACAAACTCTGCAGAGTCCAATAAAACTATCATGATAGCCGTTCTCCCAGTTATGAGCACCTGGACAACTTCCATGATTAGAGGGAACTCGGTATTGGGATGGTATTTGGGATGGTTATGGTTGGTATTATGGTTATGGATTAATTTCTGGTATTGAATATGGTTATTGGCGAATGGTGAAATCTGGAATTATTGATGAGGATGGTGAATTGTGGGTTTACTTCACATACATATAATATATTGCTTTCCAAACGTTTTAATGTACTTTTTAGCACTTAACCATTATTATTGTCGACATTTAAATAAGCCACATGTCATACTTTTCACACTTGCTGAGTACGACATGTACTCACTCTTGCAATCCCCCACCCAACAGTTGCAGGTTAGGATTGGGAGTTTAATGGCGATAATGCGGAGTTCTAGACCGTGTCTACCGTCGGCTTTGCCTGTGGTGTTATTGGAGCTGCGCTATCCCTTATGCTTAGTTTGCTTAGTTGCTTAATTAGTTTATTTCCGCTGCATTAGTTGGACTTGTCACAAATATTCATTAGAGTTTGTATTCGAGGATAATCTGGTTTGTATAATAAAATTTGGTTAATTAATCTTGTCTTGTGGTAATTTTCTGTATACTCTTTTGTGATTGCACTCGTGTATGTGTGATGAACATCCTGGGCACACATATGCGTTAGCTTGGTTCATTTTTCGGAACCGGGCGTCACACTACTAACAGCTGCTCTTGCTGTTGTTGCACCTCCAACTGACTTGCTTGCAGCTCACCACGAGCTTGCTGCAGTTCAGTGCGAATCTGTCGTTGTGCGGCACGAGCTTTCCGTAGCCTAATGCGAGCATAATGCAACTAACTGTCGCACTTATCTAGCCGGTGATTCGCTGGGGCTATGAGCGAACGTAGACCCTCGTTGATATAATCAAGGGTATCACCCCGCTCCGTCGCTTCCCGCAAGGCTTCGACTTGTTCCAAAATAATGGTGTCTTGCGTAGCAACTACCATATTGGAAGCAGCCGCATATGTCCCAAGTGTCGTCGAGGTTGTGTCGCCATGCGGTGTATAGGTAGCAATCATACGACGTTGCCACTCAAATCCGGCCATACCACGGACTGGAATAAGGGCAAATTGACTCCCTGTCATGGCATCTTGATGAAGCTCACAAAGCTTCATAAGTGCTTCGCCTGCAGCGATTGCCCAAGTGTCCTCTAACTGAGCCCCCTCGATGGTAACCGAGAAAGGAGCCCATCCATATCGACGTGGACTAGCCGGGATGTCTACCAAGATGGTGCACGACCGAACACCTCTCTCGATCGTTTCTCTACCCCAATAGCATGACATCTCGATGAAGCCAAACTGTTGGAGCACTTCCCGTAGCATACCTGGGAAACCCGGATGGCTAGCACAAGTGGAAAATACCCATCTGCCCGGTAGTAGCATCCTCACATCCGTCATCTATAAAAATAATACTGGAACAATGAGAAGGTTTCCAACTCTCAACAGTTTTAAGAAAATTTAAAACTGGAGCTGTAATCACAGTCTGTTCCAGCTGACCTTCATGTATAAATTCCACAGTTTCATACAGGAAATGTCAGGATCAAAGGTGAAGTTGAATACCAAAGTTGTAGTATACTTTCCAAACTTTCCAGATTGTACTCATACAGCTACAAGTGAGCTAGGAAATAGAATCTATACAGGTTTTAAGTTGACCCATATTTTCTGGAAATTTTGACAGAACCTCCCCTGTATATGTAGTGATGTCAGCAACTTATACAGGGATATCATGACAATATTTTGAGGTAATGACAAAATAAACTTTGTATAACATCAAGTTAACAATCCAGAAGTAAAAGATTTACCCACCGAAAAGTTTGTTATACAGGTATCGCGCGCGAATTCACAAACATGTGCAAACTGTTCCAAGTTCTGGACTGCCAGAACCAAGTTTGCGACAAATGGAATTAGACACCTCTATACCCAGATTCAGATCATGAGTACAGAAAAAAGTTGATAGAGAACTTCCTAAGCTTTCCAGAAATGTATATATGTGATCAGGTCACTATTTTTGATTAAAAGTTATAACTATCCAAACTAAACAGTTGAAGTGACTGGTTTGCACCAGTAGTCCTGCAGTCCACTGTTTTGATTTCTAAATTTGATTTGACTCAAATTCGAATTAGGAAAAACTCTAAACATCAAACCTGTAGATCTGCCTCTGCCCTTTCCATAAATGTGTCACAATAAGGCAGAAGATGCTTCTAAAGTGAGTTATGGCAATATTTCTGGAACTGGTACAATGGTTGGGTCATCTGGAGCAGTTTCAGTATACCCCAGATTTCAACAGATTATCAAACTCTTCTGCCCTGATGGCTAACAGAAAAGTTGTAGAGGTCTTCACGAGCTTTCCATCCATATATGATACCATTATGTTATCTATTTGATAACCTATATTACAACCCGGCGAAGTCGAGCCAACTTCTGCCAGAAATCAAGAATCTTGATGCTATCTACCCTATCGAGTCGGAGTCCCTTTTTACGGAGTCCAAACCTACCAGCATCTTATATTTGGACTTTCCAAAACATTATGCATACATTCTGTCGTTGGGGATGGTCTAGTATCATGTTTGATACTGACGGTACTACGTACCTCACCAATGAAAATTCTATCCAGTATATCCGGTTACGTCTATAGGTGGTTCCTATATCGTTCTCTCGCAAACGGTTTCTACACGGTCTTCTACAGTAGTTAATGCTGCAAAAGACAAACAATCCCCTTTCACACCTTCACACCTCAAGGGCGGTACGGGGAAGCACGACAGGCAGTCACAATAATACATATGAAAATAAATGCATACGGCTCTGGTGTGAGTCGCCCTCGAGCGAGGTCATGTCTCGAGGTACATGGCTGTAAATACTTCTGTACAGCAAAGACTCCCATATGATCTGGCTTATACACGCTCGGGCATACGTGTTTCGCATGCTCTTATAGAACATGAATGGTTCTAGAGAGGCATACTATCAGGTTATACACCACCCGACGGGGGCTCCCACTAACTTTGAAGCACGCTGGGGTACCGCGCGTCATAGGTTCTCAGAAACATTGAAAGCTTCAGAGACTCCTATTAACTTCCCGTGCCAAGCCACAGAAATTTCACATACCACTTCTCGTATGCTGATTTTACCGAGATTGATCTACTCTCGGTGGCGTACCTTACCTCTTACCTGACGTCGGGGCGTCGTTACAGAATATAATAACACATAGTTAGTTTACCACCTTTATATCTTTTTCTAATAATACTCCTTATAAAGGCATATAGCTAATTCCTCACTCAAATCCTAATTTTTGAAAATATGTTCTTTTCAAGTACACTGTTCCCAATGATGCTCTGATACCATGTCTATGGGGACAGGAATCCCGACATCAGAGGATCTCATTGGGTGGTGTCGTGCGATGCGACACCCAACAATATACAAGAACAGAACGAGAATATAATACAAGACAAAGTCTTTTAGTTATCATACAGCGGAAGTTTTACAATACTAGCGGAAGGAAAGTAACATATATATCATAGCTACGCTCTCAGCACTAGCTGTGCAAAAGCTAAGTCATTCATGCCCTGGATACTTCGCACTAGCAACACGCAAGTCACGGCAGCATGCAGGGTTCCCACTCGGCTGTACACCCTGGAGGGGGTGCAGCCTCATCATCAAACCCTTCATTAATTGTATAACCTGCAAAAACTCGTTAACTACAAACATGAGCATAAGGCTCAGCAAGACTAACCCGTCTCACTAGACATATGCAAGGGTGGACACTAAGCATAGGTACGGTGAAGCATAAACGACTCACCTACAAGTGGATCCTTATAATCAGGTTTTAAGTAGCAAATGACATTCTCCGAGCACGGCACATCATAAACTCACAATCAAACAAGAAACGCTTTGCCGATGATATGACATGCCCAGAGCACATAATGCTATTATAGCTAAAGTATGGGGAAACTGTAAACTTTAATTTTACTATCTCTAAGTCATACAAGGTTGCAAAGCAATTATAATTCAATACAATATATTTTTCTGGCTTCTTTAGTATTTACTACGTCACAGCGCAGTGAACAAGTGGTACTCTATTACCGCGAGGGACGGTGATTGCAATCAGGACACACCCGGACAACACCACACATACGTCATTTGGAAGTGTCAGCGACTACACCAGTACCTACGTAACACTTCAGTACTAGTCGTATATGGCCACCTTGTAAGACCTATGTGTGCTGAATACATTGGCTTGTAGTGAATACACTTGCTTTGATGATAAAAGTTTTGAATATCACCAAAACACCTTTTTATTAAGATCCGACTAGTTTTGGTTAGCTCCAGTGAGTTTTGTCTTTAGCTCCGACGTGTTTTTGCTAAGCTCCGAGTTGATTTTTCTAGCTCCGGCTTTTGGGTTTACTTGGTTATACTAGTTTTGGTAAGCTCCAGCGCTAGGTTCTACTAGCTTTTGTTAGCTTCGGCTCAAGGTCCGGGTTGCTCTAGCAAGATCCGGAACTTGACCGCAATGCTTCTGTTTTTCATTTGCAATGTTTCGTACTTGCTTTACATCTCTGGAAAGATTGCTTAGTATTCATTTGCTAAGTCTTTGGTGCGTTTTTGGTTGACAAGGATGATATCGTGTTACTGTGGTTTTGCAACATGCTTATGTGAGGTTCTCACGTAAGGTGTTGTGTTCGGAACTAACTTGAGTCAAGTCGAGGACTTGGGCTCGTATGAATTGGTTGTTTATTCATGTGCAGGTGTTGCTTGAGTTCAAGACATGGCTGGTGATGGGATCCAGTGGACTAGTCTCAGGGAGGAGATGAGGTTCCAACAACCAAATTCAGGAGGAATCGTGGTTGAGCTGATCAGGAGGTTGCGCAGCATGATTGAATTAAGAACAATGCATGTGAAGGTATCGTGTGTAAGGATTGAATGCCCAAGAGGGGGGGTGAATTGGGCTTTTTTTCAAAAATTAAAGCATAAAACTTAATTACTAAAAGCCCAATTCCCTATGCAAACAACCTATGCATTCAAGTGAATAGTAACTTTGAGGTATATAAATGCACAAGTGTAAGGGGAGAGGAAGAAAGCACAAACTCCCGAGGAGACACGAGGGCACGGAGATTTATCCCGTGGTTTGGCATGATCGTCAAGATCTTCCTACATCCACGTTGTGGCACCCACCAAAGGGTATAGCCACTCCCAAGTCACCGAGACCAGGGATCTTCACTATACTTCTCCGTTCGCCAACCTCGGCAAGGTGGAGCTCAAGCCTTGTACAAGTTGGATCCTCCGGGCTTCCACAACTTCTTGGCAAGCTCCGGAAGGCTCTCTCCAATACAATCACCAAGGGACACTCCCTTACAGCTCTCACTACACTAGAGATTCCAATCACCAAGAATGGAAGCACACAAGCACTATCTCTAGCAAGTTCTAGCCTATCTCTTGGTGTGTAAGTGGTGTAGATGATCTAGAAGTGTTAGCTCAATGTCTTGAATGCTTGAGAATGTGTAGAGTAGCTCTGGTTACCAAGACTTGTCGAATAGACTGGTTGAAGGGGTATAAATAGCCAGCCTCCACGAAATAGCCGTTGGAAAAGTAGGCTGACATCACTGTTCCGCGAACACCGGATGATCCGATGCTCCTCCTTTAGTTATCATCGGTCAAATCCAAATTAGCTGATGTCACTGTGTCAGATATGACCGTTGTTAGACCGATGTTACCCTTGCTTTCTCATCGGATTATCCGGTGGCACTTCATCCAGAATTAGTTCAGAATTGATGCTTACTGGAGTGATCGACCGATGTGTTCATTGTTGTACATCGGATGGTCCGGTGTTACACTTGGTCCAGGGAGATTGCTTACTGTATTGATGGACCAATGTAACATGCCCTTCATCATCGGATGATCCGGTGAGTACTTAGTTCTGAGGTCTTCTTCTGTTGAACCAACTCGACCGATGTGTTGTTTTCTGGAATCATCAATTGATCCGATGAATTGATTTTGTTTGCTTCGAGTTGTTCTAAGTGATCCTTTTGGAATTCGCTCGATTGACCTCTTAGGCATTGGTTGGAAATATTCTTCTGATGATTATCAAGCATTGAGTGCTGTCAATTTTGGTTGAATAATTTTGACATGTGAGCTTTTACTTGTAATCTTCATAAACATTGACTGATCTCATAGAATGATTGTTTAGGGGTCTCCAATTATATCCAATGAGCAGTAGATTAAATTCATATAGATTTCATTTGAGTGTGATGAGTGATATGGGAGACCTTGCATCCACAAATTCATTAGTAAAATCCAATGGTTGTCATTAATCACCGAAACCATACCTCATGGGGGCCTAGATGCTTTTAATCTCCCCCTTTTTGGTGATTGATGACAACACAACAAGTGAAGCATAATAGTAATGAATTTGACAATATGATACTCCTGAAGATATGCAATGAGTACAAGATATGGCACATTAAACTTGAAGACTCAAAAGAGATTAATAACTTGAAAGCTTAATGATCAATAACATATGAGAGAATTAAGAGTCACAAGAATACTCAATGAAAAGCAAAAAGTAGCAAATCATCAAATTACAAAAGGACTCCAAAAACTCCAAAAAAGATAGACTCCCCCTACAGCTAGGACTCCCCCTGAGGCTAAGCTAGACTCCCCCTTACTCTTCTCCCCCTTTGGCATCAAGACACCAAAAAGGAAGCCGAGTGCCTAAGGATCCTGAGCGCTTGGAGCGATGACGAACTGGTCACCATCGGGGGTGCTGTCATCGGAGCTGCTGCCTGCTGCTGCCGAAGCTGGAGTAGAGGTGGAGGGAGTTGTAGGAGCCGCCGTCGGTGCCTAATGAGTCTGAGCTGCTGGCAACGGGGCACTGACAATGGACACCGGCATCTACTGGAAAAGCGTCGTAGCCGGCAAGGGAGAGTGTATAGGAGCACCTCGAGCAAGCAGTGGGGACATGCTGATCGTCGGGATCGGCGTGGCCGTCACTGGTGTTGAAGCTGGGGCCAGAACAGGTAGGCCTGGAGCAAGGCCTGGAAGCTGCGACGGCAGGGAAATCCCGATTTGTGTGTAGAGGTTGGTGATCAACCCCAGGATGCCCATCATCGCCTGCTGCGTCTGCTGCTGCTGGTCAAGAGAGCACTGGTGCTTCTGATCAATCAGCCCAGTCAGCCTGTCAGTGTCCTCTCACCTCTCGCGGGAGATCTATCGCTGCATCTCCTCCTGCTGCTGCTGGAGCTCCAAGAGACGCGCATCCTGCTTAGCTCGAGCCTGCTCAGCTGCAAGCCGGTCCAGGCGCTGCTGCTCAACCATTTGCTGAAGTAGGGAGGTAAGCTCAGATGGTTGAGAGACATGTGCCTCTAACACGGGAGGTGGAGTAGGAGGTGGCACAGTCGAGCCTCCAGCCTCCGCGTCGTGCTGCCTGGGTGAGGGAGGAGGCGGGAAGTACTCCTCGACACTGTCGCTGGTGTCACTCTCCGACCAAATATGCTTAAGGTCCTCACCCTGAGCATCTGCCTGTGCTAGTCTCTCGTCTTCCTTCTCCAGGTCTGACCAGTCTTCCTCGGATAGATGAGCACGGACCTGACGCTCAACAGAACGGCCAAGGCGGTGGTCTCTAGGAGCTGGAGCACGGTAGTGACTGAACCGTGTGACACTCTCGTCGGTGAGACTGTCACGCACGGCGGACCCCTCTGGAGCTACCATGTAGAGCAAGTAATTGATCCAATGACCAAATACGAGCGGCCTCATCATCCCAACTCCATCAGTGATTACGTCCTCCATCTCACATATGAGGATGTCCACAATGTCAAACTCCATCCCGTTCATGATGTAGAACAGGAGAGTCTGCTGCAGGATGGTGAACCCCTCAAGGTATTCGGACCTCGGCAGAAGTGTGCGGCGCAAGGCAAGGTGCACAGTGCGCGCAGCTGGAGTGAGTAGTGCCAGTACCCTTGGCTGGTCTGGAGAGAAAGGCTCAGCAAACAGTGAACATATCTCCTCAAGTGGTGGTGCCACTCCTCTAGTGAGCGGCCTCCTCAGTGGGTCAGCCTGTCCATACACCCTCTCATGCAGGCAAGTGTCATGGAGGTCCACTCCTAGCAGCTGTCCCAAAGTCTGCCTGGTCAAGTGATGATGCTGACCCATGAACATGAAATCAATAGATCTGCGGCCCTCCGAGACGTAGAGTGTGGCATAGAATACTCGGACCCAATCCTCCACGTAGGCACTCCTCTCGTAGGACATCAGCTCCACAAGCCCTCTATACCTCTCAAAGTAAGGGCGTATATCTGTCTCAGATGCCAGTGCAAGCTGATCCCAATCCAGGAAATTATGCTGGAAGAGCTTATGGCCCCGACGTCTGTAAGTCTCGTACAGTGACGCCTGTGTCAAGGTCCAGAAGCGGTTGCCCACGAGTGACTCTCTGGGATCTGGGAACCACTCCTCAAGTAAAATGCTCCACCTGAGCTTTCTGAGCTGCTTGGCCTTCATCTTCCGGTAATCAGTCAGGCGGACACCCTCAGCGACACGGACGTTGGTGTCCATCTCATAGACGGCTCTCTAGGCCGCCCTATCCTCTCGATGGTCAGCAACTGAAGGTCTCGGTCTCGAGGCTGCAACAGGGTGACCCCCGTGGGTCCTGGCTGAGCGCCGGCGAACAAGCGGCACTTCGGGCTCCTCCTCTTCCTTGGACTCCTCTGGCACGGGAGGTTTCCTCTAACGGTCCTCGCAGATACTCAACGATCCTCCTCGGCCGCGCTCTCGCTCCTCGGTGGTGCGAGTGGCCATTATGGCTTTCTTTACCTCCTTCGATAGCTTCTGCTTTTTGGCGGCCGGCTCCTCGATAGCCTTGCCCTTTCCCTTCTTGTCACGGCCCATGACAATGATGAGGATGAGCACGCGGGACAAGCGAGCTCTGAGACAGCGACGCAAAGGTCGTCGAGGCCGGGAACCCTAGCGGTAAAGCGACGGCGACCAAAAGGGGGAAGCACCACGGCGGCGCAGAGGGCGGTGGTGGCTGTGCTTGGGGCGGCGGCGGTGGTGCGTGGGAGGCGGCGGCGGTGCTATGGAGAGGACGGTGGCCGGGCGTGAGGTGGCGGCGCAGCGTGGAGTGGTGCTTCATGGGGCGTAGGGTGAGTGGCGACGGCGGCTGGAGGCGGCGGCGGCTCGGAGGGCGGCGGTGGCCGGAGGACGGCGGCGGCCGGAGGGCCGCGGCAGGGTGAGGGAGCGGCGGCGGCGGAGCAGCGTCGAGCGGCAGAGTCGGGGAGAGAGAAAGGAAGGTGGAACGACGCGCTAAATAGGAGGGGCCCGAACCCTAGCTCAAATTTTAACACCGGATAAACCGACGTTAGATGATAGGAGCATCGGTCGAATGGTACAGTAAGGGTATTCTAGAGGCACCATTGACACCGGATGGTCCGACGTGGAAAGGATTTGCATCGGTGGAATTTAGCACAACTCCAGAAATGTGAACATCGGATGCACCGATGTTTCTCAGAATGAACTCGTCCGTTGATTTGTCTTACTGACTGAATTGACCCTTGGCATTTGAACACTAACTGATCCGATGAGCTTCTGGCCTATGCATCGGATAATCCGATGACTACAAAACAGCAACATCCCATATATGTCCTTTGACTCAAACAAAAAACACGAAGAAACACATGTCTTAGGACTTTTTGGGCAACCCCTTAACCCTCAAAAATACTAATTGCCAATAACTTGGCTAAGCCCTAAAGCAAATAGAACACCGAAGAAAGTAAGGAATAAATCCAAATAAGATGTAAGGCCCATGCTTTGTGAGCTAGAGGATGAAGACTTCTATCTCTTTAAAGCATGTTCCTTTAGGCATTAACGCACCTAACATTTTGTTCTTTCACCATCATATGAGTTGAGATATTGCATTTCAAACAAGTCTCTTTCTCATGAAGTGGGTTCCCCTTTGTGACAATCTACCATATGCAATGTCAAACAATTTATAATGCAAGAAATTTAAATATGAGTGCAAGTCTATATGGCAGGCATCATGCAAGACATAAAATAAACCTATCTTGCCAAATTTGAACCTTTCAAAGGCTTCTTCAGGGAGAGCCACTCTCCAAGCCTTGGGGAAACCCAAAAGAACCTCCATCCCAAGCTAACCCTTGCTCACCCCTATCCTTTGAAAGTTAGACAAGACCTATATGAGATGCATTCTTACATGATCATGGCAATTTACATGACATTTGATGCATCTGGCACGTTTAATTCACTTCTTAGTCTAGAGAAGGTTTTCTCATCAAGTGGTTTAGTGAAGATATCCGCCAATTGTTCTTCGGACCTAACACCTCGCAATGAGATGTCTCCCTTAGCTTCATGGTCCCTCAAGAAATGATGGCGAATATCAATGTGCTTAGTGCGGGAGTGTTGAACGGGGTTTTTAGCTATCTCTAACGCACTTTCATTGTCACAAAGGAGAGGCACACAACCAAGTTTAATACCAAAGTACAAAAGGGTTTGCTTCATATAAAGAATTTGGGCACAACATGCACCGACCGCAATATATTCCGCTTCCGTCGTGGACAAAGCGATGGAATTTTGCTTCTTGCTAGACCAAGATACTAGGGAACGCCCAAGCAAGTGGCACCCACCGGAGGTACTCTTGCAATCCACACGGCATCCGGCAAAGTCCGAATCCGAGTAACCCAAGAGATGGAATTTTGCACCTTTAGGGTACCACAAGCCCACACTAGGGGTATGCTTAAGATACCGAAGTATCCTAAAGACTGTCTTCCGATGCGATTCTTTAGGTGCCGCTTGAAAGCGAGCACACAAGCATACACTAAACATGATATCGGGCCTAGATGCGGTAATATAAAGCAATGAACCAATCATAGAACAGTAGTTAGATTGATTAATAGGTTTACCGTCCTTATCCGCGTCGAGATGACAATTTGTTGCCATTGGAGTGCATCTTGAGCTACAATCTCCCATCTCAAATTTCTTCAAGAGGTCCTTGGTATACTTCTCTTGATAGACGAAGGTCCCCTCTTGAAGTTGCTTGATTTGAAATCCAAGGAAGAAGTTGAGCTCTCCAATCATCGACATCTCGAATTCCCTAGACATCATTTTGCCAAACTCATGGCTAAGAGCTTCGTTAGTTGAACCAAAAATAATATCATCAACCTAAATTTTACAAATAAATAATTCTCCATCGATGTCTTTGGTGAAGAGTGTAGTGTCCACCCTCCCGATCTTGAATCCTTGCATGATCAAGAAATCCCGTAGTCGTTCATACCACACCCTAGGTGCTTGCTTGAGCCCGTAGAGCGCCTTGTGCAACCTAAACACATGATTAGGATTCCTCGGATCTTCAAACCCGGGAGGTTGTTTAACATAGACTAGCTCGTTAATATAACCATTAAGAAAGGCACTTTTCACATCCATTTGATAAAGCTTTATGTTATTATGTGATGCAAAGGCAAGGAGTATACGGATGGCTTCTAACCGGGCGACCGGAGCAAATGTCTCCCCAAAGTCTAGTCCTTCAACTTGCGAGAACCCCTTTGCCACAAGTCTTGCCTTGTTGCAGACCACAAAGCCGTTCTCATCTTGTTTGTTGCGGTACACCCGCTTTGTTCCGATGACGTTCTTGTCCTTTGGTCGCTCCTCCAACACCCAAACTTCATTGTGGATGAAGTTGTTGAGTTCTTCTTGCATGGCCATCACCCCAGTTTGGATCCTGGAGTGCTTCCTCAATGTGAGTGGGTTCTACACATGAAACAAACGAGTAGTGCTCACAAAACGAAGCGAAATGGCGAGAACGTGTACTTACCCCCCTTGACGGACTTCCGATAATTTGGTCCATCAGATGCGCCTTGGAGATGCGTCCATGCCTCATAAGTGGTTGTGAAGCACTTGGCGGTGGTAATGCGTGTTGCTCTTCTTGTGGTTGGACTTGATCATGGACTTCTTCTTCTTCTTGATGTTGTGTGGCTTGTGAATCTTGAGTCGGCAATGGATCATCCTTCTCTTCTTCGTCAACTTGAGGCGCCATAGATGTGTTGATGTTGGAACTTAATGCTCCCCCTTGACCATGGCTCTCCTCAACTTTAGGCTTGATGTCTCCAATGGTCATGTTCTTCATAGCTTCTCGTAGAGGCTCATCATCTATTTATCATGACCAAAACTCTCCTCTTGGGAGCCATTAGTTTCATCAAACTCAACATCACAACTTTCCTCAACTAAACCGGAGGTTTGGTTGAATACTCGATATGCTTTTGAGTTTGATGCATAACCAAGAAATATACCAACATCACATCTTCTTTCAAACTTACCGAGCCTTTTCTTGCGGTAGATGTAGCACTTGCACCCGAAGACTCGGAAATAGGATATGTTGGGCTTTCTCCCAATGAGAAGTTTGTATGGGGTCTTTTGAAGTAGTCGATGTAGGTAGACCCTATTTGCGGCATGGCACGCTGTGTTGATTGCTTCGGCCCAAAACTTCTCGGACGTGCCATAGTCATCAAGCATTGCTCGTGCAAGAGTGATGAGAGTCTTGTTCTTCCTTTCAATGACACCATTTTGTTGAGGAGTGTACGTGGCTAAAAACTCATGCTTCACACCTTCACGATCAAACCACTCCCCAATGTTATAGTTCTTGAATTTGGTGCCGTTGTCACTCTGTACCTTGATGATGGGAAGTTGAAATTCCCTTTGGGCACGGTTAGCGAAGGTCTTGAACACTTCCGGAGTTTCACTCTTGTCACCTAGAAACAAAGTCCAAGCATAGCGAGAGTAGTCATCAACTATAACAAGACAATAGAGATTACCGCCAAGACTTTGATATGTGGACGGTCCGAAGAGGTCCATGTGGAGTAGCTCAAGTGGCTTGGAGGTTGACACCATTGTCTTCATCGGGTGGTGTGAAGCAACTTGCTTCCCGTCTTGACAAGCGCTACAAAGCTTGTTCTTCTCAAATGTGACATCCTTCGCGCCGGTCACCATCCCAAGCTTGAATGACTTCTTGAGCTTGCTTATTCCAATGTGCGCTATGCGTCGATGCCATAGCCAACCCAAACTCGTCTTAGTGAAAAGACAAGTGGTCAAGCTAGCATCCTTGTTGGTGAAGTCTACTAGGTAGAGATGTCCATGCCGAAATCCTTTGAAGATTAGTTCTTTGCTTGTTTCACTAGTCACAACAACATCATTTTTGCTAAAGGTGCACGTTAGTCCAAGATCACATAGTTGTGCAATAGAGAGTAAATTAAAACTAAGTGACTTAACGTACAATACATTGGAAATAGATAAATTATTTGAAATAGCAATCTTACCTAACCCAATTACCTTCCCCTTAGAGTTATCACCAAAGGTGACTTGTTCATGATTGTCGGGGTTTTCTATGGTGGTGAACATACCATCATTGCCGGTCATATATTGAGTGCACCCGCTATCGAGTACCCAATGCTTTCCTCCGGCTTTGTAGTTCACCTACACACATGAATTCAATTTTTGACTTTAGGCACCCAAGCCAACTTAGGTCCTTGTATGTGTGATACAATTGTTTTTGGGACCCAAAGTTGCTTGGGGAGCTTCCCCTTCATGCCCTTTATGTCCTTGCCAATGAACCTTGCCTTCACCTTGCCATCTACTTTACTCAAGAGATAATAATGATCATTGAAAGTAGACTTGTAGTTAGTATGCAATTTCGGAGAAGGTCGGTTGGGAAGAGGACACTCCCTTGTATGGTGACTGGTGACCTCACAATGTTGGCAATAGGAACCAACTTCCTTGATGAAGCTTGTTCTAAGCTCTGGTGAGGGCACCGTTCCTTTGTTAGGCACCGGGAAGGATCCAAGTCCTCTCTTGTTGAAGGCCTTTGATTGTTGGAAGAGGATTTCCCTGTGCTTGACTTCTCCTTTTGATAGTCTTGCCACACTAGTGTGGATACTTTCAATTTCTTCCAACAAGTCCTTCTCCCTACCATTCTCTTTCAAAGGCAAAGACTTGTGCAAGACATTAGTGGCATGAGAAGTAATGGATACCTTATCATTAAGAGTTTGTTTCTTTATATTTTTCAAATCTTGATCCAGCACTTCATAAGCAAGGTTAAGTATTTGATGCTCTTGGATTAACTCATTGTGCTTACCCAAGAGTGCTTGGTGGGCTAAGTCAAGCTCATGATGATCTAGCTTGATTTGAGCCATATCCTCCTCAATTTGCTTGACATGGGATTTGAGCGTGTCATGCTCCTTAAGTATGCTTTCATACTTGTCAAGCAAATCGAGCTTAGCACTCTCAAGCTTACCACGAGTTTCTTCAAGAGCCTTAACCTTACTCTTTTCCCTCTTAATGATAGTGTGATATTCATTTATTAATGAAGTTAGGTCATCGGGGGAAAGCTCATAATCGCTAGAATCATCACATACCTTGGTGTTACCTTTAGCCATGAGGCACATGGGAGGTGAATGAAGATATGAGTCATCATCGTTGGCAATGGCAAGGCCGGCCAAACTTTCTTCTTTCTCTCCACTCTCTTCATCACTTGATTCTTCGTCGGTGATCCATTCATTTGCCTCACACATGAACACCTTTTGTGGTCCTTTTCTTTTCTTTGGGAAGAGTTTTGCTTTCTTGCCCTTGTCATGTTTCTTCTTCCCAAATGATCTTTGTTTGGGTTTGACCTCTTCTTCATCATCTTCACTATCTTCAAGCTTGCGATGCTTGCTCTTGTGGTTCTCTCTTCTTTTGTCTGGTTTTGGACAATCAAAGGACATGTGGCCCTGATCACCACAATTGTAGCAAGTCTTGTGGTCATCTCTCCTTGGTAGAAAAGCTTTCTTCTTGGGATCAAAGGTGTATCCCTTCTTGGCAATCTTGGAGTTCAAGCGAGAGAACTTTCTCATCATCAATGCAAGCTCATCATCGTCATCTTCACTTGATGCTTGCTCTTCTTCACTTGAGCTAGGCTCAACCACTTTCTTTTTCTTGAGACTTGTTTTCTTGGTGGAGGCCTTTAGAGAAATTGTCTTTGAAGATGATTGCTCCATCATCCCAAGTACACTCATCTCATGAGCGTGAATTTCTCCAATAAGTTCCGAAACTTCAATGTGATCAAGAGATTCCTTTTGAAGCATGGAGTTGATGATGTTGTACTTTGGCTTAGGGAGGAGCATAAGAATCTTGCGGTTGATGAGTCCCTTGCCAAGAGAAGCAATATCAAGAGCATTAATTTCTTCAATAAGCACATTTAAGCGAGAAAACATTTCATTGACATTTTCATGAGGTAGCATTTTGAACTCATCATATTTGGCTTTAAGCATATGATATTTTAGTTCTTTGACACGAGAAGAACCCTCATGAATTTCTATCAAGCACGCCCAAATTTCACAAGCTTCTCTTTGCTAGCAATCCTAGCAAATACATCTTGACTAATACATTCATAGATTGCATTCCTAGCTTTAGCATCCCACTTGATTTGATTACCAACATAATTGTGCTCACCAAACCCCACATGGGTCGCTTCCCATACCTTGGGAGCAATAGCCTCTAGATAAGCACGCATGCGTGCTTTCCAATAGGCAAAGTTCTTGCCCTCGAAGATAGGAACCAAACCCCCAATCTTGGCCATTTTAGCTCTCTAGCGGTGAAGCTAGAATGATCCAATGAGCAACCTTGCTCTGATACCAATTGTAAGGATCGAATGCCCAAGAGGGGGGGGTGAATTGGGCTTTTTTTTCAAAAATTAAAGCAATAAAACTTAATTACTAAAAGCCCAATTCTCTATGCAAACAACCTATGCATTCAAGTGAATAGTAACTTTGAGGTATATAAATGCACAAGTGTAAGGGGAGAGGAAGAAAGCGCAAACTCCCGAGGAGACACGAAGGCACGGAGATTTATCCTGTGGTTCGGCAAGATCGTCAATATCTTCCTACATCCACGTTGTGGCACCCACCAAAGGGTATATCCACTCCCAAGTCACCGAGACCAGGGATCTTCACTATACTTCTCCGTTCGCCAACCTCGGCAAGGTGGAGCTCAAGCCTTGTACAAGTTGGATCCTTCGGGCTTCCACAACTGTCTTGGCAAGCTCCGGAAGGCTCTCTCCAATACAATCACCAAGGGACACTCCCTTACAGCTCTCACTACACTAGAGATTCCAATCACCAAGAATGGAAGCACACAAGCACTATCTCTAGCAAGTTCTAGCCTATCTCTTGGTGTGTAAGTGGTGTAGATGATCTAGAAGTGTTAGCTCAACGTATTGAATGCTTGAGAATGTGTAGAGTAGCTCTGGTTATCAAGACTTGTCGAATAGACTGGTTGAAGGGGTATAAATAGCCAACCTCCATGAAATAGCCGTTGGAAAAGTAGGCTGACATCACTGTTCTACGAACACCGAATGATCCGATGCTCCCCCTTCAGTTATCATCGGTCAAATCCAAATTAGCTGATGTCACTGTGTCAGATATGACCGTTGTTAGACCGATGTTACCCTTGCCTTCATCGGATGATCTGGTGGCACTTCATCCAGAATTAGTTCAGAATTGATGCTTACTGGAGTGATCGACCGATGTGTTCATTGTTGTACATCGGATGGTTCAGTGTTACACTTGGTCCAAGGAGATTGCTTACTGTATTGATGGACCGATGTAACATGCCCTTCATCATCGGATGATCCGGTGAGTACTTAGTTTTGAGGTCTTCCTCCAACACTCTCTTTTTCTACGTACACTTTTTATTCCTCAGTAGGTAGGGACAACGTTCTTCTGCTGAACCAACTCGACCAATGTGTTGTTTTCTGGAATCATCGGTTGATTCAGTGAATTGATTTTGTTTGCTTTGAGTTGTTCTAAGTGATTGTTTTGGAATTTGCTCGATTGACCTCTTAGGCATTGGTTGGAAATATTCTTCTGATGATTATCAAGCATTGAGTGCTGTCAATTTTGGTTGAATAATTTTGACATGTGAGCTTTTACTTCTAATCTTCATAAACATTCATTGATCTCATAGAATGATTGTTTAGGGGTCTCCAATTATATCCAATGAGCAGTAGATTAAATTCATATAGATTTCATTTGAGTGTGATGAGTGATATGAGAGACCCTGCATACACAAATTCATTAGTAAAATCCAACGGTTGTCATTAATCACCGAAACCATACCTCATGGGGCCTAGATGCTTTCATCGTGGACGTCATTGGAAGATGTTTGCACGTGTGCAAGGAGTGCATGGACGTGGCTACATGGTTCCGAGACGTGATGAAGAGATGTGTACGTAAAGAGTTGGTCGGAAAGGTCCAACCGACTAGGTTATGGACTCAGGCTGCGGCTGAGTCGGGTTTGACTCAAATATGGAAAGATTTGAGTTGGTTATGATAGGATTTCGTGTGGGTCACGAATTTGAGTTATTTTTAGGAATATAGGATACGTTCCTAAGGTGTTTAGAAGTCTTAAGATTGCTTCTATCTGCGTATAGAAGAATCCTAAGCAGTTATGGAAAGTTACGATTCGTGAACGGAGTAGGATTAGGTTCCTGATTTGAGTTGAGTTGGCTTTCGAGCTGGTTATATAAGCAAGGGAGCCCAGAGCTCGTGGTGCACGACTTTGGGGGATGTTCCTCTTGTGTTCTATTGAATAAAATTAGTAGTTTGAAGGAACTTTTGTGCTTTGTTCGTTCGACTTGTTCCAGACAAGTTTTACTCGTCGAGTTTCTGGACAGCACTACCTTTCGTCGGCGGTTTTATCATAACTCGAGTTTTACAGGTCCAATTGACATGGTTCTTTTTGGTTTGTCTTCACAACTTGATTATCTATCATCTGTCAAAATTTCACGGTCATTGGATTTGTGTTCTATGATCTACACGAGTTTCTTTGCAGCATTCCAGAACTCTTTTTTTCTCGGGTAGGGCAGATTGACCTTTGTTTGATTTTCCGATCATAACTTGAGTTTTTCTCGACGGATTTGAGTGATTCTTGTTGTGTTGTTTTCATGAATTGATTATCCCTGATATCTATCACTTTTGTCACCATGAAACACGTTTAGATTAGTCTCACACATGATTTCTTTAACAGATCGTTTTTCTGCCGAAGGGGTTGGGGTTTAATTGTTTCCGCTGTGTAAGATTTTTAAATCTACCATTCACCCCCCTCTGGTAGCTTTTCACGTGATCTTCGATCCTACAATTGGTATCAGAGCCACGGTGCTCTAATATTTGTGATTTGCGCGTGTTTTTGACTAATCATCATGGAGAAGTACTTTGTCAAACCTTGTGTGTTCGCTGGTATTGATTTTCAGGTTTGGAAGGCACGCATGGAGGCTTTCATCTAGACAAGGCTTTGCAATATGGGAGAAGGTATACAAGCCTTACGAAGTGCCATCAAACGATCAAGTTACAGCTACAAATCTGAGAGATATCGACAACAACAACAAGGCTCGAAACTTGGTCATACAAGGATTAACACAAAGCGACTTCGACCGTGTTGCACACCTCCGATCTGCGTACGATGTGTGGAAAGCACTTTGTGACTACCACGAAGGATCCCACACGATCAAAGAGGTAAGGCAAGACATGTTCAAGAAAGAATACATGCGCTTTGAGATGCAACCCGGTGAGTCTATTGATGACCTTTTTGCTCGCTTTAATAAGATTCTCAACAACTTGCGTAGTGTCAATGTTAATTTTTCAGATGCTGAAAATGCTAGGCAATTGCTAAGTGCATTAGATATGTCAATTTGGGAGATGAAAGTCACATCTATTCGTGAATCTACTGTCATGAGTTCACTTACTTTAGATGTGCTATATTCCAAGTTAAAAACTCATGAAATTGATATAATCTCACATAAGAACCCCAACAAATCTATTGCTTTTGTTTCTCAACGTGACATGCCTAGTTCCGGTCAAAAATCATCTTGTGGTACACTTGCTTTGCTGTTCTCTCTAACCCTTGAACAGATTGAGGAGTTTCCAGAGGAGGAGCTAGCACTCATATCTACCCCATTCTCAAAAGCATTGCAAAATGTGAGAACTAGAAGGAGAGGAAGCTCCGGACCTCAACGATGCTTTGAGTGTGGTAAGACAGGACATTTTCGTTTAGATTGCCCTAACCTTTCAGGTCCTACTTCCCGGGATTAAAAAAACAAGAACGAGCACTCATCTGCAAAAGATACGAAGAAAAAGAAGGGTTTTACAGGAAGTCAATTGGTGAGCAGTTTTATCTCAGCACTCCAGGAACTTGGCTCAAGCGACGTGGACATTGGAAGTGATGAAGACTTCATGGCGGGCAAGTCAAGATCAAGTATGGAGGAGGCAGAACACAACAGCTATAATGAAGAGGTATGTCCTACTTGCGAAGAAATGTGTGATGCTATTTCTCGTGCCACTGTTATTGTTAAGAAAAAGGACAAAACGCTTAGGGACAATGTTGTTAAAATTGAGTCACTAGAATCTGAAATTAATCGTTTGAAATCCTTGATTCCTAGTGATGATTCTTGTTCCTCATGTGACTTAATATATGAACAATTGTCCTCCCTAAGAAATGCACATACCTCCACACTTGATAAACTTGAACTTGAAATTGAAAAGAACAAAAAGCTTGCTGCACTTAATATTGGAAACTTGAAAGATGCTTCTTGTTCTACAATTGATTTGCATTGTTCTAGTTGTGACGATCTTGATAAGAAACTGCAAGATGCTATGAATGAAATCTCTATATTGAACAATGTTTTACGTTGTCATGAAGTTAAATATTGTTCCAATTGCAAATTAAAAGGAAAAACTTCATGTGAAAATTGCCTTGATCTGTCCAATAAACTTGATAACATGTATAAGACATTTGATCGGTTTTGTAATGGGAATAAGAACCTAAACTTGCTGCTGAATTCATCCAAGTCTTGTAATGATAAAACTGGTTTAGGTTTTGATTCTCATGCTCATGCTAAGGCACATTCACCTAAAATTGTAAAGTCATTAGAAAGTGGTTTGATTCAAAAAGTTCCTAAACAAAAAGAGTGGTTTTCAAATCTGCAGGAGTATTGTCTCATTCAGCTTCAAATAAAAATGTTGTTTGCTCATCTAGACATGAACACAAAGTTAAATTTCATTGTACCTACTGTGGTAGAGATGTTCATGTCATAGATTTTTGTTATAGACTCGCTAAACAACAGAAAAGGGAAAGAATGAATGCTAGATCTCATAACTTTCATGCAAAATTTGCTGCACATATTGAACCAAATGTACAACCTGCTGTTTTGAGTCAAAAACATTCAAAGTTTACCTCCGGACCTTCTGTTTTTGCCTCCGTAGCTACTGATTTTTTTTGCTACACAAGTAACACCATATAGGTCAGTAGTTAAGAATAAAAAATCTAAAACTTTGACTCATAAACCTGCTGTTTTGTCTCAGCTTTCGCGTGTTTTTCCTGCTGCACGTCGCATGACTCAGTACTGGATTCCTAAATGCCTTTTGACTAACCCCAGTATTGAGTCATCGATGTATTGTGCTTCTATGTAGGTTACACGTTTGAGGAATGAGAACATTTGGATTGTGGATTCAGGTTGCTCACGCCACATGACCGGTAACAAAGATTGGTTCTCCTCCCTCTCTTTTGTGTCACGTGTAGAGAATGTTACTTTTGCCGATAATTCTTCAACTCCTATAATTGCTAAGGGTTCGGTTAGAGTAAATGATCACTACACTTTGAAGGATGTGGCACTTGTCAAAAAATTGAAATACAACTTGCTTTCTGTTGCACAATTGCTAGATGAAAATCTAGAAATTATTTTCAATAAAAACTGCTGCAAAGTTGTAGGTTCAAATAGTGAGCTTATTTTTAACATGTCTCGGTTTGGAAGAGTTTTTAAAGCTGATTTTGATATGTCTTCCTCTAAGAATAGGTGTCTAGTTGCTAATGATTCAAAGGACTTATATTTTTGGCATCGTAGACTTGGTCATGTAGGCTTTGATCACCTAACACGTGTTAGTGCTCTTGATCGCATACGTGGGCTGTCTAAGCTTAAAGGGGACAAAGAAATTGTGTGCTCTTCTTGTATACATGCTAAGATGGTTGCAGGTTCACATACTCCTCTCACAATGATCATGACAACTGAACCGTGTCAACTTTTGCACCTTGACACCGTAGGACCTTCACGTGTTCAATCCTTCGGAGGAAAATGGTATGTTCTTGTGATTGTTGATGATTATTCTAGATACTCTTAGGTTTACTTTATGGCGTCTAAGAATGAAGTTTTTAGTCACATTAGAACTTTATTTCTTAGATTATCAATTGATTACCCAGGATCTTTAAAAGCAATTAGAAGTGATAATGGAACTGAATTTAAAAATCAATCTTTTGATCACTTTTGTGCTAAAAATAGAATAGATCATCAATTTTCTTCACCATATGTACCTCAACAAAATGGTGTTGTAGAAAGAAAGAACAGAACTTTAGTTGAGATGGCTAGGACTATGCTTGATGAATATCAAACTCCTAGGAAATTTTGGGCTGATGCGTTAGCAACCGCTTGTTATGTCTCAAATCGTGTTTCCTTGCGTGCTAAGCTAGGTAAAACACCATATGAGCTCCGGTTTGGACATAGGCCTAGTGTTACACACTTTCGGGTCTTTGGTTGCAAATGCTTTGTTAAGAAACATGGTAATCTTGATAAATTTGAACCTAGATCCATTGATGGCATGTTTCTTGGTTATCCATCTCATACTAGAGGCTACCGTGTGCTTTTACTTGACACTAACAAAATTGTAGAGACTTGTGAAGTGTCTTTTGATGAAGCTAGCTCAGGTACTAGCTCAAACATTGCAGGTCCAGATCCATATCCGCAGGGGGGAGCATTTTCGTTGAAGATGAGGAAGAGTTGGAGCTGCTGCCCGAAAATTCAGCAGCTAAAGACTTTGGTTCAGCTCCGGATGTTAATTCTCAACCAGCACCGACAATCGTCAATGCTGATTCAAATCATCCTCAAGTCACAAGCTCATCGATTTGTGATGAACATGAAGAAGAAGAAGCTTGTGAGACATCTGTTCCCCTACGGTTTTACAAAGATCACCCCCCACAACAGATGATTGGAAGCTTGCACGAACGAGTCACACGGTCCAGGTTTTGCGATCCAAACTCTTATGCTCATTCTGCTTTTGTTGCTTCTTTTGAACCCAAAGATATATCACACGCACTCACTAATGAATCTTGGATTATTGCCATGCAAGAGGAGTTAGAAAATTTTGAAAGTAATAATGTTTGGAAACTTGTACCTCCACCTCAAGGTCACACTTTAATTGGAACTAAATGGGTATTTAAAAATAAACAAAGTGAGGATGGGGTTGTGGTTAGGAATATGGCTAGGCTGGTTGCTCAAGGTTTCACTCAAGTTGAAGGTCTAGATTATGATGAAACTTTTGCTCCTGTTGCTAGATTAGAAGCCATAAGAATTTTGTTAGCTTTTGCTGCATCTATTGGTTTTAAGCTATATCAAATGGATGTTAAAAGTACTTTTCTTAATGGCTACATAGATGAGGAGGTTTATGTGAAACAACCACTGGGTTTTGGAAATCCAGATTTTCCTAATCATGTTTACAAACTGTCCAAAGCCTTGTACGGTCTCAAACAAGCCCCTAGAACATGGTATGATAGGTTAAAAACATTCTTACTTGAAAAAGGGTTTACCATGGGCAAGGTTGATAAAACTCTTTTGTGCTTAAGCATGGCAATGACTCATTTTTCGTTCAAGTGTATGTGGATGATATTATCTTTGGTTGTGCTTCTCATGATCTTGTGTCCAAGTTTTAAGCAATGATGAGTTCCAAATTTGAAATGAGTATGATGGGTGAACTCACTTACTTTTTGGGGCTGCAAATCAAGCAAACAAAGGAGGGTACCTTTGTGCATCAAACGAAGTATACAAAGGATCTCCTAAGGCGCTTCAACATAGACAAAAGCAATACTCTTCGAACACCAATGGGAACAGCAACAACACTTGGACTTGATGAAGATGGTGAACCCGTGGATCAAAAAGAATATAAAAGCATGATCGGATCACTTTTATACCTCACGGCATCAAAACTAGACATACAATTCAGCGTATGTCTTTGTGCATGGTTTCAAGCCTCCCCACGTGTTGTTGCTTGGTCCTCTAGAAAACAAAATTCAGTTGCACAATCCACAGCCGAATCTGAATATGTAGCTGCTGCTAGTGCTTGCTCACAAATTCTTTGGATTGTTCAAACACTTAAGGACTATGAGGTTGATCTAGATAGTGTTCCATTGTTCTGTGATAACATTAGTGCCATTTGCGTTGCTAAAAACCCCGTGCAACATTCTAGAACTAAGCACATTGACATTAGGTATCACTTTCTCTGAGATAATGTTGAGAAAAGAAACATTGTGCTTCACCATGTAGATACCGAACAACAATTGGCTGTCATTTTTACAAAACCTTTGGATTTCACTCGTTTTTGTTACATTCGTAGTGAAATAGGGGTTATGCATCCTCATGGCTTAAATTGTGGGGGGGTTTTGAAACTTGGGAAGTCTATGTGTGAATCTGAAATTAAAATAATATGAGCATAGTATTTCATACATATATGACTCTGTGATTCCTTTTACATGCTGAAAGTTCTTACTACATTACTCGTGTTATACATTTTGTAGTTTTTGCCATGTCTAGTAATTAGAATAATTACTTACACTAAAACTGGTCATGGTCGAACTTTCTTGCTGTTTTGAACTTGTTACATGTTCACAAGTGCTTTTAATCATTAAGAATTAATCAAATAATCAACTCACATGTTGAGTTTTTATGAACAAATATAAATTGAGAAAAGATCAAGAGAATATGCATGCATCGCACTTCTTTTTTTGAGATGGCTTATCATTGCACTTAGATATGAACTTGGAAGAAGTTGTGTATGACTAAAACCATGTCCTTAAGCTTCTGATTGTCAAATGACATAGGCTTGGCTTGGTTGGTTAGAATAAGGCAGATGCGCATATAATCTCTTGCAAATATCATATGATCTAAATTTATGCTTTGAAAAATAATAAAATGCAGCAAGTAGTGTCATGCTTTCAGGTTTTGAAATAGTTAAGTTTGTGAGATCATGACTTGCTTAAATTGAAAATTACATTTGATCTCTAGCATGGCTTACACTACTTTATGTATCTCATTGATGTGGTAATGTAAGGTACCTGATAGTATGACTTGGATGAGCTTTGTTTATATGTGTATGTTATAATATGCTCATAACAACTAAAGTTGGAGAGATAATTTGTTTATATGCTCATGACTTGCTGAATACATTGTCAAAGGGGGAGAGATAAGCATGAAGAGAAAGAGAATATGTGCATAAGGAGAGATAATAAAGGGGGAGAGATAATATGGGATAATTTTTGGATTTTCTTATCATTTTACTTTTGATTTACAAAGGGGGAGAAATTGCCTTCAAAACTTTTATGTGAATAAGCCAATGTTCGGATTTTAAATGTTGTTGCCAATGCATTCATCAAGGGGGAGATTGTAAGACCTATGTGTGCTGAATACATTGGCTTGTAGTGAATACACTTGCTTTGACGATAAAAGTTTTGAATATCACCAAAACACTTTTTTATTAAGATCCGACTAGTTTTGGTTAGCTCCAGTGAGTTTGTCTTTAGCTCCGGCGTGTTTTTGCTAAGCTCCGAGTTGATTTTTCTAGCTCCGGCTTTCGGGTTTACTTGGTTATACTAGTTTTGGTAAGCTCCGGCACTAGGTTCTACTAGCTTTTGTTAGCTCCGGCTCAAGGTCCGGGTTGCTCTGGCAAGATCCGGAACTTGACCGCAATGCTTCTGTTTTTCATTTGCAATGTTTCGTACTTGCTTTACATCTCTGGAAAGATTGCTTAGTATTCATTTGCTAAGTCTTTGGTGCATTTTTGGTTGACAAGGATGATATCGTGTTACTGTGGTTTTGCAACATGCTTATGTGAGGTTCTCACGTAAGGTGTTGTGTTCGTAACTAACTTGAGTCAAGTCGAGGACTTGGGCTCGTATGGATTGGTTGTTTATTCATGTGCAGGTGTTGCTTGAGTTCAAGACATGGCTGGTGATAGGATCCATTGGACTAGTCTCAGGGAGGAGATGAAGTTCCAACAACCATATTCAGGAGGAATTGTGGTTGAGCTGATCAGGAGGTTGCACAACATGATTGAATCAAGAACAATACATGTGAAGGTATCGTGGACGTCATTGGAAGATGTTTGCACGTGTGCAAGGAGTGCATGGACGTGGCTACATGGTTCCGAGACGTGATGAAGAGATGTGTACGTAAAGAGTTGGTCGGAAAGGTCCAACCGACTAGGTTATGGACTCAGGCTGCGGCTGAGTCGGGTTTGACTCAAATATGGAAAGATTTTAGTTGGTTATGATAGGATTTCGTGTGGGTCACGAATTTGAGTTATTTTTAGGAATATAGGATACGTTCCTAAGGTGTTTGGAAGTCTTAAGATTGCTTCTATCTGCGTATAGAAGAATCCTAAGCAGTTATGGAAAGTTACGATTCGTGAACAGAGTAGGATTAGGTTCCTGATTTGAGTTGAGTTGGCTTTCGAGCTGGTTATATAAGCAAGGGAGCCCAGAGCTCGTGGTGCACGACTTTGGGGGCTGTTCCTCTTGTGTTATATTGAATAAAATTCGTAGTTTGAAGGAACTTTTGTGCTTTGTTCGTCCGACTTGTTCTAGACAAGTTTTACTCGTCGAGTTTCTGGACAGCACTACCTTTTGTCGGTGGTTTTATCATAACTCGTGTTTTAAAGATCAAATTGACGTGGTTCTTTTTGTTTGTCTTTACAACTTGATTATCTATCATCTGTCAAAATTTCACGGTCATTGGATCTGTGGTCTATGATCTACACGAGTTTCTTTGCAGCGTTCCAGAACTGTTTTTTTCTCGGGTAGGGCAGATTGACCTTTGTTTGATCTTTCGATCATAACTTGAGTTTTTCTCGACGGATTTGAGTGATTCTTGTTGTGTTGTTTTCGTGACTTGATTCTCTCTGATATATATCACTTTTTTCACCATGAAACATGTTTAGATTAGTCTCACACATGATTTCTTTAACAGATCGTTTTTCTGCCGAAGGGGTTGGGGTTTAATTGTTTCTGCTGCATAAGATTTTTAAATCTACCATTCACCCCGCCCTCTGGTAGCTTTTCACGTCCTCTTCTATCCTACACACCTTTCACAAGAAACCCGGACGACGAGCCCATATCACCTCCGCGAACAGAAGGTCTCCGCACGGAACACCTCATGTGTCCACCGACAGATTTACACCTTACTATCCTCAACCCACCCCTCTCGATGGTGAGTTAATGGGCCTCGACATCCCAGTTATCGAGTTACGTCAGTTTACTAGATTACATATGTCCATTATGTCACCGGTACAATTCAAGCTTGTCCAAAGGGGCCGCATACATACAGGCCTTAACTGACCAGTCAGAGCTATGCGACCAAGACAACGTCTTGCCGCTTCCTATCCATCTCTGACCGTTCTCGAGTTTTAGATGTAACAGTTATTTTCTATAAATTTTATCCCAGTGTAGATGAGTGTAAATTTCTATCTCGCGAGTAGATTCCAACTACTCGACTTCTACCGGATTACCTACTATATTAGCATAGCAATTCTACACGTCGAGTGATTAACCTACCCAATTAACCAAAGGGATTGCGGGTTATGCATCTGGAGTATTCAAGCATCCTAAACGTAATGCACAATTCATATGCTAATCATCATAGTGATAAAGTAAAATTTTATAAACGACTTAAATGCAAACTGGGGCTTGCCTGGATGTAGTCAGATTCGGGGTTAGTATCCGGAAGGTGTACTTCCAAGGCTTCTGGTTCCTCCTCGACTTCGGTCACTATACGATATGCATATAATATGTATATGAATGACTTTGAAAAATAATTACTACCAAGACCATAATTTAATCTATGGTGATCATTATATGTTAAGGACCTAATTGGCTTTGGACCTTTGATGGTAGATACTAGGGAATATGATAGAATCTCTTGCAAAGAACAGGAGATGATCAAAGTATTTTGTTGTCTCTACAATTATTGCAAGCAATAAACTTCCAAGAATTTTAGAGAAGAAATTGTAGCTTGAACATAGCTGCCAGTTGATAATCATGATAGAGGAAGTTGTCCTGTTTCTAGCAAAATTTGTTTCATAAATTTCTATGTCTTGGTGAAGGAGTTATTGAATTTCAAAGTTGGCAAGAATTTCTGGAAATATTTTATAATTGAATTTTTAGCTTTTCAATTAATATTCAGTTTGCAACTGAATTAGGACTAGGAGATTAGGTCAATTAAATCCAAGATTTTTACAGGAACTAGTGTACGACTAAAGGGAGGTTCAGTCCAAATTTGGGACATAATAAAGCAACTGATCATCTGCAAAAATTCAATAGCTGAAAAAGATAATTGAACTATACAGAGGTTTATACAGGTGCAATAGCTCCCAAACTTTTTCTGGTAATCAAGAATAGGACAATGCATTTTATGCGAACTTTGGGGATTTTTTCTAGTGGCAAGTTCACCTGGAAAAAATGTAGTTTCATTTGGAAAGATTGTTTTTTACAGAATTTAACTGTGAGTTTCACAGAACCTAATTGGTACTGACAAAAACTAGAGCTCAAGGGCTTTCAAACAAAATTTGTTTGAATATTTTTGGAGCAGTCTACAGAGAGATATTGATTTTTGAACCTTGGAAATGGTTGGTTCTGCACAAAATGGGAATTGCAGCTTTTAAATTTGGCGCTAGGGCCCACTGGATTTAAAACCAGCCAATCAGAAGCAAGCCACACCGGGGGCCATAATGGTTTCCACGTGGCCGCACTAAATCCCTAGCCACAGACTGATCCGGGCGCTTTTACACTCGCTGGCAAGTGGGACCCGCGAACCCGACCTTCGTCAACCTCTGGCTACGGCTCGGGCGGCAGCGCTCTCACCGGCGCCGGTGGCGCTTTCACCGGCGATGGTTTTCGGCCTACTGGATGCCTCGGTATGCGCCTCTCCACCATATTTTCGCACGGGGAACATGCTGGACCAACTCCCGACGGCGAGGGTTGACCGGAAAACTATTCCCGACGGCGGCGGCGGGTGTTAGGGTTTCTGTGATGTGGAGACCCTTGATTCCCTAGCTAAAACTCTCGTTTGAAAGCTCAGGAAGCATTGTGGATGCATGGGAAAGGTTTTAGGAGGGTCTAGAGCTCGTGCCATAGCCGGCAATACCGAGTTCGATGGTGAACCGAGCTCCATCAATGGCGGAAGGGGAAAATCGAAGAACTTGCTAATTAGTCGATGATTCATTCTAATTTTTGGAGGGAAGGTGCTCTAGGGTACATAGATCATGTCGTCTAACTGGATCAAAGAAATTTTGTGCATACAATCGGAATTAAACCGACAAACTAGCCACAAAGCTATAAAAGTGCTTCGGAAATTTACGGAATACAGAAGCTAGGATGCACGATAGGAATTCAAACTTAACCAGAAGATGCATGAGGTCGTTGCGCACCTTTTTGCTATAGAATGCAAAGGATGGTGATGCTTGTATCGACGGCGAGGATGAGCAGCGTCGGGCGGCACGGAGGTGATCGCGGCGGCGAGGAAATGGCGCGGCGCGATGAAAGGTGAAACGGGGATAGACTCTGGTCGACGGGGGGTGATTTTATAGCCTTCACCGCGGTAGATAAGGATGCTGGGGGGCAGCTGGAGGCGACCAACAGCCGATGGTGCGCTGGCGGCATGCAGCATCGCAGTGTCGCCCGGGGAAAGAAAACAGAGGCGGTTAAACGGTCTCACCGACTGACCTGTGGGCCCCACCGCTCTACCTTATACCTTCCTCTAAATTCTAGCTCAAACATTGTCCAAAAATTCCCAAAATTTACAGATAGGCTAAGAAAAATATGGGGAATCCAATTCTGCAATCAGATTTCAATTTGGACATAGTTTGTATCAAATTCAAAATCAAATTTGAATTCAAATATGGGTATAAACCTTATTGAAATAAATAGTAGCTGAGGTCCATAAATCTCCAAACTTTGAAACAAAGTCCCCTGAACCATAAAAGGTCTTAGGAAAAATTGGGGGTTGATTTGGGCAAAGTTTAGTGCAAGCTAAATTTGATGTCGACGCGAAATGAATCCCTTGTATGTGTCCAAACAAGTGGAAGATGTACTACAAAAAAAATCTTGAAAATTTTCTGAGAAGCTATTTAAGATAAGAGTCCAAGGAAAAAATTGGAGCCTTGGTTGAATCTTTTTGGTAGGGCCAAATATGCATAGCAATATAATCAAATTACATTTGTTTTGATTTTTATATTGCTGCAATATAATTTGCCCTAGCCATTACAATCAATTAAATTCCCAACTTTGAAGAAAGGTTTAATTAAAATGTTCTAGAATTAGGGTGAAGTCCAGTCCTCATGTTAATAAGATTTAAACATGAGTAGAAAGAAAACTTTTTAGTGAGGCCAAGTTCATGTGCACAACTATATTGACCTCCATTAGGTTTGATAAACAACTTGTAGTTGAACTTCACATGAAAGGCAAAAGTGGGATTTTACATTCCTCCCCCATTAAAAGAATCTCGTCCCGAGATTACAAAGGAGGACAAAAGGTAAAGATCTACTGAACATGTGCCGCTAACAAGTCCGGATAGTTCGTTTTAAGATATTCCTCGCTTTCCCACGTGGCTTTTTCAGCATTGTGGTTGCTCCACAAGACCTTGTAGAAACGCAAAGTGCGCCTTCTTGTGGTGCGAGTTTTCTCATCAACGATCTGGGTTAGATGCTCGGAATAGGTAAGATCTGGTTGGAGAGCTTCCAAATCCTCAATACGTACATTTGTTGGGGCTTTGAGACATTTCCGCAACTGAGAAATGTGAAACACATTGTGGACCCCTGCCAGCGACGGTGGTAACTCCAGTTGATATGCCACAGGTCTGCATCTTTTGATTATTGCGAACGGCCCAATGAAACGTGGAGCTAGCTTCCTTTTCACTCCGAATCGATGAATTCCTTTCATCGGGGATACCAGGAGATAAACTTGATCCCCAACCTCGAAGTGAAGAGGTCGACGTCGTTTGTCTGCATAGCTCTTCTGACGAGACTGAGCGGCTTTGAGATTTGCTTGAATAATACGTACTTGCTCTTCGGCTTCATTTATCAAGTCGATGCCATATACCACTCATTCACCAGATTCGCACCAGTTCAAGGGTGTGCGACACATCCGGCCATAAAGAGCTTCATATGGCGCCATCTGGATGCTAGCCTGGTAACCGTTGTTGTACGAAAATTCCGCCAATGGTAGATGATCATCCCAATTCCTACCATGGTGGATGGCACAGGCACGAAGCATATCCTCTAGCACTTGATTCACCCGTTCGATTTGTCCATCAGTCTGAGGATGATAAGCCGAGCTTCGAATCAGTTTGGTACCCAATGCATCGTGCAGATGCTCCCAAAAGCGAGCAACGAAAATAGATCCACAATCTGAAATGATAGTGCGGGGTACTCCATGTAGGCACAAAATTCTGGAGATATAAAGTTTTGCATACCGCTTTACATCATACTTGACACTGACCGGTATGAAATGAGCTAATTTGGTCAACTGGACAATGATCACCCAAATTGAGTCGTGCTTATGGAGAGTGTGAGGTAACCCAACAATGAAATCCATGCTGATATCCTCCCATTTCCAAGCCGGTATGCTTAAAGGTTGAAGATGTCCAGCTGCCTTCATATGGTCGGCCTTAACTCGCCGACACGTATCACATTTGGATACATATTTTGCTACTTCTCTCTTCATCCGAGTCCACCAGAACTTATTTCTCAAGTCTTGGTACATTTTCTTACTTCCCGGATGAATGGAATACTTGGATAAATGAGCTTCATCGAGTATCTTCTTCCGAAGTTCCATGTTTCGGAGTACCACTATGCGGTTTTTAAACCAGAGGGTACCTTCATCGTCACATCGGAAACATTTCATCTCCCCCTTCTCCATTCTTTGCCGAATGTGCGACATCCCTTTGTCCTCCTTCTGAGCTGCCATAATATCCTCCCTGGTAGTAGGAATGAGAGCTAGGTTGTAGAGTGCCCCATATGGAACCAAGTAGAGACTCGGTTCTTCTTCTCCCATTGAGGTAATGGAAAGATTGTTGACATGGGACTTGCGGCTCACAGCATCTGCGACTACATTCGCCTTGCCTGGATGGTAGTGGATCTCAATCTCATAATCCTTGATTAATTCCAACCATCTACGCTGTCGCATATTTAAGTCCTTTTGGGTGAAGATGTACTTCAAACTCTTGTGATCGGTGTATGTAATAGATTACTCAGTAGATAATGTCTCCACATCTTTAATGCTAGTACCACAACAGCGAGCTATAGATCATTAGTCAGATAGTGCTGCTCATGGTTCCGAAGCTGCCGTGATCCATAAGCGATCACTCGTCTGTCCTGCATCAACACACAACCCAAACCAATTCCTGATGCCTCACAGTACACGTCAAAAGATTTGGTTGTATCCGGTTGAGCTAAAACTGGTGCCGTTGTGAAGTGTTTTACCAATGCTTGGAAACCTCCCTCACATGCTTTCGTCCATACATACTTCATCCCCTTCTTCAGAAGTTCTGTCATTGGTTTAGCTATTTTGGAGAAACTGGGAATGAACCTCCGGTAATACCCAGCTAAACCTAGGAAACTTCGAACTTCATGTACGGACTTTGGAGACTCCCATTTGAGTACTTGCTTTATCTTGCTTGGATCAACTGCAATCCCTTCTGCTGATATGATGTGCCCTAAAAATGGCACTTGGCTGATCCAGAATTCACACTTGCTGAACTTAGCATATAGCTGGTGGTCCCATAATCGTTGAAGCACGATACGCAAGTGTTGAGCATGTTCTTCTTCGTATTTTTAATACATAAGGATGTTGTCAATGAAGACTACGACAAACTTTTCCAATTCCGGCATGAACAACAAGTTCATGAGATACATGAAATGAGCCGGTGCATTGGTCAATCCGAAGGACATAACAAGGTATTCATATAGTCCATACCTCGTCGAGAATGCTGTCTTTGGTATACCTTCTGGTCGGATTCTAATCTGATGATAACCAGAACGAAGCTCCATCTTCGAAAATACTTTAACACCCACTAATTGATCGAAAAGAATATCAATGTGTGGTAGTGGATACTTGTTTCTGATAGTGACAGCATTGAGTGGACGATAGTCCACACATAGTCTCAAAGTCTTATCTTTCTTCTCTACGAACAATGCAGAACAACCCCATGGTGATGAACTTGGACGAATGAAACCTTTGTTCTCAAGTTCCGTTAACTGCTCCTTCAGTTCTGCAAGTTCCTTAGGTGCCATCTTGTAGGGTTGCCTTGAGATTGGCACTGTTCCCGATACAAGCTCAATCTTGAACTCTATATCTCTTTCTTGTGGCATACCAGGAAGATCTTCGAGAAACACGTCCGGGTATTCACATACTACCGGAATATCCTTAAGTTCAATAACCTCGGTATTATGAGTAGATGGATTCACTAGAATGGTTCTCTCAAGATTTAGGACTTGAGAAGGATGAAGTGGAGAATTTAGATAAATTTTTCGAGGAACGAGATCTAGAATAGCACCATGGTATTATAACCATGTCATTCCCAAGATGACATCTAACTTCTGAGTCTCTAGTATCAGATGTGAAGTAAGATATATGGTTCCATCTAGGTTAAGTGGTATCCCAGGAACCAATTCATTCGTTACTATTTTGCCTGCCAGAGTGCAAATCACATACGGAGTTTTTGTGGAGATAATAGGCAATTGACTTTTAATGACAAAAGACTTGCTAATGACATTATGTGAAGCTCCGGAGCCAAAGCATATGACTACGAGATGATCAAAGATAGAGAATGTACTCGTGAGTACGGGTGCGCCTTCCAGAACGTCCTCAATGGCGAGGTGGTGGACGTTGCCGAGTCTGGGAACTCGCTTCTTGGGCTGGTTGCGGGCTTGGTTGGCGGCCTGGTATGATGACTATCCTCCGCCATGCCTACTCTGCGGGAAGTCCTTGGCAAAGTGCCCCGTGCGTCCACATGTGAAACACGTGTACGGGGTTTGGCCGGTACGAATGGGAGGACGGAATCCCGGTGCAAGCAGTGGAGGCGGAAGTGCACGTGGGATCATCCCCTGCTATTGCTGTGGTCGGAAACCCGCGTTGCCGAACTGGCGACCACTGAACATTGGTGGTCGTGAGGGCAGTTGCCACCTCTGGCCGGATGGTGATCGATACACCATTTGGTACTTCTGAGGAGCACCACCTCCGCTGCCCTGCGGAGCACTCCTCTTCTTCTTGTGTGAGGACAGCTCTCGAGTAGCATCCTCTTGCATGATCACGACGTTGACAATGTTGTTGAAACTGCCACGGTTGAACAAGACAAGCTTGCCCTTCATCTTGGAGTTCAACCCCCGGTAGAAGCATTCTCGCTTCCTGTCTTCCGTGTTCGCTTGGTCCTGTGCATACTGGGCCAAGTGGTTGAAGGCCTTGGAGTACTCGTAAGCACTACTTCCTCCCTGCTTTAGCTCCAAGAACTCTTGAAGCTTCCTCCTCATAATCCCGGGAGGGATATGGTAGGCGCGGAATGCCTCTTGGAATTCTGCCCAGCTCACGACATAGCCTGCAGGGCGTGCGGCGAGGTAGTTTGCCCACCACGCACCAGCAGAACCCTGCAGTTGCTGAGCTGCAAACAGAGTCTTCTGTTGTTCGGTTATCTCGAGTAAACCGAACTTCCCTTCAATGGTGCGAGCCAGTTGTCCGCCTCCAAAGGTTTGTCAGCCTCCCTGAAGACCAGCGGATGCGTCAATGCGAAATCCGAGTAGGAACTCGGATATGACTGACGTGGCCCATCAGCATGTCGTCCCCCTTGACAGGACGAGTGCTGAACAAGGGTTCACAACAACTCGGTTTGCTCGTCGCGCGAGCCGAGCACTGCTGCGAGAACCTCCACGAGACTTCTGGGAAGTGTAGGTGGAGGTGGCTGCATCTGGGGCGCATTCTGCCCCGAGGGTGGTGTGTCATCCTCCTGTCCCCCACTTGAGCCTCCCACTTCTGGGGCTGTACGTGTACGCACCATGCTGCAATACAACGATTCACACCATAAGTCTCATTGCCTCAAGTTCATGCTTCCATATAAATAGTAATGCGGTAGACTACGATAGATAATATACAACATCAAAATATATTGATAAAGTACAAGCTTTATACAAAATATATTATCTCGTGACCAAGTTTACAGTAGTAAACTCCAAAATGATGGACTCCCACTATGGAAATACATCTCTACTATACTTGGTCCCCATGAGATGTCGTACACATCTTGTCATCTTAGACATAAATACCACTACTCTTAATATGACACAAACATGGTCACAAAAGAAAAACACGAGCAACTATTAAACTATATGTTGCCCCGTGTCGGCAGAAGTGCTGCCACATCCCACTTCAATACGTCCTACTCGACGTATTCAAGTTCCTCAGGATATTCTTCTTCTTCGTCATCCGACGGCAATTGTTCACCCATAATTAGTGGTATGTTATGGGCCGGTGGATACACCACTGGTTGCAATTGTGCCTTGGCCTCAATTACATTATCCTGCAGTTCTCCTGTCTCATACTCCCAATTTTGAGCTGTCTCAATGGCGGTGTCCCACTCTTCAGTGACTATTAACAGCTGCTCTTGCTGTTGTTGCACCTCCAACTGACTTGCCTGCAGCTCACCACAAGCTTGCTGCAGTTCAGTGCGAGTCTGTCGTTGTGCAGCACGAGCTTTCCATAGCCTAATGCGAGCATAATGCAACTGACTCTCGCACTTATCTAGCCGGTGATTCGCTGGGGCTATGAGTGAACGTAGACCCTCGTTGATATAATCAAGGGTATCACCCCGCTCCATCGCTTCCCGCAAGGCTTCGACTTGTTCCAAAATAATGGTGCCTTGCGTAGCAACTACCATATTGGAAGTGGCCGCATACGTCCCAAGTGTCGTCGAGGTTGTGTCGCCATGTGGTGTATAGGCAGCAACCATACGACGTTGCCACTCAAATCTGGCCATACCACGGACTGGAATAAGGGCAAATTGAGTCCCTGTCATGGCATCTTGATGAAGCTCACAAAGCTTCATAAGTGCTTCGCCTGCAGCGATTGCCCAAGTGTCTTCTAACTGAGCCCCCTCGATGGTAACCGAGAAAGGAGCCCATCCATATCGACTTGGACTAGCCGGGATGTCTACCAAGATGGTGCACGACCGAACACCTCTGTCGATCGTTTCTCTACCCCAATAGAATGGCATCTCGATGAAGCCAAACTGTTGGAGCACTTCCCGTAGCATACTTGGGAAACCCGGATGGCTAGCGCAAGTGGAAAATACCCATCCGTACGGTATTAGAATCCTCACATCCGTCATCTATAAAAAGAATACTGGAACAATGAGAAGGTTTCCAACTCTCAACGGTTTTAAGAAAATTTAAAACTGGAGCTGTAATCACAGTCTGTTCCAGCTGACCTTCCTGTATAAATTACACAGTTTCATACAGGAAATGTCAGAATCAAAGGTGGAGTTGAATACCAAAGTTGTATTATACTTTGCAAGCTTTCCGGATTGTACTCATACAGCTACAAGTGAGCTAGGAAACAGAATCTATACAGGTTTTAAATTGACCCATATTTTCTGGAAATTTTGACAGAACCTCCCCTGTATATGTAGTGATGTCCACAACTTATACAGGGATATCATGATAATATTTTGTGGTAATGACAAAATAAACTTTGTATAACATCAAGTTAACAATCCAGAAGTAAAAGAATTACCCCCTGAAATGTTTTTTATACAGGTATCGTGCGCGAATTCACAAACATGTGCAAACTGTTTCAAGTCCTGGACTGTCAGAACCAAGTTTGCGACAAATAGAATTAGACACCGCTATACCCAGATTCAGATTATGAATGCAAAATAAAGTTGATAGAGGATTTCCTAAGCTTTCCAGAAATGTATATATGTGACTATGTCACTATTCTGGATTAAAAGTTATAACTATCCAAACTAAACAGTTGAACTGACTGGTTTGCACCAGCAGTCCTTCAGTCCACTGTTTTGACTTCCAAATTTGATTTGACTCAAATTCGAATTAGGAAAAATTCTAAACACCAAACCTGTAGACATGCCTCTGCCCTTTCCATACATGTGTCACAATAAGGCAGAAGGTGCTTCTACAGTGAGTTATGGCAAAATTTCTGGAACTGGTACAATGGTTGGGTCATCTGGAGCAGTTGTAGTATACTCCAAATTTCAACAGATTATCAAACTCTTCTGCCCTTATGGATAACAGAAAAGTTCTAGAGGTCTTCACGAGCTTTCCATCCATATATGATACCATTATGTTATATATACGATAACCAAGATTACAACCCGGCCAACTTCTGCCAGAAATCAAGAATCTTGATTCTATCTACCCTATCGAGTCGGAGTCCCTTTTTACGAAGTCCAAACCTACCAGCATCTGATATTTGGACTTTACAAAACATTATGCATCCATTCTGTCGTTGGGGATGGTCTAGTATCATGTTTGATACTGACGGTACTACGTACCTCACCAAAGAAAATTCTATCCGGTATATCCGGTTACGTCTATAGGTGGTTCCTATATCATTCTCTCGCAAACGGTTTATACAAGGTCTTCTACCGTAGTTAATGCTGCAAAAGACAAACAATCCCCTTTCACACCTTCACACCTCAAGGGTGGTACGGGGAAGCACGACAGGCAGTCACAATAATACATATGAAAATAAATGCATACGACTCTGGTGTGAATCACCCTCGAGCGAGGTCATGTCTCGGGGTACATGGCTGTAAATACGTCTGTACAGCAAAGACTCCCGTACGATCCGGCTTATACACGCTCGGGCATATGTGTTTCGCATGCTCCCATAGAACATGAATGGTTCTAGAGAGGCATACTATCGGGTTACACACCACCCGACGGGGGCTCCCACTAACTTTCTAGAACGCTGGGGTACCGCGTGTCATAGGTTCTCACAAACATTGAAAGCCTCAGAGACTCCTATTAACTTCCCGTGCCAAGCCACGGAAATTTCACATACCACTTCTTGTATGCTGAGTTTACCGAGATTGATCCGCTCTCGGTGGCGTACCTTACCTCTTACCTGACGTCGGGGCGTCGTTACAGAATATAATAACACATAGTTAGTTTACGACCTTTATATCTTATACTAATAATACTCCTTATAAGGGCATATAGCTAATTCCTCACTCAAATTCTAATTTTTGAAAATATGTTCTTTTCAAGTACACTGTTCCCAATGATGCTCTGATACCATGTCTGTGGGGACCGGAATCCCGACATCTGAGGATCTCATTGGGTGGTGTCGTGCGATGCGACACCCAACAGTATACAAGAACAGAACGAGAATAAAATATAAGACGAAGTCTTTTAGTTATCATACAGCGGAGGTTTTACAATACTAGCGGAAGGAAAGAAACATATATATCATAGCTACGCTCTCAGCACTAGCTATGCAAAAGCAAAGTCATCCATGCCCTGGATACTTCACACTAGCAACACGCAAGTCACGGCGGCGTGCAGGGTTCCCACTCGGTTGTACACCCTGGAGGGGGTGCAGCCTCATCATCAAACCCTTCATCAATTGTATAACCTGCAAAAACTCGTTAACTGCAAACATGAGCATAAGGCTCAGTATGACTAACCTGTCTCACTAGACATATGCAAGGGTGGACACTAAGCATAGGTACGCTGAAGCATAAATGACTCGCCTACAAGTGGATCCTTATAATCAGGTTTTAAGTAGCAAATGACATTCTCCAAGCACGGCACATCATAGACTCCACAATCAAACAAGAAACGCTTTGCCGATGATATGACATGCCCAGAGCACATAATGCTATTACAGCTAAAGTATGGGGAAACTGTAAAATTTAATTTTACTATCTCTAAGTCATACAAGGTTGGAAAGCAATTATAACTCAATACAATATATTTTTCTGGCTTCTTTAGTATTTACTACGTCACGGCGCAGCGAACAAGTGGTACTCTATTATCGCGAGGGACGGTGATTGCAATCAGGATACACCCGAACAACACGACACATACGACGTTCGGAAGTGTTAGTGAGTACACCAGTACCTACGTAACACTTCAGTACTAGTCGTATATGGCCACCTTTCACAAGAAACCCGAACGTCGAGCCCGTCTCACCTCCGCGAACAAAAGGTCTCTGCACGGAACACCTCATGTGTCCGCCGACCGATTTACACCTTACTGTCCTCAACCCACCCCTATCAATGGTGAGTTAATGGGCCTCGACATCCCAATTATCGAGTTATGTCATTTTACTGGATTCCATATGTCCATTATGTCGCTGGTACAATTCAAGCTTGTCCGAAGGGGCCGCATACAGATGGGCCTTAACTGACCAGTCAGAGCTATGCGACCAAGACCACGTCTTGCCGCTTCCTATCCATCTCTGACCGTTTCTCGAGTTTTAGATGTAACAGATATTTTCTATAAATGTTATCCCAGTGTAGGTGAGTGTAAATTTCTATCTTGCGAGTAGATTCCAACTACTCGACTTCTACCGGATTACCTACTACATTAGCATAGCAATTCTACACATCGAGTGATTAACCTACCCAATTAACCAAAGGGATTGCGGGTCATGCATCTGGAGTATTCAAGCATCCTAAACGTAATGCACAATTCATATGCTAATCATCATAGTGATAAAGTAAAATTTATAAATGCCTTGAATGCAAATCGGGGCTTGCCTGGATGCAGGTCAGATTCGGGTTTAGTATCCGGAAGGTGTACTTCCAAGACTTCTGGTTCCTCCTCGACTTCGGTCACTATACGATATGCATATAATATGTATATGAATGACTTTGAAAAATAATTACTACCAAGACCATAATTTAATCTATGGTGATCATTATATGATAAGGACCTAATTGGCTTTGGAAATTTGATGGTAGATACTAGGGAATATGATAGAAGCTCTTGCAAAGAACAGGAGATGATCAAAGTATTTTGTTGTCTCTATAATTATGGCAAGCAATAAACTTCCAAGAATTTTAGAGAAGAAACTGTAGCTTGAACATAGCTGCCAGTTGATAATCATGATAGAGGAAGTTGTCCTGGTTCTAGCAAAATTTAATTCATAAATTTCTAAGCCTTGGTGAAGGAGTTATTGAATTTCAAAGTTGGCAAGAATTTCTGGAATTATTTTATAATTGAATTTTTAGCTTTTCAATTAATATTCAGTTTACAACTGAATTAGGACTAGGAGATTAGGTCAATTAAATCCAAGATTTTTACAGGAACTAGTGTATGACTAAAGGGAGATTAGTCCAAATTTGGGACATAATAAAGCAACTGATCATCTTTAAAAACTCAATAGCTGAAAAAGGTAATTGAACTATACAGAGGTTTATACGGGTGCAATGGCTCCCAAACTTTTTCTGGTAATTAAGAATAGTACACTGTATTTTATGTGAATTTTGCAGATTTTTTCCATTGGCAAGTTCACCTAGAAAAATTGTAGCTGCATTTGGAAAGATTGTTTTCTACAGAATTTAACTGTGAGTTTCAAAGAACCTAATTGATACTGGCAGAAACTAGAGCTCAAGGGCTTTCAAAAAAAATTTGTTTGAATATTTTTGGAGCAGTCTACAGAGATATATTTATTTTTGAACCTTGGAAATGGTTCTGCACAAAATGGGGAATTGCAGCTTTTAAATTTGGCGCCAGGGCCCACTGGATTTAAAACCAGCCAATCAGAAGCAAGCCACACCGGGGGCCATAAAGATTTCCACATGGCCGCACTAAATCCCTAGCCACAGACTGATCCGGGCGCTTTTACACTCGCTGGCAAGTGGGACCCGCAAACCGGCCTTCTTCAACCTCTGGCTACGGCTCGGGCGGCAGCGCTCTCGCCGGCGCGCGGTGGCGCTTTCGCCGGCAATGGTTTCCGACCTACGGGGGGCCTCAGTACGCGCCACTCCACCATATTTTCACACAGGGAACACGCTGGACCAACTCCCGACGATGAGGGTTGACCGGAAAACTATTCCCGACGGCGGCGGCGGGTGTTAGGGTTTCGGTGATGTGGAGACCCTCGATTCCCTAGCTAAAACTCTCGTTTGAAAGCTCAGAAAGCATTGTGGATGCATGGGAAAGGTTTTAGGAGGGTCTAGAGCTCGTGCCATAGCCAGCAACACCGAGTTCGACGGTGAACCGAGCTCCATCAATGGCGGAAGGGGAAAATCGAAGAACTTGCTAATTAGTCGCTGATTCTTTCTGATTTTTTGAGGGAAGGTGCGCTAGGGTACATAGATCATGTCGTCTAACTGGATCAAAGAAATTTTGTGCATACAATCGGAATTAAACCGACGAACTAGCCATGAAGCTATAAAAGTCCTTAGGTAATTTACGGAATACAGAAGCTAGGATGCACGATAGGAATTCAGACTTAACCAGAAGCTGCACGAGGTCGTTGCGCACCTTTTTGCTATAGACTGCAAAGGATGGTGATGCTTGTATCGATGGCGAGGCTGAGCGGCGTCGGGCGCACAGAGGTGATCGCGGCGGCGAGGAAATGGTGCGGCGCGATGAAAGGTGAAACGGGGATAGACCCTGGTCGACGGGGGGTGATTTTATAGCCTTCACCGCGGTAGATAAGGACGTTGGGGGGCAGCAGGAGGCGACCGACGGCCGACGGCGCGCTGGCGGCATGCAGCGTCGAGGTGTCGCCCGGGGAAAGAAAACAGAGCGGTTAAACGGTCTCACCGACTGACATGTGGGCCCCACCACTCTCCCTTATCCCTTCCTCTAAATTCTAGCACAAACATTGTCCAAAAATTCCCAAAATTTACAGATCGGCTAAGAAATATGGGGAATCCAATTCTGCAATCAGGTTTCAATTTGGACATAGTTTGTATCAAATTCAAAATCAAATTTGAATTCAAATATGGGTATAAACCTTATTGAAATAAATGGTAGCTGAGGTCCATAAATCTCCAAACTTTGAAACAAAGTCCCCTGAACTATAAAAGGTCTTAGGAAAAATTGGGGGTTGATTTGGGCAAAGTTTAGTGCAAAGCTAAATTTGATGTCGACGCGAAATGAATCCCTTGTACGCGTCCAAACAAGTGGAAGACGTACTACAAAAAAATCTTGAAATTTTCTAAGAAGCTATTTAAGATATTTAAGAGTCAAAAGAAAAATTTGGAGCCTTGGATTTGAATCTTTTTGGTAGGGCCAAATATGCATAGCAATATAATCAAATTACATTTGTTTTGATTTTTATATTGCTGCAATATAATTTGCCCTAGCCATTTCAATCAATTAAATTCCCAACCTTGAAGAAAGTTTTAATTAAAATGTTCTAGAATTAGGGTGAAGTCCAGTCCTCATGTTAATAAGATTTAAACATGAGTAGAAAGAAAACTTTCTAGTGAGGTCAAGTTCATGTGCACAACTATATTGACCTCGATTAGGTTTGATAAACAACTTGTAGTTGAACTTCACATGAAAGGAAAAAGTGGGATTTTATGCATCCTCATGGCTTAAACTGAGGGGGGTTCTGAAACTTGGGAAGTCTATGTATGAATCCGATTTCAAAATAATATGAGCATAGTATTTCATACGTATATTACTTTGTGATTCCTTTTACAAGTTGAAAGTTCTTACTACGTTACTCGTGTTATACATTTTGTAGTTTATACCATGAATAGTAATTTGAATAATTACTTAAATTAAATATGGTCATGATTGAACTTTCTTGATGTTTTGAACTTGTTGCATGCTCACAAGTGCTTTTAATTATGAAAAAATATTTAATCAATAACCCACGTATTGAGCTTTTATGATCAAATGAAAAGCTGAAAAGGTCAAGAGAATATGCATGCATCACACTTCTTCTTTTGACATTGCTTATCATTGCACTTTGATATGAACTTGAGAGGAGTTGTGTATGACTAAAACCATATCCTCAAGCTTCTGATTGTCAAATGACATAGGCTTGGTTTGGTTGGTTAGTATAAGGCTGTTGCATATAATATCTTGCAAATGTCATATGATCAAAATCCGTGCTTTAAATGATAACGAAAAATTAAAAATGCAGCAACATGTGTCATGCTTTCAAATTTTGAAATAGTTGAGACAGGGAGACCATGACCTGCTTAAATTGAAAAATTACATTTGATCTCTAGCCTGGCTTACACTACTTTATGTATCTCATTGATGTGATAGTATAAGTTACTTGATAGTATGACTTGGATGAGGTTTGTTTTATATGTATATGTTATAATATGCTCATAACAATTGAAATTTCTCTTTTGAACCTAGCTAAATACATTGTCAAAGGTACAAAAATATGTCACACATTGTCTCACATTTACAAGTTTTTTACACGTTACTCAGAGGGAGAAATTATTTTGAAATTTCTTTCTCATTTGATTTTTGGTTTTCAAAAGGGGGAGAAAATTGTTTTCAAAAATTTTCACGTGAATGAGCCAATATTTGGATTCTAACTGGTGTTGCCAATGCATTCATCAAGGGGGAGATTGTGAGACCTATATGTGCATAATACATTGAAAATTAGAATAAAAGTGAAGGTTTGCATTCAAAATTTTGAGCTTACACCGATACACCACGATGCACCCCGATACACACTGTCCGAACTTGTCTCAGTACATTTTGCGAGTAACGTTACATTCGATAGTTTTGGACTATTTGAACTTTTCATTGTATTTTTGAGAGTAACATTACCCTCGATGGTTTCGGATTGTCCGAACATTCAGTCACGTGAGCTGCACATTAGTCGACATGGTTGATCTTTACAAATATGTTTTCAGAAGTAACATTTACTCTTTACTTGGTTAGGACTGTTCGAACTTTTTGACACGTGATTTGCACGAGAGTTTGGGATTGGAATGTCCGATCTTTTGCTTTTACATTGCAACGCCGCTTTTGGTCTATTCGATAATTTTATTTGCTAAAATAATTGTGTGGCGGGTGTGTCTTTAACTTGCAATATTTTGAACTTGCCTTTTTACTTATGGAAAGTTTGCTTAGTATTCTCTTACTAAGTTTTTGATGTGTTATGGCTGATTATGGTGGTTAATATTTTGCTACGGTTTGCAACATGCTTATGTGAGGTGCTCACGTAAGGTGTTGTGATTTTCGGACTAACTTGAGTCAAGTCGAGGACTTAGGCTCGTGAAGAATTGGTTGTTTGTTTATGTGCAGGTGTTTCTTGGGGTCAAGACATGGCTAGTGACGGTATCCATTGAACTAGTCTTAAGGAGAAGATGAGGTTCAACAACCAAGTTCGGCAGGAATTGTGGTTGAGTAGATCGGGAGGTCACAAAGCATATTTGGGTCAAGAGCAATGCATATGAAGGTATCATGAACATTGTTGGAAAGTATTTGCACGTATGCAAGGGGTGCATGGACGTAGCTACATTGTTCCAAGACGTGATGAAGAGATATGGACGTGAAGATGTGGCCGGAAAGGTCCAACTGGCTGGTTTATGCCACAAGCTGCGGCTGAGGTGGTTATGGTTCATTTATGGAAGGTTTAGAGTTTGTTTTGGTTATATTTTGTGGTGAGCATGAAGTTAAGTTGTTTTAAGAATGTTTGGTACGTTCCTAAGGTGTTTGAAAGTCTTAAGATTGCTTCTATCTGCGTATGGAAGAGTCTTGAGCAATTATAGAAAGTTTCGATTGAAACTGAGTAGGAGTAGGAGTCCTTGTTAGGATTTGGTTGGCCTAAGGGCTGGTTATATAAGCAAGGAAGGCCAGGGATCATGATGAGATGACTTTGAGATGTTTATCTTGTGTTCTTTTGAATAAATATCGTAGTTTTAGAGGAGCTTTTGTGCCTTGTTCGTCCGACTTGTTTTCGTTGAGTCTTTCTCGTCCAGTTTCTGGACAGACCGACGTTGCTTCGGTATTTCGATCATAACTCGCAATTTACAGATCCAATTGACATGATTCTTTTTGGTTTGTCTTCAAAATTTGATTCTCTATCATCTGTGGAAATTTCACGGTCATTGGATTTGTGATTTTGGATCTACACGAGTTTCTTTGTAGCTTTGCTCATCTGTTTTTAAATCGGGTAAAACAGATTGACCTTAGTCTAGTCTTTTGATCATACCTCGAGAGTTCTACTTAGTGTTTTCACGCAATTCTTGTTGCGTTGGTTTTGTGACTTGATTCTATATAATATATACTTATTTTGTCATGGTTGGACATTGTCGGTACCCTGCGTACCGGGTACCCCATGATACCGCAAGAAACACCTAGGAGTTCCACCCGTCCGAGTTGAAGACTTCTAAAGGCTACACGTGCTATACAACACTAGACCCGCCTCACTCGTTTGGTTAGCTCCGGCAGTGCCACGTGTAACGTGAGGCCGAAGCTAACTCCACCTGTAGGGAAGCTTCAGTCTTGCCACGTGTCCAATGACCCTGGAACTAACCCACAGTAGAGGGAAGCTCCTATGATGCCACGTGTATAGTGGCTCCGGATCTGCCTCCCCACGGCGGGAAGCTCCAGAGATGCCATGTGTCAAGCCTCTGGACCTAAGGCGGCTACGAAGAGACTGGCGGATCTCCAACAGTGCAGACATTCAAGGGACAGTTAAACCTACAGTTACAAGACCTGATTGCGTGTCATTGATGCCACGATCAGAGGACTCTTAACAGCGGTAACACCGCCATTAAGGCACGTTATCATGCTGTTAATTGTACTTAATATTCACAGATTGTGTATTAGACAATTAACTATTGCCAGGGCCACATGTCGGGCCAGGCTGATGTAACAGCCAGTCCTTACACAATAAAAGGGTTGCGCTGCACAATACATAGGAAGCAAGCTCACACGCTCACAAGTGCCAGACACATACATACAACAAACCTCCCATGGAGTAGGGTGTTATGCTCAAGCGGCCCGAACCACGTAAAATCTTTCATGTCATCATCTAGTTTGTAATCTCATTTGCGCCCCAACCAATCAGGAACCTCCGCAGGCTACGATCTAGTAGTACCGGAGGAAGTGTCGATCGCACACTTCGACATTTGGCATGCCAGGTAGGGGGTGCATTTGAGATTTCAAGATGGTGAACTCCGCTGCAGGATCATCCAACGGCAACGCTGAGCAACCTGCAGGATGGAATCCCTCTAACGTGCAACATCCAGCGGGTGCTGTTGTCCCAACGGGTGTATACCACCACCACCACCACCCGCTCTGGCTAACAATGTCGGACAGCAGGATGGGGTCTCAGCGTGGGTCACTGCATCGACGCACAACAACCCTGAGAACGTGCTAATTGTCACGCGTACTCTTCTCCAACACCCACTACTACCAGACGCACCTCAGAGTGCCATGGAGCAGTGGCGCGCCGATGTGGAACATCTGGTCGCAGCAGCAGCCGATGGCCTCTGATGAGGACATCACAACAGCGGAGACACACATTGAAATTCAAGGACCAATCACAAGAGCACGAGCACGGTTAATAAATCAGTAGGTGAATTCGCTCCTAACTTCTTTTGCATATGAGTTCAAGAATAAATTGCTATGTGATGATTTAATTGTTATTAGGAATAATGGAGAAGATCAAAAAGTGAAGGAAAGAGGCCTTGGGAGCATGGAGAACCAGCTGGGACGTCCACAAGTTGATGGAAGCAGTTTACAACTCGGACTCGAGTTCAACTCGGAGTCCAGAAGCAGTCCACCTTAAAATGGATGCCCAAGAGGCATACGGACTCCATTTTCGACGTTCTACATACACATGAAAATAGGAGAAGATAAACTTTCCAATGGTTCTAGTCCCACCTCAAAATTCCTTTGGGGTCATTGGAAATCGTCAAAACAAGTCGAGTCCAGATTTCTGTCTGGTGCTGCGCCACCGAATCGGGCATTTGGGCCTTGTATCCCGTATGAGTCCATTAGGGACGCGTCTAATTGTGTTTTGGCCGAACCCTAGCCTTTAAATACTGTAGACGCCGGTCATATTCGGTGTGTTTTTCTTAGAATAACAATTTCGCCGTTCTACGGTTTGTGAGACCCCAACTTCTCAATTCCAGATCGTGTCTTCTACGTTCTTGCTTATGTTCTCGGTTCACTTGCAGGGATTAGCCTTCTTGGCGAGGTCAAGCGTGTGCCGCATGGTTGATAACCAACAGAGCAGTGGTGTAGTGATTGCAGAGGTATTCGAACTGCTCGAGAGCCGCGGATCATCAACGTCGAGTTCTCCACCCCAATCGACTTACCTTTTGGAAGATCGGGCCTAAACGTACTCATCAATTGGTATCAGATTTCCAGGTTGCCCGTGAGGTATCTTTGATTTCCTTCCATTAGATCAATTTTGTTTCGTACCTAGATTCCAAAGAAAAGTCACAAAAAAATTAGATCGTTTTTCCCACTTCCTAGACTATAGTGCCTGCAATTTCGTTTTTCAGTTGGCATTGTTAAGTTTGTATTCGTGTGGTCGAGTCTTGTTGCTGGTTTAGCTTTGTGTTTTGGGTCCTAGTTATCGTGTTTCATTCTTGTTTTCTTGCTGTTCGACACCTATTCCACAATCCCTAAATAACAAACTAATCTACCACGTTCACCGATTTGCCCTAGCTAGCCGCCTTGCGTGAACCCCCGCATCGCTAGCCCTAGATTAGGTGACAAACCTTTGTGACATTCATCCTTGAATCATCACACACCACCCCATTAGTTGCAGTGCAAATTTCCTATCATTTTCATATCCTATTGCGAGTTCTGTTCTCAAACCGAGTTGGAATCAACATCCAAAAATCGTAACTCGGACAGCCTACATTAAAACGGCCATAACTTTTGCATATGAACTCGAAATCGGGCGATTTTTTTTCAAATTCATCTACGCGAAATTTCGCATCTGATTTTTCACCGCGTATCTACGTTCGGCGAAATTAGATTGCCCGAATTCCTCTCGGAAGATAGGCTATCCGGCCTCCGAAGTTTCAGCACGAATTTTAAAGAATCTTCTTGATTTTCTATAGGCCGCATATTACATCCAATTGAGCTGCAAATTTGTGTGCTTCCTATCTTTGTGCTCCTGAGTAAATAAAAAATATCACAAAAATATTACAAAAAAAAAAAGAAAAGAAAAAGAGTGAAGAGCACGCATATTAAAGCAATTGGCCTATACTACTTGTGGTGTGATTGTTGGTTATATCACTCTGTCTTCCTTTTTCCTTGCTACTTCCTTGTGTTGTGCTAGGCCCTAGAGCACTTGGTTGACCAGCAACAATTTCCTACATTGAATACTTATTCAATTTTGTTTACCTGTTAACGATTTTCCGCTTATTAGCCACCATATTGTGCCATCCAAGCTCCACCTTTATCTTGAGCATAACAGGTACTTTTGCAATCACCCCACGCTTCATTGGTTCATCTCACCATCCACACCACCTGCTGTGTCGGTAAGAACACTTGTAAGAGCGTGGTAAGACGCTTGAGCGAGAGAGATTGTTTTCTTCCACCTTTCACATTGTCACTGTAGTTGATAGGGATAACATATTCTTGTTGTCTTTTGTTTCCTACTAACAATGGCAAGAGAAGACAATGATGACGAATGTGTTCAACATGCTGAGTTACGTGATATGATGAAGACCATGACAGATATGTTTGCCAAATACAACGCGGCAATGGAGGAGTCATTGGCAAACTTGACTCGCCAACTTGATGACCTTTCTCTTCGGATGAATACTTTTGAGGCTCGGTTGCCTCTCGTTGGAAGACATGAAGACAATCCTTATGATGATATGGAAGATCACAACAATCAGCCAAGACTGCCACTTTATCGTCGAGGTATGGGAGGTAATAATCATAATAATTATAATCGTCCTCCTGATGATCCTTTTGCTAAAGTGAAATTTAATATACCTTCTTTTTCTAGTGCTTATGATGTTGAGGCCTATCTTGATTGGGAGATGACAGTAGAGCAAAAATTTAATGCCCATCTTGTTCCTGAATAACATAGAGTTCGTCAAGCCACTAGTGAGTTTAAGGACTTTGCTATCATATGGTGGAATGAACTTGTTAAAACTAGAACTGATCCTCCAACATGGGATAGATTAAAGGAAGCTATGCGTGTTCGATTTGTTCCTCAATCTTTTCAGTGGGACCTTCGCAAAAAATTGCAGCGCTTAGACCAAGGCAACATGTCCGTAGAGGAGTATTATCAAGAGTTACAAAAGGGTATGTTGTGTTGTGGGATAGTAGAACACAGGGATGATAAAATAGCTCGTTTTTATGGGGGGTTGAGGCGTGAAATTCAGGACATTGTTGATTACAAGAAATATGATACTGTTAACAGATTGTTTCAGCTTGCTATGTTGGCAGAAAAAGAATTGCAAGGCCGACAACAACAGCAACAATGCACAGGGAGCAACTTCACGCCGCGTTCGACTCCCACACCATCCAAAACAGCAGCATCTTCGACCCCCCGTGCAGCAACTATACCATCCAGTGGCGGCCAATGAACTATACCTGCTGCTCCACCTTCTCATGTGCCGGAGGGCAGCAAGGTGACATCATTCAAGCCTTCGTCGTCCACTCCCTCTACAAGTCGTACTTCCGACATTAAGTGTCACTGATGCCAGGGACTTGGTCATATGATGAGAGATTTCCCAAGCAAACGAGCATACATAGCACGCGACGATGGCGGGTATGATAGTACTTCGGATGTTGAAGATGAATATTCACTTGCTACTGACTTGGCAGATCCAAATGACGAAAACACCGAAGAAGAGGTACTTGGTACAGCGGCGACGGAGAACTATAGGACCATCATTGTGCAGCGTGCCTTGAGCTCCAAAGTGGAGACCGACGACAAGCTACAACGACACAACCTCTTCCATATGTTTCTCGTCGTCAAGGACTGCCGTGTAAACACTATAATTGATGGAGGTAGCTGCAATAACTTGGTGAACACGGACGTCGTCAAGAAACTTGGTTTGACAACAAGAGCACACCCTCATCCGTACCACATTCAATGGTTCAACAACAGCGGTAAGGTTCGGGTAACACAAACAGCGAAAATACATTTTTCAATTGGTTCTTACCATGATTTTGCTGATTTTGATGTCGTTCCTATGGATGCTTGGTCTCTTTTATTGGGTCATCCTTGGGAATTTGATACAGATGCTATTCATCATGGTAGAGCTAATAAATATACTCTCATGCATAAGGGAAAGAAAATTACTTTGCTCCCCATGACTCTTGCTGAAATTGTGCATTTTTAGAAGAGTAAAATTCATGATGGCAAAGCAACAAATTAGAATCTGAAAAACAGCTAGTCATTAAGTTAAAATCACCATCGTTGCTCGCAACTAAATCTGACCTTGCTGATTTATTCGATGCTAAGGGGGATGTGCTATGCTTTAGTTTGCAAAGAAGCCATGTTTTCACTTCATGAATTGTCTATTGCATTGCCCCCTGCTGTTTCTAACCTTTTGCAGGAGTTTGAGGATGTGTTTCCCTCCGAGATACCCCTTGGTTTACCACCGATGAGAGGCATTGAACGCAAGATTGATTTGATTCTAGGGGAAAGTTTGCCAAATCGTGCAACATACAGGGCGAATCCACAGGAAACTAAGGAAATTCAGCGACAAGTCCAAGATCTTTTGGACCGCGGGTACATTCGTGAAAGCCTTAGCCCTTGTTCCGTTCCTGTTCTTTTGGTTCCTAAGAAATATGGTATTTGGCGCATGTGTGTTGATTGTCGAGCGATTAATAACATCACAATTCGATATCGTTATCCTATTCCTCGCTTAGATGACATGCTTGATGAATTGAGTGGTGCTATCAACTTCACAAAAATTGACTTGCGTTGTGGTTATCACCAAATTAGAATGGCGCTAGGAGATGAATGGAAAATTGCATTTAAAACAAAGTTTGGACTTTATGAGTGGTTAGTCATGTCTTTTGGTTTAACTAATGCACCCAATACCTTTATGCATTTAATGAACGAGGTTTTACGTGCATTCATTGGACAATTTGTGGTGGTTTACTTTGATGATATCCTCATTTACAGCAAGTCATATGATGAACATCTTGATCATTTACGTGTTGTTTTTACTGTTTTGAGAGATGCACGTCTGTTTGGTAACCTCAAAAAGTGCATCTTTTGCACCAATCGAGTCTCGTTTCTTGGCTATGTCGTTTCCTCGCAGGAAATCGAGATGGATGAGGCAAAAATTGAAGCGATCACTAGCTGACCAATCCCAACAACCGTTACACAGGTTCGTAGTTTTCTTGGTCTTGCAGGTTTTTATCGGCGTTTTGTGCTGGATTTCAGCACCATTCCAGCACCTCTACATGAGCTAACGAAGAAGGGAGTGCCGTTTCAATGGGGCGAACAGAAGCAACAAGCTTTTGATGATCTCAAATCGAAGCTTACACAAGCACCATTGCTACAACTTCCTGATTTTGACAAGACCTTTGAGCTAGAATGCGATGCAAGCGGCATTGGTGTTGGAGGCGTTCTCATACAAGAGGTAAACCCGTTGCTTTCTTTATTGAAAAACTTCATGGTCCTTCTCTGAATTATTCCACTTATGATAAGGAATTGTATGCCTTAGTGCAAGTATTACAAACTTGGCAACATTATCTTTGGTCTAAGGAGTTTGTCATACATTCCGATCATGAATCATTAAAGTAACTTATGTGTCAAACCAATTTTAATATACTACATGCTAAATGGATTGAGTTCATAGAGTCATTTCCATACATCATTAAGCATAAGAAAGGGAAGGAAAATGTCATCGCCAATGCATTATCTAGGCGTTATACCATGTTGTCCCAACTTGATCATAAAATCTTTGGTTTGGAAACAATAAAAGCATTATATCCTACTGATTTTGACTTCAAAGGTGCTTTTGAAAATTTAGAGAAGGGAGAACTCTGAATAAATATGTGCTGCGAGATGGTCTCCTCTATTGTGCTAACAAGCTATGCGTTCCAGCTAGCTCCATTCGTCTATTACTTTTGCAAGAAGCACGTGGAGGAGGCTTGATGGGACATTTTGGAGTGAAGAAAACTGAAGACGTGTTGACCACACACTTCTTTTGGCCAAAGATGAGGCATGATATCGAGCGCTACGTGTCATGATGCACTACTTGCAATAAAGCTAAGTCTCGCCTTAACTCACATGGTCTTTATATGCCTCTTCCTGTTCCTAGTGTACCTTGGGAGGATATTTCTATGGACTTTGTTTTGGGATTTCCTAGGACTAAGAGGGGGAGGGATAGTATTTTTGTAGTTGTTGATCATTTCTCCAAAATGGCACACTTTATACCTTGTCATAAGAATGATAATGTCTCACACATTGCTGATTTATTTATGACGGAAATTTTCGTTTATATAGTGTGTCAAATACCATTGTTTTTTATCATGATGCAAAATTTTTAAGTCATTTTTGGAGAACTTTATGGTATAAATTGGGAACCAAGTTGCTGTTTTCAACTACATGTCACCCACAAATGGATAGACAAACCGAGGTAGTTAATCATACTTTATCCACTATGTTTCGGGCTGTCTTGAAAACAAATTTGAAGTTGTGGGAGGAGTGTTTACCACATATAGAATTTGCTTACAACAGATCCGTTCACTCCACGACAAAGGTAAGTCCATTCCAGGTAGTGTATGGTTTCAATCTCCGTGCTCCTATTGATTTACTACCTTTGCCTCCTTCTGAAACTATAAATATGGATACTACACAATGATCTGAATTCATTCTTAGGATGCATGAAACTACAAAGAAAAATATTGAAAAGATGAATGAGAAGTATAGGATTGCAGGGAGTGAAGGTAGAAAGGAAGTAAAACTTGAACCGGGTGATTTGGTGTGGTTATATTTGAGAAAAGAGCGATTCCCCGACTTGAGAAAATCTAAACTTATGCCACGAGCTGCTGGTACTTTTAAGACTATTGAAAAGATTAATGATAATGCATATAAGCTTGAATTGCCTCCCGATTTTGGGGTTAGTCTTACATTTAACATTTTAGATTTGTGACCATACTTGGGAGAAGAAGATGAACTTGAGTCGAGGACGACTCCAATCCAAGAGGGGGAGGATGATGAGGACATCACAACAGTGGAGACACACATTGAAATGCAAGGACCAATCACAAGAGCACGAGCACGGTTAATAAATCAGCAGATGAATTCGCTCCTAACTTCTTTTGCATTTGAGTTCGAGAATAGATTTCTATGTGATGATTTAATTGTTATTTGGAATAATGGAGAAGATCAACAAGTGAAGGAAAGAGGCATTGGGAGCATGGAGAACCAGCTTGGAAGTCCACAAGTTGATGGAAGCAGTTTACAACTCGGACTCGAGTTCAACTCGGAGTCCAGGAGTAGTCCACCTTAGTACGGACGCCCAGGAGGCATACGGACTCCGTTTTCGACATTCTACATATGCACGGAAAGAGGAGAAGATAAACTTTCCAATGGTTCTGGTCCCACCTCAAAATTACTTCAGAGTCATTGGGAATCGTGGAAACAAGTCGAGTCCAGATTTCTGTCTGGTGCTGCGCCGCCGAATCGGGCCTTTGGGCCTTGTATCCCGTATGAGTCCATTAGGGACGCGTCTAATCGTGTTTTGGCCAAACCCTAGCCTTTAAATACTGCAGCCACCGGTCATATTCGGTGGGTTTTGCTTAGAATAACAATTTCGCCGTTCTACGGTTTGTGAGACCCCAACTTCTCAATTCCAGATCGTGTCTTCTACGTTCTTGCTTGTGTTCTCAGTTCACTTGCAGGGATTAGCCTTCTTGGCGAGGTCAAGCGTGTGCCACACGGTTGATAACCAACGGAGCAGTGGTGTAGTGATTGCAGGGGTATTCGAACTGCTCGAGTGCCGCGGATCAATCAAGGTCCTCCCCCTTCAGTGCAGGCACCTTCTCAGCAGCAGGACCTTGTCCGGGAGACTTGGTCCGCACGCATCACAACACCGGAGATGTTCTGTGTCTCAGCAGGTGACGTCGCTGCCTTTCGGGGTGCGTCGCACCCACACCGCGTTGAGACTTTCGACGCGCGATCTTCGATTGGAGCTCGACCAACGATATAGAGAGTAGGACAGTCGCGTCCATATCGAGCGCGCTCGTGAGAGGCGAGAAGCTCAGGACAACCCTTCTCCTTTGGGAGTAGGGGGTGGCTGTTCGGCCCTGGCCATGCACCTTCGCATGGTCCGATGGCCGCAGTAGTTTCGGCCTCATCTGCCAGAGAAGATCGATGGGATTGTCAACCCCGCCGAGTTTCTCCAAGTCTACTTCACCGCTATTCTTGCGGCAGGGGGCAATGAGGCCGTGATGGCCAATTTTTTTCCAGTGGCTCTAACTGAGATCGCCAGGTCCTGGTTCATGAGTCTACCGTCTGACTCCATCAACAGTTGGGCGGAGCTATGTCAACAATTCACTACCAACTTCGGGAGTTCCTACACCCGGCCCGGTCTGAACTGGATCTTTTTGTTGTACAGAAAAGGTCAGGAGAATCGCTGTGTTCCTTCATCCAGTGGCTTTCTCAGGTACGAAACACCATCCCTTCCATCTCCAATGCTTCTGTCATCGTGGAATTCCTACAGGGTGTCAGAGACAAGAAGATGTTGGAGAAGCTGGCAATGAAAGAGGTTACTAGCGTCACAAAGCTATTTATCCTGGCTGATGAGTGCACCCGGGCCGCGGAGGTTCGGGAAATGCACTCCAAGACAACTCCAGAGGCTAAAAAAAAGTCCTCCAAAGCTGAAGCCACTACCTCTAGTAGTGGAAAGAAGAAGAAAAAGTCCAACGGCAAGAAGAAGGCGTCGGTCGGCACACCTACTGCTGCAACAGGTGCAGCTTCGGGTGGCCGGGGGCCACACCCCGAAAACTGACCTCGACCTTCATCAAAAGACGGCGATGGTCCTAAGATGTTGTGTCCAATCCACAAAAAGGACAAACACAGCCTGGAAAACTGCAGAGAGGTCTAGAACCTTGTCGAGCGCTACAACAAGCACCGAGAAGAAGCTCTTTTCCGCTAGCAGGAAGGAAAACAAAAAGTCGACGAAGCTCCAGCTGATACGGAGCTAGGCTTCCAGGACCCCAAGAAGGTCCTGAAGGCTGTGTATAACACAATATATAATGATTCTGACGTCTCTGACAATGAGCGTCGGAGACCCTCAACACCATATATGGAGGGTCCTAGGGTATCACTTCTCGTCACCTCCTCAAGACTATGCGGCGAGAAATGGCCGCCACAGCTCCTACCGCTAAGGTAGAATCGCATCGGAAGTGGATGGACACTCCCATCACCTTCAATGCTACGGACTGCCCCAGGAACATGATCGGGGCTGGCCAACTGCCATTAATGGTGTCTCCAACCATCAACAACGTCCTGCTCTACCATGTCTTGGTAGATGGAGGAGCGGCGCTCAACCTTCTAAGCTACGAGGCATTCATGAAGATCCAGCTCCGACTCTCGGACCTTCGCCCCTCACATTCATTCTCCAGGGTAGTTCCAGGGGCCATCAGCCCTCTTGGATCCATTACACTCCCACTGACCTTCGGGACCCGGGAGAAGTACAGGACCAAGAAGCTGGTCTTTGATGTCGCACACATCAGCTTGCCCTTCAACGCCATCCTAGGCAGGCCTGCCCCGTATAGGTTCATGGCCGCAGCTCACTACGGCTATCTGGTGTTGAAGATGCCGAGACCTTTGGGCATTCTCCAGATCTGCGGAGATAGCACTACTGGAGTCACTACTCTGGAAGAACTCCACGTGCTTGCTACAGCGCAGGAGGGAACCTCTGGCAAAGAGCTAGCTGCTCAACCTTTGAGCACTCGTCATCAAGGCTCAACCTCTGCACCACGTGTGCAGCCAAGCGGTGACACTGACGTTCCCGTCAAAGTCATCCAAATTGGTTTCGATGCCGCTCAGACTACCCGTAGGTCGGGAGATCTGGATAACAAATAGGAAATCGCGCTCATCACTTTCCTACGGGCGAATGTTGATGTGTTTGCTTGGCAACTGTCACAAATGTCTGGGATTTCCAGGGAGGTGGTTGATCACAGCATGAAGATTTATCCCGACGCATGGCCAATACACTAGAAGCCCCGGAAGTAATCAGTCGAGCGGCAGAACTTGATCCGACAGGAAATCAAGAAGTTGCTCAAAGTTGGTTTCATCCTAGAGGTTCATCATCCAAATGGCTGACAAACCCAGTCGTTGTACCCAAGGCCAGCGGGAAGCTTTGGATGTGTATCGACTACACCACATTAAATAAGGCATGTCCAAAGGATCCATTTTCACTAACTAGAATTGATCTGATAGTGGACTCCACATCCAAGTGTGAGCTACTGTGTTTCCTAAATGCATATTCTAGATACCATCAAATCCAAATGTCTAGGGAAGATGAAGAGCATACTGCCTTCATAATAGTAGATGGATTGTATTGTTACACTGCCATGCCATTTGGTCTCAAAAACGCTTCTTCAAGGTGCAACATTTGGAGAGCTCATAAGGGACTAGGTGGAGGTTTACATCAATGACATCATCATGAAAGTCAAGAACAAGGAGTCACTCCTTGACAACCTATAAGATGTCTTCGACAAGCGTGACGTGCACCAAGCTGAACCCAGAAAAATGTGTCTTCAGATCTAGCTCCGGGGAGCTCCTCGGATTCTTGGTGATTCACCGAGAAATTGAGGCAAACCCGGTGAAGATCAAGGATATAGAAGATATGCGGCCCCCAGCCCGCATCAAGGATGTCCAAAAAGTAACTGGATGTCTAGCTGGGCTCTGTCGGTTCATCACAAGAATAGCAGAACGGGCACTTCCCTTCTTCAAGCTTTTGAGGAAGACCGGGCCTTTCCATTGTTCCAAAAAAGCAAAAAAGTCATTCCAAGAGCTTAAGTAGCTCCTCACCGCACTACCCATCTTGGTAGCTCCGAACCCTGGTGAGCCTCTACTGCTTTACATTTCTGCAACTACGGAGGTTGTCAGCATGGTCCTGGTCACAGAAAGACTAGAGCCATCTCCAATTCAGGAGCCCAGACTCCTTCAGGAGGGTCCGGAGCTACCTGAAGGCGAGTCAGGGTCCCAACCCCCAGGCACGGATCTTCAAGGCGAAATGCTAGAGGATAAACCTCTCTCATCTGAGGGAGTTCACACGACTGATCAAAAAAGATCCGGACCCCCCTCCCCCCGGGAGTGTTCGGATTGAACAAGAAGAAGTTTCGGACCCTTCCGGGAAGGTCCGGGAATATCAATAGGAAGGTCTGGACCCCCCCCCCTCGAAGGGTCCAGGTTAATGAAGAAGAAGCTTTGGGACCCTCTGGGAGGGTACGAATCGTCCAGCACCCGGTGTACTTCATCAGTGAAGTACTTCATGATGCCAAGACTCGGTACATTGAGGTGCATAGCTTCTTTACGCGGTTCTTATTGCCTCAAGGAAGATTTGTCTCTACTTCCAAGCCCACAAGATATAAGTGGTAACCTCCTATCCGGTGCGTGCCATACTGCACAATCCCAACTCTATTGGGACATTGCCAAGTGGGCAGCAGAGTTGGCAGAATTCGATCTCGAATTCCTGCCGCGACAACCTATCAAGAGTCAAGCCTTGGCTGATTTCGTGGCGAAGTTGAAGCCTTCTCCATCAAATCATGGGGGCCCTAGTGAGCAGAAGCCAGAACCCAAGGTCCTGGTCTTCACCAAGACTTATTGGACCCTCTACTTCGATGGCTCCGTGCAGAAGCAGGGGGCTGGAGTTTGAATGCTTCTCCTTGCTCCGACCGAGGAGAAGGTCAAATACATGGTCCACCTTGATTTCAAGGTGACCAACAACATGGCGTAGTATGAAGCCCTCATTTACGGGCTCAAGGTGGCGCTTTCATACGGCGTCAAGCAAATGCTAGTGAAGGGTGACTCGCAGCTCATCATCAAGCAAGTCAAAGGTGAATGCAGCTGTAACAACCCTCAACTCGCTGCTAATCTCCTTGAAGTCCAGAAACTCCAGAAAGACTTCCACGTCCTTGACCTCTGCCATGTTCAGCGTCTCAACAACATTGAAGCTGACGAACTCTTGATGAAGGCTTCAACCGGAGTTCCGGCTCCTGACAGAGTTTTTGTCCGAATATTGTCATGACCAACCGCTCAGCCTGCCAAACTGAGTGATGGGGTGAGACCAGCACCTCGAAGCTGGCAGACCCGGTGGCCCTGCTACCATGGCATCCACCAAGGGTCGTAGGTGCTGTAGGAAGCTCCGAGCAACCCAGTACGCAAGACTCACAAGCTCAATTTATCTATGATGCATGGATCTCGGAGATCCGGAGCTACTTGAAATGCAATGTCCTTTCTGAAGACGGTGCATCCGCTAACGGGATCATCAGGTTGGGTAAAAGATACATGCTGGTAGAAGGGGATCTCTACTGGCGCGGTGCCAACGACGTCCTAATGCGATGTATCACAAGGGAAGAAGGTTGCGAGCTCCTCACGGAGATCCATGGAGGCGAGTGTGGGAACCATGCTGTCGGTACCCTGCGTACCGGGTACCCCAAAATTTCGCAAGAAGTGCAAGGGAGTTCCACCTGTTGAAGTTGAAGACCTCCGTAGGCCCCATGTGTCACACGGCACTAGACCCACCTCCTTCATATGGGTAGCTCCGGCACCGCCACGTGTAATATAAGACCGGAGCTAAACTCCCTACATAGGGGAGCTCCATGCTTGACACGTGTACAGTGACCCCGGACCTAACCCCCAGTAGAGGGAAGCTCCTGTGCCACCATGTGTGTAGTGGCTCCGGACCTACCTCCCCGCGAGGGGAAGCTCCGGATCTGCCACGTGTCAAACCTCCAGATCTAGGACACCAGCGGGAATACTGACTGATCTCCAACGGCACGAACATTCAAGGGACAGTGATTGCTACAGTTACAAGACCTGATTATGTGCCATTAATACAATATTAATGGCGCACAATCAAAAGACCCTTAATACTGATAACGCTACCATTAAGGCGCGTTATCACACTATTAGGGTGCCTAAATGCACTTAATTGTTTTTTAGACAATAATAACCGTCGGGGCCACATGTCGGGTCAGGCGACTCATGTAACAGCCATCCCTTGGTCTATAAAAGGGATGTGATACATAATACTATACGAGCAAGCTCATATGCACACAAGCACTAGCAAATCTTCAATACAACAACACACACCCTGTGGAGTAGGGTATTACGCTTAGGCGGCCCAAACCACGTAAATTGTCTGTGTCATCATCTTGTCTAAGATATTTGCGCGCCCAAACCGATACAAGAACCTTCGCGGGCTACAACTTAGTAGTACCAGGGGAAGTGTCGTTCGTACGCTTTGACATTTGTCACGCTAGGTAGGGGGCGCCTGAGATCACAAGATGGTGAACTCCGTCCCAGGGTCATCCAACGGCAACAATGCTGTGCAACCTGTTGGAGGGAATCCTTCCAACATGCAGCAACCAGCGGGTGCCGTTGTCTCGGCGGGTGTCACACCACCACCACTACCATCTGCTCCCGCAAACAATGTTGGACAGCAGGATGGAGCACCTGCGTCGATCACGACATCGACGAACAACAATCCTGAGCACGCGCTTGTTGCTGCGCGTACTCTACTCCAACGTCCACCACCTCCAGGAGCACCCCAGGGTGCTATGGAGCAGTGGAGGGCAGATGTTGAACATCTGGTTGCAGCTGCAGCCGATGGCATCAGCAACCAAGGCCCTGCTCCTTCGGGACAGGCACCTTCATAACGTCGAATCTTGTCAGGAAGACTTGGTCTACAAGCTTCACGGCACAGGAGGCGTGATGTGTCTCAACAGGTGACTTTGTTGCCCTTCGGGGCGCGTCGCACCCACACCGTGTCGAGGCTTTCGACGCATGACCTGCGGTCAGAACTCGGTCGCCGTTACCGACAGCAGGATGCCCATGTCCACATCGAGCGTGCTCGCGGGAGGCGAGAAGCTCAGGACATTCCTGCTACAATGGGAGTAGGAGGAGGTTGTTCTGCCCTGGCCATGCATCTACGTATGGTCCGCTGGCCTCAGAAGTTCCAGCCTCATCTGCCAGAGAAATTCGACAGGACTGTCAACCCCGCTGAATTCCTTCAAGTCTACTCCACCGCTACCCTTGTGGCGGGGGGCAATGAGGTCGTGACCGCCAACTGTTTCCCTGTGGCTTTGACTGGGACTGCTAGGTCCTGGTTCATGAGTCTTCCGCCCGACTCCATCAATAGTTGGGAAGAGCTATGCCAATTCATTGCCAACTTCGGGAGCTCTTACACCAGACAAGGCACTGAACTGGACCTGTTTGCTATGAAGCAAACAACGGTAGAATCACTGCGGTCCTTCATCCAGTGGTTTTCTCAGGTACGCAATACCATCCCTTCTTTCTCGAATGCTTCTGTTATCGTTGCATTCCAGCAGGGTGTTCAAGACAAGAAGATGTTGGAGAAGTTGGCAACAAAAGAAGTCACCAGCGTCACGGAGTTGTTCATCCTGGCTGACAAGTGTGCCCGGGCCGCTAAGGGCCGGAAAATGCACTCAAAGCCAGCTCCGAAGGTTAACAAAAAGCCCTCCAAAGCTGAAGTTGCTACCTCCAGTGGTGGTAAAAAAAAAAGAATAAGCCCAACGGCAAGAAGAAGATGTCGGCCGGCGCACCTGCTGCAGCTCTGGGTGTCCAGGGGCCACACCCCGAAAAACGACCTCGACCTTCGTCAGAAGATGGCAATAGCTCCAAAATGTGGTTTCCGATCCACAAGACAGACAAGCATAGTATGGAGGAGTGTCGGGAGGTCCAAAACCTTGTCGAGCACTATAATAAGCGCCAAGAGGAAGCTCCTTTCCGCCAACGGGAAGGAAAACAGAAAGTCGTAAAGCTCCGGCTGAGGCGGAGCTAGGCTTTCAGGATCCCAAGAAGGTCCTGAAGGCTATCTACAACACAGTAGACGACGACTCCAACATCTTCGACAACGAATGTCAGAAGACCCTAAACACCATCTACGGAGGGTCCTGGGGCATCACCTCTCGCCGTGTCCTCAAGACAATGCGGCGAGAAATGGCTATCGTAGCTCCTGCTACCAGGGCGGAACCACATCGGAAGTGGATGGATACGCCCATCACTTTTGATGCAACGGACTACCCTGGAACATGATCGGAGTTGGCCAATTGCCACTGATGGTATCTCCCACCATCAACAATGTTCAACTCTACCATGTTTTGGTGGACGGAGGTGCAGGGCTGAACCTCCTGAGCTATGAAGCCTTAGTCAAGCTTCAGCTCCGACCTTTGGACCTTCATCCCTCACGCCCTTTCTCTGGGGTAGGTCCGGGGGCCATTAGCCCTCTCGGATCCATCACACTCCCGGTGACCTTCGGAACTCGTGAGAAATACAGGACCGAGAAGCTGGTCTTTGACGTCTTGCAGATCAGCTTACCCTTCAACGCCATCCTGGGCAGGCCTGCCTTATACAGGTTCATGGTTGCGGCTCACTATGGATACAGGTTCATTTCTTTGGATTTTGATATTGTTGGACGGTCTATTCACCTAAATTCCAAGCCAACATAGGTTCGGAGTGAGCTATCGACTTAGTTTGGTCCTGCACCCTAAGTACGCCACTCTACCTACATCCCGGCAGGCCTCAGTAAGGCGGGTCCATAAGACATTTGAATCTGAAGAAAGTAATTTAGTGCACTTGTTTATATATGGAATTCTTACGGATCTAAAAGTTCAAAAAAGAATAATAAGACGCAACTGAGTTATAGACGAGAAGATGAATTTTACTGTTTTTTCTTGACTTTAGTGTGCAGGGAAGATGGAAAATTCATCCGATGGTGGACAATAACAGAGCTGCTAAGCTCCGACATTCTCCAAGGGGGCCCGCCGTCGATGTTCTACGCGTTGACAGTGGGTGTCGTCAGACCTACCAAGCTCTGACAACCCCAGGGGGCCCGTCATCGACGTTCTACGCATTGACAGTGGGTGTCGTCGGACCTACCAAGATCCGACAACCCCAGGGGGCCCGCTGTCAACATTCTACGCGTTGACAGTGGGTGTCGTCAAACCTACCAAGCTCCGACAAACCCAGGGGGCCCGCCGTCGACGGAGATAAAAAGTTCGGACCTAAAATCTACATGTTCGAAGTGCCCAAGTCTTCAACACATAGTCAAAACCTTTTGGTACATGTTCGCAAATAAATTGTGTACATCTACCAGGGGGCAAACAAGATGAAGGACAGTGTATTAAAGACAAAATGTAATTCAATCATTCAAAAATTCTGTATTTCATTCATTTGAGGATTATAGATTACAAAATTGGAGAAGTTACAAGTGAATTAAGGTCCTAGGTCCTACGGAAGTATGAGGCGACTTTCTGGGCAACCTCTTGAACACTGGCCTTGGCGGCTTCCTCTTCGGCAACGGGACCTTCGAGCACTGGATCCAGAGGGAATTGGGGATCTCGGCTTTTGTAACACTCCAGCACATATTATGCGATGTTCTTAGCCAAAGATTTCCCCTCTGTATCCAGCTGGTCCAGGATGATGTCACCCATCGCATCGAGTTTGCCGCCAGCAGAGTTGAGAGCCACCAGCACTCGGTCCAGCTCCAGCTCTGGATTGTTCGGACGCACTAGATTGAAGCCTAGCGGCATCAACGCGTCATTGGCTCGCCCCAAGAAGTCCCATACCTGTATAGACTCGGTCTCCCTCAAACCCCGTAACTCCTCCAATGACCTGCGGACAGTCGCAAGCTCCGAACCTTCCCAAGCCAGGCACTCAACCACTTTAGCATGTTGCTGCATATTCCAAGCAACTTGTTTCTCGCGGTTGGCTAGCTCTGTCTCCCGGAGGTGGATGCAGTTCTGCCGTCCAGCCAAGTCCTTCTCCCTGCCCCTTACTTTCCCTTCTCTGGCAGCAACATCAGGTTCTCTTTTCGAGAGCTCCTTCCCCAGTTTCCAATACTTCTCCTCCTCCTCTTTACTCCACAAATCAAACTTCTTAGAGCGATCTGCCAAATTTTGCTCAACCAGAGTCAGCTTCTAACCGAGCTCCTCCTCTCTTTTCAAAACATCCTCCTATTGTTCCAGGAGCTTTTCTTCCTTTGCATCAAGGTCTGCTCGATGCTTCAGAAGAACCTCATTTAATTCATTGAGGTTGTTGTGACGCTAGTCAGCAACATCACTCCTTTCATTGGCATGCTCGAGAATCTCCCGAGAATTAGTGTCGAGGGCCCTGATGGCGGCTTCCTTCTCCTCCAGCAACTTGCCCTAATATTCCAGCCGAGCTTTTTCCTTCTCGACCCACTCCTTTTGGTCTGCAAGCCTCATTTGCGCCAGCTTAGTCTCAAAGTGAAACCTGTTGCGCCAACACCTCAAGGTATGGCACTCTTCTTTGAGGACCTTGCTGTCATGGTCGACGGTGAGTTGGACCTGTCGGAGTCTCGAGCAGGCATTGTCAAAAGACAATGCAAAAGGAATAGGCTCTGGACCTACTGGGGTCATCTCTACCGGCTCTAGAGGATCTTCAAGAACAAAAATAGGGTCCCACGCTACAAGTGTGGTTACCTGAGCTTCTACGGCATTAGGTCCGCCCTCCGGGAGCTCTTCAGCAGCTGCTGAGCAAGATCCCACTGGGGGAACTTTTACCTTCGGGCCCGACACTGAAGGTTCTGCTGCAGAGTCTTCAACTACTGGCTCCGCAGGTGGAGAGCTTGCCATCGCTTCTTCATAGTGTTCTGGCTTGGGCACGGACACCTCCGGAGCTATTACCTCCAGGGCGATCGTTGGAGTTTCATCCTAAGCCATTTCCACTGCCGACTTAGGCGCCGGTACATCAACCACCTCTGGCCCAGCTGTCGGAGCTTCAAGCACTTCCAGTTCAGTAGCCGGAGATTCAACTATCTCTGGCACATAGGCCGGAGCTTCAAGTACCTCCAGACCAATCGCCGGATCTTCAGCCACTTCTGGCAAGGGCGCCAAAGTTTCGAGTACCGCTGACTCAAGTGTTGGAGCCTCCGATACCTCCAACTCTTGCATCGGAGCTTCAGTCTCTAGCGCGGTTCCTGGTGGTGCATCTTCAACTTATCCTTCGTGGTCCGGCACTACCACGGGGGCTTCTGGCGTCTCTTTTGGATTTAAGTCCATGACAGCAGGTGCCGAAGCTGCTGTGTCTTCTGCCGCCGCCTGGAGAGGCTCAATGTTTGAAGTCGGAGCTTCAGCATGCACAACTCCAGTCGCTATAGCGGATGCCGAAGACATGGCCAGAGGTGATCTGCAACTTTGAACCTTGGTCAAGAGGTCATCTGCAACAGTTGGAGTCTTCTCAGCCGGAACACTCCTCAAGTGGGAAGGGCCTTCGGACCCAGAGCTCACAACTGGCACCAGAGATGGAGTTGGCCTGCCGGAGCTTGAGTCCCTCGAGGGCGTTAGAACTGAAGCAAGTGTGGTCACCGAAGGTCTCCTCCGCCGGGAAGAAGGGGCTGTTGGAGTTGGAGTAGACCCGATGGAGCTCCCATCAACATGCCTCAACTTCCTTTTCTGGCTGGAAGATTTGGCTGGCTCCTTCCCCTTGCCCTTGCCGACGTCATCAACCCTCTGGCTCGAAGTAGGGGTGACCACCCCCTCGGAAGCTCGGGGAATTACAATCCTTGAGGTCCTGCGCTTCTCCACTTCCCCGAGGTCATCCAGCGTCAGCATCTTCCTCCTGAGCTCCCTGCTGAACTCTGGAGTCATGTTCAGAGGCAGGAAAGCAGCTGGCGGAGCCAAGGCATCATCGGCGATGGACCCGTGCTGAAATTTCTTGAGATGGAGCCTCAAAGCTTCGTCATCCAAGTTGGATTTCAAACCAGTTTCAATTCGGTCCTCATCCATCACGCTATTGAAATCCCAGGCGAGCTTCTCCCTTCTCCTCAGCGGAGCCCACCTGTTCACCAAGAAATTTCCGAAGACCATCTGGGGGGTTACTCCACCCTCCACACATTCTTGGATTCTGGCCAGGACAGGCTTGAATGCATCTGATAGCTTCGGAACCACGTTCCAGGCATCGGTGTCAACGTTGGGGAGTCCTTGGGGCAGCTCCAAACTATCATGCTCCTCCACTGCAATGATGATCCAATCCTTCTTCCAGTCATCCCATTTGCCGGAGGGGAACGACTTCAGGTACTTGAAGGGACAGTTCTTGTGCTTCACAAAGTAATAGAAGCCAAGCAACTATGTCCCCTTATCGGTGGTATGGGCCGTGAAGAAGATCTGGAACAGCTCGACGCAGGGAGGCACGCCCACCCACATCTCATAGAAGTGGATGAAAGTCGCCACCAGCAGAAGGGAGTGGGGGCCGAGATGATGCAGCTGAAGGCCGTAGAAGTCCAGCAGCATCAGGATGAAACTTGAAAAAGGTGGGATCAGTCCCACCATGGCGTACGCCAAGAAGTACACCATCTCGCCACGGCACTCCTTCTTGAAGGGGAGCTTGCCGGCACGAACCAAGTGGTTGAAGGAGTAGCTGGACCATCCCATGAAGGTTCGGACCTTCATCAGATTATTTTTTGCTCTGGATGCGACTTTTGGGAAGACCTAACTCTATCACGGAAAAGTGGAGCAAAAGAGGAGAAAGCTAAGCAAAGGTTGGGAGGCTTTGAGCGCAAGATTGATCGAAAGCGTAAAGAGTCATCATACCGTGTCGACTTTACTTCTTAAGTAAGCCTCCACGACGCTTGGATGGAAACCGCAACGAGAGAAAGTCCACATTACAAAAAATCTACCCCGTCGATGATGAATGGGCCAGGGGCCACTTCGACGGAGGAGTCGAGGTTATTACCCTAGGCGATCCGTTGTCATGGTGGGCGGTGGGAAGCCCGAGGGCAGCTCCCTGACAAGGCGCCCGGAACCGATATGGCTTTCTTATTGGGAACCGGCAACCTTCAATTGCGTGAGATCCGCACTCAAAGATCTCATCTGCCGCATTCAAAACAAGCCACGCGGCAAGGGTTCAACCCCGGACCATCGCCCCAATGGTACATCAGAAAACCTTTGAAGTTGCAGTGCGGGAATCGAGGATGGCCCCACCCCTGGTAGAATAACTTAGCCCTAAAGGGTTTCTGCTAGAGGTGGGCCCAGGGGCCACTGTCGATACCCTGCGTATTGGGTACCCCAAAATACCGCAAGAAGTGCAAGGGAGTTCCCACTGTCAAAGTTGAAGACCTCCATAGGCCCCACGTGTCACACGGCACTGGATCCACCTCCTTCATATGGGTAGCACCAGCACCGCCACGTGTAATATAAGACTGGAGCTAAACACTCTACATAGGGGAGCTCCGTGCTTGACACGTGTACAGTGACCTCGAACCTAACCCCCAGTAGAGGGAAGCTCCTGTGCCACCACATGTGTAGTGGCTCCGGACCTACCACCCCACGAGGGGAAGCTCTGGATCTGCCACGTGTCGAACCTCCAGACCTACGACACCAGCGGGAACACTGACGGATCTCCAACGGCACGAACATTCAAGGGATAGTGATTGCTACATTTACAAGAACTGATTGTGTGCCATTATTACAATATTAATGGCACACGATCAGAAGACCCTTCATACTGATAACTCTACCATTGAGGCGCGTTATCAAACTATTAGGGTGCTTAAACGCACTAAATTGTGTTTTAGGCAATAATAACCGCTAGGGCCACATGTCGGGCCAGACGACTTATGTAACAGCCATCCCTTGGTCTATAAACGGGATGTGCTACACGATACTAAATGAGCAAGCTCATACGCACGCAGGCACTAGCAAATCTTCAATACAACAACACACACCCCGTGGAGTAGGGTATTATGCTTAGGCGGCCCGAACCACGTAAATTGTATGTGCCATCATCTTGTCTAAGATCTCCGTTCCCCCAAACCGATACAAGAACCTCCGCGGGCTACAACTTAGTAGTACCCAGGGAAGTGTCGTTTGTACGCTTCGACACACGGGTCTTCCCGCACGCTGGTCCGTAAAGCCTTTCGGCATGGTTTCTACTGCCCTACAGCACTCCAGGATGCTGTCGAGTTGGTGAAAAACTGTGAAGCGTGCCAGTTCCACGCGAAACAAATTCACACTCCGGCTCAGTCACTGCAAATGATACCTCCTACATGGCCATTCGCTGTGTGGGGGTGGACATTTTGGGACCTTTCCAAAAAGTCGTCGAAAGTTACAATTTCCTGTATGTCACCATCGCCAAGTTCACCAAGTGGCCAGAAGCTACTCCAGTTGTGACAATCAACAAGCAATCTGCTATCAAATTCTTGAAGTCTGTAGTCTACAGAATTGGATTTCTGAATAGAGTTATCACTAAAAATAGAACCCAATTCACAAGTGCAACATTCCAAGAGTATTGTGAAGACCTCGACATTCAAGTCAGCTACGCATCAGTAGCTCACCTGGCAGGTAATGGCCAAGCCGAGAGAGCAAATGCAGAAATATTGAAAGGACTCAAGACACGCACATATGATTGCCTGAACAAACACGGAGCCAACTGGATTGAAGAGTTTCCGTCCGCACTGTGGGCGAGCAGGACAACACCTAGCCGGTCAACTAGAGAGACCCCCGTCTTCCTGGTGTACGGAGCTGAAGTGGTCCTTCCTCCGGAGATCACCATGGGGTCGCTTCGGGTCCGAACCTTCGACGAAGACACACAGGGACAGCTTCGGCGTGAAGACCTTGACCTCATTGACAAGGGAAGGTGCCAAGCAGCTGTTTGGAATGCACGTTATCGCCAAGCGCTCTGGCGCTATCATCAAAGGAATGTGCGTAGCCGACAGCTCAGGGAAGGCGATCTGGTGCTGCGGAGAATACTAACTCGTGAAGGGATGAACAAACTTTCCCCCAGCTGGGAAGGTCCCTTCCGAGTGATCAAAGTTTCCCATCCCAGATGTGTTCGCTTGGCTACAGAGGATGGGACCCCGCTTCCCAATCCTTGGAACATCGAGCACCACCGTAATTTTTATGCTTAGTCACACGGAGGTGAGTTTGTAATTACATGCAATGTAAGTTATAGAGTCTATACACAGAGTCGGATAGGTCCTCCGGGAGAATATTCGGACCCCTCCGGAAGGGTCCGAGCAGTTCAAGCAACATTTAACACGGTCCTTGTACTGGAAATGTGACTTACCTAGCCTGGGTTAGAACAAGATGTATAGCACACTTAGCCTGGTTCTGCCCCCTAAGTGTGTCCTTGTCTCCCCTGTAATTCGGACCTATAATGAAAGGCATTGTTGTGCAAAAACAGACTCCACGTGTATCAATTTTGTACATGATGGTTTTCTTTTATTATCCCTTCTCCTTATTGTCTATAACTTAGTTGTGAAATTATTTTTGATCTTTAGTTCAAGTTACTCATATGTTGCACAAGTTATATTGTGGGTTTTTTCGGATCTTAGCATTTCTAGACGGTCTACTCGCCCGAACGCCAACACGAACAAAGGTCTGGAGTGCGCTATCGACTTAGCCTGGTCCAACACCCTAAGTATGCCACTCTATCTATGTTCCGGCAAGCCTCAGTAGGGCGGGTCCTAAAGGCATTCGGATCTGAAAAGATTATATCAATGTACTTGTTATCATATCAAGTTCCTTTGGATCTAAAATTCAAATAAGAATAGTAAGTCACAAAAGAGTTATAGACGAGAGGATGAATTTTATGGTTTTTCTTGTCTTTGATGCGCAGGAAAAATGAAAACTCATGACGATGGTGGATGATGCCGGAGCTACTAAGCTCCGACATCCCCTAAGGGGGCCCGCCATCGACATTTCTGACATTGAAAGTGGACGCCTTCGGAGCCAACAAGCTCCAACAACTCCAACGGGGGCCAGCCATCGACGTGAAACATAATGATAATTCAAGCGAAGATGGTGAAGAAATCACCCCGAGGGGATTCACCGTCGACGTATTCTACGTTGATGGTGGATGTCGTCAAAGCCGGAAAGCTTCGACAACCCCAGGGGGCCCGTTGTCGATGTTCTACGCGTTGACAGTGGGTGCCGTCAGACCTACCAAACTTCGACAACCCCAAGGGGCCCGCCGTAGACGTTCTACGTGTTGAAAGTGGGTGTCGTCGGACCTACCAAGCTCTGACAACTCGCAGGGGGCCCGTCATCGATGTTTTACGCATTGATAGTGGGTGATGTCGGACCTACCAAGGTACGACAACTCCCAGGGGGCCCGCTGTCGACGTTTTACGCATTGACAGTGGACGCTGTCGGACCTATCAAGCTCCGACACCTCTCAGGGGGGCACTTTCAACATCACAAAGGGTCCCTGGAGATGAAGAAAGTAAACTTCGAACCTAAATGCTAAGCGTTCTAGCTACAAGTTCGAAGTGTTCAAGCCATCAAGACAATTCCAAACCTTTTGGTACATGTTCGCAATCAAATTGTGTACATCTACCAGGGGGCCAATAAGATAAAGGGCAATGTATTGAAGACAAGCATAAAATGGAATTCATTCATTCAAAGAGTGGATTTCATTCATCGAAAGTACTGGATTGAAAAATGAGGATTATAGTAGAAGGCAAAAGGGAAAGGTCCTAGATACTAGAGGCTCTAAGTCCTGTGGAAAAATGAGGCAACCTTCTCGGCAGCTTCTTCGATGCTAGCCCTGGCGGCATCCTCTTCTTCAGTAATGGGTCCTTCGAAGACCGTATCTAGAGAAAGTTGGGGGGTCTCGTGTAAAATCCCACTTTTTCCTTTCTTGTGAAGTTCAACTACAAGTTGTTTATCAAACCTAATGGAGGTCAATATAGTTGTGCACATGAACTTGACCTCACTAAAAACTTTTCTTTCTACTCATGTTTAATCTTATTAACCTGAGGACTGGACTTCACCCTAATTCTAGAACATCTTAATTAAACCTTTCTTCAAGGTTGGGAATTTAATTGATTGAAATGGCTAGGGCAAATTTATTGCAGCAATATAAAAATCAAAACAAATTTAATTTGATTATATTGCTATGCATATTTGGCCCTACCAAAAAGATTCAAATCCAAGGCTCCAAATTTTTCCTTGGACTCTTAAATATCTTAAATAGCTTCTCAGAAAATTTTCAAGATTTTTGTAGCACATCTTCCACTTGTTTGGACACGTACAAGGGATTCATTTCGCGTCGACATCAAATTTAGCTTTGCACCAAACTTTGCCGAAATCAACCCCCAATTTTTTCCTAAGACCTTTTATGGTTCAGGGGACTTTGTTTCAAAGTTTGGAGATTTATGGACCTCAGCTACTATTTATTTCAATAAGGTTTATACCCATATTTGAATTCAAATTTGATTTTGAATTTGATACAAATTATGTCCAAATTGAAATATGATTGCAGAATTGGATTCCCCATATTTTTCTTAGCCTATCTGTAAATTTTGGGAATTTTTGGACAATGTTTGAGCTAGAATTTAGAGGAAGGGATAACGGAGAGCGGTGGGGCCCACAGGTCAGTCGGTGAGACCGTTTAACCGCCTCTGTTTTCTTTCCCCGGGCGACACCATGACGCTGCATGCCACCAGTGCGCCGTCGGCCGTCGGTCGCCTCCAGCTGCCCCCCCCGCGTCCTTATCTACCGCGGTGAAGGCTATAAAATCACCCCCCCCCCCCCCCCCCCCCGTCGACCAGAGTCCATCCCCAATTCACCTTTCATCGCACTGCGCCATTTCCTCGCCGTCGCGATCACCCCTGTGCCGCCCGACGCCGCGCAACCTCGCCGTCGGTACAAGCATCACCATCCTCGGAAGTCTATAGCAAAAAGGTGCGCAATGACCTCGTGCAGCTTCTAGTTAAGTTTGAATTCCTATCGTGCATCCTAACTTCTGTATTCCGTAAATTCCCGAAGTGCTTTTATAGCTTCATGGCTAGTTCATCGGTTTAATTCTGATTGTATGCACAAAATTTCTTTGATCCAGTTAGACGACATGATCTATGTACCCTAGCGCACCTTCCCTCCAAAAATCAGAAAGAATCATCGACTAATTAGCAAGTTCTTCGATTTTCCCCCTTCTGCCATTGATGGAGCTCGGTTCACCGTCGAACTCGGTGTTGCCGGCTATGGCACGAGCTCTAGACCCTCCTAAAACTTTTCCCATGCATCCACAATGCTTCCTGAGCTTTCAAACGAGAGATTTAGCTAGGGAATCGAGGATCTCCACATCACCGAAACCCTAACACCCGCCGCCGCCGTCGGGAATGGTTTTCCGGTCACCCCTCACCGTCAGGATTTAGTCCAGCGTGTTCCCTGTGCAAAAATATGGTGGGGCGGCGAGTACCGAAGCCTCCCGTGGGCTGGGAGCTATCACCGGCGAAAGCGCCGCCGCGCGCCGGTGAGAACGCCGCCGCCCGAGCCGTGGCCCGAGGTTGAAGAAGGTCGGGTACGCGGGTCCCACTTGCCAGCGAGTGCAAAGGCGCCGGATCAATCTGTGGCTAGGGATCTAATTTGACTGTGTGGGAATATTTATGGCCCCCGGTGTGGCTAGCCCCTGATTGGATGATTTTAAATCCAGTGGGCCCTAACGCCAAATTTAAAAGCTGAAATTCCCCATTTTGTGCAGAACCATTTCCAAAGATGAAAAATCAATATCTCTCTTTAGACTGCTCCAAAAATATTCAAACAAATTTTGTTTGAAAGTCCTTGAGCTCTAGTTTCTGTCAGTATCAATTAGGTTCTTTGAAACTCAAATATAAATTATGTAGGAAACAATCTTTACAAATGCCAATACATTTTTTCCAGATGGACTTGCCACTGGCAAAATCCCCAAAATTCACATAAAATACACTGTCCTATTCTTGACTACCAGATAAAGTTTGGGAGCCATTGCACCTGTATAACCCTCTGTATTGTTCAATTACCTTTTTCAGTTATTGAATTTTTACAGATGTTCAGTTGCTCTATTATGTCCCAAATTTGTACTGAGCCTTCCTTTAATCATACACTAGTTCCTGTAGAAATCTTGGATTTAATTGACCTAATCCCCTAGTCTTAATTCAGTTGCAAACTGAATATTAATTGAAAAGATAAAAATTCAATTATAAAAGAATTCCAGGAATTCTTGCCAACTTTGAAATTCTATAACTCCTTCACCAAGGCTTAGAAATTTATCAAACAAATATTGCTAGAACCAGGACAATTTCCTCTATCATGATTATCAACTGGCAGCTATGTTCAAGCTACAGTTTCTTCTCTAAAATTTTGGAAGTCTATTGCTTGCCATAATTTTAGAGACAACAAAATACTTTGATCATCTTTTGTTCTTTGCAAGAGCTTCTATCATATTCCCTAGTATCTACCATCAAGGTTCCACAGCCAATTAGGTCCTTATCATATAATGATCACCATAGATTAAATTATGGTCTTGGTAGTAATTATTTTTCAATGTCATTCATATACAAATTATATGCATATCGTATAGTGACCGAAGTCGAGTAGGAACCAGAGGCCTTGGAAGTACACCTACCGGATACTAACCCTGACTCTGACCTGCATCCAGGCAAGCCCCGGTTTGCATTTAAGTCGTTTATAAAATTTTATTTTATCACTATGATGATTAGCATATGAATTGTGCATTACATTTAGGATGCTTGAATACTCCAGATGCATGACCCACAATCCCATTGGTTAATTGGATAGGTTAATCACTCGACGTGTAGAATTGCTATGCTAATGTAGTAGGTAATCCGGTAGAAGTCGAGTAGTTGGAATCTACTCGCGAGATAGAAATTTACACTCATCTACACTGGGATAACATTTATAGAAAATAACTGTTACATCTAAAACTCGAGAACGGTCAGAGATGGATAGGAAGCGGCAAGACGTGGTCTTGGTGGCATAGCTCTGACTTGTCAGTTAAGGCCCGTCTGTATGTGGCCCCTTCGAACAAGCTTGAATTGTACCGGCAACATAATGGACATATGGAATCCAGTAAACTGACGTAACTCGATAACTGAGATGTCGAGGCCCATTAACTCACCATTAATAGGGGTGGGTTGAGGACAGTAAGGTGTAAATCGGTCGGCGGACACATGAGGTGTTCCGTGCGGAGACCTTCTGCTCGCGGAGATGAGACGGGCTCGGCGTTCGGGTTTCTTGTGAAAGGTGGCCATATACGACTAGTACTGAAGTGTTACGTAGGTATTGGTGTACTCGCTGACACTTCCGAATGACGTATGTGTCGTGTTGTTCAGGTGTGTCCTGATTGCAATCACCGTCCCTCGCTGTAATAGAGTACCACTTGTTCACTGCGCCATGACGTAGTAAATACTAAAGAAGCCAGAAAAATATATTGTATTGAATTATAATTGCTTTGCAACCTTGTATGACTTAGAGATAGTAAAATTAAAGTTTACAGTTTCCCCATACTTTAGCTGTAATAGCATTATGTGCTCTGGACTTGTCATATCATCGGCAAAGCGTTTATTGTTTGATTGTGGAGTCTATGATGTGCCGTGCTTGGAGAATGTCATTTGCTACTTAAAACCGAATTATAAGGATCCACTTGTAGGCGAGTCATTTTTGCTTCACCGTACCTATGCTTAGTGTCCACCCTTGCATATGTCTAGTGAGACGGGTTAGTCTTGTTGAGCCTTATGCTCATGTTTGCAGTTAACGAGTTTTTGCAGGTTATACAATTGATGAAGGGTTTGATGATGAGGATGCACCCCCTGCAGGGTGTATAGTCGAGTGGGAACCCTGCACGCCGCCGTGACTTGCGTGTTGCTAGTGCGAAGTATCCAGGGCATGGATGACTTTGCTTTTGCATAGCTAGTGCTGATATATATGTTTTTTCCTTCTGCCAGTATTGTAAAACTTCCGCTGTATGATAACTAAAAGACTTCGTCTTATATTTTATTCTTGTTCTGTTCTTGTATATTGTTGGGTGTCGCATCGCACGACACCACCCAATGAGATCCTCGGATGTCGGCATTCCGGTCCCCACAAACACGGTATCAGAGCATCGTTGGGAACAGTGTACTTGAAAAGAACATATTTTCAAAAATTAGGATTTGAGTGAGGAATTAGCTATATGCCCTTATAAGGAGTATTATTAGTATAAGATATAAAGGTGGTAAACTAACTATGTGTTATTATATTCTGTAACAACGCCCCGACGTCAGGTAAGAGGTAAGGTACGCCACCGAGAGTGGATCAATCTTGGTAAACTCAGCATAGGAGAAGTGGTATGTGAAATTTCCGTGGCTTGGCACGGGAAGTTAATAGGAGTCTCTGAGGCTTTCAATGTTTCTGAGAACCTATGACACGCGGTACTCCAGCGTGCTTCAAAGTTAGTGGGAGCCCCCGTTGGATGGTGTATAACCCGATAGTATGCCTCTCTAGAACCATTCATGTTCTATGGGAGCATGCAAAACACGTATGCCCGAGTGTGTATTAGCCGGATCGTATGGGAGTCTTTGCTGTGCAGACGTATTTACAGCCATGTACCTCGAGACATGACCTCGCTCGAGGGCGACTCACACCAGAGTCGTATGCATCTATTTTCATATGTATTATTCTGACTGCCTGTCGTGCTTCCCCGTACCGCCCTTGAGGTGTGAAGGTGTGAAAGGGGATTGTTTGTCTTTTGCAGCATTAACTACGGTAGAAGACCGTGTAGAAACTGTTTGCGAGAGAACGATATAGGAACCACCTATAGACGTAACTGGATATACCGGATAGAATTTCTTTGGTGAGGTACGTAGTACCGTCAGTATCAAACATGATACTAGACCATCCCCAACGACAGAATGGATGCATAATGTTTTGGAAGTTCAAATATCAGATGCTGGTAGGCTTGGACTCCGTAAAAAGGGACTCCGACTCAATAGGGTAGATAGAATCAAGATTCTTGATTTCTAGCAGAAGTTGGCTCGACTTCGCCGGGTTGTAATCTTGGTTATCGGATAGATACCACAAGGGTATCATAAATGGATGGAAAGCTCGTGAAGACCTCTACAACTTTTTTGTTGACCGTCAGAGAGAAAGGTTTGATAATCTGTTGAAATCTGGGGTATACTAAAACTGCTTCAGATGACCCAACCATTGTACCAGTTCCAGAAATATTGCCATAACTCACTGTAGAAACATCTTCTGCCTTATTTTGACACATTTCTGGAAAGGGCAGAGGCAGATCTACAGGTTTTATGTTTAGAGTTTTTCCTAATTCGAATTTGAGTCAAATCAAATTTGGAAATCAAAACAGTGGACTGCAGGACTGCTGGTGCAAACCAGTCAGTTCAACTGTTTAGTTTGGATAGTTATAACTTTTAATCCAGAATAGTGACATAGTCACATATATATATATTTCTGGAAATATTAGGAAGTCCTCTATCAACTTTATTTTGCATTCATGATCTGAATCTGGGTATAGCGGTGTCTAATTCCATTTGTCGCAAACTTGGTTCTGACAGTCCAGGACTTTAAACAGTTTGCACATGTTTGTGAATTCGCGCGCGATACCTCTATAACAAACTTTTCAGGGGGTAACTATTTTACTTCTGGATTGTTAACTTGATGTTATACAAAGTTTATTTTGTCATTACCTCAAAATATTGTCATGATATCCCTGTATAAATTGTGGACATCACTACATATACAGGGGAGGTTCTGTCAAAATTTTCAGAAAATATGGGTCAACTTAAAACCTGTATAGATTCTATTTCCTAGCTCACCTGTAGCTGTATTAGTACAATCTGGAAAGCTTGGAAAGTATACTACAACTTTGGTATTCAACTCCACCTTTGATTCTGACATTTCCTGTAAGAAACTGTGGAATTTATACAGGAAGGTCAGCTGGAACAGACTGTGATTACAGCTTCAGTTTTAAATTTTCTTAAAACTGTTGAGAGTTGGAAACCTTCTCATTGTTCCAGTATTCTTTTTATAGATGACGGATGTGAGGATGCTACTACCGGACGGATGGGTATTTTCCACTTGCGCTAGCCATCCGGGTTTCCCAAGTATGCTACGGGAAGTGCTCCAACAGTTTGCTTCATCGAGATGCCATGCTATTGGGGTAGAGCGGGACACCGCCATTGAGACAGATCAAAATTGGGAGTATGAGGCAGGAGAACTGCAGGATAATGTAATTGAGGCCGAGGCACAATTGCAACCAGTGGTGTATCCACCGGCCCATAACATACCACTAATTATAGGTGAACAATTGCCTTCGGATGACGAAGAAGAAGAAGAAGATCCCGAGGAACTCGAATACGTTGAGTAGGACGTATTGAAGTAGGATGTGGCAGCACTTCTGCCGACACGGGGCAACATATAGTTTAATGGTTGCTCGTGTTTTTCTTTTGTGACCATGTTTGTGTCATATTAAGAGTAGTGGTGGTTATGTCTAAGATGACAAGATGTGTACGACATCTCATGGGGACCAAGTATGGTAGAGATGTATTTCCATAGTGGGAGTCCATCATTTTGGAGTTTACTACTGTAAACTTTGTCACAAGATAATATATCTTGTATAAAGCTTGTACTTTATTAATATATGTTGATGTTGTATATTATCTATCGTGGTCTACCGCATTACTATTTATATGGAAGGATGAACTTGAGGCAATGAGACTTATGGTGTAAATCGTTGTATTGCAGCATGGTGCGTACACGAACAGCCCCAGAAGTGGGAGGCTCAAGTGGGGGACAGGGGGATGACACACCACCCCCGAGGCTGAATATGCCCCAGACGCAGCCACCTCCACCACCTCCACCTACACTTCCCAGAAGTCTCTCAGAGGTTCTCGCAGCAGTACTCGGCTCGCACGACGAGCAAACCGAGTTGTTGCGAACCCTTGTACAGCACTCGTCCCGTCAAGGGGGACGACACGCTGATGGGCCACGTCAGTCATATCCGAGTTCCTACTCGGATTTCGCATCGACACATCCGCCGGTCTTCAGGGAGGCCGACGAACCTTTGGAGGCGGAGAACTGGCTCCGCACCATTGAAGGGAAGTTCGGTTTACTCGAGATAACCAAACAACAGAAGACTCTGTTTGCAGCTCAGCAACTGCAGGGTTCTGCTGGTGCGTGGTGGGAAAACTACCTCGCCGCACGCCCCACAGGCTATGTCGTGAGCTGGGCAGAATTCCGGCGTTCCGCGCCTACCATATCCCTCCCGGGATTATGAGGAGGAAGCTTCAAGAGTTCTTGGAGCTAAAGCAGGGAGGAAGGAGTGCTTACGAGTACTCCAAGGCCTTCAACCACTTGGCCCAGTATGCACAGGACCAAGTGAACACGGAAGACAGGAAGCAAGAGTGCTTCTACCGGGGGTTGAAGTCCAAGATGAAGGACAAGCTTGTCTTGTTCAACCGCGACAGTTTCAACGACATTGTCAACGCCGCGATCATGCAAGTGGACGCTACTCGAGAGCCGTCCTTAGACAAGAAGAAGAGGACTGCTCCGCGGGGCAGCGGAGGTGGTGCTCCTCAGAAGTACTGAATGGTGTATCGATCACCATCCGGCCAGAGGTGGCAACCGCCATCACGACCACCGATGTTCACTGGTCGCCAGTTCAGCAACGCCGGTTTCCGACCGCAGCAAACGCAGGGGATGATCCCACGTGCACTTCCACCTCCACGGCATGCACCAGGATTCTGTCCTCCCATTCGTACCGGCCAAACCCCGTACACGTGTTTCACGTGTGGACGCACCGGGCACTTCGCCAAGGACTACCCGCAGAGTAGGCAGGGCGGAGGACAGTCATCATACCAGGGTGCCAACCAACCCCGCAACCATCCCAAGAAGCCAGTTCCCAGACTCGGCAACGTCCACCACCTCGCCATTGAGGACGTTCTGGAAGGCGCACCCGTACTCATGGGTACATTCTCTATCTTTGATCATCTCGTAGTCATACGCTTTGACTCCGGAGCTTCACATAATGTCATTAGCAAGTCTTTTGTCATTAAAAGTCAATTGCCTATTATCTCCACAAAAACTCCGTATGTGATTTGCACTCTGGCAGGCAAAATAGTAACGAATGAATTGGTTCCTGGGATACCACTTAACCTAGATGGAACCATATATCTTACTTCACTTCTGATACTAGAGAATCAGAAGTTAGATGTCATCTTGGGAATGGCATGGTTACAATACCATGGTGCTATTCTAGATCTCGTTCCTCGAAAAATTTATCTAAATTATCCACTTCATCCTTCTCAAGTCCTAAATCTTGAGAGAACCATTCTAGTGAATCCATCTACTCTTAATACCGAGGTTATTGAACTTAAGATATTCCAGTAGTATGTGAATACCCGGACGTGTTTCCCGAAGATCTTCCTGGTATACCACCAGAAAGAGATATAGAGTTCAAGATTGAGCTTGTACCGGGAACAGCGCCAATCTCAAGGAAACCCTACAAGATGGCACCTAAGGAACTTGCAGAACTGAAGGAGCAGTTAACGGAACTAGAGAACAAAGGTTTCATTCGTCCAAGTTCATCACCATGGGGTTGTTCTGCATTGTTCGTAGAGAAGAAAGATAAGACTTTGAGATTGTGTGTGGACTATCGTCCACTCAATGCTGTCACTATCAAAAACAAGTATCCACTACCACACATTGATATTCTTTTCGATCAATTAGTGGGTCCTAAAGTATTTTCGAAGATGGATCTTCGTTCTGGTTATCATCAGATTAGAATCCGACCAGAAGGTATACCAAAGACAGCATTCTCAACGAGGTATGGACTGTATGAATACCTTGTTATGTCCTTCGGATTGACCAACGCACCGGCTCATTTCATGTATCTCATGAACTCGTTGTTCATGCTGGAATTGGACATGTTTGTCGTAGTCTTCATTGACGACATCCTTGTGTATTAAAAATCCGAAGAAGAACATGTTCAACACTTGCGTATCATGCTCCAACGATTATGGGACCACCAACTATATGCTAAGTTCAGCAAGTGTGAATTCTGGATCAGCCAAGTGCCATTTTTAGGGCACATCATATCAGCAGAAGGGATTGCAGTTGATCCAAGCAAGATAAAGCAAGTACTCAAATGGGAGTCTCCAAAGTCCGTACATGAAGTTCGAAGTTTCCTAGGTTTAGCTGGGTATTACCGGAGGTTCATTCCCAGTTTCTCCAAAATAGCTAAACCAATGACAGAACTTCTGAAGAAGGGGATGAAGTATGTATGGACGGAGGCATGTGAGGGAGGTTTCCAGGCATTGGTAAAACACCTCACAACGGCACCAGTTTTAGCTCAACCGAATACAACCAACTCTTTTGACGTGTACTATGATGCATCAGGAATTGGTTTGGGTTGTGTGTTGATGCAGACAGACGAGTGATCGCTTATGGATCACGGCAGCTTCGGAACCATGAGTAGCACTATCCGACTCATGATATAGAGCTCGCTGATGTGGTACTAGAATTGAAGATGTGGAGACATTATCTACTGGGTAATCTAGTACATCTTTACACTGATCACAAGAGTTTGAAGTACATCTTCACCCAAAAGGACTTAAATATGCGACAGCGTAGATGGTTTGAATTAATCAAGGATTATGAGATTGAGATCCACTACCATCCAGGCAAGGCGAATGTAGTCGCAGATGCTTTGAGCCGCAAGTCCTATGTCAACAATCTTTCCATTACCTTAATGGGAGAAGAAGAACCGAGTATCTACTTGGTTCCATATGGGGCACTCTACAACCTAGCTCTCATTCCTACTATCAGGGAGGATATTATGGCAGCTCAGAAGGAGGACAAAGGGATGTCGCACATTCAGCAAAGAATGGAGAAGGGGGAGATGAAATGTTTCTGATGTGACGATGAAGGTACTCTCTACTTTAAAAACCGCATAGTGGTACCACGAAACATGGAACTTTGAAAGAAGATACTGGATGAAGCTCATTTATCCAAGTATTCCATTCATCCGGGAAGTAACAAAATGTACCAAGACTTGAGAAAGAAGTTCTGGTGGACTCGGATGAAGAGAGAAGTAGCAAAATATGTATCCGAATGTGATACGTGTCGGTGGGTTAAGGCTGACCATATGAAGGCAGCTGGACAGCTTCAACCTTTAAGCATGCCGGCTTGGAAATGGGAGGATATCAGCATGATTTCATTGTTGGGTTAGCTCCCACTCTCCATAAGCACGACTCAATTTGGGTGATCATTGACCGGTTGACCAAATCAGCTCATTTCATATCGGTCAGTGTCAAGTATGATGTAAAGCGGTATGCAGAACTTTATTTCTCCAGAATTTTGTGCCTACATGGAGTACCCCGCACTATCATTTCAGATCGTGGATCTATTTTCGTTGCTCGCTTTTGGGAGCATCTCCACGATGCATTGGGTACCAAACTGATTCGAAGCTCGGCTTATCATCCTTAGACTGATGGACAAACCGAACTGGTGAATCAAGTACTATAGGATATGCTTCGTGCCTGTGCCATCCACCATGGTAGGAATTGGGATGACCATCTACCATTGGCAGAATTTTCATACAACAACGGTTACCAGGCTAGCATCCAGATGGCGCCATATGAAGCTCTTTATGGCCAGAAGTGTCGCACACCCTTGAACTGGTGCGAATCTGGTGAACGAGTGGTATATGGCATCGACTTGATAAATGAAGCCGAAGAGCAAGTACGAATTATTCAAGCAAATCTCAAAGTCGCTCAGTCTCGTCAGAAGAGCTATGCAGACAAATGATGTCGACCTCTTCACTTCGAGGTTGGGGATCAATTTTATCTCTGGGTATCCCCGATGAAAGGAATTCATCGATTCGGAGTGAGAGGGAAGCTAGCTCCACGTTTCATTGGGCCGTTCGCAATAATCAAAAGATGCGGACCTGTGGCACATCAATTGGAGTTACCGCCGTCGCTGGCAGGGGTCCACAATGTGTTTCACATTTCTCAGTTGCAGAAATGTCTCAAAGCCCCAGCGAATATACGTATTGAGGATTTGGAAGCTCTCTAACCAGATCTTATGTATTCCGAGCATCCAACCCAGATCGTTGATGAGAAAACTTGCACCACAAGAAGACGCACCATGTTTAATCTTATTAACCTGAGGACTGGACTTCACCCTAATTCTAGAACATTTTAATTAAACCTTTCTTCAAGGTTGGGAATTTAATTGATTGAAATGGCTAGGGCAAATTATATTGCAGCAATATAAAAATCAAAACAAATGTAATTTGATTATATTGTTATGCATATTTGGCCCTACCAAAAAGATTCAAATCCAAGGCTCCAAATTTTTCCTTGGACTCTTAAATATCTTAAATAGCTTCTCAGAAAATTTTCAAGATTTTTGTAGTACATGTTCCACTTGTTTGGACACGTACAAGGGATTCATTTCGCGTCGATATCAAATTTAGCTTTGCACTAAACTTTGCCAAAATCAACCCCCAATTTTTACTAAGACCTTTTATGGTTCAGGGGACTTTGTTTCAAAGTTTGGAGATTTATGGACCTAAGCTACTATTTATTTCAATAAGGTTTATATCCATATTTGTATTCAAATTTGATTTTGAATTTGACACAAACTATGTCCAAATTGAAATCTGATTGCCCCCATATTTTTTTTAGCCTGTCTGTAAATTTTGGGAATTTTTGGACAATGTTTGAGCTAGAATTTAGAGGAAGGGATAAGGGAGAGCAGTGGGGCCCACAGGTCAGTCGGTGAGACCGTTTAACCGCCTCTGTTTTCTTTCCCCGGGCGACACCTCGACGCTGCATGCCGCCAGCGCGCCGTCGGTCGCCTCCAGCTGCCCCCCAGCGTCCTTATCTACTGCAGTGAAGGCTATAAAATCACCCCCCGTCGACCAGAGTCCATCCCCAGTTCACCTTTCATCGCGCCGCGCCATTTCCTCGCCGCCGCGATCACCCCCGTGCCACCCGACGCCGTGCAGCCTCGCCGTCGATACAAGCATCAGCATTCTCGGTAGTCTATAGCAAAAAGGTGTGCAACGACCTCGTGCAGCTTATGGTTAAGTTTGAATTCCTATCGTGCATCCTAGCTTCTGTATTCCATAAATTCCCGAAGCGCTTTTATAGCTTCGTGGCTAGTTCGTCGGTTTAATTCCGATTGTATGCACAAAATTTCTTTGATCTAGTTAGACGACATGATCTATATACCCTAGCGCACCTTCCCTCCAAAAATCAGAAAGAATCATCGACTAATTAGCAAGTTCTTCGATTTTTCCCCTTCCGCCATTGATGGAGCTCGGTTCACCGTCAAACTCGGTGTTGCCGGCTATGGCACGAGCTCTAGACCCTCCTAAAACCTTTCCCATGCATCCACAATGCTTCCTGAGCTTTCAAACGAGAGATTTAGCTAGGAAATCGAGGGTCTCCACATCACCGAAACCCTAACACCCGCCACCGCCGTCGGGAATGGTTTTCCGGTCACCCCTTGCCATCGGGAGTTAGTCCAGTGTGTTTCCTGCGCGAAAATATGGTGGGGCAGCGAGTACCGAAGCCTCCCGTGGGCCGGGAGCTATCGCCGGCGAAAGTGCCACCGCGCGCCGGTGAGAACGCCGCCGCCCGAGCCGTGGCCCGAGGTTGAATAAGGCCGGGTACGCAAGTCCCACTTGCCAGCGAGTGCAAAGGCGTCGGATCTATCTGTGGCCAGGGATCTAATGTGACCGCGTGGGAATATTTATGGCCCCCGGTGTGGCTTTCCCCTGATTGGATGATTTTAAATCCAATGGGCTCTGGCACCAAATTTAAAAGCTGAAATCCCCCATTTTGTGCAGAACCATTTCCAAAGTTTAAAAATCAATATCTCTCTGTAGACTGCTCCAAAAATATTCTAACAAATTTTGTTTGAAAGCCCTTGAGCTCTAGTTTCTGTCAGTACCAATTAGGTTTTGTGAAACTCACATATAAATTTTGTAGGAAACAATCTTTCCAAATGCAAATACAATTTTTCCAGATGAACTTCCAGTGGAAAAATCCCCAAAATTCACATAAAATACACTGTCCTATTCTGGACTACCAGAAAAAGTTTGGGAGCCATTGCACCTGTATAACCCTCTGTATAGTTCAATTACCTTTTTCAGTTATTGAATTTTTACAGATGTTCAGTTGCTTTATTATGTCCCAAATTTGGACTAAGCCTTCCTTTAGTCATACACAAGTTTCTGTAAAAAGCTCGGATTTAATTGACCTAATCTCCTAGTCTTAACTCAGTTGCAAACTGAATATTAATTGAAAAGCTAAAAATTCAATTATAAAAGAATTCCAGAAATTCTTGCCAACTTTGAAATTCTATAACTCCTTCACCAAGTCTTAGAATTTATGAAACAAATATTGCTAGAACCAGGACAATTTCCTCTATCATGATTATCAACTGGCAGCTATGTTCAAGCTACAGTTTCTTCTCTAAAATTTTGGAAGTTTATTGCTTGCCATTATTTTAGAGACAACAAAATACTTTGATCATCTTCTGTTCTTTGCAAGAGCTTCTATCATATTCCCTAGTATCTACCATCAAAGTTACACAGCCAATTAGGTCCTTATCATATAATGATCACCATAGATTAAATTATGGTCTTGGTAGTAATTATTTTTCAAAGTCATTCATATACATATTATATGCATATCGTATAGTGACCGAAGTCGAGGAGGAACCAGAGGCCTTGGAAGTACACCTACCGGATACTAACCCTGACTTTGACCTGCATCCAGGCAAGCCCCGGTTTGCATTTAAGTCATTTATAAAATTTTACTTTATCACTATGATGATTAGCATATGAATTGTGCATTACGTTTAGGATGCTTGAATACTCGAGATGCATGACCCACAATCCCATTGGTTAATTGGATAGGTTAATCACTCAACGTGTAGAATTGCTATGCTAATGTAGTAGGTAATCCGGTAGAAGTCGAGTAGTTGGAATCTACTCGCGAGATAGAAATTTACACTCATCTACACTAGGATAACATTTCTAGGAAATAACTGTTACATCTAAAACTCGAGAACGGTCGGAGATGGATAGGAAGCGGCAAGACGTGGTCTTGGTGGCATAGCTCTGACTGGTCAGTTAAGGCCCGTCTGTATACGGCCCCTTCGGACAAGCTTGAATTGTACTGGCGATATAATGGACATATGGAATCCAATAACTGACGTAACTCGATAACTGGGATGTCGAGGCCCATTAACTCACCATCGCTAGGGGTGGGTTGAGGACAGTAAGGTGTAAATCGGTCGGCGGACACATGAGGTGTTCCATGCGGAGACCTTCTGTTCGCGGAGGTGAGACGGGATCGGCGTTCGGGTTTCTTGTGAAAGGTGGCCATATATACGACTAGTACTGAAGTGTTACGTAGGTACTGGTGTACTCACTGACACTTCCGAACGACGTATGTGTCGTGTTGTCCGGGTGTGTCCTGATTGCAATCACCGTCCCTCGCGGTAATAGAGTACCACTTGTTCACAGCGTTGTGACGTAGTAAATACTAAAGAAGCCAGAAAAATATATTGTATTGAATTATAATTTCTTTGCAACCTTGTATGACTTAGAGATAGTAAAATTAAAGTTTATAGTTTCCCCATACTTTAGCTGTAATAGCATTATGTGCTCTGGGCATGTCATATCATCGACAAAGTGTTTCTTGTTTGATTGTGGAGTCTATGATGTCTCGTGCTTGGAGAATGTCATTTGCTACTTAAAACCTGATTATAAGGATCCACTTGTAGGCGAGTCATTTATGCTTCACCGTACCTATGCTTAGTGTCCACCCTTGCATATGTCTAGTGAGACGGGTTAGTCTTGCTAAGCCTTATGCTCATGTTTGCAGTTAACGAGTTTTTGCAGGTTATACAATTGATGAAGGGTTTGATGATGAGGCTGCACCCCCTCCAGGGTGTACAGCCGAGTGGGAACCCTGCACGCCGCTGTGAATTGCGTGTTGCTAGTGCGAAGTATCCAGTGCATGGATGACTTTGCTTTTGCATAGCTAGTGCTGAGAGCGTAACTATGATATATATGTTTCTTTCCATCCGCTAGTATTGTAAAAATTCTTCTGTATGATAACTAAAAGACTTCAACTTGTATTTTATTCTCGTTCTGTTCTTGTATACTGTTGGGTGTCGCATCGCACGACACCACCCAATGAGATCTTCGGATGTCGGGATTCCGGTCCCCACATCTCGACTCTTGTAACACGCTAGAACATATTCGGCGACGTTCTTGGCCAGTGACTTCCCTTCCGTCTTCAGTTGGTCAACGATGACATCACCCATCACATCGAGTTTGCTGCCAATAGAGCTAAGCGCCACCAGTGCCTGGTCCAGCTCTGGTGTTGGGTTCTCTGGACGTACTAGACTAAAGCCAAGTGGCACCAATGCTTTATCAGCATGCCCCAAGAAATCCCACACCTGATGGGACTCAGTTGCCCTTGAGCTCCGCAGCTCCTCTAGTGACCTTCTGGCAGCCGTAAGCTTCGAACTCTCCCGGGCGATGCACTCGACCTCTTTGGCATGTTGCTGAATGCTTTCAGCCACTTGCTTTTCGCGGTCGGCGAGCTCCGTCTCCTGGAGGTGGATGCGGTTCTGCCGTTTGGCCAGGTCCTTCTCCCTGTCTCTAACTTTCCACTCTCTGGTGGCAACATCAGCTTCTCTTTTAGAGAGCTCCTGCCCCAGCTTCCAGTGTTTCTCCTCCTGCTGCTTGCACCGCTGATCAAATTTTTTGGTGCGGTCTGCCAAATTTTGCTCACCCAGAGTCAGTTTCTGGGCGAGCTCCCCCTCTCTCTTCAAAATATCCTCCTGCATCTCCAGCACCTTCTCTTCACCCTCATCGAGGTCCACTCGGTGCTTCAGGAGAATCTCGTTCAGTGTGTTGAGGTTGTCGTGACGATCGTCAGCAGCCTCACTACTTTTCCTGGCGTGCTCGAGAATCTCCCGAGACTTAGCGTCAAGGGCCCTGATGGAGGCCTCCCTTTCCTCCAGCAGCTGGCCCCAGTATTCCATTCGAGCCTTCTCCTTCTCGACCCATTCCCGTTGGTCGGCAAGCCTTGTCTGTGCCAGCTTGGTCTCGAATTGAAGTCTGTTGCGCCAACGCCTCAAGGTCTGGCGCTCTTCTTCAAGAGCCTTGCTGTCGTAGTCGAAAGCGAGCTGGACTTGACGGAGATTCGAGCAGGCGTTGTCAATAGACAATGCTAAGGGAATAATCTTTGGACCTGTCGGGGTCATCTCCACTGGTTCCAAGGGGTCTTCTAGTACAAAAATTGGGTCCCACGACACAAGTGTGGTCCCCTGCGGTCCTACGGCACTAGGGCCGCCCCCGGAAGCTCTTCTGCTTTTGCTGTCAGTGACGAGGGTCTCACCATAGGAACATCAGCCTCCGGGGACAACGTCGAAAGTCCCCCCTCCGGATCTCCAACCAACGGCTCTGCATGTGGAGGGCCCGCCACTGACTCCTCTGGGTGTTCCGGCTCGGACATGTGCGCCTCCGATGTAATTGGCTATGGGGCGGACATTGGAGCTTCGTCCAGAGCCCCCACCATCGCCGGCTCAGGCGCCAACACTTCTACTGCATCCATCTCAGGTGTCGGAGCTTCAGTGACTTCCGACACAGAGATCGGGACTTCGGGCACCTCCGGCTCGATCGTCGGCTCTTCAACAACTTCCATCATAGGCGCGGGAGCAGCGGTTGCCTCCAACTCAAATGTTGGGGCTTCCACCATCTCCGTGTCCTGAGGCGGAGCTTCAGCCGCCAGTGCTACTGCTGCTGGTGCATCTTCACAAATGTTTCCCTCGTGGTCCGACGCTACCACGGGAGCTTCTGGTGTCGCTTCGGGATCTAGATCCACGACAGCCGGCGCTGGAGCTGTCGTGACCTTAGCCACCACTTGGGGAGGCGTAGGGGTCGGAGCTGGAAGTTCCACCTGCATAGCCTCAGTCGCTGTGGCGGGTGCTGGAGCTTCCGTGCTTTTCTTCGTTGCCCTGTGAACAAAGAATCGAAAGATTCAATACATGACAAAAATAAAAACAGCAACTCAAGGTCTGGACATAATGTTTACCTCGGGAGGCTACCACTCCAACTCGCGCGGAACTACTTCACTGGGCGATAGGAGCCAGAGCCCACTGTGGTCAGTGTGGCTGGAGCTCCGGACTGCTGCCCCGGACTTGTCGCTGTCTTTGGCATTGCCTCAGCCGGGACCTCCCTTGGCTGGGAAGGACCTCCAGATCTGGAGACCACGCTCAGCACTGGGACCGGAGTTGATCTGACGGAGCTATCGCCCCTTGAGGACACCTGCACCGGAGGAGGCGTGACCGCTGAAGATCTGCCTCGCCAGGGAGAAGAGGGCAGTTGTAGTCGGAGCTGACCTGATGTGGCTCCCGTCAGCATGCCTCAACTTCCTCTTCCGGCTAGAGGATTCGGCGAGCTCCTTGCCTTTGCCCTTGCCCTTGCCGACGTCATTGACTTTCTGGCTCGTGGCAGGGGAAGCCACCCTCTCTGAAGCTCCTAGGATTGCAACCCCAGAGATATGACGTCTCTCCACCACACCTAGGTCATCCAACACTGGCATTCTCCTCCGGATCTCCCTGCTAACCTCCAGAACCATGTTCAGAGGTAGGCAGGCAACCGGTGGAGCCACGGCGTCGCGGGAGATACCTTCATTCTGAAATTTCTTGAGATGGATCTTCAAAGCTTCATCATCCAAGTTGGTGTTAAAACCGACTTCAATTTGGTTATGATCCATATCACTATTGAAAGCCCATGCAGGCCACTCCCTAGTCTTCAGCGGAGCCCACCTGTTCACCAAGAAATTGTCGAAGACAATTTGGGGGGGGGGGGGGTCACTCCTCCCTCTATGCATTCTTCGATCTTTTCCAGGATGGGCTTGTACGCATCTGACAGCTCCAGAACTACGTTCCAGGCATCAGTGTCGACATTGGGAAGGCCATTGGGCAGCTCCAGCCTCTCGTGCTCCTCCACAGTGATGATCACCCAATACTTCTTCCAATCGTCCCACTTGCCGGAGGGGAAGGTCTTCAAGTACTTGAAGGGGAAATTATTCCGCTCCACGAAGTAGGAGAAGCCGATGAGCTCCGTTCCCTTGTTGGTGGTGCGGATCGTGAAGAAGGTCCAGGACAGCTCGATGCAGGGAGGCACACCCACCCACATCTCGCAGAAGTGGATGAAAGTCACCACTATCAAGAGGGAGTGGGGCTCGAGATGATAAATCTAAAGGCTGTAGAAATCCAGCAACACCAAGAGAAAGCTTGAAAAAGGCGGGATCAGACCCACCATGGCATACGCAGAGAAGTACACCATCTCTCGGTGCGCTCTTTATTGAAGGGGAGCTTGTTGAAGCGGATGTCCTTGTTGCAGGAGTCACTGGACCACCCCATGTAGGTCCGGACACTCGCCATCTCTTAGTTGGTCTTGACCTTGCTGCGGGGAAGACCCAACTCCATCGCGGTAAAGTGGAGCAAAAGTTGGAAGGCTATGCGAAGGTTGGGAGGATCTGAGCGCAAGTTTGATCGAAAGCGTAAAGAGTCCTCAAATCGTGTTGGCTTTCCTTCTTAAGTAAGCCTCCACAACGCTTGGATGGAAACCGCAATTGGATCGAGATCACATTATCAAAAATCTACCCTGTCAATGACGAATGGGCTCGGGTACACTCCGACGAAAAGGCCGAAGTTATTACCCCAGGTGAACCATTGTGATGATGGTAAGTTGGAAGTCCGAGGGCGGCGGTCTGACAAGGCGCGTAGAACTGATACGATTTTCGCATTGGGAACCGGCAACCTTCAATTGCGTGAGATCCGCACACGAGGCTCTCACATGCCGCATTCAAAAGAAGCCATGCGGTGATGGTTTAACAGAGAACCATTGCCCAAACAACACATCAGAAGACCTTTGAAGCTACAACGCGGGAATCGAATATGGCCCCACCTCGGGTAGAATTACTTAACCCAAAGGATTTCTTCCAGAGGTGGGCCCGGGGGCCACTATCGGTACCCTGCATACCGGGTACCCCATGATACCGCAAGAAACACCGAGGACTTCCACCCATCTGAGCTGAAGACCTCCGAAGGATACACGTGCTATACAACACTGGACCCGCCTTCCTCGTTTGGGTAGCTCCGCCACTGTCGTGTGTAACGCGAGGCCAGAGCTAACTCCACCTGTAGGGAAGCTCCGGTCTTGCCACGTGTCCAATGACCCCGGACCTAACTCACAGTAGAGGGAAGCTCTGGTGCTGCCATGTGTATAGTGGCTCCGGATCTGTCTCCCCACTGCGGGAAGCTCCGGAGACGCCACGTGTCAAGCCTCTGGACCTAAGATGGCGACGAAGAGACTAGCGGATCTTCAACGGCACGGACATTCAAGGGACAGTTAAATCTACAGTTACAAGACATGATTGCATGTCATTAATGCCATATTAATGACACACGAATGGAGGACTCTTAACAGCGGTAACGCCGCCATTAAGGCACGTTATCACGCTGTTAATTGTACTTAATATTCACAGATTGTGTATTAGACAATTAACTACCGCCAGTGCCATATGTCGGGTCAGGCTGATGTAACAGCCAGTCCTTAGACTATAAAAGGGTTGCGTTGCACGATGCATAGGAAGCAAGCTCACACGCTCACAACGCTAACAGCCAGTGCCATATAGGAAACTTGGTGGAGATCTTGATCCTCTTTCGTTTCCTCCTCTTCTTCTTCTTGCTTGGGATCTTCTCCTCCCTCCTTGATGGTGGCTCCCCACGAACTAGGGTTTGGGTGGGTGGAAAAGTGGCAAATAGATGTCAAACCAAGGGGTGGGGTTGTTTATATAGAGGTGGAGGCTAGGGTTAGATGGATTTTGAGTTTTGGGATGAGTAGAGGCCGCTTTAGAGTCCCTCATGGGCTCTAAAAGAGTTAGGCACGACGTTCCTAGGCCCACTTAACATGAAACCCAAGAAACAAGTCGTAAAACAAAAGATCAACTCAAAGTCACGAAATATTGGACAAGTCCGAAAAGGACCGGACTAGTTCGAAGTCGTCCAGAGAGAAAATCGGACAAGTCTGGCCTAAAATCGGACAAGTCTGACTTTAAACAGAGGGGAAATCGGACAAGTCCGCTGGAACACCGGACTAGTCTGGAAAGGTCCAGGGACTTAGCAAATTTTCAAGGATTCTTGGAATATCGGACTAGTCCCCACAAAATCGGACAAGTCCGAAAGTTTCCAGTGCCAAAAATCAAACTAGTCCCCAGCAAAAACAGACTAGTCTGCACTTTCCTGCGTTTTAAGTGCGTTTTGTTCCAAATCAATTTTTAAACATGTTCCTCTTGTTGTGTGTTAATGTTAAACATGTATATGAGTGTATGCAGGGCATGATGCATGAAAATTAGGGTGTTACAAACCTACCCCCCCCCTTAAAATGAATCTCGCCCTCGAGATTCGACGCGAAAGAGAAGAGATAGGGAAATTCCTTCTTGAGATCATCCTCCAATTCCCACGTCGCTTCTTTTTCTGTGTGGTGCTTCCATTGAACTTTACACCATCTAATAACCTTGTTCCTTGTGACCCTCTCCTTGGTTTCCAAGATTTTGACCGGTTGTTCGGCATAAGTCAAATCTTCCTCTAGTTCCAATTCTTCCATTGGCACTTGTTCTTCCGATACTCGCAAGCACTTCTTGAGCTGGGAAACATGAAAGACATCATGTACATCTGAAAAATGAGCTGACATCTCCAACTTATATGCTACTTCTCATCTTTTGTCCAAAATCTTGAACGGTCCAATATAGTGAGGTGCGAGCTTGCCCCTTATGTTAAATCTCTTATGACCTCTCATCGGCGACACCTTGAGGTAAACAAAATCTCCTTTTTCAAAGGCTAATTTCCTTCTCCTATTTTCCACATAGCCTTTTTGCCTTGATTGGGCAGCCCTCAAGTTTTCACGAATTATTTGGACTTGCTTTTCGGCTTCTTGCAACACATCTGGACCAAATACTTGGGTTTCTCCTGCCTCATTCCAGAATAAAGGTGTCCTACACTTCCTCCCATAAAGCGCTTCATATGGTGACATTTTCAAGCTTGCTTGGTAACTATTGTTGTATGAAAATTCCGCGTATGGCAAGCTTTTGTCCCAACTTTTCCCATGCTTTAAAGCACAAGCTCTTAACATGTCCTCTAAAATCTGATTGGTCCCCTCGGTTTGCCCATCCGTTTGAGGATGATATGCTGAACTAAAATTCAACCTCGTTTCTTTGTCTTTGTACCCACCAATAGCAAGCCTTCAAGTCTTTGTACATCTTCGAACAACCAGGGTGAATCGATTATGGCGAGTCATGTGCCTCCTTTAATATTGTCTCCTGAACATGCTTCACCTTAGGCATGACAATCCTTTTTCCAAGCCATAAGGTACCATGTTCGTCTTCATCAAATCTAAATTCTCTCCCTTCTTCGGTCCTGTCCTTGATTTCCTTGATCTCTTCATCCGCGGTTTGTGCCTCTCGAATTTCTTGCTCCATGTTCGGATTTAACTCCATCATCTCCATATCATTTACAAACCCGAGGTTCGACCTTTCAAACTCCTTACATAAATCGGACGGTAACTCTCGAATTGTGAGTTGGTGACTTACTCCCTTTCTACTCAAAGCATCGGCCACTACATTGGCTTTTCCCGGATGATAGTTGATCCCCAAATCATACTCTTTGATGAGCTCCAACCATCTCCGTTGCCTCAAGTTCAGATCCATTTGTGTGAAAATATACTTCAAACTCTTATGATCCGTATAAATTTCACACCTATGTCCAAGAATGTAGTGTCTCCAAATTTTCAATGCGTGTACCATGGCCGCGAGTTCCAAATCGTGTGTGGGGTAATTTTGCTCATGTTTCTTCAATTGTCTTGATGCATAGGCGACCACTTGGCCTTCTTGCATCAATACACATTCAAGTCCTTGTCTCGATGCATCGTACAAATCCAAACTTCTTGCTCACGTCTAGTAATACCAGCACCGGTGCAGTTATAAATCTCTTCTTCACCTTATCAATGTCGTCCTAGCAAGATAGAGTCCATTTGAGAAGCTTTCCCCTTGTTAGCAACTCAGTCATGCGCTTCACTACGTTGGAGTAGTCCTTGATGAATAGTTAGCTTTGACATTTATTGTGACGCATCCTTCTTGTCCACAAATAGAATGGGCACTCCCCAAGGCGAAGAGCTAGGGCAAATAAAACCCTTCTCTAATTGCTCTTGAATTTGCTTCTTGAGCTCCGCTAATTCCATAGGAGGCATCCTATACAGCCTCTTAGCTATAGGTGTAGTTCCAGGTATTAAATAAATAACAAACTCAATGTCTCGATCAGGTGGCATACCTGGCAACTCGTCCAGAAAAACATCCAAAAATTCACACACCACCAGAATCTCCTCAATTGCGGCACCGTCCATATGATTCAACTCCAATTGCTTCAGTGCGGTTTGAGATGCTTCAAATTCTACGGTGATCCCTTCCTCATTGGTCGACTTCACCGTCTTCATGGCACACTCAATAACTCCATTGTGCTTCCTCAACCAGTCCATACCAAGTATAATGTCCAATCCTTGAGAATCCAAAACAATGAGGTCAGCGGAGAGGTCTACCCTCCTTATTCTAAGTCTTACTTTTGGACATACTATATTTGTCCTCATCTCTCCTCCAGGAGACTTAACCAATAGAGTAAACTTCATATGAGAGATAGGCAAACTATACTTAGCAACATACTTCGATGCAATGAATGAATGCGATGCTCCAGAATCAAATAACATAGTCGCGGGGTTGGAGTTGGCGAGAAACATACTAATGACCACGTCATTCGCTTGTTGAGCATCCTCCGTAGAGACATGGTTCACGTTGCCACGAGCAAAATTCTGTTGTCCGCGGTTCCCTTGTGGTTGTCCTTCGTTGGGTCTTGGGTTTTGCCTTGGTGCATTGCTTCCTTGACCAAGGCCTGACTTAGGACATTGATGCGCAAAGTGTCCAGCTTCTCCACAAGTATAACACTTCTTAACTCCACCAGAATTATTGGGACGAGCTTGGTTTTGAACACTTGCAGCAGGAAAATTAGCACGAGGTGCATAAGGCATTGGAGGCCTAGGTGCTTGCATGACAGGGCGCTGCTGCACAAAATGAGTTGGGCATGGTGCATAACCAGGACGTTGAGCAGGAATAGAAGAGCTGAAGTAAGGCGCATTGGGCGGCACAAAGCGAGGGCGCACATTACTTACTTGTTGTTGTCCTTGATATGGCGCCTTCCTCTTGTTGTCTTGCTCCATCTCACGAATCTTGTTCTCAACCACAATTGCTTTGTCCACAAGCTTCTGAAAATTTGCATAATCACAATTGAGCAATTGCACTTGGATTTCATTTTTCAAGCCCCTCATGAACAAATATTGCTTCCGGTTGTCCCGACTAACATCCTCAGGCGCATATCTTGAGAGTTGAGTGAACTTGTTGAGATATTCACTCACGCTTGATCTTCCTTGCCTTAAATTCTCAAATTCTTGCCTTTTCAAAATCATAACTCCTTCCGGTACATAATGAGAACGAAAATTCTCCTTGAATTCGTCCCAAGTAATTCTCTCTTGGTTCTCATGAGCATTGCAATAAGAATCCCACCAATCTGCAGCTGCTCCAACTAGTTGATGAGAAGCAAACAAGACCTTCTCCCGGTCACTGCATTGGACAGTAGCTAGCTTCTTCTCCATGGACTTGAGCCAATCATCCGCATCCATACGGTCAGCGGCTTGAGCAAAGGTTGGCGGCCTGTTCTCATAAACTCTCCCAATCGGTTATGAGGAGGCGGGGGTGGCGGTGGAGGCATGTGGGGCTGATTGTTGATGTTGCCAGCCTGCATCTGTCACATTGTTTGTATCATGGTCTGCATGAGCTGGTTTTGCATAGCCAATAGCTGTTCAATATTGATAGCTCCCTGAGTAGGTCCTTGTCCAATGTTGTTCTGAGGCACTCCATTGTTCTCGTCCTCATCATTGCCATCCCTCTGGTTGTGAGTCCTCACCATTGGAAGAAAAGCAATAGGTAAGAATTAGAGAACGTCCCCAACTATATGCATCAAGGGGATATGAAACTAAACAGCTAGCTACACTAGCCTAGGTGGACATGGCAATGCTAAAGCACCCCAAAATCCTCTATTAAGCACACAAGCAACCAATATATATAGCAAACAACACACCAACCAAAATATATCGATTCCTGAGTGCTCCTACGTGCTCTAAAGTGTCCATTCTATCTAGGCTGCATCATACGGTCAACCTGTGGCTCTGATACCAATCTGCGATGCCCGGTTCCGAAAAATGAACCAAGCTAACTCATATGTGTGCCCAGGATGTTCATCACACATACACGAGTGCAATCACAAACGATATATAGATAATTACCACAGAACAAGATTAATTAACCAGATTTTATTACACAAACCATATTATCCTCGAATACAAGCTCCAATGTATATTTATGACAAGTTCTACTAATGCAGCGGAAATAAACTAATTAAGCAACTAAGCAAACTAAGCATAAGGGATAGCGCAGCTCCAATCAACACCACAGGCAAAGCTGACGGTATACACGGCCTAGAACTCCGCATTATCGCCATTAAACTCCCAATCCTGACCTGCAACTGTTGGGGGGATTGCAAGAGTGAGTACATGTCGTACTCAGCAAGTGTGGAAAGTATGACATGTGGCTTATTCAAATGTCGACAATAATAATGGTTAAGTGCTGAAAAGTACATTAAAACATTTGAAAAGCAATATATTATATGTATGTGAAGTAAACCCATCATAATCATAAGTAATACCATAATACCAGTCCACAATTCACCATCCTCATCAATAATTCCAGATTTCACCATTTGCCGATAACCATATTCAATACCAGAAATTAATCCATAACCAGCCATAACCATTACCAAACCATAACCATCCCAATAACGAGTACCCTCTAATCATGGAAGTTGTCCAGGTGCTCATAACCGGAAGCACGGCTATCATGATAGTTTTAGACACACTCTACAGAGTTTGTACCTCTTTACCCACGTGTTCGTGATTTCATAACCTTTTGATGACTAAAACCTCTATTATGCCGTCTCACACTTCCATTGGTGTGCGGCCAAGAGATCACAAAATAGCCTTTACAAAGGGATTACTAGCCTATTTAGACCCCACTGAGGTTTCACCGGTGGCGATGCCTCCAACTGAGCACATCTTCAGCCAAGGGCCCCCTCTTGAGCCATTCGGATCCCAGGGTAGTCCCACCAATCATCAACAAACCCAATCCGACTACCCCTTCCCCGAGCATCCTTAATGGTCCAAATAGCACTAGCAAAGCCCTAATTAATCAGCTACGCCGCACCCATACTTGGCCTCGTGGTGGCACTGTAGTCCTGGCTTATTCTTGCATGAACCAATCCTTAGATCTAAAGCAAGCAAACCACCATAACATCCAACCCATCCACATACCAGGCTTGCTTAGATCACCCATTACCATATCATATTTAACCAGTTCATGTTAACCATAATCTCATCCATGCATAATTAAATTGAGTGGTATAGTTGTTTTCCCCATCCCAGTTAATTAAGCGAAGCAAAAGGTAAAAAGCCCTTTCCCGACTCTCTACCATAATTCCAGGTGACAAGGGTGGTTTAACAAATCTAGTAAACTTCCTACCATAGGATTCCCATCAAATTGACACAGCATGCAGTTTGCAAATAAAACATTTATTTTAAAACAGGATCAATATGCTTCAAGGACACTTGCCTTGCTCTTGCTGTTGATTGGGGTCAAAGCCTTCAAACTCTTGGTGCTGGAGATCCTCCGCGGCACTCTCTAGCGCAAATCTGTCTAATCCACACAATAAACATACAAGACAAGAAACACAATCAAAGAGTGCACAAATATTACTCAATATGTCATGACATGCATGATAGATGCAAATGCAAGGTAGAACTTGTTACTAGATTGCTTTTAATGATCAATAACTAGTTCTAATAGCTTTTAACAAGTTTATACAGGTTTGGAGTTGATTAGATCAAATTTTAGAATTAATTCAACACAATTTAACCAGAAAGATCAGACTAGTCCGCTAGGGACCGGACAAGTCCGCACTCCACGAGATCAGCAGATTAGGGTTTTCTAGATTGACGTGAATTTGGATATTAGGGGTTGAATTCACGTAAGGAAAAGAGAATAGAAGGTATACCAGGTGTTTAGAACTCCAATGAATCAAGAAACTTGGAGGTAGCACTTGGATTTTGATGATCTAGGGTTGGTGATGAACTTGGGGATGAATTGGTGGTGAAGAACGAAACTTGGTGGAGATCTTGATCCTCTTTCATTTCCTCCTCTTCTTCTTCTTGCTTGGGATCTTCTCCTCCCTACTTGATGGTGGCTCCCCACGAACTAGGGTTTGGGTGGGTGGGAAAGTGGCAAATAGATGTCAAACCAAGGGGTGGGGTTGTTTATATAGAGGTGGAGGCTAGGGTTATATGGATTTCGAGTTTTGGGATGAGTAGAGGCCGGTTTAGAGTCCCTCATGGGCTCTAAAAGAGTTAGGCACGACGTACCTAGGCCCACTTAATGTGAAACCCAAGAAACAAGTTGTAAAACAAAAGATCAACTCAGAGTCACGAAATATCGGACAAGTCCGAAAAGGACCAGACTAGTCCAAAGTCGTCCAGAGAGAAAATCGGACAAGTCTGGCCTAAAATCGGACAAGTCCGACTTTAAACAGAGGGGAAATCGGACAAGTCCGCTGGAACACCGGACTAGTCTGGAATGGACCAGGGACTTAGCAAATTTTCAAGGATTCTTGGAATATCAGACTAGTCCGCACAAAATCGGACAAGTCCGAAAGTTTCCAGTGCCAAAAATCGGACTAGTCCTCAGCAAAAACAGACTAGTCCGCACTTTCCTGCGTTTTAAGTGCGATTTTGTTCCAAATCAATTTTTAAACTCGTTCCTCTTGGTGTGGGTTAATGTTAAACATGTATATGAGTGTATGCAGGGCATGATGCATGAAAATGAGGGTGTTACAGCTAACAATTATCTCTTTAGCTACTCCAACCCAGCTAATTGTTGGCTATAGTCTATTTTACCCCTGATTTCTTTCCTCCCTCCCCCTTCTGCTGGTTACGAAAACAAATTCCTCCCGCGTCGCATCGTCTCGTACATGCAGCCTCCGATAAAGAACTCTGATCGATGACCTACATACGGTTATTAATCAGCATGCATGCGTAGCGTAGTTTAAACCTTTAAACTAATGGGACGCTACAGTAGTACGAAGACTACTGCTCGCGGTAGAGTAGTACAAATACCGTAATGTATTTTACTGTGCCCATATTCAAACATAGACATAGCGATGCACCAGGTCAAATGAACCGGCCATCGGTCAGCCATTTGCATAGATTGAATTCAGTTAATGACGACAAATATAAAATAGGGGTACTAAGTTCATTTGTCTCCAGCAACCAAAAAAATTAGCTATGGGTTCTAAACAACCTCCAGCTAATAATTAGCTAGCTAATAATTAGTTGGCCCAATTTAGTTAATAGATTATTAGCTAGCTAGTTATTAGCTCTAGGGGTTCCAAACAGAGCCTTAGTGTATACAAGAGAGAATGCTTGAGTGGTGTGTGAATTGAAGTGAGGCCTCTCCCCTCCTATTTATACACGGAGTAGAGGTGGTTCCAAACACCAAAAGTGCGTGAATCAGTCACCATCGTTATCAGCTCATCGCAGGAGGTCGACACGTGGCAGTTGACCACGTTTGGCACTAGGAAGAGGTCTGTCGAGCCACTAGATCGACCGACCTAGTCAGGGCACCAATCGCGGTGTGCTTCCTCTAGGTGGCTGACAGGTGAGTCCTCTAATCATTTCGGGGTGCTACGCTGTTGGATGCCCTAAGCTACTCCTGTAGGTGAGTCATTTGATCCATGTGTTGCCACATGTCAGCGTCGGATTGGTTAGGAAGGTATTTTTTAGGATTCCTCCTTTGGTTTCACTTTAATTCTGTATAATATAGCTGCATGCACCGTTTTTTCCAAGTACAAGTGCAACTAGGTTATTTCTAAAAGCAATGCATGTAAGAAATGTGTACTCATTCACATAATTGAGATATATTGACAGTCGAAATTGATACTTAACGATCGTCAATAGTCACCTAGACCAACCACATAACCCTCGACACTGTCTACCATAGCCATGGTCATCCTCGCAGCGTCCTTCAGTCGTGCGTCTCTGCGCGCTGCTCGCTTCTTGCCTGGATCAAAGAGGGGATCAACAGAATTGTTGACCGACTCGAGGTGTGTGATCCCTCCCGGACAGGTTCTTGCATTCTTATCTGTGACCAGGTTGGGATGCCCTCTGTTCTTGCGCTGTTCAAACCTAACGGGTATTAGAAATCCGGTGGGCTCGACTGTAAATTTTCACCTGCTGGTGCGGATGCGGGCCTGAAAATCTACTCGTAATATTTTGAGTCAGACGGATTTTTGCTCTAACCAATCTGAACTCGATCCAATATCATCCCTACATCTATGAACAAGACATACCATCTTCGTGTGATCAGAAAATTTATGCATCACAAGACGGGCAGGACAATCATTGGAATCCCCTGCCACCGTCTGCTTAACTTTAGTGACGTGCAAGAGGACCATCAATAGTGACAACAAGTACAATGTAGCATACGTCCACCTCTGAAATTTGAGTGGGAATTTAAGCTCACCTCGAAGAAGCACTCCCAATTGCAATATACTTCCCATCAAGACTAAATTTCACACATCGGGCACCGTCCTACACAACATATGAAAGTAAGCAAATCGCCGCACAAATTCTAACTGCCAAAGCATCGGTCGCATTCTTTCTTGAGGAAGGATCTATTGGCAACGGACATGCCTCCACAATTTCTATAACTACCAAAGCACAAGTTCCCTCCAGTGGCAAGTGCAAAGTGTACAAATAATAGTAGCAAATGGGATGATTATGGGTATCTATTAACCGCGGATATCCAACCAGATATGTACAGATATCGGGTAAAAAACAACATACTCAGATTGTCTGCAGTGACATACTATAAAGCATACTGCATATGTGTAAGTTTAGAGGATATACTAAAAAGTAGAAGAAGAATAATGTATAAAATATGTTTATGAAGAAACGGGTGCGAATAGCCTCATATTCGTTTACCCGTACCCATTTATAAATATGTGGATCTGAATAACATAATATAATGCCTTATTTGGCATTGCTTCTCAGCCAATTTTTTACAAAACCTTATCACCCAACTATTCACAAAAGCGCTTCCGAAAATGAACCGTGAGACAATTTGGAGAAAAAGAAGACTGCCAAACAACTAACTTGTTTTTACATCTACTTCCTTAGGCAACTACTTTTGATCAGCCAGAAAGTAGTAACTTCTCAAAAAGTTTCAACTGTACTTCCTAAATACAGTATTTATGCGGTATTTTTCTATGTTCACGGGATCAGCCGCGACCCCCCGATCCCCCATCCTGCACGGCCACCCGCACTGCCTCTCACGGCTCAGCCCACGCCACAACGAGATCCAGCCATCGACCCGCCACCAGCTCATCTCGCCGCCTCATCAGCTCACCACTGCCACCCCGCGACCCCATTGATGCCCGCGTGCGCACCGCCATCCCATGACTCTGTCGGTGCCAGCGTCCGTGCCGCCACTCCGCGACCCGCCGCCACCGCATCGCCGCCACCGACGAGCCAAGAGCCCCACCGGCGAGATTCAGCCGTCACAGTTCGTCATCCTGCCGCCACCCGTCATTGAGTATGCATATGTTGCATTAAAGCGACATTTTTGTCACAAAAGTATCTCTATTGGGATGCCAAACCGCTGAACTCTTGAACAAGTTTAAGAATTTGTCTATCTTTTTCAAATATAGGTTCTTGATGATTTGCAAAAAAAATGATTTTCTTACTGAACTCCAAGGTCCCCTTGTCACAAAGGGTAGAGGTTCATGCAATAGAATCTGTTATGTTTTATACCTCGGGTAACGGGCGCGCGCAGCATATTCCACCCGTCGGGGTAATGCATACGGAATTTTCTCGTGTGGGTACGCGTATCCAAGAGCAATATTCGTGAACATTTTACCTGTTGTTCCTAGTAGCAAACCACGAACAGGAGGAAACTGACATGAGAGTAGGTTAGCAAAGGAAAACTACAATCATATCAACCTTGTGGTCAGAGACGTGCCTCGCCTCGTGCTTGGGAAAGCTCTTGGACAACCTCTTGATATCCTGCATACTATACAATATGCAGAGCATAATTGAAATGAACATATGAAGCCTTGGTGTTGGACTGTATGTGTGATCCTATTAGGTGTATTGGGCTAGACCCATGTACCAGCTCACCCTTGGGTCTATATATATACGTACTTTCCCTCTTTAGAGTTAATTAATCAAGTCATTATTCACTATTATGGTATCTATCGAAGTGTTAATGCGATACTTCCCCCGGATCCGCTAAGGAGCAGCCCGCGGAGGTGCTTGTTCGGTGGGCTTAGGCCTCAAACTAGTGTTCTAGCGGAAGAGTATGTGACACAGTGGTTTTTTTACGTGGTTCGGGCCGCAAGGAGCGTAACACCCTACTCTACGGTGGATTGTATTGCTGGTGAGTGTGTATGCGTGTGTGTGTGTGTGTGTGTGTGTGTGTCGGGGATTCTGAGTCTTGTCCTTGTATCGATGGCGGTCCGGGCCTTTTATAGTCAAGGTCAGACGCCTTACAAGTGGGGTCCCAGGGCCCAACAGGTGGTCCCGGGACGATCTTATCCTAAAGATCTAAGGCTTCTTCTGTAAGCTTGCTCTGACCGCGGACTTGAGGACTCGCCGTCTTGACGCCCGTGATGTCAGTAGCGCACGCGTCGTTGCTGACATTGGCAGGGAATTGTTGAACCTTTGTTGAGCTCATCGGCTTCTCAAGACCAACAATTTGTACAATTGACATGGCCGAAGTGTCGTCCATTGATTTTCTGCATGTGGATCCCCTTAGAGACCCCTTGGTAGATGTGGTTAGTTGGCTAAGCACATCTACAACTTGATCGCAGAATGTCTTGAACTGGACCCCAGTGAAGTGGGGGAGTTTGGAGTGTTGTAGCACCACCATTTGCCGGAGCTGGATGCACTGGCGTTGTCCACCATCGTTGTGGAGTCATCGACGGCAGGCCCCTTGAGAGGTGTCGGAGCTGGATGCTCCGACGTCGTCCACCATCGTCGTAGAGTCATCGACGGCAGTCCCCTTGGGTGGCGCCGGAGCTAGATGTTGTGGCATCGTCCACTATCGTCATGGAGACGTCGATGGCAGGCCCCTTGGGAGGTGCCGGAGCTGGATGCTCCGGTGCCGTCCACCATTGTTGTATAGTCGTCGACGGCAGGCCCCTTGGGGGTACCAGAGTTGTGTGCTCTGGCGTCGTCCAACATCCTCGTGTAGACGTCGACGGCGGGCCCCTTGGGAGGTGCCGGAGCTGGATGCTCTGGCGTTGTCCACCATCTTCATGTAGACGTCAACGGTAGGCCCCTTGGGAGGTATCGGAGCTGGGTGCTCCGGCGTCGTCTGCCATCCTCGTGTAGACGTCGACGATAGGTCCCTGGTTTATAGGTTATCCGCCCTTGGTGCTGTCGTTGACATTCTGGGACATCGACGGCAGGCCCCTTGGGAGGTGCCAAAGCTGGATGCTCCGGCGTCGTCCACCATCGTCATGGAGACGTCGACGGCAGGCCCCTTGGGAGGTGTCGGAGCTGGATGCTCCGGCGTCGTCCACCATCGTCGTAGAGTCGTCGGCAGCAGACCCCTTGGGTGGTGCCGGAGCTGGATGCTCCAGCGTTGTCCACTATCTTTGTGTAGACGTCGACAGCAGACCCCTGCTTTACAGGCCATCGCAAGGGAACCCTGTTCGCAACAAGAGCAGGGCAGGAGAGTTTACTCACTTATCTGCGCTTGGTGTTGTTGTTGACATTCTGGGACATCGACGGTAGGCCCCTTGGGAGGTGCCGGAGCTGGATGCTCCGGCGTCGTCCACCATCATCATGGAGACGTCGATGGTAGGCCCCTTAGGTGGTGCCGAAGTTGGATGCTCCGACGTCGTCCACCATCATCGTAGAGTCGTCGATGGCAGGCCCCTTGGGTGGTGCCGGAGCTGGATGCTCCGCCGTCGTCCACCATCTTCGTGTAGATGTCGACGGCAGGCCCCTTGTTTATAGGCTATCGCAAGGGAACCTTGTGAGCAACAAGAGCGGGGCAGGATAGTTTACTCACTTATCTGTGCGTGGTGCTGTCGTTGACGTTCTGGGACGTCGACGGCAGGCCCCTTGGGAGGTGTCCGAGGTTGATGCTCCGGCGTCGTCCACCATCATCATGGAGACGTCGACGGCAGGCCCCTTAGGAGGTGCCGGAGCTGGATGCTCTGGTGTCGTCCACCATCGTCATAGAGTCATCGACGACAGGCCCCTTAGGTGGTGCCGGAGCTGGATGCTCCGACGTCATCCACCATCTTCGTGTAGACATCGACGGCAGGCCCCTGGTTTACAGGCCATCGCAAGGGAACCCTGATAGCAACAAGAGCGGGGCAGGAGAGTTTACTCACTTATCCGCGCTTGGTGCTATCGTTGACGTTCTAGGACGTCGACGGCAGGCCCATTGGGAGGTGCCGGAGCTGGATGCTCTGGCGTCATCCACCATCGTCGTGGAGACGACAACGACAGGCCCCTTGGGAGGTGCCAGAGCTGTATGCTCCGGCGTCATCCACCATCATCGTAGAGTCGTCGACGGCAGGTCCCTTGGGTGGTGTCGGAGCTGGATGCTCTGGCGTCGTCCACCATCTTCGTGTAGACGTCGACGGCAGGCCCCTTGGGAGGTGCTGGGGTGGGTTGTTCTGCACATATGGTAGAAGCAGGGTGGACTATTTTGCTCGTTGATTTGCCTGTAGCTCTCCCTTAGCTTTTTCATGTATTACTGTCCTTGGATGACTCACGGGGCATGGGTAATTCAGTGTGTTGGTGTTCCGGGACCCGGCTCCTATCATCCTCAGGGTGTGAGCTTTCTGGTTCTTAGTACTTGGCTGTAGCGCCAGGGTGTGTATGCTTAGGGTACAGGACCAGGCTATGTAGTTTACACCCCCTAGACCTCCTGCTCGGCACATGCCTTTCCTGGGGAACCTTTTGGCGTCACAGGGCCCTAATGACGAGAGGGGCCAGAAGAACCCCTCATACACCGCAGGTACCTCAAGTAGACCCGCCTGCATTAGGACTGCATGACTCCTGCACGGATGAGTTACAGAGTGTACAATCATGCATATAGAATAATACACAATAAACGAGTCTTAGTGTGGCATGTTCATAAACTTAATGCATAATTAAATGGACAAAGTTTTTAAGAAGCCTTTAAGCAAAACAATGATTTTTTTATAGGGGTTCATAGGGGGAGACAGGCTTTTACAAAAGAGGGCAACGGCTTGCCTCCGGATGATGAGGGAGGCAGGGTACACAGGCTTAGGGTTCGGAACCAAGCTAAGCTGGCTCCACACTCTGGGCCTGACCCTCCTGGTGCTTGGTTGCTCTTAGTGCTGCTCCTAAACCCTACGAAATCCTTTACACTATTCTACTAAGACTAGAATTTACAATAGGGGTGCCTAAAGCTCCATGGGTAGCTGTGATGGTTGGCGGGCAACCTTGTTGTCAACAACTACTTAGAAGGGCGATCATCGAGCATCCCTATTTCCTGCCTTGACCGCCCATCTTGTGAGTGGTCTAAGCAGAGCCAGTACTGGGCTTGGTAGCTTTGATGGAGGTGTCGATGCTGCTGGAGGGCTGCAGCTGAGGTGCGGTGTGTGCTCTGTGCTGCCGTGAGCTTGGCAGAGGCCGACTTGATCCAGCATCGCCTGGGACAGGTGTTGGGTCTGCTGTGAGTGCCTGTATCTGCTCCAAGGCTAACACTGCAGCGGTGCGTTCTCCGCGGATCCTGAGGACGCTGGAGGGAGTTGGCATCTTCAGGACGAGATAGCCGTAGTGGCCCACAACCATGAACCGGTATAGGGCAGGCCTGCCGATGATGGCATTGAAGGGGAGGTTGACATCGGCGACGTCGAAGTGGATGCTCTCCATCCTGTAGTTGTCGGATGTCTCGAAGGTCACCCAAAGGTGGATGTTGCCATACGGAATGATGCTCCCAGGTGCTACCCCCGAGAATGGGCTCGAGGGGGCGAGCTTGGACACCGGGATCTGCAGTTGTTCGAAGGTTGCACGACTGAGGAGGTTGAGGCTGGCCCCACCATCTATCAAGACATAGTGGAGCTTGGCGTTGGCTATGGTGGGGGTGACCAGGAGAGGTAGGACCCCTGCCCCGGCCATGTTCTTGGGGCAGTTAGAGGCATCAAAGTTGATCGGCATCTCCTTCCAGCGGTGGTGCTGCGCCGAAGTGGGTGCAGGGGCTATCGAAGCCACCACACGACGAATGGTCTTGATCGCATTCTGGGACGCGGGATCCCAAGACCCTCCGAAGATGACGTGGAGAGTCTTGCGACGCTCGTTGTCGCTGCTGATGTCGGAGTCCTCATCTTGGTGGACCACTTTGACGGTCTGCTCTTGCTTCTGGTACTCTAACTCTTCGTCATTGTCGACCTTGGGTTCGACCTTCTGCTTGCCCTCCCATTTGCAGAAGGGGGCGCCATTCGGGCGCTGCTGTGCCCGTTCTTGGTATCGTTCGGCGCACCTTTTTATCGCTCAGCACTAGCTCGCGGTGTGTTCGTGAGTTTTGTGCACCGGGCAGGGCTCGACGTCTTCATCACTAGTAGGTGGCTGACGAGGTTGTTTCTTCGGGCGTGGGGGTTTGCTTCCTCCGGTTGCGGCTGCGACCGCGACAGGGGATCCATGCAGCGGTTTGTTATGGCCGCCACCCCGGTTCTTGTTTTTCCTTTTGCCGCTACCAGGGGTAGCGGCTTCTTCTCTAGTCTGGCTGGCCCCGCCTGCTCCGGGGGCGGGCTGAGCGTGCCAGTCACGGCCTTCTGCCGCCCTGGCGCACCGATCGGCGATGGAGAAGAGCTCGGAGACGTCTTGCACATTGTGCGTGGCTAACTTCTCGAGCATCTTGCGGTCACGCACTCCCTGGCGAAATGCCACTATGACAAAGGCATTCGGGATGTTGGGAATGGAGTTGTGTACCTGGGAGAAATGTTGGATGAATGATCGTAGCATCTCCTTGGGTTGCTGTCGCACGGCGTGGAGGTCGAGCTCGGTGCCGGGACGTGTGTAGGAGCTGCCGAAGTTCACCGTGAACTGCCAGCACAGCTCATCCCAAGAGGTTATAGACCCCTCAGGAAGGTTCATCAGCCTCAAGCAGGCCGATCCAGTTAGGGCGACTGGGAAGTAGTTCACCAGGGTGATCTCATCCGCTCCTGCAGCAAGGAGCATCATGGTGTAGATTTGTAGGAACTATGTCGGGTTGATGCTTCCGTCAAATCTCTCCGGGATATGGGGCCGGAACTTGCGTGGCCACATCGCGAAGCGCAGGTGTGGAGCAAACGCCGAACATCCCCCATGGGCTTCGTCGGAGAGGCAGATGCGACAGCATACCCCAAGGGGGTCTGCTGCACGACGTGCAGCACTTCCTGGACCTGCGTTTGTGGCACTGGTTGTACCATGCGCTACTGCAATGGTACTAGCTACGCCAAGTATTGTTGCTACATGGAGTACTGTTGGGGAGCTATCAAGCCGACATACTCCTGGTCAGGTGGTGGAGGGTTTACCTGCGGTGCACCTTGGACGGAGGACGCGTCGTGAACGGGCATTGAGGGCCATATTCGATGTCAAGGTTGCTCCGCCTCTCTCACTGCCGCTCGATGATGACACGACCGTCCATGTGAGTTTGACGACGGTCAAGCTCAACTTGAGGTCCTCTGTTGGGAGCCGGCCAATGCTCGTAGGCTTGGAGGAGCGGGAGTTGGCAGTGTGACGGTCGATGGACGGCGTGCGTAACAGCGACACGAGGCGCCTTCCCCTGTTGGGGGATTTGATAGCTGCGGCGACGAGGTGGTCGATGTCTTGGACCCACTGCTGAGCCGCCCCCTAAGAGGTGTTCAGCGATGGTGGGTGGTGGATGAGCGCTCATGCCGCCGCCAGAGCGCTCTCTGGGCTTGCAGTTGGGAGTGCTGGTGGAGCCGACTGAACTGGGGCGTGTCCCGACATGCCATTTTGGCCTGTCATACCTGCACAGGAACGCGACAGACCAGAGAGTGTTGCTCAAGCGACAGATCTGGTCACCGGACGACGGCCGCGAAAACCGCCTTCCACGGGCCTGATAAACACCATGGTGGTGAAAGCGCTACCACTTTTTTGAGGGAAAAAGCCCCTACCTGGCGCACCAAATGTCGAAGTGTTAATGCGACACTTCCCCTGGATCTGCTAAGGAGCAACCCATGGAGGTTCTTGTTCGGCGGGGCTTAGGCTTCAAACTAGTGTTCTAGCATAAGAGTATGTGACACAGTGGTTTTTTATGTGGTTCGGGCCGCAAGGAGCATAACACCCTACTCCATGTTGGATTGTATTGTTGGTGAGTGTGTATGCGTGTGTGTGTGTGTGTGTGCGTATCGGGGATTCTGAGTCTTGTCCTTGTATCTGTGGCGGTTCGGGCCTTTTATAGTCAAGGTCAGACACCTTACAAGTGGGGCCCTGGGGCGATCTTATCCTAAAGATCTAAGGCTTCTTCTATAAGCTTGCTCTGACCGCGGAATTGAGGACTCGTCGTCTTGCCACCCGTGTTGTCAGTAGCCCATGCGACATTGCTGACATTCATAGGAAATGTCCAATCCAACTGTCTCCTGTGCCGTAAGCTACCCACTTGGCCGAGTGGGATAGGCCTATGGCGTCTTCACTGTGATGTGATTAGTCGTAGCTATACATGACATTAGGCGTGTGTTGTGCCATGCGTCTAGGGAAGTCGCGAATCTTCAAGGCTTGATGGAGACAAGGCGCACTGCCCTCTTAACTTCCTCACTATCCGCCCAGGGCAAGTGGACTGACCATGCGGCCGCTGGGGAGCTCTCCGCCATGGTGGAGGCCACGTCCGTCTCGCGGGCCATGTGGCAGCTCGGGAGCTCACCTCTGTGGGGGAGGCCAGGTCTTGCCCCGCGGGCATCATGGCAGCTTGGGTGCTCACCTCCGCGGGGGAGATTGGGTCTCGACTTCATGGGCCATGTGGTAGCTTGGGAGATCACCTCCGTGGAGGAGGTCGAGTCCCATCCCGCTGGACACGTGGCTGCCTGGGAGCTTGTCGTCAAGGTGGAGCTGAGCTCCTCCTTCGGGATGTCTTGTGGGCACCCCGGACCTCCCAGCTAAGGCTGGCGAGTCCGGGTTTCTTGAACATGTGGCGCCCTCGGACCCTGTCCCTGCTGAGAGGCGAGGTACCTAGGCGGCTCTAGCTTGTGCGCGAGGGTACACGGTATGTCGGGTACTGACAGTATCATTAGCCAGGTTTTCCCAACCCTAACCCTAACCTTAACCCTAACACCCCACCACCCCAGTCGCCGCCCACATGGCGCAGGCTCTACAACCACCGTCGGCCGTTGTTGGCACGCCCCTCCTCGTCGGCGCTCCTTCCTTGGCCGACGCACAAGCCAGCGCGCGCCCCCTGGCTAGCGTGCAGCCGCTGCTATCGCTGTCGTCTTCCCAGGCCAGCGCGGCCAACCTGGCCGAGGCGCAGCCGCTCCTGGTCGTCATCTTACCTGGTCGTGGCGCAGCCGCTACTGGCCGGTGAGCCCCCCCTCGCTGGTGCATCGCCCCTCGCCGTCGTGCCTACCACTGGTCTGGTAGCAGGCGCGTCCCTCGTTGTCGTGGCTCGGCACGAGTATGGCGCTACGATTGGTCCGGCAGCCAGCGGCCCACTCGCCAATCCCACTGTCGTCGCCTTCATGACGGGCTTCGGACCAGACGAATCTGCTGTTGGTGCCGCCGTCGCTCATAGCGCGGCCACTGCCCCACTCTTGGCGTCGACAGCACCTCCATAATGGTTGCGGACACCTCCGGTGTCTTCGCGGCTCTGGCTGCTTCTTGTGAACGCGAGCGGGCACTTGCTCTTGCCCTGAAGTAGGAGCATGCTTCAGTAGCCCCTCTCTCTCACCAGACCCAGGAGAGTATTCACTGGTTGTTGAGTGCTACATGCAAGTCTTCCTCAGATGTTGACACGCACTCCGTGTACTCGGCGTCTCTCGGTGCTGCTCTACACGCCCAGGCTGCTGGAGTTTAGAACATTCGAATGCTTGTGCCGATCGTTCTCATTTCTAACTCCACCGCCTACGTCCACTAGCGTAACGTGTTCCTTCTCATGTTGAGGCGGTACCAGCATGAGGACCACGTCCAACGGGATGGCTCCCCGTGGGACGACTCTAGGACCAGCATGGACAACTTGGTCCTAGCTTGGATCCTTGGGTCCCTCACTGATGAGCTACACAACCTCGTCGGGCAGCGCGCCAGTGGTACTGTGCGCCGGGCGTGGCTGATGCTTGAGCAGCACTTCTTGAGGAACCATGCAACTTGGGCTCTCAATATCAACGCACGGTTCCATAACATAGTCCAGGGTGACCGCACCATATCTGCCTACTGTGGGGAGATGAAGAGCATGGATGATTCTTTGTGCGACCTTGGGGAGCCGATCGCCGACAACACACTCATTCTTCGGATCCTTCAGGGCTTGAATGATCGCTACAGCCACCTTCGTTTGTGGATTCTACATGTGGAGCCACCACTGACCTTTGAGAAGGTCTGGTCTGATCTTGAGCTTGAGGAGATCACGACTGGTGGTCCTACTGGCTCCGGGCCTGCCACAGCCTTCTATGGCTCTGGGCAGTCCCCGCGGCCACCTACTTCTGGTGGACCACCTTCGAGACCACCTGCTCCGTCTACCGCCCCAGGTGCCCTTGCAGGCTCCAGGGGTGGTAATCGTCAATGTTGTGGAAGCGCGAAGGATGAGGTGCTGATGCCGGTAGCACCTTTGCGTCTGCTCCTGTCCCTAGAGGTGGTAGTGGCGGCACCAGTCGGAGAGGTGCACCCTTGCCCATACCCTACATCCTGTAGACTGGCCAGATCTCCATCTGGCATAGGCCGTCTCCGGGTCTTCCTTCTCCACGTCAGTTGCGTGAAAGTGCATTTAGGCATCCCTTGTGGGTTTTGGTTGATTTATGACAAACAAATGAGATCCTAACCTAATTGTTGAGATGAGCGCAGGTTTTAATGAAAACATGGAGAAAGTGCAAAAAGAAAGAGGAGTGAGAAATCAGAGTGGAAAGAGCTCAAGAGCTGAATAGAATAATCTTTGTGTATGGAGTTTGTTGGAGGAACACACCCCAAAAGCTCAAGCATATTTCAATCCTCTCACTGCACCAATTCATACAGGTCCGGACTAGTCCGATATCATCACGGACTAGTCCGATAATCCCCTGTTCAGAATTGGACAAGTCCTCTCAGTGCGGACTTGTCTGCACAGTCCAGGTTTACACAGACCGGACTAGTCATCCCCAGTGCAAACTATTCATCAACACTTCACAACTTTGCACGAAATCGGACAAGTCCGATATATGCCCGGATTAGTCCAAAAAACCTTCTGACTAAAATCGGGCAAGTTCTCCAAGTGCGGACTTGTCCCCAATTCACTAAGGGTTTGACCACCACCGGACTAGTCCGATATGTGTCGGACTATTCCGAACATTTCCAAAGACTAAAATGGACTAGTCCGCCCGTAGCCGGACAAGTCCGATAATTCGGGGCACTTAGGCTTTCCCACACACCGGACTAGTCCGAATTCCACCACGGACTAGTCCGGACATTGAAAACCCTAACGGTAACCCTTGGAAACCCTAGTATAAATAGAGGTGCACGGCCCAGCTATGAACACTCTCGACTCCCAGCACTGTCACACCCTCCAAGAGCCTAGAAAACACGTCTCTCCACACAATCCAACGCAAGAAAGATCAAATCCTTGAGGATTAACATTAGATCAAAGGAGAGACACGATTCTTCAAGTTTTGAGCTCTTGGGTTTGATTCTCTTGCACACTCTTGTTGTTTCATTGCAGATCTTACGAGTGTGTCTTGGTGGTGTTTTGATTTGTAATCTTGAGGAGCCCTCAACTTGTGAGAAGGCCCCTTGAACACGGTGATTTACCCCTTGTGATTAGTGGAAGAGAATTGGCCTTCGTGAAGATTTGACGAGGGTAGGGTTGGTTAAGACTCGGTCCTTTCATGGGCTCCTCAACGTGGATGTAGGTTGCCTTCGTGGGAACGGAACCACGGGATAAAAATCTTGTGTCTTCACTTTGTGTTTATTGTTCATTGCATCTAGGGTTTAATTGATCTTAGTCAAATTATGTCAAAACTTGAAACTAAGGTTACCTTGTGCTATACTCAGTTTAATTGAAGCAACATACTCTAGTTACATCTTAAATTCCGCTGCGTAGAGTACTTGGATCGAGATCATCGATCAAACTTGATCCATCTAGTCCGCAAGCACCGTACTAGTCCGCACTCTACCGGACTAGTCCGATTTATCTGTATTTGATCAAGTTGTTGAGTGTTGCAAGTTCCGACTAAAATTCAAAAAGGCCTATTCAACCCCCCCCCCTCTAGGCCACATTCAATTGGTATCGGAGCAGGACTCTTCAAAAGGAGACTAATCGCTCGAAGAGAAAATGTCGGACATGAAGGATGTGCACAAGAGCCTCAACCAAGAGAAGGTTGAAGATGAGAAGGCTCAGAAATTGGAGAAGCTCCTCGACGCCATTCAGGACTTTGAGAATGATGATGAGGATACGCTTCAACTCAAGGCGCTCCTAAGGAAGAAAGCTCTCTCCAAAGGCAAGATGAAGATAGGGGACAAGAAGAAGAAGGGGAGTAGTCACACTGACTACTCCCGATATCCTTTTAATTATGATTGTTTGACTTCTAATAACAATCATTACCTGTCAATCCATTTAGGAAAAGCCCCACACTTTGACGGCAACGATTATTCTATGTGGAGGCAAAACATGAAAATGCATCTAATGTCGCTTAACCCAAGCTTATGGCATATAGTTTGTACAGGTATAGATATCCCGGACGATGATGAAGAGTTAACACCAAGCCAAGACCAAGCGATTCATCGAACTGCTCAAGTTGCGGTGGTGATCACATCATCTTTACGTTGAGACGAGTTCACCAAGGTGGATGGACTCGAAATTGCTAAGGAAATATGGGATACGCTACAAACAACACATGAAGGTGATTTTCATGTGCGAGAAGCTAAGATTGAGATGATCGAAGGTGAATTGGGAAGATTCGCCATAGAAGATGAGTCACCGCAAGACATGTATAACCGGTTGAAGACTCTCATCAACAAGGTTCGAGCATATGGAAGAAAGAAGTGGAACGACCACGAGGTGGTGAAGCTCATTCTTAGAGCTTTCATGCCTCGCAATGTTATCTTGTGCTCGATGATTAGGGAAAGCTTCGGGTACAAGAAAATGACCCTGGACGAATTGCTTGGTAAGATCATCAATTTCGAGATGATGGAGAAGCAAGCAAAACATGTCAAGAAAATTGCCGACCTCACCTCGGCAAAGAAGAAGGGGGTTGCCTTAAAATCCACTTGCAAGCCCTTGTCAAAATAAGCTCGAGAGGCTCAAGATGAAGATGACAGCGATGATGAGAGCAGCGACATAGATGAGGAAGACATGATCCTCTTCATAAACAAAATCAAGAGGATGATGAAGAGAAGACAAGGGGGTAAATCAAGTGAAGTAAAACACAAAGAAAAGTGAAGAGCGAAGTTGAGGCAGGCTTGCTATAACTGTGGTGAATATGACCACTTTATAGTTGATTGCCCATATGAAGAAAACAAGAAGAAGACCAAGGAAACAAAGCCTCAACCTAAGAAGTTCTTCAAGAAGAAAAAGCAAGCTGTACATGCGCACCTAGGAAAGGAGTGGGACTCAAATGATGAGTCCTAGTCCGAAGAGGAAGAGGAGATGGCTAGCATAGCCATCAAGAAGACAACGAAGAAATCCACCCTCTTCCCAACCATTGGCACAGGGAAGAACAACGACACATGTCTTATGGCGAAGGAAGGTAAAAGAAAGGCTTACTCCTCCGGTGGAGCAAAATAGGTGCTAGACAGTGGATGCACCAACCACAAGACCGAAGAAAGAAGAATGTTCGTTGAGTATGAAGTAAATGAAGATCCAAGCGAGGGCATCTATTTCGGAGACAATAGTCAAGGAAGGGTGCTCGGTACCGGTAAAATTGCAATATCATCTCAACACACGCTTTCTCATGTTTTGCATGTCAACTCCTTAGATTATAACCTTCTGTACATATCTCAATTATGTGACAAGGGTTATAATAGCTTATTTACTAATGAGGGTGTGACCGTCTCTAAAAGGAGTGATGACTCGGTTGCATTCAAGGGTGTGTTGAAGGGAAAGCTTTATCTTGTCGACTTCAACAAAGATAAAGCCAAACTTAACACATGTTTGATTGCAAAGACCAACATGGGTTGCCTGTGGCATAGACGGCTAGCACATGTTGGTATGAGGAATCTTCAAAAACTCCTTAAGAACCATCACATCCGAGGTTTGAATGATGTTGTTCTTGAGAATGACAGACCTTGTAGCGTGTGCCAAGCCGGGAAGCAAGTAGGATCACCCCATCCCGCGAAGAACGTCATGACAACGACAAGACCGCTCGAGCTACTACACATGGTCCTATTTGGTCCAATTGCTTACATAAGCATCGACGGTAACAAATACAGCTTAGTAATTATTGATGATTTTTCGCGCTACACGTGGGTTTTCTTTTTGCATGATAAGACAGAAACTCAAGGAACCCTCAAGAAGTTTCTCAAGCATGTCCAAAATGAGTTCTCATTGAAGATCAAGAACATACGAAGCGATAATGGCACGGAGTTTAAGAACACCCAAGTTGAAGAGTACCTAGACGAAGAAGGGATAAAGCATGAATTCTTAGCACCGTATTCCCCTCAACAAAACGGAGTAGCGAAAAGGAAGAACCGAACGCTCATAGAGATGGCGAGGACCATGCTTGATGAGTACAAGACTTCGGATCGATTTTGGGCTGAAGCGGTCAACACCGCTTGTCAAGCCATAAATCGACTTTATCTTCATCGCCTACTCAAGAAAACATCATATGATCTACTCACCAGTACAAGCTGAATATTTCCTATTTTTGAGTTTTTGGTTCTAATTGTTATATTTTGAACAAGAAGCCTAGGACTTCAAAATTTGCTTCGAAGTCTGATGAAGGTTTCTTGCTTGGTTATGATTCGAACTCTTACGCCTATCGTGTCTTTAGCAAAGTCTCCGGACTTGTCGAAGTAGCACGTGACGTAGTGTTCGATGAAACTAACGGCTCTCAAGAAGAGCAAGTTGATCAATGTGTGCTAGATAGAGAAGATGCTCCTTGTAAAGCGTTGAGACAAATGGCGTTGGGCGATGTTCGACCACAAGCGCCACCTCCAAATCAAAATGAAGAAGATGAACCACGAGTGGAGGTAATGGATCAATGGGGAGCTTCTACACAAGATCAACCTCAAGAAGACGAAGATGATCAACACACAAATGAGGGAAACCATCTAGGGGGAGTAGAAGATGACCATGAAGACTCAAGACCACAAGTGCCACACCCAAGAGTACACCAATGCATACAAAGAGATCACCCTATCGACAACATAACCGGGGACATCCAAAAGGGTGTAACTACTAGATCTCGAATTGCAAATTTTTGTGAACATTACTCTTTTGTATCCTTTTTGGAACCACGTAGGATTGAGGATGCATTGAAAAATCTGGATTGGGTGGTGGCAATGCAAGAAGAACTTAACAACTTCAAACGGAACGAAGTGTGGGAACTCGTCGAAATACCCAAGTTCAACGTCGTCGGCACCAAATGGGTCTTCCGCAACAAGCAAGATAAACACGGGGTGGTGACAAGGAACAAGGCACGACTTGTGTCCAAAGGGTATTCACAAGTCGAAGGTTTGGATTTCGATGAAACCTTTGCTCCCGTAGCTGGGCTTGAATCTATTAGAATATTACTTGCATATGCTACTCACCATGATTTCAAGCTCTACCAAATGGATGTGAAAAGTGCCTTCCTCAACGGACCAATCAAGGAGGAAGTGTACGTGGAGCAACCCCCCGGATTCGAAGATCAAGAGTTCCCCGACTACGTGTTCAAACTGCATAAGGCTCTCTACGGCCTCAAACAAGCTCCTAGAGCTTGGTATGAGTGCCTTAGAGATTTTTTAATTGAGAATGGATTTAAAATTGGTAAAGCGGATTATACGCTGTTTACAAAGCACTTTGACAATGATCTCTTTATTTGTCAAATTTATGTTGATGACATTATCTTTGGTTCAACTAACAAATCCTTCTATGAAGACTTTAGTAAGATTATGACAGATAGGTTCGAGATGTCCATGATGGGAGAGCTAAAATACTTCTTGGGATTCCAAGTGAGGCAACAAAAGGAAGGGACGTTCATAATCCAAACCAAGTATACTCAAGACATACTCAAGAAGTTTGGAATGGACAAGGTGAAGCCCATAAAGACTCCCATGGCAACAAATGGACACTTGGATCTCAATGAAGACGGACCAAGCGTGGATCAAAAGGTATATCGCTCCATGATTGGATCCCTACTTTACTTATGTGCATCTAGGCCTCATATTATGTTGAGTGTGTGCTTGTGTGCAATATTTCAAGCCAATCCTAAGGAGTGTCATTTGACAGCCGTCAAGAGAATCTTGCGATATTTAGTTCATACACCCAACCTAGGTCTTTGGTATCCTAAAGGTTCCAAATTCAATCTCATTGGATACTCCGATGCAGATTATGTCGTATGCAAAGTAGATAGAACAAGTACCTCCGATACATGCCAATTCCTAGGTAGATCCCTAGTTTCTTGGTCCTCCAAGAAACAAAATTACATTGCCTTATCCACACCCGAAGCGGAGTATGTTGAAGCCGGGAGTTGTTGTGCACAACTCCTTTGGATGAGACAAACTCTAAGGGATTACGGTTACAATATGAGTCGTATTCCACTTCTTTGTGATAATGAGAGTGCCATTAAAATTGCCCATAATCCCGTTGAGCACTCTAGGACCGAACACATAGACATCCGGCATCACTTTTTGAGAGACCACTCGAGACATAGCCATTTCCCATGTCAACACTGAAAAACAACTAGCCGATATCTTTACCAAGCCACTTGATGAAAAATGTTTTTGCGAGCTCCGAAATGAACTAAATATCCTAGATGCTCGGAATGTGGCTTGAAAACTTGCGTACCTGTATGGCTTATTAAAAATCCATTGATTGTGTCTCTCTATTTTCTCCAAAAAACTATTTCAATTACTTGATCTTGGTGAATTATGGCCATAGCTTCATTGTTGGAAGTTTACTGATCATATTCATCAAAATTATTTGTGTGTTTTGCCCCTTATTTTTCTCTATAAGAACCTTCAAATATATACGAATGGGCTAATTATATCTGTTCGCGTGACCACGGACTAGTCTGTGGTTATCCGGGCTAGTTCGCACACTGCAGACTAGTCCGCAGAGTGTCCTGTAGTCCGGACTAGTTCGACCGACCACGGACTAGTCCGGTTTTTGGACTCCATAACCATAGGTGCCGCCAAAACCTAATCTACTTCACACTCACAACTCACCTCACACTCTCTCTCTTCACTCAAGGTTCCCCAAGGTGATTTGGCGGTTTCTCCATCAAATCCCTTCAAGTTTGGGTGGAAATCGATCTCCATTGCGAGGTGATTGAAGTCCACGGACTTGTTCGCACCCCCAACTGCTCCATCTTCAAGAATCAAAGAATCTCGGTAAATTTCCTCCCAAACCCTAGAAACTTCGATTTCTTTCGCTTTGGATCAAATAGCTTAGTTTCTTCCAGCTAATACATGTCTCCTTGTTGTATTACATCTATCTTGAACTAGTTTTGCATTGAGCAACACCATCTGTCTCATAGTTAGGGTTTGAGGTGATGAACACTGGACTAGTCTGGTCCCTGTACGGACAAGTCCAGTCCCCCGGACTAGTCTGTACCTGAACACCGGACAAGTCCGATTTTAAACTGAACTCAACCCTAATTTCCAACTACTCAATGCACTTCCTTGCCATCAATTCTCATCCATACATTGTATAATCCCTTCTCAGGACAATGTCGAGCTCCAATGATGAAATTTCCGATTATGAGGCCGAGATGGACCAAGACTCCTTGCTTTGGTCCTTGATGGGCCAAGGGAAGAAGCGCCAAGAGCGTCCCTCCGAGCCGGCACCTTCTCCACCTCAGGTGCGGCGCAAGGTTCTAGCCAAGAAGCCTGTGTCCAAAGTCCAGGATGCAGCTGACTCTAGCTCGGCAGCTCCTCGCCAAGCTAAGGGCAAGGGAAAGGGAATTGTCTCGGGCCCGATTGGCCCTCTCAAGATGAATGCACCAAGATAGGGAAACAGGGACCCCCCCCCCCCCCCCCCCCGACGAGAAGTTCAATGGCAAGGGAAGCGATACGGCTTCCAAGCTTAGATTTGTGGATTGTTATAGCAGATCAAAGAAGGCAGCTGACGCCAGATTCTGGAGCAACTTTCACGCGGACTTCTACAGTTTCGTGTATCTCACTATGAAGACTCCAGTGGTCCGAAGTCAGTGGATCGATTGGACCCACTTTGAGAGGAAGAGTTGACCTGCCTTTGATGAAGTGATACAAGCAGTGGAGAGGCATGGGCTCAAAGACTTGTTTGCTTTTAGGTGCAACTGGAATGATGAAGTCATAGCCCAATTCTATGCTACCTGCTATTTTGCTAGTGATGAAGAGGAGAGGATGACTTGGATGACGCATGGATCCAAGTACACAATGACTTACGATGACTTTGCAAGACTACTTCACCTAGAGGACACTGGTAACAATGAGCTAACTATCCACAACATTGGTGTCTTGGGGAAGGATAAGATGGACTTCCTTTATGATACTAGCCTGGAGTACAACCCTCCATCGACCAAGAACATGAAGTCCTTCTTCAGGGTTCTTAATAGGGTGCTGAGGAAGACCATAGCTCCAAAAGATGGGGATGCTAGAAGTGTGCAAGGGTACTTGAGGACCCTAATGAAGGTGATTAGCAAGAACCAGAAGTTCGATAGCTTTGACTATATTTGGAATGACATGGTTAATATCTCCTGCACACAGAACCGTTCTTGTGGCTATGCGCCCTACCTCATGCTCATGATTGAGAAGGTCACAGGAATCAAGTTCATGAAGGATGTGGAGCACACTCCCCTGAGTCCTCAGAAGCCTACTCAAGCTACTCCCCCAGCTGCTCCATCCTCAGTGTCCAGTGAAGAGGCTCCGAGGAGAGCTCAAAGAGATGACAGGACTGCTCCTGCCACTAGGGCCCCTCCTCAAAAATGGTCTGCTAGTGGAATCTTGAAGTACTTGGCCGCCATTTTTCGCTCCTACAAGAAAGCTCAAGTGAAGCTCCACAAGCAGAACAAGGCAAGGAAGGCAGACTTGAAGTATTTCAAAGAAAATATCAAGAACATTTGTCAAAAGCTGGAGATTGGGCCTATTGGATCTCCAATTATCTTCGATGACTCTGCCTCTGACTTCACGGAGCTTCCACCACTCTCACCTTTCGAAATTGCCTACTTTGGCATTGGAGGCACTTCGAGTGGATCCGTTCCTCCTCCTCCTCCTCCATAGCCTGAAGATGAATATGAAGATGAGGAGAGGACCAACAGCAAGGAATGAAGGCACTAGATCCCTCCTCTCCTTCTTTTTGGTGTCCTGATGCCAAAGGGGGAGAGATTGAGGGGGAGTCACTAAGTGTAGCTGTAGGTTGCGAGGACAGCTCTATTCGTGTTGTTTTGGGGTTGTAAAACTTTAATGCTCTCTTATGCTTTTGGACTTGTGATGTGGTGCTATGACTATGCTTATGCCTCTAAGTTATATTTATGAAATATGTGTTGATGATTTGCTACAATATGTGCTTATGCTCTGAAATTGACATATATGCTTGATGTTGAGATAATTATGTCAATTGTTTCATTCTCATCACAATTATTACTCACACACACGTAGTCTTGCACCCCACCATAAAGAGTGCACATATGCCTTATGTTGTCATGATTAATTTGTTCCAAACACATATGTGAGAAGGATCTTGAGTGTGTCTTGGTGGTGTTTTGATTTGTAATATTGAGGAGCCCTCAACTTGTGAGAAGGCCCCTTGAACACGGTGATTTACCCCTTGTGATTAGTGGAAGAGAATTGGCCTTCATGGCGATTCGACGAGGGTAGGGTTGGTTAAGACTCGGTCCTTTCATGGGCTCCTCAACGTGGATGTAGGTTGCCTTTGTGGGAACCGAACCACGGGATAAAAATCATGTGTCTTCACTTTGTGTTTATTGTTCATTGCATCTAAGGTTTAAATGATCTTAGTCAAATTACGTCAAAACTTGAAACTAAGGTTACCTTGTGCTATACTCAATTTAATTGAAGCAACATACTCTAGTTACATCTGCGTAGAGTACTTGGATCGAGATCATCGATCAAACTTCATACATCTAGTCCGCAAGCACCGGACTAGTCCGCACTCTACCAGACTAGTCCGATTTATCTGTATTTGATCAGGTTGTTGAGTGTTGCAGGTTCCGACTAAAATCCAAAAGGCCTATTCACCCCCCCCCCCCCCAGGCAAAATTCACTTCGTACCTTACCACTCCTGATGCTGGTATACTCTCTTATAGCCACCCCCTCGTCCTTTGTTTCCTTCATCTATCGTTGTTGGGAATGGGTCTATTCTTTCGGTCACCTTAGTAGGTGACTCGTGATCACCGGGTTCCTTTCAGCTGAACAACATTCTTGTTTCTCCGTATATCATTCAGAACATGCTTTCTATTTCTTGTTTTACCTTTGATAATAGTGTTCCTGTTGAGTTTGATCCTTTTGGTTTGTCTGTGAAGGATCTTTCCACCCGACATCTTCTTCTTCGATGTGATAGCCCAAAACCCCTGTACACGCTTCGACTTCCTACTTCTGATGCATCTCCAACTTTTACTCTGGCTATGACAGCTTCGTCGACCACTTGACACTGCTGGCTTGGCCATCCTGGTGTTGATGATATGTCCAAGATGTCTAGTAGTTCAGCTATCTCGTGTACTAGGGGCACACATGAGTCTTTATGTCATGCTTGTCAGCTTGGTCGCCATATTAGGCTTCCGTTTCCTATGTCTGTGACTCATGTTGAGCATATTTTTGATCTCATTCAATGTGATTTGTGGACATCTCCTATTATTAGTGTTTCTAGTTTTAAATATTACTTGGTGGTAATTGATGATTTCTCGCATTTTCCTAGACCTTTCCCTTACGCTTGAAGTCTAAGACATATGTCACTCTCTCACTTCTTTGTTTGGGTTTCCACTCAGTTTGGACACACTGTCCGTGCTCTCCAGTGTGATAATGAACTAGAGTTTGACAACTCGGTGCTCCGTACTACTCGCACATGGCATCTAGTTGCGCATGTCTTGTCCATATACCTCTCCCCAAAATGGCAAGGCAGGGCGTATGATTCGCACCACTAAGGATGTTATGCGCTCCCTGATGTTTTTGGCTTCTGTTCCTGCTCAGTACTTGGTAGAAGCACTCCACACTTCCACTTTTCTCATTAATCGTCTTCCCACCAAGGCGATTTGGGCAGCTACCCCGTACTTTGCCTTGTATGGCACCACCCCTCTTTACGACCACCTTCGAGTTTTCGGGTGCGCTTGATTCCCTAAACTTTCTGCCACGACTCCACATAAGCTTCCGCCCTGCTCTACCTGGTGTTTATTCCTTGGGTACTCTCTCGATCATAAGGGGTATCGGTGTATTGATCTCACCACTCATCGTATCTTGATCTTTTGACACGTTGTCTTCGACGAGTCCTCATTTCCTTTCTCCACTTCCTCCTCTACTTCAGTCGTATAGTTGGACTCCCAGCTTTCTACTGACACCAAGACTGCTACACTACAGCTGCCTTGGCCTTTTTTGCTGGTACGACACCTGTTGCGCCACGCGTGGCCCCAACGTCACCCGCTGGGCCACGTGCGACCCCAGCGTCCACGACGTCGACTGCTGCACCCCATGCAGTACTGGCACCTCAGGTGCCACTGGCTGTGCCTCTCGCGGCCCCGGTGTCTCGGTTCACTGATCCTGCACTCGTCTACCAGCAACGAGTGCGGGTTGGTGCTCATGCTCAAGGAACTCCGCCATCCCGGGGGTCCCTAGCCGTGCCACAAGCGGCCTCGGCGTCTTCGGACTCCTCATCCACACCACCCGCGGCCCCGGCGTCTCCGACCTCCATTGTCGCGCCACGCATAGCCCCGACGTCTCCGACCCACTCAACCATGCCATGGGCGGCTCCGACCTCTTCGACCCCCTCAGCTGCGCCACGCGCGGCTCCGACGTCTCCGGCCCCCACAGCTGCGCCACGCGCGGCACCGATGTCTCTGACCTCCACTGCTGCACCACGCACGACCCCAGTGTCACCGACCTCACGCGCGGCCACGGCACCACGGTTTTGCCGACCCTACTCTTGTTGACCAGTGATGAGAGCGGGTTGGTGACCCGACTCCTGCTCGCCCCGAGCCCCCGATGTACCACCGCCTTTGCTCCACCGGTACCCAGGGCACGTTCACCCAATGGTTACTCGACATGCAGCTGGGTCCTTAGGCCTGTTGAGCATTTCTCCGGGTCGTCCTCTCGTTGACGACGCCTCCACCATCCGCCTCCTCTTCGGTATCACCTATACCGTCTTCCGTCTGTAGCGCTCTCACCGACCCTCACTTGTGTCGTGCTATGGAGGAAGAGTATGCGGCCCTACTTGCCAACCGGACATGGGACCTTGTCTCATTCCACTCGTGGCAATGTTGTCACAGGCAAGTGGGTGTTCACACATAAGAGGAAGGCAGATGACTCCCTGGAGAGATATAAGGCTCGATGGGTACTTTGGAGCTTTACTCAGCAACCTGGAGTGGACTACGACGAGACCTTCAGTCCGGTGGTGAAGCCAGCGATGGTTTGCACTATTTTGTCGCTGGCTCTCTCGCGTTCTTGGCCTGTTCACGGTCTGGATGTTAAGAATGCCTTCCTCCACGGTACTCTGACGGAGATAGTATACTGCAGTCAGTTGACATGGTTTATTGATTCAGCTCATCTAGACATGGACTGCAAGCTAAACAAATCCTTGTACGTCTGAAGCAGTCACCCCGAGCCTGGTACAGTTGGTCGCCTCCTTCCTGGTCTTGTTGGGATTTGTTGAGGCCGAGTAGAACACATCATTGTTTGTCTATCAACGAGAGGGTGACACTGCCTACCTTCTCCTGTACGTCAATGACATTGTGCTGACGACGTCCAGTCCGGCTCTCCTTCAGCGTACTATCTCTGCCTAACAGCAGGAGTTTGCTATGAAGGACTTGGGGCGGCTCCACCACTTCCTACTTGTCACGGTCGAGGACTGACCAGGTGACCTATTTCTTTACCAGCGCCAGTACTATCTGGGCATCCTCGAGCGAGCAGGCATGGCTGAGCGTAAGCCATGCTCCACGCTGGTGGATACCCAGGCTAAGGTCTCTTATGCCGACGGGACACCTGTCAGTGTCCCGACCGCCTACAGGAGTCTTGCAGGTGCGCTTCAGTATCTCACCTTCACGAGGTCGGACATCTGCTACGCGATTCAGAAGGTCTGCCTTCACATGCATGACCCGCGGGAGCCGCACCTGACTGCTGTGAAGCGGATCCTCCGGTACCTGCATGGCACCCTCGACTATGGCCTCCTTCTTTGACGTGACTTACCCTCTGAGTTGGTCGTCTACACTGACTGGCTGGGTTGCCCAGACACCCGTTGATCCACCTCTGGCTACTCCATCTTCCTAGGCGGGAACCTCATCTCCTGGTCCTCGAAGCGTCAGCCCGTGGTGTCGCGCTTGAGTGCTGAGGCGAAGTATCGTGCTATGGCTAATGGTGTAGTTGAGGCTTCTTGGCTTCAGCAGCTACTTCATGAGCTCCACTCCCCCATCGCTCGGAGCACGTTGGTTTACTACGATAACGTCAGCGTCGTCTACCTCTCCACCAACCCTGTCCAGCATCAACCCACGAAGCATGTGGATATTGATCTCAATTTTATTCGTGAGTGGGTTACACGTGGCGAGGTCCGGGTTCTCCACACCCCGAAGACATCGCAGTTCGCCGACATCTTCACGAAGGGTCTCCTGTCGTCGCTATTTTTAGAGTTTCGGTCCAGTCTCAACATCTGTTGTGGCTAGATGTTGAGACTGCCAGAGGTGTTGGACTGTATTGTGACCCAATTAGGTGTATTGGGTTAGGTCCATGTACCAGCCCACCCTTGAGTCGATATATATGTACTCTCCCCCTTTGGGGTTTATTAATCAAGACATTATCTTTATTACTTGGGAACATGAATATTAGAAGAATGAAATGTAACATAAATAATAGTAGAACATCAGTCACCTAAACAATAAGTTGATGTTACCTGAACAATAAGAGAACAAAACCAGTTTGCCTCAAAAAAAATAAGAGAAGAAAACCATTTTGCCAAATATTAACGTTGGGTATGTGTCGGTACCCAGCAGCGTCGCAGCGCGGCAGACACCACCACCGTCGCAGCCTGGAACCGAACACCCCCCCCCCCCTGCCACAAAGGTATCGTCGACCACCGATGGTGAGTCGCCGTCTTGTGCGCCAATGATATCGGGCGCCGGCACAGTGTCAGCGGTGGGCGGGTCCGCTCCACCAGGGGTAGCCGCGACGGCCAAGGTGGCCACCTCCTCACGTGGTATCGCCTCAGCCTCGTCTGCTCTGATGGATGCAGGAGTAGGAACACCGGCATCACCAAAAGCTTGTGCACCACCAGACGTAGGATGTGGCGCAGCAGACCCCGTTCCAGTTTTGGGAGGTGCGAGAGCTACCTAGCCCACCCCTGGAAGCACCAAGGGCATTATGTCGGCCGACGATTCCCTAGCCTCCCAACTCGCATGGCGGATCGAGGCCCCCTGGACCCGATGACATGGCCAGTGCCACAACCTCTGGCACCTGCTCTTGGACGGCTCGTGTCGACACGGCCATTGGTGTAGACTCCTTCACGCCTCCTCCGAAACCAGTGTTGCCGATTGAATCAGAGACCAGGTCGACGACGGAGGCTTTGACCACTCCGGCTCCCTCGTGTTGGGAGATTAGAGAATCGTCCCCCCACTTCAGCTTCCGCCTCTAAAGCTCGGAGGCGATGACACTCGCGAACAAGGTATGGGAACGCTTCCCTGGCGCTGGCTGGCTATCCTCCACTATGTCAGAAGACATTGACGAACCTACCTTCGCCCTTTTCGGAGGGCATGGGGTAGACCCTGACCCTTGTTGTGTCGCAGCACGGCACCGCTCCAATACCGCAGAAGCCTGATTCGTGTCTTTAGGGTGCAGCCGAACAACGCTGAACATGTTGACCTTCGGCATCAAGCTTCACACTTTGTCCCTATGGCCAGGGGTCATGAAGAGTGGTTGGCAGTCGTCAAGATGTGCTCATCATCGACAATATCGCAGGTCACCGCCTTCAACATCTCCTCCAGCACCTTGGGGGTTGGGTCGTCCAAATCCAGCTGACACCGGTTGTACGTGTCGGTGTAGACCCAGGCCCCGTACAGGCGCCTCTGAATAGGGGCGATGCAACGGTGCAAGAAGTCTACCAGCACCATTAGGGAGGTCAAGCCCTTGTCCGCCACGAACTGGATCCTCTTCAGCACCGGCTTGTACTCCTTCGTCAACCCCTGGAATGCTTCCCAAGTGGTGGGATCAGAGGTTGGGCCTTCAGAGTGCATCTTCAGCGAGACATGGGACTCGGTTCGCACGATCCCCCAGTCTTCCCTCCAACTGCTCCACTTGCCCCCTTTGAGTGAAGCAATGTAGGTCCAGGAGGTCTTATCCCAATGTCGAAAGTAGTAGGCTCCCACTTGGCTCGTCGCACTCTTTCCGGTGGTCTTCATCACAAAGAAGAACCAGAACAGCTCCACCGTTGGTGGGGTGACCACGAACGCCTCACAAAAGTGGACGGACACGACAACCACAGCGATGGAGTTCGGCTACAGGTGGTCAAGCTACAGCCCGTATTTCTCCAGCAATGCAAGGAAGAACCTCGACAGCGGGAGCCCAAGCCCTGCAGACACGTAGGTGACAAAGAGAATAGTTTCATCTTCGCGCAGGTCTTGAAGGGTATGAGATCCACAGCGGATCATGCATCCTTGCTCCGCCACCGCCCAACCAAGCAGTCACCTCATCGGCATCAGATCCTCAGTCGTCTGGTAATGAGAAGGGGGCAGCGGGGAGACCATCGGAGCAAGCAAGAATGAGAGCTTTTGCTGAGTGGTGAAGGTACGGGCGCTCAAGGAAGAAGGCGAAAGCTTGGACAGCAGGGCACCACCCCCTCTGGCAAAGTTTTCCCTTTTGATCACCCCCGCAACACATCAGCACGTCATGCGGATCGCCAGGGCTCGGTGCGCACCACTCAACCCATAGTGTCCATGACAATGGGGCTAGGCCCTCTGTCAGAAGTGCTGGCCCAAGCAGTCAGCCACCTAAGAAGACAGCTGAAGTGGTTCCCATAAAGGCGGAGCAAACGTAAGTGCTATAGCTACATTGGGAAGCATCGAGATTAAAGGCACCGCAGAGGACAAAGATACTACAGCAAGCAAAGATCTCATCGCTATAGTCCCTCAACCAGGAGCAGAGACATGGCTACGTTGGCAGCTTCAATTGACCAAGACAAAATTCAAAGAGCGGTGCGAGAAAACATGGATAGGCTTCACCATCGGGCTCATCACCTCCCCCAAGATGGACCCAAGGGCTATTTTCGGTACCCTGCATATGGGGTACCCTCGCACACAGGTTGAAAGTGCCTAAGTACGTCCAGCGGCATCACGTGTCCAGAAGGCGTCGGACCCTAGCCTTCCTCAAATACGACATTCAGCATTGCCACAAGGACCTCCAAGATGGGACCCTGCTCCTCTGTAAAGACGGGCTTCAAAGCTGCCACGTGTCTGGCTGGACGGGACCTCACCCACTATAGGAGTGGGTTCTGGTGCAACCACCACTACATAAGAAAGGCTCACACGAGACGGGCCCGAACAAAGAAGGGAGACAAACAAAATGTGTGTCTCCGTCGTCGCGTCTTACATTAAGTTGGCATCAGAGACGGGCTTCAAGGCGCGTCGCCGATCGAACTAGGTGCGAGACATGCTCAAAAGAAGTGTGTCGCCTTTCTTTTTGTCATAACAAATGATGTTTACGGTGTCATTGGAGACGCCGCTGGCGCGCGCCGTCCACTAGCTTACAAGCGTGACAGGCCTTACAAAGCACGTCACAGATATATTGATTAATCCAAGACGATCTGTTATGAACCGCGTCGCAGGTTCATTAACTTATATGAGACGGGCTTTATAGAAGCTTGTCTCCTTTATGTAGGTTATCCGAGATGCTCTCTGCGACAGCTCGTCGTGGATTGTTTACAGGCACTATTATTAGGAGCTAGCCAGGATTTGGCAGTCGTATTACTAGTGTCAGCAACATACTGTTCATGAACATATGTATAGCCAAAATTATCACACGTTAAATTATAATGACCAATCAAATATTACCAAAGTGTCAATCGTGGTTATCAAGTATACTAATTACACAACAAAGATTGTTCATCCTGATTACAATGTAACTAATTACACACATCATAACTATCATCATCTAATCCTATATACCGTAATGAAAATTCTCCCAATCAATGACTTCATTGACGATGAGCCTTCATAGCCTCTAATGCTCCGACTGAGACATCCTAAAATTCAACTATAATAAACACAAGAACAAATTGGTATACAATTGTAATAAATACAGGAACTGTTAGTGAATGGAGAACAGAGCTTACTTGTAGCACATGTAGTTGGTGAGCATCTGCAAAGCATCAGCAGAGATATTGATCTCATGGTAAAGGACATGGTACTGAGCTGGTTTGCTTGTCCCCTAAAAAAACAAACAATTTACATTCCACTAATGCTTTTATAGCCTGATATCAAAAACTCGTGAGAGAAACACCAATTATCGCATAGGTACCTTGATTCCTGCATGGCTACAGTGGTAGAAATCAAACTCAGTTGAATGACAAATGTTAGTGTCAACCACAGTTCCTGTAGTTTCAAGGGTTTGCGAAACGGAATTTATTATACATTGATAGTCCAAACAAATACATTACTTCTGCATTGGACATAAACAAGGAAGATGAATGTATACCGTAATGAAAATTCTCCCTTTGGATCAATGACTTCATTAACGATGAGCGTTCATTGGACATCCTCAAATTCAATAAAATCACTGGAATGCACGCTCTGAGAGTAGGGTCGAGGCGACGGTGTGCTCAGGGGACAGGGGACGCGGTGGCGTGCTCCGGGACGAGCTGGCGGAGGCTTCGGAGTGGCGGTTCCTCAACTCTCTGATGACAGCAGGCCGGCGTGCTCCGAGGACAGGGAGAACATACCGATTACCGAGGTCGGGGTCGAGGCGGCGACGTGCTCCGGGGACACGGGACGAGGTGGCTTGCTCCAGCGTGCTCAACTCTCCGATAACGAATGTCGGGGTTGACGACGGGGTAGGGGTCGATGCTGGCAGCGCGACAATGACGAAGAGCGAGTTGTGAAAGAGGGACAGCGACGACGTGTTTCGGGGATAGGGGATGAGGCAGCGTGCTCCAGCCTGCTCAACTCTCTGATGACGCGAAGGTTGGGGTCGTCGACAGCGGCGTGCTCAGGATTTGCGGTTTATAGGTCGAGAGAGCACGCGAAAGCTAAAAATTTTCGCCAAATGTTGGGAGAGAGCGCGCGATGGACAAAAATTTTCGGCGTAAATCAAAGACGCACCAGTGTAAAGTGTGTCTCTCATTATTTTGTGGCCCTGGACACGCTACAATGTCCTAGATGCACCACGGTGTGCTGAAGCCGACCAAGAACAACATCTAGGACATTACGACGTGTCCAACTGACAACTTTCTGCAATGCCTTATATGATCATGCATTGCGCTCAGCCTTCCGAGGTGGGACAAAAGATCTTCGGCGCAAATCGGAGATGTGCCACTGAAAGGCGCATCTCGCATTATTTTGTGGCCCCAGAAACACTGGAGTGCCCTAGATGAACCACCGGTGTGCTGAAGCCAGAACAACATCCAGGACATTCCAACGTTTCCAACTAGTATCTGTGCGCAATACCTTATACAATCGTTGTAATGTGCTCAGCTTTACAAGGTGAGAAAAAATCTTCGGAACAAATCAGAGACGAGCCCGTGTAAGGCTCGTCTCCCTTTTGTCGAATATCAGTTATCTGAGACGCGCTTCTCTAAAGTTCGTCTCTCATGCACTCTCCACATTGCCACTCACACGAAATCGTGAACCGTTGCACGGATAAACAAACGCAATGACATTGCAATTCACGGATTAATTGGAATTTAGGGATAAACAAACACAATGACATTGCAATTCAGAGATAATTTGCAACTCAATGAATTTCATAGTTCATACATTGTGTGCCCTCTAAACTAAGTTTGACTATAAACTTATTCCTGAAGCTCTTATCGATCAATCTAAACTGTACCGTTCAACTTGCTCCCAAACACGTCTCTTATATTGCCCTGGATGCTGAAAATATTGACATTCTTTAAATTGACAAATGTCGAAGGAGAATGAATAACCTACGTTGGTCACTAACACAAAGTGTCCAACCTTGATAAGTAGATTATAGCAATCATTTTCAACATCGGGCGCATTTGGCTGATGCAGCAAACGCTGAACTTCAAGTAGTATAGTTTTGATTGTAAAACCAATTCACCACCCCTATGAAATATCAATTTAAGCAATATAAGAAACCAGTTCAAATAACTTCGACAATAATTACTAATTATATGAGCAAAATAGGTCTATCTTACAGTCTCTTGATCAAGAATCCCAATGCAGAGTGCTCCTGAGTGATGGACATTCGGGTGGAAGAAACCACTTGGAAAGGCGCATCTTGGAGGCAACAATGGATAGTCCTCTGAGAAGGAGATTGTCAAGGGGTAGTAACCACCTTCCCAGTCAGTCTACACAGGAAATTCATTAATAGGGGGACGATGGTTAAACTCATATTGTGCTTGTTCTTCATGACTTACCCATTCTTTGTCGGGGCTAATGCACTGCCACTTGAATAAATCTCCCGATTCAGGCTTCGCAGAGAAACCCTACGCAGATGGAAAAACAAAACTAAAGTTAAGTTCATCAGTCCATTGCAGATCTACATATATACAACTATGTGACGGGTGTGCCATATGTACATACATGGGAATGATTCTTGCACCACGCCAAGCACTCCTCCTTCAGTCGGCTACGCGCCAAGACAATACCAACCATGAACAGTGACGACGATGAGGAGGACGACGACGGCGACGACGACGACGACGAGGACGGCGATGATGATGACGACGAGGACGGTGATGGCGAACAGAGGAGGCGGTCGCACTGGAGTTGGTCGATTAGTAAAGGACCGTTGGTCAATTAGTAACAAAGGAGCACAAGAGGCGAAGAAGAGATGAGAAAGATAAATGTGAGACGCGCGTTAAGTTAAAGAGTGCGTCTTCAATTGTCTAAGAGACGAGGGAGATAAATGTGAGACGCCCTATAACAAAGAGAGATGTGCGTTAACCTAAAGTGCATCTTTCATAGTCGAAAGAGAGATGTGCAGCACGAGGTTTGCGGAAAACTTAAGTTTGGCAGCGTGGTGCAGAGACGTGTGTGACGTCCGTGCGCGACCTTTCATTTCCCCGAGGCGGTATCGATGTGTCTCATCGTTCCATCAATGCGCGGGAAACCAACCACTCCCTCGACGACTCCACGCAGACCTTATTTAAGACGCGCCATCACCAATGAGTTCTCCACAAGCGCGTCACTCACTTTGAATCTTCTTCTTTTCTTCGTCTTGTCCGCCCCGACGACCCACCACCAACATGGTCGACCTTCCGCCACCAAGCCCGTCGAGAGAGCCAACCTGCAAGAAATTGTGCTGCAACTCCCCCGAGAGGTTCAACGCCGAGCAGCGCCTCCTTATGGTGCAAGAGGCGTACAATAATACGTCTCACGCCATGAGTTCCTTGGGTCTGGGTACCCTTCCCCAGTTTACTGGAATGGGTACCATTGGCCACTACCTCTTCGCCCTCACGGGGGTTGCCGATCGTCTTGACATTCTGTTCGAGATGATGGCCCAGGTGCTTGGACCCGAGGGCCACAGAAACCTGGTGGAGACAACGGAGAGCAACCTCATTCATGGGGTTGCACCGTCGGCGCAGCTGGAGCAGCCGGCTCAGGCTCCTGTTGCACCGGCGTCGGAGTCGCCGCCGGAGGACGAGGAGGAGGAGGAGGAGGAGGAGGAGGAGGAGGAGTACGAGTAGGATTTAGTTTTTCTTTATTGTTTTTAGTTGCTTCTATTTTATATATATTGTTAATGAATAAAATATATCTTTGTTCATCTATGTGATTGAATATTATCTTGTGTGTTCTTCAACTGTGTGAATGAGTGAATGTGTAGCGTGTTCATCGTGTTCCTCAGGTATCATAAAGAAGGATTTGATTATATTCGGGACAAGGGAATGATTTAGTTATCAAGTGACATGTGTGATATCAACAGTGAACCAAAGCAAAATGGAGAAAATCACGAAGCTAAAGGTGTTGTATGGAATCGGAGATGCGCTTTCCGTTAGAGAACATCTCTCTTTTTGCAGAGGAGAAGGAGACGTCGATCATAAGAGACACGCTTTGCAGTGAAGCTCGTCTCCATTTTGCGTTACAGCACATACCTTATATAAGGGACCATCAGTCTCTCCTCTTTGCTTTGTTCCGATCAGACAACCCACCATGGCCAACGTTCCACCGCCAAGCCCGCCGAGAGAACCACCCTGCAAGAAACAGTGTTGTCGCTCCCCCGAGAGGCTCAACAAAGAGTTGCTCGAGATGTTGTTCGACAGGCTATTCGACCGGTTCCAAAGGCTGCTCGAGACGATAGCCGAGGTGCTCGATGCCGAGAACCGCAGTATCCTAGTGGCGTCGATGGCGAGGAACCTCGGTTTCGAGGTTCCGTCGCCGAATCTGGACCAGCCAGAGCAAGCGACGGAGCAGCCGGAGCAACTGGAGCAGCCGGAGCAACCGGCAGAGCAGACAGAGCAGCCGGAGCAACCGGCGGAGCAGCCGGAGCAATTGGAGCAACCAGCGGAGCAGTCGGAGCAGCCGAAGGAGGAGGAGGGGTAGGAAGAGTAGTATTTAGGTTTTCTTTTGTTGTTTTTTAGTTGATGTTTTTCCTTTCTTGTATCATGTACTTCTTTCTTGTGTTTTGTAATATATTTGTTATTTGTGATCAATTGTGTGAATGAGTGAATGTGTTATCTGTGTTCATCTGTGTGATGAATATTTTGTGTGTTCATCTGTGAATGAATGTGGTCATCGTTCAGAGTCATGTCCATGTATGTCTGTAAGCGAAGACAAAGGAGACGTGATTTCAGTAAAGACGTCTCATTTTACTCGCTTATAGAAGATGTGGTGTGCTACAAGTGCGTCTCCCGTTTGTCCAGAGAGTAGGTCTGTCTCGGATCCATACTTAACTGAGACGGGTTATAATGTAATGCGTCTTCTTGAACGTTCAACCGAGTCATATCTGATCCTCGCTGAAGTGGGCTCGTCTCGCTTAAGCTTATGAGATACGACCGCCTTTGAGCGTGTCACCCATTTTTGTCTCTTATTTGGTTTTCTTACGTAGTGCACGTGGCTCGAAGCACCGGTCGTGCACCTCTCGCAGAGAAGGGCTCCAGAGCTGCCACGTGCCCCGAAGGGCCCCAGAGCTGTCACGTGCCCCGAAGTACCCGGCTTGGCCTCCCCAGTAGTGGTCAGCCCCGAAGCTGCCACGTGTCTCGCAACTTACACTAGACGGTGGGTGCGGGAGTTAAGGGATGGCGCGCCCTGTCTAAATCCAGCATTTAAGATAGGGACCCACCTCTGACGAATAACATGGAGCACGCCAACGGTTAGGGACTGCTACGCCCAATCACATTGCAATGAATACGTCGCAGGCCTACCCCGCTCCGCCAAGTGGGTAGCTTATAGCGACAAGACAGACGGACGGGACATCCTCTGACACCGTAAGCGACTACGCATGGGCCACTGGGGACTAAGCCGGCAAGACGGCTAGTCTTCAAGCCACAGTCAGAGGAAGCTTATGCGGGAAGTCATAGATCTTTAGGATAAGATCTCTACGGGACCACCTGTTGTGCCTCGGACCCCAGGCGTCCGGCCTTGTCTATAAAAGGACTGGACCTCTACCGTACAAAGTATCCCCAATCTACGCATTCACACATTACACATTCGTACACACCAGCAATACAACCTCACTGTGGAGTAAGGTATTACGTTCTTGCGGCCCGAACCACGTAAAAATCACTGTCTCACCACTCTCATACGCGCAATCCTTCTATAGAGGATTAAGCTCCGCCGATCAAGAACTTTCGCGGGCTGCTCGCATAGCAGATCTAAGAGAAGTGTCGCAGGAGCACTTTGACAATATATTTTATAAAATTTCTGAAGCAAGCATAATGATGCAAAGGACAAAACAAAACAAACTAAACTAAATAGCAGCACCGCAACTAATGTTTACCAAAATTTAAGGTTACGCTAAGGTAGTAAGTGAAAGAATGAATTTATGTTTTGCTTCCTAGCCAAATACTAAGACTGCCAAGGATTCATAAAGGAAGACATAAATTATTTCAGTATCACACCTTTGTGATATCAGTATCACACCGCTTGATTTGATGTCCACATGTAACAAGAATTATTGACTATTGGGTTTGTATAAGGAAGAGTTATAGTGTAATTTTTGATGTAGACGTAGCCAGTTGTGACTGTTGGGGGTTTAGTTATGTGGATGTAAGAAAGAGGTAAAGAAATGTAGTTACAGAATGATATGCATTTCCAACCTTGAATACATAATAAATTTGATATATTTATATTCTATCAGTTCTACAAGGCATATTTTGTTTTAGAAAAACCATGCTTTAATACATTGATAAAAAGAAAGAAATAGTAAAAAATAGGGCCACCAGAAAGCAAAAACATATGTCCCTAAAAGCTAATCTATTTGCTGGCCACCCCTACGTATAGGGGGAGATTTTTTTGTTTTTAAGTTTCGTATGGTTTGATATATGAGTGCCTGGTAGAATGACACTAATAACAGCGTACGACATTTGAGGCTTTGACTTTTTAAATAAAATGTGTTCGACACCTTCTCCAGGTCGAGGCTGCCATTGAACCCTCTCTGGCAACTGGAGCTCCAGGCTGCACCGCCTTGCTCTCAGGCCTCTTTGGCAGCCTGGGATTCCCAGCTCAATCCACGTGGGAGTAGAGGGCTTTCTGGTCCGGCCTCGCGAGGTTGGGTACAAAATTCTTGCGTCAGCTTCTTATCGCCCCGTCTGTCCAACAGCTCACGGGTCCTCCTCAGAGCTCTTGCAATTCGAGAAAATCATATGCTAGTAAGCTGCTCCACTCGTGGATTGGATGAAACCCTGTCCAGCCACCTAATATACGATGAATTCAAACCCATACCGAGTTAATATAGTATTTGAAAAAAAAAACACCCCCTTCACACAAACCAGATAGAGAGCAAACAAATAACAAAAGAATAGGAAATCAATTAAAAACTTGGTACTAGAAAACTTCACCAATGAAGAATCAGAGGAAATGAACTAAACTCATAACATTTCTTACTTTAAACACATTTCGTCAAACATATGTCATGCACAAAATATGCTTCTTGGTGTCACCATTTCATTGGTGCCCTATAACTTACTCCAGCTTTCATAAGCGGAACTCACAATGTCAGGTCAATCTTTATCAAACCAACTGCTAAGGCCATCGAAGGGTTGGTAGGGTGGCAACGGCCATGACGCTTCGCGGCGATGTTGTATCAGGGTTAGAGTTTGCTTGCTGTAGAACAACCTCAAATCGAATTTTATCAAACATCAAATGGTAGCTTAAGATTGCTGTAGCTCTCTCCGATGTGAAGACGTGAGTTGGCAAAGGATGATCTTCATTGTAGTGGTTGGAGAAGGTCATCTCAACTTTTGGAGGCAGACTTATGGGAGCGACATGGCACTTGAGTAGGTGTAGTCAGATTGGAGATCTGAAAGAATGAAGATGGCAAAGTCAAAACAGAAGTGAGAGAGAGCGACAAGACCACCGGCCTGCTTGGATTGAGGACTAAGTTTACCACACAATCTTGTCTAAGATAACTAAGAGTAGTCTTGCCACACTTTTTGTAAATAAAATCGGCCAACTAAGGGCCTGTTTGGTTTGACGCCGCAGCTCGCCACACACGTTCAACGCCGCGGCTACGGCGCCTTAGCTCCCGTTTGTTTTCTTGCCTTGCCGTAGGCTGGCACATATTACTGCCACACTCATCAGTTCATTTTCTGCGCCACCACGCGCCGCAGGTGTGCCGTCCAAAAAGTGCGCCGCATCTAGGCGCCACCTACTTAGACGCGACAAAGTTCGGCGTCAAACCAAACGGGTCCTAAGCTTCGACAAAGTGTGGCAAAAAATTTGTGACTATGAGACGTGGGACAAAGTGGGTAAAGTTAGTCAGACTTGTTAGATCTTAGTGCACTTAGGATCAACACCAGCAATGCCTAATTAGGATCACTTAGGACTAATCTGATTCTAACAGATACACTAAAGCATAAATAGACAATCAATCTAATGACTTATGCTAATAATCAAGCAATGAATCATGGAGACAGAACAGATCATAGATGAGGCATAGGGAATTAGAGTGAGAGAGAGAAGTGAGGGTTACCTTCAGAGGGTCCACCTGATGCCATTGAGCTCAGGTGGATAGTCGTAGGAGAGAGAGTCGACGCAGGTAGTTCGTCGGTGCAGGAAGAACGTCGACGCAGTGGCGGCTCGATGCAGCGCATGCGGCGGCGGCGAAAGATTAGTTTGGTTGTGGCGGGGGCCTCTGGAAACGTGTGCACTTATGTGTTCATGCCCCTGAGGTTCCCCTGGTACTTATAGCGCGTGCGAGATGGGGGTGCACGGTACGAGTCCGTTGCGCCCCCGTACGAAGCGCGCGTGGCTGAGATGGACTCGGGCGTGGGTTGTTGCCCCACGCCCGTTCCTTATGGGAGATATTCACGGGATACCCGGTTGTACCGGGATCACCCCTAACATTCCCCCCTTGATCTCGGGACAACTTATTTCTTACTTACTTGACTTATTCTTATCCTTAACTACTAAACTTATGTATATTTCTTCTTGCTTTGATATAAGGAGCACGACGCATCAGAAGCAACCATTTACGTACTATTCGACTCGAAGAGCACAATATGTCTCACAATTAGAAATAATCTTATGCTTAGGTGTCCCCTTAGTATTCAGGACTTGTTTCACAGGCTCTCCCTAATCCCATGCCGGCTACGTGTTCTCTGAACACATTGGGAGGGAGACCCTTGGTTAGCGGATCCGCAAGCATTTGATTAGTTCTTATATGCTCGATACTAATTAAATTATCCTGGATTCTCTCTTTTACAATATAATACTTAATGTCGATGTGTTTGGTAGCACCACTCGACTTGTTGTTGTGAGAGTATGTCACTGTTGGCTCATTATCGCAGTACAACTTAAGTGGTTTATGAATGATGTCTACCACTCTTGGACCGGGAACAAATTTCTTAAGCCAGGATGTCTGTCCAGTGGCCTCATAACAAGCTATAAACTCAACATACATTGTGGACGATGCAGTTATAACTTGCTTGGAGCTTCTCCACGATATAGCTCCATTCGTGAGGGTGAATATATAACCTGATGTGGATTTCTTAGTATCCACACAACTCGCGTAATCTGAATCTGAGTAACCCACTATTTCTAATGGGTCTGACTTATTATACTTTAACATGAGGTTCTTAGTACCCTAAATGTATCTTAGAGCCTTCTTAAGTGCTTTTCAGTGGTCTAGGCCTGGATTACTTTGATATCTAGGGACGAAAACGGATCGGATATTTTCCGATCCGTCCGGGTATCGGATCCGAAAATATCCGATCCATATCCGTTTTTATCGGATCTTAATCGGATATGGATCGGATATCGGATATTTGAATTCGAATATCGGATCGGAAATGGTATGAGTTAATATCCGTCCGAATAGTAGGATATCCATATTTCATCGGATATATCTGAATCTAAATCTGAATAATATCTGAAACATTTTTTTTGGCCCATTACCCGATATGGTTGGCAGCCTGGCCCAAAGAGAAATCGTATCTGCACAGTCATAAAATTTTTTGCTGGATGTGAGATTTGAACCCATGACCCATATACACAAGGCTGGACTCCAACCACGAGGCCAAACAACCATTCTTGGATATGGAAATAAAACAAAGGTATTAAAACTAATAGCTAACATAGTTTTTCTCCTTGTTTATATACAATGTTGTAGCACATATGTTTGGATGAAGCTTCTATTATTAATAAATTAGGCATATTTTACAATCAAGATTATGAAGTTGTAGATTAAGCTTTTGATTCATACATCAAGGCATTATCACAAGGTTTTAAACGGAGATCATTGAATACTTGCGGTAACGGTTCATGACTTATGTGTGATAAATTATTTGTATGAACTATATGAATCATGTGTTAATTTTTTAAATTTTAAATACATGTTATGTGAAATGATGTGATATGTGAAATACTAATTACATGTATTATATGTGTGAACTATATATTTCTTTTATTGTCTATCATTTAATGATATGATATGTCAAATGTTTTTTTCCGAAATAAATATCCGAGTTCGTCCGATATCCATAAATTTCCGATCCGATAAATCCGTTTCTGATATATCCGATACCAAATCCGTTTCTGACAACATCCGATCTGAATCCGCTTCTAAAATTATTATGTGGATATGGATATGGAAAAGCATTTTATCCGTCCATATCCATCCGTTTTCATCCCTATTGATATCTGCCAAGCATCCCAGTCACAAAAGCTAAGTCAGGGTGTGTACATGTTTGAGCATACATTAAGCTTTTGACAACAGAAGCATACGGAATTCCTCTCATCTGATCAACCTCATACTGATTCTTAGGCGATTGCGATTGTGAGAATTTGTCACCTTTAACTATTGGGACAGGCGAGGGCTTACCGTCCTGCATACCGCACTTTCTGAGTACGCTTTCTAAGTATGCCTTCTGAGATAATCCTAATACTCCTTTTCTTTGATCTCGGTGAATCTCAATTCCTAGAACATAGGAATCTTCACCTAAATCTTTCATCTCAAAGTTTGAGGATAGACACTTCTTAGTCTCTAAGAGTAGATTGACATCACTACTTGCAAGTAGTATGTCGTCTACGTATAGTATAAGAAAAATAAATTTCCCATTCTTAAACTTAGCATAAATGCAGTTATCCTCCTCATTCTCCTTAAACCCAAACTTTCTTATCGTCTCATCGAACTTTAGGTATCATTGCCTTAAAGCTTGCTTAAGTCCATAAATAGACTTCTTCAAGTGGCATCCCATATGTTCCTTACCCTCGATGACAAAACCCTTTGGTTGAGCCATGTAGACGTCCTCATAAAGGTCCCCATTGAGGAACGCTGTCTTTACATCCATTTGATGCAATTCTAAGTCGTAATGTGCTACTAATGCCATGATGATTCAAAACGAATCCTTAGATGACACGGGAGAAAAGGTCTCATTATAATCAATACCTTTCCATTGCATGAATCCCTTAGCCACAAGCCTAGCCTTATACTTTTCGATCTTCCCTTTGGAGTCACACTTAATCTTGTAGACCTATTTGTAGCCTACTGTTTTGGCTCCTTTAGGAATCTCTATTAAGTCCCAGACTTTGTTGGCACTCATAGATCTTATTTCATCTTCCATGACTTTACGCCATTCGGATGACTGAGGTCTACTCATGGCATCTTCATAAGAGGTGGAATCATTCTCAATATGAATTTTTTCACTTAAGTATAACTGATAATCACTTGGAATTGCCGATCGTCTTACTCTTTGTGATCTTCTTATTTGTGCATCATCTGAGGGTTGAGGCTGTTGTTGAACCTCATTTTGTTCGACCATATCCTCAACAGGCTGAGGAAGTGGAACCTTACTTATTTCTGTTGTGGCCGACAGAGGTGCAACGACAGGCGTCGTGTCACTAGTGGCAGGCACCTGTGGCACAACGACAGCAGGTAGGGTGAAATAAGGTTCTTGAGTCACCGGAGTGGGTAGACTAATCCGCTCCTCCTCAAGATCTATTTCACACCGTACGGTGCTCCCCTGATCATAGTGTCCTCTAAAAATGCGGCATGTCTTGTTTCAATAAACTTAGTGTATCTACCTGGACAGTAGAACCTAAATCCCTTACTTTTTTCAGGATAGCCAATAAAATAGCAACTGATTGTTCTAGAATCCAGTTTACTTAAGTTCGGGTTGAACATCTTAGCCCCAGCTGGACATCCCCACACATGTAGATAGTTCAGTGAGGGCTTACGTCCCGTCCACATCTCATACGGTGTCTTAGGTACTGACTTAGATGGAACACGGTTAAGTACGTGAATGGCGGTCTTTAAAGCCTCCATCCACAAACTAATTGGTAGTGTAGAATAGCTTAACATGCTTCTTACCATGTCCATAAGCGTACGGTTTCGCTGTTCCGCTACACCGTTCTGTTGAGGTTCGCTCGGTGTAGAATATTGGGCTACTATGCCATTTTCCTGTAAAAACATTGCAAAAGGTCCAGGTACTTGGCCATAAGGGGTGTGTCGACCGTAGTACTCACCTCCACGGTCAGACCTTACTACTTTAATCTTAAAGTCGTGCTGATTTTCTACTTTAACATTAAATATCTTAAACTTATCCAATGTTTCGGAACACTCCTTGGTTGGATAAATATAGCCATAATGACTAAAGTCATCTGTAAATGTAATGAGGGAATCATAACCATCTATTGATGTCACGGGAAAAGGTCCACAAATATTTGTGTGGATTATTTCTAAGACTCCCGAGCTATGTTTGGCGTTTTTATTAATAGTCTTGACGAATTTTCCTTTAATGCCATCAATGCATTCCTCAAAATCTGAGAAGTTTAAGTGTGGAAGAATCAATTGAGATACTAATTGTTCGATCCTCCCCCTCGAAATATGGCATAAACGACAATGCCATAATTTCGACGAAGTATCTAAATCGCTTCTTTTGCGCTTATTACGTCCTAAGTCAATCTTAGACGAAACTTGATCACTTATAACATACACATTCTCGTGAGTGGACAACAAGTAGAGCATGTCTTGTCGGAAGGCAAGACCAATAATCTCATTATTATAACTAATAGAGCACTTATCATTACCAAAATGACAAATGTATCCTGAATCATCCAAACACGAAACTGAAATCATGTTCCTTTCTAATGAAGGGACATAAAGAATATTATTTAGCCTAAGTACAAATCCACTAAGTAATCTAAGAGATAAGTCTCCAATGGCTTCGACTTCGGCTTCACGCCCATCTGCCATCTTAATCACTCTTTCTCTTCTTCTTATAGTTCTCATCGTACTCAATGCCTGCATAAAATTGCAAATGTGCACAGTAGCACCTGAGTCAATCTACCAGGTGGACCGTGAATAGTTCACATATAAAGCCTCATTTACAAAAGTAATTATATCATTACCTTTCTTAGCACACCACTTAATGAATCCAACACAGTCCTTCTGGAAATGCTCATCTGAGCCACAGAAGTGACACTTATCCTTGTCCCTCTTTTGAGGGGACTTGCCTTTGAACCTATTAGCTGAACTGGAGCATCTAAGAGATAAGTCTCCAATGGCTTCGACTTCGGCTTCACGCCCATCTGCCATCTTAATCACTCTTTCTCTTCTTCTTATAGTTCTCATCGTACTTAATGCCTGCATAAAATTGCAAATGTGCACAGTGGCACCTGAGTCAATCTACCAGGTGGACCGTGAATAGTTCACATATAAAGCCTCATTTACAAAAGTAATTATATCATTACCTTTCTTAGCACACCACTTAATGAATCCAACACAGTCCTTCTGGAAATGCTCATCTGAGCCACAGAAGTGACACTTATCCTTGTCCCTCTTTTGAGGGGACTTGCCTTTGAACCTATTAGCTAAACTGGAGCCTGAAACTTTGAAGGAAGGTGGTTTGGGAGAAGTAAAGTACCTCTTTGCCTTTTCTTTACCCTTAATGTCAGCTAGATTGATATAATCACCACTCTTAGAGCTCTTGATGTGTTCCTCTTCCTGAACGCACATAGCAACAATTTTATCAATGTTTCAGGTCTCAGTGAGTGAGTTATAATTGATCACAAAGGCCTCAAACTCCTTAGGAAGAGAACTGAGGATGAAATAAATGAGCATCTCATCTAGCATCACAATGTTTAGCTCCCTAAGCTTAGAGTTGTAGTGACTCATCTTATTGATGTGCTCACGCACACCACCTCCAGAGTACTCCTCAGTGACAATCTTTCTCATGAGAGTGCTAGCACTCGCCTTAGTGGAGCCAGTGAACTGACTTCTGACTCTCTCTAAGTACTTCACATCAGTGTCACAATCAGAGATTCCTCTCTTAATTGAGTCATCTATGGTGCTCTTAATGATCACGAGACACTTCCTGTTGGAAGTGTCCCACTTAGGGAGATCCTTCTCATACTGATCCTTCAAGCTCAGGTATTTGGCCTTCCGCGTAGCGGAAGACTCCTCAGTTTTCCCAGTCTCAGCAATGGGGACAGGTGGCTCAGTGGGTCGAGGCGACGTAATAGCAAAATCGAGGTCAGAGACTACTAGAGCCATCTGGAGCCTCTCTTTCCATACCCCAGAATTTTGACCGTTGAGGGTCTCAATTGCGGAGATATAGCTGAGTGCTGAGGACAAGCCAGATCCTTCAAAAAATAAAGATTTGAGGATTAATGGCAAAAACTTATGGTAAAACATGACTTAATAATGGCATTATTGCTTTTTCACGTTGGTTACTTAGCAAAAATGCTCTTAAACATTAAAACTTAGCATGATAACAAAACTTATTATGATAAACTCAAAAACAAGCTTAAATCAATCATGGCAATTCAATTTCACGTTGTCTACTTTCAAATTCCATGCATAATTAAATTAACACATCATTTTTCACGTTGGTTACTCAATGATTCTTACATAATCTTAAATATAAGCTCAAATAAATTTACTCAAAATTGATTGGTAAATTCAAACTTTCACGTTAGTTACTCATTTAAATCACCACTTATAACTTAATTTAAACTCAAAAATTAATAAATCAAAATTTCACTTTGGTTACTCAATTAATTTATCACTTAATTACATCAGAAGCTAAAACTTAATTTCTTAATTTATGGAATTTCTTTAGAAAAGCACTTAATAACATTTAAATAACTAAGAAAATGCTCTTACTGACAATTAATAACATAAAATATAGAATACATGCAATCAAAATATTCCAAAAAAACATCACAAAATTTTTTTTGAAATTTTCCCAGCTATTTAATTAATTTTCTAATCATTTTTCTAATTTATGGAATTAATTTTACATTTTAAACTTATTCTGAAATTCAGAAAAAAGATCAAAAATGCTAATTGGGCCTAAAACCCTAAATTCAGCCCACTAATCAAAATGGCCCAGCCCACTTATCTTAAAAATCCCTTAAAAATAAAAAAACTCCAGCGCAGCCCACCAGCCATTTGGCCCAATAATCAATTCGGCCCACTTAAAAATCGGAGAAAAAATCGAAAATTGAAAGGGCAGCCCAGCGACCTGTTGCGCCGCTCCGCATGGGCTCACGACCCATTTCCTTAAGCGGCAGGCGACACATGACGTGGACCGTCAGATCTCGATCCGACGGCCCCAACTTATCGCGGTCTTAAAACATGGGGCGATCTTAGCCATGTGATGTCGATCCGACGGCCGAGCGGCGAGTTCGGAGGTATAAAAACTTCCTCGCCACGGATCCTGTAGAAACCCTAACTCATTTGCTCCTTCACTCTCTCTCTCTCTCTCTCTCTCTCTCTCCTCCTTACTCCGAGCGATGGTGAGGCGAGCGAGAGCGGCGGCGGGGCAGCGAGCGCCGCGTCGGGACCTCCGGCGCCGCTGTGCCATCGGCGCCGGCGAGAGACCCCCCGTCGGGGTGGAGCTCCGCCGTCGACGACGACGCGGGTCAGTCGGTCGTTGAGGGAAACCAGCGGATCGGTGCTCGCGCCGCATCTGAGTAGAGGGACTTAAGTTGCGCCGCCGCGGGGACTTCCGGCGCCGTCGCATCACTGTCGTTGACGTGGTGCGCGCGGTTGGCCGTCGAAAGAAACCCACCACTAGGGTTAGGGTTTCAACCCTTAACCCTAGCGCGACACACACTTTAGCGCTCTGAGTGATTGTTTGCAGGTACACAGCGACACTCCGACGACACTTAATTCGATTCAGTTTTGTTTTCTAAGTTCTTAGTTTTTAGCCAAATCGAAAACTAATTCAATTCACCTCCTTCTGATTGCTTCAATCGAGTGACTTAAACTAAATTGATCTTAATTTCCAGAAACCAGGCCTTAATAAAAATGATTAGAAACAAATTCATTTGACTTAGAACTTAATCACCTAACTAGGAATTGACTAGCATGGCTCTGATGCCATTGTTAGATCTTAGTGCACTTAAGATCAACACCAGCAATGGCTAATTAGGATCACTTAGGACTAATCTGATTCTAACAGATACAATAAAGCATAAATAGACAATCAATCTAATGTCTTATGCTAATAATCAAGCAATGAATCATGGAGACAGAACAAATCATAGATGAGGCAGGGAATTAGAGTGAGAGAGAGAGAGAGAAGTGAGGGTTACCTTCAGAGGGTCCACCTGATGCCATTGGGCTCAGGTGGATAGTCGCAGGAGAGAGAGTCGACGCAGGTAGTTCGTCGGTGCAGGAAGAACGTCGACGCAGTGGCGGCTCAGTGCAGCGCGTGCGGCGGCGACGAAAGATTAGTTTGGTCGTGGCGGGAGCCTCTGAAAACGTGTGCACTTATGTGTTCATGCCGCCGAGGTCCCCCTGATACTTATAGCACGCGCGAGGTGGGGGTGCACGGTACGAGTCCGTTGTGCCCCCGTACGAAGCGCGCGTGGCTGAGATGGACTCGGGCGTGGGTTGTTGCCCCACGCCCGTTCCTTACGGGAGATATTCACGAGGTACCCGGTTGTACCGGGATCACCCCTAACAAGACTTAATTATGGCTATAACCAAACACTTACTAAAAAAATAGCTGACTAAGATCAGACGTGACAAATTGTGACCTCAATCCAAACAGGCTCCACGTTCTGAGTCGAGCGGGCACTACCAGACACGAAAAGCTAGCGACGACGCACGCGGAAAAGCTAGTAGCAGCGAGCAAGGTGTGCGCGTGAGAGTAGAAGTTCCCTGCCTCAATAGGATTATGCTCCGTTTGTACGGTTCCAGATTCAAACAGAATCAGTAACAGTTTTGTTTCAACTCAGAGTCAGTTTCAGACAATGGAACATAATCACATTAGATCTATTTGGCTAACATTTCTGTTTCAGTAACAGTAGCAATAAGAGAAATAGTGCATTGATCGATTTAGTGCTGATTGTTTTGTGGTTTCTCTTTGTTTTTATTTGTGTGTTATGTAATCACGTTGAATATTAAAAAAATTGCCATCTGCATCCCTCTGGTTTTTTTCCTTCCATTTTTTCTCTTCTAATCTATTCTTTGGTTTTCGAGAACCTTCACATTGAGTTTGCATGGCAGCCACTGTAATTTCGGGAACTCTTGTACGGAGTAGCTTGGATTTCGAGAACCTTCTATTGGGTTTGCATGGCAGCCACCGTAATTTGCTCCAACTTCTTGCGCATTTCAGGACGCTACTGCCGTTCCGTACCGCGGAGCACCTTTTTGGTAGTTTAACCTTTCAGTACAATTTTTTGTTCCGTTTCTCTCCGTTATGTTTCTATTATTTTACCTTTCGCTTATCAAACTGATCTTTAGACTATCCACACTAGCTAGCATACTCTAAAACGTACTCTGTATACTATTCTTCTTTTTACAGTATGTACTCTAAATTATAGTGTGAAACAGTAAATACGTAATAATTTACAGCCTGCCACGGACCGTCTTAGTTTGCTCTCGGCGTGGTTCGCGTGTCAGTCGCTCCGATGCACGGCACAGCCAATGCAATTTTTAGATTTTGATAGAGATCGAGTTCCACGAGTGTATTTGATTCCCAATCCACGTAATTCCACGTTGATCCACGCGTTTCGAAACCAGGCCTCACGCCGCTTCCACATCACAAGGCCGCTGCTCCCCCTTGCGAATCTCCCCACCGGCGAATCTCGCAGCTCCCCGCGGCGAATCTCGCGGAGCGCAGCTCGCCGCTTCCCCTCACGCCGCCGCCCACCCGACCCGCCCGAATCTCGCGCCGCGCAGGTCAATGCCCCTGCCCCCCGGCAGGCACCTCCCCTGCGGTGAATCTTGCGGAGCGCAGCTCACTCAGGGCGGGCACCTCCCTGCTTCGTGCCGGTGAAAGATCTGTGTTTGGCTGTTTCCTAGACCTTGCAGGTCAATTTTTTTAATCTGAGATTTCTACCCTTGTCTTCAAATGAACACAGGGGATCCACCGGGGACAGGGAAAATCCCACCGGGGATTTGCACCCCTGGGTGTTGCAGCCCGAGCTCCCAAAGCATCAGGAAGAGCCACCCGCGCGGGGAAGTGGGTACGTGCGAACTGCGAAGACCCGGTGGCACTGCCCGACGCCGGCATTGGAGACCCCTAGAGGTTCGCACAGTGTATTCCCTCAATGTCTTTCACCATTGAGTTCCAATTACGCAAAAGAAACCCTAACCTGTACCGTTTTACTATAGCTAATCCCTGAGGCTGTGACGCTGACTGCCACCTCTCCTCTACTGACGGCGGCGGCGGCCGTGCTGGGATACCCCACTGCTGGTATTCGAGTTCATCATCACACCTCCGAGCGCCACTCGAGCTGGCCCTCCAACCTCCCCTAAGGCCTGTAGTTGAGCAGAGATATACCTGGACGTGGATCGGCACCCGGACAGATGGCGCAGATCCCCAACCTCGACAACGCTCCGCTCAACCTCGCCGCCCTCAGGTCACGTCCCCTCAGCCCGCGCCACTCGCCTCCATCTATCTGTTGCTGATTCTAAAAGTCGTCCGGTCATTTTGCAGGGAGCAGTCACAGAAGGACCTCCTGGGCATCCTCAAGAGCGTGAGTTTCTCATCTTGGACCACCGGTTGCTACCCTCAGCGCTCTTGCTGTTGATTGACGCCGATCTGAAGAGTTTGGTTTCTTTTGTTCTGTGTGTCAGATTAGGGGGAAGAAGTGTCTTGTCATAGACCCCAAGCTCGCGGGGACACTATCTCTTGTTGTGCTGACATCGCTGCTAAAGGTGGGATGATGTAGTGTCCAATTGTTGATGATCACCTTTCCTTGTCTACTTATCTTTAAAAAGTTCTACAAATACTCTGAGCTTAGTTTCTCTTTTCCCCAACAGTAATATTCCTCATGATACCTATACTCATTGTCTAGTGCATTGCTGCTGATCATGGGTTTAATTTCTGGGTTTATTAGCTTATTATAAGGATTGTTATGGTTATCAGGAGTATGGTGCGGAGCTGCGGCTTCTCTCGTCTGATCCCTTGCAGACGGAATGCCAGAAAATTGTGTACCTCGTGCGCTCTCAGCTGAACTTCATGAAATCCATCGCAAGTCAAATCAAGAGTGATGAACCCAAAGGGCTCCAGAGGGAATACTTTCTGTACTTTGTACCACGCCGCACTGTTGCTTGTGAGAAGGTAGCGGTTGTTTATCCTTTTTGGATTAATGTAGTTGTTGATCCTATTGGCGCTGACTTCCTGTTTATAGAACATTAATAGTTTTCAATTCATTGCACACTTCTGTTATTAAAAATCTTGTTTTACGAAGGATTACACCAGATTTATAAAGAAGTATACCGACATGATAAATGAGTTCCCACTATGGATTTTTGTAATCTTGGACCTTCTGATTCTTGTATCTTATTTGGCAGGAAAATTAACAGTTCTGTATAAAAAATATAAATTGAGTAGACATCAAGTCAAGTTGCTAATTTTTTTAACTATAACTAAATTTCAGAACTTGGAAGAGCTAGATCCAGTCCTTTACCCCTTTGCTGTGGACTGGGGCCGACATATGGCCCACATCCCTGCTGCTGCACCAGAAGATCTTCTAGAAGATTAATTAGGATAAGAAAAGAATAAAGGAGTTATAGATTGAGTTGGGTTTAAATAGGAAGTATTAGATTGAGTTGAATTTAAATAGAAGGTAATAGATTAAATAAGGAGAGAAATAGAGTCCTGGTCTGTTGGGAGGATGTCCCCAACAGATCTATTGGTTGCGGCCAGGAAAGGGGGGGCGCCCAGCCAGGGGGGTCCTCACCCCCTATATAAGCAGCCCCCTCCCTCATGTATGCTTCATCGAAGAATAAAGGAATTTCCCCTATTGGGCTGTTCCTACCTTCGGTCACCGGGCGTCCAGCCCGGTGGCACTACCCCACCACGATTCATAGCATTTGGTATCAGGGACCACACAGCGGATCGCTTCCATGGCCACCGCTGTACAAGATCCTAGGGCCTTCACCCTTCAAAACCTTGGTGTCATGATGATCCGCATGATGGCACAGCTGGACATCACGAATCGCATCCTCGACAATCATGAGGAGCGTCTTACGCGGCTGGAGAAGGGAAGATCAGATCTGATCCCCATGCCCGCGGTGACATTCGAGGATCTACTTCCACGGGTGACTACGACGGTCGCCGCAACCCGTCGAGATCCACCGGGATTCGTCGACCTCCGTCGGAATCCACGCACCGCCGCGCCGATTGGTTCGGATTTGCCCCGATCTACTCCAAACCGACGATCCGCGGGTCGATCCAGTCCTCATTCTGGCACCACATGTTCCTTCCACGCGGGCCCACAGCGCTGCCTCGTCCCTGCTCATCCCCATCCTCCGACGCCTACAAGCTTTGCTGCGTGGACGACTGTCCAGAAGCTTCCTCCACCCCTTCCCAGTCCGCATCCGCGCACACGTCTTTCGCGCCGCCATTCAGATCTGAGCCGGATTCGCATTAATCCACCCCTCAATCGTCGGCTCCCATTGAGGTCTGGTCAGCTCTCGCGCAGCTTGCTAGACATGGCAGAGATTGTGGCAGCAGCTCCGGCTCCAGCGATTGAGGTGACAGCAGCGACCGAGGGCACCAGCATGGCGGAAACGAAGGGACCTCACAAGCTGCACACGCCGTGGACCTTCTGGTACGACATCAAGTCAAAGCCCAAGCCCAGCACCACATGGGGTACGTCACTCCAGAAGGCCTGCAGCACCTTTGACACAGAAGAGGAGTTCTGGTATTTTGGTATTTTCATCACCAACGGGCAAGCCAAGGAGGTTCCCGTGAACATACTCCAGACGCTGCATCAGTTCTGCGATGGCCCCAACGACTATATCTATGTCATCCCCGACAACATACTCCAGGTACTGCATCAGTTAGGCGATGACTCCGACGACTACGCCTACGTCATCCCTGACAACCACTCCAAGTTGCGACCTCCACCAGCACCTGACTTCCTCGTGCTTCCTCCTCCACGTCAAACTCGGAGGCCTGAACACTTTCAACACTTTCATCGCCATGGGGAACACCCATCTCGAGGACGTCATCGACACCGCAAGACTGCACAGGTCTTCGACACTCCATCTTACCACCCTGAATACTCAGCTCGTGGACGAGCTGATGTTGGGGAGGGGGGAAATGCTGTGGACTGGGGCCGACATATGGCCCACATCCCTGCTGCTGCACCAGAAGATCTTCTAGAAGATTAATTAGGATAAGAAAAGAATAAAGGAGTTATAGATTGAGTTGGGTTTAAATAGGAAGTATTAGATTGAGTTGAATTTAAATAGAAGGTAATAGATTAAATAAGGAGAGAAATAGAGTCCTGGTCTGTTGGGAGGATGTCCCCAACAGATCTGTTGGTTGTGGCCAGGAAAGGGGGGCGCCCAGCCAGGGGGGTCCTCACCCCCTATATAAGCAGCCCCCTCCCTCATGTATGCTTCATCGAAGAATAAAGGAATTTCCCCTATTGGGCTGTTCCTACCTTCGGTCACCGGGCGTCCAGCCCGGTGGCACTACCCCACCACGATTCACAGCACCCTTATACTATACTTAGATATAGGTTAGATTGTTACTGTCAGTCCCCTTTATGTATTGTATTTGGCAAGTTAGGCATTCAATATATGTAAATATATTCTTTGCAGTAGCCATGAAGCACATAAGGTTTGAAATGACATCCAATTGAATGCCATGAATTCATTTCAGTTGTGTGTCTCCATATGTTCATACCACTTTAGAATGATTGCTTTAAGGGCACATTGCCCTTTGTTGTTGCCATGATGGAACTGATGATTGAAGAATGTTTATTAGCTTCTAATTAAGTTGTGATTGGAAGATGGCTGATAAAATTGCTGTCATATTTTGGACTTGCAGGTCCTAGAAGAAGAGAAAGTTCATCAAAAGTTGACAATTGGAGAATACCCATTGTATCTTGTTCCATTGGATGAGGATGTCGTTTCTTTTGAACTTGAACATTCTTTGCAGGTACTGATGCATGTGGGTCTAGCATGTTTGCTCTTATCCTGAATATCAGTTGAGCGTTTTATGATTTTCAGGAATGTCTTGTTGAAGGAGACACAAGCTCAATATGGCATGTTGCAAAAGCAATTCATAAGTTAGAGGTATTTGTTTCTTCCATTTAAGTATATATGGAGTCATGTACCTGAAATAAAGTAAGGAATTCAAGCTGCATCTATTTTCAGCTGAGCTTATATGGACATGTTGAATGACCCAGAATCAAGTTCCTTGTGTGGCTGCCTGCAGGCAGAGGTGCGCCAGGCAGGGTCCAACCCCTGAGTCAGAATAGGACTAAGGGCTGGTGTGTACAGCACCAGAACAGGGTGCGTACAACACCCTCTAGTGTCCAGGAGTCTTTCCATAAAGATAATATGGATAGAGTCCAGGGGATAATTCCTTATAGATAGAGTTAGAAGTCTAGTAGGAGTCTAGATTTATTGGACTTGGACTAGGAGTCTTGTACCTGGGCTATAAAAGAAAGCCCTGGCATCCCATCAGAGAAATAAAATGGTCCACCAGAATAGACTTGTGCCATACTGCTCAACTCGTCTAGATCCCAGAAGAACTAGCCAAGTTCTTCTAACCAGAGGCGCCGACTTCTCCAACCCTTCTGTCCTGCGCATCCCTGTTCAAGGACAGAACCCAGATCGGTTTCCCTCTGTGTTCTAGCTCCAGGAACCGCACGCAGGACCAAGCACAGAACAGATCTGTTATGTGCATTGGCTTTTCTGCTACAGCCCTGTTGACTCTATTCTGTACAGCTCGAGATCAGGGCAGACCCATATCTCTCCCCTCTCTGCTCCCTGTGCAGACCTTCTCCAAGGGTGTTGTTCATCTGAACAGAACTGTCCCAACAGGAACAGACCTGATTTTAGTATTCAGGACCACCGGATTTCCAACAGGACATGCTTAACTTTATACATGTTTCTGACTTGGAGATTATAGCATATTTACCAACTTTACAAAAAATGCAAACTCATTAGTTTGTGACTATTTAGTTACCAATTCACCCTGTTGAACTTTAGTTTACTGACTATTCGACTTATGTATGTTACTGCTCCTTTTGCCAGTTCGCCTTTGGGGTTATCCCCAATGTTAGGGCCAAGGGTGCGGCCTCAACCAAAGCCGCAGAATTGCTGAATAATATGCAACTAGAAGATCCCGTCAACATGGACGATGTAACACTAATTGATTTGTATTTCTTGTCACTGATTTCTAAGTTCATTTGAATCTGATCAGTTCCATTTTTCTTTGTGGTATCTTAGATGGGGATTCCAGAGATAAACACCGTTATTTTGTTAGATAGGGAGGTACATATTATTTTCTATTTATTTTTTCTATTTTTAGTTCTAAAGAAAACCATGCTGCTTTTGTCATGGCTACGATGTAATTATTGCACTTAAGACATCTGTAGAACTATACATCCAGTGATCTCAGACTTGATACTCTTCTAGTGTCTTCTATGATCTGTAATCTGTGCTTATCTTTTCTCGATTCAGGTGGACATGGTGACACCAATGTGCTCTCAGTTGACATATGAAGGATTATTGGATGAGGTAGGCTACAAATCCTTGTCATCCAGTGGTCCAGCTACTCATGATATTTTGATTAAAAGCTTTTTATATGGATCCCTAGCATATTAGTAAATTAGTTATGATAAGACTCTGAGCTTGTATATGTTGACATTCGAAAATTGCTTTATCCAAAGGACCAAAGCTAAACAATACACCTTTTTTTTTTCTTACTACTCTACTAGCATTCTTATTTGTAATACATTTCGCCTATAATCAATACTGTAGAAGTTAACGGTGAAGGATAGCACTGATGGAATAAGTCTTGTAGTCCTTTGGTCTTTGGTCTCCTAGTCCCTTGTACCCTTGTCCTTAATTTGTTGTACCTTAGTCTTTGATCTTTGGTCCTTGTTGTACTCATCTTAGACTAGAAGACAACATCTTGGACTGCTTTTAGAGCAGCTAGGACAACAGCTAGGACATCAGTTAGGACAACAACATCTTGACTGCTTTTAGGACGGTTGTTAGCGTCTTTAGGACAGCACCTTGCATGACATATTGGACTAGCAAGAAGGCATATGCTTGGCTGGTTGGCTGCCCTTGGGCTGCTATAAATATGTAGCCTCAACCCCTTGGGTTGGTATGGCATTGTGTGAGGAATAGACAAGAAAATTGCTCCAACTCTCTAGTGTCATCCTCTCTTCAATGAGAGTAAAACTTCAGCTACTAACACTTGGTATCAGAGCCGTTCTATCCTGTAGCCTAAACATCTCTTCTCATCTCCTTCCCGCGTCTCTCCTTGTCCGCAACCGGTAGCAGGAACACCGGTTGCCCCAGCTCATCCCTCTTCCCCACACACCAGCTCCCCACTAGTGCGCGATGTCCGACAAACAATCTCAGCGTTCGGTCGCCTCGACAGAGGAGCGCTAGCGAGCGGCGGCAGAGACTGCGGCGACGGCGGCACTGGCGGCAAGGTTGGCGGCGGCGGAACTGGCAGCAGCGAGGGCGGAAGTGGAAGAAGCGGTGGCGGCGGCTGCAGCGCGTGCAGCGGCAGCGGAGCTGGAGGCTCTACGCGTCGGTAGCTCCAACGGCTCTGTCGACGGTAGCGCCGACGATGAGCTCAGGCTGGCGAGGAGAGCGGCGCGAGCACAGGAGGTGCATCGAGCAGTTGCGTGTCCCCTTGGGCGCGACAGCCGCAGCCCAGACCGGCGCGGACGAGCTGGTGGCGCTCGCGGAGGCGGCGGCGTCGGCGGAGTCGACGGAGAACGCGACCGTTATAGGCAGCGCGGTTCTCCCTCCCCGGATAGGTACCATGGACCATGGGGTCCAGGCCATTGTCAAGGATGTCGGTCCCGGCGGTGGGTGGCCTACCCTCACCAAGACCAACTACGTCGAGTGGGCCGCGGTGATGAGGGTACGGCTCCAAGTGCAACACATGTGGGAAGCAGTTCGGTACAGCGACGTTGACTACTACGAGGATCGATGGGTGCTGGATGCCCTCATTGCTGCAGTCCCGCCCGAGATGCAGTTCTCGCTTTCCAAGAAGCGCACTGCTAAGGAGGCTTGGGACGCCATCGCTGCGGCACGCATCGGCAGCGACCGCGCCCGCAAGACCACACTGCAGGCGCTTCGCAAGGAGTGGGAGAACCTGGCCTTTAAGCCTGGTGAGGACATCGATGACTTTGCTCTCCGTCTCAACACTTTGTTGCAGAAGTTGGAGCAGTTCGGCGACGACACCTACGACGAGGAGAGAGCTGTGGAGAAGCTCTTCCGTTGCATCCTCGAGAAGTACAAGCAGATCGCTCGCTCGATCGAGTCTCTGCTGGACCTCCCCACGATGTCGATCGAAGAGGCGATAGGTCGCCTCAAGGTCGTCGACAGCGACGAACCACAACCTCTCTTGGGGCCTATCACCATTGTCGGGAAGCTTCATCTCACTCGCGAGCAGTGGGAGTCTGGCCAGGGTGACCGGAAGAAGGGGGAGTTCTCTTCCTCGACAGACGGCTGCAAGCGCGGCAAGCCGCGCAAGGGGCGCGGAGGTGCCCAGACCGGGGCACAAGGACGTGCCCGCGGAGGCGCCCAGGGCGGTGCCGCCAGCAACCACAAGCCGGCACGAGACGACTCTGTGGCAAGCTTGGTCATTGGGCCAGAGAGTGTCGACAGCCACGACGTGGCCAGGCCCACATTGCACAAGTGGAGGAGGATGCCCACGTCGCAGAGGTGGAGGAGGAGCCAACTTTGCTCATGGCACATGGAAGCATCAAGCCACCTCTAGTGGCATCGACCACAACGACTCTCTTTCATCTTGATGAGCCGAGAGCACACGCTTTGCTCGGCGATGGCTCCATCAACGACAAGACTGACAGGTGGTGCCTCGACACTGGTGCCACCCATCACATGACCGGTCGGCGTGAGTTCTTCGCCGAGCTTGATTCCAATGTCCGAGGCTCCGTCAAGTTTGGTGACGCCTCCGGCGTGGAGATCAAGGGTGTTGGCTCCGTCATCTTCAGTGTCGAGTTCGGTGAGCACAAGCTGCTCGTCGGAGTTGACTACATCCCCGCATTGAGAAACTCCATCATCAGCTTGGGACAGCTGGATGAGGGTGGTTCGCGCGTGGAGATCAAGGACGGAGTCATGAGGATTTGGGATCACCATTGTCGCCTTCTTGCCAAGGTAACTAGAGGCACCAATCGACTCTATGTCCTTCACGTGCAGGTAGCACAACCTGTTTGTCTTGCCACTCGTCGGGAGGACAAGGCATGGCAATGGCACGAGCGCTTTGGGCACCTTCACTTTGAGGCCCTGAAGCAGCTCAGTGTCAAGGAGATGGTGCGAGGCATGCCATGCCTTGACCACGTGGAGCAGCTCTGCGACGTATGCGTGGTGACGAAGCAGAGGCGGCTTCCTTTTCCCCAGCAGTCGAGCTTTCGAGCCAAGGAGCGGCTCGAGCTCGTTCACGGGGACTTGTGTGGCCCGGTGACACCGGCTACACCAGGAGGACGACGCACTTCTTGCTGCTTGTCGACGACCTCTCCCGCTACATGTGGGTGGTGGTCCTTGGCAGTAAGAGAGAGGCTGCGAACGCCATCAGGCGCACGCAGGCCACTGCGGAGGCGGAGTGTGGCCGCAAGCTGCGCGTGCTGCGCACCGACAACGGCGGCGAATTCACAGCGGCTGAATTTGCGTCGTATTGCGCGGATGAGGGTGTTCAACGCCACTACTCCGCGCCCTACAGCCCGCAGCAGAACGGCATCGTCGAGCGGCACAACCAGACGGTTGTGGGGATGACTCGGGCCCTCCTCAAGCAGAGGGGAATGCCGACTGTCTTCTGGGGAGAGGCGGTGGTGACTGCCGTCTACATCCTCAACCGTTCGCCCACCAAGGCCCTCCACGGCAGGACGCCGTACGAGGCTTGGTATGGGTGCAAGCCGGCGGTCTCTCACCTACGGGTCTTCGGTTGCCTCGCGTTTGCCAAGGAGCTTGGGCCAAATCAGCAAGCTCGACAACAGGAGCACCCCCGGGGTGTTCATCGGCTACGCGGAGGGCTTGAAGGCCTACCGCATTCTCGACCCAAAGACACAGCGTGTGCGCACGACGCGCGACGTTGCGTTCAATGAAGGGCGAGGATGGGCATGGGACAAGGCAGTGGACGACGATTCGACCTCGACGAATGATGACTTCATCGTCGACTACGTCTACTTCAAGGGAGCTGGGGGAGTAAGCGACTCTTCTCCACCGAGCGTGTCTACTCCAGCCCCCGATCGTCCACCTCCACCTCCGCCGGCGACCCCACACACTCCAGCACCGACGGCCACCCCTCCGGCCACGTCCACTCTGTCACCAGCTCGTGTCGAGCACGACCCAGTGGAGTTTGTCACTCCGCTCTCCCACGATGAGGAGCGCCTCGACGGGTGCAACGACGGCGAGCAGTTGTGGTATCGCAAGATGAAGAACATTCTCGACGACCAGCCGGTACCGGAACTGTCCCCTCACGATCTGGATGATCAAGATCCGGAGGCACAGTTGCACCTTGCGTGCGACGATGGCGAGCGACGGTCTTTTGCGGAGGCCGAGAAACACGCGGCATGGCGTGCCGCGATGCAGTCAGAGATGAACACGGTTGAGACGAACCGCACTTGGGAGCTTGCTGACCTCCCTCGCGGTCACCGTGCGATCACCCTTAAGTGGGTGTTCAAGCTGAAGAGGGATGAAGCCGGTGCCATTGTCAAGCACAAGGCTCGCTTGGTGGCACGCGACTTCGTGCAACAGGAAGGGATCGACTTCGAGGATGCCTTTGCCCCCGTGGCACGGATGAAATCCGCGCGACTCCTTCTTGCGCTGGCTGCCCAAGAAGGCTGGCGTGTCCAGCACATGGACGCCAAGTCGGCGTTCCTCAACGGCGACTTGAAGGAGGTCTACGTACACCAGCCGCCGGGGTTTGCGCTCCCTGGCAAGGAGGGCAAGGTGTTGCGCCTGCGCAAGGCCCTTTATGGCTTGCGGCAGGCACCACGGGCGTGGAATGCCAAGTTGGATTCCACGCTCAAGAGGATGGTCTTCGGGCAATGCTCGCACAAGGCGGCCATCTACTGGCGGGGTCATGGAGGAAACACCCTACTGTTGGGTGTCTACGTCGACGACTTGGTGATCACCGGCACCAAGGATGCCGAGGTGGCAGCGTTCAAGGATGAGATGAAAGCCACCTTCCAGATGAGTGACCTGGGACCCTCTCCTTCTACCTAGGGATTGAGGTGCACCAGGCTGACTCCGGGATCACGCTTCGACAGACCGCCTACGCCAAGCGCATTGTTGAGCTAGCTGGGCTCACAAACTGCAACCCAACCCTCACTCCGATGGAGGAGAGGCTGAAGTTGAGTCGCGATAGCACGACGGAGGAGGTGGACGCTATACAATACCGGCGTCTTGTGGGGAGCCTTCGCTACCTCGCCCACACACGACCGGACTTGGCATTCTCCGTCGGCTACGTTAGTCGGTTCCTGCAGCGACCGACGACGGAGCACCAGCAGGCTGTGAAGAGGATCATCTGTTATGTTGCGGGGACTCTCGATCACGGCCTCCACTACCCGAGGTGTCCTGGAGAGGCACAACTTGTCGGGTACAGCGACAACGACCACGCCGGCGACATCGACACCAACAAAAGCACGAACGGGATCCTCTTCTTCTTCGGCAAGTGCCTCGTTAGCTGGCAGTCGGTCAAGCAGCAGGTGGTGGCCATGTCCAGTTGCGAGGCTGAGTACATAGCGGCCTCCATCGCTTCGACTCAGGCGCTCTGGCTTGTTCGACTGCTTGGTGATCTCCTCGGCAACGTGTCTGCTCCGGCCCTGGCAAAGAACCCCGTTTTCCATGAACGGAGCAAACACATCCGGGTGAGGTACCACTTCATCCGAGGCTGCTTGGAGGAAGGCAGCATCAAGGCGATCTATATCAACACCAAGGACCAGCTTGCGGACCTGCTTACCAAGCCCCTTGGGAGGCTCAAGTTCATTGAACTTTGCTTCAGGATCGGGATGGTCCAACTCTCCCAGAAGACGACGTACAAGACTTAGGGGAGAATGATGGAATAAGTCTTGTAGTCCTTTGGTCTTTGGTCCCCTAGTCCCTTGTACCCTTGTCCTTAGTTTGTTGTACCTTAGTCCTTGGTCTTTGATCCTTGTTGTACTCATCTTAGACTAGAGGACAACATCTTGGACTGCTTTTAGAGCAGCTAGGACAACAACTAGGACATCAGTTAGGACATCAACATCTTGACTGCTTTTAGGACAGTTGTTAGCATCTTTAGGATAACACCTTGCATGACATCTTGGACTAGCAAGAAGACATATGCTTGGCTGGTTGGCTGCCCTTGGGCTGCTATAAATATGTAGCCTCAACCCCTTGGTTTGGTATGGCATTGTGTGAGGAATAGACAAGAAAATTGCCCCAACTCTCTAGTGTCATCCTCTCTTCAATGAGAGTAAAAATTCAGCTACTAACAAGCACACGTATGTTGAATGAAGGCTGTTAGTGTTTTGAGCAATATCCACTTTTGAATGGCAGTGATACCACACAATTTTATTGTCACAGTTGTGTATTTGTTTTTATGATTCAGTATTGTGTGCACCAATGTTTTCTCTAGGTGAATTTTCCTATATAATGCTTCATGGACTAACTTTGAAAGCAAATAGTTGTAAGTAATAGCTGATTTGCCTTTATTAGTTGTTGCAACTCCAAGTCAGAAACGTGGAATAATATGTGTTATCCTGTCTCCTAGTGATCTGACTTCTACCCTTCTATTGTTAGGTTACATGTATTATTATGATGCTTGTTTAGCAAATACCATCACTAGATTGCACATTGTAGATTTGTACTCATAGTTTAACTGAAAATGCATATATCTATATATGCTACTTATATGTGGTCTTTGCAGTAGGGTGGCTTGGTCTAACATCTTAGCTGCATTAGGGTTTGTCTCATTTTTGCCTGTTCCAGATGTGATCTCGGTGATTCATGAGCCGGGATGTCTGGGATATTTTTGTGTAAACTCTGTGGTCATGTCTTATTCTACCGATGCTTCAAATTAATAATGGGTCTGTGCAAGTTGTAAATTCTGGGATCATGTCTTACTCCACAGATGCTTCAAATTAATAATGGGTCTGTGGAAGTTGATGCAAGCATCATGGGAACCCAGCAGGACGGAAAAAAGGTTAAGGTTCCTCTAAATTGTAGGTAAGTATCCCTTGTCATATTTTGCCTCAGCGACACCATGTTAACAAAGTTCTAAGATTGTTTTGTGCATATGAATACCATTTTGTTCTTCCTGCAAGTATTGTTGCTTTATATGTGCTTCTGTTGGCATCCTTGTCCTTCTCTAGATACTTATGGTTCATCTTATACAGTTGTAAATAAAACATTTAGATATTCTATGATGTTGACAATAGAATACCATACCAGCCTAAGATGCAGGAAAACAAAGGCAGTGTAGAGATAAAAGGAAAATATAATAGAAACAGGGGAAAATTAAAAACGGTGTTGGACTGTTGACCCACCCCATCAGTAAGCCCACAGTTGCATCCCCTATTGTAGGTTCCCCACTGTCAGCGCAGGTTGGTGGAGCTGCTTGCTATGCTCATCCTTGATCTTCACTTCTCCCAGCACATCACCTCTCATTCCCTTCCCTTTGGTTTTCTCTCTATTGCACTGCCAGCTCACCACTCTTGAGTCCTGACCTGCTCAGAGCCGGCAGGGATTTGGTAGGTGTTGCCTATTGGGCCTGGTTGGACATTCCTGTCCTGTTTTCTCTCTTCCCTGTTTCCCTCAATGCGTTTGGTTAGGCATCAAGAACTATCATGTCTACCAGCCATATGGAAATGATATGCGTTGATTTGTCATGAGAAGTATTTCTTTCATAATGGTGTCATTTTTAAATATGTTTTAACAGAAAACCATTTAAATATGTTGAGATGCGTACCATTTAAATATGTTAATATGCGTTGATTTGTCATGAGAAGTATTTCTTTGCATAATGGTACCATTTAAATAGTTTTAACAGAAACATTTAAATAAGTTAAGATGCATTGTGGTTAAAGTTGACTGTCAATATTTCATTTCAGATATTATTCATTCTTGAAATGTTAAGAGTTTGTGACTTGATATAGTTCAAGTACATGTGCATAATTCGTTAAGTGTACCTAGGTCCCCTTCACGTGATACCATATATTCATACTGATCTTCAATTATTTTCAGTGATAAGTTGTACAAGGAGATTCGAGACCTCAATTTTGAAGTTGTCGTTCAGGTTTACTCCATCAACTTTAGCTCTTGTCTATTTCATGTGAAGGAATTTGTGCTAATTTCAAAGCTAACTACACATGTGTGATGTTCCAGCTACTATTATTTCTATCAAGTTCAGATTATTTTAAATTGTATTGGTTGCAGGTCTTGCGTCAAAAGGCAACATCTATTCAGCAAGATTACGCAGAAGTAAAATCCACCAATGTGAGAATCCAAGTGTTCAGTGTTGTGTCATTGCAATTTTTTGTGCTTTACAAACACAGTTGAAGAAAAATGGTGCAAATACATGAGTGCATATACGTTCTGAGGGACTTTTTTTTAAGATGAGTTGCCCTATGTTTAATTTCTAATTCTCTTCATGTAAATATAAAATTGAGTACTTTGCTTGATCCTGACTCATTTGATGACACCAACAAACAATTCGTGCGGAGGATACAAGAGTCTGAGGTTAGAGAGGTCTTAAAAAGGATGAAAGGAGGAAAGGCCCGCAGCCCCGATGATGTTCCCATTGAAGTGTGGAGATGTCTGGGGGATGTAGCAATAGTATGGCTCACTAAACTATTTAACCGTATTTTTCAGTCAAACAAAATGCTCGAAGAGTGGCAGAAAAGTATTTTAATACCCATCTTCAAAAATAAAGGAGATGTTCAAAGTTGTACTAATTACTGAGGAATTAAGCTTATGAGTCATACTATGAAGCTCTGGGAGAGAGTGATTGAACACCGCTTGAGGAAAGTGACCAATGTCACTAAAAACCAGTTTGTTTTTATGCCTGGGATCCACTATGGAGACGATTTTCTTACTCCGTCAGCTTATGGAGAGGTATAGGGAGCAAAAGAAGGATCTACATATGGTGTTCATTGACTTGGAGAAGGCATACGATAAGTTACCGAGACCGGTCATGGGGTGGGCACTAGAGAAACACAAAGTCCCAACAAAGTACATTAACCTTATCAAGGATATGTACGATAATGTGGTGACAAGTGTGCCCGTAATAGATAGTGAGACCGACACTCTTCCTATCACAATAGGGTTACACCAAGGATCAGCCTTAAGTCCTTACATCTTTTCCTTAATGATGGATGAGGTGTCGAATGATATACAAGGGGATATCCCTGGTGTATGCTCTTTGCTGATGATGTAGTGTTGGTAGATGAAACTAGGGATGGTGTTGATAGAAAATTGGAGCTATGGAGGCAGACCTTAGAGTCTAAGGGGTTTAGACTTAGTAGAACCAAGACCGAGTATATGAGATGCGACTTTAGTGATGTCGGGTGCGAGGATGATAATGTTAGTTTACAAGGACAAGTAGTAGTTAGGAGAGACACATTTCAATATTTAGGATCAATGTTACAAAGCAATGGTGATATTGACGAAGATGTTTGCCACATGATCAATATCGTGTGGATGAAGTGACGACAAGCATCTGAAATCTTATGTGATAAGAAAGTTCTACAAAAATTGAAAGGAAAATTCTATAGGACGGTGATTAGACCTGCGATGCTGTATGGAGCAGAATGTTGGCCAACTAAAAGGCAACATGTCCAACAAATGAGTGTTGCGGAGATGCGCATGCTACGGTGGATGTGCGGTCACACAAGAGACAAAATTAGGAACGAGGTGTTACGTGATAGGGTAGGAGTGACACCGATTGAGAAGCTAGTCCAACATTGCCTACGGTGGTTTGGGCATATCCAGCGGAGACCTCCAGAAGCACCGGTTAACAGTGGAATTATAAAGAGTAGAGAAAATTTTAGGAATGGTAGAGGTCGACCAAGGTTGAGATGGCAGGAGGCGGTGAAACGAGACTTAAAGGAGTGAGACATACCTAGAGATTTGGCTCATGATAGGACTGCATGGAAATTAACAATTCATGTGCCAGAATCTTAGTTTATTCGTAATTTGTTACTCTTATCTTCTTTCTTATTAACCCATTTCTAAACTAAAAAAATGTAGAATCTTATTTTATTTGTATTTTGTTATTATTATTATTTTTTACTTTCATCTTATTTTCTATTACGTTTCTTCAAAATTGTTGGGTTTCATTTCTAGCTGACCCCAACTTGTTTGAGACAAAGGCTTGGTTGTTGTTGTTGTTTGCTTGATCCTCAAGTTACTATTTCGTTAAGAGAGAACATATTTGTAATGCACTATAATCACTTATATCAGGAATGCCTTAGAACCGTTTGATTGATTGAAATGTCTAGTGTGCTTCTCTTCTTCAATCATGCCAGTGACTTGAATCAATCGCAGGGGAATGATCTCCCAATTCCCAAATATACATCAGGCATGAGTGTGCTATGATTGACATTTGATCATTGAAATGTCATGCTATAATCCCAGAAATTTCATATGCATTGTGTAATTAGCAGTTTATCTCAAATAAATATTGTAGAACCACGGGCAGATCTTAGCAGTAGGTTAGTGACTTGAATAGCGGGGAAGGCCATCCGGGCTCAAACTTGGGCGCACCAATTTTGGACTCCTTGAAATGTTTGTCTCAGCAAGTTTCCTGGCTAGCCAAAATTTGGTGCTTCCCCACCTCAAATTATATTTTTTTAGAACAATTGTCTGTGGTGAGTACCTCAAAATTGCAAAATCTGTATGATGTTACAGCTTGATATAGATCTAATTTTACAATCACCCTCACTTTTGTATTAAAAAACAGACATGTTGTACTCTGTTCATTTCAACGACAGTAGAATACATTTTGCTACTACAATGTGATTAATTTTATTTTTTTTGTACAGACACAGTCCGTTTCTGAGCTGAAGGATTTTGTGAGGCGGTTGCACTCTCTACCTGAGATCGCTGTGAGTTAATCGTGTGCTTTTCATTTTAGCTCTTTTATAACTACTAACTGCATGCTTAAATTAGAGACATGTTCACTTGGCACAACACCTGCAATCTTTCACGGGAAAGCCCTCCTTTCATGCACGACTGGACATAGAACAAACAATATTGGAGGTTCAGAACTTTGAAGTGTGAGTATATCTTTTCAGTTCTTTTTTTTTTAATTTTCTGTAGATGATTCTTCACTTGTACACGACTTGCCCATAGATGTTCTCAAATTTTAGCGTTTTACTTTATTTATAATCTCCTCTATTGGCTACAAAGAAACCATACAGTATAACTAAAATCTATAATAAATTACTGATATTTTGCTTTAACAAGTTGCCATAAATTTATGCAATTCAGTTTGCTCTCAGTTGATGTTAAATTACTAGCTAAGCTAACTTCATCGGCAGATGTTTCGAGTATATCGAGGAGATGATACATAAGCAGGAGGCTATTGAAAACGTGCTTCGGCTTCTTGTGTTACTTTCACTTACAAATGCTGGGTTGCCAAAGAAGAATTTTGATTACTTGAGGTACAATTATGTTGTTTTTAAACTTTTGCCATAAAAAAATGTTTTATGTTTTTTTCCTTGCATTTTCTGAGGCATGTCATAAAAGAGGGTGTACCTAGTGGTGAAGGCTCCCACACATTTGGGGTCTAGGGAAGGGTTATTTCTAGACAACCTTACCCCTCCTCTTGCAGAGAGGTTGGTTCAAACACCATGCATTTTCTGAGACATGCCATAAGCAAATGATATTAGTCTACTCATTCAATCACTCTTTCCTAGTTTCTCTAGGTTCTCTCATCTGGATCTGTTACTCTTTATGACCATAGATCAAACCTATCTTATTTTTACAGCGCGCACCGGAGCATGGATGCCCTGTGGGGTGTGGTTGTCCTCAAACTCAATGACTCAGACATAGTTTCCATCTTTCTTTCCTCGTTATTTGTTTGTACCCTCAGCCACCATGAATCGCTGATCATCGGTCACCATCTCTCCTGAGCAACTAGCAGAACTGGTAAACTGATTCTGCCACATCTTCACCAGAGACATTCTCTGTTTATCTGGATGGCTGCTGCTGGTTGCCTTCTTATTCGTCCTTCATGTTTCTTGATTTCCGGAGGTCGTAGACATGTGTTGTACCACACCTCTAATAGAGTTAATCTGTGGCTTCGTGCCAATGTACCAACAATATGCTGCATGAGGTTGCTTGTGTAATGTTGGTGTTGTAATTCCGACCTCAAATTACTTGGTTCATTGATCAATACGCAACATCATTGATTATTATATAGGGCTGCATCGGTTAGAACCTTAGGACTCCCTTAACAAACTTGACTAGGACTCTCAACTTGACTTGGACTCAATATCTAACACTTATGTGAGTCCGGATCTGGACGCCCCCTACTCTCTATTATCTTCTAGAAAACATGATTAACCCAACAATCACCTTCTTAATTTTGTTTTCTAATCTTGTTTTCTAGGACACACTAACTTAGGATGGAGGTATACCTATTTCACTCTACACACATTCGGGGCGGACACAACTACACCTCAGGATGAACACATCACCCTGGGATGAACACATCATCCCTAGGACGAACATGTTATCTTGTACACTAACACTTATGGGACGAACACATCATCCCGTACATGAACAGCTATACGACAAACACATCATACCTTGGGACGAACACATCATCCCCTAGGACGAACACATCACCCCAAGCTCTCTTTGTTGTGGGATCACCACAAAGTTTCTTCTGATGCATGAAGCACCTTCCCATCTTTCTTGATGTTGTAATACTCAATGGCAAAGTGCCCACACATTCGACAAGTGTAGCACTGAATTTTTGTATTGTCAATTTTGTTCTTTTTCTCACAGCCATGTTTTGCCTCTTCTGCTTTCCACTTCTCTCTTGTCAATAGTTTCTCTTCATCCTTTGCCTCTCCTGCTCTCTACTCCTCCCTTGTTAAAAGGAGTCTTTCTTCATGCTCTTGCTCTTGGTTGTTGAATCCATGCGCTCGTTCCTCATGTGCCTTGACTTTGTCAACAAGTTCCTCTGTAGTCGTCGCCTTTAAGTGAACAAATTGTTCAATAGTAGAAGCAACATGGAGAAACCTTGAAGGCAGAGCAGGTAATAATTTCTTCACGATATAACTTTTTTCAACTTTTCCACTAAGATCAAAAATCTTTGTGAGGATGATCATCACCCTTGTGGCAAAGTTGTCGATGGAGCCTCATTCGTTCATGAACATCACATCAAGTTCGTTCTGACATGTTCTTCACCCAATAACTTGGTCTTGATTAGCTCCCAAGCGTCTTTCGCTTTCTCCTCGAAAATTCGCATGTGAGAGTCTTCATCAATAGCATGATAGATGGCTGTAAAAGTCATCTGAGCTTACTTTGGATCAACCTTGTCTTTTGGATCCACAACTTCCAACACCACTTGCGCCTTCAAAAAATCTTCATCTTGATAGCCCATGTTGTACATTAAGTCTTCATTAGCAAGGAATATTGCAGTGTTATTTTACTCTCCATGTCCCGCGTACACCCCTCATGTACGTTTAGCAGGGAACAGAGACTTAGGTGTACTCATGGGGTGCACTTAGTGTAGACTTGTAAGCTTGGGCGGTTTAGTCTAGCTAATCTCCTTAAGCCGGCTGCTCTTCGGTTCGATCTTGCATCACTTCGCCCCCCACCCAAACGCGGGCAGACCAAACCCTAGGAGTCCTCTCGACGCGACTACCGTCGCCGCTCGTGCCCACGCTGACTCAATCCTTGACGCCTAGTCGCCCGCAGTCGTCGCGCTCATCGCCGTGCAAGCCGCCTTCCTCGATCTCTCGGATCCCCGTCGTAAGAGAATAGAGCACGTTGTATATCTTCTACCTCAGCGCGTTGCTGCAGAGCACATGCGCCTTTTAGCCGCGTGGCAAAACTCCCGAGGCTCAAGACGTGTCGCCGGATCCCACCTGCCGTCGAGCTCTTCGCCTGGAGCGCTCCTCCTCCGCGGGGCCGATTCTTGCTTAGATCCTGCGCCTCCCAGATTTACGCTTCTTGGAGCCGCCTTGAGGTTTGCCAGAAACTTGGCGAGAACCTCGCGTTGGGTTCTCTCTGTGCGTGTGTTGAGGTATGTTCGCCTCTCGATCGACCTCTCTCTGATTCAATTGTTGTAATTCTGATCTCAAATTACTTGGTTTGTTGACCAATATGCAAGCATGCAACACCATTATATAGGGCTGCATCAATTACAACTTTTAGGACTCCTCAAACAAACTTGACTAGAACTCTCAATTTGACTTGGACCCAATCTATAACACTTTTATGTGCGTCTGGATCTGGACCCCCCCCCCCCCTCCCTTAAAAAAAAAATCTTCTACAAAACATCATTAACTCAACAGTTGGCACCTGCATGCTGATTTAACATCTACAGTTAAAAGCGAAGCGCACACACAATGGTACCAAGACATGCACATAATTTATGAAATTCAATGTTTACTTATAAAAGTTTTTTGGCTTTCGTGAGGATTATGATTTTTTTAAAATAATTCTTTGTGGTTTTATTATGCATGTGTATTTTATTTATTTCTCTCTGATGCTGGCATGTTAGTGACTATACACTTAATTTTTATTTACTCTGTTTTATGCTACTGGCTAGGCGGGAAATACTGCATAGCTATGGTTTTGAACACATGCCCTTGTTATACAATATGGAAAAAGCTGGGCTCTTAAAGCGGCAGGTGGGCCATCTGTGGCTCGTTAAATATTAATGTTTGTGTGCTATTTATTCTACTTCCTTTTTCCATCTCTATTTCTCTAACATACTGTCGTGCAGGAATCAAGGGGTAACTGGGCTGGTATTACAAGAGCTTTGCAGCTTGTAGTTGACGTGAATGATACGGCAAAGTATTAACTTATGAGGCTTTATGTTTACTTACTGCATTGTTTTCTTTTGATTTTTTGTTACATTACATCCTCTCTTACCTTAATGTTTGGTTTAACATGAGGCAAAGTATTCACTTTAAGTTACATCCATTTCTGCTTCAACACTTTTGTAAGTTACATTCATTGTGTCTCATTTCTCATATGCATGGTCACCGAAATATTTACCAGTAAAAGGACAAACATTTCCATACATTTTTTATACACTCCCAGTAACATTATACGGCATCAGGAAGCACAATCCGCTCCAACGCAATGTTGTAAATCCTCACCTGGACACTTAGGCGCCAGGCTTCGTAAGGCGTCGCCTAGGTGCCGCCTAGGTGTCCAGTCGGTCGGAGGGGTCGCTAGGAGGTGTTGCCTCGCTGGAGGCTCCAAGGCGACCGCGCAGGACGCCCAGGTGTCGCCGCTTCGCCTAGGCATCGCGCCTGGCGGCCTGGCGGCCTATCAAGTGGTCTGTGGACTTGAAGTCTTTCGCCCAAGACAACACCGGGGGGAGCAGCGGATAGGGGGAAGGAGCAGGCGAGGTTGGGTACGTTGGGCAAGGTCGGGGAGCAGAGGAAGACAGACGCCAAGCAGCCGGAGCAAGAGGACATTGAGCGACCAGAGAAGGGAAGGAGAGAAGGCCGAGCGCCGCCACTGAGGAAAGGTCGGCGGGGCCTGAGTGGGGGCGAATATTAGGGTTATGATGGAGAGTTGAAGCATCGTTGGATTAAAAATAGAGGGATGTGCTTTATGTGAGTACCATTGGGCCAGTTGGGCCTCATTTTCTCAGCTGCGATGTTTCTTCTTCTCCCCCGCGCGACTTCTACTTTCCCTGACGCCGCCGCTCCCACCCCACGCGACTTCCTCGGATCCCATCTGCGCCGGCGCTCGCCTCGCCTCTGCTGTTGCTTGGCCTCCCTCCTCTGCTGCCTGCTCGCCTCTACTACCCCCTGCCCCCCTCCCAGCACGACGCCTCGCCCCTGCCGCCCCCTCCCATGCTGCCAAAGCCTCTCCATCACTCCGCCGTCCCCTACGACGCTCTCGCCTGGCGCACGCCTAGGCGCCCATGCGAGGTTTTAGAACCCTGCTAGGCGCCCGCCGGCCGATTGGACGCCTAGGCGCCTAAGCGAGCGCCAGGCGAGGGAACGCGGGGGAGGGGAGGAGGCAACGGAGGCGCGAGGAGAGCAATGTCTGGGAAGAAGCAGAGGAGGGGAGGAGGCAGCGGAGGCGCGAGGATTGCAGCGAATGCGCCAGAGGGAGAGGGGAGGGCGGTCGTCCGGGACGACCGCCGGGATAGGGGCGATGGGTGCCAACGCATAGCCACGAGCGCGGCTCAGGAGCAGAGGCATGCGCTGGCGGGGATGATTGGTCGGGTGAGGGTGAGGGTGATGGATGTTGAAGGAGCCCATTAGGCCCAATAAGAGATTCCAACCCTAAGTGCTTATCCACCCGTCTAATCTGTGCCAGGGGAGCCTTCGTCCGCGTCGCGCTTTCGTCTCCCGCGCCGCACCGTGCCACCATCCGCCGTATTGTGCCGCCGTCCTTCGTCCGCCGCGCCGCACCGTGTCTCCGGCCAGGCGAGGCGAGGCCTCATGACATCCACCGCCGACCGCCTGGACGCCTAGGCGCCGCCTAGGCGATGCTTGGATAACACTGCTCCAACGTGGTCTACACTTGTAGATAAAAGCAGATGATTCATTCCAACTAAATCTCCATAAATTATGATTTGATTGAGCTTTACCAGTGACCATATTATTGTTGGATATCTCCAGTCATGGTATTTGCATATAAACACAGATCAAGCTATGACAAGTAACCTACCTTCATTGATCCTTTCGTATGTAATGCAACCATTGTTGTTAGTAATCTTGTGTTGTGCCAGGTTAGAAGTGATAGTTAGTACAGAGTTGGAGTCCTAGTAGCTTTGGCGATGGAGTCCTACCTGGATTGTGGATCATGTCCTAGTAGGACTATTTTTGTACCCCTATATATATAGGACAAGGTATGAAAAGGTGGGGACAATCCTACTAGCATCAGAGCTTAGATTGTTCCTGATCCAAGCTCTTTGCCTCCAGGAGGAGCAATCTGTGCTCCCAAGGGCGGCCAATCCAGTTCCGACCCCAAACCCGTCGTCCGTACGTTGTCGTCGAGTTCTTGGAGCAACATACAAGATGGTTGCAGCAGAGGCCATGGTGGTGCTCACCCTCGTCGGGCTCCTCGAGGCCAAGTATATCAATGAGCTAGGCCAGGAGAAGCATTAGTTGGTGGATCCAGCTAGGAGGAGCTTGACGGCAGGCGGATCTAATTGGAAGGAGTGTTGCCTGGCGGATCCAGCCTGGAGGAGCTTGATAGCAAGCGGATCTGGCAGGAGCAGAGTCGGCTGGCAGATTCAGCCAGGATGAGCTTCACGGCAAGTGGATTTGGCTGGGAGAAGCGTTAAATGGCGGATGCAGCCAGGAGGAGCTCGACGGTAGGTGTATCTGGCTGGGAGGAGTGTCACCATGGACTAGTGTAGCTTTGAAAGATGGATTCAGGAGGCAACAACCAATGTTTTTGAGGCGACACCTAGACGCGGACGAGGCGTCCAGTCACTGGAGCATGGACGCCAGACCCGCTCGCCTCGCCTGGAGTGACCTAGGCGCCCGCCTGGGATGGCTAGTCGTCGCCTGGGTGCCTAGGCATCCTGTCCAGGCAGACACCCAGGGCGGCGGCGAGGCAGAGGTACGTCGGGATGGGGGGATGGGAGGGTGTTGCGCCGCTCTGGGAGGTGGAAGACGAATGCAGCAGGAGGCGCGCTGGCCGGCTGGATTGAGACGAAGGGGAAGATGGAGGCGCCGGCCGCCCAGATGAAGATAACTGCGGAAGGCGGGTGCGCTCTGGGAAGATGAAGCTGTACTGGACGGTTGGATCTGGTTGATAGAAAATGGACGGTTGGTTCGCGTTGGTGTGATGAAACCTAGGGTTATAACTTTATTCGGCTTGGCTGGGCCTTCACCTCCGCTGCCTCCCACCTCATTGCTTCTGCCTCCTGGTAGCGCTCGCCTCCGCCCTCAGCTCCGTGCGCCGACGGCTCCACGACCGCAACTCCTGCCCCGGTCCGGGTGCACCTCCCCCTCGCCTCTGCTGTCCTTCCCTCCCCTGCTCCCTCGCCTAGCGCTCGTTTCTGCCCTCCCCTGCCCCGGTGCCCCTTTCTCCTGGCCTTTGCTCCCTCGCCTGACACTTGCCTAGGCGCCTAGGAGTTGAGGTGGCCGGCGGGTGCCTAGGCGTCCTGGCGAGGATTCAAAACCCTGGCAACAACTACCTCAACGCTTTCTTCATCGCATGGGACATGTCCAAGGAGAGACCCCACGTCACCAAGTACAACTCCAACGCCGCCATGGCATACCGCGACCGCATTGCCTTGCTAGCCGAGGAAGCGACCACTGTGGGGATCCCTTGAATCCCTGACCGACTGTGGATTCGAGTCCCATCGTGGTCGCAAGAGATTGGGTTTGAGTCCCATCATGGTCACGGGAGGAGCGTCGGCACAAGTCATGAGTCGATGGCCTTGCCATGGACATGTGCGTGGTGCACGGCCGATTACATGGAGCGATTTGGCTCGATACTCTGGGATAGTGGGAGGTGCATGCAGCGTAAGAAGCGGGCGGAGGATGCAGAAGCTTGCGACGGAGAGCAAGGGTGATAGTCCTTTTAACTCACACCAGGATGGGTGAAGTTTTAGGAATTATGTGAACGGATTAGAGTTGTAGATGTCAAGCGCGAGAATCTGGATTAGGAGAATGTTGTTGGTAGTCCCTTCTTGCGCCAGTTTAGGAGTCCTAGCCAGTCTAGAGTTAGAGTCCTAATCAGTCTAGGGTTGGAGTCCTAGTAGTTTCAGGGATGGAGTTTTAGTTGGAACTGTGGATCAAGTCCTAGTAGGGCTATTTGTTTACCCCTATATATACCGGGCAATAGATGAAAGGCTGGGGACTATCCAAGCAGCGCTGGAAATGTAATACCCATTACGTGCTACATCCTATGAAAACAAAAAATGTTACCTCATTCTTCAAAAGGTTTGATGCTTTCCTGAGCAATGCATTAGGTCCTTGACAAGACCATTTATACATAACTAGGACTATTTTGTAGTTCTACTTTCTGCAATTAGTGTACTATTTGTTATCTGGCTTACCTATTCTTGTTCCTGTGTCAGCCCTACTGATATATCATACATCTTCTCTGGATACGCACCTCTTAGTATTCGCCTTGTGCAACATGCAGTGAGATCGGGATGGTAAGTTTATCCTGTTTGTTTATCTCCCAAGCCTTTATTTCTCCATCATAATATTCTTTGCTTGTTCAACAACAACAACCAAGCCTTTTTCCCAAACAAGTTGGGGTCGGCTAGATATTGAACCCAACAATTTTATTTATTTAGTTATTTTTAAAAATAAAAGTAATAGAAAAATAAGATGGGTAACAAAATACAAATATACTAAGCTTCTGAATTTTTTTAATTTTAATGTTCAACATTTTTGAAAAATTTCCTGTAACTTTTGTTTACATATTAAAATGCCTTTAAAATCGAATATAGCATAAAAGCAAGGAAAAAGTATATGTTACTACTTCCAAGTATATGTGTTGTTCATTTAACCCCCTAAATAAAATTTTGGTTAGATTTACCTCCCAAGCTATTTAAAGCGGTTTAATTCACCCGTACTGAATTTAATTTTTGAAATGGAATAATAAGAAAGAAGATAAGAGTAACAAAATATGAATAAACTAAGATTCTAGCACATGAATTGCTAATTTCCGTGCAGTCCTACATGAACCAAATCTCTAGGTATGTCCCACAACCTTGGTCGACCTCTAATCTATTTATATGCTTGAAAAGAAAAATACAAAAAAATCTTAAAATATTTTTCTAATATACTGTATGTTGAAACATAATCTCACAAAATTTTACGCCCAGATGCGATGTTTACAATGAGAAACAAAAAAGAAAAAATTCGCTGGGGGTGAATTGAACCTATCTAAATAGTTCGTGGAAGTAAATTTTGCTAAAATTTTTTTAGGAGGTTAAAGGAACAACACAGATACTTGAGGGTACTAAAATAGATTTTTTCCTAAAAGGAATCTCCATCTTTTTATCTTGTAATTAAAAGTTTTCATGGCATGGTTCTTTTATCCGTTTTTCCACATGTTTATTTATTTTAGTTTTCTTTGTTTGGTTGGGGGGTTGATGTTCAACAAAGTACAATTTCACTTCCTCTTATTCGTGAATGACATTCAGTAAAGTAGCATTTGGTTGATAATAAGTAACTAAAATCACTTCTGCTTGAATGGGGTCATGCATATTTTTTCCTTCTTTTTCTTACTGCCCCCTCTCTTTCCATATACCCTATATTTCTTCTGGATGAGTTAATTCTGCCATCAGTACGTCAAAAACTGCTATTTATTTGAGTTATGGACTGGATGCTCTATTGTTTTGTTTGATGGATTTGTAATTGCTCCTTCAGCTCCTCATGTTTGGTCCTGATATGAGAGGGCTGTGATGTACCAATGCAGCTCTCCTTAAGCTACCACATTCATGTCCAAACATAACATGTTACTTTTGATCATGCAGGCGATCTATTGAAGAATTGTTGAAACTATTGCCAGGTCCTCATATGGATTTGAAAAGAGTAAGTGGATATTGTTGAATTGAAGTTTTCATTTTATCAGTGAAACACATTTCTCAAAGATTTACATGAATCGTGCAGGGTGGTTTGAAAATTAATAGTTCACTAGAAACACATCCACATTCTGGGACCCAGCATATTGACAGGTAAATTCATCTCTATAGAACTGCTATTCGAAGATTTAAGAAGCTGAACTGCAGTTGGGGTCTCTTTAGAGATGCCTGGAATTGCGATATTCTTGTAGAACTTTAAATTCTTCCAGAAGCTCAGCACAATGTAGGATTTCTGCTATTTCCCTCTTGGTAATAAGTCAAGAATTGTCATTTGTAGCAGCTCCAATATTTATTTGAGGGGAAGTAGCTCCAATATTTATGTTACATAAATCAGCTGATCTGTTTATTCCGAAATTTATGTTCTAGGGTTGGTCATCGCTCTTTGGTTTTGGTGGTATTTATTGGTGGTGTAACATTTGCTGAGATTGCTGCCCTTCGATTCCTTAGTGCACAGGTACATATTCTCCCACTTCATTCGATGAATATTGGAACATTAAGAAGGATTTTTAGTGCAACCGTTCCAAAATGATTTTGTGCATTGTTAGCAGTCACATTGAGGATTATGGTCTTCACTTTTTATTCATGGTCGGTTTTTTCCTGTTTATTTAGGTGATTGCTGGAACCTTAATTTTATGGATCAGATTTTTTTTTCTTCACTAAAGTTACAGAGGGATATTTTTTCTTTATTGCAACTAGGTATTGTCATAACGTTACATTGTCAATTGCAGGAAGGAATGGGCTATGACTTCCTTGTTGCAACAACAAAGGTTGTCAATGGTAATACGATCCTCAGACCAATTATATCCAGTAGCAAAGAGGGGATGATGTGATTCTTTTTTGTGCGCTTGTGTTGAAAGGTTTTCTTGTTTTGCTACGAGGCCGACACTTGTATTTATGAGGTGGTCTTTGTTTTTTTTTTTGGGTAGCTGGACATAGTTGTACTGATCAATTTAAATCTAAGATCTTGTTTGATTAAAGTATTTATTGTATCTGCAGATGGAATATGTTGATTTTTTGTTTTGGTGCATCAGAATATTTCTCATATTTGAGAAATTTGGAAACCATTGGAAAGTTGCCGAAAACTGGATTATACCATCTCAAAGTTCTGGAACTGCAAAATACTATTACAAAGGGTTTTTTTAGTTGAAAATACCATGTGTTAGTTTTTGTGTTAAGTGCCAACGGATTAAATAGTTTTCAGAATCATGTTTGGCTTCAGACGGAAGATAGATGCACTGTAGACTAAGGCCACTTGCCCGTCCTGTTTTATCTGTTTTGGATCAGGCTAAACTGGCTTACTGATAGTTCGGGCTGACTCGATATTTCGGGCTTCCAGAAAAGGTCCTGTTTTATCTGTTTTGGATCAGGCTAAACTGGCTTACTGATAGTCCGGGTTCTGGGAGCGATGATTGGACTGACGGTTTGATGTGGCATCGACGCCGACCGGCGGACCTGCGGCGGTTAACATGGGTCGGGTTTAGGCAGTGGATAGCGCGGAACCACTTACCAGAGGAATGGGAAGTGAGGGCTTGACGGGTAGCCACAACAGCTGTGAAGACTCCAACGACCGTTGGGGTTAGTGTTACAGAACAATTTGATATATGATCATTTCAAGAGTCATGCAGTTGTAATTTTCTCTATTCAAGAATCATGTCTCCTCTCCAATGGTCATCATCATATGTATAAATAGAAGACAAGTGAATGAATAAAGAGAAGTTGAATCATTTGTAATTCTCTCAAGTCTCTCTCAAATTTCTTCCCTGTTGTTCAATTCTACTCTCAACACTTTATCAGCACGCTCTACCGAGCGATTCATAAGAGAAATTGAAGATTGAAACTAAGGTAAGATGTCAAGAAGTGATGTTACCGACTTCGTTCTCATCATCTTTCACGATGATGCTTCTCAACATCGTCGGATTGGTTGCGGTGACCTACGTCACCACTAGTTCAACCCTGCAACAAGAACAAGTCGTCAAGTGCACCGTGGTGGCCGACGATATTGCTGCTGTCGCCGCCTTGATGGCTGACGATGTGGTCGTTGTCGCCGCTGCAGCCGTAGAGGCCGGCGTCTTCGACGACCAGTGGCCCTTCCGTCGCTGCCACAACCGACGGCGGGCATACTAAGATGCCGCGTTGCAGAGCGGTCTCTAAGCCCCTATCCCCGTCAACCCTCGGACCCTGACACTCATCAAACGGGTCGTCAAGGAGGACCAAGCGCCGTCCACGGTGGGGATACCCCAGACCGGGTTGCGCCGGTCCAGGGCCCTTTGTCATCGGGCGGACAGGGGGAGGGAAGAGGAGATGAAGATGGAATACAAATCATCTCGGCGGTTACCAACGCCGTGACGCCACCGACAGTTCGGTGAACAGCAAGGATCCGAGTTGGACCAAAGAGGCTTCCCCGAGGACCACTAGCATCGAGGGCAACATCCTCTTTGCTGGATCCGGTGATTTCAACTGAAATGGAACCGACAACTGCAACTCTAACTGCAAGTATTCCACCGCCGACAACCACTCCAAATGAAGTCGAACCTCCAAGATCCGGACCTCCATCGGCGCTCACAAGCCCAAGTGGAAACCGAATCCTTCGTTAGTTCGCCCACCTCGCGACCTCGATCGGAGCAGGCCGAGCACCTAGATCTAGGGACTCGGCGGCCGGTTCAAGTTGGTAAACGGTGGATTTGAGAGGGAGCAGCGTCGAAAAAGGAACGGGAAGACAAAGAAGGCGCTGAAAGGAGATGGAAATGGTGGAGGCACAGAAGTGTCGGCAAGACGAAGTGGAGGTGGAACGAACGAGGTGGGGAAATGCGGCTAGGGTTAACCCTGGCCGACCCACGCCCGTGACCGCCCTCTTTTTCGCTGCCGCATCGGATGGTCCAATGGGCCGTTGGGCCAAAAGCAGGCCGACAGGTCAAAATGACACCATTTTCCATTCATTTACAATTATTTTACTATTTGCAGTTTCTATTTAGTTAAAATTTGATGTCGGCCAAAATGACACCATTTTCCATTCATTTACAATATTTATTTTACTATTTGCAGTTTCTATTTAGTTAAAATTCGAATTAGAACTTGGTTTCAATTCCTGCAAATATAGTTATGTAATCCTGTAAATATTATGTAAATATAGTTATAAACAATATTATGTGATTATTATGACAAGTGTTTTGTTGCAATATATTTTGCATTATTATGATTGAATTTACAAAATTTGGCTAATTTTAAAATTTTGGCCAAATGAATACAAATATTCAATCATTAACACTTTGTCCAAAATTCCTTTTGTTCAGGCCATTATTTTAATTTTGGCCCAAAAGTAATATAATTTTGTTAACTATATTTTTAATATTTACATGTACCATCATTTAAGCTAATTTTAAAATTTTGACTTATGATGCAATAATATGATTACACATAAAATATAAAGTTATTTAGTTTTGGTTAAGCAATTTTCCTAAAATTTGGCTTAATACAATATGAATCATACATAAAGATACTAAAGTATATAATTCATTTTAATTTGGCCATTTCTTCAAATTGGCCTTCTTGAATATGAATTATACTTTGATTTATTATTTTTGTCAAGCCATTTTCAAAATTTGGGTGGATAAGAATGAATAATTTCTATGTGTTTTTCATTATGATTAACACACATTACAACACCATCATGATGATTTTATTAATAAAATCTCTGGTTTTCTACATGTAGGAATCAATGGCTCGTGAGTTTGAAGAACTTGTCCTTGATGGCCACAACTATCCCACCTGAGCTTTGGACATTAAGATAAGCTTGGCTTTCCGTAGAATCATGGCTGCTCTAACTCTTTCGAAAGAAAGAAATGCAGCATTTCTGGAAACATATAAGTACGAGGCACTATACATCATCCGGAACCACCTTCACTCCGACTTAAAGTCAGAATATGTGATGGAGTAGGAACCTCATAGTCTTTGGGTTGTATTAAAAGACCGTTATGAACATCAAAAGGCAATATTATTGCCTGAGGCAAACCACGAGTGGACGCAACTTCGTCTTTAAGACTTTAAGTCTATTGGAGGTTATAATCATGTTGTTCATAAGGTATGTGCCAAATTGCGATTTTGTGAGAAAGAACCATCAAAGGAAGATAAGATTGAAAAGACTCTTCAAACAATGCTTCCATCTGATCGGGTCTTACAACATCAATATCGGGCCGGAAACTACCAAAACTATGTTGACCTCATTAGAGATTTACTTCAGGCAGAAAAGCATGATGAACTTACTATTAAGAATCATCACCAATGTCATGTTGGGGCTGCTCCTCTTCCTGAAATCCATCATAATAAGAAGAAAGCAAGTACTTCTAAGGATTCAAATCCAAAGAAGAATGGTAGGTCTGCAAGGCGCCACCGCAATAGGCGGAAAATAAGAATTTTTCAAAGACGATGAAAAATGATGGTGCTCCCTTTAAAGGGAAGAATGTGCAGTGTACGACATGTGGCACTTATAAATATACAACAGATAAGTGCCGCACACCTAAGCACCTTGTGGAATTGTACCAGAAATCACTGAGATATGACAAGAAAGGTCAATGATCGAGAAATGAGTATGAAACTCATTTTACTATCTCGACAAAGCCAACAATTGAAGCCGGTTGTTCAAGCAAGGATGTTGAAAATCCAAGCAACAACGAACCAACATTAAGTGTTGATGACTACATGGACATGGACAATGCTATGATAGAATATAAATCGAACGATATGTTCGACGATCTAATCTAGGTCGCTTACCATAGATATTTGTAAATACAATAGTCTATGTAACAAGTGTGTTTTAATGAACATAATGTTCTTATGTATTAGAGTTATGTAATACTCTAATTATATAAATATGTTTTAATGCAACTAATTGAATTTTTACAATTCTTAATTGTTAGATCTTACGGGAAGTTAAGATGGAAGAAGAAATGTGCCTTGTGGATAGTTGCACCACAAACTCTATACTTAGGAAAACAAAATATTTCCAGACCCTAACTAGGAGGTCGGGAAATGTTTTAACAATCTCTGGAAGTGATGCTACAATAGTTAGCTCTGGACGAGCCACTATCATGTTTCCTAATGGGACACAAGTGGTAATTGAGAATGCTTTATTGTATCCCGATTCTACACGTACTCTCATAAGTTTTAGAGATATCCGGAAAAATGGATTACATATATGTACTCATGAAGAAAATAAAGAAGAATTTCTTCTTATTTCTAATAATTCCGGATATAGCCATGAAGTTCTAGAAAGAATTCCTTCTACTCCATCTGGATTGTATTTCACATACATCAAACCTGTACTATATGTTGCATACAAGGTGATTTTCTAGAATGTTGATACATTCAAGACCTGACATTCATGCCTAGACCATCTTGGAATAGGGATGATGAGAAAAATTATTGGTAACTGCACCGGCCATGAATTAAGTAATGCAAAATTTCAAAAATATAATGATTTTGTAGGCACTTCATGTGCTGTGGGTAAGTCGATCTTGCGGCCTTCTCCGCTTAAGATCCAAGATGAACCTTTAAAGTTACTTGAACACATTCAAGGAGACATTTGTGGACCCATATAACCAATGTGTGGTCCATTTAGATACTTCATAGTTTTAATAGACGCATCTACAAGATGGTCCCACGTGTGTTTATTATCTACACGTAACCATGCCTTCGCCAAATTTATGATACAAGTCATAAGGTTGAAAGCAAATTATCCTGAACATAGGATAAAAAGTATCCGTATGGACAATGCTGTTGAATTTACATCTCGAGCCTTTAATGATTATTTTATGGATCAAGGTATTGAAGTACAATATTATGTTTCATACGTTCACACATAAAATGGTTTGGCAGAATCTCTCATAAAGAGAGTAAAACTTATAGCTAGGCCATTATTACAAGGATGCAATTTACCAACATTTTGTTGGGGTCATGCAATTTTACACGCTGCTGATCTACTACAACTACGTCCAATTGCATATCATACCACCTCCCCACTCCAACTTGTGCGCGGAGATCAACCAAATATCTCCCATATGCAGAAATTTGGATGTGCAGTGTACACACCAATTTCACCACCAAAGCAAACCTCTATGGGCCCTCATAGAAAATTGGAGATCTACGTGGGATTTCAATCCCCGTCTATCATAAAATATTTGGAGCCTTTAACGGGTGATTTATTCACGGTCCAGTTTGCTGATTGCATTTTTAATGAGGATCAGTTCTCGACTTTAGAGGGAGATAATAAATATATCAATGAAAGCCGAGAAATTAATTGGGATGATAAATCCATCCTATCATCTGATCCACGTACAAAGGAGATTGAACTTCAAGTTCAAAGAATTATTGAGTTACAATAAATTGCTAGTAACATGCCAGATGCGTTTACTGATTATCAAGGTGTCACAAAGTCTTTAAATCCTGTTGTTAATGCACCTTGTAGAGTGGAGGTACGAATAAAAGCCACTCCACCTCCGAAAAGGGGGAGAGTAATTCAGAAGAAAGATGCTTTAAATAAGCATCCAAAGACTGCGAGGACAAAATCTTCCTCACATCAAGTAAATGTAAGTCAACAAAATGTTGATGGACACCAATTGGATGTGATGAATCCAAGACCTAGCCCTCAAGTGCGCACTATAGAGCAGACTAGAGAATCGAAAGACCCTAATACTCACATGTTGAGAAATCATGATGAGTTTCACGGGGTAAAAGAAATTTCCATCAATTATACTAGTTTCGGAGAATTACTTGACCGTAATATAACGGTTGTCAACTCATGCTTTGCCACTAAGATACATGAACAACTCAATGGTCTTGATTCTAAGACCATGACAAAGTGTAAACAAAACTCAGATTGGATCAAATAGAGAGAAGCTATCAAGACAGAACTTGAGAGAGAGAGGTATTCGCTAATGTAATACATACATCTCCTAGAACCTATCCTGTCAGGTTCAAGTGGGTTTTCGTCCGGAAACGGAATGAAAACAATGAGGTTGTGAGATACAAGACAAGACTAGTTGCACATGGGTTCACGCAGAGGCCCGACATTGATTTCAATGAAACATATTCTCCGGTAATGAATGGAATAACTTTTCGATATCTTATATCACTGGCAATACAAAAGCATTTATCTTTGCAGTTGATGGATGTCGTGACTGCATACTTATATGGGTCACTAGATTCAGATATATACATAAAAGTCCCCGATGAGATACCTGTACCGAATGAAAACATAGGACGCAACATGTACCGTGTCAAGCTCAACAAGTCATTATATGGCTTAAAACAGTCTAGAAAGATGTGATATAACCGACTGAAGGGGTTCCTTCTAAACAAATGTTACTCTACAAATGATGATTGTCCTTTTGTCTTCATACGCAAATCCTCAACAAGATTTTGCATATTTTCAGTGTATGTTGATGATTTAAATATCATTGGTACTGAGCTTGACATTAATGAAGCTTGCAATCATCTAAAGATGGAATTCGAGATGAAGGATTTATGAAAAAATAAATTTTGCTTAGTGTAAACCGGAGCACCTTCCTACGGGCATTCTCGTACATCAATCGGCTTATGTTCAAAAAGTACTGGAGAAATTCAATATGGATAAAGCCTATCTATCTAAAACTCATATGGTTGTGAGAGTCTTAGAAAAGGACGCATATCCATTTCGACAACGCCAAGAAGGAGAAGAGGTATTGGATTCTGAATATTCATACCTAAGTGCCATTGGAACAATTATGTATCTTGCAAATAATACAAGACCCGACATTGCATTCTCAGTTAATTTATTAGCAAGATTGAATGTGGCCTAGAGGGGGGGTGAATAGGCCTTTTGAATTTCCTGCACACCTAATAGAATCGTCAAAACTTAGTTGGCCGGACTAGTCCAGTTGTGTGGGCGGACTAGTCCGGTGTGCAAAAATTATGTGTGTTGATCAGGTGTTAATTGGGAAAATAAATTTCTTTAGCAGCAGAATTGAGAACAACTGATATTTGTACTTGATATTAATATAAGAATGCAGGTGTAACTTCTAATTGCCTTATGTTGAAGTTTAGCACTCAAATGATCTAATGAACAAAATTTAAAGTAAATGAGACACAAGACACACGAATTTTTCTCGAGGTTCGGTCTCACCACGAGATCTATGTCCTCGTTGAGGAAGCTCACAAAGAGCCGGGTCTCCAACCCTTTCCCTCCTCAAGTCACCACGAAGGCCGACTTGATTCCACTATCACGGGTAATCACCAAGTTTGTGGGGCAACCTCACACGTTGAGGGCTCCCACGAGAATTACAATGAAAAAGTGATCAAATACACTCAAAAGTATTACAATGCAGAGTATGAGTGTAGAAAGATCAAACCCCAAGAGCTCGCAATGAAAGAATGACGATCTCCCAATCCCGAATCCAAGTGTTCAATTGATTTCACTCTTTTTGAACTTTAGATGTGTGGGGAGATGTGTTTTGGGCTCTTGGGACGAAGTGGCGGCGCTAGGGTTTGCTCTTTGATCAATATTCGACGTGGCTGTTCATAGGAAAGTCGTGGACTCTCTATTTATAGGGTTTCCAAAAGCTAGCCGTTGAAAAACCCTAACACCGGACTAGTCCGGTGCAAGTCCGGACTTGTCCGGTTCCAATGTGTTTCGAGGTCCAGAAAGTTTGCCAGACTAGTCCGGTCCAACATCGGACTAGTACGGAGCTGTGTGAAAGTGACTCCAGAAAGTTCATCGGACTAGTCCGCGGACTAGTCCGATCTCCACGAATGGGAGATTACAGAAAGTTCAACGGACTAGTCCGGTCAATGATCGGACTAGTCCGGTCCCTCAGTATGAGAGACTCCAGAAACATCAATGGACTAGTCCGGTCTCCTTGTGAGTGGGATTCTAGAAAGGTGAACGGACTAGTCCGGTCCATGATCGGACTAGTCCGGAGCTTTGTTAGAGTTAGGTTAGTTTTAATCCCTTACCCTCGTGCAAAGTTGTGAGCTCTTGGAGTGTGTCTTTCATACACTCCCTATACATTCAAAATCTATTTTGGTCTTCCAAGCTTCATCAAAGTATTTCTCTTTGAACACCACTTCATTTTTCACCTTTTTGTGTGCATCGAAATGTTTCACTTGTTTGTCCTGCAATCATCTCAGTAGTTTCATTAGGATCTCATATGTTTGTCATCAATTAGCCAAAATCCACAAGGGATATCCTAGATGCACTTACAATCTCCCCCTTTTTGGTGATTGATGACAACCATTTGAGATATCACAATTGAGAATAAAATCTAGATTTTCATAAGGTGTGCACATATGAGAATAATGATAAGTCCACAAAACAACTTCTCACATATACACACACCTTATGGTGGGGTGCCTAACAAGTGTGTGATCAACAAGGTGTGATGAAGTAAAGATAATCAACAATGAGTATAAAGATAATCATCCAAGCTACAATAAGCATCACACATAAGAGAAGATATAGTGCATTACAAGGTTTTAAAAATTAAGTACACATGTCCTTGATCACAAAAACATAAAGGCACCAACGACTCTCAAATTATTAGTCTTAATCTCTCCTAGTCTCAATCTCTCCCACTTTGGCATCAAGGCACAAAAAAGGGAAAAATTGAGGGGAATCACTCATCGTCACTCTCTTCCTTCGTCTCGGTCCGATCCTCATCTTCACCACCATCACCATCATTTGCCGGAGCAGACTCTTCCTCGGAGTCCTCGAAGGCGGGCGGGGATCCCACCGGCTCAATCTCCAGCTTGTCGCAGATTGCTTTGATGTTGGCATTGACATATTGTTGATGCTTCTTCTGCCGGACTTCAATCTTGCGGCAGCAGGCAAAGATAGAGGTGAGCATTTTGAGCACACCACCAGAGGGTTCATGAGTAGGTGCAGAGCTAGGAGGAGCAGCTGAGGATCTTGTTGCATTCACATCTCGAGCCTGTTTAGTCCTCCTCTCAGCTTCAGGGGAGAGAGGTGCATCAGGAGCTGAAGGTAGAGTGTACTCAGTGGGCTTTTGCGGTTTCATCCCCGTGTGGTGAACATCCTTGACGAACTCAAGTCCAGTCACCTTCTCAATCATGTACATGATGTACGGGGCATACCCACAAGATCTGTTTGGAGTGATTGAGATGTTCACAATGTCATTGTAGATGTATTCAAAGACATTGAACGGTCTCCTCCCACCAATGACCTTCATTAGGGTCCTCAAGGTTCCTTGAATAGTCCCCGCATCTCCATCTTTTGGGGCTATTGTCTTTCTCAAAATTCTGTTGAGGACCACATAGAAGGGCTTCAAATATTTGATAGTGGGAGCAACATACGGCATCCTTGTGTCATAGAGAAATGTGAGCTCATCCTTCTCCAGGGGTTGCAAATTGTGGATGACTAGATCATGATCCAAGGTATGCTCAAGGTGGAGAATCCTTGCAAACTCATCATAAGTGACACTATACTTGGAACAATGGGTCATCCAAGTAAGACTGTCTCCATCACCCCGAGCAAAGTAGAGGGTAGAGTAGAATTGGGCGATCACCTCATTGTTCCAGTAATTTTCAAAGGAAAACAGTTCCTTCAGTCCGTGCCTCTCCAGGGACTCAACCACCTCACGGAAAGCAGGATACTTCTTTGACTGCATGTACCCTATGTTCACCCATTGACTCTTCACAACGGGATTCTTCATCTTCATGTACACATGCTCGTAGTAGTCAGCATGGAAGTTGCTCCAAAATCTTGGGTCTGAGCATTGCCGAGGTTGAGCATACACATTAACCTTCCTGAAGCTGTCGGCAAGCTCACCCCCTTTTCCAGTGAAATCCTTGCTTGAGCGCTGCCTGTTGCGGTGACTTGGGTTCTTCATTTTCAAGGGTCCAATGGGACCACTAGCAAGCCCTTTTCCCTTGTTGAGAGTCCTCTTTGGCCCTGAGGAGCTCTCACCGGCCTTTCCTTGGGCCTTCTTCACAACTACCCTCCTTTTCTTGGGCAAGTTGTCGTCGGAGGGTGGAGAGTGCACATTTACATCATGCCTTTTCTTCATGTACCTCTCCTTGGCTCTCTTCACCTTTACGCGCTCAACTTCTTCATCAACATGGAAGGAGCTGTCATCTGAGCTTGAAGACATCGTGCCTAACAAGGAGTTCATGATTTAGATGAGAATTAACTGAGAATGAAGGTGATGTGAGGATTCAAGTGTCAGAGACTGGACTTGTCCGATTTCAGAGTGCGGACTAGTTCGGTGTACCGGACTTGTCCGTACCTAGGAGTCGGACCAGTCCGGCCTGGCACAAGAACCCTAACATAGCTAGAATCACAACTTCTATCTAGGGTGCAAATGAGTATGAAGGTGAAAGGAATACATCTCTGAAGCTAATGTACTTCCTTAGAATCAAGAGAAATAAACTAGGACTAGAAAAGTTGAGACTTTGATTTTAGGGATAAATTTACCGAGATTTGAGGATTCGCGTTGAAGGAGCGCAAATCTGTCCGGATGAGTTTGGAGAGGGGTACCAACTCGTCGAGGGGAGAGTTTCCCACGGAGAGAGCTTGGATTTTGAGGGCTCAACTCGAAAATCACCTTTTGGGGGCTAGGGTTTGAGAGGAGAGGGTTTAGGTCAAGTGGAGGGAGATTTGAAACGGGCCAGCTGCTTATATAGGCAGCCGACCGGACTAGTCCGGTGTCCCTGAAAACTCTAGGAAGAGGGATTATCCGGACTAGTCCGGTGGCAAACCTGACTAGTCCGGTGTTACAGGACAATCTAAGTATTTGGAGATAACTAATAGTGATCCAAGGACAAGTTTTGCAAATAATCTTGGTGATTATGACCATAAAGCAATCAACACAAAAACATGGTCATAAATTCTAAGATTTCTTCATTAAAAATAGTTTTCTTAGAGAAAAAAGTGAGGGGCAGTTTTAGCAATAAAATGTAACATTTGAAGTATCAACCAAATGTGCAACGTTTCAAGCCACATTTCGAGAGTCAAGAATATTAAGTTCATTCCTAAGTTCACAAAACCTTTTCTCATCCAATGGTTTGGTAAAAATATCTGCAAGTTGTTTTTCAGTTCTAACATGTGAAATAGCAATGTCACCTTTTAATGAATGATCTCTAAGAAAATGATGACGAATATCTATGTGCTTAGTTCTTGAGTGCTCTACTGGGTTGTGTGCAATTTTTATAGCACTTTCATTGTCACATAGAAGTGGGATTTGGTTAAGATTGTAGCCGTAGTCCCTAAGGGTTTTCCGCATCCAAAGTAATTGGGCGCAACAGCTACCGGCTGCAATATATTCTGCTTCTGCTGTGGAAAGGGCAATGGAGTTTTGCTTTTAGATGACCAAGATACCAGGGACCTACCAAGAAACTGACAAGTCCCTGACGTGCTCTTTCTATCGACTTTGCATCCTGCATAGTCGGCATCCGAATATCCTATCAAGTTAAATTTGGATCCTTTGGGATACAAAAGGCCCAAGGTGGGTGTGTGCACAAGGTACCTTAGGATTCTTTTTACAGCAACTAAATGACACTCTTTAGGTGCAGCTTGAAACCTTGCACACAAGCAAACACTAAGCATAATATCTGACCTAGATGCATATAAATAAAGTAAAGAGCCAATCATGGACCGATATACCTTTTGATCTACATTTGGACCGTCTTCATTGAGGTCGAGATGTCCATTTGTGGCCATGGGTGTCTTGATGGGCTTGGCTTTGTCCATATTGAATTTCTTGAGAATGTCTTGTGTATATTTGGTTTGTCTTATAAATGTACCTTCTCTTAGTTGCTTGACTTGGAATCCCAAGAAGAACTTTAATTCGCCCATCATTGACATCTCAAACCTATCTGTCATAATTTTGCTAAACTCTTCACAGAAGGATTTGTTAGTTGATCCAAAGATAATATCATCAACGTAAATTTGACATACAAATAAATGATCATCACAATGTTTAGTGAAAAGTGTATAGTCAGCTTTACCAATTTTGAATCCATTCTGAATTAGAAAATCTCTAAGATACTCTTACCAAGCTTGAGGAGCTTGTTTGAGGCCATAGAGAGCCTTACGCAATTTGTAGACATGGTTGGGATACTTCGGGTCTTCAAATCCTGGTGGCTGCTCCACATAAACTTCCTCCTTGATTGGGCCGCTTAAGAAAGCGCTTTTGACGTCCATTTGATACAGCTTAAAATTATGGTGAGTAGCATATGCCAATAAAATACGAATGGACTCAAGTCTAGCTACAGGAGCGAAAGTTTCATCGAAGTCCAAACCTTCGACCTGAGAATAACCTTTGGCCACCAGTCTTCCCTTATTTCTTGTTACTACTCCATGTTCATCTTGCTTGTTCCGAAAGACCCATTTAGTTCCGACTATGTTCGCCTTTGGTCTCTCCACTAGCTCCCATACTTCATTTCTCTTGAAGTTGTTCAACTCCTCTTGCATTGCAATCACCCAGTCTGGATCCCCTAAGGCTTCTTCTATCCTGTATGGTTCCAGAAAAGACACAAAAGAGTAGGATTCACAAAAATTTGCAACTCGAGATCTAGTAGTTACTCCCTTTGCAATATCTTTAATGATGTTGTTGACGGGGTGGTCTCTTTGCACGCTCTGGTGTACTCTTGGGTGTGGAGCTTGTGTAGTTGCTTGTTCTTCATTATCTTCATGTGCATTGTCTCCCCCTAGATCATTGCTTCCATGATGGTCCTGATCTTCTTGACCTTCCTCCTCTTGACCTTGTGCAAGGGCTCCCCCTTGATCATTGCCTCCGTGTTGAGGTTCAACTTGTGCATTTGAGTCGAATGTTTGCTCTTGTGGTAAGATATCACCAAGTCCCATTTTCTTCAGTGCTTCATATGGAGCTTCCTCTTCATCTAGCACACACTTATCAACTTGCTCCACTTGTGAGCCGTTAGATTCATCGAACACTACGTCACGTGCTACTTCAACAAGGCCGGACACCTTGTTGAAGACACGATAGGCGTAGGCATTCGATTCATAACCGAGCAAGAATCCTTCATCGGACTTCGAAGCGAACTTCGAGGCCCTCTATTTCTTGTTCAGAATAAAACATTTGCAACCAAAAACATTGAAATAAGAAACATTTGGCTTTTTACCGGTAAGGAGCTCATATGGAGTTTTCTTCAGTAGTCGATGGAGGTACAGTCGATTAGTGGCATGGCAAGCGGTGTTCACCGCCTCTGCCCAAAACCGATCTGATGTCTTGTATTCATCCAACATGGTTCTCGCCATTTCGATTAATGTTCTATTCTTCCTTTCGGCCACTCCATTTTGTTGAGGGGAGTAGGGTGCTGAGAATTCATGCTTTATCCCTTCTTCATCGAGAAACTCTTCAACTTGGAGATTCTTGAATTCTGTCCCGTTGTCACTTCTGATGTTCTTTATGGTTGATGAGAATTCGTTCTGAGCTCTTCTCAAGAACTTCTTGAGGATCCCCTAAGTTTCTGATTTATCATACAAGAAAAATACCCAGGTAAATCTTGAAAAATCATCAACAATTACTAAACCATATTTGTTACCGCCGATGCTGATGTACGAGACTGGACCAAAAAGATCCATGTGGAGAAGTTCCAGCGGTCTTGCGGTGGTCATCACATTCTTGGCGGGGTGTGGTGCTCCGACTTGTTTTCTTGCTTGACAAGCGCTGCACGGCCTGTCCTTTTCAAAAACCACATCCTTAAGACCACGGATGTGACCACCTTTTAGAAGTTTTTGCATATTTCTCATCCCAACATGGGCTAGCCGTCTATGCCACAACCATCCCATGTTGGTCTTAGCAACCAAGCAAGTGTTGAGTTCGGCTTTATCTTTGTTGAAGTCAACTAGATAAAGCTTGCCCTTCAACATTCCCTTGAATGCAATCGAGCCATCGCTTCTTCTAAAAACAGTCACACCCTCATCAGTGAATAAGCAGTTGTAACCTTTGTCGCATAGTTGGGATATTGACAAAAGGTTATAATCAAGAGAATCTACGTGTAAAACATTTGATAAGGTATGTTGAGAGGATATTTCAATGTTACTGCTACCAAGAACCTTTCCTTGGCTATTGTCTCCGAAGTATATGCCTTCACCTGGATCCTTGTTGTGCTCGTACTCCACAAACATACCTCTCTCTCCGGTCATGTGATTTGTGCATCCGCTATCAAGTACCCATTTTGTTCCGCCGGAGGAGTAAGCCTGCAAAAAAGAATTATTCCTTGGTTTTAGGTACGCAAGCTTGCTTGGGTCCTCTCAGGTTAGTCACAAGAGTCTTTGGCACCCACACACAAGTTTTCAAGTTCTTGTGGCGTGGCCCTGTATATTTGGCAATGACTCTTCCATTTTTGGCTTTCATAAGAACATAAGAAACATTAAATGTATGAAACAATGTTTGTGGTTCAGATTCATGAGATTTTTCCTTGACAAAGACAATTCTATTCTTAGCATGATTAGAAGTAGGCATGTGTTTGTTCTTATCAAAACCAAGGCCATCTTTGATATTAGGAGGTCTAGTGACCATGTATACACTGCGTGCATATTTGATCTTCTCCTTATCAAAGATGCCTCTTGGAGGGGCATGCATATTACAAGAAGTTGATGTATTAGAGATAATATTCTTCTTACTAGATCAAGTGCAAGTTCCGATTGTTGTCGAACTCATATCTTTGGAGGAAGAGCTCTTGGAGGAAGAAGAGTCACTTTGCTTGAGCGACTCAACTTGCACCTCAAGGATCTTGTTAACTTTTGACAAGTTAGCAAGTTCTTCCTTGATTGCAATATGCGAGTCTTTTAGCTTTGAGTAAGTTTCCTTACTCAAGACTAGCTCAACTTCAAGCGACTTGTTCTTCTCTCTTTCAAGCTCGAGAAGCTTTTCAACTTCTTGATATCTCTTCCTTTCACGGATGAGCATATCTTCTTGTCGATCAAGAAGTTCTTCCTTCTCAAAAATTTCGTTCGACAACATTTCCATTTTCTTTAGAGCAATTTTACTTAGTCCTCTAAACATTTCTTCATTATCGCTAGAGCTGTCAAAGTCATCAATAGAGGAATTTAGCTTAGGAGGAGTGAGCCGTACCTTTTTCTTGCCTTCCTTAGCCATAAGGCAAGTGTGGTTGTTCATGTCCTGTCCTCCCATGTTTGGAAAGAGTGTGGCCTTCATAGTAGGCTTCTTGATTGCAATAGTGGCCATCTCTTCTTCTTCATCGGAGGAGGACTCGTAGTTTGAGTCCCACTCCTTGCCAATGTGAGCTTGATGGTTTTGTCTTCTTTTTCTGAAATTTTTCTTTTCTTGAGATCTTGTTTCCTTCTTCTTTTTGTTTTCTTCATAGGGGCAGTCCATCATGAAGTGACCATACTCTCCGCAGTTGTAGCAAGTGCGTCGAGCCTTGGATTTTCCTTTGTCCTTGCTTTTGCCTTCATTTGATTTGTTGCCGTGTCTTCTTTTCATCATTCGCTTGAACTTCTTGATAAAGACTACCATTTCCTCATCATCAAGATCGGTGCTCTCGTCACTTGTGTGCCCATCGTCTTGATCTTCACGAGCTTCTTTGAGTTTGGGTCGGCATGTAGCTTTGAGAGCGACCTCTTTCCTTTTGGAGGAAGTGAGTTCGGCCAAGTCTTTGACGTTTTTTGCCTCTTTCTCCATCATCTCGTGATTTATGATCTTCCCCAACAACTCATCGGGGGTCAATTTATGAAAACTGGGGCTTTCTCTAATCATTGAGCAGAGTGTGACATTTCTTGGCATGAAGGCTCTAATCATTCTCTTGACTACCTCGTGATCTGTCCATTTCTTACTTCCATAGGCACGTAACTTGTTGATGATTGCCTTCATCTGGTTGTACATGTCTTGAGGTGATTCGCCTTCTTCAATAGCGAATCTCCCCAACTCTCCTTCAAGCATTTCTATTTTTGCTTCACGAACCGATCTATTTCCTTCGTGAGCCGTCTTAAGTGTATCCCAGATTTCCTTTGCACTTTCTAAGCCATCAATCTTGGTGAATTCCTCTCTACTTAATGATGATGTGATCACGGCGACGGCTTGTGCATTTCTGTGAATCTCTTGTTCTTGTTCTGGGGTGAGTTCTTCATCCGTGTCCGGGATATCTATGCCAGCGCAAACAATGTGCCATAGACTAGGATTTAGGGATATTAGATGCATCTTCATGTTGTACTTCCACATTGTATAGTCGCTTCCGTCAAACTGTGGAGGTTTTCCCATAGGAATAGAAAGATAATGGTTGTTTGAGTTGAGACGGTTGTAGTTGTAAGGCTGTCGGGAGTAGTCGTGATGACCGCTCCCCGTCGTCTTCTCTTCTTCCTTTCCTTTTTGTCCTAGCAGCTTCTTTCTCAGAAGTGCCTTCAGTTGTCGCACTTCTTCATCATCGTGTGGGCTCTCTTTCAGCACATCAAAAGCTTTAGTTTCTTGTTCCTCCTCATTGATGTTCATCTTCGAGATATCGTTGTTCTTCTCAGAGGCCATTGATCTCTCCGAGATGTGAGTCTCGTTGGTGGAGAACCTTGCTCTGATACCAATTGAATGTGGCCTAGAGGGGGGGTGCATAGGCCTTTTGAATTTCCTGCACACTTAATAGAATCGTCAAAACTTAGTTGGTCGGACTAGTCCGGTTGTGTGGGCGGACTAGTCCGGTGTGCAAAAATTATGTGTGTTGATCAGGTGTTAATTGGGAAAATAAATTTCTTTAGAAGCGGAATTGAGAACAACTGATATTTGTACTTGATATTAATATAAGAATGCAGGTGTAACTTCTAATTGCCTTATGTTGAAGTTTAGCACTCAAATGACCTAATGAACAAAATTTAAAGTAAATGAGACACAAGACACACAAATTTTTCTCGAGGTTCGATCTCACCACGAGATCTACGTCCTCGTTGAGGAATCTCACACAGAGCCGGGTCTCCAACCCTTTCCCTCCTCAAGTCACCACGAAGGCCGACTTGATTCCACTATCACGGGTAATCACCAAGTTTGTGGGGCAACCTCACACGTTGAGGGCTCCCACGAGAATTACAATGAAAAAGTGATCAAATACACTCAAAAGTATTACAATGCAGAGTATGAGTGTAGAAAGATCAAACCCCAAGAGCTCGCAATGAAAGAATGACGATCTCCCAATCCCGAATCCAAGTGTTCAATTGATTTCACTCTTTTTGAACTTTAGATGTGTGGGGAGATGTGTTTTGGGCTCTTGGGACGAAGTGGCGGCGCTAGGGTTTGCTCTTTGATCAATATTCGACGTGACTGTTCATAGGAAAGTCGTGGACTCTCTATTTATAGGGTTTCCAAAAGCTAGCCGTTGAAAAACCCTAACACCGGACTAGTCCGGTGCAAGTCCGGACTTGTCCGGTTCCAATGTGTTTCGAGGTCCAGAAAGTTTGCCGGACTAGTCCGGTCCAACATCGGACTAGTCCGGAGCTGTGTGAAAGTGACTCCAGAAAGTTCATCGGACTAGTCCGCGGACTAGTCCGATCTCCACGAATGGGAGATTACAAAAAGTTCAACGGACTAGTTCGGTCAATGATCGGACTAGTTCGGTCCCTCAGTATGAGAGACTCCAGAAACATCAACGGACTAGTCCGGTCTCCTTGTGAGTGGGATTCCGGAAAGGTGAACGGACTAGTCCGGTCCATGATCGGACTAATTCGGAGCTTTGTTAAAGTTAGGTTAGTTTTAATCCCTTACCCTCGCGCAAAGTTGTGAGCTCTTGGAGTGTGTCTTTCATACACTCCCTATACATTCAAAATCTATTTTGGTCTTCCAAGCTTCATCAAAGTATTTCTCTTTGAACACCACTTCATTTTTCACCTTTTTGTGTGCATCGAAATGTTTTACTTGTTTGTCCTGCAATCATCTCAGTAGTTTCATTAGGATCTCATATGTTTGTCATCAATTAGCCAAAACCCACAAGGGATATCCTAGATGCACTTACAAAGATACAGTGTCGCTCCAACCATGCGTCATTTGAAAGGAGTTAAAGATATTTTTAGATATCTTAAAGGCACAACAAATCTAGGTCTTTTCTTTAATAAGAACCAAGATCTTAACCTCATTGGTTATGCCAATGCTGGGTATTTGAGTGATCCCTATACTGGTAAATCCCAGACAGGATTCATGTTTTTACACGGACAGACGATAATTTTATAGAAGTCTTCTAAACAGACTCTAGTTGCTACGTCTTCTAATCACCCCGAAATCATAGCACTATATAAAGCTGCACGTGAATGTGCATAGCTACATAGAGTGATTAACCACATAAAAATCTCATGTGGTATTGGACTTACCATTATGTATGAAGATAATGCAACTTGCATTGCTCATATGCGGTCAGGTTATGTGAAAACTAATGTTACTAAACACATAATACCTAAACTCTTTTACGCACATGAACTTCAAGTGAATGGAGAGATTAATCTTCAACAAATGAATTCATGTGATAACTTAACTGATTTATTCACTATGTCTCTACCATACTCCACATTTTCCAAATGTGTCGATTGTATTGGTATGCGTAGACTTAGAGATTTACAAGATTTAGGGAGAGCTTTATCATAAGAGCTTCATGACTATTTCATCAAATTGTACTCTTTTTCTTCTGTGAATTTTTACTTTTAAAAGTTTTCTCACAATAAGTTTTAATGAGGCTGAGAATGAAAAATAATGTCTGTTTTCTTATTTTCCCCACAGAGGTTTTTTATATGAAAACATATATGATATTTAACTGCTGTGTGTTTTTTCCTGTTTAGTAATATTTTCAGGACTTTTTACACGAGCATTCAATTATATATCTTCAGATTTTTCCTATTGGATTTTTCGAAGATTATAACCATTGAGCGAGGAGTTGAAGTGCTCAAGGGGGAGTGTTACAAAACAATTTGACATGTGGTCACTTGAAGAGTCATATGCAGTTGTAACTTCCTCCATCCAAGAGTCATGTCTCCTCTCCAATAGCCACTATCACATGTATAAATAGAAGACAAGTGAATGAATAAAGAAAAGTTGAATCATTTGTAATTCTCTCAAGTATCTCAATTTTCTTCCCTGTTGTTCAATTCTACTCTCAACAGTTAGCAACAACTCGGTGGAGGCAGGAGTGCTGGTAGAAAGCCAATGACAATGATGACAAGATTTGAAGAAGAGGAAGGAGGACACGGCTTCCCTCCTCCCGTTTGGACTCCTATGCATCCTCCCGCTGATGTGTCATCATCTTATTTGTTGTGAAGGTACGGTAGTTAATTTGAGCATTAAAAGTGAGATCAATAACATTTTTACACATCAGCGGGAGGACGCATGGGAGGACTGAACGGGAGGAGGGAAGCCGCATCCGACAAGCAAAAGGGGATGCAACTTCCCTCCTTCCGTTCAGTCCTCCCATACGTCCTCCCGCTGATGTGTCAAAATGTTATTGGTCTCACTTTTAATGCTCAAATTAACTATCGTACCTTAAAAAAATAAGATGATGACACATCAGCAGAAGAAAAGGATACATGAGAGTATAAATGGGAGGAGGGAAGCCGTGCAGCCGAACACCAACTAGGATCAGGTTGCAAGCAAGCAAAAAGAAGCCGGGGGACCTCTGGATTGGGTGTTGAAGCATCCTCTTGACTTGGAGATCGCCAATACGAGCCTAATTCCAGGTCACGGTCGGCGGTAGCAGGCACGGCGCCGAGCGCGACGGGCGAGACGAGCGTCGCAGTCATGACAAGGCCTGCGAGCTCGCTGAGAGAGATCGGATCAGGGAGGCAGAGTTGCGGGGAGCGAGGACGGCACAGCACATCACCCGCTTTTGAACACCTGCGAATAAGAAATGCTTGGTAAAAACAGGAATGACATTTACTCGAACGGGTGGAGCACGAGCAGGAAAAGCTAGGAGGGCAGCTGACATGCATGGTCAGCTTCTCTGTTGTTGCCTCAGCATCACAAGCGCATGGTTGGAGCCACCACTAACAACACGAGTTCCGCGAGGTGGGGTCGTGCAGACCGGCGGATGCCATGCTCCAGCAGGCGCACACGAACACTCGAACGGCATGAGAGATGCTCCGGGCCCCGAAAGCAATTCATTGAACACTTTGCGCGCGCTGCACTCCGGCTGGTGGTGGTGGAAGCAGAGAAGGAATCCCCGCGAGCACGATGCGCGAGGCAGACCGTGGGCCCGTCAACGAAATGATGCACGCCGAATGGCTACGGGGATGGCTTCTGCAGAGAGTTCGCCGGCTGGCGGCAGCGCATCGAGCACCTGAAGCCGGGTAGAGGCAGTGGGTGACGCTTCACGCGTCCAGAGCAGAGTAGGGTGGCGGCCTTTGGGCAGGAGGGAAACTAGAGGCGGCAGCCGGCAGCCATGTTGGGAAAAAGAAGGGACGGTCTGGTGTCTGCCCGTGGTGGAAGAATGAGGCCATGCGGCTGCCAGTGGGCCCTGCAGGTTTTGTTATTTTCTTTGATTTCTCAAAAATTCAACCTTTTGAGCATGTCAAAATAAATAGCTAGAGGTATCCAAAAATAGCAAAATTTTACAGGATGGTTCTTCCCAACATAAATTTCTTTTGGTGAAGTCGGATTTGAATTTTTCATAAAATTAATTAAATTATGATTTTTCTTGTTTCATCCATTGTTTCAATTAAATATGAAATTACCATATTCCAATTATTTTACGGCCTCCTAATAAACATGTAGGCATGGGATGAACTTTTTTTTCACAAGACAGGTTTGAAATTTGACAACTATGCCCAGGTAACAAATTTGAATCAACCTAATTTACTTTATTTTAATGGAAATTTAATGAGGATTATGATTCAAGATCTGACATAGATAGAAAGGTTGAAACACGAAGTGTTACAACTCTTTCTCTTAAGGAAATCTCGTCCCGAGATTTGGAGACTGAAAGGATTTTAGGCTAGGCAAGGATACGACCATATAGGAATAGTGCACTAATAATTTCTAGATAAATTAATTGCCGCTGACACGAATTATAAATAAGTGGATTATTCTGATTCTCCCCTCTTCTCTCTTCCCTTGCTTGCCCTGCCGCAACAGCAACAAACACGAATTATAGATAAGTGATTGCCAGATTTTCTGCATTCAAGAAACAAAAAAGGAACTCATCAACATCTCGTTCATAAAGAGAATTGCCCCCAGGAGGTTCAACAAATTCGTTTACTCACCATCAAGAGGTGCCTCTGGGGGAATTCTAATAGGATGGAATGGAAACACATTCCAAGGACAGGTGCAGCAAATCAAGGATTTTGCAATCGACGTTAACTTCACTTCACTACTCAATGGGGTTACATGGAAGCTCATCACAGTTTATGGACCATGCCAGGGTATACAAAGGCAAGAATTCACACAATGGTTATGGGACCTACCCCTACGGTCCGAGGATCTTTGGATGATAGTTAGAGATTTTAATTTCTATAGGTCAGTAGACGATAGGAATAGGGCTGGGGCGAATTATGGGGATATGGAAATCTTTAATGATATAATCCTCCACCAAAGCATGACCGAAATACCTCTGCAAGGAAGGAATTATACTTGGAGTAATATGCAAGCTTGCCTACTATTAGGACAACTAGACTGGTGCTTTACATCTCCTGAATGGACGACCACTTTCCCAAATACCAAATTATTACCTTTATCTAGGGATGTATCGGATCATATCCTTTGTGTTGTGCATATTGGCACAAACATTCCTAAAGCAAACTGCTTCAGGTTTGAAAACTACTGGCTACAACACCCCCAATTTCAAGACATTCTACAGGACTCATGGAATCAACCGGTACAAATCATGAACAGTGCCAGGACAATCTCGGCAAAATTCAAAAGATTGAGACACACCCTCAAACACTGGAGTAAGTCGGTGGGCACCCTACCCAAAATGATTGCTAACTGCAATTACCATATCCTAGTAATAGATAAAGTTGAGGAACAAAGGGCTTTATTCCCACAAGAAAACTGCTTCAGAATTCTGATCGAGGAGAAGTTGACACATTTCTTAAAGTTAAAACATGAATACTGGAAGCAGAGGTACACAGTCAGATGAACACAATTGGGAGATGAGCCCACCAAATTCTTTCTAGCAGCAACAACAGAACGGTACAGACGAAATACAATCACAGTCATACATTCGGAAGATGGCACGGACCTGCTGGACCACAATCAAAAAGCTGCACTATTATTGAAGAAATTCAAAGACAGGTTGGAAAAAGCAGATCCAATGCAGGAATGGCCTATGCTCCAGGATATCATACCTCGACATCAATCGCTTCAACACCTATGTGACCCAATCACAAGAGAGGAAATTGACAGAGCCCTAAAAGACATGCCCGGGGATAAAGCGCCCGAGCCAGATGGCTTTAACAATAGGTTCTATAAATATTGTTGGTCAACAATCAAGGAAGATGTCTACAGATTGTTTGAAGAGTTCTACAATCATCAAGTAAGCTTGCAGCCTTTGAACTGCCCTTTCATCACGTTACTACCTAAGGTGAGCAACCCAACAACTACCAATGATTACAGGCCGATATCCCTGTTGAACTCCACGGTCAAGTTGATCACCAAGGTATTATCGACTAGACTACAACAAGTTATCAGAGCGTTGATCCACAAAAATCAATATGGATTTATCAGACATAGAACCATTCAAGACTGCATGACATGGACATATGAATATCTATATCAATGCGACACATCCCGCTCAAAGATAGTAGTGCTAAAATTGGACTTTGAAAAGGCCTTTGATATGGTTGATCATGACTTCATCCTTACAATGCTAAGAAATATGGGCTTTCCCGAACGGTGGATACACTGGATGTCAAATATCATCTCAACAGCAACCTCATCGGTATTACTTAACGGAGTACCTGGAAATAATTTTCAATGCAAGAGAGGAGTACGACAGGGGGATCCAATTTCCCCCCTACTATTCGTACTAGCAGCATAAATCTTACAAATCATGATCAATCTAGCGGCGGCAAGGGGGTTACTCTCAATACGCATTCAACAGTCCGACACAAATTTCCCAGTGGTGCAATATGCAGATGACACGATTTTGGTCATGAAAGCATCACAAAGAGAACTATACTTCTTAAATAACCTACTTCAGACACTGGGAAGGGCCATAGGATTAAAAGTTAACTGGAGAAAATGGTGTATCATACCTATCAATCTATCAGCAGACGAAACCGACATCATGACAGGTACGCTCGAGTGCACAATTGGAGCTTTTCCCTTCACATATCTAGGCCTCCCTATGTGCTTAAAAAGGCCAAGGGCAGAAGACTTTGCATACCTGGTTTCAAAGATAGAGAGGAAACTATCTTCCTCGGCTACTTGGCTGACCATGGCAGGAAGATGCACACTCATCAACAGCATCCTATCAGCCATCCCTATCTATGCGATGTGCACCATTAAACTAAAACCTCAAGTCATAAAAATGATGATAAGACAAGAAAAACATGGCTCTAGAAAGGCTCCGACATTGCTGGGAAAGGAATGCCACTAGTGGCATGGGAGACAGTCACCTCACCGTTGAAAAGTGGAGGGCTCGGGATCAAGTGCCTTAAAACAATGAACCAGTCCCTGCTCAAAAAATTCTTATTCAAGATATACAATAAACAGGAGGTACCTTGGGTACAATTGATCGTGAGTAAATACTGCACCAATGGCAGACCACCGCACCGCACAAAAGGAAAAGGATCCTTCCGGTGGCGAGATGTATTGAGTCTTTGGGATGATCTAAGGCCACAGTTAAAAGTCAAGATTGACAAGGGTGATACTATGTTGCTATGGAATGATGAATGGGAGAGCAGACTACTGAAAAACGACTACTCCAGGCTGTTTTCATTTGCAAGAAAGCCAAACATTTCGATAGCGCAATTCATTGCTCAACCAAATATCATTACTCACTTCTTCAGTCCGTTGTCAGAACAAGCACAACTAGAAATGGACAGCCTCAAAGATCTTATGCAAGTAGTAGTTGCCAGTGATCAGAACAGAAATATGTGGCTAACCAACAATAATAGTAAGAAGTTTATATTCATGCAGGCATACAACTATCAGTTCAGGTCAATAAACCCGCCGACGCCATTCAAGTGGATCTGGAGCTCAAAGATGTTGCGAAAAATCAAAATCTTCACCTGGCTGATGTTCCGAGACAGATTACATTCAAGAAACTTGCTCAAACGGAAGAACATACATATTGAAGGAGAGGATTACAGCTGTGTTTTATACCCCCTCAACATCGAAGAAACCACCTATCATCTATTCTTCAGATGCCCATTCAGCGACGCTTGCTGGAACACACTGGGCATACAATGGGATCATGCATTATACTTCTTCACAACTATTGAAAAAGCGAGGCAAAGCTGGAACAGGCCAGAGTTCATGGAGATTTTCAGCATTGCAGCATGAGAGATATGGAAGCAAAGTAACGAAAAATTTTTCAGGAATGAGATGCCATCGCTAACTAAATGGAAAACGAACTTCAAAGCCTCTGTTCTTGCTCAGTGCTGCAGGCTGAAGGAGCAAAACAAGATCCTAATCTCTGATTCGGTCAATAGTATTTAGTAGAGGTTCCCCCCAGGAACCTACAAATTCAACACTGTAATATTTGCTATCATACAGTTCTTATCTTATTCTATTAATATAACACTGTAGGAGATTCCCTTACAGTTTTCGATAAAAAAAACAAACAGAACGTGCAGCAGCACACAACCCATTACAGTGGTAAGGAGCAGACAAGGAAACAAGCAGGATGAAGATTTGTAGCAAGAACACAACGGTTAGTCAAGGAAAATAGTTGGTAGCGGCAGCATCGAAACGAAAGGGGTGGCAGCAACAGCAAGCACAGGTAATAGCGGCAACCAGCAAGATGGAGGAAATCAATGGAGGAAAGTTAAAAGAATTCCACGACAGGAATAAACAAGGTAAAGGAGATGGTTTCTGCATTCTGACAGAGTTCAACTGAAGTGCATGTACTGAAACATTATCAAGCACATGAACAGAAATAGCTTGCTTGATAGCATTGTACAGAGAAGTCTATTCAGGACAGTGGTCTGAATTATATCATCATCCGTTTGCGTAGTTTCATGCAGGTAGATACGTGCCTTACTCTGATTCAAACTATAATGTCCAGAAATACAATGTGAATAATCAAATCGAAATGGCTTACCAACTTTTTACATTTGATCTCCCATAATTTTGGCCGTTAAGTACCCAAATGGTAGTGCAGCATTTTATCTAAAATACAAGAGCATCAAATTTGTTCACCCCCTTTTCATGATATGATTATTTAGCAATATCCTGATAAATAATTTTAAGATAGAAGTTCCTCTGTGTGGTGCATTTGGTGCAGCCTGATTTTAAACAATTATAGTCACATAGATATGGCTACTGTCAGTACCTGATCTAAGCCTATACCTTGCGGTCTGGAGATGGTTGACTTTCTATATATCAGGCCAGATCAATCTCACGAGGCTCCACAAATTGCAATGTTAAATATATGTTGGTAGTCAAACAGTTAGGTTGCACTTGATTTATATACCTGGAAGAGTTTCTACATAATAATCATAATGAATGACACGCTCTGTTTGGTAAAGAAATTTCATGTATCAGAAATACATGTATTCATTTCAAGTCTTTGTATCCGTATTCTCACATTGCTTTAAATTTTTGTATTATTGGCTCCTTTTGTTTTAGCCATGCTGACTGTAAAACTACATCATTGTGATGCCATAATGACATTATCAGTATGTCTGAAGAAGTGGATGAACATCATGAGCTGAATGAAAACGTATGTACCTTTGAGCAATATTTGCAGACTTGTATCATACATATGTTCCAGTAAATTAGTATGTAGCGATTGATGAATTCTTTAAAAGGTGGATGCTAATCACAGGTGTTTAGATAATAGTTCAGAGACCAGCTACATGTCAATCTCATTTCTTTTAGAGATCCATGGACACTCGGTTTATATCAAGCAGTTTGCTCAGGACAAGTTAAACCCTATTTTGTAATATCGAACTGCTGCATACGGATGGCTGTACTGAAGGGCTGAGCCCAAGCAACAATCTGAAACTACTGGCTCAATCAGGCGTGCAAAAGGAGTGTTGTTAACCAGTGTCACAACAGCAGATATCAGTACTGCAGTAATGGGATTTGTTCGCTGGAACGAGGAGCAATATACAGATGCACTCTTGTTTTCTCGGGTTGCAGGAGTTTAACTTTCAGGTGAGTCAATATTTAACTGAAAGGCTTGCTCATGCAAGAGATGGTTTAAATGATGCAGCAGCTTTGCGAGATAGATTTAGCATTGGGACAAGTGTTAGTAGAAGACTAGCCCCTGCCTATTTTTACATTCCAATGCTTGACTTTGCGTTGATTGCAGGTTGTGTTCGGCATTGGGTGTTTGTCAAACGAAAATAGTTGAAGATTAGTGCCTATCGATGTCTTTTCGTCTAAGTTAATAGTGGGTTTCTTTAATCAGATCAACTGTTGGCTGGGAGAGTCAAACTATGAAGCTTGTGGATGAAGCAGCAGTGTCGTGGTAGAACCCCCACTGGCTGTGTATTACTCTGCCTTCCGATCTTCAGTCCTGGGAAGATAAAGGGTGAAGAGGGATTTTTTTCCTATGGTTCTTTTGTCTCATCGCTATTCGTTTCACGTGTTGTTGTCCATGCTGACAACAATGGGAGAAGTTTTTTTTCTCGAACACGCAGAAGAGCTGCGTATCTTTTAATTAAGAAGAAAAGGACAAGAGTCCAGTACAAACCACCCCACACGCACCCGCTCTTACACACTCACCACACTGTTACAGAACAAGCTGATAATCACCTATAAAAGAAAAAGAAAAAGAAACGACCAACAGGGAAGATGGCTTAAGTGGTTTCAAGGGGTGGTAAGAGGTAAGAAATCCCCTTTAGCACCAGCCATCATCCAAACCTGACGCTCCTCCGCACCTTGAGTGAGAATACCAGCTAAACTAGGGGAGAGCCCATAAAAAACACACCGGTTCCTATGTTTCCAAAGAGTCCAAGCTCCGACGATGATTAGAGAATTCGGTCCCTGCCGAGCCAACCCATGAATAGACACCTCAGTCCTTTTCCACCAGCTCATGAAGTTGAGATCATCGGGTTGCGGGGCCAGAATGTGAAGCCCCACTTGTCGCAGCCAATGGAACCAGAACTGTCGAGAGAAAACACAATTGACCATCAAATGATTAATGGTTTCCTCCTCCTGCTCACACAAGGGGCAGCATTCTGAAAGCGGCCTAGAGGGGGGGGGGTGAGTAGGTGATAATCGATGATTTAAACTTAAATCAGAGTTATAAAAACAGAGAAGTCGGACTTGTCTGACCTAAGTCGGATAAGTCTGACCTGGGTCGAATAAGTCTGAGATTACCTGCACGATCAGATCAAAAATCCAATTTTTAAGCGATCTAGTGAGAGATATCGATCCCTAGCAGTTCTACACGAAGTATGGAGTAGAAAGAAAGCTGAGGGAGAGATAGCACGCGGAAAAACACTAGAATCAAAACTTGCGAGAACGAAAGAACAACAAGAGACAAACGATTTTATCCCGAGGTTCGAAACCACAAAGGATCCTACATCCCCGTTGAGGAGTCCACAAGGGACCAGGCCTTCTCTAGCCTTTCCCTCACGAGTTGCCACAAGGGCCAACTCCGATCTTCCACTATCACAAAGATTGTTACAAACTCCCCGATTACAAGAGATCACAAATAAATCGCGGGGCGACGCCTAACCGTCTAGGGGAGAACCCCAAGAGCAACAAACACGCAATCACGAAGAAACTTAGCGAATCACACGTTGCTCAACCCCTCAACAAACCGTTTCTCCCGATTCTCACAAAGCACTCTTCACTCTCCCAAAAACTCGAATTTGGGCTCTAGAGGTGAAGAACAAGTGGAGAGAGGTTCTTGAGTTCAAATGGGCGTTCAGAACTGTTCAGGGGTGTTAGGCATAGTTGGTGGGTCGAAACCACCCACTATTTATACTCCAAAAAGTCATTAGAGCCATTTGACACAGCCCACGTCGGACATGTCTGACACAGAGTCGGACATATCTGACCTCAAAGGTCAGGCCTTTCACTTCAGACTTGTCTGACCAAAGTCACTTCAGACATGTCTGACACACAATCTCGGACATGTCTGAATTTCTGCAGAGAGACTCGGACAAGTCTGACTCTCTGGGACTTAGAAAATTTTTCTTAGTCCCCGGGAACAGATCCATCTCGGACATGTCCGACCCCCAGGTTCGGACAAGTCCGAAACTTCACTGGAACCCTTCCAGTGCCAATTCGGACATGTCTGACTCACAGATTCGTACATGTCTGACTTCTACAGAGGAAATTCGGACATGTCTGACACCACAAGTCAGATAAGTCCGCCCAAGCCACAAAAGGCCCTACTAAAATCTTCTACTAAGGGGTTGAGCACCCGAATGACTCACTAAGTGTCTACGCGTCGTGTCCCTCTTAATAGTACGGTTTTTCCTACGACTCAAGGAGAAAATAGAAAACCCTATTTCTATTCTTCTTCGCCACAACTTTTCTCCTTTTGCCGTTGTCGACTGTTGGAGTCGGCAGATCCCCTGACACTACTAAAGTGTTGAAGGAGTTTGTAGTTCGGTTTGGGCGCGCGGAGACTCAAGAAGGTGAAAACGCGATTTGGACACGAGTGACACGGTGGTTTACGTGGTTCGGGCCGCCTGAGCGTAATACCCTACTCCACGGGTGTGTGTATGTTGTATTAACTTGTGAGCTTGAGTGTGTTCGAATGTCTCCCCCCGTGTATCGTCGGTTTGTCCTTTTATAGCACAAGGACAAATCGTTACAAGTTATCCTGACCTGACATGTGGCCCTGGCGGTTACTAGTATTGATACACGAGATTAATTGTTGCTAATAACCCTGTAACGGCTCCGACAGTGCCGTTACAGGTGTTAATATTGTCCGATTAAGTGTCATTAATGTGGAATTAATGATAATTAATCGGGTCTTGATGTCTGCAGCTGTCCTTTGGAGATCCGGAGCCGTTACAACGTCTCCCGGGGGTTTGAAGCGGCTAGCTCCGACGTATGGACACGTGGCAGCTCCGGAGCTTGCTTGTGGGAAGCTCCGGGGTGGCCTGGCACGTGTCAGGTCCGGAGCTTCTCTCGGTCAGGGGTTAAGTCCGGAGGTGCCGTTTCAGTAGCTAGCCCGGAGCTTCACCCTTGCGGGTAATAACTCCGGTCTGACAGTACACGTGGCAACCTAGGGGCTAACCATGTTGGAGAAGCGGGTCCGGTTACGTCTGGCGAGTGGGCCCCCGAGGGTCTTCAATTTGAGTAGATGTCCTTCCCTTGAGATCTTTGTAACCTCAGGGGGTGTATGGTTTTTAGGGTACCGACAGTGGCCCCCTGGACCTACCTCCGGGGAAGGCCAACGGGATGAAGTCATTCCGCCGGAGGTGGGTCCACACTTGCGACTCTTGAACTGGGTCTTCAAGGGTCTTCGGAGGTGCCTTTGGCGGGGCTTTACGGTTAAGTCCCGACGCGTGGCGCACCTCAGGCGGTAGATAAGATCTTTGACGTGCGGATCTCTCGCAATTGAAGGTCGCCGGTTCCCGATACGAAAACCGTATCGGTTCCGCGCGCCTTGTCAGTCCGCCGCCTTTGGGTTTCCCGCCTCGTGATGACAACTGTTCGCCTGGGTAAGAACCTCGACTTGATCGTCAGGGTGGTCCCGGGCCCTCTTGTCATCGGCTGGGTTGAATTCTTGAGTAGTATCCTTGACTCCCCTGCAGTTTCCATCCAAGCGTTGCGAGGGCTTACTTAAGAAGGAAAGCGCACCGTCGGGAGTTCTTTACGCTTTCCATCTGTTCTTGCGCTCAAACTCCCAACTCGTGCTTTGCTCCTCTTCTCTTGCCTAGCTGTGCTGCGATGGAGTTGGGTCTGCGTGAGAGTCGTTTGAAGACGGAGAGCGATCTGAAGAAGGTCCGAGCCCTCATGGGGTGGTCGTCGGACTTCTTCAACCGTTCGGTTCGCGCCGGCGGAGAGCTTCCCTTTAAAAAGGAGCACTCCGGCGAGATGGTGTATTTTTCTTCGTACGCCATGGTGGGGCTGATCCCACCGTTTTCTTCCTTCTTCTTGATGCTGCTGGACTTCTATGGTCTGCAGCTATACCACCTTGGCCCTCACTCCATCCTCCTTGTGTCCATCTTTGTCCACTTCTGCGAGATGTGGGTGGGCATCCCTCCCTGCATCGAGCTTTTCCGAACCTTCTTCACCGTCCAAACCACCGGCCGAAGCGACGAGTACCTTGGCTTCTACTACTTTGTGAAGCGCAAGAAGTGCCCATTCAAGTACCTCCGGTCATTCCCTTCCGGGAAGTGGGATGACTGGAAGAAAGATTGGGTAGTCATCCGGGTGGAGGAGCACGAGCGGTTGGAGTTGCCAGACGGTCTGCCCGGCATTGATACGTCGGTGTGGAGCGAAGTTCCGGTGCTGGCGGCAGCTTTCGACCCCGTCCTGTCCAGGATCCGCCAATGTGTGGAGGGAGGATTGACTCCCCAGGCTGTGTTCTGCAACTTCCTGTCCAACAGGTGGGCACCGCTGAAGAGGAGGGAGAAGCTCGCCTGGGCCCTCAACAGCGTGATGGACGAGGACCGGGTCGAGACCGGGTTGAAGTCCAGCATGGTGGGGAAGTCCTTGGAGTTTCACCTCAAGAAATTCCAGCACGGCATCGATGTTGACGGAGAGTACTTGACTCCGCCGCCGGCTTTCCTCCCCCTGAACGTGGAAGTGGAGTTGAGTAGGGAGCTCCGGCGGAAGATGCCCGCGCTTGACGACCTTGGCGTCGTCGAGAGAAGATCAACCGCCCGGTTGGCGATCCCCGGGTTGTCGGAAGGCGGCTCCGCCCCTGTCTCTCAGCCAAGAGCTGAGGTCACCGGCAAGGGCAAGGAGCTGGCGGAGGATCCGGAGAGCCGGAAGAGGAAGCTGCGACATGCTGACGGAAGGTCTGTCGGGCTTGCTACTTCCCCCCCAGTTCCCCGTCCTCAGGAAGGAAGATCCTCCACCGCCGTAGCGGCTGTCCCTGTGGTGGGGTCCTTTCGGAGCGCTACTGTTCCGGCAGTGGGTTCCTCCCGGAGTGCGACTGTCCCCGTGGTGGATCCCTCCGGAGGTGCCAGTTCCGGGCAGGCGACTCCGGCACGTGAAGCAGTGAGGGCCTCCAGGTCCAGGAGTTCCTCCCGATCAAGGAGAGCTCCGACCCGGGAAACGCCCGCGGCTACGGCAAGTCTTGGGAGTCCTCCCGGAGCTCCTACACCGACCGTGGCCAGCCCGGAACGTCCGAGAAAGAGGTTCCGCGCAAGTTGGTGCGTGAGTCTCCCAAGGTAATTTTTCTTTCTTACCTCGATTAACTTTTAATTGTAGCATCTATTTGCTCAATTTCTTCGTTCTTTATCTGCAGTGTTCCCAAAAAGGGGAGTGAAGCTCCGCCCTCGGCCACAGTGTCTGAGGCTGCGAGGGCTTCTGCTCCAGCTCCGGTGCCGCCCCAAGCGGAGGCTGCGACAGCTCCGGCGCCGGCTGTTGTGGTCATGGACCTCGACTCGTCTCCAGAAGTTCCCGTGGTAGCGCCGGACCACGGGATTGAAGATGCGCCAGCGGCACCCGTTCCGGAGGTTGAAGCTCCGGGTCCTGGTGCTGCAGAAGTAGAAGCTCCGGCTGTTGAGTCGGAGGAAGTAGCGGTCCCGGCTTCAGAGCCGGAAAGTGCTGAAGCCCCGGCGGTTGAGCCGGAGGTAGCTGAAGCCCCGGCATGCGAGCCGAAAGTTGAAGTGGTTCCGGCAATTGAGCCGGTTACTTCCGAAGCTCCGGTCGCAGAGCCGGTAATTATTGGAGCGCCGGCTGCAGGGCCGGTGATTGCTGGAGCGCCGGCCACAGAGCCGGTGGTCAAAGAGGCGAGGGAGCTCGAGCCTCCCTCAGAAGAAGTGTCCCGGCCGGAGCCATTGGAGGCGACGACGTCGATGGTACCCGTGGCGGAGCCAGAGTGCCTGAATGAAGTCGTCGGCCCCCAGCCTGAAGGGGCAAACGAAGACTTGGTGGCGGGACCTTCTTCGGTGGCGACTGAGGCCATCCCGGAGGAGTGCCCTAGTTCTTTGGAAGCTCGGGGTTCCACTCTCGTAGAGTGGGACCCAATTTTTGTAAATGAAGACCCGCTGGAACCAGCGGAGGAGATCCCGACAGGTCCGGAGCCCATCTCTCTGTCGATGTCCATCGACAATGCCTGCTCCAGTCTACGTCAGGTCCAATTGGCCTTCTTCCACGACAGCAAAGCTCTTGAAGAGGAGCGCCAAACCCTTAGGAGGTGGCGTAATCGGCTCCACTTTGAGACTAAGCTGGCGCAGTCGAGGATTGCGGATGACAAGGAATGGATCAGGCGGGAGAAGGTCCGCCTGGAGCTCTGGGGTGAGCTGCTGGACGAGAGGGAGAGCATGACTCACGCCCTCGACGCTCAATCTCGGGAGTTCCATGACCAAGCTAAGGCTGCTAACGACGCGGCCAACGCTCGGTTCGATCAACTCGAGGCCATCAGTACCGCACTCATCAAGCGCCGAGAGGCACTTGAAGGAAGGGAAAAGAGGCTCGAGGATGAGGAGCAAAAACTCCTGGAGCTACGGGATGACGTCTTGCGACGGGAGGATGAGCTCGCCGAGAAAACAGCTCTGGTGGACAAGGGCCTCGAGGAGCGCACTAAAAAATTGGAAGAGCGCTGCCTCGAGGAGGAGGAGAAGACCTGGATGCGGGGGCAGGAACTCTACGAGTACGAGTGTGCCCTCGTCGCCCGGGAGAAGAAAATAGAGGCTAGGGAGAAAGACCTGGTCGACCGCCGGAACAAGATCCACCTCCGGGAGGAGGAGCTCGGAAGACTTGAGAAGCGGGTTGCTGCGAAGATTCAGCAAAACGCCAAAGAAGTTGAGCGTCTCTCCCGCGAGAATTCGGAGCTGGCAGCGGCCCGGAGATCCTTGGAAGAGATGAAGGGCCTGAGGAAGACGGACTCCCTGCAAATTTGGGAGTTCCTGAGCAAGGCCGACGATGCGCTGGCGCCGATGGGTTTCAGCCCCGTGCTCCCGGACGATCCGGAGCCGGAGCCGGACCTTGCGTTGCAAGCGTTGAGCGCTGCGGGCAGCAAGCTCTCCAAGGTGGGCGACGTCATCGCGGACCAGCTGGAGGTCGAGGGGCAATCCCTGGCTAGGAACGTCACAGAGTATGTGTTGACGTGCTACACTAGCCGGAACCCTCGATTCCCTCTGGACCCGGTGCTTGATGGCCCCGTCGAAGGAGAAGGCGAAGCTACCCGAGCCAGCGTGTCGGAGGTCGCCCAGAAGGTCGCCGAATTCTTCCATAGGGTCTAGGACTGTCTTTCTTAGCCTTTACTTGTATCTTCTCTTCTTCCTCAATTTTGTAATCCCTTGTCTCCAGATGTAATCTCCGGTCTTCAAATGAAATGAAATCCTCACTTTTTTGCGAATTTCATTTTTTTGTCTTCGACATCTTTGTCTTCACTTGGCCCCCTGGTAGATGTGCACAATTTGATTGTGGACATGTACCAAAAGGACGTTGAGTTTTGTTGAAGACAAATTTGCTTCGAACTCGTATAATTTAGGTCCGGAGTTTTCGATAGTGAAGGTCCCTTGAAGTCGTCGGAGCTTAGAAGCTCCGGCACTGTCCATCGTCGGAGCTTAGTAGCTCCGGCAATAGCCTCTACCAACACGTTGAGTGTCGATAGTTAATACTTCAAGGTGTCGGAGCTTAGTAGCTCCGGCAGTGACCCTTGCCACGCCTGGTTTGTTGGCAACAGACTCTAGTGGTAGGGTCTTCTCACCATCTTTAAGTCAACTCCGACGGTTGACGCCCTGGTGGGAGTCGGAGCTTGGTTAGCTCCGGTTTTTCTCCCTCAACTTTAGGTTCATTTTTCCTGCACACTTAAGCCAAGAAAAACAGTAAAATTCGTTCCTTATCTATAACTTCGTCGCGGCTTACGGTTCTCAAGAGAATTTCAAGTTGAACACGATTTTTAGTACAATTGGATGAATTGTCTTTTCTTTTAGATCCAATTGTCCATGGACCCACCTTACTTTGGCCTGCCGGGATGTAGGTAAAGTGGCGTACTTAGGGTGCTTGACCAGGCTAAGTCGATAGCGCACTCCGGCCCTAGAATGGCTTGGCGACTTTCAGGTGAGTTGGCCACAGACGACATTTAAATCTAAAAAATCCGACAATTCAACTCAAATCGTACATAAACCGGTTAAACTAGAACTTCTTAAGAATTGCACGTTTCTGTTATAGACAAGAAAGAGAAAAATAAAAATGTCGAGCCTTATGCAAAAATGAATGCACGTGGAGTCTATTTCACATGAAGATGTCTTTCATTATAGGTCCGGGGTACAGGGGAAACAAGTACACTCTTAGGGTACGGAACCAGGCTAAGTGTGTTTGGTTTCTCGTTTGACCCTAGGTAGTTAGCCACACTTCTAGTCCGGAGACTGTATCAAGTGTTGCATGAGCTCTTCAAACCTTTCGGGAAAGGTCCGGCTGCTCTCCCGGAGGAACTACCCGACTCTGTACAATGACTCTATAACATACATTTCAAGTTACTTAAGACTCACCTCCGTGGAATTAAGTGTAGAACTTACGGAGGTGCTCGATGTTCCAAGGATTTGGGAGAGGTGTCCCATCCTCAGTAGCCAAGCGAACGCTTCCGGGACGGGATACTTTGATCACTCGGAAGGGCCCTTCCCAGCCGGGGGAGAGTTTGTTTTGCCCTTCTCTGGATAGTATTCTCCGTAGCACCAGATCGCCTTCCTCGAGCTGTCGGTTGTATACATGCCGCTGGTGATAACGCCGTAGAGCTTGGCGGTATCGGGCATTCCGAACAGCTGCTTGGCACCTTCCCTCCTCGAGGAGGTCTAGGTCTTCACGCCGGAGCTGGTCCTGCGCGGCTTCGTCGAAGGTCCGGACTCGGAGGGACCCCAAGGTGATTTCCGGAGGAAGGATCGCTTCAGCTCCGTACACCAGGAAGAAGGGTGTTTCTCCGGTTGCCCGACTTGGAGAAGTCCTGTTGGCCCATAGAGTGGGCGGAAGCTCTTCGATCCAATTAGCTCCGTGCTTTTTCAAACGCTCATAAGTGCGCGTTTTGAGTCCTTTAAGGATCTCTGCGTTTGCTCTCTCGGCTTGTCCATTGCTGGCAGGATGAGCTACAGAAGCGTAGCAAACTTGTATGCCGAGGTCTTCGCAATATCCTTGAAATGCGGAGCTTGTGAACTGAGTCCCATTATCAGTGATGATCTTATTTGGGACTCCGAATCTGCTCACGATAGATTGTAGAAAATTGATTGCAGATTGTTTGTTGATCGTCACAACAGGAGTAGCTTCCGGCCACTTGGTGAACTTGTCGATGGCGACGTACAGGAACTTGTACCCTCCGACGGCTCTTGGGAAGGGTCCCAAGATGTCCATCCCCCACACAGCGAAAGGCCATGTAGGAGGTATCATTTGTAAGGACTAAGCAGGTGTATGAATTTGCTTTGCATGAAATTGGCATGCTTTGCATTTCTTCACTAGCTCAGTAGCATCCTGGAGCGCTGTAGGCCAGTAGAAGCCGTGCCGAAAGGCTTTTCCGACCAGCGTGCGGGAAGATGCGTGGTTCCCACACTCACCTCCATGGATTTCTGCGAGGAGCTCGCAGCCTTCTTCCCTTGTGATGCACCGCATTAGGATGCCGTTGGCACCGCGCCGGTAGAGATCCCCTTCTACCAACGTGTATCTTTTAGCCAATCTGACTACCCGATCAGCGGATACATCATCGTCAGGAAGGATGTTGTCTTTCAAATAGTTCCGGATCTCCGAGATCCATGCATCGGAACTGACTTGAGCATTTGAGTCTTGCGTGCTGGGTTGCTCGGAGCTTCCGGCAGCACCTACGACCCTTGATGGCTGCCATGGTAACAGGGCCATCGGGACCGTCAGCTTCGGGATGCTGATCTCGCCCCCTTCGTTCAGTTCGGCAGGCTGAACTGTGGGTTTTGACAACCTCCGGACAAAGGTTCCGTCAGGAGCCGGAGCTCTGGTTGACGCCTTGGTCGAGAGTTCGTCAGCTTCAGCGTTGTGAGCACGCTGAACATGGTGAAGGTCTAAGACTTCGAAGTCCTTCTGAAGCCTCTGGACTTCAAGGAGATAAGCAACCAGCTGGAGATTATTGCAGGAGCATTCACCCTTCACCTGTTTGATGACAAGTTGTGAATCTCCTTTGACCAGCAACTGCTTGGCACCATATGATAGTGCCACCTTTAATCCATAGATGAGTGCTTCGTACTCCGCCATGTTGTTGGTTGCCTTGAAGTCAAGGTGCACCATGTATTTCACCTTCTCCCCGGTTGGTGCGAGGAGAAGGATTCCAGCTCCGGCTCCCTGCTTTTGCATGGAGCCGTCGAAGTAAAGGGTCCAGTGAGGCTTAGTGAAGGCTGGAACTTGTGGTTCCGTCTTCTGCTCGCTGGGGCCCCCAGGGTTTAATGGAGAGGGAGTCCATTCTGCCACGAAATCTGCCAACGCTTGACTCTTGATTGCTTGTTTTGGAATGAATTCAAGGTCAAATTCAGCCAGTTCCGCTGCCCACTTTGCAATATTCCCAGTTGAATTGGGATTATGCAGGATCGCTCGAAGTGGATATGAAGTCACCACTGAGACTTTGTGAGCTTGGAAATAATGTCGAAGCTTCCTTGAGGCAATAAGAACTGCATAGAGCAGTTTATGCACCTCTAGGTATCGAGTCTTGGCATCATGTAACACTTCACTGATGAAGTATACTGGGCGTTGAATGGTCCGGACCCTCCCGGAGGGGTCCAGAGCTTCCTCTTCATTGATCCGGACCCTCTCGGAGGGGTCCAGATTATCTTTGGGGACCTCCGGGTTCTGGGTGGAGGAACCCGGAGCTTCTTCAGGAATGACCTGGATCCTCTCGGAAGGATCCGGGTCCTCTGAAGTGGCTTCTTGTGGGTTCAAGTCTGGGAGCTGGGACCCAGACCCGCTTTCAGGAACCTCCGGACCCTCCCGAAGGGATCTGGATTCCTGAGTATTGGGTAGTTCCGGTCTCTCCGCAACCAGAACCATACTGACGACTTCGTCAGCTGCTGAAATGTAAAGCAATAAAGGCTCACCAGGGTTCGGAGCTACCAAGACTGGTAGGGTGGTGAGGAACTGTTTCAGCTCCTGGAATGCCTTCTCTGCTTCTTCAGATCATTGGAATGGTCCGGACTTCCTCAGTAACTTGAAGAAGGGAAGTGCCCTTTCCGCCAGTCTTGAAATGAACCGGCTGAGGGCTGCTAGACATCCAGTTAATTTTTGGACGTCTTTGATGCGGGTTGGTGGCCGCATGTCTTCAATGGCTTTTATCTTCGCCGGATTAGCCTCTATGCCCCGGTGACTTACCAGGAAACCAAGAAGCTTTCCGGAACTAACCCCGAAGACGCACTTGTCTGGGTTTAGCTTCGTGCGGGTGGCCCGCAGCTTATCGAAGACAGCCTGCAAGGTGTCCAAGAGGGATTCCTTGTTTTTGACTTTAACCACGATGTCATCGACGTACACTTCCACTATGTCTCTGATGAGGTCTTCGAAAGTTTTGTACATAGCTCGTACAAAAGTTGAAGCTGCATTCTTGAGACCAAAAGGCATGGCTGTGTAACAATACAATCCATCCACTGTGATGAATGAAGTATGTTCTTCATCTTCCCTAGACATCCTGATTTGATGATATCCAGAATATGCGTCTAGAAAACACAGTAACTCACACCCGGAGGTGGAATCCACTATCTGGTCTATTCTAGGTAGTGGGAATGGATCTTTTGGACATGCCTTATTCAGTGTGGTGTAGTCGATGCACATCCGAAGTTTCCCGTCGGCCTTAGGCACAACGACTGGGTTTGCCAGCCATTTTGGATGGTAGACTTCTCGGATGAATCCGGCTTCGAGCAACTTCTTCACTTCTTGTCGGATGAAGTTCTGTCGCTCTACAGATTGCTTCCGAGGTTTCTGATGCACAGGCCGAGCGTCGGGGTAAATCTTCAGATTGTGCTCAATCACTTCCCTGGGGATCCCAGGCATTTGTGACGGTTGCCAAGCAAACACGTCAACGTTAGCCCGGAGGAAAGTGATGAGCGCGAGTTCCTATTTGTCGTTCAAGCCACCCGATATGCGGGTAGTTTGAGTGACATCGGAACCAATTTGGACGACTTTGACGGGAATGTCAGTGTCGCCGCTTGGCTGCACACGAGGTGCAGAGGTTGAGCCTCATTGACGAATGCTCGGAGGTTGTGGAGCTTGCTTCTGTCTGGAGTCCTCTTCTTGCGCTGTGGTGAGCGCGTGAAGTTCCTCCAGAGCAGTTACTCCGGCAGTGCGATCTCCGCGGATCCGGAGAACGCCTACTGGTGTTGGCATCTTCAACACCAGGTATCCATAATGAGCAGATGCCATGAATTTGTACAAGGCAGGTCTACCCAAGATGGCGTTGAATGGTAGGTTGATCTGAGCGACGTCGAAGATCAACTTCTCGGTGCGATACTTCTCCTGGGTCCCGAAGGTAACGGGGAGAGTAATAGCTCCGAGTGGAGTGATGGCCCCCGGACCTACTCCGGAGAAAGGTCGAGAGGGCTGGAGGTCCGAAGGTCAGAGCTGAAGCTTAGTGAAAGCTTCAAAGCTGATGAGGTTAAGCCCCGAACCTCCGTCTACCAGGACATGATGGAGCTGGATGTTGTTGATGGTGGGAGATACCATCAAGGGTAAATTGCCAGCGCCGACCATGCTTTGAGGATAGTCCGAAGCATCAAAAGTGATGGGTGTGTCCATCCACTTTCGATGTGGCTCCGGTCTAGCTGTAGGAGCTACAGCAGCCATATCCCGTCGCATAGTCTTGATGACGCGACGAGAAGTGATGTCCCATGATCCACCAAAGATGGTGTTCATGGTTTTTCGACGCTCGTTGTCGGAGACGTCGGAATCATCGTCGACGGAGGTGTAGACGGCTTTCAGGACCTTTTTGGGGTCCTGAAACCCTAACTCCTCTTCAGCCGGAGCTTCATCGACCTTTTGTTTTCCCTCCCTCTGTCGGAAGGGAGACCCTTCCCGACGCTTGTGGTAGCGCTCGACAAGGTTTTGGACCTCCCGGCAGTCCTCCAGTCTGTGGCTGCTCGTTTTGTGAATGGGGCACCACATCTTGGATTTGCCACCGTCTTCAGAAGACGGTCGAGGTCGCTTCTCGGGGCGTGGCCCCCGGCCACCAGGAGTTGCAGTGGCTGCAACGTTGGATGTGCCGGCCGACGGCTTCTTCTTGCCGTTGGTCTTCTTTTTCTTCTTGCCACTCCCGGAGGTAGCGGCTTCTTCTTTGGAGGATTTTTTATGATCCTCCAAGGTTGGTTTGGAGTGCATTTCACGACCCTCCGTAGCTCTGGCACATTTGTCAGCCAGGCTGAAGAGCTCCGTGACGCTGGTGATCTCTTTGATCGCCAGCTTCTCCAACATCTTCTTGTCTCGTACACCCTGTCTGAATGCCACAATGACAGAAGCGCTTGAGATAGAAGGGATTGTGTTACGTACCTGAGAGAATCTCTGGATGAATGACCGCAAAGATTCTCCTCCTTTTTGCACGACCGCAAAAAGGTCCAGTTCAGTGCCTGGACGGGTGTATGAACTCCCGAAATTGGCGGTGAACTGACGGCACAGCTCCTCCCAACTGTCGATAGAGTTGGGTGGAAGGCTCATAAACCAGGACCTGGCGGTCCCAGTTAAGGCCACTGGAAAGTAATTGGCCATTACGGCCTCGTTTCCTCCAGCTGCTAAGATTGCAGTGGAGTATATCTGTAGAAATTCTACGGGATTGACAGTCCCGTCGAATTTCTCCGGCAAGTGTGGCCGGAACTTCTGTGGCCATCTAACCATGCGCAGGTGCATGGCTAGGGCGGAACAACCTCCTCCTACTCCTTCCAGAGTAGAAAGGTCTTGAGCATCTCGTCTTTCTCGAGCTCGCTCGATGTGGACACGGCCATCCTGTTGGCGGTATCGGCGATCAAGCTCCGCCCGGAGGTCATGTGTCGAAAGCCGAGATGCGGTATGAGCGCGTCGTGCCCCAGAGGGCAACGACGTCACTTGCTGTGACGCAGCTCGTCTTCGGTTGTTGGAGACATGTGGACCAAGTCTTCCAGACAACGTCCGTCGCTGCGACGGGGCCCGCCCTGAAGGAGGTGGACCCTGGTTGTTGAGGCGTTCGGCCGCTGCTGCGACCAGATGCTCAACATCAGCTCTCCATTGCTCCATGGCACCTTGAGATGCATCCGGAGGTGGTGGTCGCTGGAGGAGAGCACGTGCTGCATGGAGCGCGTGTTCTGGGTTGTCACGACTTGCCGGCGCAGAATGTGACGCCGGTGCACCATCATGTCGTCCGGCATGTCTTGCCGGAGAAGATGGTGGTGGTGGGAGTGTGACTCCTGCTGGAACTGAGGCTCCTGCCGGTGGCTGCATGTTGGAGGGATTGCCTCCGACAGCCTGAACAGCAGGTTGCCCGTTGGATGATCCGGCCGCAGAATTCACCATTCTTGAAGATCTCAGGCGCCCCTTCCTGGTGCGCCAACTGTCGACTGTTGGAGTCAGCAGATCCCCTGACACTACTAAAGTGTTGAAGGAGTTTGTAGTTCGGTTTGGGCGCGCGGAGACTCAAGAAGGTGAAAACGCGATTTGGACACGAGTGACACGGTGGTTTACGTGGTTCGGGCCGCCTGAGCGTAATACCCTACTCCACGGGTGTGTGTATGTTGTATTAACTTGTGAGCTTGAGTGTGTTCGAATGTCTCCCCCCGTGTATCGTCGGTTTGTCCTTTTATAGCACAAGGACAAACCGTTACAAGTTAGCCTGACCTGACATGTGGCCCTGGCGGTTACTAGTATTGATACACGAGATTAATTGTTGCTAATAACCCTGTAACGGCTCTGACAGTGCCGTTACAGGTGTTAATATTGTCCGATTATGTGTCATTAATGTGGAATTAATGATAATTAATCGGGTCTTGAAGTCTGCAGCTGTCCTTTGGAGATCCGGAGCCGTTACAACGTCTCCCGGGGGTTTGAAGCGGCTAGCTCCGACGTATGGACACGTGGCAGCTCCGGAGCTTGCTTGTGGGAAGCTCCGGGGTGGCCTGGCACGTGTCAGGTCCGGAGCTTCTCTCGGTCAGGGGTTAAGTCCGGAGGTGCCGTTTCAGTAGCTAGCCCGGAGCTTCACCCTTGCGGGTAATAACTCCGGTCTGACAGTACACGTGGCAACCTAGGGGCTAACCATGTTGGAGAAGCGGGTCCGGTTACGTCTGGCGAGTGGGCCCCCGAGGGTCTTCAATTTGAGTAGATGTCCTTCCCTTGAGATCTTTGTAACCTCAGGGGGTGTATGGTTTTTAGGGTACCGACAACCGTCTTTCTTCAAAGCTCCATTCCGTACTTCGGATCTGCGCTCATGCTCAACCTAGTTCATTAGCACTTTAATGGTTCATCATCAATCCACCAAAACCCACAAGGGACCTAGATGCACTTACAATCTCCCCCTTTTTGGTGATTGATGACAACCAACTAAAGTCTTCGACAAAAATAAGATTTGATAGAAGTTTTGAGTCTCAAGTGTATATGAGCTTTTGGAATAACAATAAAAACAACTCATATACACTCAATCGTCGTGGGGTGCCTATATGCTCGTGTGTGTGCAACAACGTGATACAAATGAAGAAATGCACACGAGATCAATGAAGCATCATAATGATCATCATAAGGCATCAATAAACATCATTAAGCATTAAAAGTCATAAACGAGTAACAAATAAGTACAAGACACACGACGATAGAAAATATGAGTAGATACATGTCCATGTCCAAGAAAAAGCACTAGAGCCTAATACTTCTCCCCCTTTGGCATCAAGGCAACAAAAAGGAGAAAAGTGGACACTAAGACCTAGTCTACTCGTTGTCGTCCTCGTCGTCGTCGCTGTCATCGTCATCGTCGCTCTCCTCCTCGTAGTCGCTCTCCTCGCCAGAGTCGCTGTGAGCTGCAGGAGGTGCTGAGGAAGAGGCGCTGATGCCGGTGAAGAACGCTATCTCTGCCTTGGTGAGCTCCGGAAACTCCAGTGGCTCCTCGTCCGAGCTGACATCGTACTTCACCCCATTGGTCATCCAGGTGAAGCCGAGCTTGTCAACCCAATAGAACACAGTTGCATAAAATTGGAGGATGAATTCCTTGTTCCATGGGTATTGGAGACCCATGATCTCGCTGACTCCGTGGTGCTCGCAAGCTTCAAGCACCCCCTTGAAGAGAAGATAGGAGTCCTTCTTCTTCTTCTTCAATGCAGCCTTCCAATCAACCCATTGCATCTCCATGACTGGGTTCTTCTTGGTCGTGAGGACTGACCGGTAGTAATCCATGTGGAAGAAGCACCAGAAACGGGGATCATTGCTCTCCCTTGGCATGTCATAACACCGCACATCTCTCATGTGCATGGTGTCGTGGATGTTCCTCCGGTAGTTTACCCCGTCGGCCGTGAGTCGAGTGTCACCAACTGGAGAGTGCACGACCAACGGTCCGATCTCTTGCTGCCCTTGGGAGCTCGATCTGCCCCCCTGACCACTGTGAATAGTGAGCTGACCGCTAGCGGGTCGCTTGTCAACCACCTTCTTTGGTCGCTTTGATGGTTGAGCCGAAGAATCGGGATCCGCGGGCTCCTTGCCTCTCTTGTCGTGACCCATAGCTGAAGAAGAGATACAAGGATAGGTGTCGACTGTTGGAGTCGGCAGATCCCCTGACACTACTAAAGTGTTGAAGGAGTTTGTAGTTCGGTTTGGGCGCGCGGAGACTCAAGAAGGTGAAAACGCGATTTGGACACGAGTGACACGGTGGTTTACGTGGTTCGGGCCGCCTGAGCGTAATACCCTACTCCACGGGTGTGTGTATGTTGTATTAACTTGTGAGCTTGAGTGTGTTCGAATGTCTCCTCCCGTGTATCGTCGGTTTGTCCTTTTATAGCACAAGGACAAACCGTTACAAGTTAGCCTGACCTGACATGTGGCCCTGGCGGTTACTAGTATTGATACACGAGATTAATTGTTGCTAATAACCCTGTAACGGCTCCGACAGTGCCGTTACAGGTGTTAATATTGTTCGATTAAGTGTCATTAATGTGGAATTAATGATAATTAATCGGGTCTTGAAGTCTGCAGCTGTCCTTTGGAGATCCGGAGCCGTTACAACGTCTCCCGGGGGTTTGAAGCGGCTAGCTCCGACGTATGGACACGTGGCAGCTCCGGAGCTTGCTTGTGGGAAGCTCCGGGGTGGCCTGGCACGTGTCAGGTCCGGAGCTTCTCTCGGTCAGGGGTTAAGTCCGGAGGTGCCGTTTCAGTAGCTAGCCCGGAGCTTCACCCTTGCGGGTAATAACTCCGGTCTGACAGTACACGTGGCAACCTAGGGGCTAACCATGTTGGAGAAGCGGGTCCGGTTACGTCTGGCGAGTGGGCCCCCGAGGGTCTTCAATTTGAGTAGATGTCCTTCCCTTGAGATCTTTGTAACCTCAGGGGGTGTATGGTTTTTAGGGTACCGACAGTGGCCCCCTGGACCTACCTCCGGGGAAGGCCAACGGGATGAAGTCATTCCGCCGGAGGTGGGTCCACACTTGCGACTCTTGAACTGGATCTTCAAGGGTCTTCGGAGGTGCCTTTGGCGGGGCTTTACGGTTAAGTCCCGACGCGTGGCGCACCTCAGGCGGTAGATAAGATCTTTGACGTGCGGATCTCTCGCAATTGAAGGTCGCCGGTTCCCGATACGAAAACCGTATCGGTTCCGCGCGCCTTGTCAGTCCGCCGCCTTTGGGTTTCCCGCCTCGTGATGACAACTGTTCGCCTGGGTAAGAACCTCGACTTGATCGTCAGGGTGGTCCCGGGCCCTCTTGTCATCGGCTGGGTTGAATTCTTGAGTAGTATCCTTGACTCCCCTGCAGTTTCCATCCAAGCGTTGCGAGGGCTTACATAAGAAGGAAAGCGCACCGTCGGGAGTTCTTTACGCTTTCCATCTGTTCTTGCGCTCAAACTCCCAACTCGTGCTTTGCTCCTCTTCTCTTGCCTAGCTGTGCTGCGATGGAGTTGGGTCTGCGTGAGAGTCGTTTGAAGACGGAGAGCGATCTGAAGAAGGTCCGAGCCCTCATGGGGTGGTCGTCGGACTTCTTCAACCGTTCGGTTCGCGCCGGCGGAGAGCTTCCCTTTAAAAAGGAGCACTCCGGCGAGATGGTGTATTTTTCTTCGTACGCCATGGTGGGGCTGATCCCACCGTTTTCTTCCTTCTTCTTGATGCTGCTGGACTTCTATGGTCTGCAGCTATACCACCTTGGCCCTCACTCCATCCTCCTTGTGTCCATCTTTGTCCACTTCTGCGAGATGTGGGTGGGCATCCCTCCCTGCATCGAGCTTTTCCGAACCTTCTTCACCGTCCAAACCACCGGCCGAAGCGACGAGTACCTTGGCTTCTACTACTTTGTGAAGCGCAAGAAGTGCCCGTTCAAGTACCTCCGGTCATTCCCTTCCGGGAAGTGGGATGACTGGAAGAAAGATTGGGTAGTCGTCCGGGTGGAGGAGCACGAGCGGTTGGAGTTGCCAAACGGTCTGCCCGGCATTGATACGTCGGTGTGGAGCGAAGTTCCGGTGCTGGCGGCAGCTTTCGACCCCGTCCTGTCCAGGATCCGCCAATGTGTGGAGGGAGGATTGACTCCCCAGGCGGTGTTCTGCAACTTCCTGTCCAACAGGTGGGCACCGCTGAAGAGGAGGGAGAAGCTCGCCTGGGCCCTCAACAGCGTGATGGACGAGGACCGGGTCGAGACCGGGTTGAAGTCCAGCATGGTGGGGAAGTCCTTGGAGTTTCACCTCAAGAAATTCCAGCACGCCATCGATGTTGACGGAGAGTACTTGACTCCGCCGCCGGCTTTCCTCCCCCTGAACGTGGAAGTGGAGTTGAGTAGGGAGCTCCGGCGGAAGATGCCCGCGCTTGACGACCTTGGCATCGTCGAGAGAAGATCAACCGCCCGGTTGGCGATCCCCGGGTTGTCGGAAGGCGGCTCCGCCCCTGTCTCTCAGCCAAGAGCTGAGGTCACCGGCAAGGGCAAGGAGCTGGCGGAGGAGCCGGAGAGCCGGAAGAGGAAGCTGCGACATGCTGACGGAAGGTCCGTCGGGCTTGCTACTCCCCCCCCCAGTTCCCCGTCCTCAGGAAGGAAGATCCTCCACCGCCGTAGCGGCTGTCCCTGTGGTGGGGTCCTTTCGGAGCGCTACTGTTCCGGCAGTGGGTTCCTCCCGGAGTGCGACTGTCCCCGTGGTGGATCCCTCCGGAGGTGCCAGTTCCGGGCAGGCGACTCCGGCACGTGAAGCAGTGAGGGCCTCCAGGTCCAGGAGTTCCTCCCGATCAAGGAGAGCTCCGACCCGGGAAACGCCCGCGGCTACGGCAAGTCTTGGGAGTCCTCCCGGAGCTCCTACACCGACCGTGGCCAGCCCGGAACGTCCGGGAAAGAGGTTCCGCGCAAGTTGGTGCGTGAGCCTCCCAAGGTAATTTTTCTTTCTTACCTCGATTAACTTTTAATTGTAGCATCTATTTGCTCAATTTCTTCGTTCTTTATCTGCAGCGTTCCCAAAAAGGGGAGTGAAGCTCCGCCCTCGGCCACAGTGTCTGAGGCTGCGGGGGCTTCTGCTCCAGCTCCGGTGCCGCCCCAAGCGGAGGCTGCGACAGCTCCGGCGCCGGCTGTCGTGGTCATGGACCTCGACTCGTCTACAGAAGTTCCCGTGGTAGCGCCGGACCACGGGATTGAAGATGCGCCAGCGGCACCCGTTCCGGAGGTTGAAGCTCCGGGTCCTGGTGCTGCAGAAGTAGAAGCTCCGGCTGTTGAGTCGGAGGAAGTAGCGGTCCCGGCTTCAGAGCCGGAAAGTGCTGAAGCCCCGGCGGTTGAGCCGGAGGTAGCTGAAGCCCCGGCATGCGAGCCGGAAGTTGAAGTGGTTCCGGCAATTGAGCCGGTTACTTCCGAAGCTCCGGTCGCAGAGCCGGTAATTATTGGAGCGCCGGCTGCAGGGCCGGTGATTGCTGGAGCGCCGACCACAGAGCCGGTGGTCGAAGAGGCGAGGGAGCTCGAGCCTCCCTCAGAAGAAGTGTCCCGGCCGGAGCCATTGGAGGCGACGACGTCGATGGTACCCGTGGCGGAGCCAGAGTGCCTGAATGAAGTCGTCGGCCCCCAGCCTGAAGGGGCAAACGAAGACTTGGTGGCGGGACCTTCTTCGGTGGCGACTGAGGCCATCCCGGAGGAGTGCCCTAGTTCTTTGGAAGCTCGGGGTTCCACTCTCGTAGAGTGGGACCCAATTTTTGTAAATGAAGACCCGCTGGAACCAGCGGAGGAGATCCCGGCAGGTCCGGAGCCCATCTCTCTGTCGATGTCCATCGACAATGCCTGCTCCAGTCTACGTCAGGTCCAATTGGCCTTCTTCCACGACAGCAAAGCTCTTGAAGAGGAGCACCAAACCCTTAGGAGGTGGCGTAATCGGCTCCACTTTGAGAGTAAGCTGGCGCAGTCGAGGATTGCGGATGACAAGGAATGGATCAGGCGGGAGAAGGTCCGCCTGGAGCTCTGGGGTGAGCTGATGGACGAGAGGGAGAGCATGACTCACGCCCTCGACGCTCAATCCCGAGAGTTCCATGACCAAGCTAAGGCTGCTAACGACGCGGCCAACGCTCGGTTCGATCAACTCGAGGCCATCAGTACCACACTCATCAAGCGCCGAGAGGCACTTGAAGGAAGGGAAAAGAGGCTCGACGATGAGGAGCAAAAACTCCTGGAGCTACGGGATGACGTCTTGCGACGGGAGGATGAGCTCGTCGAGAAAACAGCTCTGGCGGACAAGGGCCTCGAGGAGCGCACTAAAAAATTGGAAGAGCGCTGCCTCGAGGAGGAGGAGAAGACCTGGGTGCGGGGGCAGGAACTCTACGAGTACGAGTGTGCCCTCGTCGCCCGGGAGAAGAAAATAGAGGCTAGGGAGAAAGACCTGGTCGACCGCCGGAACAAGATCCACCTCCGGGAGGAGGAGCTCGGAAGACTTGAGAAGCGGGTTGCTGCGAAGATTCAGCAAAACGCCAAAGAAGTTGAGCGTCTCTCCCGCGAGAATTCGGAGCTGGCGGCAGCCCGGAGATCCTTGGAAGAGATGAAGGGCCTGAGGAAGACGGACTCCCTGCAAATTTGGGAGTTCCTGAGCAAGGCCGACGATGCGCTGGCGCCGATGGGTTTCAGCCCCGTGCTCCCGGACGATCCGGAGCCGGAGCCGGACCTTGCGTTGCAAGCGTTGAGCGCTGCGGGCAGCAAGCTCTCCAAGGTGGGCGACGTCATAGCGGACCAGCTGGAGGTCGAGGGGCAATCCCTGGCTAGGAACGTCACAGAGTATGTGTTGACGTGCTACACTAGCCGGAACCCTCGATTCCCTCTGGACCCGGTGCTTGAAGGCCCCGTCGAAGGAGAAGGCGAAGCTACCCGAGCCAGCGTGTCGGAGGTCGCCCAGAAGGTCGCCGAATTCTTCCATAGGGTCTAGGACTGGCATTCTTAGCCTTTACTTGTATCTTCTCTTCTTCCTCAATTTTGTAATCCCTTGTCTCCAGATGTAATCTCCGGTCTTCAAATGAAATGAAATCCCGGCAATAGCCTCTACCAACACGTTGAGCGTCGATAGTTAATACTTCAAGGTGTCGGAGCTTAGTAGCTCCGGTAGTGACCCTTGCCACGCCTGGTTTGTTGGCAACAGACTCTAGTGGTAGGGTCTTCTCACCATCTTTGAGTCAACTCCGACGGTTGACACCCTGGTGGGAGTCGGAGCTTGGTTAGCTCCGGTTTTTCTCCCTCAACTTTAGGTTCATTTTTCCTGCACACTTAAGCCAAGAAAAACAGTAAAATTCGTTCCTTATCTATAACTTCGTCGCGGCTTATGGTTCTCAAGAGAATTTCAAGTTGAACACGATTTTTAGTACAATTAGATGAATTGTCTTTTCTTTTAGATCCAATTGTCCATGGACCCACCTTACTTTGGCCTGCCGGGATGTAGGTAAAGTGGCGTACTTAGGGTGCTTGACCAGGCTAAGTCGATAGCGCACTCCGGCCCTAGAATGGCTTGGCGGCTTTCAGGCGAGTTGGCCACAGACGACATTTAAATCTAAAAAATCCGACAATTCAACTCAAATCGTACATAAACCGGTTAAACTAGAACTTCTTAAGAATTGCACGTTTCTGTTATAGACAAGAAAGAGAAAAATAAAAATGTCGAGCCTTATGCAAAAATGAATGCACGTGGAGTCTATTTCACATGAAGATGTCTTTCATTATAGGTCCGGGGTACAGGGGAAACAAGTACACTCTTAGGGTACGGAACCAGGCTAAGTGTGTTTGGTTTCTCGTTTGACCCTGGGTAGTTAGCCACACTTCTAGTCCGGAGACTGTATCAAGTGTTGCATGAGCTCTTCAAACCTTTCGGGAAAGGTCCGGCTGCTCTCCCGGAGGAACTACCCGACTCTGTACAATGACTCTATAACATACATTTCAAGTTACTTAAGACTCACCTCCGTGGAATTAAGTGTAGAACTTACGGAGGTGCTCGATGTTCCAAGGATTTGGGAGAGGTGTCCCATCCTCAGTAGCCAAGCGAACGCTTCCGGGACGGGATACTTTGATCACTCGGAAGGGCCCTTCCCAGTCGGGGGAGAGTTTGTTTTGCCCTTCTCTGGATAGTATTCTCCGTAGCACCAGATCGCCTTCCTCGAGCTGTCGGTTGTGTACATGCCGCTGGTGATAACGCCGTAGAGCTTGGCGGTATCGGGCATTCCGAACAGCTGCTTGGCACCTTCCCTCCTCGAGGAGGTCTAGGTCTTCACGCCGGAGCTGGTCCTGCGCGGCTTCGTCGAAGGTCCGGACTCGGAGGGACCCCAAGGTGATTTCCGGAGGAAGGATCGCTTCAGCTCCGTACACCAGGAAGAAGGGTGTTTCTCCGGTTGCCCGACTTGGAGAAGTCCTGTTGGCCCATAGAGTGGGCGGAAGCTCTTCGATCCAATTAGCTCCGTGCTTTTTCAAACGCTCATAAGTGCGCGTTTTGAGTCCTTTAAGGATCTCTGCGTTTGCTCTCTCGGCTTGTCCATTGCTGGCAGGATGAGCTACAGAAGCGTAGCAAACTTGTATGCCGAGGTCTTCGCAATATCCTTGAAATGCGGAGCTTGTGAACTGAGTCCCATTATCAGTGATGATCTTATTTGGGACTCCGAATCTGCTCACGATAGATTGTAGAAAATTGATTGCAGATTGTTTGTTGATCGTCACAACAGGAGTAGCTTCCGGCCACTTGGTGAACTTGTCGATGGCGACGTACAGGAACTTGTACCCTCCGACGGCTCTTGGGAAGGGTCCCAAGATGTCCATCCCCCACACAGCGAAAGGCCATGTAGGAGGTATCATTTGTAAGGACTGAGCAGGTGTATGAATTTGCTTTGCATGAAATTGGCATGCTTTGCATTTCTTCACTAGCTCAGTAGCATCCTGGAGCGCTGTAGGCCAGTAGAAGCCGTGCCGAAAGGCTTTTCCGACCAGCGTGCGGGAAGATGTGTGGTTCCCACACTCACCTCCATGGATTTCTGCGAGGAGCTCGCAGCCTTCTTCCCTTGTGATGCACCGCATTAGGATGCCGTTGGCACCGCGCCGGTAGAGATCCCCTTCTACCAACGTGTATCTTTTAGCCAATCTGACTACCCGATCAGCGGATACATCATCGTCAGGAAGGATGTTGTCTTTCAAATAGTTCCGGATCTCCGAGATCCATGCATCGGAACTGACTTGAGCATTTGAGTCTTGCGTGCTGGGTTGCTCGGAGCTTCCGGCAGCACCTACGACCCTTGATGGCTGCCATGGTAACAGGGCCATCGGGACCGTCAGCTTCGGGATGCTGATCTCGCCCCCTTCGTTCAGTTCGGCAGGCTGAACTGTGGGTTTTGACAACCTCCGGACAAAGGTTCCGTCAGGAGCCGGAGCTCTGGTTGACGCCTTGGTCGAGAGTTCGTCAGCTTCAGCGTTGTGAGCACGCTGAACATGGTGAAGGTCTAGGACTTCGAAGTCCTTCTGAAGCCTCTGGACTTCAAGGAGATAAGCAGCCAGCTGGAGATTATTGCAGGAGCATTCACCCTTCACCTGTTTGATGACAAGTTGTGAATCTCCTTTGACCAGCAACTGCTTGACACCATATGATAGTGCCACCTTTAATCCATAGATGAGTGTTTCGTACTCCGCCATGTTGTTGGTTGCCTTGAAGTCAAGGTGCACCATGTATTTCACCTTCTCCCCGGTTGGTGCGAGGAGAAGGATTCCAGCTCCGGCTCCCTGCTTTTGCATGGAGCCGTCGAAGTAAAGGGTCCAGTGAGGCTTAGTGAAGGCTGGAACTTGTGGTTCCGTCTTCTGCTCGCTGGGGCCCCCAGGGTTTAATGGAGAGGGAGTCCATTCTGCCACGAAATCTGCCAACGCTTGACTCTTGATTGCTTGTCTTGGAATGAATTCAAGGTCAAATTCAGCTAGTTCCGCTGCCCACTTTGCAATATTCCCAGTTGAATTGGGATTATGCAGGATCGCTCGAAGTGGATATGAAGTCACCACTGAGACTTTGTGAGCTTGGAAATAATGTCGAAGCTTCCTTGAGGCAATAAGAACTGCATAGAGTAGTTTATGCACCTCTAGGTATCGAGTCTTGGCATCATGTAACACTTCACTGATGAAGTATACTGGGCGTTGAATGGTCCGGACCCTCCCGGAGGGGTCCGGAGCTTCCTCTTCATTGATCCGGACCCTCTCGGAGGGGTCCAGATTATCTTTGGGGACCTCCGGGTTCTGGGTGGAGGAACCCGGAGCTTCTTCAGGAATGACCTGGATCCTCTCGGAAGGATCCGGGTCCTCTGAAGTGGCTTCTTGTGGGTTCAAGTCTGGGAGCTGGGACCCAGACCCGCTTTCAGGAACCTCCGGACCCTCCCGAAGGGATCTGGATTCCTGAGTATTGGGTAGTTCCGGTCTCTCCGCAACCAGAACCATACTGACGACTTCGTCAGCTGCTGAAATGTAAAGCAATAAAGGCTCACCAGGGTTCGGAGCTACCAAGACTGGTAGGGTGGTGAGGAACTGTTTCAGCTCCTGGAATGCCTTCTCTGCTTCTTCAAACCATTGGAATGGTCCGGACTTCCTCAGTAACTTGAAGAAGGGAAGTGCCCTTTCCGCCAGTCTTGAAATGAACCGGCTGAGGGCTGCTAGACATCCAGTTAATTTTTGGACGTCTTTGATGCGGGTTGGTGGCCGCATGTCTTCAATGGCTTTTATCTTCGCCGGATTAGCCTCTATGCCCCGGTGACTTACCAGGAAACCAAGAAGCTTTCCGGAACTAACCCCGAAGACGCACTTGTCTGGGTTTAGCTTCGTGCGGGTGGCCCGCAGCTTATCGAAGACAGCCTGCAAGGTGTCCAAGAGGGGTTCCTTGTTTTTGACTTTAACCACGATGTCATCGACGTACACTTCCACTATGTCTCTGATGAGTTCTTCGAAAGTTTTGTACATAGCTCGTACAAAAGTTGAAGCTGCATTCTTGAGACCAAAAGGCATGGCTGTGTAACAATACAATCCATCCACTGTGATGAATGAAGTATGTTCTTCATCTTCCCTAGACATCCTGATTTGATGATATCCAGAATATGCGTCTAGAAAACACAGTAACTCACACCCGGAGGTGGAATCCACTATCTGGTCTATTCTAGGTAGTGGGAATGGATCTTTTGGACATGCCTTATTCAGTGTGGTGTAGTCGATGCACATCCGAAGTTTCCCGCCGGCCTTAGGCACAACGACTGGGTTTGCCAGCCATTTTGGATGGTAGACTTCTCGGATGAATCCGGCTTTGAGCAACTTCTTCACTTCTTGTCGGATGAAGTTCTGTCGCTCTACAGATTGCTTCCGAGGTTTCTGATGCACAGGCCGAGCGTCGGGGTAAATCTTCAGATTGTGCTCAATCACTTCCCTGGGGATCCCAGGCATTTGTGACGGTTGCCAAGCAAACACGTCAACGTTAGCCCGGAGGAAAGTGATGAGCGCGAGTTCCTATTTGTCGTTCAAGCCACCCGATATGCGGGTAGTTTGAGTGACATCGGAACCAATTTGGACGACTTTGACGGGAATGTCGGTGTCGCCGCTTGGCTGCACACGAGGTGCAGAGGTTGAGCCTCGTTGACGAATGCTCGGAGGTTGTGGAGCTTGCTTCTGTCTGGAGTCCTCTTCTTGCGCTGTGGTGAGCGCGTGAAGTTCCTCCAGAGCAGTTACTTCGGCAGTGCGATCTCCACGGATCCGGAGAACGCCTACTGGTGTTGGCATCTTCAACACCAGGTATCCATAATGAGCAGCTGCCATGAATTTGTACAAGGCAGGTCTACCCAAGATGGCGTTGAATGGTTGGTTGATCTGAGCGACGTCGAAGATCAACTTCTCGGTGCGATACTTCTCCCGGGTCCCGAAGGTAACGGGGAGAGTAATAGCTCCGAGTGGAGTGATGGCCCCCGGACCTACTCCGGAGAAAAGTCGAGAGGGCTGGAGGTCCGAAGGTCGGAGCTGAAGCTTAGTGAAAGCTTCAAAGCTGATGAGGTTAAGCCCCGAACCTCCGTCTACCAGGACATGATGGAGCTGGATGTTGTTGATGGTGGGAGATACCATCAAGGGTAATTGGCCAGCGCCGACCATGCTTTGAGGACAGTCCGAAGCATCAAAGTGATGGGTGTGTCCATCCACTTTCGATGTGGCTCCGGTCTAGCTGTAGGAGCTACAGCAGCCATATCCCGTCGCATAGTCTTGATGACGCGACGAGAAGTGATGTCCCATGATCCACCAAAGATGGTGTTCATGGTTTTTCGACGCTCATTGTCGGAGACGTCGGAATCATCGTCGACGGAGGTGTAGACGGCTTTCAGGACCTTTTTGGGGTCCTGAAACCCTAACTCCTCTCCAGCCGGAGCTTCATCGACCTTTTGTTTTCCCTCCCTCTGTCGGAAGGGAGACCCTTCCCGGCGCTTGTGGTAGCGCTCGGCAAGGTTTTGGACCTCCCGGCAGTCCTCCAGTCTGTGGCTGCTCGTTTTGTGAATGGGGCACCACATCTTGGATTTGCCACCGTCTTCAGAAGACGGTTGAGGTCGCTTCTCGGGGCGTGGCCCCCGGCCACCAGGAGTTGCAGTGGCTGCAACGTTGGATGTGCCGGCCGACGGCTTCTTCTTGCCGTTGGTTTTCTTTTTCTTCTTGCCACTCCCGGAGGTAGCGGCTTCTTCTTTGGAGGATTTTTTATGATCCTCCAAGGTTGGTTTGGAGTGCATTTCACGGCCCTCCGCAGCTCTGGCACATTTGTCAGCCAGGCTGAAGAGCTCCGTGACGCTGGTGATCTCTTTGATCGCCAGCTTCTCCAACATCTTCTTGTCTCGTACACCCTGTCTGAATGCCACAATGACAGAAGCGCTTGAGATAGAAGGGATTGTGTTACGTACCTGAGAGAATCTCTGGATGAATGACCGCAAAGATTCTCCTCCTTTTTGCACGACCGCAAAAAGGTCCAGTTCAGTGCCCGGACGGGTGTATGAACTCCCGAAATTGGCGGTGAACTGACGGCACAGCTCCTCCCAACTGTCGATAGAGTTGGGTGGAAGGCTCATAAACCAGGACCTGGCGGTCCCAGTTAAGGCCACTGGAAAGTAATTGGCCATTACGGCCTCGTTTCCTCCAGCTGCTAAGATTGCAGTGGAGTATATCTGTAAAAATTCTACGGGATTGACAGTCCCGTCGAATTTCTCCGGCAAGTGTGGCCGGAACTTCTGTGGCCATCTAACCATGCGCAGGTGCATGGCTAGGGCGGAACAGCCTCCTCCTACTCCTTCCAGAGTAGAAAGGTCTTGAGCATCTCGTCTTTCTCGAGCTCGCTCGATGTGGACACGACCATCCTGTTGGCGGTATCGGCGATCAAGCTCCGCCCGGAGGTCATGTGTCGAAAGCCGAGATGCGGTATGAGCGCGTCGTGCCCCAGAGGGCAACGACGTCACTTGCTGTGACGCAGCTCGTCTTCGGTTGTTGGAGACATGTGGACCAAGTCTTCCAGACAACGTCCGTCGCTGCGACGGGGCCCGCCCTGAAGGAGGTGGACCCTGGTTGTTGAGGCGTTCGGCCGCTGCTGCGACCAGATGCTCAACATCAGCTCTCCATTGCTCCATGGCACCTTGAGATGCATCCGGAGGTGGTGTTCGCTGGAGGAGAGCACGCGCTGCATGGAGCGCGTGTTCTGGGTTGTCACGACTTGCCGGCGCAGAATGTGACGCCGGTGCACCATCATGTCGTCCGGCATGTCTTGCCGGAGAAGATGGTGGTGGTGGGAGTGTGACTCCTGCTGGAACTGAGGCTCCTACCGGTGGCTGCATGTTGGAGGGATTGCCTCCGACAGCCTGAACAGCAGGTTGCCCGTTGGATGATCCAGCCGCAGAATTCACCATTCTTGAAGATCTCAGGCGCCCCTACCTGGCGCGCCAACTGTCGACTGTTGGAGTCGGCAGATCCCCTGACACTACTAAAGTGTTGAAGGAGTTTGTAGTTCGGTTTGGGCGCGCGGAGACTCAAGAAGGTGAAAACGCGATTTGGACACGAGTGACACGGTGGTTTACGTGGTTCGGGCCGCCTGAGCGTAATACCCTACTCCACGGGTGTGTGTATGTTGTATTAACTTGTGAGCTTGAGTGTGTTCGAATGTCTCCTCCTGTGTATCGTCGGTTTGTCCTTTTATAGCACAAGGACAAACCGTTACAAGTTAGCCTGACCTGACATGTGGCCCTGGCGGTTACTAGTATTGATACACGAGATTAATTGTTGCTAATAACCCTGTAACGGCTCCGACAGTGCCGTTACAGGTGTTAATATTGTCCGATTAAGTGTCATTAATGTGGAATTAATGATAATTAATCGGGTCTTGAAGTCTGCAGCTGTCCTTTGGAGATCCGGAGCCGTTACAACGTCTCCCGGGGGTTTGAAGCGGCTAGCTCCGACGTATGGACACGTGGCAGCTTTGGAGCTTGCTTGTGGGAAGCTCCGGGGTGGCCTGGCACGTGTCAGGTCCGGAGCTTCTCTCGGTCAGGGGTTAGGTCCGGAGGTGCCGTTTCAGTAGCTAGCCCGGAGCTTCACCCTTGCGGGTAATAACTCCGGTCTGACAGTACACGTGGCAACCTAGGGGCTAACCATGTTGGAGAAGCGGGTCCGGTTACGTCTGGCGAGTGGGCCCCCGAGGGTCTTCAATTTGAGTAGATGTCCTTCCCTTGAGATCTTTGTAACCTCAGGGGGTGTATGGTTTTTAGGGTACCGACAATAGGTAAGAGTCAAGGCAAGAGAGATAGAGCAATTAACTTTATAGTTTCGATAGAAATTAGGTCTCAGAGTTATACAGGATCGGACATGTCTGACTGGGAAGTCAGACTTATCTGACTCAGGAATTTCGGACATGTCCGAATTTCAGAGTCAGACTTGTCCGACCTATACAGAACTGACCCTAATTGCTAAGGAAACTAAGCAAATCAATTTTTCTACCGACCAAATTTTGCACCAAGGTTGCAAACATGCCTAGGAACAGTTCCAAGGGCATAAATTTGAAAACTTGCCGCTAGATTTAGAATTGAGAGGAAAGATGCGGAAAATACCTTCGGAGGAAGAAAAAGTTGAGAGAATCCGAAGGGAATGCGAATCCTCCACCCTTGAGGGAGATATGCCCTCAAGAACACCTCACAAAAGCCTCAAAAGCAATGTGGATCGCCTTGGGAGGTTTGAGAGAGATGGAGGTTAGGGTTTGAAGTGAGGAGAGAGAGAAGGAAAGGAAACCGTCGGCCTCTTTGAAAGGGTTCGGATTTCCCACATCGGACAAGTTTGAAATTTTACTTCGGACAAGTCCGAGTTCTCTCTGCAGACTTAAAACCCACTTCGGACATGCCTGACTTTTGTCAGACTTGTCTGACTCCCCCTGAGTGTATGCAATGTGCAAACACTTGTGGACATATAGATAAGTAGATATGGACATTTTGGACAGGTTTTTGCAAATATCTTTGACAAAAATGATCAGTAAGCAACCAACAATCAAACTATGATCATTTTCACCAAAGATAAGTTTAGAACATAGTTTTCAAGAACAAATAGATGAGATTTTCAAAAACACACAACATTTTGAAGTTGAAAACTAATAGCAATCAGATGTGCACGACTCAAGCAATGTTTCGAGAATTCAAGATATTTAGCTCACTCCTTAGGTCACAAAAGCGTCTCTCATCAAGGGGTTTGGTGAAGATATCCGCCAATTGCTTCTCACTTCTAACATGAGAGATAACGATATCTCCCTTGATAGAGTGGTCTCGCAGGAAATGGTGACGGATGTCTATGTGTTTGGTTCTAGAATGATCGACGGGGTTGTGAGCAATCTTGATGGCACTCTCATTATCACATAGGAGAGGAATATGGCTCATATTGTAACCATAATCCCTACGAGTTTGTCGCATCCAAAGAAGCTGCGCACAACAACTTCCGGCTGCAACGTACTCCGCTTCGGCTGTGGAAAGGGCAATGGAGTTTTGTTTCTTGGAAGACCACGCAACCAAGGACCTACCAAGGAATTGGCATGTCCCGGATGTGCTCTTCCTCTCTACCCTACAGCCCGCATAATCCGCATCGGAATAACCGACGAGATCAAACTTGGATCCTTTAGGGTACCAAAGACCTAGATTAGGAGTGTGAACTAAATACCTAAGGATCCTCTTAACCGCTGTCAAGCGACACTCTTTTGGAGTGGCTTGGAATCGAGCAAACATGCACACACTAAGCATAATGTCGGGTCTAGAAGCACAAAGATAAAGCAAAGAGCCAATCATAGAACGGTATACCTTTTGGTCCACACTCGCTCCTTCTTCGTTTAGTCCTAGATGCCCGTTTGTTCCCATAGGTGTCTTGATGGGCTTCGCCTTCTCCATGCCAAACTTCTTGAGAATGTCATGAGTGTACTTGGTTTGGCATATGAAGGTCTCTTCCTTGAGTTGCTTAACTTGGAAACCTAGGAAAAACTTCAACTCCCCCATCATAGACATCTCAAATCTCTCCGTCATGATTTTGGAAAACTCATCACAAAAGGTCTTGTTAGTAGAACCAAATATGATATCATCAACATAAATTTGGCATACGAACAAGTCATTATCAAAATGCTTAGTGAACAGAGTATAATCGGCCTTCCCAATCTTAAAACCATTTTGAGTGAGAAAATCCCTAAGGCATTCATACCAAGCTCTAGGTGCTTGTTTGAGGCCATAGAGAGCCTTACACAACTTGTAGACGTGATCGGGATGCTCTTCATCTTCAAATCCGGGCGGTTGCTCCACATACACTTCCTCCTTGATTGGACCGTTGAGGAATGCACTTTTCACATCCATTTGATATAACTTGAAATCATGGTGAGTAGCAAAGGCCAATAATATGCGAATAGATTCAAGCCTAGCTACGGGAGCAAAGGTTTCATCGAAGTCCAAACCTTCGACTTGAGCATATCCTTTTGCTACAAGTCTTGCCTTGTTTCTTGTTACCACCCCGTGTTCATCTTGTTTGTTGCGGAACACCCACTTGGTTCCAACAACATTTGCATTTGGTCTCCTCACGAGTTCCCACACCTTGTTCCTCTTGAAGTTGTTGAGCTCTTCTTGCATTGCCATTACCCAATCCGGGTCTTGTAGAGCTTCTTCTACTTTCCGTGGCTCTAAAGAGGAAACAAAAGAGTAATGTTCACAAAAGTTAGTCATACGTGAGTGAGTAGTTACCCCTTTGGAGATGTCTCCAAGTATGTTGTCAACGGGATGGTCCCGTTGAACGCTTTGGTGAACTCTTGGGTGTGGTGGTTGAGCTTCTCGATCATTGTCTTCATCTTGATCATTTTCTTGATCTCCCCCTTGATCCAAGCCTCCTCCTTGATTTTGATCTTGTTGAGATTCATCTTGAGGATCTTGATCTTGTTCATGTGGGGGATTTGCATCTTCTTCGCTTGCTTGAAGATCATTTGGATCATGTGGTCGCACATCTCCAAGTGCCATTCTCCTAAGTGCTTCTTGTGGAGTCTCCTCTTGATCTAGCACACACTTATCAACTTGCTCCACTTGAGAGCCATTAGTCTCATCAAACACTACGTCATGTGCTACTTCCACAATCCCGGAGGACTTGTTGAAGACACGATAGGCGTAGGTGTTTGAGTCATAGCCAAGCAAGAAACCTTCATCGGATTTCGAAGCGAACTTCGAATTCCTAGGCTTCTTGTTGAGAATATAGCACTTGCTCCCAAAAACACGAAAGTATGAGATGTTGGGTTTGTTACCGGTTAGGAGTTCATACGAGGTCTTCTTCAAGAGTCGATGAAGATACAACCGGTTTATTGCATGGCAAGCGGTGTTAACCGCTTCCGCCCAAAACCGGTCGGACGTCTTGTACTCATCAAGCATCGTCCTTGACATCTCGATAAGAGTCCTATTCTTCCTCTCCGCTACTCCATTTTGTTGAGGGGAGTAGGGAGCGGAGAACTCATGCTTGATTCCTTCTTCATCCAAGAAGTCTTCAACTTGAGTGTTCTTGAACTCTGTCCCGTTGTCGCTCCTAATCTTATTGATTCTTAAGGAGAACTCGTTTTGAGCTCTCCTCAAGAACTTCTTGAGAAATCCTTGGGTTTCACCTTTGTCATGCAAGAAAAATACCCACGTGAAGCGAGAAAAATCATCAACAATAACTAGACTATATTTGTTACCGCCAATACTAATGTAGGCGATCGGTCCGAATAGGTCCATGTGTAGTAGCTCCAATGGTCTTGAGGTTGCCATGATGTTCTTGGACGGATGTTGAGCTCCTACTTGCTTTCCGGCTTGACATGCGCTACATGGTCTATCTTTCTCAAAGACAACATCTTTTAATCCACGGATATGATCCCCCTTAAGAAGTTTTTGCAATTTTCTCATCCCAACATGGGCTAGCCTTCGGTGCCATAGCCATCCCATGTTAGTTTTTGTCATTAAGCACGTATCAAGTTGGGCTTTATCTGTGGAGAAATCCACAAGGTAAAGCTTTCCCTTGAGTACGCCCTTAAAGGCGATTGAGTTGTTGCATCTTCTTGAGACGGTCACACCGTTGTTAGTGAAAAGACAATCATAACCATTATCACATAATTGAGAAATAGACAAGAGGTTGTAATCAAGTGAATCAACATGAAGCACATTAGAAAGAGTGTGTTTTGAGGAGATAGCAATTTTACCGGTGCCAAGTATTTTCCCTTGGCTATTATTCCCAAAGAAGATTCCTTCACTAGGATCTTCATTCTCCTTGTACTCTACAAACATCTTCCTCTCTCCGGTCATATGATTAGTGCATCCACTGTCAAGCACCCATTTTGATCCACCGGAGGAGTATGCCTACAAAAAGAGTTATGCCTTTCCTTTAGGTACCCAAACGGAGTTGGGTCCTTTGATGTTAGTCACAAGACATTTGGGCACCCACACGCAAGGCTTTGGGCTCTTGCGGAGTGGCCCAACATATCTAGCATAAGTCTTGCTAAATTTGTTCCTCAATAAAACATAAGAAGCATCAAAGTCATGGAACAAAGGATGAGGTTCATTTTTAGGCATATAAGATGTTGAGACAATGTTCTTTCCTTTATCTTGGGTGGATGAACATTCCTTGACAAAAACAATCAAGTCTTTGTTATTCTTGGGGGCTTTGGCATTTTGCCTCCACTCCCGAGAATAACCAAGACCATCCTTGACATGGGGAGGTCTCACATTGGTGTATGCACTACGTGCATAGGCTACCTTCTCCTTGTCAAAGATGCCACCTTTCGGTGCTTGTTTGTTTTGTGCCAAGTTAAGTTCATCCTTAAGTTTTAGGATCAAGCTTGAGCACATGCAAGTGTGAACTTCCTCGGATGAAATCTTTTGAGAAGATGAGCTCTTTGAGGAAGAAGGTGCATTGATCTTAAGTGACTCAACCTTTGTCTCTAGAATCTTGTTAACCTTTGTCAAGTTAACAAGTTCATCCTTGAGCTCAACGGTTTTTTCCTTAAGATTTGAGCATGCTTCCTTGCTCATGGCAAGGTCATGCTCCAATGCATTGCTTCTTTCTCTCTCGCGCTCGAGGAGCTCCTCAAGCTCTTGGCATCTCTCCAATTTTTGGATGAGAATGTCCTCTTGACGCTCAAGGAGATCCTCCTTCTCGGAGATTTCATCCATAAAAAAGTTCATCTTTCTCATGGCACTCTTACTTAAGCCTTTAAGAATGGATTCAAGTTCACTACCACTATCAAATTCATCACAAGAAGTTATAGAGGGAGTGGGTTTAGATTTGACCTTTCTCCTTCCCTCCTTTGCCATTAAACATGTGGACCTGAAATCATCAAGGTTGGGGAAAAGCTTGCTTGCACTTGAGCTCTTTCCGATGGCAATGGCTGCCACCTTCTCTACATGGTCGGAAGATGAGTCTTCATTTGAGTCCCATTCTCTTCCAAGGTGGGCATGTCCCGATGGCTTCTTCTTCTTGAAGAGCTTCTTATCTTGGGTCTTGCCCTCCTTCTTCTTGCTTTCATTGTATGGGCAATCCGCAATGAAGTGCCCATGTTCACCACACTTGTAGAAAGTTTTCTTCTTTAGCTTCTCCTTGCTCTTGCCTTCTTGGTGATAGCCTCCCTTCTTCCTTCTCATCATCCTTCTAAACTTGTTGATGAAGAAAGCTTCTTCCTCATCGGAGTTCATGCTCTCATCATCACTTGCATCTTCATTGTAGGATGTGGAAGTTGCTTTGAGGGCTATGTCTTTCTTCTTTGATGAGGCAAGCTTTTGGAGATCGTTGTAGAACATAGCTTCCTTCTCCATCATCTCATTGTTGATTATCCTCCCAAGCACTTCTTCCGGAGTCATCTTGGTGTAGTCGGGGCTTTCACGGATCAAGGAGCAAAGAGCGATGTTTTGAGGCATGAATGCCCGAAGCATCCTCTTCACCACTTCATGGTCCGTCCATCGAGTGCTTCCATAGGCACGAATCTTGTTCACGAGCACCTTGAGGCGGTTGTACATGTCTTGGGGCGACTCACCATCCATGATGGTAAATCTCCCAAGCTCTCCTTCGATCATCTCAATCTTCGCCTCTCGAATGACTCAGTTGCCCTCGTGCACCGTATTGAGTGTATCCCAAATATCTTTGGCCACTTCCAAACCTTCGACTCGGTTGAATTCATCCTGAGTCAAAGATGAGGTTATGACTCCCACGGCTTGAGCATTGCGATGAAGTAGGATAGCTTGTTGTGGAGTGACGTCTTCCTCATTCCTTGGCATATGAACTTCGGTTTGCACAATCTGCCACAAACTAGGATTCAAAGAGATTAAATGCATCTTCATATTGTGTTTCCACATTGAATAGTCATTTCCATCGAATTGAGGAGGTTTGCCAAGTGGAATAGACAAATAGTGATTGTTAGCATGAAGACGATCATAATCAAAGTGAGTTTGAGTATAATCATCGTTACTCTTCTCCTTCTCTTTATTGATCTTGGGTTGTTTCCCTAGCTTCTCCCGAAGCTTCGCCTTGAGTTGGCGAGTCTCTTCATCGTCCTTCGGATCATCAAGAAGAACGTCGTAGTTCTTGTCATTTGAGCCTTCACCCTCGACATATGAGGTATCATCCTTGTTCCTTTCTTCCGCCATCGATTCTGCGAGATGTTAGTCTCTTCCGGAGAAACCTGCTCTGATACCAATTGAAAGCGGCCTAGAGGGGGGGGTGAATAGGCGATAATCGATGATTTAAACTTAAATCAGAGTTATGAAAACAGAGAAGTCGGACTTGTCTGACTTCTAGTCGGACTTGTCTGACCTAAGTCGGACAAGTCTGACCTGGGTCAGATAAGTCCGAGATTACCTGCACGATCAGATCAAAAATCCAATTTTTAAGCGATATAGTGAGAGATATCGATCCCTAGCAGTTCTACACGAAGTATGGAGTAGAAAGAAAGCTGAGGGAGAGATAGCACGCGGAAAAACACTAGAATCAGAACTTGCGAGAACGAAAGAACAACAAGAGACAAACGATTTTATCCCGAGGTTCGGAACCACAAAGGATCCTACATCCCCGTTGAGGAGTCCACAAGGGACCAGACCTTCTCTAGCCTTTCCCTCACGAGTTGCCACAAGGGCCAACTCCCGATCTTCCACTATCACAAAGATTGTTACAAAGTCCCCGATTACAAGAGATCACAAAGAAATCGCGGGGCGACGCCTAACCGTCTAGGGGAGAACCCCAAGAGCAACAAACACGCAATCACGAAGAAACTTAGCGAATCACACGTTGCTCAACCCCTCAACAAACCGTTTCTCCCGATTCTCACAAAGCACTCTTCACTCTCCCAAAAACTCGAATTTGGGCTCTAGAGGTGAAGAACAAGTGGAGAGAGGTTCTTGAGTTCAAATGGGCGTTCAGAACTGTTCAGGGGTGTTAGGAATAGTTGGTGGGTCGAAACCACCCACTATTTATACTCCAAAAAGTCATTAGAGCCGTTTGACACAGCCCACATCAGACATGTCTGACACAGAGTCGAACATGTCTGACCTCAAAGGTCAGGCCTTTCACTTCAGACTTGTCTGACCAAAGTCACTTCAGACATGTCTGACACACAATCTCGGACATGTCTGAAGTTCTGCAGAGAGAACTCGGACAAGTCTGACTCTCTGGGACTTAGAAAATTTTTCTTAGTCCCCGGGAACAATCTATCTTGAACATGTCCGACCCCCAGGTTCGGACAAGTCCGAAACTTCACTGGAACTCTCACTGGAACCCTTCCAGTGCCAATTCGGACATGTCTGACTCACAGATTCGGACATGTCCGACTTCCAACAGAGGGAATTCGGACATGTCTGACACCACAAGTTAGATAAGTCCGCCCAAGCCACAAAAGGCCCTACTAAAATCTTCTACTAAGGGGTTGAGCACCCGAATGACTCACTAAGTGTCTACGCGTCGTGTCCCTCTTAATAGTACGGTTTTTCCTACGACTCAAGGAGAAAATAGAAAACCCTATTTCTATTCTTCTTTGCCACAACTTTTCTCCTTTTGCCGTCTTTCTTCAAAGCTCCATTCCGTACTTCGGATCTGCGCTCATGCTCAACCAAGTTCATTAGCACTTTAATGGTTCATCATCAATCCACCAAAACCCACAAGGGACCTAGATGCACTTACACATTCACAATGGTCAAGACCCCGCCGGGCTAACCTATCCGAAGTGCAGCCCCTATCCAAGGCAACCAGCCACAGGAAAAAAGAACACTTGGAAGGTGCCCAAGAATGCCAAATTCTCTCCGAATGTTCGAATTGAGTTGATCCCAAGAACAGTCCCTCATAAGCCTCCTTAGTCGTATACTTGCCGGAGGTAGAGAAACGGAACTAGTGTTTGTCATCAACTTCGGGACGCTATTCAAAATTAGCAAGAAAGTCCCAGAGTTCCAAGTATTCAACGATGGCCCTAACCGAGAGAGCTCCTTGAATATCCCTTGACCAGGAGTAATCTGTGAGCGCCTCCAAGACTGTCCGTTTGTTTGCTATTCTTGCAGGAATTGTTGCTATCAGGTTGGGGGCAATATCAACAACTCTGCGGCCATGAATCCAACGATCTGACAAAAAAAGAGTAGCAGCGCCATTGCCAATCTCACTCTGCATAGCCAGCGAAAAGAAAGCTTTGGCTGTTTGTGGGACTTGAATAGGAAGAGTCGCCCAAGGCTTCCCCGGTTCTGTTTTGGCTAACCACAACCATCTCATGCGCATCGCCCAGCCTAACTCCTTCAGGCTGGAGATACTGAGACCTCCAAGGTGAAAGGGTCGGCAGACCCTATTCCAAGCAACAAGACAATGGCTGCCCCTAAACTCCTTGCGCCCTCGCCATAGGAAGCCTTTCTGGATTTTGTCAATCGCCTTGATGGCCCACGATGGAAGGTCCAATGCCATGGCTAGGTAAATTAGAGTTCCTGTAAGAACAAACTGTACTGTTACTCTTCTTCCCATTGTTGTCATTAAATCTACCTTCCAACCAGGTAATTGGTCAGCCATTTTATAATTGGCCGGACATGTGCCTTTGCCAGTCTCTTCAGGCATAGGGGTATGCCTAAATATTTGCTTGGAAAGTCCGACAGTTCACAAGGCAACAGCTCCTGAATGACAGCTACCTCACTATCCACACACCGGATTAGGAAAACACTACTCTTTTGGGCATTGTTACACAGGCCTAAAGCTTCGCCGAACAGGATGAGGATATCCTTCGTAGTATTGATGTCATCAGCACTAGGCTTGAGAAAGATAACAACATCATTGACATAAATGGAGATACGATGCTGAAGAGATCTAACCGAGAGAGAGAGAGAGAGAGAGAGAGAGAGAGAGAGAGAGAGTTGAGTTGCCCTTCCGCCTCTGCCTTGATAAACAGCCGACCCAAGATATCCATGACAAGGATGAAGAGCATCGGAGATAAAGGGTCTCCCTGACGCAAGCCCCGATGATGCAAGATGCAGTCCTCCGGAACACCATTAAGCATCACACGGGTGGAAGTCGTAGCAAGAAGTCCACTTATTATGTCTCTCCAAATCTGACCGAAGCCGAGCTGAGACAAAACTTTCAGGAGAAAAGGCCATGAGACTGAATCAAACGCCTTGGAGATGTCTAATTTGAGAAGAATAGATGACTGTCTACGCTGATGGAGAAGCCTCGCAGATTGCTGCACGAGCATGAAATTATCTTGTATGAATCAACCTTTTATGAAGGCATTTTGGACAGGCGAGACCATGTCATTGAGATGTTTAGCCAAACGGTTTGCTAAGAGTTTTGTGATCAGCTTAGCTATGCTGTGAACCAAACTTATGGGCCTGAAATCCTTGACCGAGTCAACTTCGGTTTTTTTAGGAATAAGGGTGATGTAGGCGGTATTGAGCAGGTCGAAATTAAGGAATTTCCTGTTCCAAACAGCAGAGACAACATCCATAACATCAACTTTTATTATTGACCAGCAAGACTTGTAAAATCCACCCGTGAACCCATCCGGTCCTGGGGCCTTTTCTGAAGGTATACTCTTAATGGTTTCCAAAACTTCAGTTTCAGAGCATGGAACTTCCAGATCAGCCAGATCATAGACAGAGATTCCCAAAGCCGCTAGATCAATTGTAAAATCTCTGTCCTTGTTACTCCCAAGGAGATTATAATAAAATTCATCGATCAACTTAGCTTTGTCCTCATGATGGGTGAATGGTTGATCATCCTTCATCAATTTGGCTATGAAATTTTTCTTTTTTCGCTGCCGAGCATGTGCGTGGAACAGCCGGGTATTAGCATCCCCATCTTTGAGCCAACCGATTCTAGACCGCAACCGTGCAATAGTCGTCTAAGAGAGGACAGAAACAACGAATGCTTCTTCAGATTACTCTTCAACCAGGATTGAGCCGACGAGAGTGGACGATTATCTTGGGCAATTTCCAGCTTGTGAAGTAGCTCGCGGGCAAGAGCAAGCTGAGAACGCACATGCCCGATGTTCTTGTCGCTCCAGGACTGTAAGCCCTTTGCTGTTGCCTTGAGCTTGGAGTTCAGAGTTTGGAAGGGACACAAACTAGCTGTAGTAGAATTCCAAGCCGTCTGGACCGCCTTCATGAAACAATCAAGTTTGGGCCAAAAGGCCTCAAAGTGAAACCGCAACTTTCCTGATTTAAAGTCATTGAGGCCAAGAATAAGCGGACAGTGATCAGAATCTTCCGAGGCGGCGCTCTGAAGGAGCGCATTGGGAAAGGCATCCTCCCGGTCTGTCGTACAAAGAACTCTGTTCAGCTTCACCGGGGTTGGTGAGGCTTGGTGATTTGACCAAGTGAACTTTCGACCATTCAGAGGCAAATCCTTCAATGCAGGATCATTAATAAGAGCCCGAAATCTGCCCATGAGCCCATCATTGTCCGGTTCAGATTCAAGTTATTTTTGTCTTCATCCTTATAGATCAAATTGAATCCTCTGCTATCACCCACGGACCAGCACATTCTGCTCTTATAGATCGCAATTATTGTAAGAAAAGAATTTTCTCTTCATTGTCTTGTGGCCCATACACACAAGTGAGCCACTAAGAAGGACCATCAGAGGATTTGAACTGCATAGATGCACTGAATCTATCAACCCTCTGCTCGCCTGTGACTCCCAAGTTACTTCTCCATGAAAGCAAGATGCCACCACTAGCCCCGACAGCAGGAAGCACCACATTATCCACAAAATCAGCACCAAGCGTATGTAGCAGAAAATGCCTAGAGCAAGCTGCTATTTTTGTTTCTTGAATGCATACAATATCTGCCAGATAAGCCTCTACCATCGTCCGAAGCGAGTTCTGTCTTGCAGAAGAATTCAGGCCACACACGTTCCAAACTAGAATTTTTTAGGATCCATTAGAAGGCAAAAGAATAATGACCAAGAGAAGTCACCAACTATTAATTAAGACAGAATGGCCGTCGGTCCACTCTGCAGCTCAAATTGGGCAGGGACCGTCCATCCAAACAAAGCCACAAGGGCTGCAATATGAGATTCTGATAGAGGCTGCAAAAAAAGCTTGGCGTAATCATCTAAAGCTTGTTGATTAACTCCCTCGTTGTCCCCAATCACATTAAGAGCTTTCATAGCCTTCTTCGAGGTACGGTTGTTCAGATAATCTTTATTGAACTCTACTGGGGCACCCACAATACGACGACTGCGCCGAGGAGTGAAGCCTGGAGACAACACTTTGTTATTCCGCTTCTTGATCGGTGGCACTGGGAGGAGTTTCTGAGTTTGTCGTGCTAGATTCCTAATAAAATCACATTGGATAGCATCAATCCCGGACAACAGATTAGATGGTTGGACTGCAGCCATAGATTGAATCAATACCGGGGCATCAGCTCTTGCAGCAGCCTCAGGCGATGTCAGCTGCGCGACTTCCACGCCCAAGGCCACGGAAGAGGGCTCCACACCATCAGGAGGAGCCGCACTATGGGTAATCGGGTGGAACAACAATCTATCCAGATGCAAGGATGCTGTCGGTACCCTGCATACCGAATAACCCTTGGAACTGCAAAAAGAGCAAAGGAACTTCACCTGTCTGAGTTGAAGACCTCCGAAGGCCCCACGTGTCATACGGAACCAGACCTGCCTCCCTTCTATGGTTAGTCCCAATGCTGCCACATGTATCCTGCAACCAGAGCTACATCCCACACATGGGATAGCTCCGGGCTAAATACCTGTGTGGCACCCCCGGACCTAATCCTCGACAGAGGGAAGCTCCGGTACTGACACGTGTACAACAACACCGGACCTACCCGTCCTAGACGTAAAGCTCTGGAGCTGCCACGCGTCCAACCATCGGACCTTCAACTTCAACAAGCAGACTGGTGGACCCCCAACGGCTCGAACCTTCAAGGGGCAATTAAAGACTTCAAGACCCGATTAAGTGTCATTAATATCATCTTAATGACACACGATCGGAGGGCCCTTAATACCAGTAATGGCACTGTCAAGGTGCGTTACCACAATATTAAGGGTAATTAAGCTCATTAATTGTGTATTAAATATCAGTAACCGCCAGGGCCACATGTCGGGCCAGGCTAACGATGTAACGACCAGTCCTTGTACTATAAAAGGACTGGTCGAGCGATACACAGGAGAGACTCTTCCAGACTCTGCTCGGACACGAGCCCACAAGCTCTGAGATGCTCAATACAACAACCACACATCCCAGGAGTAGGGTATTACGCTTAGGCGGCTCGAACCACGTAAATCCTCGTGTCAACTTGCCATCGTGTTCTGAATCTCTGCGCGCCCACAAACGAACTACAAACTCCGCGGTCTGCCAACAGTAGTACCAGGAGAATTGCCGGAATCACACTCCGACAATTGGCGCGCCAGGTAGGAGGTGCCCGAGATTCAAGGATGGTGAACTCTGCTGCTGGATCGTCCAACGGCAACCCTGCTGTGCAACCTGCTGGAGGCAATCCCTCCAACATGCAGCAACCAGCAGGTGCTGTGGCTCCAGCAGGAGTCATGCCACCACCGCCACCGTCCGCACCGGCGAATCAAGCTGGACATCGAGATGGGGCGTCCGCGTCGGTCACTGCACCGGCGAGCAACAATCCTGAACACGCGCTCCATGCTGCGTGTGCGCTCTCCAATGTCCACTGCCTCCAGGAGCATCCCAGGATGCAATGGAGCATTGGAGAGCTGATGTGGAACATTTGGTTGCAGCAGCAACCGATCGCATCAGCAACCAAGGTCCTCCCCTCTTGGGGCGGGCACCATCGCAGCATCGGACAGTGTCGGGTAGACTTAGTCCGCACGCTTCACAACACATGAGGCGTGCTGCGTCTCAGCAGGCGACGTCGCTGCCTTCCGTGGCGCGACATACCCATACGGTAACCAGACTTTCGACTCACGAGCTCCGGGCGGAGCTCGATTGCCGTTACCGTCAACAGGGCGGCCGCGTCCACATCGAGCGTGCTCACGAGAGGCGAGAGGCTCCAGACAGTCCTGCTCCCGAGGGAGTAGGAGGAGGCTGTTCTGGTTTAGCCATACACCTACGCATGGTCAGATGGCTGCAGAAATTCCAGCCTCTTCTGTCGGAGAAATTTGACAGGACTGTCAATCCCGCCGAATTTCTCCAAATCTACTCCACCGCTATCCTTGCGGCTGGAGGCAATGAGGCCGTAATAGCCAATTATTTCCCCGTGGCTTTGACTGGGACCGCCATGTCTTGGTTCATGAGCCTCCCGCCCGACTCCATCAACAGTTGGGCGGAAATGTGCCAACAGTTCACTGCCAACTTCGGGAGTTCATATACCCGACCAGGCACAAAACTGGACCTTTTTGCTGTCAAGCAGAAGGGGGGAGAGTCCCTGCAATCCTTCATTCAGAGGTTCTCCCAGGTACGAAACACCATACCTTCTATCTCAAGTGCTCTGTTATTAGGGCATTTAGACAGGGCGTACGAGACAATAAGCTGCTGGAGAAGCTGGCGACCAAGGAAGTCACCAGCGTCACGGAACTCTTCAGCTTGGCAGACAAGTGCACCAAAGCTGCGGAGGGTCGTGAAATGCACTCCCAACCACCTCTGGAGGACAACAAAAAGTCCTCCAAGGGTGAAGCCACTACCTCCAGGAGTGGCAAGAAGAAGAAAAAGTCCAACGACAAGAATAAGCCGTTGGGCGACACACCTATAGCCGCCGCTGCTGCAGCTCCGGGTGGCCGGGGGCCACGCCCCGAGAAACGACCTCGGCCGTCGTCTGAATACGGTGGCAGCTCCAAGATGTGGTGTCCCATACACAAGACGAACAACCACAACCTGGAAGGCTGCCGAGAGGTCTAGAACCTCGTCGAGCGCTACAACAAGCGCTGGGAAGAAGTTCCTTTCCGTCAAAGGGAAGGAAAACAAAAAGTCAATGAAGCTCTGGCTGATGAGGAGTTAGGCTTTCAGGACCCTAAAAAGGTCCTGAAGGCTGTTTACACCTCCGTTGACGACGACTCCGACGTCTCCAACAACGAGTGTCGGAAGACCATGAACACTATCTTTGGTGGTTCATGGGACATCACCTCCCGCCGTGTCCTCAAGACAATGCGGCGGGACATGGCCTCTGTAGCTCCCACTGCTAGGGCGGAGCCGCACCGGAAGTGGATGGACACTGCCATCACCTTCGATGCTTCGGACTACCCGCAGAACATGATCGGAGATGGCCAACTCCCATTGATGGTATCTCCGACCATCAACAACATGCAACTCCACCATGTAATGGTGGACGGAGGTTCGGGGCTGAACCTCATAAGCTTCGAAGCCTTCGTCAAGCTTCATCTCCGACCTTCGGATCTTTGGCCCTCCCGACCTTTCTCTGGAGTAGGTCCAGGGGCCATAACTCCACTCGGTGCCATTACTCTCCCGGTGACCTTCGGGAATCGGGAGAATTACCACACTGAGAAGTTGGTCTTTGACATGGCGCTGATCAACTTACCATTCAACGCCATCTTGGGCAGACCAGCCTTGTACAAATTCATGGCTGCTGCTCATTATGGCTATTTGGTGTTGAAGATGCCAACACCAGCAGGTGTTCTCTGGATCTGCAGAGATCGCACTGTCGGAGTTACTACTCTGGAAGAACTCCATGCACTTGCTACAGCACAGGAGGAAGAATCCGGAAAGGAGCAAGCTCCGAAACCCTCGAGCATTCATCATCGAGGCTCAACCTCTGCACCTCGTGTGCAACCAAGCGGCGACACCGACATTCCCATCAAAGTCGTCCAAATCAGTTCCGACGTTGCTCATACCACCCGTATATTGGGAGGTCTGAATGACAAATAGGAACTCACACTCATCACTTTCCTCCGGGCTAATGTCGATGTGTTTGCCTGGCAACCGTCACAAATGCCTGGGATCCCTAGGGAAGTGATCGAGCACAATCTGAAGATTTATCCCGACGCTCGGCCTGTACATCAGAAGCCTCGGAAGCAATCAGTAGAGCGACAAAACTTTATACGTCAAGAAGTGAAGAAGTTGCTTGAAGCTGGATTCATCCGAGAAGTCTTCCACCCAAAATGGCTGGCAAACCCAGTCGTTGTACCCAAGGCCAGCGGGAAGCTTCAGATGTCTATCGACTACACTACACTGAATAAGGCATGTCCAAAAGATCCATTCCCACTACCTAGAATAGATCAGATAGTGGATTCCACCTCCGGGTGCGAATTACTGTGTTTCCTAGACGCATATTCTGGGTATCATCAAATCAGAATGTATAGGGAAGATGAAGAGCATACTTCCTTCATCACAGTAGATGGGTTATATTGTTACACTGCCATGCCATTCGGTCTCAAAAATGCTGCTTCAACGTTTGTACGAGCTATGTACAAAACTTTTGGAGAGCTCATCAGAGATGTAGTGGAAGTGTACATCGATGACATCATCATCAAGATCAAGAACAAGGAGTCATTCCTTGACACCTTGCAAGCTGTCTTCGACAAGTTGCGAATCACACGCACGAAGCTGAACCCAGACAAGTGTGTCTTTGGGGTTAGCTCCGGAAAACTTCTTGTCTTCTTGGTGAACCACCGAGGAATAGAAGCAAATCCGGCGAAGATTAAAGTTATTGAAGACATGCGGCCACCAGCCCGCATCAAGGACGTTCAGAAGATGACTGGATGTCTAGCTGCCCTCAGCCGGTTCATCTAAAGACTGGCGGAACGGGCGCTACCCTTCTTCAAATTATTGAGGAAGTCTGGACCATTCCAATGGTCTGAAGAAGCAGAAAAAGCTTTCCAAGATCTAAAGCAGCTCCTCACCATCTACCAACCTTGGTAGCTCCCAATCCTGGTGAGCCACTTCTGCTTTACATTTCAGCAACTGGCGAAGTTGTCAGCATGATCCTGGTTGCGAAAAGACCAGAGCCATATCCAGTTTAGGAGTCTAGACCCCTCCGGGAGGGTCCGGAGCTACCTGAAGATGAGTCTGGGTCCCAACTCCCAGACCCGGATCCTCAAGGCGAGATGCCAGAGGATCAACTTCCTTCAAGTGAAGAAGTTGCTGTTGCTGAGCAACAAGATCCGGACCCCTCCGGGAAGGTCCGGGTCACTGCAGAAGAATCTACGGGTTCTTCAAGCAAGAACCTGGAGGTCCCCAACAAAGGTCCGGACCCCTCCGGGAGGGTCCGGGTTGATGAGGAGGAAGCTCCGGACCCCTTCGGGAGGGTCCGGACAGTCCAATGCCCAGTGTACTTCATCAGTGAAGTACTCCATGATGCCAAGACTCGGTACCTGGAAGTGCATAAGCTTCTATACACAGTTCTTATTGCCTCTATGAAGCTTCGCCACTACTTCCAAGCTCACAAGATTTTAGTGGTAACTTCTTATCCACTGCATGCAATCTTGCATAACCCAAACTCTACTGGGAATATTGCAAAGTGGCCAGCGGAACTGCCCGAGTTCAATCTTGAATTCAACCCAAGACAAGCAATCAAGAGTCAAGCATTGGCGGACTTCGTGGCAGAATGGACCTCTTCTCCATCAAACCATGGGGGCCCTAGTGAGCAGAAGCCGGAACCCAAGTTTTCGGTCTTCACCGAGCCTCACTGGACCCTCTACTTCGACGGCTCTATGCAAAAGCAGGGGGCCTGAGCTGGAGTCCTTCTCCTCGCTCTAACCGGGGAGAAGGTCAAATACATGGTTCACCTTGACTTCAAGGCAAACAACAACATGGTGGAGTATGAAGCACTTATCTATGGGCTCAAGGTGGTACTGTCATATGGTGTCAAGCAGCTGTTGGTAAAGGGTGATTCACAGCTCGTTATAAAGCAAGTCAAAGGTGAATGCTGCTGCAACAACCCTCAACTAGCTGCATACCTACTTGAAGTCTAGAAGCTTCAAAAGGACTTCGACGTCCTGGATCTTTGCCATGTCCAGTGTCTCAACAATGCTGAAGCCGACGAACTCTCGACGAAAGCTTCAACCGGAGCTTCGGCACCCGACGGAACCTTCGTCCGGAGATTGTCAAGACTAACAGCTCAACCTGCCGAACTGCCAGCACCTCGAAGCTAGCGGTCCCGATGGATCTGTTACCATGGCATCCATCAAGGGTCGTAGGTGCTGCAGGAAGCTCCCATCAACCCAACACGCAATACTCAAATGCTCAAGTTAGCTCCGATGCATGGATCTCGAAGATCCGGAGCTACTTGAAAGACAATTTCCTTCCTGAAGATAATGTATCTGCTGACCGGATAGTCAGATTGGCTAAAAGATACACACTGGTATAAGGGGATCTCTACCGGTGTGGTACCAACGGCGTCCTAATGTGGTGCATTACAAGGGAAGAAGGCTGCGAGCTCATCGCAGAAATCCATGGAGGCGAGTGTGGGAACCACGCGTCTTCCCCCACGCTGGTCGGTAAAGCCTTCCGACATGGTTTTTACTGGCCTACAGCGCTCCAGGATGCAACCGAGCTAGTGAAGAAATGTGAAGCATGCCAGTTCCATGCAAAGCAAGTTCACACACCAGCTCAACCTCTACGAATGATACCTCCTACATGGCCATTCGCTGTGTGGGGGATGGATATCTTGGGACCTTTCCCAAGAGCCGTTGGAGGTTACAAGTTCCTATATGTTGCCATCGACAAGTTCACCAAATGGCCAGATGCAACTCCAGTTGTGACAATAAACAAGCAATCAACTACCAATTTCTTGCAGTCCATCGTATGCAGATTTGGAGTCCTAAACAAGATCATAACTGATAATGGGACCCAATTCACAAGCTCTGCATTCCAAGGATACTGCGAAGACCTCGGCATTCAAGTCAGCTACGCATCCGTAGCTCACCCGACAAGCAATGGCCAAGCTGAGAGAGCAAATGCAGAAATCCTAAAAGGACTCACGACACGCACATATGAGCGCCTTAAAAAACATGGAGCCAACTGGATCGAAAAGCTTCCATCCACCTTGTGGGCAAACAGGACAACTCCATACTGGTCAACTGGAGAGACACCCTTCTTCCTGGTGTACAGAGCTGAAGCAGTCCTTCCTTCGGAAATCAGCTTGGGGTCACTCCGGGTCCGGACCTTTGATGATGCCACGCAGGACCAGCTCCAGCGTGAAGACCTTGACCACGTTGAAGAGGGAAGGTGCCGAGCAGCTGTACGGAATGCTCGATACTGCCAAGCTCTTTGGCGCTATCACCAAAGGCATGTTCACAGCCGACAGCTCGAGGAAGGCGATCTGGTGCTACGGAGAATACACATTCGAGAAGGGTTAAACAAACTCTCCCCCAGCTGGGAAGGACCCTTTTGAGTGATCAAAGTATCCCATCCCGGATGCGTTCGCTTGGCAACCGAGGATGGGACACCTCTTCCTAATCCTTAGATCATTGAGCACCTCCATAAGTTCTATGCTTAATATCACAGAGGTGAGTCTGTAGTGACATGTGGTGTATGTTATAGAGTCATTGTACAGAGTCGGGTAGCTCCTCTGGGAAAATAGCCAGACCTTTCTCGGAAGGTCCGCAAAGTTCAGGCAACACTTGTCACAGTCTCAGAACTAAAAGTGTAGCTAGCTACCTTGGGTCAAATGAGAAACGAAACAACTTAGCCTGGTTCCGTACCCTAAGAGTGTACTTGTTTCCCCTGTACCCCGGACCTATAATGAAAGACATCATTGTGTGAAAACAGACTCCATGTGCATTTATTTTGTACAGGCTCAATATTTTTTATTTTTCTCTTTCTTGTCTATAACAAAGTTGTGCAATTCTCAAGAATCTTTAGCTCGACCAATTCATATATAATTCAATTCGCTTTGTTAATTCTTTCGGGTCTTAACATTGTTGAATGGTCTACTCGCCTGAATGCCGCCAAGCCAATCTAGGTCCGAAGTGTGCTATCGACTTAGCCTGGTCCTGCACCCTAAGTACGCCACTCTACCTACACCCCGGTAGGCTGAAGTAAGGTGAGTCCAGGATACGATTGGACCTGAAGAACATAAGCAAATGCACTTGATTGTATATAGAATTGCGTTTGACCTAAATATTTCTTTCAGGAATAGTAAGCCACAAACGAGTTATAGATGAGAAGTGGATTTTACTGTTTTTCTTGACTCCAGTGTGCAGGAAAAATAAATATCTCATGATGATGGTGGATGAAGCCGGAGCTATCAAAGCTCCGACACCCCCTAAGGTGGTCTGCTGTCGATGTTTCAAACATTGATAGTAGGCATCGCCAGAGCTACCAAGTTCTGGCAAATCCAGGGGACCAGCCGTCAACGTGAAGAAAAGATGGTGGGAAGACTCCCCAGTGGGGTCTGCTATCGACGCACCACGTGTTGACAGTGGTTGCTGCCGGAGCTACCAAGCTCCGATAACCCGAGAGGACTAACTGTCGATGCTCTAGGTGTTAACAAGGGTCACTGTCGGAGCTACTAAGCTCCGACAACCTCATGGTGCCCCTACTATCAACGACTTCGGACCTACAAACTACAAGTTCGAAGCGCGCAAGTCTTCAACAAAACTCCACATCCTCTTGGTACATGTCCACAATCAAATTGTGTACATCTACCAGGGGGCCATGTGGGACAAAGGTGTTGAAGACAAAAAATGAAATTCATCAAATTCTTGGATTTTATTAATCTGGAGACAAGAGATTACAAAATTGGAGAAAAGAAGAGAAGATACAAGCGGGAGCTACAAAGAAAAAGTCGTAAACCCTATGGAAGAATGAGGCGACCTTTTGGGCAACCTCCGACACGCTGGCCTTGGCGGCATCTCCCTCTCCATCGATGGGTCCTTCAAGCACCGGGTCTAGTGGGAAGTGAGGATCCCGACTTGTGTAGCACGTCAACATGTACTCTGCGATGTTCTTCGCCAGGGAATGTCCTTCGGTTTCCAATTGGTCCGCGATGACATCGCCCATCTTGTTGAGTTTGCTACCTGCCGAGCTCAACGCCTTCAACGCCAGGTCCAGCTCTGGCTCCGGATCATCCGGGCGCACCAGACTGAAGCCCAGTGGCGTCAGCGCGTCATTGGCTTTGCCCAAGAAATCCCAAACTTGTTGGGACTCAACATCCCTTGAGCCTCGCACCTCTTCCAAGGACCTCTTGGTCGCCGCAAGCTCCGAATCCTCTCGGGCAAGGCGCTCGACCTCTTTGGCGTTCTGCTGAATCTTTTCAGCAACTTGCCTTTTGAGTTTACCGAGCTCCTCCTCCCGGAGGTGGATCTTGTTTCGACGGTCGACCAGGTCCTTCTCATGGCCCCGCACTTTCTTCTTCCTGGCAGCAATTTCATTCTCCCTCGTGGTGAGGTATTGTCCCTACTGCCAGGCCTTCTTCTCCTCTTTCTCGCAGCGCTCCTCCAGCTTCTTGGTGCCCTCCATGAGACTCTTGTCACCCAGAGTCAGCCTCTGAGTAAGCTCCTCCTCCCTCTTCACGAGGTCATCACGCAACTCTAGGAGTTTTTGCTCTTCATCTTCGACCTTTTTCTCCCGCTCCTCAAGAGCCTCACGGTGCTTGACGAGGCTGTCGTTGATGGCGCTGAGCTTCTCTTGGCGGTCATTCGCTGCTTCATTAGCAGCCATGACCTGTTCATGGATGGCCCGGAACTGGTTGTCGAGGGATCGCATCATGCTTTCCCCCTCATCCAACAGCTGACCCCAGTACTCTAACCGGACCTTCTCCCTTTTCACCCACTCCTTGTCATCGACCAGCCTCGACTGCGCCAGCTTGGTCTTGAATTGGAGCCGGTTGCGCCACCTCCTTAGGGTTTGGCGCTCCTCCTCGAGGGCCTTGCAGTCGTGGTACAAGGCCAGCTGGACCTGGCGAAGAGTGGAGCAGGCATTGTCGATAGACAGCGACAAAGGGATTGGCTCCGGACCTACTGGGGTCTTCTTCGCTGGCTCTAGCGGGTTCTCCGTAACAAAAAACGGATCCCACTCTACAAGAGCAGTCCCCTGAGCTTCCGCGACACTAGGGCCGCCCTCCGGGATAGCCTCGGCCTCCGCCGAGGAAGGTCCTGCAAAAGAAGTTTCTACCTCTGGAGTCGGCTCTGAAGGTCCCGCCGCCAAGTCATCAGCAACTGGTCCCTGAGGTGGGGGACTGGCAGCTTCATCTTGGCACCCTGGCTCAGGCGCGGGCACCTGCGGAACCACCACCTTCGGGGCAGGCATTGAAGGTTCGGTCGGAGCTGAAGCCACTTCCGACTCCGACGCTGGCACTTCCTCCACCGCTGGTTCAGGCGCCGGTGCTTCGACCTCCATCGGCTCGGGTGCCAGCACTTCCACGACAACTGGCTCGGGCGCCAGCACTTCCGCGACAATCGGCTCAGGCGCCGGAACTTTATCAAGACCGGGCTCTGACGCTGGAACTTCATCAACACCCGGCTCCACCGCCAGGGCTTCATCAACACCCGGCTCCGCCGCCGGGGCTTCAAAAACATCCGGCTCTAGGGCCAAAACTGCAGCTACCTCCGAGCTCTAAGGCTGGAGCGTCCATCCTCTCAGCATCCAAAATCGAAGCTTCAACCTCCGGAGTCGGTGCCGCTGGTACATCTTCATTCCTGTGGTCCGGCGCAACCATGGTAGCTTCAGGGGATGACTTGAGGTCAAGGACCATGACAGCTTGTGTCGGAGCTACCGCGGCCTCAGCCACCTCTTGGGACAAGGCTGGAACTGGAGCCGGAGCTTCCGCCTGCACAGCCTCAGCCGCTGTTGCAGGAACCGGAGCTTTAGCCCCTTTCTTGGGTACCCTGTGGATGAAGGACGAAGAAACTCAAAATATGATTACAACAAAAAACAATCAACTGAGATAGAAAATCAAATTTACATCGGAAGACTTTCGCTCCAGCTAGCGTGGAACCTCTTCACCAGAAGCTCATGACCGGACCCTGTCGCCACTGGCGTAGTAGCTCCGGAAGGCTCCCCGGAGCTTGCTGCCACCATCGGCGTCGTCTTGGTTGAGGCCCTCCTCAACTGAGAAGGACCCTCGGACCTAGAGCCCTCAGCTGGCCCTGGTACCAGAGCCACATGGTTGGAGCTAGCGTCTCGGGGAGACGCTGATGGTGGAGTGGTTGCTGCCGTTAAAGACCTCCCCCTCCGAGGAGAAGGAGCTACTGCGGAAGGAGCAGAACTGATGGACCTCCCGTCAGAGTGCTTCAACTTCCTCTTATGGCTCGAGGGCTCGGCCAATTCTTTACCCTTGCCCACGACTTCAACTCCCTATCTCGAGGCAGAAGGGGGACCACCCTCGGAAGCTCTGGGGATCGCCAACCCGGTGGTTGAAAGCCTCTCAACTTCACCGAGGTCGTCAAGCACCGGCATCTTCCGCCGAAGCTTCCTGTTGAACTCTACCTCCATTTCAGAGGGAGGAACGCCGCCGGTGGAGTCAAGTCATTGCCCTCGACGTCGATGCCGTGCTGGAACATCTTGAGGTGAAGCTCCAAAGCTGCGCCTTCCAGGTTGGACTTCAAACCGGTCTCGATCCGGTCGTCGTCCATCACGCTGTTGAGGGCCCAGGCGAGCTTCTCCCTCTTCTTCAGCAGAGCCCACCTGTTGACCAGGAAGTTGCAAAAGACCGCCTGGGGAGTCACCCCTCCTTCCACACATTGGTGGATCCTGGTCAGGGCAGGGTTGAAGGCGCCCTATAGCACCAAAACTTCACTCCAAGCTTCAGTGTCGACATTTGGGAGGCCTTCGGGCAGCTCCAACTTCTTGTGCTCCTCTGTCGTGATGACAATCCAATCCTTCTTCCAATCATCTCACTTGCCGAAAGGGAACGACCTCAAGTACTTGTACGGGCACTTCTTGCGCTTCACAAAATAATAGAAGCCAAGGTACTCGTCACTCTTGCCAGTGGTGTGGATAGTGAAGAAGGTGCGCAAGAGCTCGACGCAAGGGGGAATACCCACCCACATCTCGCAGAAGTGGATGAAGGTGGACACCAGAAGAATGGAGTGGGGGCCAAGGTGGTACAGCTGCAGACCATAGAAGTCTAGCAGCATCAAGAGAAAGAGAAGGGTGGGATCAATCCCACCATGGTGTACGCGAAGAAGTACACCATGTCGCCGGCACGCTCCTTCTTGAACGGAAGCTTGCCGGCACGGACCAGGTGGTTGAAGGAGTCACTGGACCACCCTATGAGGGCCCGGACCTTCCTCAAATCACCGTCGGTCTTAAGACGGCTCTTGCGGAGACCCAACTCCATCGCAGCACAGCGGGGCGAGAGATGAAAAGCAGGCTAAAGTTTGGAGGATTCGAGCGCAAGTTCAAATGAAGGCGTAAAGAATTCCCAAACGGTGCGCTCTTTCCTTCTTAAGTAATCCCCCGCAACGCTTGGTTGGAAACCGCAGAGGAGCCGACGATACAGTTCAAAAACTTCACCCTGCCAATGACAAGGGGGTCCGGGGCCACCTCGACAATCAAGTCGAGGTCCTTACCCCAGGCGAACAGTTGTCATCATGAGAAGTGGGAAGCCCAAGAGCGGCGACCTGACAGAGAGCTCGAAACCGATACAGTTTTCATATCGGGAACCGGAGACCTTCAATTGCATGAGATCCGCACGCTCAGATCTCAGCTGCCGCATCCTGGATATGCCACGCAACGATGGTTTAACTACGAACTACTGCCAACTGCACATCCAAAGACCCTTGAAGACACGGCTCAAAAATCGAAGGATGGACCCACCTCTGGCAGAACAACTTCATCCAAAAGGTCTCTCCCAGAGGTGGGCCCAAGGGGCCAATGTCAGTACCCTGCGTACCGAATACCCCTTGGGATTGCAAAAAGAGCAAATGAACTTCACCTATCTGAGTTGAAGACCTCCGAAGGCCCCACGTGTCATACGGAACCGGACTGTCTCCCTTCTATGGTTAGTCCCAGTGCTGCCACGTGTATCCTGCAACCGGAGCAACATCCCACACATGGGATAGCTCCGGGCTAAATACCTGTGCGGCACCCCCGGACCTAACCCCCGACAGAGGGAAGCTCCGGTACTGACACGTGTAAAACAACACCAGACCTACCCGTCCCAGACGTAAAACTCTGGAGCTGCCACGCGTCCGACCGCCGGACCTTCAACTTCAACAAGCAGACTGGTGGACCCCCAACGACTCTGACCTTCAAGGGGCAATTAAAGACTTCAAGACCCGATTAAGTGTCATTAATACCATCTTAATGACACATGATCAAAGGGCCCTTAATACCAGTAACGACACTGTCAAGGCACGTTACTACACTATTAAGGGTAATTAAGTTCATTAATTGTGTATTAAACATCAGTAACCGCCGGGGCCACATGTCGGGCCAGGCTAGCAATGTAACGACCAATCCTTGTACTATAAAAGGACTGGTCGAGCGATACACAGGAGAGACTCTTCCAGACTCTGCTCGGACACAAGCACACAAGCTCTCAGACGCTCAATACAACAACCACACACCCTGTGGAGTAGGGTATTATGCTTAGCCGGCCCGAACCATGTAAATCCTCGTGTCAACTTGCCATCGTGTTCTGAATCTCTGCACGCCCACAACCGAACTACAAACTCCGCGGTCTGCCAACGGTAGTACCAGGAGAATTACCAGAATCACACTCCGACAGATGCATTGCAATGTCACTATGATGCATATGGTATGATGCACAATGATGCATATATGATGCATGATGGTGCATATGAATGCTTATGTGATGGTGCACATGTTTATGTTTTCACATGCACATGTTCATGTTAGTATGTGCACATGTTGATGTATGTTATACCCATGATCACGGTTCAGATGAGAGAAAACTCATAATATGTGATGTATTTCTTGATGTGCATCATGATGCTCACGTCGATGATGCATATGAAGTGATGCACATGATGTGTCATGCCACTCTGATGCATATTGTGATGCATTGCAAAATATTAGTGCAATACAACTATTATAGCAATGCATATGTGACAAGAATTTACATATCTCTTATGATGTTTATTTTTGAGCAAGAATGGAAAAGGCACAAGTTAAGCAAGATCAAGGGAATTTTTTTAACAGAGCTCATACAAATAGATCCCAAACAATGAATGACTAGGAATGTCATTCCTGTAGCTAACAAAGTTGAGGAACGCACAATTTAGAGTTGAGCAAGAAAAAGAAGTCACAACCTAAGTAAGATCAAGGAGAGATGTAAAATCAAGGAGAGAGCGTGATTCCTGCAGGTCAGACCAAGTAAAAGGATTTTCAACTTAAAGTTTGTAGCAAGGAACATCAGAAACGTTTCTGCATGGCAACCCCATGCAAAGATCAGGTGATGCTATGATCAATGTTAATTGGATAGACAATAAATGATTGTGGTGAGGAGGCAATCTCAACGGTTCAGCTTATAGTGCGACCTGTTTTCACATTGATAGATTTGCATGATCATCCATTCTTATTATCCGATATTGAAAGACAATTACGTGGTAAATTATTACATGGTTTTGCATCTTGGTGAAGTTCAACTGTCAACAATAGGTTAAGTGGACAACCTTATAAGAATCAGCTGGTCTAGGTTCCTAACAAAACAATCTTGTTTTCCAAAATATTAATTAACTTGTGTTTCCTGATTCTTCAGTTTCGTCTATTTAAACCAACAGGTGCGTCACCCAGAATTAGGAGAACCATGTTTAACTTGCGGAATCAACGTTACAATGACTTAAACGCAATCTAGGGAAATACGATTCTGTATTAGCGCCTCACCTACTTTTTTTTTGTCTCAGGGTACTAGAAAACTCAGTTTGTTTTGGCATTCCGTAAATATGTTCCTTGCCATCGAACAAATTCATACTTGTTTTGGTTTGGGTAGACCATGTATTCGAAATCTTAGTAGGGTCCAGGACATAGTACTTAATGAATTTGGACAACGGTTTAGTACAATAAGGGGGTTAGCATAGCTCTGGAGTCAAGCTCCAGTAGAGAGCTGAAAATAATTAGCCAAACACCTCAACTCCAAAACTCCGTGGAGGGGCTCAACTCCACGGAGTTGGAGGAGCTCTAGTTCATTTTGGTGGAGTACCTCTTTTTCAGCTCTCTAACCGGCTAATATGCAAATCGACATGGAGTTAAAGAGAATTTACCCGCAATTACCACTGATTACACAAAAAATGATTTGTTTTATGTTTTCTTCCTCAGTGCGATAGTTTCTTCCACACGAGAGGAGAGCACTAGACGACGCGCGCGTGCCGCCCACCGCGCGACTGCTGCCACCCGGACGCCTTCAGGCCCCTGAGCAGGGCCAGCCCGAGGTTGAAGAAAACCTGTGGAGCCCACGTGTCAGTCGCTGCAGGATCCGGGTGTGGCCGGGGATCTGGTGTGGCTGTGCGGGTTAACCCCATGGCCCCCGGTGCGGCCCTTCTGCGATTGGTTGGTTTTAAACTAGTGGGCCCGGCTGATTTATTTAAATGTTTCCCTTTGGAAAATAATTCCAGGATTTAACCAAACTTGGAAAATCCATAACTCTCAGTAGAATTGTCCAAAATTTCCCAAATAAATTTTGTTAGAACCAGAATGAAGAATAATTTCCAGTGGTGCACTTGGATTTGTATTAAAGTCCATAAAAGTTTCTCCATAATTCAGATAAGCAAAATACTCATAGAATTCATTCCTACAGTTCTGTTTTTTAGAAAATTCCCAAATTTGGGCAGGACACTCTCCAAAATTCACTTGATCTCCAGTAAAAATTTAAAGTTCATTAGACATCATTTACTGGATTGGTCAGTGATCTGAATCTCTATGTAGTTATAAATTGAGAAAAATACAAAAAAATCGATTTCAGAAATTTCCCCAAATTTGTAAAATCAGTTTCTCCATGTAAGAAGCTTAGAAAATTGTGAAACAAATTTTCCTAGAACCTGTGAGACCCCCTATACATAGTACAACCACTGCTAGCCATGATAGATCTCCAAGATTTGAACCAAAAATTAGAGAAAGTTATTGCTTACTATAATTTTTAGAACAACAAACTTCCTTGATCATCTCCAGTTCTTTGCAAGAGTCTTCACTATGGTCACTACTATCTACCATAAGAGTCCCAAGGCCAATTAAGAGCATTATCTTATTTTGATCATAAGATATTATTTTATGACCTTAAGCATATTGATTATTTTGAAAGTCATTCATATGTAGTATATGCATATCGTGTAATAGCTGAAGTCGAGGAGCAGCTGGAAGCTTTGGAAGTCCAGCTACCAGAAACTAACATAGACTCAGACTCGCATTCAGGCAAGCCCCGTTTGCATTTAAGCTCCTTACAGTATTTTTGCAGTTTTCATTCACCTTATGTCTTCAGATATTTGTGCATTACGTTTAAGGTGTTTGACATCCACATGCATGGCCCACAAATCCCATGGAGTCTTGGGTAGGTCTACAACCTGTTGGGTAGAAACTGCTATGCTTATGCTCATAGGAATTCAGTAGAAGTCGAGTAGTTGGAATCTACTCGCAAGATAGGAATTTCATCACACGAGATGAATTGGATCAAAAAATGGTTTATGAATATGAAATTAAGACCGAGCACCGGGTAGGATGCAGCGAGATGTGGTCTCACATGCGTAGCCCTGCTTGTGTCGATTGAGGACCATTTCGTGTGCAGCCCTACTGGACAAACTTGAATTGTACCGACGACATACTGGAGAAATAGGCTCCAGTAAACTGACGTAGCTTGACACTAGTTTGCTGAGGCATTCCGTTCCATTTTATAGGCATGGGTTGAGGGCAGCAAGGTGTAAATCAGCTGGTGGGCACGTCAGAGTATGCCCCACGCAGTGACCTCCTGCTCGTGATGGATCGACCGGTTCGACATTCGAGTGTTTAGTGAAAGGTGGCCATATACGACTAGTACTGAAGTGTTACATAGGTACTACTGTAAGTACTCACTGAAATTTCCGAAAGTGCATATGTGTCGTGTTGTTCCGGGTGTGTCCTGTTTACAATCACCGTCCCTCGCGGTAATAGAGTACCAATTGTTCACTGCGCTGTGACGTAGTAAATACTGAAGAAGTCAGGAGAATACGATGTATTGAATTACAATTGTTTTGCAACCTTGTATGGCTTAGAGACAGTACAATTAAAAGTTTACAGTTTCCCCATACTTTACCTGTAATAGCATTATGTGCTTTGTGCATGTCATATCATTGGCAAAGCGTTTCTTGTTTGATTATGGAGTCTATGATGTGCCATGCCTGAAGAATGTCATGTGCTACTTAAAATATGAATATAAGGATCCACTTGTAGGCGAGTCCTTTATGCTATTCCTTACCTATGCTTAGTATTCACCCTACATATGTCTAGTGAGACGGGTTAGTCTTGTTGAGCCTTAAGCTCACGTTTGCAGTTAACAAGTTTTTGCAGATTATACAGCTGATGACGGGTTCGATGACGAGGCTGCACCCCCTCCAGGTTTTACAGCCGAGTGGGAACCCTGCACGCCGCCCTAAGTTGGGTGTTGCTAGTGCAAAGTATCCAGAGCATGGATGAATTTGCTTTTGCATAGCTAGTGCCGAGAGCGTAGCTATGATGTATAGTTCTCTTTCTTTTCATTTAGTATTGTAAAACTTCCGCTGTGCTTTTAAATAAAGACTTGGTATTGTAATTTGTTCTCGTTCCTTTGTTGAATACTGTTGGGTGTCACATCGCACGACACCACCCAATGAGATCCTTGGACGTCGGGATTTCGGTCCCCACATCTCTCTATGCGCTTGATATTTTCTGGGTCGGTAAAAAGGTACATCTCTTCATACTGATTATATTCCTCTTCATTATCTCCCATATTCTCAACCCCAACAATATTTCTCTTTCGAGAAACAACTATGTGCATCTTATCAGTTTCTGGATCTTGTACATAAAAAACATGTGCAAAATGATCGGCGAGAACCCACAGGTCATCTTTATAACCCACTTTGTTCAAGTCTACTAGTGTCAGCCCGTAATTGTCCACTTTCACACCATCAGGATGTTTGACCCATTGGCACTTAGATACGGGCATTACCATTCTTTCGCCATAATAGAGTTCTGATATTTCCTCTGTGAACCTGAAGTATGTGGTCTTCTGCCCTTGTGAATCATAAGCCTCAATATGGACACCACTATTTTGTGCAACACTCTTACCATCTTTTTCTTTAGTGTAAAATGTGTAACCATTGATGTCATATGCTTGCCATGATGTCACCAAATCAGATGGGCCAGAAGCTAACTTCTTCATTGTTGCCTCTTATATAGAGTTTCCGTATGGTATATTTTTGTCCATTAACCATTCAGTGAAACATCTTTTGTGCTCTTTCATGATCCAGTCCTCTATGCGGTATTGGTTTTTTGGTGAAACTCAATTTGCTGTTCCTCGATGTACGACTCAACTATTGCGAGTTGTTGTAGTGCACCAAAATGTGCACGGTGTACATTCTTGTAATCTTGAACGATAAAAGTTTTCTTACCCACTTTGCCTCTCCCACGTAGTCTACCCTCATGTACTGGTATAGGCACACCTATCGGTTTTCCATCTTTGATGTAATCAGCGCAACCCTCAATCACTTCTTCAGTGGTGTATCCTTCCATAATTGAACCCTCTGGGTGAGCACGATTCCGCACAACCTTTTAATACTCCTAAATATCTCTCCAACGAAAACATATGATGTAAATATAGTGGCCTCAATGCTTTTATCTGATCAACAAGATGTATGATTAGGTGTACTTGCATATCAAAAAAGGATGGTGGGAAACACATATCAAGCTTGTACATAGTCTCGACGATGTATGTTTTCAGATAGTTTAAATCTTCACATGCTATCACCTTTTACGATACTGCATTAAAGAAGTTACACAAACGTGTGATGCCAACTTTTATATGCTCAGGTTTGATGACTTTTATTGCAATAGCAAGGAACACTGTCATCATCATGTGAAAGTCGTGAGAATTATAGCCAAATAAATACAAGTCTTTTATCGAGTCTAGTTTGCGGATATTGGATGAGAAACTCGTGGACACTTTGATCCCACGCAAGCATTCGCAAATTATTTTTTTTCTCTTCTAGTGTCAAGTTGTAGCTGGCTTGGGGAAGGTAATGCTTCCTGTTCGCCTTTTCTACTGGATGAAGCTCTAGTCTCATATCAAGATTTACTAGGTCCATACGTGAATTTAATTTGTCCTTTGTTTTCCTCGGCATGTCTAGCAAGGTCCCAATGATGCTGTCAAATACATTCTTTGTAACGTGCATCAAATTAATACTATAGCAAAATTCCAGATTCTTCCAATACGGAGGATACTTGAAAAAATTGATTATTTTTTGCAAGCCATGCTAGTTGTATCACCCAAAGATGTATTTTTCTTTCTCTTTGTTCCTTTACATTTTTTGCCCTTACCAAAAGCAATATGAATGTTCTTAACCATTTCGAACACGAGTTTTCCACTGTAAGGTTTTGGTGCAATATCTTTTTCGATTTTGTTATCAAATTGTTCTTTCATCTTCCTATACTTTCATGTACACCGTCTTTCTGGATGAAGTGAGGTACAGAAATCCAGTTCTATCCACGCACCTTACACAACCTTTCTTCCCTTTCATTTGTCCTGATAATGTAAACATTCCGGGATAATCATGCACGGTAACGAATATCATTGCTCTTAGCGTGAAATACCCCCGCTTGCACTCATACCATGTACGTACCCCTTCATTGCAGAATTTTGCCATATCTTCCATTAAAGGTTCCAAGAACATATCAATTTCGATGCCGTGTTGTTTCAGACCTTGGATAATAACAGATAACAAGATATATTTCCTTTTGTGACATAACCACGCCAGTAGGTTGTACACCATTAAGACCACGGGCCATGTGCTGTGTATGCTCCTTTTTTCACCAAACGGATTCATTCCGTTTGTACCCAAGGCAAACCTTACATTTCTGATTTCCTTTGCAAATTTTGGATACTGAATATCAAAATTTTTCCTCTACGTTGCATCACTAGGGTGTCGAATATGTTTTCGTTCTTCTTACGCTGCTCGGAATTCCAACGCATAAGTTCAGCCTCCTTAGGGTTTGAGAACAAACGGTTCAAGCGATCAATTACCGAAAGGTACCACATCACCAAGGCAGGAATTTTTCTCTTATTCTTCCCGTCTACATCGCCAGAAGTATCGTCATCGTTACCTTCAGGGCCAATAATAAACTTTTTATTCTTCTGATACTTTTCATGTTGGTAACATACTGGTGATTGTAGTTCTTCTTATATCTATTGACACCACAGATGGGGCATCTAGTTGAGAGCTCATGCTCTCTGTGATACAGAATACAATGGTTCACACAAGCGTGTATTTTTGTCACACCTAGTGCCATCGGGCAAAGAAGTTTCTTCGCTTTATAAGTGCTTCTGGGTAGTTTATTTGGATTTGGAAGAATTTCTGCCAAAAGATTCAAAAGATCAGAGAAACAACAATCGGACCATCCGTGTGTGGCTTTCAACTTTAGGAGTTCTAGGACTACACGCAATGTAGTAAACTCTTTATCACAACCATTTGATTCATCATATAAAAGCTTTGTCGCCGCATTCTGCAATGTCTCCATTTTACTTAAACCTTTACTTGCTCTCATAGAAGTCAATACATATGGTTCAACGTGACGCAACATCTCCTCACAATAGAACTCATCATCATCATCACCATCTTGATTGTCACTACCATCATCGATATGAACATTATCGTCATCTGAACCTCTCTCATCATCTTTATCCACTTCATGTGTATCTAACTCACCATGCTCTGTCCATATTGTGTAGTTTTTTTAAACCCCTTTTCACCAAATGAGATTGGATTACTATAGTATATATCCAAGCAATCTTATTTTTGCAGTCGATACATGGACATAATATATCATCTATCTTTTGCAAATTCGCATGTCTCTTGAACGCTTCAATAAAATTTGCAACATTACGAATGTACATAGGATCGGGTCTTGGCATGTTATACATCCACGCTCGACGGTCCATGCTTCAATAACAGATCTTTTGTAAGATTAACAAAATTTGGCCACAAATTTTCCCTAAAGGTCTTCTATAAAATTAATTTATAGAGACATAACAAGCCTGTATCATATTAGTGAATACTAATATCATGTAGGCCTGTTCATAAGGGTTCCAAGAAAATTTGTTTCACAATTTTCTCAGCTTCCTAGTGGCCATAATGGATTTTTGAATTTAGACTTATTCATTGAAACATTTCATCAAACACGTGATGTGGTTGTATTCATCTTCAACCTTTAATCCTTCAAATCTACTTCTTGTTCTGTAAAATTCATGGGTGAGATCAAGGGGAGACTCAACTACATCTTTCAACCTTTAATCCTTCAAATCTACTACAAATCTCAAGTGGTGGTGGTGGGGGGGCTCGGGGCATATTCAAACTCAACAAAACGAAACTGAAAACAGAACAAATTGGAAACATGATAATGAAGAAGAAGTCTCTTCTAACCTTTTCTCCGTTCGAAGCTTGATCAACTGATGAATGCAGTACCGGCCCATGCACAGTGGAAAATTTTGGCAGCCTGGCGGCGTCGATGGAAAATCTCCAGGGTTAGGTTTTCTGTGGTGCCCGAGGGGTCTTTATATAGGTGTCGGTTTTCATAGGCGTTTTTTAACTAAACAGCCGTCTGTGATAAAAATTAATAATTCAGGCGGTTTTTAACTGTTTCACAGGCGGTTGGTACTGAATAACCGTCTGAGAAGAACCTTATCCCAGGCGGGTATTACTTACCAACCGCCCGTGATAATTATCCGAGCTAGTTCTTCAGTTTTCTTTTCCCTTGCTTCTTTTTTATTTAGATTCCAATATAAATACTCAAACATGTATAGATTCTGCAAATTGAGTCCAAACTTGATGATTCTTTCTTCTATATTTTTCAAAAATTAACATCTACCACCTGGATCAAATATTTTAAAACTGCGTATAGCTAACATTATAATGTTTTGGTAAATATCAAATTAATTTATACTCACATATTATTCACTTTTGTGTATCTCCTAAAAAAGGATCCTTCACTAAAATTGGTTTGTATGAAGATATTTGTATTATTTATACATTTATGAATTCTGTTAAATTTTGTAAAGCATTCCAACATGTCAAAATTCAAATTATCCACCGTTCTAACCAAATGCCCATATACATATGAGGCATTCATCAAATTTTGAACACACATTGATTCAATTTTTTTTTTAAAAAATCTGAAAAAATTCATAGAGGTTGGTATAATGACTAAAAAGGTCCATTGAAAAACAAAATAAAAAAATCATTATATTCATCAAGATAGAAAAATGATGAATAACAATTGTTATTTGTTTTTTATGTTCTGACCAATTTCAAAGGCTTTATGAAGTAAATTTTAATAGTAACCTTTATTACTCAATTATATTACTAGAAAGTAAAATTTGGGCTCTTGAAAGACTCCACATTTAATCAAGAATATTAATTAAGTTTACATAAAGATCTTTTCAGGCGGTTGGTACTGAGTAACCGCCTGCGAAGAAGCTTATCTCAGGCGGTTATTACTTACCAACTGTCTAGGATAATTGCCCAAGCCTGTTTTTCAGTTTTTTTTCTCTTACTTCTTTTTTATTTAGATTCCAATATAAATACTCAAACATGTATAGATTCTGCAAATGGAGTCCAAATTCGATGATTCTTTCTGCTATATTTTTCAAAAATCAACATCTGCCACCTGGACCAAATATTTTAAAACTGTGTATAGCTAACATTGTAATATTTTGATTAATATCAAATTAATTTCTACTCACATATTATTCACATTTGTGTATCTCCTAAAAAAAGAGATCATTCACTGAAATTGGTTTGTATGAACATATTTGTATTATTTATACATGTATGAATTTTGTTAAATTTTTTAAAACATTCCAACATGTCAAAATTCAATAATCCATCATTCTAACCAAATGTTCATATACATATGAGGCATTCATCAAATTTTGAAAACATATTGATTCAAAAAAATTTAAAAAAATCTGAATAAATTCATATAGGTTGGTATGATGACTAAAATGGTCCATTGAAAAACTAAATGAAAAATCATTATATTCATCAAGATAGAAAAATGACAAATAAAAATTATGAAGTGAAATTTAATGGTAACCTTTAATACTCAATCATATTACAATAAAGTAGAATTTGGGCTTTTAAAAGGGCCCACATTCAATAAAGAATATTAATTAAGTTTCAGGCGGATGGTATTGAATAACCGCCTGAGAAGAAGCTTATCTTAGGCGGTTATTACTTACCAACCGACTGAGATAAATAAATCTTCTCATGCGGGTGGTAATTACCAACCGCATGGGATAATCATCTTCTCAGTCGGTCAGTACTAAATAACCGTCTACAAAGATAGGCATCTATATATAGCCCTCAGCTGCGTTGGAAAAACCTAACACGGGCGAAATCACTTAGACGCCGTCAGACTGCCAAAATTTTGTTTGCCGCCAAGTCTTCGCCCTCCTTGCGGTCGAGCTTTGCCGCCCTCGCCACCGAGCTTCGCTATCGTCTCCGAGCTTCGATCTCGCCGCCAAGCTTCGCCCTCGCCACTTCCTTCCTTTCTGTCCAGGTACGCCGAGCTTTTCCCTCGCCCGCCGCCGCGCCCACACTCATTGCCGCCATGTATGGTTCTTTCATAACCCTAGTCTGCCCACTCCAAACCCTAGGCTCCGATGGTCTAGTGCCGCCCGAGGCCCCCGACCTCCTCCCCACCAGGCCTCACTGTCGCTTGCACCGACCTAAATTATTTAATTGTAAGGTTCTCCAATGTATGGTTTGCTGTGGATGTCCCCCATGTACACGAGGGTGGTGATGATCTTGATCTTGAATTCATAGCAGTATCCTCTTTACTTTGAACATTCAGAGCAGGCCATTCTGTGGTACTGGGAAATCTAATGGCAATTTATCAGAAGTGATAAATTATGTAGTCATGTACCCCCTGCATAAGTTATATGTATTTCTCAGCTGCTTCAGAATTAGTACCTGTGTTGGAAGAATGGAAGAATAATAAAGCTGGTGTAATGGTGTTTACTATGCAACATTAGAGAAGAATGTTTGAAGATCTGAACTTGAAGACTGAATTGTTAGAACTTGAGCATAAATTGTGGATTGTAATTGTTATTGTTTAATTGTTGATTCAATCAATGCGAATGCCTTATCAAACCCTAGAATGCCTTAAATTGTAATTGGATTTAATCAATTGTTATTGTTATTGTTTAATTGTTGAATTAATTAGTCACCTTGGTCAGTCGCCTTAAACCCTAGAATGCCTTATCAAACCCTAGAATGCTTCCATCCTTTTCTTTCATGCAACACTTCATGTAGAGTTAATATGCCATTCATTATATTTCTATTGGGTATCTGCAAATTGATTTTTTTATTTTTCTTAATTTGAACATGAATCTACTCAAAGCCTCTCTATCTCTGGTTGGCTGAGACCAGATCTCTTCCACCCTTTTGAGAAATTCAGGATTTTGAGAGCATTTATTTTTGTAGCTTTCATTGAAGTGAGACATATTTTTTGTCTTATTAGTTCTAGCATGGAAAGCCCTAAGAAGACTGTTGATGGTAGTACAATAAAGAAGGCAATATGGAGTTTAGTTACTCCAGTAGTTCAGGCTCCTTTCACAGTCCATCGGATCCTTTTCCTGATATAAAAATTAAATAGACTTCAGAGGATCTCGACCTGGAATATGATCCTGCCGACGAGGTATGGATCACGAATCTTAACTTCAGCGGTTCAAGTTAATGTTTTTTGTCAAGTATACAAAGTCTTATAATTCTTTTCTACCTAGATTAATCGCAATGACAACGAGGTGACTTCGCCTCCTAAACCGCAGAAGGTTCTCCAATGGATGGATCCTCAGGTTCACTCAAGCGGAAACGAGGGCAACAAGGTCCCAATAAGGGTCCATTGGACCACATCATGTACATAACAAGGGTCGGTCCAGGTGGGGTTCCCCAAGAACCACTGGATTCAGTTACCAAGTACCGAAATGCATGCGGTTTTCTTCTTAGAGAGCTCGTGCCAATCACAATCGAGAATTGGAGAAAATTACCTGAGGAGAACAAGACTGAGTTGTGGGAAAGGATAAAGAAACAATTCAAGTTCCCGAAAGGCACGGAAGAAGTTGTAAAGAAAGCAACATGGGTCTCTTGCGGCAAGAAGTTTCGTGGCTGGCAGAGTGAAATGGATGCTTATGTTAAGGCCGATAAGGTCCCTAGCCCAAGGAAGATGGGAAAAATCACACAAGCTCAGTAGCAATAATTTGTTCGTTAAAAGACCACACCTGATGCTAAAGCCCTAAGTGCAACTAGGTCAAAGCTTGCCAAAAAGAACAAATACCATCATCGCTTGGGGTCTGCCAGATATGCCCCCAAAGTCCAGAAAAGGAATAAGATATTAGACGAAATTACCAGTAAGGGCAATCCTCACCCGTTAGAAGGTTGCGATGAGAGAACTCAACGGTTGGTCTTTGCTCGGTCAGGTTTGACCAGCGAGAGCAAACTTGAAAAGCCCAACTCTGTGAATGTAGAGCACAAAATGAAAGAAGTAATTGAAAAGCAACAGAAGGGTCTCTTCAAGCCGAAGAGAAAGAGTGACCTACTTACCGCTATCCTAAGAAACCCTGAACACAGTGGACGGGTTCGAGCAATCTCTTCTCAAATGTTTTGGCTGGATGGTTTCCCGAAAGATAAAGAGACATATAAGAGACGTGAGAAGTTCAAGAAAAGACTTGATGAAATAATTGCTCAAAAGGTCAAGGAAAATATGCAAGAAATAATGGAACAACTTAGACAATCAGGACAATTAGTGGCACCGAGTATAGTGATGGTTCCCATGCCAAAGGAGCATTTAGTATCTCCAATTGCCTACCCTAGCAGCGTAGGTTCTGTGCCAGGCTCAGGGTCAACCCATAAGTTCGCTGTCAATGATATTGCTAAGGACAGATCTTGTCGTCTTCTCGTCCCAATCGGCAGAGCAGGGAACAAAACGAAACAGGTTGCCACTGCTATGGCAAAGCCTGATCGTGACTTCAACAGCAATCCACTTCCGTTGTATTATGTTATGGTGCAAGTTCTTCAGATCATTGATAATGATTATGAAGATTATGAAATAGAACACACACATGAGGGGATCCCGACTCTGGTGCAGGCTGTCAACCAATTAATATTTTGGCACCAACGCAATATTGTGTTGCACGATGGGTCGATTTCTAGACCCGTCGCATCTCAAATACTGCAGCCCCGTCTTGTAAGGCGAAAGTCCAGGAAGATCCACTCTCCCTATGTATCAGCAAGGATGATAGTAACCTTGCTAGTAAAGATAACCAAGAGCAACAAGTTGGACAACAGCTTCAAACAGTACCAGAGCAAGCTATTGCTAGCAAAGTGCAACCAGTTGAGCAACAACATGAAGTAGTACTAGAGGCAACTGCTGGGAGAAAATAGCAATTTGTTGAACAACAGGTTCAACAACAAGCCAGTGTCCAACTTCTGATGACTACTCCTCGATCATAAGTGCCTATCAAAGTTAGCTCATACGATATTAAGAAACCTTCATCAGAAGTGTCAAAGTATTTGGAAAATATTAAAAAATCAAGTGCATCCCATTCTTCTCATGAGCCAGCATTAGAAGATATCGAGGAGTGGGAAGAAGATGATGTCATGTATAATCGGCGGATCGCTTTAGTTAAACCAGGAGTTCCAATATACAAGCTTGAGGATGTTTCTCCTGGATTTGAGAATGGGAAGCCGTTCATGACATCTGTACAACTTAGCAAACAACATGTCTCGCTCAAAAGTATGCACGAGTGGTATATCACTGCCAGCACAAAATATGAACTTTCTTGCGTCACATTTCGTGTTCCAAAAGATGCATTTTGGAGCATTGGAGCAGATAAACGAGTCATTTTATTTGAAGAGTTGCGTACCCTTTTCCATCAGGGAATGCTCGAAATCAACGTGCTACTCGTCTGGTGCTTGTAAGTGCCTCTAATATTTTGCATTTGCTTTTCTTACTACACGCCTACACATTTCATGAGATTATAACAATTCTGGACTTCTTCAATAGGATGCAATATATGATAATGAAAAGATGAAACACAAGACAGGTATCCTTGATCCTACACGAATTGCAAAGACGCTATTCGAGGTTAAAATGGATCGATACTCAGTACAATACAAGCACATGATTTTTTTTGAAAAATCAATCGCAAAACTTAGAAGGATAAAAGGACAGAAGTTGCAGCTTACATAGGACATGCAATGTTTAACTTTGTCAGAGACGATAAGGACCTCATAAAGGTTCCGTACCACTTCGAGTAAGTTCGACATATGACATTGAAATAGCAATTATTGTTAATTGTTAACACGTGTGCAGTAAACAATACATAATCATCTTCATCAAGCCAATGCAGGGTTTGGCAACAGTCTTAGACTCAGCCGATTACCCACCAGATCGTTACAAATATTTCCTTTCCATTTTGAAACTGTACGTTTATTCAATACTTTTAATTTACATACATTTAGAATGTGTTGACAAGTTTTATATGATATTTCTTATATTACAGCGCTTGACAGTTTTACGCGAAACAACTTGGCGGTCAGAGACCTCCTAATAAGAATGCATGGGAGTGTCTTATTCGGGTATTATATATGCGAACATCTTCGGACCGCCAGCGAATATAGTGTGAATCGTGAGGATGTAAGTTATCCTTAATGTCGATATCTTATTTTCTTACTTGAGTTTCATTTTCATTGTAACTAGCGTATTTTAATACTTATATTCTCTGCTGTTCAATATTACCAGAAACATTATTTTCAGATTTTGATTCCAACTTTAAAATTCAATTGCTCATAGTACAACTGCTCTAAAAATACCAAATAAATTCTCGTATACTCTGACTTTGATCTATACTTTGAGATTGTTCAAACCAGCACATTCTAAACCTTGTTATGTATTTCATTGCAGCACACGAAGAATGTGAACAAAGAATGGCCCGTTTGTAGAAGTATTCCCGCTGGAGGGACCGACAAGATTGCCGGTGAACTGTGTCAATTCGTGCATCGCGAAATTTTGCACAAAAGAAGGGTGTTCTTTGATGAGAATGGTGCAATAGCTGATGTGCCAGAACTTTGCGACTATGACAATAGAAACAATTTTTATTGAAACTTGTAAACTATGAGATGACTTGTATGTGTAACTTGTACATATGTATATTGTTTTAGTGAAATTGACTTCTGTGAGATGACTTCTGTGATTATATTATTTACTTCTATGATTATATTGTTGACTTCTGTGATTATATTGAATTGACCTGAAAACTAGAAATAACAGCAGGTAGTACAGTATAAGGTATACCTTATCACAGGCGGTTATTTACCTACGGCTAGACCTGCTTGTGAAATATCATTATCACATGAGGCTAGATATAGGTAAAGAACCATCTGTGTTAACCTAATTATCACAGACAGTTATTATTATGGTACAAACTGGCTGCGATAAACTGTCTCCATAGACGTCTTTTCATAGGTTAAGATCCGTCTGTGATAACAACATTATCACATACGGTTATATATGCAGCACAATCCGCCCGAAATAATGTGTTTTCACATGCGGCTAGTCGTAAGTAAAGAACCGTCTGTGATAATACTATTATTATAGGTGGTTTCACTTCTCCGCCTGTGAAAATGTATATTATCACAGACTCTTCGTTTCAGGTGATTTTAGAAACCGCGTGTGATAATACGTTTGGAGCCGCCTGAGATGAAGCTTATTGTAGCAATGCCATGGGATTAGCAAGTAAATGGGCAACCAGTTGATCATGCAGTATAGCGTTTTTTCTTACCCAAATTCTGTCCCTTTTGTTGAGTGTGTGCAGATACTTCTCAATCCAAAATTTGAGATCACTTAGCAATTTTCCTCCATAAGCTACTGTGACAGTGATGGGGGTACACCTCAGGAGATTCATTTCAGTCAGGGCAAACTCTAAATACACTTTCATTTTTACATTATGTTTCTGCCAATAAAATACTTCTTTGACTGCAACCATAAAGCGAGCCTCAAGAATAGGAATATTGAAAGTCCCCCCTCCAAGATCAAAAACCGCCTTCAGCCACTCCTTGTTATTCATTTCATAAGACCAGGCATGCAGACACAGGTTACCACTTCCTTCATATTTCTGAGCCTCCTTCTCTAACAGAAGAAGAATGTCAACAGCTAACACTGTACTCAAATCTTCGGTGGTTACTTGTTCCTTGAGCAAATACATGGATACTGCCTTCTCTTTTGAAGGACCTGTCATAAGATTTGGCTGCTTCAGCACACTATATACTGTTGTCCTGAACTCATTTGTCTCCCGAGAATTTTCTCTGCCACCACAAAGTTTTAGGATGACTAAAGACCCTACTGCATTTTTCTGAGGCCACTTCTCCAACAGCCCCACACTCTTATCAGTTAATATCATGTTCAGAGTGCTTTGCAATTTCACTTTGCTTTGCAAGTTCAGCAGCTGTTTCACAATTTCAGTTTGCTCATTTGTGCCATCAACCTTCACAGCTCTTCCAGTAGAAAAATCATAAGGAACATCCTTACTGTGAGCTCCCAATGAGGCCTGCATTGATACAAAAGTCTCACCACCTTTTCACCTAATTAAGCCCACTTTGTCATTAGCAATTTTTATCTGGATCTGCTCATCACTTGGCTGCAGCGCATTGGATTCCCTGTCATCCGAAGCATTACCAAATAATCCAGCATCAGTCTATGCCAACACTTCATTAACCCACTACTCATTTTTGCTTCTCATTTTATCAACAGCCACATCATCCATATTGATTCTCTGGTTCTTCTCTGAAAGAACTACATGGTCGGCAGGTTTAACAAAGGAATCACCTGCCACTGAAAAAGTCTTCCCATACTCCTTTTGTATAGCAGGACCCATTCTCTGCTCGTGACCTTCATCCTCACTATAGGATTCATCTCATATCACGGCTTTTGGATACTTCTTCTCTGTCTCGATGGTGTTAGCATTACCTAATTCCCACTTCACTAATGCTTCATCAGTTAGCACCCAGTCTAACTCATTTTTCAGCTGAAACTGAAAACTCTGAGTGCATTCATCTGAATTATCTGACTTGTCTTTCTCTCCATCAGTATAGCAGAACCCATAAAGGCAACTCTGATCCCACCATTTCCTCCCAGTAGGCCTCTCATTATTATTGGCTACTGGTTCCAGTACCTTTTCTGTCCCTCCTTCAAACTTGGACTGCCCCATTAACCTTCGAGATCCTAGTTGCTTCATAGGCTCATGACTAGATCTCTTCAGAACATCCATCACCCTCTTTGCTCCCCCAATCCCATGAGCTCTTGAGCACTCCTTAAATCTGCTCTCCCTCTGTCCAAACCCCCAACAAAGTCATCGGTACTAGGGGTAGATATAGTGACGACCATCCCGCCCGGATCAAGTGGAACTTGTATTGCTCCTATCACCGAAGGAAGGACAACATCAGGCACTTTGGATGGAGGTAAAGCAATAGGCGTCTGAACAACATCCTGAAATGCAACTAACAGTCTGGTTACTGCTGACTTCATTTCACCCTGTTTCACCTCTAAATGCGTCTTCACTTTCACATTGTGTTGGTGCAAATAAAATACTGCTTGGAGAGTTAAGGTCTGTAGATCATCAAACACCTATGTGGACTGTTCTAATAATGCATATACTGAAGTTTTTGCAGGCACTGAAAACACTTGGTCTGGACCAGATTCTATTATGACCACAGACCCCACTTCCTTCACAGCTCTGTATGCCACCATCTTCATATCTTCTCCATTGCCCCTCTCAACATCCATAACTCGCAACTTAACCTCTTCAAGAACTGGAGCAGTACCTACATGCTTGACATCACATTTTTGTATGCCATTTAAACTAGATTCAGACCTCCCTGCTGTAGGTAGCTCTGCACAGACTGGAAAATGAAGCTTCTCACTAGCACTGAATTCCATTTCACCAACACCCAAGTTAACAACATCTCCAAGTGAACCAAGACTGCGATAAATCGTTCCATATTCTGATTGCTCACCACCAATTTCCTCTTCACAACCTGCCTTCTTCTCAGATATGCTCTCATTAAAGTATTCATTGCCTCCTTCACTGCTACCTCCAATCAGACTCTCAATGAAATTAAGCTCCTCACTGCCATATTGATCCTCCTCTACCAATTGATCATCCCATTTCACATCTGAGAAAACAACTTTTGGTTCCCCATGCTGCATCTCACCATCAGCCCCATCATTTCTCCCATTGAGGTCATCCTCCTCACCATTCTAACCTTCTTCTGCAGTATGCCTCCCAAAATTCTACTGAACAGTAACAACAAACTGATTCGAAGAACCAACCCCCTCCGTAATCCTGTAATCCTGTAATCCTGCCACCAATGATGTGCAATGCCCTCCATATGTATCGATGCCCCTCTCAACCAAATCCACTCATGAACATTGTACGTTATGAATTAATCAACACACTTATCAATCCAAATCGAGAGATTCTCACCAGAAAACTTTGGAATGGATAATTTGATCATTGTTCTTCCAATGATGTGAACAAACGATCCCACCTGTCCTCATTGTTCTGAGCTGCTGCCATCTCCACAAAAAGTCCACCACACTTCCACTGCAATTCAAGACCACATTACCCACTCCACCTTCGTCCAGAGATCAAAGTCTAACGTCGCCAGTATAACCTCAAACCCTAGCTGCAGAGAAAACCGAATTCCACCGAGAAATCCAGATTTTGCCGCCAACCCAGGGATTTGATAATCGCACCTTCTTCCAGTAGTCTCGGGCTTCCACCGCCGGTGAAGCAGAGCTTCGAATCGTCGTCGGAGCGCCTTGGACCTCCGCCTCTCCGCTGCTGCCAACGAGCACGAACTCTGCCGCCGCCGTAGATGATGACCCGATGCCGCCGAGGAACGTCGAGGCTCTGATAGCACTTGTCATGTCCCCGTGGCCGCTGGCTCGCCAGACCGGGGCGTGAGGCGCGCGCAAGCCGCCGGAGGCGGGACGATGATCCGCCGGAGCGAACGGAAGAGACGGAGATGAGAGGATATGATGGTTTCTGTTCTGTTCTGTACGATTCCCCAACCGGGTCCATCCATCAGGTATTAACCAATTACATGGGCTGGGCCCGCACCTGCCCACCGGCCCACACACACAGACTGCAAATAACACTTCACGCCATGCGGGTATGACAGCGAACCGGTTGGGCATGGAAGAAATATTGGGTGCGAGAGTGAAACTAGGGGCGGCAGCCATGTTGGGAAAAAGAAGGGACGGTCTGGTGTCTGCCCGTGGTGGAAGAATGAGGCCATGCGGCTGCCAGTGGGGCCTGCAGGTTTTGTTATTTTCTTTGATTTCTCTAAAATTTGACGTTTTGAGCATGTCAAAAGAAATAGCTAGAGGTCTCCAAAAATAGAAAAATTTTACAGGATGGTTCTGCCCAACGTCAGTTTCATTTTGGTGCAGTCCGATCTGAATTTTCCAGAAACTAATTAAATTATGATTTTTCTTGTTTCATCCATTGTTTCAATTAAATAACACAAAACAATGCAATTACCATATTCTAATTATTTACGACCTCCTAATAAACATGTAGGCATGGGATGAATTTTGTTTTCACAAGACGGGTTTGAAATTTGACAACTACGCCCAGTTTTGAGGAATCGGTTTAGGTAACAAATTTGAATCAACCTAATTTAGTTTTTTAATGGAAATTTAACGGGAATTATGATTCAAGATCTGACATAGATAGGAAGGTTGAAACACGGAGTGTTACATTTTTCTCTCTCGGAACAAACATGTGGCGTGGGATCTGGTGTGGCCACCCGCCATAACAGTGTGGCTCAGCTGTGGCCCAAACCTGATTGGTCCAATTCAAATGAATGGGCCTGGGTTTGAATATTCAATCATTTTCCATTGACAAATAAAGCCAGAATTGATCCAAACTTCAAAAATCAATTCCTCCTAGTAGATTTGCTCAAATAGTTCCCAGTAAATTAAGGTAGACTCATATTGATCCCCACTTTGTAGTAGTGCAATTTTTTGTACATGAAAGTTAAAGTATTTTTGTAATTAGTTCCTTTGAGCTAATTGTAACTATAGCTCGACGAGTAGAAAATGCCATGCTAATGTTTGAGGCTTGCGGTAGAAGTATTGAAGTGTGATTCGCTCCACTTCCAAAAAGGATGTATTTGATGTGTTATCCGGGTGTCTACTGGTTGCAATTACCGTCCCTCATGGTTATTTGAGCACCGCTTGTTCACTGCGCTGTGAAGTAGTAAATACTGAAGAAGCCAGAAGAATATGATGTACTAAACAAGCGGTACTCAAATAACTGCAAGAGATGGTGATTGTAATCAGTAGACACCCAGATAACCTCTTTAGAATTGGATATGTTCAAGGAAGCTTGTTATCTCTAAAATTCTAACAAGTAAATAGCTTCTATGAATTTTGGTATTAAATCTGGAGCTAGGTCATGGCTAACAGTGGATGATATTGGTAGAGGAGGTCTCACTGGTTTTAGAAAATTTTGTTTCATAATTTTATGAGCTTTATACAGTGAAGAATTGATTTTACAAGTTTGGGATAAAATCTGGAATTGTTTCTGTACAATTCTGATTTTTCAAATGACATAGAGAATTGGAACACTAATTGACCCCGCTAATGAAGTCCAATGAACTTGAAATTTTTACTGGAGATCAAGTATATCTTAAGGAGTGTTCTGACCGAAATTTGGAATTTTCCAATTAGCTTTATAGGAGTAAATTATTTCCCAAGAAGTTAAATGAAAGGAATTAATTAAGACAATTCTTGGACTTTCATGTTCAACCAATTGCACCACCGCAAAATCGGGATCAATATGAATCTACCATAATTTATTTGGAATTGTTGGAGCAAATATACTAGGATTAATTCAATTTTGACGTTTGGAGGTATTCTGGAATTATTTGCAATTGGAAAATGGTTGGAATATTTAAACCATGGTCCACTGATTTGAATTGGGCCACTTAGGTTGAGGACACAGGTTGGCCACTGGGTTCACCCACTTGGCCACATGAAATCTGATGGCAGAAACTGATCCCGTGCCTGCGCGCAGTGACTGATCGGCAGGCCCCCCAGGTTGTCTTCCACCTCGGTCCAGAGGCGGCGCCCGTGATGGCGTGCGGTGGTTCCCTCTGGCTAGCTCGCCGGCCCATCTCACCCGTCCACCTTTCTTCCAAAAATTCGCCGCCTAGCCATATTTCCAGCCACTGAGCACGATGGTGCCGTCTGCTCGGGCCGGGGATGACCGGAAAAGATGGTGCGACGCGAACCGCCACAGCTAGAGTTCTGGCGATGCCGGTGCTGCCGCCACGTTGCTCAAACTGCCTGTAAATAGATCAGCAATGCTCCTAGGATCACGGGGAAGATGAACATGTGAATGAAAAAGGGTGGAACAGCCGGTAAAGTCGATTTTGGCGAGGGCCCAAGCCATTTACCACGGCGGCTACGAAAATCTGTGTAGCTTAGCTGCTCCTTGATTATTCTATCTGGTTTTTGCTCAAGCAGACGCGCAAGGATATTTTTAAGATATCATACAACTAGATTAGAGAATACTTATGCCTAGAAAACGAATTGCAGTGATGACCTAGCATGAAGGGTAACATTGTGCCGAGACAAAAATGGTGATTACTTTCTGGATAAAGAATGAAGTCAAAAACGGTTGTCACCGTGAGCTAGAAGGGGTGTGGGCGCTTCTTTTTGCTTCTGGGAGCAGCTCGCTAGGTGGCCTGTGGCGCCGGCGCGACGGGGAACAGAGAGCGACGTCCATGGTGGCTCAACGGTGGCGGTCACCAAACTGCGAAAAACCAGCGTTGTAGCTGACGAAACAAGGAACCAAAAAGTTGGAGAAGGTAGAGGGAGCTCGTGTGCACTACTTTGCTGTTGGAGGGATTGTGGAAATCGGCACCAAGGACTTACCTCACCGGAGGAACAGCGAGGTGACATTGTTTGCTCTTGCGGGAGAGAGAAATAGAGAGAACGATGATGTGTTGTTTGAGCGTGTGATGGGACTCAGGGGATGAGAACGCCTTTAACTCCCCATGCTACCGAGCTGCCTGGTTGCTTGCTTCATGAGCTGGGAAGCACGGTGTTGAGTGTTGAACAGCAGGAAGGGCAGAGAAAACAGAGTCTTCAGTCGGTTCAGCGCAGCAGAGACACTGACCAGTGGGTCCTACCAAAGCTATTTTCTCTTCTCTCCCTTGGTCAGTGAAATATCCTACCAACTGGTGTCCAAAAATCATGAAGCTTGAGACCAAGACTAAAACAAATAGCTTGGATTTGATTCTGAAATCAAAAACTTGATTTCACCAAGTTTCATTCAAATTCAAATCTGAATTTGAATTTAAATGAGATTCGATGAACACATCGAATTAAATAGTAAACTTACTTCAAAATTCATGAAACTTGGTAGGAGTTCTTTTTGAAAGATTTGGAATTTATTGGTAAGCTCATATTTTTATTTTGACAAGGTTTGAACCGTAGCAATGTTTGCATTTTTGAATTCCCTCTTTTATTATTTGAATACTTTTTCTTGTCCCTTTTTATTCTTCCTAGCTGAAGTTCGCAATTTGTAAATTAGGGCTTTACCCCCCCCCCCCCCCTTAAAAGAATCTTGTCCCGAGATTACAATTGAAAGAGACGGAGGGAAAAAGATTACCGGATATGAGATAATAACAAATCCGGATAGTTTGGTCGGAGATAGTCCTCACTTTCCCATGTCGCTTCCTCAGCGGTATGGTTATTCCACAAGACTTTGTAGAAGTACAAAGTCTTGTTTCTGGTGGTGCGAGTCTTTTCGTCGATAATCCAGATCGGATACTCCGAATAAGTGAGATCTGGTTAGGAAGCTTCAATGTCTTCAGTGTTGATTTCAGCCGGGGATTTAAGGCACTTCCGTGGCTGAGAGATGTGGAATACATTATGAATCCCAGAGAGTGACGCCGGTAACTCAAATTATAAGCCACTGGTCCGCATTTTTCAGTGACGGTGAACGTACCGATGAATCGCGGAGCAAGCTTTCCCTTCACTCCGAAACGATGAATCCCTTTCATCGAAGAGACACGGAGATAAATATGGTCTGCATAGCTTTTCTGCTGAGGTTGAGCAGCCTTGAGGTTGGCTTGAATTACTCACACTCGTTCCTCGGCTTCATTCACAAGATCAATGTCATATATTACTCGCTCGCCGGATGCACACCCGTTGAGTGGTGTGCGACATTTTTGGTCGTAGAGAGCTTCATACGTCGACATCTTGATGCTAGCTTAATAGCCATTGTTATATGAGAACTCCGCCAACGGTAAATGATCAACCCAATTTTTACCGTGATGGATGACACAAGCGCGTAGCATATCTCCTAGAACATAATTCACCCGCTCAGTTTGACCATCCGTCTGCGGGTCATCTGCAGAGCTTCAGATCAGTTTGGTCCCCAATGATGCATGCAACTACTCCCAGAAGCGAGCAACGAACAACACACCACGATTTGAAATAATTGTCCGGGGAACTCTATGCAAGCACATGACTCATGCAACATACAACTCCGCATACTTCTTAGCAATGTACTTTGTATGTACAGGGATGAAATGCGCCGATTTGGTTAGTCGATTGACTATCACCCAAATCAAGTCATTCTTGTGGAACATGAGAGGTAATCCAATAATTAAATCCATATTAATGTCCTCCCATTTCCCAGTCGGGATGTTCAATGGTTGCAGCTGTCCGACTTTCCTCATATGGTCGGCTTTCACCCACCGACACGTATCACACTCGGATACGTACTTCACAATCTCACTTTTCGTCCGTATCCACTAAAATTTGTTTTTCAAATGTTGATACATTTTGTTGCTACCCAAATGAATAGAATACTTGGAAAGGTGAGCTTCGTCCAAGATTTTCTTCTGAAGTGTCATGTCACGGGGTACCACTATTCGGTCTTTGAACCATAGAGTACAATGCTCATCACTCCGGAAGCATTTCATTTCTCCATCCTTCACTCTCCTCCAAATGTGCGACATACTCACGTCTTTCTTTTGAGCTTCCATAATCTCCTCTCGTATTGTAGGGATGAGAGCAAGATTATATAACGCTACATATGGAACCAAGTATAAACTCGGCTCGTCCTCTTCCATCGGGGTAATGGAAGGATTATTGACATGGGACTTGCGGCTTAGCGCATCGGCAACTACATTCGCCTTGCCGGGATGGTAGTGAATCTCAATCACATAATCTTTGATAAGCTCTAACCTTCTTCGGTGCCACATAATCAACTCCTTCCGTGTAAAAATATATTTTAGGCTCTTGTGATCGGTGTAGAGGTGCACTAGATTTCCGAGAAAATAATGTCTTCACATCTTCAATGCGAGCACCACAACAACAAGATCAAGGTCATGAGTTGGATAATGCTGCTCATGATTATGGAGCTGCTGTGATCCATATGCGATCACGCAGCCTTCTTGCATTAACACGCAGCTGAGACCAATGCCAGATGCATCATAATAAACGTCGAAGGATTTGGTCGTATCCGACTGAGCTAGCACTGGGGCTGTTGTGAGATGCTTCACCAATTGCTTGAAACACATCCTCACACGCTTTAGCAATTTTTGAGAAGCTCGAAATGAACCTCCGATAATATCCTGCTAAACCGGTGAAGCTGTGAACTTCATGCACGAACTTTGGAGACTTCCATTTCAGCACTTGCACAATTTTGCTTGGATCAACAGCGATGCCCTCCGCTGAAATAATGTGACCTAGAAATGGTACTTGGCTAATCCAAAACTCGCATTTGCTGAATTTTGCATAAAGCTTGTGATCTCGCAATCGTTGGAGCATGATATGCAAGTGTATGGCGTGTTCTTCCTCCGTTATAGAATAAACCAGGATGTTGTCAATGAATACCATGACAAACTTATCCAACTCCAGCATGAATACTGAATTCATCAAATACATGAAGTGAGCCGGCGCGTTGGAAAGTCTAAACGACATGACGGGATATTCATAGAGGCCTATCTCGTCGAGAATGCCGTCTTCAATATATCTTTCGGTCGAATTTTGATTTGATGATATCCGGACCGAAGATCCATCTTCGATAGTACCTTAACACCCACTTGTTGATTGCATATGATACCGATGCGCGGTAGTGGATACTTTTTTTTGATCGCCACGGTGTTGAGCATACGATAGTCCATACATAGACGTAACGTCTTGTCCTTCTTCTTCATGAGCAATGTGGAGCAGCCACAAGGTGATGAACTTGGGTGTATCAAACCTTTGTCCAGCAGATCCTTCAAATATTCCTTCAACTCCGCTAATTCATTTGGTGCCATTTTGTACGGTCTTCGAGAGATAGGCGTGGTTCCCGGAATGAGTTCGATCTTGAACACGATGTCCCTATTTGGTTGCATACCCAGAATGTCATTGGGAAACACGTACAGATATTCACAGACCACATGAATGTCCTCAAGCTTTGTGACTTCCGTGTTGTATGTGGCTGGAATTTCTTGGATACGGCGGTCTAGAATGAGAGTGTGTGGTTCATGAAGTGGAGACTTTAAATGAACCACACATGGAACAATGTTGAGAACAGCACCACGGCGGTGTATCCATGACATTCCTAAGATGATATCGAGTTTCCGACTCTCTAATATAGTTAGAGAAGTCGGATATAGATTTCCACCCATCTGAAGTGGTGCTCTATAGACCATCCTATCAGCTGCTACTTTCCCAACCGCAGAGCAAATCAAATATGGACGTTTTGTGCGAATGATAGGTAATTGGTATTTGATGATATATGATTGGCTCATGAAATTATGGGTGGCACCGGAATCAAATATTATGACCACGGGATGATGGAGTAGAGAAAACGTACCCGTGAGGACGGGTTTGCCTTCCGGCACGTCTTCGATAGCTATGTGGTCAATGTTGCCAGATTTTGGTGCTGGTTTCTTGGGCTGGTTGCAGGGCTGAGTTGCACCCTGATAGGGTGCTTGTTCGCTGCTCTTTAACTGCTCGGGGCAGTCCCTTGCAAAATGCCCAACACGGCCACACGTATAGCACGTGTATTGTGTTGGATTCCCTCCATGCCACAAACAAATTCCCGGTGCACGTGGTGAAGGTGGATACACACGCGGGACTATCCTTTGCTGCTGCTGCTCCTGTGGTGGAAATGGTGGTCGGAAGCTCGACGCATTGAAAGAACGACTGCGAAACTGCGGCGGTCGCGCCTGTGGCTGCCATCGCTGACCAGATGGTGAGCGGTACACCAAGCGGTACTTCTGTGGAGCACCACCGCTGCTACTCGAAGGCACACCGTGTTTCCTCTTATCAGAAACGAGCTCGTGCTGAGCATTGACTTGCATTATTGCAGCACTGACTATGTCATTGAAGTTGTCGCAGTTGCATTGTGCAAGTTGGACCTTCATCTTGGGATTAAGGCCCCAAAAGAATGTATCTTGCTTCTTGTTCTCTGTCCGCACATAATCTGGCACGTACTGTGCCAAATGGTTGAATACGCGAGAATATTCAAGAGCACCCTCCCGCCTTGCTTCAGCTCCAGAAACTCCTGAAGCTTCCTCTTCATGATGCTGGGAGGTATATGGTAGGCCCGGAATGCCTCCGCAAACTCGGTCCAAGTGACCACATGACCAGCCGGCACTGACGTGATGTAGTTCGCCCACCAAGCACCAACGGATCCTTGAAGCTGTTGAGCTGCAAACAGCGCCTTCTTCTGTTCGATGCATCGGAGCAGACCGAACTTCGCCTCAAGAGCGCAAATAAAGTTGTCCGCCTCCAGGGGTTCCTCGGCCTCTATGAAGACCGGTGGATGCATCACCAAGAAGTCCGAGTACGAACTCTGTTGAGGCTGGCATTGCCCATTGTCTTGTCGCCCCTCTTGACGGGACGGATTCTGCACCAGCATCCGCAGCAACTCGGTTTGCTCGCCACGCATGCCGAGCACTGCAGCAAGAATGTCCGCGAGAGTTCTTGAATGTTCAGGTTGTGGCGGAGGTGGTTGCTGCTGCGTCGTGGTTTACTCCGGGAGTGGAGACTCATCACCACGACCCTGACTAGAGCCTCCCACCTCGGGCGTCGAGCAAATATGCACCATACTGCATCCACATAATTTTAAAATCAGCAACATGTTTGTTTCACTTGACCAGTCCATACAATAGCAATGCGAGAATTATCAAAGTTACACTTGCATAACATTCACACATATTGATAAAGTGTAAACTTTATACAAAATACAACATTCCTGGACCATGTTGCCACAATCGAGTTCCAAACTAATGATCTTCATGGATGGAAGTCCATTTCGACTATCGTAGGTCACAACGGGACGTTGAGTGTGTTCGCGTACGTGTATCCTCGCTATTGTACAAGACATAAACATGTCAACGCTCGAAATGTTTTGATTGTGCCACATATTCGATTCCAAACCAGAATATCGAATAACAGCTTCTGAACATGGGATATGACACAAAAATTGAAACCAAAGTGGTTTGAATTGAAGAATCCAAAACTGGTTTCACTGTCCAGATTCTGGTCCAGCTGACCAGTCTGGAGAGATTAAAATGTTTGTACCAGTTAGAGGCAACATCTGGACGGGAGTTCAACAACGAAGTTGTATTACACACGATGACCTTTCCATAATTTCTTTATTTGCCACCATAGAGTTTATGGTTGAGGAGATATGGCTTTTGCAAATTGATAGTGTTTCTGGAAAATTTTTGCCAGCACCTCCTTTGTTTATGGTTGATTTTGTCCACATTGTTCCAGATATAAAATATCAAAATATGCAAAAATCATAAATTACAACATTGTTGTATACAGCCTCAGGATTCCATAAATGTATTACATGAAGCAATCGTTGAATCTACTAAGAGATATGACAGAAACAGTAACAGGGTACAGAAACTGTCCACTCTCTGTCCAGATTTGGCAGAGTTTGGAATTTCGAAATTTTCATCACGTTACATGGGAACTGTGATCCGGAGTTGAACATAAGAGTCATAGAGGACTCTCTCAAATTTCCAACAATGTATGCTAGACCTTCAGTAGTGAACTATACAGGGAGTTATGCTATTCCAACGTTAGGCATTTTTCTGTCCAGTTCACAGTTTGAATCAGGAACTTGGCAGATTTACTTCAAATGAACTTTTCAAGTTTTAAATCTTGAAATCTGTCTTGGAGCTTAAAATGAAACTTGTCGATGACTTCCTCAATTTTCCAAACCATATGCCTGCTTAGTTCCGCAACACATGATTTATTATCAATCTGTTCTAATGCTCCAAAAAGCAGAGATTACAAATTCAAACTTAGCCCTAAGTTGAAATTTTTACTTGTTGTCGAGTCGCACCTCCAGCACGGATATCATCGTTGACGTGCCCGATGAAACTCGAATGCAATGCTGGTACTATGCCCTCATCAAAGAAAATCCTAAGCCGGTATTCCAGCATACGTCTCAACGGTGGCACTAATGACGTTCACTCGCAAACATTTTCGACTCGAGCTACTGAAAACGTGATTAGTGTACCTGCAGAAGACACAATTTACATAACACTCATTATGGTGCCATACGGCACGGTCTGCATGAGCGATCATTTCAGATAGTCACAGTAATATATATGAGAGTAAGAACATTTGTCCCGTATCATTCCATACGGGCCGCCCCAAGCTGAGCCACATCCCGAGGTACATGACCGGGTTTTCTACCACCCGACAGGGGTCCCAAGTCTTTGCCTAATGCTGCACCAGTAGGAGGCACTTTCGCGTGTTTATTAAAAAACACACTACGTGCTTTTCAACCGCACGATAGGTAGCCATGTGATTTATGTCTTGCGCTAGGGATCACCGCTGTGTATGGCCCTTTGAACATTGAACGTTCAAGTGTTGCATAGTTCGTGTTTTTGACCACACGAAGGGGTATCCTCACTTTTGCCTGAAGCACGCGGGGGAGCAGCATTTTCATATGTTCCCAGAACCATGAGAAGGTTCAGAGACTCATATTAACTCTCGTGCCAAGCCAAGAGGGACAATCATCGTACTACCTCCCGTACGGAGAGCTTACTGCAATTGATCCGCTTGCAGTGGCGTACCTTACCTCTTACCTGATGTCGACGCGTCATTACTGAATATAATAACACATATGTTAGCTTGCCACCTTAAGTAACTAATACTACGATAGACCTTATGTGGGCATAGTGACTAATCCTCACTCGACTACTTCTAAGTTTTCAAAATAGGCTCTTTTTGAGCTTGTTATGCCCTCTACGGCTCTGATACCAGCCTGTAAGGACCGGGTCCACACGTTCAAAGAATCGCAGAGGGTGGTTCCGTGCAATACGGAACCACACACAAGAAAAGAATACGACAAAATACAAAGTTATATTTATATAAACAACAGAAGTCTTTTACAATACCTAATGTACAGCAGAAGATAATACTCATAGTTAAACTCTTAGCATAGCTATGCAAAAGTGCAGCCGTCCAACTCGTGGACACTACACACTAGCGGCACATAATAGAATCACGACGGCATGCAAGGCTCCCACTCGACGATATACCTGGACGGAAGCATCGCCTCATCCTTGGGCCCTACCTCATTGAAAGTTGCCTAGAGGGGGGGTGAATAGGCTATTTGACCTGCAAATGACTCAATAAAACGAGATTAAATTTGCAGAGGGGCGGACTAGTCCGGTCAGGGGGCGGACTAGTCCGGTCAGCCTGCGTGAATAACCCTAAAAAGATGTTTCTAGCAAGTTTTAGGGGATTTTCTCAATGCTACGAATGAGTGTATGTTTAAGTCAAGTTGAGCAACAACCTAAACGAGAGCAAGTCAAGTTTCCACAAGTTTGTAGCAATGCGGAATATGAAACAAGACTACCAACTCTAGAACAAAGTAATCAATAGAGTAAATACGAAGAACACAAGGAGACAAGGATTTTATCCCGAGGTTCGATCCCACACAAGGAATCTACGTCCTCGTTGAGGAGTCCACAAAAGGACCGGGTCCAACAACCCTTCCCTCACCAAGTTTACCGCACGGGCCTAACTTGGTTCTCCACTAATCACAACGGTGATTACAAAGTTCGTTGGGGCTTCTCACAAACTGAGGCTCCCACACCACAAAGATGATCAACACAGTAAAACAAACTCAATACACAGCCCACAAAGACTCAACGAGTGCAAGAGATCAAACCGGGAGCACAAGCGCGATGTTCTTCCTCTTCTCCACCTCATTAAACCCTAATCCACTCAAGAATTAGTTTTAGAGGGAAAGTAGGCAAGAAAGAGGCTTAGGAGTGCTCCAAGTTGGCTGTGGCGGCGCTAGGGTTTGAGTTTTTCCAAGGGTGTTTGAAATGAGGCCGGGGGTCCCCTTTTTATAGAGGTCCCAACCCCAATTTGCTGACTTCAGCAAAAGGGCGGACTAGTCCGGCCACTGGCCCGGACTAGTCCGGCCTAGGGGACCACTGACTCCTTTGTCAGGTCCCGACAGCTGACACACGATCGTCACGCTACCCGCCAAACTTCAAATTCAAACGGTCACTTCCAGAACGGACTAGTCCGGTCAACACCGGACTAGTCCGCTCACACACAGAGCCTTCTGCTCCGGGTGAAAACGGACTAGTCTGAGGACCACGGACTAGTCCGGCCCCTAGGGCGGACTAGTCCGGTCCTCCCAGACTTAGCCACAGAAGCACCTTTTCTTAGCCAACCCGGACTAGTCCGGCCCCACGGGCGGACTAGTCCGTTCTCACTCAGGACCTCTTGGTCCGGTCCAAAACGGACAAGTCCGTGGTTTTGGGACTTCATCCCAAAACCCACTCACAGCTAGCCGGACTAGTCCGGTCACAAACGGACTAGTCCGATCTCAGTCAGACCCTTCTGGTCCGGCTAGAAACGGACTTGGCCGGCCAGGAACGGACTAGTCCGGCCTCCTGCACGGACTAGTCCGGCCCTACGGCCAGACCACTCAACCACTCATTTCTTTTAGGTTTGACCTCTAAACCACTTTGAGCTCCCAAACTTGATCTCAATGCACTTGACACACACACCCTCCTATTACTACGGCTAGTCTAACTCAAACACGCTAGAAACCCTAGTTTCTACGCTTCGAGTTGACTCCGTTTCCTTCCTTTTCCTTTTTGAGGGTTTGCGTCTCCAATTGAGTCCATACCTGTGCTAAGATCACTTGAGCTCATTAGCGACTTAATTGTCGTCATCAATCATCCAAAACCCACGGGGAACCTAGATGCACTTTCAATCTCCCCCTTTTTGGTGATTGATGACAACACATTAAGTCCTTCACAAATAAGAGTATAAAGTTTGGTTTTCATAACATGTGTGCGTATGTATGACTCCCCCTCAATGTATGCAACAAGTAAAAGAGGTGGAGGAGTTCTTTCATACCCACACACGTTATGGTGGGGTGCCTACGTGATGTGCTCAACAATTGTGACAAGACATAAATGACATCAATACATTCATAAGATTGACAATAAGAGCAATATATTGAGTAAGCAACATTAACGAGTCTTGCACAAATGTAAAAGCATAAATATGTTACAAGATAATTCCAACACCACAACACACACCCACAAAGATTAACTCCCCCTTAACTCTCCCCCTTTGGCATCAAGGCACCAAAAAGGAAAAGAAGGGAGGAGGCTAAGACCTAAGAGCTAGTCCTCATCTTCGCCACTTCCACTCTCCGTGGCCTCGGAATCTTCGACGTCGTCCTCATTATTGACATCGTCGTCGTCGTCGTCGGAGTTCCTTGCCGAGGGAGCAGCCCGAGAGGAGCTTCCATCCTCTTGGAGCTGGGCGAGCTCATCGGCGGTGAAGGTGGGGAAGGGAGTGATCTCCCCATCACTCACCTCCGGGGAGGACATCGGGACCTCCAGCTTGTCGCACACCGCCTTAAGATACTTCTCTTGGCGCTTGTGTGCCCTCTGAGCGCGAATCTCTTGCTTCCGGCACGAGGTGAAGATGGCCTTGAAGCACTTGAAGAACGCACTCATGGACTGAGGCGGAGGCGGAGAAGGAGGCGCCACTGGGCGAGACGGAGGATCAGCATTCTTGCGTCTTGGAGGAACAGGCAGAGGCGGGGGAATCTGAGGACGCAGTCTCTTATGTGTGACATCCTTCAGGAAGGTAATTCCGGAGACTGTCTCAATTAGGCACATCACATAAGGAGCATAGCCACAAGATCTGTTGGGGGTATGTGATATATTGAAGATATCATCAAAGATGTACTCAGCTAGGTTGAAGCTTTCTTCCCCATCTATCAGCACAAGCAAATGCCTCAAGTTGCCCTGGATGACTCCGGCATCTCCATCCTTTGGGGCAATGGTCTTCCGAAGAAGGCGGTTGAGCACACTGAAGAATGGCTTGATATTTCTTGCCAGTCCTGCTTCATAAGGAAGGTGATCTGGATACATGAAGTCAAGAGCATCTCGATCTAGGGCCTTGAGGTTGGAGATGATGATCTCATGCTCAAGGTGTTCTTCCAATCCTAAGATCTTGGCAAAGTCTTCAAAAGTGACTGTGTATTGCTCTCCATTGGTCATCCATGACATCCGGCGATTGCCAAAGGAGTGAAAGTAGACGGTCGAGTAGAATTGCACAATCACCTCAATGTTCCAGTCGTACTGGAAACCCATGATATCCTTGATTCCATGTCGTTCTGCTGCATTGATCACAGCATCAAATGCAGCATGCTTCTTCTGAGCCATGTAGTCCCAGTCAACCCACTGGGCATCAGTCACAGGAGTCTTCATCTTCATGTAGACGAGGCGATAGTAATCGCAGTGGAAATCACAACAGAACCTAGGGTCGGCGGTGGACTTCTCATACTTATAGACATTCTCGTCTCTGAGCCTCCTGGCCTTCTCAGCTCCTTTGCCTTTGAAGGTGTTAGCTGAGAGGTTGGGCTGACGGTTTGGATTCCGTGCTGGACTGTGCATCACCAGAGGCTCAGCAGCCTGAGCCTTCCCTTTTTCCCGAATCACCACTCCTCCAGGTGCCTTCTTGGCTGGCACTTTGATGGAGGGCTTCTTCTTTTTCGGCTCAACTGGAGCCGGGGCTTTTCCCTTCTTTGGGTCGCGCTCGACCCTAGGGGCAGCCTCTTCTTGGACTGGCTCCTTGCCCTTAGCTTTCTCGCCAACAGTGACGAGCTTCTTTCGCTTAGGAGCGCTGGCCTCAGCAGCCCTGGAGTTGTGGGCCTCCCTATCCTCTCTTTTCTTCTTCCTCAGCTCATGGAGGGATTCCGCGGTGGCTCGAGCAATGGCTTCATCCTCATTGTAAATGCTCGCAGCCACCTTGGATGCTTCGAGTGCCTTGAGCTTTCTTTCCTCCTTGGCCTTCTGCGCCTCAATTAGCGCGGCCTTAGTCCGAGCCTCGGCAATTTGGGCCTTGGTACGCCCCTCGAGGTGGACACGCGGAGGAGAGCGCTCGGAGTTCGACATTCTGTGAAAAAGATGGAGTAAGGAAGATATGAGCCTAGGAAGAAGAAGTATTGCCGAAAAGATCTCGAGAACCAACTAGAAGTAGGGTTTGCCCTGTGAAGATCGGACTTGTCCGCCCCAGGGACGGACTAGTCCGTTGGCCGGACTTGTCCGCCTGGTGGCCGGACTAGTCCGGGTTGCACAGGAAGAACCCTAACCCTAATCAATTCATCGAAAAATTTGTGAATCAATGCGCAATACTCCTAGGCTATGATCGCAAGGATGTATGGAACAACATTAACGAAGATGTTCCTATCAAAAACTTGGAGAATCAAGAATGGGGCTAGTTTTTGAAGAACGGTGAAATACCTTCAAAAATCCGCTTGATTCGTCGAAATTGGCGTGGATCTCGAAGATGGAGCGCGGGGAAGTGATCCCTAACTCCCAAAGGCTTCGATGCGCGGATTGGAGTTGAGTTTTGGTGGTTGGAGCGCAAAATCGCCGATTTGGGGGCGGTTGTGCGCGTGTGGAAGTTTGAGAGGCAAATGAGAGGGAGAGAGAGGGGGTTTGGGCCTCCTGGGGGTTTAAGTCCCCAAGGGCCGGACTAGTCCGGTTGAGGGGCCGGACTAGTCCGGTCTGCGGACCAGACCCAGACTAGTCCGGGTCCGGACTTGTCCGGTGGAAGGCCGGACTAGTCCGGTGCGCGGACTAGCCGTGGACTAGTCTGACCCGGACTTGTCCGGCCATAGGGGCGGACTAGTCCGGTTCAGCTGGGCTGAAAAAGAATGTATTTGGGTTTTGCCCATAGAATTAAGTCCTTTGCACGAGTATATCAAGGAAAACATGACAAACATGATTATGAGTCAATAAAGAACAACTTGTGAACATTTTCTTGAAGAAAATAGATTTCTCAAACAAATTTGAGGAGAAATCGACATAGAGAGGATTTGTTCGAAATGTGGCTCAAAAATATGAGGAATGGAGCTTAAACCACGTTTCGAGAATCCAACACGTTGAGCTCACTTCTTAGCTCACAGTAACGCTTCTCGTCAAGAGGCTTTGTGAAAATGTCCGCAAGTTGATGTTCCGTCCTCACATGCGAAATCTCAATGTCTCCCTTCATTGAGTGATCTCGCAGGAAATGGTGTCGAATGTCTATGTGTTTGGTCCTGGAGTGTTCCACCGGATTATGGGCTATCTTGATTGCACTCTCATTGTCACACAAGAGTGGAATTTTACGCAAGTTAATCCCATAGTCCCTAAGAGTTTGTCGCATCCAAAGAAGTTGTGCACAACAACTTCCGGCCGCAACATATTCCGCTTCGGCGGTGGATAGAGCAATAGAGTTTTGCTTCTTGGAGGACCAAGACACAAGAGATCGACCTAAGAATTGGCACGTACCCGATGTGCTCTTCCTATCAACTTTGCACCCCACATAGTCCGCATCGGAATATCCAATGAGGTTAAACTTGGATCCTTTGGGGTACCAAAGTCCTAGGGTAGGTGTGTGTACAAGGTATCTCAAGATCCTTTTAACGGCGGTCAAATGACAAGCCTTGGGTGCTGCTTGAAAGCGTGCACACATACACACACTTAGCATGATATCGGGCCTAGATGCACAAAGATAGAGGAGTGATCCGATCATAGACCTATATAGTTTTTGATCCACACTTGGACCGTCCTCATTTAGGTCTAGGTGTCCATTTGTCCCCATAGGGGTTTTGATGGGTTTTGCCTTGTCCATGTCAAACTTTCTTAGAATGTCTTGAGTATACTTAGTTTGACTTATGAACGTCCCTTCTTTGAGTTGTTTCACTTGAAATCCTAGAAAGAACTTCAACTCACCCATCATGGACATTTCAAATCTCTCCGTCATTATCTTGGAAAACTCATCACAAAACACCTTATTTGTGGAACCAAATATGATGTCATCCACATATATTTGGCACACAAAAAGATCCTCATTGAAGTGTTTTGTAAAAAGGGTATAATCCGCTTTTCCTATCCTAAAACCATTTTCAACTAGAAAGTCTCTTAGGCACTCATACCAAGCTCTAGGAGCTTGCTTGAGGCCATAAAGAGCCTTTCGTAATTTGTAAACATGGTTAGGATAGTCTTGATCTTCAAACCCTGGAGGTTGCTCTACATAAACTTCTTCCTTGATTGGTCCATTAAGGAATGCACTCTTAACATCCATTTGGTAGAGTTTGAAGTCATGATGAGTAGCAAAGGCTAGTAGTATCCGAATGGACTCAAGCCTAGCTACGGGGGCAAATGTCTCATCAAAGTCCAAACCTTCAACTTGTGAGTATCCTTTTGCCACAAGTCGTGCCTTGTTCCTAGTTACCACGCCATGCTCATCTTGTTTGTTGCGAAACACCCACTTGGTTCCAACAACATTAGCTTGAGGACGCTTGACAAGCTCCCAAACCTTGTTCCTTTCAAAGTTGTTGAGCTCCTCTTGCATGGCAACTACCCAATCCGGATCCCTTAAGGCATCTTCAACCTTATGTGGTTCCAAGGATGAGACAAAAGAGAAATGCTCACAAAAGTTTGCAACACGTGAGCGTGTTGTCACTCCTTTTGTGATATCTCCTAGAATGTTGTCAACGGGATGGTCCCGTTGAACACTTTGATGAACACGAGGATGCGGGGGTTGACCTCTTGAATTACTTGGTTCATCTTCTTCACTTTGGTCTCCCCCTTGATCCAAGCCTCCCCCTTTATCCTCATTCTCATTATCACTTTGGGGAGCTTCTAGTGGATCTTCAACTTGTCCAATGGGGATTTGACCTACTTCATAATGATGATGGTCACTTGGGCTTTGAGATGGTTCTTGAGGGCGAATATCTCCAAGTGCCATTTTCCTTAGAGCTTCTAGTGGAGGTTCCTCTTGATCACGGGCATGTTGATCAACTTGCTCCATTTCAGAGCCATTGGTTTCGTCAAACACCACGTCACGTGCTACTTCAACAATTCCTGAGGATTTGTTGAACACACGGTACGCATGAGTGTTTGAGTCATATCCAAGCAAGAAACCCTCATCGGACTTTGAAGTGAACTTCGAAGTCCTAGGCTTCTTGTTGAGGATATAGCACTTGCTACCAAAGACCCGAAAGTAAGAAACATTGGGTTTCTTACCAATTAGAAGCTCATAAGGGGTCTTCTTGAGGAGGCGATGAAGGTACAATCGATTCACGGCATGGCAAGCGGTGTTAACCGCTTCCGCCCAAAACCGGTCCGATGTTTTGTACTCATCTAGCATCGTCCTTGACATCTCAATGAGCGTCCTATTCTTTCTTTCGGCTATGCCATTTTGTTGTGGAGAATAGGGAGCGGAAAACTCATGCTTGATGCCCTCCTCATCTAGGAACTCTTCTACTTGCATGTTTTTGAATTCGGTGCCATTGTCACTCCTTATAGCCTTTATCCTTAAGGTGAACTCATTTTGAGCTCTCCTTAGGAATTTCTTGAGGACACTGGGAGTTTCACTTTTATCATGCAAGAAGAACACCCAAGTATATCTAGAGAAGTCATCAACGATGACTAGACCATACTTGCTACCACCAATGCTAATGTAAGCAATGGGGCCAAAAAGATCCATATGGAGTAACTCCAAAGGTCTAGTTGTCGTCATGACATTCTTAGAGGGGTGTTGAGCTCCTACTTGCTTTCTCGCTTGGCAAGCACTACATGGCCTATCCTTTTCAAAAACTACATCTTTTAGGCCACGAACATGCTCACCCTTAAGGAGCTTTTGAAGGTTCCTCATTCCAACATGGGCTAGCCTTCTATGCCAAAGCCATCCCATGTTGGCTTTTGCCATTAAGCATGTGTCAAGTTGAGCTTTATCCGCGGTGAAATCCACAAGATAGAGCTTTCCCTTGAGCACTCCCTTAAAGGCTATCGAGTCATCACCTTCTCTAATGACATTCACTCCCTCACTAGTAAACACACATTTATATCCTCTATCACATAGTTGTGATATGGATAGGAGATTATAGTCAAGAGAATCAACATGCAACACATTTGATAAAGTATGTAATGAGGAGATAGAAATTTTACCGGAGCCAAGGATTTTCCCTTGGCTATTGTCCCCAAAGAAGATTCCTTCACTTGGGTCCTTATTCTCCTCATACTCTATGAACATGCTTCTCTCTCCGGTCATGTGGTTGGTGCATCCGCTATCCAACACCCATTTCGATCCACCGGAGGAGTATGCCTACAAAACAAGTTTATGCCTTCCTTTTAGGTACCCAAGCTGAGTTGGGTCCTTTCACGTTAGTAGTTAGGCATTTGGGCACCCACACGCAAGGCTTGGGGCTCTTGCGGAGTGGCCCAACATATCTAGCAAACACTTTGCCGTGTTTGTTCCTCTTTAGCACATAGGATGCATCAAAATCATGAAATAGAGGATGCAATTCAGATTTAGGCAATTTGTTGCTTGAGAGTGAGTTCTTTTCAATTTTAGTTTGGGATGAACTCCCCTTAACAAAGACAATCATGTCTTTGCCATACTTGGAGGTTTTGGTGTTATGCCTTGCACCTCTAGTATAGCCAAGACCGTCCTTGACATGGGGTGGTCTTGTGTTGGTGAATGCACTTCGTGCATATGCCACCTTTTCCTTGTCAAAGATGGCACCCTTAGGTGCTTGTTTGCCTTGTGCTAGGTTGAGTTCATCCTTAAGTTTAAGGATCAAGTTGGAGCACTTGCAAGGTGATGTTGCCATGGATGAGGCCTTTGAGGGGGTTGAGCTCTTGAAGGAAGAGGTTACATTGTTCTTGAGTGACTCAATTTGAGTCTCAAGAATCTTGTTAGTTTTTGACAAGCTTCCAAGTTCATCCTTGAGCTCAATTGACTTCTCCTCAAGACTTGAACACGTTTTCTTGCAAAGTGCAAGTTCGTGTTCCAATGCCTTGCTCTTCTCTCTTTCGAGCTCAAGGAGCTCATCAAGCTCTTGACATCTCTCCTTCTCAAGGATGAGCATGTCCTCCTGTCTATTGATGAGATCTTCCATCTCAAAGATCTCATCCATAAGCAACTTCATCCTACGCAAGGTGCTTTTGCTTATGTCCTTAAACATATGCTCATTTTCACTAGCACTATCAAAATCATCATGTGAGGAAGTTGGGGAGGAAGGATGAGATGTTACCTTTCTCTTTCCTTCCCTTGCCATAAGACAAGTAGGCTTGTGGTCGTTGTTGAGGTTGGGGAAGAGCTTGCCTCCCTTGAAGTTCCTCCCGATGGCTATGGTGGCCATCTTCTCTTCTTCTTCTTCGGAGGAGGACTCATCGTTAGAGTCCCACTCCTTCCCCAAATGGGCTTGTCCGGAGGACCTCTTCTTCTTGAAGAATCTCCTTTCTTGAGGCTTCCCTTCCTTCTTCTTCTTTGTTTCTTCGTGTGGGCAATCAGCGATGAAATGCCCATACTCGCCACAGTTATAGCAAGACCTTCTTGATTTGGGTCTTGCTCTTTCCTTTCCCTTGCCTTCATGGTTGTGCCCCCCCTTTCTTCCTCCTCATCATTCTCTTGAATTTGTTGATGAAGAAGGCCTCCTCCTCATCGGTGTCGAGGCTCTCCTCATCACTTTCTTCTTGCTCCTTTGAAGAGGGTGTTGCCTTGAGTGCAACGTTCTTCATCTTGGAGGCGGTGAACTTTTGGAGGTCGTTGTAGAAGAGCGCCTCCTTCTCCATGATTTCATGGTTAATGATCCTCCCAAGGACCTCCTCCGGGGTCATTTGAGTGAACCCCGGACTTTCCCGAATCATGGAGCATAAAGAGACGTTCCTAGGCATGAATGCCCGGATCATCCTCTTCACCACCTCGTGGTCGGTCCACTTGGTGCAGCCATAAGATCGGCTCTTGTTGATCAGCACCTTTAGCCGATTGTACATGTCTTGGGGGGATTCACCATCCAAGATGGCAAATCTCCCAAGCTCTCCTTCGATGAGCTCGATCTTGGCCTCCTTGACCACTCGGTTTCCCTCATGCGCCGTCTTGAGGGTGTTCCATATGTCTTTGGCCACTTCAAGGCCATCGACACGGTTGAACTCATCTCTAGAGAGAGATGAGATGATCACACCCGCAGCTTGAGCGTTGCGGTGGATGAGGATGGCTTGTTCTTGAGTTATGTTGTCCTCATCCTTTGGAATCTCCACCCCGGTCATGACAATTTGCCACAACGCTGGGTTGAGTGACACGAGGTGGATCTTCATGTTATGTTTCCACATACCGTAATCCGTTCCATCGAATTGAGGAGGTTTCCCCAATGGGATGGACAGGTAGTGGTTGTTGGCGGCAAGGCGTTCATAGTTGAACCCTTGCCGGTTGTAGTTGACTCCACCACCACCGCTTGATTGGTTTGATGGATCAATCTTGGAAATGTTTAACTTCTCCCGGAGCTTCGCCTTGAGTTGGCGAGTCTCCTCATCGTCCGTTGGCTTATCTTGATAAGCCAACGTCTCGTCACGGGTCGCCTCGTAGTTGCTGCTCGATGCATCGTCATTCACCACTCCGGCCATCTCTCCGAGTTGTTAGACTCTTTGTGGAGAACCTCGCTCTGATACCAATTGAAAGTTGCCTAGAGGGGGGGTGAATAGGCTATTTGACCTGCAAATGACTCAATAAAACGAGATTAAATTTGCAGAGGGGCGGACTAGTCCGGTCAGGGGGCGGACTAGTCCGGTCAGCCTGCGTGAATAACCCTAAAAAGATGTTTCTAGCAAGTTTTAGGGGATTTTCTCAATGCTACGAATGAGTGTATGTTTAAGTCAAGTTGAGCAACAACCTAAACGAGAGCAAGTCAAGTTTCCACAAGTTTGTAGCAATGCGGAATATGAAACAAGACTACCAACTCTAGAACAAAGTAATCAATAGAGTAAATACGAAGAACACAAGGAGACAAGGATTTTATCCCGAGGTTCGATCCCACACAAGGAATCTACGTCCTCGTTGAGGAGTCCACAAAAGGACCGGGTCCAACAACCCTTCCCTCACCAAGTTTACCGCACGGGCCTAACTTGGTTCTCCACTAATCACAACGGTGATTACAAAGTTCGTTGGGGCTTCTCACAAACTGAGGCTCCCACACCACAAAGATGATCAACACAGTAAAACAAACTCAATACACAGCCCACAAAGACTCAACGAGTGCAAGAGATCAAACCGGGAGCACAAGCGCGATGTTCTTCCTCTTCTCCACCTCACTAAACCCTAATCCACTCAAGAATTAGTTTTAGAGGGAAAGTAGGCAAGAAAGAGGCTTAGGAGTGCTCCAAGTTGGCTGTGGCGGCGCTAGGGTTTGAGTTTTTCCAAGGGTGTTTGAAATGAGGCCGGGGGTCCCCTTTTTATAGAGGTCCCAACCCCAATTTGCTGACTTCAGCAAAAGGGCGGACTAGTCCGGCCACTGGCCCGGACTAGTCCGGCCTAGGGGACCACTGACTCCTTTGTCAGGTCCCGACAGCTGACACACGATCGTCACGCTACCCGCCAAACTTCAAATTCAAACGGTCACTTCCAGAACGGACTAGTCCGGTCAACACCGGACTAGTCCGCTCACACACAGAGCCTTCTGCTCCGGGTGAAAACGGACTAGTCTGAGGACCACGGACTAGTCCGGCCCCTAGGGCGGACTAGTCCGGTCCTCCCAGACTTAGCCACAGAAGCACCTTTTCTTAGCCAACCCGGACTAGTCCGGCCCCACGGGCGGACTAGTCCGTTCTCACTCAGGACCTCTTGGTCAGGTCCAAAACGGACAAGTCCGTGGTTTTGGGACTTCATCCTAAAACCCACTCACAGCTAGCCGGACTAGTCCGGTCACAAACGGACTAGTCCGATCTCAGTCAGACCCTTCTGGTCCGGCTAGAAACGGACTTGGCCGGCCAGGAACGGACTAGTCCGGCCTCCTGCACGGACTAGTCCGGCCCTACGGCCAGACCACTCAACCACTCATTTCTTTTAGGTTTGACCTCTAAACCACTTTGAGCTCCCAAACTTGATCTCAATGCACTTGACACACACACCCTCCTATTACTACGGCTAGTCTAACTCAAACACGCTAGAAACCCTATTTTCTACGCTTCGAGTTGACTCCGTTTCCTTCCTTTTCCTTTTTGAGGGTTTGCGTCTCCAATTGAGTCCATACCTGTGCTAAGATCACTTGAGCTCATTAGCGACTTAATTGTCGTCATCAATCATCCAAAACCCACGGGGAACCTAGATGCACTTTCACTCATACGTCTGTTGACGGTTGTTATATACAAAATCCACCCATCAATATAACTCAATTATATGCAGAAAATATCATTTCTTGCACACATCACCTTTCTATTTAATATATTTCCACTTGTACTTGGAGAAAGTAGTGCATGCAGACATTTTATGCAGAATTGAAGTGAAACAAGGGGATGGATCCTATAAAATATCATTCCATCAGATCAAGCGACAACATGTGGCACCACATGGATCAAATGACCCACAAACTGAAGTATCCGAGGCCATCCAACGTCGTAGCACCCATATAAGGGGGTAGGACCCACCTAGCAGAGACCAGGAGGAAGCACAGCCCCAACGGGGCGAAGACCAGGTCGGCCGACCTCCCTAGTTGGCCGACTAGGGAGTGGCGCCAAACCCAGTCAAATGTCACATGTTGGCTCCTCCGGGCTTGAAGAAGTCATGGGTGACTGATTCACGCGCTTTTGGTGGCGGGAACTGACCCTTCTCCAAGCAATAAATAGGACACCTCACCCCTCACTATAACACAGACCACTTGAGTATTTATCCATTATATCCACTACTCTCCATAGGTTTAGATGAGTATAGGCTTTAGAGAGGAGAGTCTCTAGTCCATAGTCGAAGTAGGAGAGGTGTAGAAGGAGTCTCTTCCCTATTCCTAATTGGGAAAGGTATGGCTCTTATATTCCTATTTGTATTTGTGACTTTTCTCTTAATAAAGATGTTATCTTTGGTCTTCTATTGTTCATATACTTGGATGAAGTGTTTCTTGTTTGATTGTGGATTTCATGTATGTGGTACGAGTAGTATTTATGATTATGCTATACCATTGTCATTATATCATCATAAACACTATAAACCTCCACTATAGTCTAATTAGCTATGACATGATTATTTTAACATGAATCACTTATGCTATGAATTAACATTGGTTCAACGATGATTTAGTTCATTGCCTTAGGATGGCTTGTGCTTAGACTCTTAAGGTAACTACTTAATATGCTAGCATGGTGCTAAGACATAAATTAGTGTTGAATGTCTCGTAGACCTGCGGATTGAAGAGGTAGGCAGTAGGTGGTGACAACCATATATGTCCTTTCTAATCCTCCACGTTCGGCTATGCCACTGGCTCTTGGCGGGAGTCATCCTAGTGTTGCTAGGGGTAAACCTGTTCCCGATGTGTTAATCCACTTAGCATTAGAATTCATAATTAACATAATCATTAGTAACTAACTTAGGCTATGTATATGTACATTAGATGCATAGTAAGAGTCTCTACCGAACCCTTAGCCTAGTCCTCTTTACCTCATTTATCCCCTTAGGATATAATGCTCTTGTGTGTGTCACACTACTCAAATTATCATTTATCCATCCTTGCTAGAACCCTACCTAGTCCAACCTAGCCTCTCCATTTGATGATTGCTTTACTTCCATCTAGCCTTCCTTTGGGAGAATATAAATGACACCCTTTGGGAATACTCTTAGAGGGGAAATGCTATATCGATAGTTTCTGTGCGCTTGCAGATTTACTTGTATAATCTAAAATCTATTAACAAACATTTCTGGCACCACTACTAGGGATGAATTGTTAGTAGTGCATATGAACCCTGAACAAGCATTTCTGGCACCGTTGCTGGGAAGGCAACCGAAGTATTGCATGATTGAGTGAATAGGATAGGACCCTGATAGGTTTTTGTAGGATGACCCTTCTTTGTTTTTGCATTTTATGTGAAAATAGAGTAGTGTATGTCTGGTTTCCGCTTGCTGAAAAACTTTGTTGAAGATCCCAAATCCCTTCTGAGAGATCGACCTCGTGTCATTACTCCTCAGAAGCTTCGAACGGCAAAGCAAGCTAGCACAAATGCACCAGCTACCGAAACACTAATGACCCAGAAGACCCTTTGTGAGTTTTCGGCTCCCTCTACTAACAATGTGCCTATTGGGCCCACTGTTAACACGGGGGTCGTAAACTTCAAGATCAATACTGGCCTGATCACTATGGTGCAAGCGAACCCATTTTGTGGGAAGGCTAACGAGGATACAAGTGCTCACCTGCAATAGTTACTTGAGATGTGCAACACTTTTAAGATCAAGGACGTATCTCCTGATGCTGTCCGTCTTAGGCTATTTTCGTTCTCTCTTCTTGGGAGAGCGAAACAGTGGTTTACACGAATCGAAGTGTTGTAGACACTTGGGAGAAGTGTTCTATGACATTCCTTGCCATGTTTCTCCTGTTGGGCAGGACCAATGCCCTATGTGGAAGAATTTCCAGCTTCCAACAAGATGCTAAAGAATCTATTCCCAAGGATTGGGAAAGGCTTCAGGAGTATATCCTAGCCTGTCCCCACCATGGTATGGATGACTGGCTCATCATCCAAAACTTCTATAATAGGCTGATCCCTTCTGCCCGTTGATACAGAAAGTTTTAGGCCCAATCTTCTGAAAGGTAATGGATAAGTCGATTGATGGAGATATCGACGTTGATGATCCGAGGCTCTCGAGTAGAACACGAAAAACCCCTGCAATCACTACACCACCGCTCTGTTGGTTATCAACCGTGCTGCACACGATTGACCTTGCCAAGAAGGCTAATCCCTACAAGTGCAACTGAGAACCCATAGAACAAGGTAGAAGCAATCTGAATTGCTAAGTTGGGGTCTCACAAACCGATAAACGGTGAAACTGTGTATAACAGATTAATCTAAGCAAAACCCAGTTGTTTATGGCGGCCACCATGGAGTATATATAGGTGGGAGGACGACCAAGGGGGTGTTGGAGTTGTGACCTATCCTAAGACACGAAAATAAGAGATGTAGACTTGATACAAGGCCCAATGGCCCAATACGGTGGTGCAGCACCCTGACAGATTTTGAACGCGATGTTGTTTCAACGATTCTAGTCATCTCCTTAGGAATTTTTACATGGGACCAACAGCATTGGAAAGGTTATCCTCTCTCCTTTCCATGCATATGTAGAATGTACAAAACGGAGATTGTATGCATCCTTGGCGTCTGTTTTAGTGCAAACTTCTCCTGGACTCCGAGTTGGACATGATTTTTAGTTGGGCTCGGTTTCCATCTTCTTTGAACGTATTCTGTTGTCCTCCACGTCCCTAAGACTTCCTCCAAGTACTCCTTGAACCTTACATGGATCCTAATCAGAATTAAATCATTAGGTAGCAATCTATTCTCAAAAACATATAAGGAAACATATAAGAACGAGCTCACCTCTGAAATTAATTGTTGTGTGTGAACTCTATTGATTGCTTCTTGTATGTTCAGTGTTGTTTGTATCCATAGAAGTAACGTCCTCATCATCCTCCCCTTCTTGAATTGGAGTTGTCCTTGACTCAAGTTCATCTTCTCTTATGTGTTGGTCCAAATGTGCAACACCATCAAATCTTCTTGTAAGTATGAAAGGAGGAGGCCAAGGTGGTGGACGACATAGTGCACAATCTTGATCTTGTCCATCAAATAAGAGCGCACATTCACTTGAGCCAGGATCCCAAAAAAAATAAACTTTGTACCATGTTTGTAGGTGCAATGATTACATGCATGATCTCGTCATGCTCCCCTTCTTTAGGACAAGCCATACTCGGCTTGCTCGTATGTCCAGGGAAGTGACTTTTGGGGATAGTACGAGTGCTATCCATATTGCACAACCGCAACGAACAATGCTTCTCTTTTATTTGTTGTCCCCGCTGCAAGCAAAAAATGCTAGAAAAACTTGACAAGGCATTATTAGCATTAGTGCATTCATTTACTTTACCATGGTGTTGCAGCACAAAAGGAGCTTGCACATTTGAACATATGTTAACTTTATGCACAATAAACATGCCACTATGTTCATATTTACCTATAGCATGAATACTATTTCTTGCCAACATAGGTAATTAAGTTTTAGAAAATATTCTTCTCTCTACAGTATCTAGATCACAAAGAGTGTCAAATTCAATATAACCCAAATTATTTAGAGAAGACAACAATTTCAGCTCATCCCTTTCACATGTAATTGGAATCAAATGCTTAATTTCAGCACAAATGAGTGATAAAGTATCAAATTCATTTGATTGTTCTATCATATGTACAGTATAATTATCAGCACACAACTCATTTTTGTTGTAAGAATCAGTAGGACAATCAACTAGTGGTAAAGGTGTATTATGAAAAGGTTCATCTTGTTGTTGCTCATCGATAGCTTGATTGGTAGCAAAATTCAGCACATCTGAAAATGTCATACCTTGGTTAACTGTAGAGCATTGTCCATTAACATTACTCTCATTTTCAGCAAGAAATTCAAATGCATTATCAGTTGATTCATCAAAAAATTCTGAAGAGTTGTTCAACACCTCACTCTCATTTGCATCTACATTTATGTGTTCATGTTCCTACAAAAGGTTAGACAAAGGAGGAGGTACAATAAGACAATTCTTCTCAAGTTCATGTATTTCATCTTTGCAATTAGATACATTAGCAAAAGTTTCTCTCATAAGAATTTTCATATCTTTCCATGTTTGAGGTTTTTCTAAATCACTTAAGTTGTCCCACCAAGTTAATGCACAATCAACTAACACACTAGCAATATTTCTAATCTTTCTCCTATCACACAGGTGCCATTGTCCAAAAATTTTATCTAACTCTATTTTCCAAGCAATATATTCATCATAACCAAAACCATCATAAGAAGGAAGAGATGGGAGAATGTAATTACTTCTTCTGGAAGGTGTTGTAAAGGTGGTCTGAATGTCATGTGAAACCTTGGTTGATGTTTGATTTTTGGTGAGCAACTGCATTGCCGTTTTCATCATGTCAATCGTCTCAGCATATAATGCATGATTTTTGTTTTTACGTGACATTGTTAGTAGCAAACAGAAGACAACAAAAATATGTTATCCCTATCAACTACAAAGGATAATGGCAAAGTGGAAGTGGAATGACACACTCTCAAGCATCTTACCACGCTCTTACAAGTGTTCTTACTGACACTGCAGGTGGCAAAGAGTGGACGGTATGAAGAAACCAATGAAGCGTGAGATGATTGCAAAGGTGTATCGATTCTGCTCAAGAGTAAGGTGTAGTTTGGATGACACTTTATATGTCAAGGATTAGCAACAATGAAAATCAGATAGTAAAGTTGAATAAGTTTCCAAAGTACTTATCAAAGTTGTTGGTCTAAATATCTTTCTAGTAGTTTAAGCTAGCATGACATGCATCAAAGCGCTAAGGTCACAAAAGTTGCAAGCACTTCTGATTTATGATTTTTCTTTTGTTTTTTTCTTGTGCGACTTTTGTATCTTGTTTTGCACTTGCCTCTTTCTTTTGTATTTTTTTTTTCAGAATGTGCTGCAAAAGAAGAACACAATGCAAAGCAATCAAAGATATCTCGTTGCCCTATCACAGATTTTCTACTAAAACTTACAAAGCAAATTAGGCACCCTTATAGGACCCAAATATAAAAACTTTTAACAGAAAGATTACAGACCTATTTCTCCTTTTTAATTTAAGTATATGGAAGACCAATTTTGGATCAGAACAATAGTAGATATTGGCCCCGAAATACACACTGTTCAGAAATTCTAGGTCAATAACTGATTCGGATCTAATACAATTTCGACCTCGATAACTCTATTTTCTGGGAAACTGATGAATACTAAAGTTATAGAGAAATTCTTAATCTTTCCAGGAAGTACAAGAACACCAAAATCCGAGTTCATATAAGTGAGATATGATGAAAATAGTGAACTGGACAGAGATGAATCTAATCTGGATGTGATGACGTGATTCAAAAGGATGAATCAACACAAAGCAAAACTCAAACTAAGGCCAAAAACAATTTCTAAACCAGCAATATGACTCAACCACGGACACAAACTCACCAAAACCAAACTGAAAACAAAAGTTGCAAAGGCTCAATGGTGGTTTGGACAAAGTAATGAACAAATCTACTAAACTGGAAGTTTTTTGTGGACTCTAGATATGAAAAACAAAACTAATGTAATTGATTGATGAATTACCTAACAGGCAACCTGGAAATCATATACCAATTGATAAGGAAAGTTTTAGGTCCGATCTTCTGAAAGGTAATGGATAAGTCGGTTGATGGAGATCTCGACGTTCATGATCCGAGGCTCTCGAGTAGAACACAAAAAACCCCTGCAATCACTACACCACCGCTCCATTGGTTATCAACCGTGCTGCACACGATTGACCTTGCCAAGAAGTCTAATCCCTGCAAGTGCAACCGAGAACACAAGCAAGAATAAGGTAGAAGCAATCTGAATTGCTAAGTTGGGGTCTCACAAACCGGTAAACGGCAAAATTGTGTATAACTGATTAATCTAAGCAAAACCCAAATGTTTATGGCGACCACCATGGAATATATATAGGTGGGAGGAAGTCCAAGGGGTGTTGGAGTCGTGAACTAACCCTAAGACATAAAAATAAGAGATGTAGACTTGATACAAGGCCCAATGGCCCAATACAGTGGCGCAGCACCCTGACAGATTCTGAATGCAATGTTGTTTCGACGATTCCAGTTAACGCCTTAGGAATTTTGACATGGGACCAGCGGCATTGAAAAGATTATCCTCTATCCTTTCCATGCATATGTAGAACGTCCAAAACGGAGATCGTATGCGTCCTTGGGGTCTGTTTTAGTGTGAACTGCTCTTGGACTCCGAGTTGGACACGATTTTGAGTTCGACTCGGTTTCTATATTCTTTGAACATATTCTATGGTCCTCAACGTCCCTAAGACATCCTCCAGGTACTAATTGAACCTCTCCATGGATCCTAATCACAATTAAATCATTAGGTAGCAATCTATTCTCAAAAACATATAAGGAAACATATAAGAACGAGCTCACCTCTGAAATTAATTGTTGTGTGCAAACTCTATTGATTGCATCTTCTATGTTCAATGGAGTGTTGTTTGTATCCATAGAAGTGATGTCCTCATCACCTGACCATGTTGATACTGCTGCTGGAGGTGCCTTCTTCTCATTGATGGTGCCCAAAGCCAAAGATTTAATTGAGAAGATGGTGTCAAACATGGTTTGGAGCGATGAGCGTCTCCATACCCACCAACGAGGCATGCACACCTTGAAGGACGTGGACATGATTGCTGCCAAATTGGACCTCCTTATGATGAAGATTGATGGACAAGGCAACGGTGAGATATGTGGCAATACCTATGCCTTAGACTCTCACATCGCTTGTGAAGTCTGTGTCAACACAGGCAGTTTGGGCAATAACTGCTCAGAAACTCGTGAGGATGCCTTATACGTAGACAACAATGGAAACAACAATGGCTATCGTCCAGGAGGTCAAGGGTGGGGCCAACTACACCAATTCTTTCAAGGAGGGTACAACAACAATGGCAACAATGGAGATCAACCCAACTTGAGAGAACTTGCCATTGGCCAGCTGAAGATCAATGAGGCTATATCCAAGAAGCTATCGGCCAATGACAAGATCCTAGAGAGCATTAATGCCAAGATTGAAGGACTATCCTCTGCCTTCAAGAATCAATTGAGTTTCAACAAGATGTTGGAAACTCAGTTGGCTCAACTGGCCGCAGTTGTTCCTCCAATGGAGAAAGTGAGTGCGGTGGCTATGAGAGGTGGCAAGACCACTCGTGACCCACCGTACCCCACAAAAGAGAAGAGGACAACTACAAAGGAGGAGGAGGATGTCCTAGTTGGCATAAGTGAACCACTTAGTGAGAGAATGGCCAAGCACTTTGAGGACACCAACTTATTGTCATTCCCTCACAGGCAAAGAAAGCCAACAGTGGATGAACAATTCAACCGCTTTGTTGAGATCATCCATAAAATAAACATCAATGTGCCCTTGATTGACGTGATGCAAGTACCCACTTATGCTCTCTATCTCAAGGACATATTGAATAACAAGCGACCATTGCCCACCACTGAGGTTGTCAAGCTTACGGAAGACTGCAACACAACCATCCTCAATAGGCTTCAAGAAAAGAAGAAGGACCCTGGATGTTCTATAATATCATGCTCAATTGGGGCTCACCACTTTGACAAGGCCCTTAGATCAAGTGTGAGTGTGATGCCCAAGGGTGTTTTCGACCAGCTGAACTTCACAGAACTTACTCCAACACCAGTGCAACTCCAACTGGCTGATTCTTCAATCTGTTATCCAGCGGGTATCGCTGAAGATGTTCTTGTGAAAATATGGAATTGCTTTATACCCGTGGATTTTGTTGTGCTCGACATGGAGGTCGAGAAGGATACACCGCTCATTCTTGGGCAACCCTTCCTAAGCACCGCAAAGGCTCGCATAGATGTGGGAGATGGAGAAATCCACTTCCATATCAATGGCAAGGAGGAGAAGTTTAACTTTCGGCCAAAGTTGGAGCAATGATCCATGATCCGTATCAAGTATGGTCTGAATGTTAAGCACATCCAAGACGTTGAATCACACCTCCAAAGGTGGACCCACTCATTGCATTCATGAGGAATTTGATCTTTGCGGAAAACCCGTCTTATCGTCCACACCGACACCCCAAGAAGACAATGAAGCCCGGGCCTCCCCAAAGGCCGATGTCCACCAAGCCGCCAAAGAAGGTATGGCGGAGGAAGAAAGACAAGCCGTTCGAGCCCTTTCCTCTGGGCCCGGATGTCAAGAAATGAAGAAGGAGGAATGTCCATCTCATCGGACGGTGGTGAGACCTAGCCAATAGTTTAAATTGGTAGTTATCCTTTTCTTTTATTTGTTTTTATTTTCTCTTTATTTGGTTTTTTCCATTTAGTTTGATTTTTGCCCACTGCATATTTGGTTTTCTTAGTAAGTTGAGAATCTTATATTCTAAAACTATCATTTTTATTTTCACAAAAAGAAAATTGTTGGGTTTTGAAAAACAAATTATCCGAAAAACAATTTTTTTGAGCTGCAAAAGTAGTAATTCCCCAACGTGCTAATCCCATAGCCGTTGGGGAGCCACCTGCCAAAAGAGAGAACAGGGGGGCCCACTTGTCAGTGCGGCCAAGCCTCCTATTCGGCCGACTAGGGGAAGGAGCCATTTTGGCTCTCTCTCCTCCAACGGCTACATTTGATACCCTAGCGACTGTTGGGGAGTGCACAATATTAATGTTGGCCGTGAGGGGCACTTATCCTCACACTTCACCTAATTTCATACCTCCCCAAAGTCACTCTTGCTCACATTGTTTTTCTTGCTCATTATTGAAGTGCTCTTGATAAATTCTCAACTCAAAAAGATTTGCTTTTGCTTGTATTTGCAATTCGCTCTCAAGTTCTTCAAGTGAAAATTCGTCGGGGGGTTTTGCTCTGATTAACATCACCTTGTGCGAGTTTTTGCCTTGTTGTGTTATTGTTTGTTGTGGCCATGAAAGGGGTGAAGAGGTTGTTTGAAAAGAGGAAGGAGGCTGCAAGCTCAAGCTATGGTGGAGAATCAAGTGCATGGCCCTCTTCCGTTGCTACACAAAGTTCACGGAAGAGGAGTGTAGGTGAAAACACTCCCATGGATGAGAAAAGCATCCCTCATAAACTTCTTCATGATGACGACCTCGACATACAAAGTGAAGTTGAAGATCAAGCACGTAAGCTCCTCCAAGATCGTGAGTTTTTTCATAAGAAAGCTTATGATCCGGATTTGATCTCCAAAATAGTATGGATTCCAAATTCTTGTCTATTTGGCGTGCACTAGGGTGGGGAAACTTTGCTCACATAGAGGAGAGAGGTTCACGCCTTCTGTCCATACAATTCCTTTGCACACTCAAAATAGGATTTGATGATATTACTTTTAGATTATTTCAAAAAGAATACAATATCCTATTGAAAGAATTAAGTGAAATCCTAGGCTTCCATAGACGATGTTTGCTAGATTTAGATGCTTGGCCTAAGTTTAACAAACATAGTTTTTGGCAAGATTTAACTTGTGAGGTCAGATGTAGTGCACCTAGAAATAGCCACTTACACAACCCTACTTTACGCTTCATGCATAGATGGGTGGCTATGACTATGTTCCCTAGAGGAGATGTAAGGATAGTGCATAATGATGAGCTGAAAATTTTATTTGCCATGATTAAAAAGACAAAAGTTGCTCCAGTTATTGCCATGATGACACAATGGTTATATTACATTCTAAGAACAAGGCCAATTGAATGCACTTCATTGATTACTCGTATTGCTACTAGGGTATGCGCACTAGAATATTCTTCATTTGAGTATATTAAAAATGAAAGGAAATTAAATGATGAAGATTATTTAGTGCAAGGACATACCCTTAAGCATGATCAAGATGGCTCTTTGTTATTTTATTATCCCAGCTTTGTCAATGAAATTCGGTTACCTAACCTGTATTATCATTAGTACAAATGCCAGAGGCTAACCATTGACCTTCTTCCTATCGAGGAAGCACGAAGGAGTAATGTCTCTGGCAGGGTAACCATAAGTCGTACAAGGAGAGCAGCCATGCCTCCGACAACCTCTACGATCCATTAGTACAAGGAGGAAGAGAACCCAATGGGTGATGCACCCGGATGGACTCAACCTCCATCGTATGAGACCAAAGGTCTGTCTTGGCACGGATGGCCAGGTGCCACATGGAAGCCACCCCTATCCACTTCAAGCTCTAGCAGCTTGCCTCCAACATCCATGAGAAGATGTCGTTCCTCTTCGGCTAGAAGTCATCGTGACTATAGCCAAGGAATGACAGATCTCACTAGATGTATGGGAGAGCTTGATGTGAGAACGAGTGACATCTATAACACTCTCCAAGGGCATGTCCATGGTACCCAAGATTGGCAACAACACATGGACGCTCAATTCACCAACTTCAACTCCACGCTACAACAACAACAAGCCGATCTCGCGGCATATTTCCGCCATCAAGGGTTCAACCCTCATCACGGAGGTGAGTGAAGAACAAGCTTGGGGGAGGAACCCGACTTGAGGTAAATTGTATCACACCTTTTGCATATTTATTTTCCATTCACCCATCATCCACCTTGCATATAAAAAAATGTAGGATAGATCTATTTTCAAATAAAATAAATGATGTGCGGGAAGAATGACTTGGAATTCACATAGATGAAATGATGAATAGTTTCTCTGTTAAAAATTTCCTAAGTCCCTAGTTTACAACTTACTACTCTCCAACATATTGCTCTCATTGGCTAAAATTGCTTTTTGCCTTGATTTGAAAATTTTGGGTAGCAAAAGCTTAATCCATTCTAAGTTGTTGCGAGATATGATATAGTGATAGGTCTGCTATTCCTAGTTTGAAAGTGAAACTTATATTTCCGGAGAAATTCTAAAAAGATTTAAGTTACTCCCATTTGATTGGAAATACCTACCAAAGCCATATGATACATCACATTGATAGACCTTATGCATATGCTATTTGTCTTCACATTGAGCTTTGTCAAACTAGTATAGACCTATGTGGGATTTCATTCATTACTTTTTGAATTCAAGACTTCACTTGCACAAGCTATACTTCTACACTAGAAGTAAGCAAAATTCCCACCATACCACCATTCCACAATAAAAAGAGAAACTACATATCATTCATGCTTAGTACTCTCTTCAAAATTTATTGCATAAAAAGGGAGTAGAAGACATGGCTACAAGAAAAAGAAAAAGAAAAACAAAATGCATGCTTACATCATAAGCATGAGAAAAAAAGTAGCCATCACCCCTACAAAATAAGAGAGTCCACGCAAAAAGGAGTCATCTCAAATATCCACACCCACTTCATTTCATCACACATGCACAAGTCTTGAATCGAATTGTTTTGAATTGATTTCTCCTAAGGCTTGCTCTTTTGACTTAGCAATATTATGTGTTGCAAATATGCCTACTATATTCCCTACCAAACTCCACATACAAGCCTTATGTAGAGGTAGGATGAATTTAGGCACAATGACTTGGTGAGGATATATTTCCACTACACATAAATGAGAGACCGAGATAATCAAATTGAGATACTTAAAATCTAAATTGAACTCTCCAGAATTTGAGTGGAACATGATTTCTAGGGTATGTGTTCTCCATTTGTTGTTATATATTTCAACCACCCATGAATAGGAGATGGCATAAGCTCCATAATGACTTGAGATGGGTAAAGTACCATGCCAATTTTTGCAATACTAGGTAGACTATTTTGGTGTGCACATGGTACTTTTGAAAAATAGAACACTGTAGCAACTCCTGATCATCAACCTAAAGTCTTGACTTTGCTCGGGACGAGCAAAGGATAAGCTTGTGGGAGTTTGTTGATGGTTGTTATATACCAATTTCACCCATAAATATAACTCAATTATGTGAAGGAAATATCATTTCTTGGACACATCACCTTTCTATTTAATCTATTTTCACTTGTCCTCGGAGAAAGTAGTGCATGCAGACATTTTATGCAGAATTGAAGTGAAACAAGGGAATGGATCCTATAAAATATCATTCCAGCCAATAAAACGATGACATGTGGCACAACATAGATCAAATGGCCTACAAGTAGAAGTAGGCCATCCAATGGTGTAGCACCCATATAAGGGGGTAAGACCCACACCTGGCAGAGACCTGGAGGAAGCACAACCCCAACGGGGCTGAGACCAGGTCGGTCGACCTTCCTAGTCTGCCGACTAGGGAGTGTCGCCAAACCAGGTCAAATGCCACGTGTTGGCTCCTCCCGGCTTAAAGAAGTCATGGGTTACTGATTCGTGCACTTTTGGTGGCGGGAACAGACCCTTCTTCAAGCTATTAATAGGACCCCTCACTTCAACACACACCACTTGAGTATTCATCCATTATATCCACTACTCTCCTAAGGTTTAGAGGAGTATAGGCTGTAGAGAGGAGAGTCTCTAGTCCATAGTCCAAGTAGGAGAGGAGTAGAAGGAGTCTCTTCCCTATTCCTGATTGGGAAAGGTATGACTCTTATATTCCTATTTGTATTTGTGACTTTGCCCTTAATAAGATGTTATCTTTAGTCTTCTATTGTTCATATACTTGGATGAAGCATTCTTGTTTGATTGTGGATTCATGTATGTGGTAGGAGTAGTATTTATGATTATGCTATACCATTGTCATTATATCATCATAAACACTACAAACCTCCACTATAGTCTAATTAGCTATGACATGATTATGTTAACATGAATCACTTAAGCTATGAATTAACATTGGTTCAACGATGATTTATTTCATTGCCTCAGGATGGCTTGGGCCTAGGCTCTTAAGGTAATTACTTAATATTCTAGCATGGTGCTAGGATTGAGAGTAGCATTGAATGTCTCGTAGACCCATGGATTGAAGAGGTAGGCAGTAGGTGGTGACAACCCTATCTGTCCTTTGTAATCCTCCACGTTCGGCTATGCCACAGGCTCTTGGCGGGAGTCGCCCTAGTGCTGCTTTGGGTAAACCCATGCCCGATGTGTTAATCCACTTAGCTTGAGAATTCATAATTAATATAATCATTAGTAACTAACTTGGGCTATGTATATGTACACTAGAAGCATAGTAGGGGTCTCTACCTAACCCTTAGCCTAGTCCCTCTTTACCTCATTTATCCCCATAGGATAGAATGCTCTTGTGTGTGTCACACTACTCAAATTATCATTTATCCATCCTTGCTAGAACCCTACCTAGGCCAACCTAGCCTCTCCATTTGATGATTGCTTTACATCCATCTAGCCTTCCTTTGGAAGAATATGAATGACACCCTTCAGGAATACTCCTAGAGGGGAAATGCTACATCGATAGTTTCCGTGCGCTTGCGGATTTACATGTATAATCTAAAATCTATTAACAAGCATTTCTGGCACCACCGCTAGGGATGAATTGTTAGTAGTGCGTAGGAACTGTCAACAACGTCTCACCTGCATACAACTTAATATAGCAACTATGAGCATGAAAGCTCAGCAAGACTTAACTGTCTCACCTAAACATGGTACTCTACATGCAGGATACTTAACATAGGAATAGATATAGCAGTAAATGACTCGCCTACATGTTGATCCTTATTTTTCAAGTTATTAGCAGCAGGTTAAAGGTTCAAAAAAAGTAACTTTAGTGAGCATATTATATAGCAATCATAGTTGCAAAGCAATTAGAATTCAATACATCATATTCTCTTGGCTTCTTCAGTATTTACTACATCATAGCGCAGTGAAGAAGCAATACTCAAATAACTATGAGGGACGGTAATTGTAATTAGTAGACACCCGGATAACACGCCACATACACCCATTTTGGAAGTGGAGCGAATCACACTTCGATACTATGTTGTATGCAACAACCTCTCAAAGGAAACCCAAATGCGAACTGGTCCTTCCATAACGGGCAGAAGGTCCCCGTGCAGAGCGTGTCTATGCCTGCCGGCAGATTTACACCTTGCTTACCTCAACCCACTCCTATAAAATGATAGGGTAAGCCTCGACACCCAGGTTAACCAATTACATCGGTTTCTTGGTTTCCATATAGCCAGTATGCATTCGCTACAGTTCAAACTTATCCAGCAGGGATGCAAACGGATCAGTCCTCAATCGACACAAGCAGGCTACACCTTAGACAAGTGGAGTTTCATCCACCTTAGACATAATGCACATATCTCACCCTAGACATAGGTTATACAAATCAAAACTTTACAAAAGCACTTAAATGCAAACCGAGTCTTGCCTGGTTGCAACTCCGACACAAAGTTAGCTTCTGGGAAGATACCGTCAAGTGCTTCGGGAGCCTCCTCGAGCTCGGTCATTGTATAATATATATAGCATAAAGTACATAAGTATATTGCCACTATAGGATTTAAACATCTAAACATAGTTTATGGTAGTAAATGCTTTTAATTGGCTTTGAGGTTTTTACAGTTGATACTAGGTTCTAAGATGAGGATCTGGGCCAAGAACTGGATATGTTCAATAAAGTTTGTTGTCTGTAAAATTCTAACAATAAATGGCTTCTATGAATTTTGGTATTAAATCTGGAGCTTTGTCATGGCTAACAGTGGATGATCATGATAGAGGAGGTCTCACTTGTTCTAGGGAAATTTGTTTCATAATTTTATGAGCTGTCCACAGTGAATAATTGATTTTACAAGTTTGGGATAAAATCTAGAAATGTTTCTGTACATTTCTGATTTTTCAAATGATATAGAGAATTGGAACACTAATTGACCCAGCAAATGAATTCCAACTTGAACTTTATACTGGAGATTAAGGATACTTGAAAGAGTGTTCTGACCTAAATTGAGAATTTTCCAATTAGCATAATAGGAGTACTTAATTTCCCAAGTAGTTAGCTCAAAGGAATTAATTAAGACAATTCTTGGACTTTCATGTTCAAAAAATTACACCACTGAAAATTTTGGATCAATTTGAATCTACCAGAATTTATTTGGAATTTTTGGAGAAAATTTACTAGGAGTAATTGAGTTTTGAAGTTTGGAGGTATTCTGGAATTATTTGCAATTGGAAATCGTTTGAAATATTTAAACCTGGGCCCACTGATTTGAATTGGGCTACTTAGGTTGAGGCCACATGTTGGCCATTGGGTTCACCCGCTTGCCCACATGAAATCCGACGGTACAAACAGATCCCGCGCCTGTGCATAGTGACTGACCGGCGGGCCCCCCAGGTTGTCTACCACCTCGGGCCAAAGGCGGCGCCTGGGGTGCGCAGTGGTTCCCTTCGGCGATCTCACCAGCCCACCTCACCCGTCCACCTTTATTCCAAAAATTTGCCGCCTAGCCATATTTGCAGCCGCCGAGCACGATGGTGCCGTCTGATCGGGCCGGGGACGGCCGGAAAAGATGGCGCGACGCGAACCGTGGCGGCTAGGGTTCCGGCGATGCCGGTGCCGCCGCCACGTTGCTCAAACTGCCTGTAAATAGATCAGCAATGCTCCTAGGATCATGGGGAAGATGAACATGTGGATGAATATGGGTGGAACAGCCGGTAAATACGATTTCGGCGAGGGCCGAGCTATTTTCCATGGCGGCTACAAAAATTGGTGTAGCTAAGCTGTTCCTTGATTATTCTCTCTGGTTTTTACTCGAGCATACGCACAAGGAAGTTTTTAGGATATGATACAACTGGATTAGAGAATACTTATGCCTCGAAAATGAATTGCAGTGATGACCAAGCATGAAGGGTAACATTGTGCCGAGACAAAAATGGTGATTACTTGCTGGATAAAAAATGAAATCAAAAAAGTTTTCACCGTGAGCTACAAGGGGCGTGGGCGCTTCTTTTTCTTTTGGGAGCAGCTTGGGAGGTGGCATGTGGCGCCGGCACGATGGGAAATAGAGAGCGACGTCCTTGGTGGCTCAACGGCGGCGGTCACCAAACTGCGAAAAACCATCGATGTAGCCGACGAAACACGGAACCAAGAGTTGGAGAAGGTAGAGGGAGCTCGTGTGCACTACTTTGCTGTTGGAGGGATGGTGGAAATCAGCACGAAGGACATGCCTCATCGGAAGAACAGCGATGTGATGTTGTTTGCTCTTGCGGGAGAGAGAAATAGAGAGAGCGATGATGTGTTGTTTGAGCATGTGAAGGAAGGGACTCAGGGGATGAGAACACTTTTAACTCCCCATGCCACCGAGCTGCCTGGTTGCTTGCTTCATGAGCTGGGAAGCACGGTTCTGAGCGTTGAACGGCGAGAAGGGCAGAGAAAACAGAGTCTTCAGTCGGTTCAGCTCAGCAGAGACACTGACGAGTGGGTCCTACGAAAGCTCTTTTCTCTTCTCTCCTCTGGTCAGTGAAATATCCTACCAACTGGTGTCCAAAAATCATGAAGCTTGACTCCAAGCCTAAAACAAATATGTTGGATTTGATTCTGAAATCAAAAACTTGATTTCGCCAAGTTTCATTCAAATTCAAATCTGAATTTGAATTCAAATGCAATTCGATGAACACATTGAATTAAATAGTAAACTTACTTCAAAATTCATGAAACTTGGCAGGAGTGCTTTATGAAATATTTGGAATTTATTGGTAAGCTCAGATTTTTATTTTGACATGGTTTGAACAGATAGCAATCTTTGCATTTTTGAATTCTCCCTTTTATTATTTGAATTCTTTTTCTTCTCCCTGTTTTTATTCTTCCTAGCCGAAGTTCGCGATTTGAAAATTAGGGATTTTACAACGTGGAGTGGGGCTCACAAGTTTACTGCACGTGTTGTTTCCTATTTATTGTCATCAGTTGAATGAAAAGGGTGTCAGTTACATCACAACGAAGTTCGTACACTACCCAGAAACTTAGTGTCCGTTGTCCATGGTCCTCGCGTGAGTTTAAAGGAGATCACCGGCGACGGTGCATCCGCGTGCGCTGCAGTGAGCTTCTTACATTTCACAGCCTAAGATCTGTTGTCAATACAAGACAAGACATTGCTTTTTCGGTTGGTTTTGTGAGCAGATTCGTTGAGGCTCCATCTAAAGAACACTGGTCTGCTGTGAAGAGATTTCTTAGATACTTAGCAGGAATAAAAGAATATGGTTGCAAATACACTGAAGATGCTCATTCAGAAGTGACAGGGTATCCTGACAGTGACTTGGCAGGAGATGTAAATGATAGAAAGAGCACGAGTGCAGTAACAAATTTCTTGGGAAGAAACCTGGTGACTTGGAGTTCTCAGAAGCAGAAAGTTGTAGCTCTGTCATCGTGTGAGGCCGAGTATATAGCAGCAGCAATTACAACTTGTCAGGGTGTGTGGCTCAGTCACCTGTTAGCAAAAATACTGAATGAAAAGCCAAAATGTTTCAAGCTTTGGGCGGACAACAGATCGGCAATCGAGTTGAGCAAGTTTCATGAGAGAGTAAAGCACATTGACACAAGATTTCATTATACGGGAATGTGCCGAAGAGGGAAGCTTAGGCTGAACCACACTGGGACTAAAGCTCAGCTTGCTGATACACTACTTCAAAAAGCATTTTCACAGGCGTCTCGATTTTTCAAACACAAGCGGTCCGTAAAAAAACCCAACTGTGATGAAGAATGATACAATAACCACCTGTGATGACAGAACATCACAGACGGATTTTAAAAAACAACCGCCTGTGTACATATATGATTTTCTCAGGCGGCTATTAATTAAGAACCATCTGTACTCTAGCCAACTTCACAGGTGGTTCTTAATTAACCATCGCCTGGGTAAATACATGATTTTCATGGGCAGTCATTGTTTAAGAACCGTATGTACTGGTTCAATCATCACAAGCGGTTTTTGTTGAAGAACCTCCTGGGAAAAGTCATTGTTTTCACAGGCTGCTTGTTAGTTAAGAACCACCTGTGATGCTGATAAGCTCCTGTCAAGCTAATCCCTGCACAGCAAGCTCTTGTAGATGCAAGTAACACCGTAGCTCATCATTTGGATTGTTTAAAGCCACAATTGAAGCCTTCCGATCCTTGGAAGGATTTTCCCATCTATTTGAAGGATTTCTTTCCCTCCTGTCCATTTGAAAACTTTGGAAGATGCTCCTTTCTCAGTTTTAATGCCTAAATATATTAACTAAAAATCAGTACCTACTCTCTTAGTGCTTCACACAAGCGAGAAAGTGAACCACTTCAATCACAAATCTTGTTTTTATCCTTTCATAGGGATTTGACCTTAATCTTTCAAGCATAGATTTATCAATAAGTGAATCGTTCTTATCACACATGTTAATGGCAATTATAAGCGAAAGATGTGTCAAAGCTAACGAAATCTAAATTGGATTGAAGATAAAGAGATCCTGCATATGAGTGACAATGTCCAGGTTAGACAGCGTGAAGCTATGATGGCAACCTTCAACAACATGAAAAGTGATGTTAAGGTTATGCTTGCATCAACCAAGGCATGTTGTGAGGGTATAACACTTGTTGAAGCAAGCATAACCGTGATGCACCAACAAGTGTTATGCCCTCACAACATGCCTTGGTTGATGCAAGCATAACCTTAGCATCACTTTTCATGTTGTTGAAGGCCGCCATCATAGATTTATGTTGTCTAACTTGGACATTGTCACTCATATGCAACATCTCTTTGTCTTCGGTCCCGTTGGGATTTCGTTAGCTTCGACACACCTTTCATTTGTAACTGCTAGTAACATGTCTGATGAGGAAGCTTCACTTATTGATAAATCTATGCTTGAAAGATTAAGGTCAAATTCCTATGAAAAGGGTAAAAACAAGATTTGTGATTGAAGTTGTTCGCTTCGTCGCTTGTGTGAAGCACTAAGAGAGATGGTACTGATTTGTAGTCAATATATTCAACCATTTGAAATGATAAAGTAGCATCTTTGTAAGTTTTTAAAATGGAGAGAAGAGAAAGAAATCATTCAAGGCTTGTTTGGGTGTACTCAATCTAATTGTATTGAAGTGGATTGGAGTGAAGAATAAACTAATTTTCTCCTCAATCCACCTCAATCCACTTATATTGAAGTGGATCCACTCCTATCCAAACAATCCCTCAAATGGATGGGAAGTATCGTCAGACTTCAATTGAAGCTTTTAACAATCCAAATGATGAGTTTCGGGTGTTACTTGCATCTACAAGAGCTTGCTTTGAATGGATTAGCTTGACAGGAGCTTCAAGAGTTGTGCTTTTAGATGTTGTTTGGAACCAAGCTGTTGGAAGGCAAGCCTGATCATCGCAGGTCAGAAGAAATTTATATAGACATACAATTTGATAACTTATGGAACAGGTGAAGGTGATAAATATGATAGTCAACAAGCCGAAAAGGATCACTTGTCCAAATTAGTCTCCTCTACAAAAGCTGAATTTAATAATGTTCAAAACATGCTATATAAAGATGAAATAGAGCATTGTTCTAAGTTGATTCCAGAGGATACAAATATATAAAATATATTGTGAGACCTATTTGTGGTGAATACATTGGCTATGGCAATAAAAGTTTTGAATACTACCAAAACACCTTTATCATCAAGGTCCGACTCTAGGCCCGAGCTCCAGCAAGGTCCGACGATAGGTCCAGCTTGTTTTTGGGTAGCTCCGGTGGGCTTTGTCTTTAGCTCCAGCATGTCTTTGATAGCTCCGGCATGTCTTTGTTAAGCTCTGATATGTTTTGCTAGGTCCAACTTATGTTGGTTAGCTCCGACATGTTTTTCTAGCTCCGACTTTTGGGATGACTAGGTCTGACTAGTTTTGGTTAGCTCCGGCGCTAGGTCCGACTAGCTTTGGTTTGCTCCGGCACTAGGCTGTACTAGCTTTGGTAAGCTCCGATGCTAGGTTGTACTAGCTTTGGTAAGCTCCGGCTCAAGCTCTGGTTAGCTTTGGCAAGGTTCAGAGCTTGATCGAAATGTTCCTGCTTTTACTGTGAAATGTTTCGAACTTGCTTTACATTGTTGGAAAGATTGCTTAGTATTCATTTGCTATGTTTTTGGTGCGTTTTGGTTGATATGGCTGATATCGTTTTGATATGCTTTGCAACATGCTTATGTGAGGTGCTCACGCAAGGTGTTGTGTTCGAAACTGACTTGAGTCAAGTCGCAGACTTGGGCTCGTACGGATTGGTTGTTTTTTCATGTGCAGGTGTTGCTTGAGTTAAAGTCATGGCTGGTGACAAGATCCTTTGGACTAGTCTCAGGGAGGAGATGAGGTTCCAACAACCAAATTCAGGAGGAATTATGGTTGAGCGGGTTAGGAGGTCACGCAGGATGATTGAATCAAGGGCAGTGCATATGAAGGTTACTGGACGTTGAAGTAAGGTGTTTGCACGTATGCTTGCGGTGCATGACATGGAAACATGGTTCTGAAGATCGTTTATGGATGGGAAGATCTGGTTGGAAGGATCGGATCGTATCGGTTGATGACTTTGGCTGCGGCGAAGTCGGTTATGGCTCGGTATAGAAAGTATCGAGTTGGTTATGATAGGATTTTGTGTGGGTCACGAATTTGAGTTGTTTTAGGAATGTGGGATACGTTACTATGGTGTTTGTAAGTCTTAAGATTGCTTCTATCTGCGTATAGAAGAGTCCTAAGCAGTTATGGAAAGTTTCGATTCGTGAACAGAGTAGGATAGGAGTCCTGATTTGAGTTGAGTTGGCTTTTGAGCTGGTTATATAAGCAAGGGAGGCCAGAGATCGTGGTGCATGACTTTGGGGCTGTTCCTCTTGTGTTATATTGAATAAAATTCGTAGTTTGAAGGAACGTTTGTGCCTTGTTCGTCCGACTTGTTCCAGACAAGTTTTACTCGTCGAGTTTCTGAATAGCACTACCTTTTGTTGGTGGTTTTATCATAACTCGAGTTTTACAGATCCAATTGACGTGATTCTTTTCGGCTTGTCTTCATGACTTGATTATATATCATCTGTCAAAATTTCATGGTCATTGGATTTGTGGTTTCTGATCTACACAAGTTTCTTTGCAGCGTTCCAGAACTATTTTTCTCGGGTAGGACGGATTGACCTTTATTCGATCTTTCAATCATAACTTGAGTTTCTCTCGATGGATTTGAGTGATTCTTCTTGTGTTTTATCATTGACTTGATTCTCTCTGATATATATCACTTTTGTCATGGTGAAACATATTTAGATTAGTTTCACACACGATTTCTCTAAAAGATCGTTTTTTTTGCCGAAGGGGTTGGGATTTAATTGTTTCCGCTGCGTAAGATTTTTAAATCTACCATTCACCCCCCCTCTGGTAGCTTTTCACGTGCTCTTCGATCCTACATATATATCATATATTTTTTCCAGCATTGACATCTTCTCGCATATAGGGTTTCAAATCCTTTTTAATGCTTTTCTCTACGTGCTTGATGTTTTCTGGTTCGGTGAAAAGGTACATCTCTTCATACTGATTATATTCCTCTTCATTATCTCCCATATTCTGAACCCCAACAATATTTTGCTTTCGAGAAACAACTACGTGCATCTTCTCAGTTTCTGGATCTTGTACATAAAAAACTTGTGCAACACGATTGGCGAGAACCTACAGGTCATCTTTATAACCCACTTTGTTCAAGTCTACTAGTGTCAGCCCGTAATTGTCCACTTTCACGCCATCAGTATGTTTGACCCATTGGCACTTAGATACGGGCATTACCATTCTTTCACCATAATTGAGTTCCCATATTTCCTCTATGAACCCGAAGTATGTGGTCTTCTGCCCTTGTGAATCATAAGCCTCAATACGAACACCACTATTTTGTGCAACACTCTTACTGTCTTTTTCTTTAGTGTAAAATATGTAATCTTTGATGTCATATGCTTGCCATGATGTCACCAAAGTAGATGGGCCAGAAGCTAACTTCTTCATTGTCGCCTCTTCTATAGAGTTTCTATATGGTAAATTTTTGTCCATTAACCATTCAGTGAAATATCTTTTGTGCTCTTTCATGTTCCAGTCCTCTATGCGGTCTTGGTTTTTTGGCGAAGCTCAATTTGCTGTTCCTCGATGTACGACTCAACTATTGCGAGTTGTTGTAGTACACGAAAATATGCACGGTGTACATTCTTGTAATCTTCAACGATAAAAGTTTTCTTACCCACTTTGCCTCTCCCACGTAGTCCACCCTCATGTACTGGTATAGGCACACCAATCGATTTTCCATCTTTGATGTAATCAGCACAACCCTCAATCACTTCTTCAGTCGTGTATCCTTCCATAATTGAACTCTCTGGGTGAGCACGATTCCGCACATAACCTTTTAATACTCCTAAATATCTCTCCAAGAAAAACATATGATGTAAATATAGTGGCCTCAATGCTTTTATTTGATCAACAAGATGTATGATTAGGTGTACTTGCATATCAAAAAGGATGGTGGGAAACACATCTCAAGCTTGTACATAGTCTCGACGATGTATGTTTTTAGATAGTCTAAATCTTCACATGCTATCACCTTTTGCGATACTGCATTGAAGAAGTAACACAAACGTGTGATGATAACTTTTATATGCTTAGGTTTGATGACTTTTATTGCAATGGCAAGGAACACTTTCATCATCATGTAATAGTCGTGAGAATTATAGCCGAATAAAGACAAGTCTTTTATCGAGTCTAGTTTGTGGATATTGGATGAGAAACTCGTGGGCATTTTGATCCCACGCAAGCATTCGTAAATTGTTTTTTTCTCTTCTGGTGTCAAGTTGTAGCTGGCTGGGGGAAGGTAATGCTTCCCGTTCGCCTTTTCTACTGGATGAAGCTCTGGTCTCATATCAAGATTTACTAGGTCCATACATGAATTTAATCTGTCCTTTCTTTTCCTCGGTATGTCTAGCAAGGTCCCAATGATGCTGTCAAATACATCCTTTGTAACGTGCATCAAATTAATACTATAGCAAAATTCTAGATTCTTCCAAAACGGAGGATACTTGAAAAAAATTGATTGTTTCTTGAAATCCATGTCAGTTATATCACCCGAAGATGTACTTTTCTTTCTCTTTGTTCCCTTACTTTTTTTGCCCTTACCGAAAGCAATATGAATGTTCTTGACCATTTTGAACATGAGTTTCCACTGTAAGGTTTTGGTGCAATATCTTTTTCGATTTTGTTATCAAATTGTTCTTTCATCTTCCTATACTTGTGTGTATCTGTCACGAATTGCCAGTGTCTCATGTACACCCTCTTTCTGGATAAAGTGAGGTACATAAATCCAGTTCTATCCACACTTACACAACCTTTCTTCCCTTTCATTTGTCCTGATAATGTAAACATTCCGAGATAATCATGCACAGTAACGAATATCATTGCTCTTAGCGTGAAATACCCCACATCAATTTCTATGCCGGGTTGTTTCGGACCTTGGATAAGAACAGATAACAAGATATATTCCCTTTTGTGACATAACCACGTCGGTAGGTTGTACACCGTTAAGACCACGGGCCATGTGCTGTGTATGCTCCTTTTTTCACCAAACGGATTCATTACGTTTGTACCCAAGGCAAACCTTACATTTCTGTTTTCCTTTGCAAATTTTGGATACTAAATATCAAAATTTTTCCACTACGTTGCATCACCAGGGTGTCGAATATGTTTTCTTTCTTCTTGCGCTGCTCGGAATGCCAACGCATAAGTTCAGCCTCTCTAGGGTTTGAGAACAAATGCTTCAAGCGATCAATTATCGAAGGTACCACATCACCAAGGCATGAATTTTTCTCTTATTCTTCCCGTCTGCATCGCCAGAAGTATCGTCATCGTCACCTTTAGGACCAAGAATAAACTTCTTCTGAGACTTTTTCATGTTGGTAACATACTGGTGATTGTAGTCCTTCTTATATGTACTGACACCACAGATGAGGCATCTAGTTGCGAGCTCATGCTCCTTGCGATACAATATACAATGGTTCACACAAGCGTGCACTTTTGTCACACCTAGTGCAATCGAGCAAAGAAATTTCTTCGCTTTATAAGTGCTTCTGGGCAGTTTATAGGGATTTGGAAGAACTTCTGCCATAAGATTCAAAAGATCAGAGAAACTACAATCGGACCATCTGTGTGTGGCTTTCAACTTTAGTAGTAAGATCTCAGACGGTTATTACTTACCAACCGCCTGGGATAATTGCCCGAGCCTGTTCTCTAGTTTTCTTTTCCCTTGCTTCTTTTTTATTTAGATTCCAATATAAATACTGAAACATGTATAGATTATGCAAATTGAGTCCAAATTCGATGATTCTTTCTTCTATATTTCTCAAAAATTAACATCTACCACCTGGATCAAATATTTTAAAACTTGTATAGCTAACATTGTATTGTTTTTATTAATATCAAATTAATTTATACTCACATATTATTCACATTTTTGTATCTCCTAAAAAAGGGATCATTCACTGAAATTGGTTTATATGAACATATTTGTATTATTTATACATGTATGAATTTTTTTAATTTTTTTAAAGCATTCCAACATGTCGAAATTCAAATTATCCATCATTCTAACCAAATGCTCATATACATATGAGGCATTCATCAAATTTTCAACACACAATGATTTGAATTTTTTTTAAAAAAATCTGAAAAAATTCATAGAGGTTGGTAGGATGACTAAAAAGATCCATTGAAAAACTAAATGAAAAAATCATTATATTCATCAAGATTGAAACATGACAAATAGAAATTGTTATTTGTTTTTTATGTTCTGACCAATTTCAAAGGCTTATGAAGTGAAATTTAATGGTAACCTTTAATACTCAATCATATTACATGAAAGTAGAATTTGGGCTTTTGAAAGGCCCCACATTTAATCAAGAATATTAATTAAGCTTACATAAAGATCTGTTCAGGCGGGTTGATACTGAACAACCGTTTGAGAAGAATCTTATCTCAGGCGGTTATTACTTACATACGTCAGGGATAATTGACCGAGCCTATTCTTCAGTTTTCTTTTCCTTTACTTCTTTTTTATTTAGATTCCAATATAAATACTCAAACATGTATAGATTCTGCAAATTGAGTCCAAATTCAATGATTCTTTCTTCTATATTTTCAAAAATTAACATCTACCACCTGGACCAAATATTTTAAAACTTGTATAGCTAACATTGTAATGTTTTGGTAAATATCAAATTAAATTGTACTCACATATTATTCACATTTGTATATCTCCTAAAAAAGGGATCCTTCACTGAAATTGGTTTGTATGAACATATTTGTATTATTTATACATGTTTGAATTTTGGTAATTTTTTAAAGCATTCCAACATGTCAAAATTCAAATTATCAATCATTCTAAGCAAATTCTCATATGCACATGAGGCATTCATCAAATTTTGAACACACATTGATTCAAAAAATAAAAAAATCTGAAAAAATTCATAGAGGTTGGTATGATGACTAAAAAGGTCCATTGAAAAACTAAATGAAAAAAATCATTATATTCATCAAGATAGAAAAATGACAAATATCAATTGTTATTGGTTTTTTATGTTCGACCAATTTCAAAGGCTTTATGAAGTGAAATTTAATGGTAACCTTTAATACTCAATCATATTACAAGAAAGTGGAATTTGGTCTTTTGAAAGGCTCCACATTTAATCAAGAATATTAATTAAGATTACATAAAGATCTTTTCAGGAGGTTGGTACTGAACAACCGCCTGAGAAAAAGCTTATCTCAGGCGATTATTACTTACCAACTGCCTGAGATAATTGCCCGGGCCTGTTCTTCAATTTTCTTTTCCCTTGCTTCTTTTTTATTTAGATTCCAATATAAATACTCAAGCATGTACAGATTATGCAAATTGAGTCCAAATTCGATGATTCTTTCTTCTATATTTTTCAAAAATTAACATCTACCACCTGGACCAAATATTTTAAAACTTGTATAGCTAACATTGTAATGTTTTGATAAATACCAAATTAATTTATACTCACATATTATTTACATTTTTGTGTCTCCTAAAAAAAGGGATCCTTCACTAAAATTGGTTTGTATGAACATATTTGTATTATTTATACATGTATGAATTTTGTTATTTTTTTAAAGCATTCCAATATGTCAAAATTCAAATTATCCATCATTCTAACCAAATTCTCATATACATATGAATCATTCATCAAATTTTGAAAACACATTGATTCAAAATTTTTTTTAAAAAAATCTGGAAAAATTTATAGAGGTTGGTATGATGACTAAAAAGGTCTATTTAAAAACTAAATGAAAAATCATTATATTAATCAAGATAGAAAAATGACAAATAGCAATTGTGATTTGTTTTTTTATGTTCTGACCAATTTCAAAGGCTTTATGAAGTGAAATTTAATGGTAACCTTTAATACTTAATCATATTACAAGAAAGTGGAATTTGAGCTTTTGAAAGGCCCCAAATTTAATCAAGAATATTAATTAAGATTACATAAAGTTCTTTTCAGGCGGTTGGTACTGAATAATCGTATGAGAAGAAGGTTATCTCAGGCGGTTATTACTTACCAACCACCTGAGATAAATAAATCTTCTTAGGCGGGTGGTAATTAGCACACGCCTGAGATAATCATCTTCTTAGGCGGTTGGTACTTAATAACCGCCTGCGAAGATATGCATCTATATATAGGCCTCGGCTACGTTGGAAAAACCTAACACGGGCAAAATCACTTAGACGCCGTCAGACTGTCAAATTTTTGTTTGCCGCCATGTCTTCGCCGCTCTTGCCACCGAGCTTCGCGGTTGCCGCCGAGCTTCACCATCGCCGCCGAGCTTGGCTGTTGTCGCCGTGATTCGCCCTCGCCACTTCCTTCCTTCTAGGTATGCCGAGCTTTGCCCTCGCCGTCGCTGCCGAGCTTCGACCTTGCCGCCAGGTACCCTGCCACTTCCTTTCCTCCACCGTCCCCGTGCCGCCTCCCTCCTCGCCCTCGCCGTCGGCCGAGTGCTGGCCTCCTCGCTGCCGCACCCTAGATTTCCTTAATCAAAGTTTTTGAACCCTAGGTGTCTTGGTCAGTCGCCTCAAACCCTAGGTTCCTATCTAATTTTCATTAATCAATGAATTATCAGTGGTTTGTCAGTGGTTGTTCAGTGCCTTGGTGAGTGGCATCAAACCCTAGCTCTATCTGCTTATTGTTCCAAACATTATCAGTGGTTGATTTCTTTATAGAAGCATTATCAGTGGTTTATGCTCCTAATATATAATTATATATGTAAGGCCTCAAGTGTTAGAACCAATAATGAGATTATTTCTTACTTTAAAAGCTTCAAGGGGTTAGACAAGGTGATCCTTTGTCACCTCTTTTGTTTAACATTGCTATTGATTATCTTGCTAGGATGATATATAAGGCCCAGGAAAATAAATTGTTTTCAGGTTTAGCTGATGATCTAGTGCATAATGGTGTGGCAGTTTTACAGTATGCAGATGATACAATTGTATGTATCACAAATGATTTAATGGGGGCTAGAAATATGAAACTACTTCTGGCTTTGTATGAAAAGCTATTAGGTCTTAAAATAAACTTTGAGAAAAACTTGTCTATGGCAGGGAGGGTTGTCTTGATTAATGCTGATCTCTCTAGTATTCCAATTTATCATATGTCAATGTTTCTTTTGCAAAAAACTAGTGTGGAAAAGTTGGATGTACTTAGAAGAATGTTCTATGGCAAGGAGGTCAGATGAAAAAGAAATACCATATAGTAAAATGGGAAAATATTTTTTAAAATAAGAGGAAAGGTGGGTTGAATATAAAGGTATGGAACTTGGTCAATCACCATGGCCAGTCGCCTTAAACCCTAGAATGGAACTTGGTCAATCACCTTGGTCAGTCGCCTTAAACCCTAGAATGCCTTATCAAACCGTAGAATGCTTCCATCTTCTTCTTCATGCAACACTTCATGTAGAGTTAATATGCCATTCATTATATTTTTTGTTTTATTAGTTCTAGCATGAAAAGCCCTAAGAAGACTGTTGATGGTAGTAACAATAAAGAAGGCAATATGGAGTTTAGTGACTCCAACAGTTCAGGCTCCTATAACAGTCCATCAGATCCTTTTCCGATTATAAAAATTAAAAAGACTTCAGAGGATCTCGACCCGGAATATGATCCTGCCGACGAGGTATGGATCAAGAATCTTAACTTTAGCAGTTCAAGTTAGTGTTGGTTGTCAAGTATACAAAATCTTATAATTCTTTTCTACCTAGATTAATCGTGAAGAAAACGAGGTGACTTTGACTCCTAAAACCGCAGAAGGTTCTCCAATGGATGAATCCTCAGCTTCACTCAAGCGAAAATGAGGGCAACGAGGTCCCAATAAGGGCCCATTGGACCGCATCATGTACATAACAAGGGTCAGTCCAGGTGGGCTTCCCCAAGAACAACTGGATTCAACTACCAAGTACCAAAATACATGCGGTTTTCTTGTTAGAGAGCTCGCGTCGATCACAACCGAGAATTGGAGAAAATTACCTAAGGAGACCAAGAATGAGTTGTGGGAAAGGATAAAGAAACAATTCAAGTTTCTGAAAGGCACGTAAGAAGTTGTAAAGAAAGAAACATTGGTCTCCTGCGGCAAGAAGTTTCGTGGTTGGAAGAGTGAAATGAATGCTTATGTTAAGGCCGATAAGGTCCCTAGCCCTAGGAAGATGGAAAAAATCACACAAGCTCAGCGGCAAGAATTTGTTCGTCAAAAGACCACACCTAATGGTAAAGCCCTAAGTGCAAATAGGTCAGAGCTTGCCAAAAAGAACAAATACCATCATTGCTTGGGGTCTACCAGATATGCCCCCAAAGTCCAGAAATAGAATAAGATATTGATGAAATTACCAGTAAGGGCAATCCTCACCCATTATAAGGTTGCGATGAGAGAACTCAGCGGTGGGTCTTTGCTCGGTCAGGTTTGACCAGCGAGGGCAAACTTGAAAAGCCAGACTTTGTGAATGAAGTAGAGCACAAAATAGAAGAAGTAATTGAAAGCAACAAAAGGGTCTCCTCAAGGCGAAGAGGGAGAATGACCAACTTACCACTATTCTAGGAAACCCTGAACACCGTGGACAGGTTCGAGCAATCTCTTCTCAAATGTCTTGGATATATGGTTTCCTAAAAGATAAAGAGACATATAGGAGACGTGAGAAGTTCAACAAAACACTTGATGAAATGATTGCTCAAAAGTTGAGGAAAATGTGCAAGAAATAATGGAACATCTTAGACAATCGGGACAGTTAGTGGCACCGAGTACAACGATGGTTCCCGTGCCAAAGGAGCATTTGGTATCTCCAACTGCCAACCCTAGCAGCATAGGTTCTGTGCCAGGCTCAAGGTCAACGCATAAGTTCACCGTCGATGATATTGCTAAGGACATATCTTGTCGTCTTCTTGTCCCGATCGGCAGAGCAGGGAAAAAAACCAAACAGGTTGCCACTGCTATGGCCAAACCTGATCGTGACTTCAACGGCAATCCACTTCTGTTGTATTATGCTGTGGTGCAAGTTATTCAGATCATTAATAATGATTATGAAGATTATGAAATAGATCACATCACACATGAGGGGATCACGACTATGGGGCAGGCTGTCAACCAATTAATCCTTTGACACCGACGCGATATCTTGTTGGATGACGAGCTGATTTCTAGCCCCGTCACATCTCAAAATTCTGCAACCCCGTCTTCTAAGGCGAAAGTCCAAGAAGATCCACTCCCAATCCAGGATGATCCACTCCTCCTATGTCCCAGCAAGGATGATATTAACCTTGCTAGTAAAGATAACCAAGAGCAACAAGTTGGACAACAACTTCAAGCAGTACCAGAGCAAGCTGTTGCTAGTAAAGAGCAACCAGTTGAGCAATAGCTTGAAGTAGTACTAGAGCCAACTACTGGGAGTAAAGAGCAATCAGTTGAACAACAGGTTCAACAACAAGCCAGTGTCCATCTTCCGACAACTACTCCTCGATCATCAGTGCATATCAAAGTTAGCTCATATGAAATTAAGAAACCTTCATCAGAAGTGTCAAAGTATTTGGAAAATACGAAAGAAATTATTAGAAAATCGAGTGCATTTGGTTCTTCTCATGAGCCAGCATTAGAAGATATCGAGGAGTGGGAAGAAGACGATGTCATGTATAATCGGCAAACGGCTTTAGTTAAACCAGGAGTTCTAATATACAAGCTTGAGGATGTTCTTCCTGAATTTGAGAATGGGAAGCCGTTCATGACATCCGCACAAGTTAGCAAACAACCCGTCCCGCTCAAAAGAATGCACGAGTGGTACATCACTGCAACACAAAATATTATCTTTCTTGCATCACATTTCGTGTTCTAAAAGATGCATTCTGGAGCATAGGAGAAAATAAACTAGTCATTTTATTTGAAGAGCTGCATACCCTTTTCCATCGGGGCATGCTCGAAATCAACCTGCGACTCGTCTAGTGCTTGTAAGTGCCTCTAATATTTTGCATTTGCTTTTCTTACTACACGCATACACATTTCTTGAGATTATAACAATTCTGAACTTCTTCAATAGGATGAAATACATGGATAATGAGAAGATGAAACACAAGACAGGTATCCTTGACCCTACACGGATTGCAAAGATGCTATTCGACGTTAAGGCAGATCGAGACTCAGTATAATACAAGCACATGAAAAAAAGAATTTGAAAAATCAATCGTAAAACTTAAGAAGGATAGAAGGACAAAAGTTGCAGCTTACATAGGACATGCAACGTTTAACTTTGTCAGAGACGACAAGGACCTCGTAAAGACTCCGTACCACTTCGAGTAAGTTCGACACATGACATTGAAATAAAAATTATTGCTAATTGTTAACTTAACACGTGCATTTGTACGTGTGCAGTAGACACTACATAATGATCTTCATCAAGCCAACGCAGGGTTTGGCAACAGTCTTGGACTCAGCCGATTACCCACCAGATCGTTACAAAGATTTCCTTTCCATTTTGAAACTATACGTTTATTCAATACTTTTAATTTACACACATTTAGAATGCATTGACATGTTTTATATGATATTTCTTGTATTACAGCGCTTGGCAGTTTTACGCAGAACGGCTTGGCAGTCAGAGACCTCCTAATACGAATGCATTGGACATTAAAACATATCATCCTTGTCCGAAGCAGCCTGCTGGGAGTGTCTTATGCGGGTACTATATATGTGAGCATCTTCGGACCGCCAGCTAATATAGAGTGAATCGTGAGGATGTAAGTTATCCTTAAGTCGATATCTTATTTTCTTACTTTTGAGTTTCATTTTCATTGTAACTAGCGTATTTTAATACTTATATTCTCTGCTGTTCAATATTACCAGAAAAATTATTTTGAGATTTTGATTCCAACTTCAAAATTCAATTGCTCATAGTACAACTGCTCCAAAAATACCAAATAAATTCCTGTATACTCTCATTTTGATCTATACTTTGAGATTGTTCAAACCAACACATTCTAAACCTTGTTATGTGTTTCATTGCAGCACACGAAGAATGTGAATGAAGAATGGTTGGTTTGTAGAAGTATGCCTGGTGGAGGAGCCGACAAGATTGCTGGTGAACGTGTCAATTCATGTGTCGCGAAATTTTGCACAAAAGAGATGAGTTCTTTGATGGGAATGGTGTAATAGCTGATGTGCCAGAACTTTGCGAATATGACAATAGAAACGGTTTTTAGTGAAACTTGTAAACTATGAGATGACTTGTATGTGTAACTTGTACATATGTATATTATTTTAGTGAAATTGACTTCTGTGATTATATTGTTTACTTCTATGATTATATTGTTGACTTCTGTGATTATATTGAATTGACCTAGAAATTAGAAATAACAACATGTAGTACTGCATAGGGTATACCTTATCATATGCGGTTATTTACCTACGGCTAGACCTGCCTGTGAAATATCATTATCACAGACGGCTAGATATAGGTAAAGAACCATCTGTGATAACCTCATTATCACAGGCGTTTATTGTTATGGTACAAACCAGCTGCGATAATTTATCTCCACAAGCGGCTTGTCATAGATAAAGATCCTCCTGTGATAACACCATTATCGCAGGCAGTTATATATACTACACGACCCGCCTGTGATAATGTGTCTTCACAGATGGCAAGTGGTAAGTAAAGAACCGTCTGTGATAATACCATTATCATAGACGGTTTCACTTCTCCGTTGTGAAATTATAAATTATCACAAGCTCTTCATTTCAGTTGGTTTTTAAAACCGTGTGTGATAATACGTTTGGAGCCGCCTGAGATGAGACTTCTTGTAGCAGTCATATACTGACTAAGGCATTTGACAGAGTGAAGTTCGTCGAGATGAGGCAGCAGATGATGTCGTTTTAGGGAAACAAATTTAAGAGGGTGAAATGTTGTCTAGATAATCTAGTTGCACGTTTATTTTGCACGTTTGCTTTTGTAAACAGCCACAGCTGTGTCGATCACAGGAGAGCCTAGTCATTGAGAATAAGTCTGGCGAACTCGGCGTCTGCTACGGACACGAACTGGATCGTCGTTCGTGCCGTGTGTGGTGCGAGCTGATCGAATCAAGTTGAATCATTCCATGCATGCATATGTACTTCAAGTATAAATAGATGTGTTCCAACATCTGGCAGTTAAATCAGCGCAAATTACTCTCTGTGAATCTCACACGATAGAATCCATGCGCCACAGTTTTTCGCCGTGACGTTCTCGACGTGAACTCAACGTTCTTCAGTCCGGCGACACTCACGTCGTGAGGCAGTGCACCAACGTGATAGTCGCTGAATGTAAGCAAACGTCTTTCTTTCGACATACTAACTTGGCTCAGATACCAATTGTTGGAGATAAGCACTCAAATGCATGCAAATGCTTGAATACATGGCTATGGTGTAAAACACTGTATTTTGGTTGTATTTGAGACTCGGCTAAGCTAGCAGCAAGCGTTACATCGGTGTTTTATAGGCTGCGAGCAACACAGCGGGAGCACGAACTCCACCTGCCTGGCCATCACTCGCCAGATCAGCTTGTTTTAGCACCCAATGCAGGCAACCACCATGCAGGAAGGCAATCAACTTGTAGATATGCCCATGCAGCTGCCAACTCCATCCAGAAGACGGCGTAGGAACTGCATGCATGGTGTTGCCTCAGCTGATGTCGCATGCAGCTACTAGTTGTACATGCATGCAGTGCTCTGCCAGTGTTCGTGTACTAGACGTATAATACACGATCATCTACATGCACTAACGAACAAGGCATGGGAAAATATCTGATGTGCATGACGCGCACGCCTCATTTGCACATGCACATGTTGCCTGCCCATCTGTGAGCCATTTGCTAATAGGCACACGTACACGATCAACGCACATGTATGCCATACCACAGACTAATTTGCTAACGAAATCACGCAACACATATGCAACAGCCCGGAACACGCCAGGCAAGATTATTTTCTAACATCTGCATGGAAAAACGTAAGGTCAGGAGACATCACTATCTTTAGATATTCGTCCATGAACTTGAAATCTGTGTCAATTGTATCCATATAGACTTTTTATTTACATAGGCAAGTGAACTTTTAGTGATTCGCTACAGGTTCATACCCTTTCATCAATCATTTAAATATGAAGTCAAGCCTCATGCAAGAGAGGAGTGGCGGGCTGCAACTGCTTATGTCATGTGTGCCCGAGTTTGTGTAGAAGTGATCACAATCACAATGTGGATGTGAGCCCGCTCTATTGCTTTTTGCAATCCGATCAGATGGAGGGTAATATACTCACTACTAGTAAAAGCATTTTGACAGGCAGCTCTAAACATATTATCACACGGTTTTGAAAACTGCCTATCACAGGTGGCAACAAAAACCGCTTGTGAAAATGCATTATCACAAGCAGTTCTTTATAAGAGACTACTTGTTATCATGCATTATCACAGACGGTTCTTTACTGCCGGCCGTCTATGTATTCACAATATATTCACAGACACATATATTCGCAGGCACATATATTCACAGGCACATACCAGATTTTGGAATTACAAGCAATGGCTATTAAAGAAGCAAGCTATTACATCATATAAAGGCCTCGAACACCACGACGCCGAACGAGTGGCTCCATCCACCATAGGATAGCACCATTGTTTTGATACAAACACTACTACAATAAGCCTCATCGGAGGCGGCTCCAAACGTATTATCACACGCGATTTCTAAAACCGCCAGAAATGAAGAGCCTGTGATAATATGCAATTTCATAGGCAGAGAAGTGAAAACGCATGTGAAGACATATTATCACAGGCAGTTTTTTACTTAGGCTAGCTGCCTGTGAAGACCTATTATCACAGGTGGGTCGTGCAACATATATAACCTCCTGTGATAATTGTGTTATCACAGGCGGATCTTTACCTATGACAAGCCGCCTGTGAAGACAGTTTATCGCAGTCGGTTTGTACCATAACAATAACTGCCTGTGATAATTAGGTTATCACAGACGATTCTTTACCTATATCTAGCCGCCAGTGATAATGATATTTCACAGGCAGGTCTATCCGTAGGTAAATAACCGCCTGTGATAAGGTATAACCTATGCAGTACTACCTGCTATTATTTCTAATTTCCAGGTCAATTCAATATAATCATAGAAGTCAATAATATCATCATAGAAGTAAACAATATAATCACAAAAGTCATCTCACAGAAGTCAATTTTACTAAAACAATATACATATGTACAAGTTACACATACAACTAATCTCATAGTTTACAAGTTTCACTAAAAATCTATTGGCATAGTCGCAAAGTTCTGGCACATCAGCTATTGCACCATGATCATCAAAGAACTCCGCTCTTTTGTGCAAAATTTTGTGACGCACGAATTGACACAGTTCAGAAGCAATCTTGTCGGCTCCTCCACCAAGAATACTTCTACAAACCGGTCATTCTTTGTTCACATTCTTCGTGTGCTGCAATGAAACACATAACAAGGTTTAGAATGTGTCGGTTTGAATAATCTCAAAGTATAGATCAAAGTGAGAGTATACAAGAATTTTTTTGTTATTTTTGGAGCAGTTGTACTATGAGCAATTGAATTTTGAAGTTGGAATCAAAATCTGAAAATAATGATACTCAAAAGTAAGAAAATAAGATATCGACATTAAGGATAACTTACATCCTCACGATTCACTATATATTCGCTGGCAGTCCGAAGATGCTCGCATACACAATACTCTCATAAGACACTCCCAACAGGCGGCTTCAGACAAGCATAATACATTGTAATGTCCAATGCATTCGTATTAGGAGGTCTCTGACCACCAAGCTGTTCCGCGTAAAATTGCCAAGCGTTGTAATACAAGAAATGTCATATAAAACTTGTCAACACATTCTAAATATGTGTAAATTAAAATTATTGAATAAACGTACAATTTCAAAATGGAAAGGAAATCATTGTAACGATCTGGTGAGTAATCGGCTGAGTCCAAGACTGTTGCCAAATCCTGCGTTGGCTTGATGAAGATCATTATGTAGTGATTACTGCACACATACAAACACACGTGTTAACAATTAGCAATAATTGCTATTTCAATGTCATGTGTCGAACTTACTCAAAGTGGTACGGAGCCTTTATGAGGTCCTTGTTGTCTCTGACAAAGTTAAATATTGCATGTCCTATGTAAGCTGCAACTTATGTCCTTCTATCCTTCTTAAGTTTTGCAATTGATTTTTCAAATTCTTTTTTTTTTTCATGTGCTTGAACTGTATTGAGTCTCAATCTGCCTTGACATCGAATAACGTCTTTGCAATCCGTGTAGGGTCAAGGATACCCGTCTTGCGTTTCATATTTTCATTATCTATGTATTGCATCCTATTGAAGAAGTCCAAAATTGTTATAATCTCATGAAATGTGTATGCGTGTAGTAAGAAAAGCAAATGCAAAATATTAGAGACACTTACAAGCACTAGACGAGTAGCAGGTTGATTTCGAGCAAGCCCTGATGGAAAAGGGTACGTAGCTCTTCAAATAAAATGACTCGTTTATCTGCTCCAGTGCTCCATAATGCATCTTTTGGAACACGAAATGTGACGCAAGAAAGATCATATTTTGTGCTGGCAAGGATGTACCACTTGTGCATTCTTTGGAGCGGGGCAAGTTGTTTTCTGTGACGCCCGGTTCCGAAAAATGAACCAAGCTAACACATATGTGTGCCCAGGATGTTCAACACACATACACGAGTGCATTCACAAAACAGTATACAGAAAATTACCATAGAAAAAGATTAATTAACCAAATTTTATTACATAAACCATATTATCCTCGAATACAACCTCTAATGAATATTAATGACAAGTTCAACTAATGCAGCGGAAATAAACTAATTAAGCAAACTAAACAGCTAGGCAGCATAAGCAATAGGGTATAGCGCAGCTCCAATAACACCACAGGCAAAGCTGATGGTAGACACGGCCTAGAACTCCGCATTATCACCATTAAGCTCCCAATCCTGACCTGCAACTGTTGGGGGGGAATTGCAAGAGTGAGTACATGTCGTACTCAGCAAGTGTGGAAAGTATGACATGTGGCTGACTCAAATGACGACAATAATAATGGCAAAATGCTGAAAAGTACATAAAAACATTTGAAAAGCAATATATTATATTTATATGAATCGAACCCATCATAATCATAAGTAATATCATAATACCAGTCCATAATTCACCATCCTCATCCATAATTCCAGATTTCACCATTTGCCAATAACCATATTCAATACTAGAAATTAATCCATAACCATAATACCAACCATAACCATCCCAAATACCATCCCAATACCAAGTACCCTCTAATCATGGAAGTTGTCCAGGTGCTCATAACCGGGAGCACGGCTATCATGATAGTTTTATTAGACTCTGCAGAGTTTGTACCTCTTTACCCACGTGTTTGTGATTTCATCACCTTTCAGTGACTAAGAACCTCTATTATGCCGTCTCACACTTCCGTAGGTGTGTGGCCAAGAGATTACAAAATAGCATTTACAAAGGGATTACTAGCCTATTTAGACCCCACTGAGGTTTCACCGGTGGCGATGCCTCCAACTGAGCACATCTTCAACCAAGGGCCCCCTCTTGAGCCATTCGGATCCCAGGGTAGTCCCACCAATCATCAACAAACCCAATCCGACTACCCCTTCCCCGAGCATCCTTAATGGTCCAAATAGCACTGGCAAAGCCCTAATTAATCAGGTACGCTGCACCCATACTTGGCCTCGTGGTGGCACTGTAATCCTGGCTTATTCTCGCATGAACCGGTCCTTAGATCTAAAGCAATCAAACCACCATTACATCCAACCCATCCACATACCAGGCTTGCTTAGATCACCCATCATTTAAACCAGTTCATGTTAACCATAATCTCATCCATGCATAATTAAGTTGAGTGGTATAGTTGTTTTCCATCCCAGTTGATTAAGCGAAGCAAAAGGTAAAAAAAGCCCTTCCCAACTCTCTACCATAAATTCCAGGTGACAAGGGTGGTTAAACAATTCTAGTAAACTTCCTATCATAGGTTCCCATCAAATTGACACAAGCATGTAATTTTGCAAACAAAACATTTATTTAAAAATAGGATCAATATGCTTCAAGGACACTTGGCTTGCTCTTGCTGTTGATTAGGATCAAAGCCTTCAAACTCTTGGTGCTGTAGATCCTCTGTGGCACTCTCTAGCGCAAATCCGTCTAATCCACACAATAAACATACAAGACAAGAAACACAATCAAAGAGTGCACAAATATTACTCAATATGACATGGCATGCATGGTTAATGCAAATGCAAGGTAGAACTTGTCAATTGATTGCTTTTAATGATAACTAACTAGTTCTAATAGCTTTTAACAAGTTTATACAGGTTTGGGGTTGATTCAAATCAAATTTTAGAATTAATTTGACACAACTTAACCAGAAAGATTGGACTAGTCCGCTAGGGACTGGACAAGTCCGCACTTCGTGAGATCAGCAGATTAGGGTTTTCTAGATCGACGTGAATTTGGAGATTAGGGGTTGAATTCACGTAAGGAAAATATAATAGAAGGTATTCCAGGTGTTTAGGACTCTAATGTATCAAGAAACTTGGAGGTAACACTTGGATCTTGGTGCTCTAGGGTTGGCGATGAACTTGGGGATGAATTGGTGGTGAAGAACGAAACTTGGTGGAGATCTTGATCCTCTTTCGTTTCCTCCTCTTCTTCTTCTTGCTTGGGACCTTCTCCTCCCTCCTTGATGGTGGCTCCCCACGAACTAGGGTTTGGGTGGGTGAAAAAGTGGCAAATAGGTGTCAATCCAAGGGGTGGGGCTGTTTATATAGAGGTGGAGGCTAGGGTTAGATGGATTTCGAGTTTGGGATGAGTAGAGGCCGGTTTAGAGTCCCACATGGGCTCTAAAAGAGTTAGGCACGACGTCCTAGGCCCACTTAACGTGAAACCAAATAAACAAGTCGTAAAACAAAAGATCAACTCGGAGTCGCAAAATATCAGACAAGTCCGGAAAGGATCGGACTAGTCCGAATTCGTCCAGAGAGAAAATCGGACAAGTCTGGTCAAAGATCGGACAAGTCCGACTTTAAACAGAGAGGAAATCGGACAAGTCCGCTAGAACACCGGACTAGTCCAGAAAAGTCCAAGGACTTAGCAATTTTTCAAGGATTCATGGAATATGGGACTAGTCCGCACAAAATCGGACAAGTCCGAAAGTTTCCAGTGCCAAAAATCGGACTAGTCCGCAGCAAAAAGGGACAAGTCATATTTTAGTCAGAGAGAGATCGGACTAGTCCTCAGTAAAATTGGACTAGTTCGCACTTTCCTGCGCTTTAAGTGCGGTTTTGCTCCAAATCGATTTTAAATGCTCTGAATCAATTTTAAACTCGTTCCTCTTTATGCGGGTTAATGTTAAACATGTATATGAATGCATGTGGGGCATGATGCATGAAAATTAGGGTGTTACAAACCTACCCCCCTTAAAATGAATCTCGCCCTCGAGATTCGATGCGGAAGAGAAGAGATAGGGAAATTCCTTCTTTATATCATCCTCCAATTCCCACGTCGCTTCTTTTTCTATGTGGTGTTTCCATTGAACCTTACACCATCTAATAACCTTGTTCCTTGTGACTCTCTCCTTGGTTTCCAAGATTTTGACCGGTTGTTCGGCATAAGTCAAATCTTCCTCTAGTTCCAATTCTTCCATCGGCACTTGTTCTTCTGGTACTCTCAAGCACTTCTTGAGCTGGGAAACATGAAAGACATCATGCACGTATGAAAGATGAGCTGGCATCTCCAACTTATATGCTACTTCTCCTCTTTTGTCCAAAATCTTGAATGGTCCAATATAGCGAGGTGCTAGCTTTCCTCTTATGTTAAACCTCTTATGACCTCTCATTGGTGACACCTTGAGGTAAACAAAATCTCCCACTTCAAAGGCTAGTTTCCTTCTCCTATTGTCCGCATAGCATTTTTGCCTTGATTGGGAAGCACTCAAGTTTTCACGAATTATTTGGACTTGCCTTTCGGCTTCTTGCAACACATCCGGACCAAATACTTGAGTTTCTCCTGCCTCATTCCGGAATAAAGGTGTCCTACACTTCCTCCCATAAAGCGCTTCATATGTTGACATCTTCAAACTTGCTTGGTAACTATTGTTGTATGAAAATTCTGCGTATAGCAAGCTTTTGTCCCAACTTTTCCCATGCTTCAAGGCACAAGCTCTTAACATGTCCCCCAAAATCTGATTGGTCCTCTCGGTTTGTCCATCCGTTTGAGGATGATATGCTGAACTAAAATTCAACCTCGTTCCCAAAGCTTCATGCAACTTTTGCCAAAACCTGGAAGTGAACTGAGAACCTCTATCCGGGACTATCTTCTTAGGGACTCCATGTCGACACACAATATGCTCCATGTATATTTTGGCCAATTGTCCAACTGTATATTTGGTCTTCACAGGGACAAAATGAGCTGACTTGGTTAAGCGATGCACAATTACCCAAATTGACTCATACCCGGACTGAGTACGTGGTAACCCAACTATGAAGTTCATTCCAATTTCTTCCCACTTCCATTCCGGAATCTTCAATGGCTGCAATAATCCAGCTGGCCTTTGATGTTCTGCCTTGACTCGTTGACACATATCACACAATGCCACATATTCAGCTATGTCCTTCTTCATGCTATCCCACCAATAGCAAGCCTTCAAGTCTTTGTACAACCAGGATGAATTGAGTACGGCGAGTCATGTGTTTCCTTTAATATTGTCTCCCGAATATGCTTCACCTTAGGCACGACAATCCTTTTTCCAAGCCATAAGGTACCATGTTCGTCTTCATCAAATCTGAATTCTCTCCCTTCCTCGATCCTTTCCTTGATTTCCTTGATCTCCTCTTCTGCGGTTTGTGCCTCTCGAATTTCTTGCTCCAAGGTTGGGTTTAACTCCATCATCTCCATCTCATTTACAAACCCGAGGTTCAACCGTTCAAACTCCTTGCATAACTCAAATGGTAACTCTCGAACCGTGAGTTGATGACTTACTCCTTTTCTACTCAAAGCATCAGCCACTACATTGGCTTTTCCTGGATGATAGTTGATCCCCAAATCATAATCTTTGATGAGCTCCAACCATCTCCGTTGCCTCAAGTTTAGATCCGTTTGTGTGAAAATATACTTCAAACTCTTATGATCCGTATAAATTTCACACCTATGTCCAAGAATATAGTGTCTCCAAATCTTCAATGCGTGTACCACGACCGCGAGTTCCAAATTGTGTGTGGGGTAATTCTGCTCATGTTTCTTCAATTGTCTTGATGCATAGGCGACCACTTGACCTTCTTGCATCAATACACATCCAAGCCCTTGTCTCGATGCGTCGCAATAAATATCAAAACTCTTGCTCACGTCCGGCAATACCTAAACTGGGGCTGTTGTCAACCTCTTCTTCAACTCCTCAAAACTATTTTGACAACTTGAGTCCATTGGAAAGCCTTTCCCTTCATTAGCAACTCTGTCATAGGCTTGGCTATCTTGGAAAAGTCCTTGATGAACTGACGGTAATATCCAGCCATCCCAAGAAAACTCCTGATCTCCTTTACATTTTGCGGGGGCTCCCACTTCAAAACGTCTCTCACTTTTCCGGGGTCAACCGATACTCCTCCTCCTGAGATTATATGACCCAAAAATGGCACCTCATTCAATCAAAACTGACACTTGTTGAACTTGGCATACAATTGATGCTCCCTCAATTTCTGCAACGTAAGCCTCAAGTGTTCCTCATGTTCTTCCTCATCCTTCGAGTAGATCATAATATCATCAATAAACACCACGACAAACTTATCGAAGTACTCCATGAAGACCTTATTCATGAGGTACATAAAGTATGCAGGTGCATTTGTCAATCCAAAGTACATCATGGTGTACTCATAAGATCCATACCGCGTCCTAAAAGCTGTTTGGGTATGTCCGATGGTCTAATATTCATTTGAAAATATCCCGACCTCATGTCAATCTTAGAGAAGACACAAGCACCCTTCATCTGATCAAACAAGTCTTCTATGCGTGGCAAGGTGTACTTGTTCTTGATTGTTACCTCGTTGAGAGCTCAGTAATCCACACACATCCTTTGGGATCCATCCTTCTTGTCCACGAACAGCACGGGCGCTCCCCAAGGTGAAGAGCTAGGGCGAATAAAACCCTTCTCTAATTGCTCTTGAATTTGCTTCTTGAGCTCCGCTAATTCCAAAGGAGGCATCCTATATGGCCTCTTAGCTATAGGTGCAGTTCCAGGTATTAAATCAATAACAAACTCAATGTCTCCATCTGGTGGCATACCTGGCAACTCGTCCGGAAAAACATCCAAAAATTCACACACCACCGGAATCTCCTCAATGGCAGCACCGTCCATATGATTCAGCTCCAATTGCTTCGGTGCGGTTTGAGATGCTTCAAATTCTACTGTGATCCCTTCTTCATTGGTCAACTTCACCGTCTTCGTGGCACACTCAATAACTCCATTGTGCTTCCTCAACTAGTCCGTACCAAGTATAATATCCAATTTTTGAGAATCCAAAACAATGAGGTTGGCGGAGAAGTCTACCCCCTTATTCTAAGGCTTACTTTTGGACATACTATATTTGTCCTCATCTCTCCTCCAGGAGACTTAACCAATAGAGTAAACTTCATATGAGAGATAGGCAAACTATACTTGGCAACATACTTTGATGCAATGAATGAATGCGATGCTCCATAATCAAATAACATAGTCGCGGGGTTGGAGTCGGCGAGAAACATACCAATGACCACGTCATCCGCTTGTCGAGCATCCTCCGTAGAGACATGGTTCACGTTTCCACGAGCGAAATTCTGCTGTCCACGGCTTCCTTGTGGCGCTCCTCCATTGGGTCTTGGGTTTTGCCTCGGTGCATTGCTTCCTTGACCAAGGCTCGACTTAGGACATTGATGCGCAAAGTGTCCAGCTTCTCCACAAGTATAACACTTCTTAACTCCACCAAAATTATTGGGACGAGCTTGGTTTTGAACATTTGCAGCAGGAAAATTAGCTCGAGGTGCATAAGGCATTGGAGGCCTAGGTGCTTGCATGACAGGGCGCTGCTGCACAAACTGAGTTGGGCGTGGTGCATAACCAGGGCGTTGAGCAGGAATAGAAGAGCTGAAATGAGGCGCATTGGGAGGTGCAAGGCGAGGGCGCACATTACTTTCTTGTTGCTGTCCTTGATATGGCGCCTTCCTTTTGATTTCTTGCTCCATCTCACGGACCTTGTTCTCAACCACAATTGCTTTGTCCACAAGCTTCTGAAAATTTGCAGTCACAATTGAGTAGTTGCACTTGGATTTCATTGTTCAATCCCCTCATGAACAAGTATTGTTTCCGGCTGTCCCGACTCACATCCTCTGGCGCATACCTTGAGAGTTGAGTGAACTTGTTGAAATATTCACTCACGCTTGATCTTCCTTGCCTTAAATTCTCAAATTCTTGCCTCTTCAAGATCATAACACCCTCCGGCACATAATGAGAACGGAAATTCTCCTTGAATTCGGCCCAAGTAATTCTCTCTTGGTTCTCATGAGCATTGCAATAAGAATCCCACCAATCCGCGGCTGCTCCAACTAGTTGATGAGAAGCAAACAAGACCTTCTCCCGGTCACTGCATTGGACTATAGCAAGTTTCTTCTCCACAGACTTGAGCCAATCATCCGCATCCATAGGGTCAGTGGCTTGAGCAAAGGTTGGTGGCCTAGTCATCATAAACTCTCCCAATCGGTTATGAGGAGGCGGGGGTGGCGGTGGAGGCATGTGGGGCTGATTGTTGATGTTGCCAGCCTGCAGCCGCCCCATAGTTCGTATCATGGTCTGCATGAGCTGGTTTTGCATATCCAATAGCTGCTCAATGTGGATAGCTCCCTGAGTAGATCCTTGTCCAATGTTGTTCTGAGGAACTCTATTGTTCTCCTCCTAACCATTGCCATCCCTCTGGTTGCGAGTCCTCACCATCTGAAGAAAAGCAATAGGTAAGAATTAGAGAACGTCCCCAACTATATGCATCAAGGGATATGAAACTAAACAGCTAGCTACACTAGCCTAGGTGGACATTGCAATTCTAAGGCATCCCAAAATCCTCTATTAAGCACACAAGCAAGCAATATATATAGCAAACAACACTCCAAGCAAAAACACATCGATTCCTGAGTGCTCCTATGTGCTCTAAAGTGTCCATTCTATCTAGGTTGCGTCCTACGGTCAACCTGTGGCTCTGAAACCAATCTGTGACGCCCGGTTCCGAAAAATGAACCAAGCTAACGCATATGTGTGCCCAGGATGTTCAACACACATACACGAGTGCATTCGCAAAAGAGTATACAGAAAATTACCACAGAACAAGATTAATTAACCAAATTTTATTACACAAACCATATTATCCTTGAATACAACCTCTAATGAATATTAATGACAAGCTCAACTAATGCAACGGAAAAAACTAATTAAGCAAACTAAACAGCTAGGCAGCATAAGCAATAGGGTATAGCGCAGGTCCAATAACACCACAGGCAAAGCTGACGGTAGACACGACCAAGAACTCCGCATTATAACCATTAAACTCTCAATCCTGACCTGCAACTATTGGGGGGAATTGCAAGAGTGAGTACATGTCGTACTCAGCAAGTGTGGAAAGTATGACATATGGCTGATTCAAATGACGATAATAATAATGGCAAAGAGCTAAAAAGTACATAAAAACATTTGAAAAGCAATATATTATATTTATATGAATCGAACCCATCATAATCATAAGTAATATCATAATACCAGTCCATAATTCACCATCCTCATCCATAATTCTAGATTTCACCATTTGCCAATAACCATATTCAATACCAGAAATTAATCCATAACCATAATACCAACCATAACCATCCCAAATACCATCCCAATACCGAGTACCCTCTAATCATGGAAGTTGTCCAGGTGCTCATAACCGGGAGCACGGCTATCATGATAGTTTTATTAGACTCTGCAGAGTTTGTTCCTCTTTACCCACGTGTTTGTGATTTCATCACCTTTTAGTGACTAAGAACCTCTATTATGCCGTCTCACACTTCCGTAGGTGTGTGGCCAAGAGATCACAAAATAGCTTTTACAAAGGGATTACTAGCCTATTTAGACCCCACTGAGGTTTCACCGGTGGCGATGCCTCCAACTGGGCACATCTTCAACCAAGGGCCCCCTCTTGAGCCATTCGGATCCCAGGGTAGTCCCACCAATCATCAACAAACCCAATCTGACTACCCCTTCCCCGAGCATCCTTAATGGTACAAATAGCACTGTCAAAGCCCTAATTAATCAGCTAGGCCGCACCCATACTTGGCCTCGTGGTGGCACTGTAATCCTGGCTTATTCTCGCATGAACCGGTCCTTAGATCTAAAGAAAGCAAACCACCATGACATCCAACCCATCCACATACCAGGCTTGCTTAGATCACCCATCATTTAAAATAGTTCATGTTAACCATAATCTCATCCATGCATAATTAAGTTGAGTGGCATAGTTGTTTTCCATCCCAGTTGATTAAGCGAAGCAAAAGGTAAAAAAAGCCCTTCCCAACTCTCTACCATAAATTTCAGGTGACAAGGGTGGTTAAACAATTCTAGTAAACTTCCTATCATAGGGTTCCCATCAAATTGACACAAGCATGCAATTTTGCAAACAAAATATTTATTTAAAAATAGGATCAATATGCTTCAAGGACACTTGCCTTGCTCTTGTTGTTGATTAGGATCAAAGCCTTCAAACTCTTGGTGCTGTAGATCCTCCGCGGCACTCTCTAGCGCAAATCCGTATAATCCACACAATAAACATACAAGACAAGAAACACAATCAAAGAGTGCACACATATTACTCAATATGACATGGCATGCATGGTTAATGCAAATGCAAGGTAGAACTTGTTAATTGATTGCTTTTAATGATAACTAACTAGTTCTAATAGCTTTTAACAAGTTTATACAGGTTTGGGGTTGATTCAAATCAAATTTTAGAATTAATTTAACACAACTTAACCAGAAAGATCGGACTAGTCCGCTAGGGACCGGACAAGTCCGCACTTCGCGAGATCAGCAGATTAGGGTTTTCTAGATCGATGTGAATTTGGAGATTAGGGGTTGAATTCACGCAAGGAAAAGATAATATAAGGTATACCAGGTGTTTAGGACTCCAATGAATCAAGAAACTTGGAGGTAACACTTGGATCTTAGTGATCTAGGGTTGGCGATGAACTTGGGGATGAATTGGTGGTGAAGAACGAAACTTGGTGGAGATCTTGATCCTCTTTCGTTTCCTCCTCTTCTTCTTCTTGCTTGGGACCTTCTCCTCCCTCCTTGATGGTGGCTCCCCACAAACTAGGGTTTGGGTGGGTGGAAAAGTGGCAAATAGATGTCAATCCAAGGGGTGGGGCTGTTTATATAGAGGTGGAGGCTAGGGTTAGATGGATTTCGAGTTTGGGATGAGTAGAGGCCGGTTTAGAGTCCCACATGGGCTCTAAAAGAGTTAGGCACAACGTCTCTAGGCCCACTTAACGTGAAACCCAAGAAACAAGTCGTAAAAAAAAAGATCAACTCGGAGTCGCGAAATATCAGACAAGTCCAGAAAGGATCGGACTAGTCCGAATTCGTCCAGAGAGAAAATCGGACAAGTCTGGCCAAAGATCGGACAAGTCCGACTTTAAACAGAGAGGAAATCGGACAAGTCCGCTGGAACACCGGACTAGTCTGGAAATGTCAAAGGACTTAGCAATTTTTCAAGGATTCATGGAATATCGGACTAGTCCGCACAAAATCGGACAAGTCCAAAAGTTTCCAGTGCCAACAATTGGACTAGTCCGCAGCAAAAATGGACAAGTCTGATTTTAGTCAGAGAGAAATCGGACTAGTCCTAAGTAAAATCGGACTAGTCCGCACTTTCCTGCACTTTAAGTGTGGTTTTGCTCCAAATCGATTTTAAATGCTCGGAATCAATTTTAAACTCGTTCCTCATTATGCGAGTTAATGTTAAACATGTATATGAATGTATGTGGGGCATGATGCATGAAAATTAGGGTGTTACATTTGCTAAGTTGTTGTAGGATCGAAGAGCACATTAAAAGCTACCAGAGGGGGGTGAATTGTAGATTTAAAAATCTTACGCAGCAGAAACAATTAAACTCCAATCCCTTCGGCAGAAAAATGATCTGTTAAAGAAATTGTGTGTGAGACTAATCTAAACGTGTTTCACAGTGACAAAAGTGATAGATATCAGAGAGAATCAAGTCACGAAGACAACACAACAAGAGTCACTCAAATCCGTTGAGAAAAACTCAAGTTATGATCGAAAGATCAAACAAAGGTCAATCTGCCCTACCCGAGAAAAAACAGTTCTGAAACGCTGCAAAGAAACTCGTGTAGATCATATACCACAAATCCAATGACCGTGAAATTTTGACAGATGATAGATAATCAAGTTGTGAAGACAAACCAAAAAGAATCACGTCAAATTAATCTGTAAAACTCGAGTTATGATAAAACCACCGACGAAAGGTAGTGCTGTCCAGAAACTCAACGAGTAAAACTTGTCTGGAACAAGTCGGACGAACAAGGCACAAAAGTTCCTTCAAACTACAAAATTTATTCAATAGAACACAATGGGAACAGACCTAAAGTCGTGCATCACGAGCTCTGGGCTCCCTTTCTTATATAACCAGCTCGAAAGCCAAATCAACTCAAATTAGGAACCTAATCCTACTCTGTTCACGAATCGTAACTTTCCATAATTGCTTAGGATTCTTCTATATGCAGATAGAAGCAATCTTAAGACTTCCAAATACTTAGGAACGTATACCACATTCCTAAACAACTCAAATTCGTGACCCACACGAAATCCTATCATAACCAACTCAAATCTTTCCATATTTGAGTCAAACCCGACTCAGCCGCAGCCTGAGTCCATAACCTAGTCGGTTGGACCTTTCCGACCAACTCTTTACGTCCACATCTCTTCATCACGTCTCGAAACCATGTAGCCACGTCCATTCACTCCTTGCACACGTGCAAACATCTTCCAATGACGTCCACGATACCTTCACATGCATTGTTCTTGATTCAATCATGCTGCGCAACCTCCTGATCAGCTCAACCACAATTCCTCCTGAATTTGGTTGTTGGAACCTCATCTCCTCCCTGAGACTAGTCAAATGGATCCCATCACCAGCCATGTCTTGAACTCAAGCAACACCTGCACATGAATAAACAACCAATCCATACGAGCCCAAGTCCTCGACTTGACTCAAGTTAGTTCCGAACACAACACCTTACGTGAGAACCTCACATAAGCATGTTGCAAAACCACAGTAACACGATATCATCCATGTCAACCAAAACACACAAAAAACTTAGTAAAAGAATACTAAGCAACCTTTCCAACAATGTAAAGCAAGTTCGAAGCATTTCACGTTAAAAGCCAAAACATTGTGATCAAGCACCGGACCTTGCCAAAACTAACCGGAGCTTGAGCCGGAGCTTACCAAAGCTAGTACAACCTAGCATCGGAGCTTACCAAAGCTAGTAGGACCTAGCACCGAAGCTAACCAAAACTAGTCGGAACTAGTCACCCAAAAGTTGGAGCTAGAAAAATTAACTCGGAGCTTAGCAAAAATACGTCGGAGCTATCAAAGACATGTCGGAGCTAAAGACAAAACTCACCGGAGCTAACCAAAACTAGTCGGACCTTAATAAAAAGGTGTTTTGGTGATATTCAAAACTTTTATCGTCAAAGCAAGTGTATTCACTACAAGCCAATGTATTTAGCAGACATAGGTCTTACAGTTGTACGGATGTCATGAATAGCTTCCCATTCTCAAATTTAGAAGGAACATCCTTAAGCTTTTATATTGGAACTCCTGGTTTCACTAAAGCTGTTTGACGATTATACATGACACCGTCTTCTTCCCACTCCTCGATATCTTCTAATGCTGGCTCATGAGAAGAACAAGATGCACTCGATTTTCTAATATTTTCCTTCATAGTTTCCAAATACTTTGACACTTCTGATGAATGTTTCTTAATTTTGTATGAGCTAACTTTGATAGGCACTGATGATTGAGGAGTAGTCGTCGGAAGTTCGACACTGGCTTGTTGTTGAACCTGTTGTTCAACTGATTGCTCTTTACTCCCAGCAACTGGCTCTAGTACTACTTCAAGCTGTTGCTCTTTACTAGAAACAACTTGCTCTGGTACTGCTTGAAGTTGTTGTCCAACTTGTTGCTCATGGTTATCTTTACTAGCAAGGTTACTATCATCCTTGCTGAGACATAGGGGGCGTGGATCTTCCTGGACTGGGAGTGGATCTTCCTGGACTTTCACCTTAGAAGATGGGGTTGCAGTATTTTGAGATGCGACTGGGCTAGAAATCGGCTCATCGTCCAACACAATATCGTATCGGTGCCAAAGGATTAATTGGTTGACAGCCTGCCCCAAAGTCGCGATCCCCTCATGTGTGATGTGGTCTATTTCATAATCTTCATAATCATTATCAATGATCTGAAGAACTTGCACCACAACATAATACAACGAAAGTGGATTCCCGTTGAAGTCACAATAAGGATTTGCCATAGCAGTGGCAACCTGTTTGGTTTTATTCCCTACTCTACCGATCGGGACAAGAAGGCGATAAGATTAGTCCTTAGCAATATCATCGACATCGAACTTATAGGTTGACCCTGAGCCTGGCACATAACCAACACTACTAGGGTAGGCAGTTGGAGATACCACTTGCTCCTTTGGCACGGGAACCATCGCTATACTCGGTGCCACTAATTGTCCCGATTTTCTATGTTGTTCCATTATTTCCTGCACATTTTCTTTGACCTTTTGAGCAATCGTTTCATCAAGTGTTCTCTTAAACATCTCATGTCTTCTATATGTGTCTTTATCTTTAAGGAAATCATCTAGCCAAGACATTTTAGAAGAGACTGCTCGAACCCGTCCACTGTGTTCAGGGTTTTCTAAGATAGTGGTAAGTTGGTCATTCTCCCTCTTCGGCTTGAAGAGACCCTTCTGTTGCTTTTCAATTACTTCTTTCATTTTTTCCTCTACTTCATTCACAGAGTCAGGCTTTTCAAGTTTGCCTTCGCTGGTCAAACTTGACAGAGCAAAGACCCACCCCTGAGTTCTGTCATCGCAACCTTCTAACGGGTGAGGATTGCCCTTACTAGTAATTTTGTCTAATATCTTATTCTATTTCTGGACTTTGGGATCATATCCGGCAGACCCCAAGTGATGATGGTATTTGTTCTTTTTGGAAATCTTTGACCTAGTTGCACTTAGGGCTTAAGCATCAGGTGTGGTATTTTGACGAACAAACTTTTGCCACTAAGATTGTGTGATTTTTCCCATCTTCCTCGGGCTGGGGACCTTATCGTCCTTAACATAAGCATTCATTTCACGCTTCCAGCCATGAAACTTCTTGTCGCAAGAGACAAATGTTGCTTTCTTTACGGCTTCTTCCATACCTTTCAGGAACTTGAACTGTTTCTTTATCCTTCCCCACAACTCATTCTTGGTCTCCTCAGGTAATTTTCCCCAATTCTCGACTGTGATAGGAACGAGCTCTCTAACAAGAATACCGCATGCATTTCGGTACTTGGTAACAGAATCCATTGGTTCTTGTGGAAGCCCACTTGGACCAACCCTTGTTATGTACATGATGCGGTTCAATGGATCCTTATTGGGACCTCGTTGCCCTCGTTTCCGCTTTAGTGAAGCTGAGGATTCCTCCATTAGAGAACCTTCTGCGGTTTTAGGAGCCGAGGTCACCTCGTTGTCTTCGCGATTAATCTAGGTAGAAAAGAATTATAAGACTTCGTATACTTGACAACCAACATTAACTTGAACTGTTGAGTTAAGATTTGTAATCCACACCTCGTTGACAGGATCATATTCCGGGTCGAGATCCTCCGAAGTTTTTTTAATTTTATATTTAGAAAAGGATCCGATGGACCGTGAAAGGAGCATGAACTGCTGTAGTCAATAAACTCCATATTGTCTTCTTTATTGTTACTACCAGCACCAGCCTTCTTAGGGCTTTCCATGCTAGAACTAATAAGATAAAAAATATAATGAATGGCATATTAACTCTACATGAATTGTTGCATGAAGAAAAATATGGAAGCATTCTAGGGTTTGATAAGGCATTCTAGGGTTTAAGGCGACTGACCAAGGTGATTGACCAAGTTCCATTCTAGGGTTTGAGGTGACTGACCAAGGCATTAGCTAGAGATGTGTATTGCTTGTTTCAAAAGCCGACAAGAACAATTATATCAACAACTAAACAATAACAATTCACATTTCACAATGTTTTCAAGTCACCTACCCACCAACTAGGTCGACTAGGACGACTAATCGTCTACTAGGGCGACTAATCAGTCCTAGTCGACCCTAGTTGGTCCTCTAGTCGTCCAGACCATTTTTTCCTCTTAATTATCTCATGATCACTACATAGCAGTCGACAACATTGCATATATCACAAGTACACAAATAAACCACAAATTTAGAATTATAGGTTTAAATAGTGCATACAAGAATTGGTAAGTTTTTTAAATGTATACAAGGGTATTGAGCAATGATGTTGTTAAACTTGCAAGGAACACATCTTCCACTGAAGGTTCAAGTTCACATTAAAGTAGCACTATGCAGCAAAAATCGACTTTTGAAAACAACAAGAGTCTAGGCACCTAGGGTTTGTTTTGAAAATCGACTCTAAAGCAATGATTTCGTTTGTTTTGAAGTCAAAATTGGATTGGATAATATCATCCACATTTTTCTGTACAGACCATTCGTGCTGATGTTTGGTTGAATTGGATGATTCAATATTTTGATTGATGGATTGAATAAAACTTGGATGGATTGGATCATCCAAGTTGATAATTTTACATTATACTTTTTATATTAATTATTACATCACTATCATATATTAATGCTAATATAATAATCACTAATTACATTACTAAGAAGCACACTTAGACAAGGTGGATGAACTCATCTAGAAAAATTTGTTAGACCACTCCATCCAGCATCTATAAAGAATATTCCTTGAAGTTGGACGATTCTGTTCATCTAACTGTAAAACAAACAACCGACTGAACCATCCAATTCAATTCAATATAATCAAATGTAGCGAACTAAACGCACCCTAAGACAATATATTCATGTTAAGTGTTTGTATTCCGATACTTCTGCAGCTCACTTGCAACGAGGAAGATACACAACGGATGAAATCATTGCACTTAGGCCGACACAGTTCATCTTCTTGAGGCAACTGACCAAGGCACCTAGGGTTCAAAAACTTTGATTAACAAAATCTATGCAAGGCACCATTTGACTTGGCCGGCGACGAGGGCGAGGAGGGAGGCAGCACGGGGACAGAGGAGGGAAGGTCGAAGGGTTTAGGGTTTACTGTGAAGCTCAGCGGTGACAGCAAGGGCTTCGCTCGACGTACCTAGAAGTGGCGAGGGCGAAGAAAACGGACAAAGGCGAAGCTCGGCAGCAACGACGAAGCTCGGCGGCGAAGAACAAGCTCGGCGGTGAGAGCGGCGAAGACTTTGCGACAAACAAAATTTTGGCAGCCTGACAACGTCTAAGTGATTTCGCAGTGGTTAGATTTTTTCAACGCAGCCGAGGGCTATATATAGACGCATATGTTCTCAGGCGGTTTTTAAGTACCAACCGCCTAAGAAGATGGTTATCTCAGGCGGGTGGTAATTACCAACCGCCTGAGAAGATGCATTTATCCCAAGCAGTTGGTAAGCAATACCCTCTTGAGATAATCTTTTTCTCAGGCGATTATTCATTACCAACCGCCTAAGAAGATCTTTATGTAAGCTTAATTAATATTCTTGATTAAATGTGGGGTCTTTCAAAAGCCCAAATTCCACTCTCTTGTAATATGATTGAGTATTAAAGGTTACCACTAAATTTCACTTCATAAAGCCTTTGAAATTGGTGAGAACATAAAAAAACATATAACAATTGCTATTTTTCATTTTTCTATTTTGATGAATATAATGATTTCTTCATTTAATTTTCAATAGACATTTTTAGTCATCATACCAACGTCTATGAATTTTTTCAGATTTTTTTAAATTATTTTGAATCAATGTGTTCAAAATTTGATGAATGTCTCATATGTATATGAGCATTTGGTTAGAATGATGGATAATTTGAATTTTGACATGTTGGAATGCTTTAAAAAAATTAACAAAATTCATACATGTATAAATAATGCAAATATGTTCATACAAACCAATTTCATTGAAGGATCTTTTTTTAGGAGATACACAAATGTGACTAATATGTGAGTATAAATTAATTTGATATTTACCAAAACATTACAATGTTAGTTGTACAAGTTTTAAAATATTTGGTCCAGGTGGTAGATGTTAATTTTTTAAAAATACAGAAGAAAGAATCATCGAATTTGGACTCAATTTGCAGAATCTATACATGTTTGAGTATTTATATTGTAATCTAAATAAAAAAGAAGCAAGGGAAAAGAAAACTGAAGAACAAGCTCGGGCAGTTATCCCTGGCAGTTGTTAAGCAATACTCGCCTGAGATAATCTTTTTTTTCAGGCGGTTATTCGTTACCAACCGCCTGAGAAGATATTTATGTAAGCTTAATTAATATTCTTTGTTAAATGTGGGGCATTTAAAAAGCCCAAATTCCACTTTCTAGTAATATGATTGAGTATTAAAGGTTACCATTAAATTTCACTCCATAAAGCCTTTAAAATTGGTCAGAACATAAAAAACATATAACAATTGCTATTTGTCATTTTTCTATCTTGATGAATATAATGATTTTTTTCATTTACTTTTTCAATGGACATTTTTAGTCATCATACCAACCTCTATGAATTTTTTCAGATTTTTTCAAATTTTTTCAGATTTTTTAAATTTTTTTGAATCAATGTGTGTTCAAAATTTGATGAATGCCTCATATGTATATGAGCATTTGGTTAGAATGATGTATAATTTGAATTTTGACATGTTGGAATGCTTTTAAAAAATTAACAAAATTCATACATGTATAAATAATACAAATTTGATCATACAAACCAATTTCATTGAAGGATCCTTTTTTTAGGAGATACACAAATGTGAATAATACGTGAGTATAAATTAATTTGATATTTACCAAAACATTATAATGTTAGCTATAATAGTTTTAAAATATTTGGTCCAGGTGGTAGATGTTAATTTTTGAAAAATATAGAAGCTTGAGGAGTTCCAATATACAAGCTTGAGGATGTTCCTCCTAACTTTGAGAATGGAAAGCCGTTCATGACATCCGTACAACTTGGCAAACAACCTGCCCCGCTCAAAAGAATGCACGAGTGGTACATCCTTTCCAGCACAAAATATAATCTTTCTTGCGTCACATTTCATGTTCCAAAAGATGCATTCTGGAGTACTGGAGCAGATAAACTAGTCATTTTATTTGAAGAGCTGCATACCCTTTTCCATCGGGATATGCTCAAAATCAACCTACTACTCGTCTGGTACTTGTAAGTGTCTCTAATATTTTGCATTTACTTTTCTTACTACACGCATACACATTTTATGAGATTATAACAATTCTAGACTTCTTCAATAGGATGCAATACATGGATAATGAAAATATAAAACGCAAGACAACTATCCTTGACCTTACACGGATTGCAAATACGCTATTCAACGTCAAGGCGGATCAAGACTCAGTACAGTTCAAGCACATGAAAAAAAAAATTTGAAAAATCAATCGCAAAACTTAAGAATGATAGAAGGACAGAAGTTGCAGCTTACATCGAACATGTAATATTTAACTTTGTGAGAGACGACAAGGACCTCATAAAGGCTCTGTACCATTTCGAGTAAGTTCGACACATGACATTGAAATGACATTTATTGCTAATTGTTAACACATGTGTTTGTATGTGTGCAGTAATCACTACATAATGATCTTCATCAAGTCAACGCAGGGTTTGGCAACAGTCTTGGACTCAGCCGATTACCCACCAGATCGTTACAAAGATTTCCTTTCCATTTTGAAACTATACGTTTATTCAATAATTTTAATTTACACACATTTAGAATGTGTTGACAAGTTTTATATGACATTTCTTGTATTACAACGCTTGACGATTTTACGTCGTTGGCGGTCAGAGACCTCATAATACAAATGCATTGGACATTAAAACATATTATGCTTTTCCGAAGTAGCCTGATGGGAGTGTCTTATGCGGGTATTATGTATGCGAGCATCTTCGGACCGCAACGAATATAGAGTGAATCGTGAGGATGTAAGTTATCCTTAATGTCGATATCTTATTTTCTTACTTTTTGAGTTTTATTATTTTCATATTTTGATTCCAACTTCAAAATTCAATTGCTCATAGTACAACTGCTCCAAAAATACCAAATAAATTCCTGCATACTCTCACTTTGATATATACTTTGAGATTATTCAAACCGACACATTCTAAACCTTGTTATGTGTTTCATTGCAGCACACGAAGAATGTGAACGAAGAATGGCCGGTTTATAGAAGTCCTGGTGGAGGAGCCGACAAGATTGCTTCGGAATTGTGTCAATTCGTGCATCACGAAATTTTGCATGAAAGAGGGGAGTTCTTTGATGAGCATGGTGCAATAGCTGATGTGCCAGAACTTTGCGACTATGCCAATAGATTTTTAGTGAAACTTGTAAACTATGAGATTACTTGTATGTGTAAATTGTACATATGTATATTGTTTTAGTAAAATTGACTTTTGTGAAATGACTTCTGTGATTATATTGTTTACTTCTGTGATGATATTGTTGACTTCTGTGATTATATTGAATTGACCTGGAAAATAGAAATAACAGCAGGTAGTACTGCATAGGTTATACCTTATCACAGGCGGTTATTTACCTATGGCTAGACCCGCCTGTGAAATATCATTATCACAGGCGGCAAGATATAGGTAAAGAACCGTCTGTGATAACCTAATTATCACAGGGTGTTATTGTTATGGTACAAACTGGCTGCAATAAACTGTCTCCACAGACGACTTGTCATAGGTAAAGATCTGTCTGTGATAACACAATTATAACAGGCGGTTATATATGCTGCACGACCCGCCTGTAATAATAGGTCTTCACAGGCGGCTAGCCTAAGTAAAGAACCGCCTGTGATAATTTGTCTTCACAGGCGGTTTCACTTCTCCGGCTGTGAAATCGCAGATTATCACATGCTCTTCGTTTCAGGCGGTTTTAGAAACCGCGTGTGAAAATACTTTTGGAGCCGCTTGCGATGAGTCTTATTGTAGTAGTGATCATAGCTAACAAGGATATCAAGGATGTGGTCGTCATCTTGCTATACTAACAGGCGCTGATTAGTTGGCCTGAACGATAACAGGTGCTCGATTGTTAGTTCATTCAGTTCATATGTTGTTAGTTCATTCAGTTCAGTTTTTGCTACTTGTTCATGTGATGTACTGTTATTAGTTGTGCTGGTTGGTACCTATACATGTGATGTACTGCTGTATACGTGTTGTTAAATTATATACATGTATATGATCAATTGTTTTATATGTTAAATTATATATATGTTGAACATATACTTCATATATTGTATATGTGTTGTTAATTTATATACATGTATATATTCAATTGTTATATATGTTAAATTATATATATGTTGTACAGCTATTAGAATACATTGGCTGTTTGGAACTAGGACAATATGTCTTAATTTGAATTGATTTGTTCTGGGTTACTTGCTGTTATATACGTTCAATTGTTCATGCTTTGTACTGCAATTTACTAGTAATGGACCTTTGATACAGCAATACAGATATTTGATCCTGCAATTTTCATGAGTCTGTATACAACATGCACCTGTTACAATGTAAATCTATTGATAATTGTTATAGAACCTGCTGTGTTTTAATTCCTGATGTCGTGTGAACTTTGAAAATTTTGGCTGTTATCCAGCGGTTCTAGAAATTGTTCTTGTACAATAACAAGCTTTTTTTCCTCTTTTTTTTTTGCGACAGCAAGGAGTATCTTGGTGCTTGGATCGGTTATGTCAGTACCCGGCATACCGGGTACCCTTGCGCATAGGTTAAAACCGCCTAGGTGTCCTGCCTTTCAGCCAAGGCAAGGTTCGAGGGCGCCACGTGTCCAGAAGGCCCGGACCCCTTTACCTCAGATACGGGCTCCGGAGTATCCACATGGACCTCAAGGAGGAGTCCAGCTTCCCCTCAAGGACGAGCTCCCAAGCGGCCACGTGGCCAGCAGGACAGGATCCCGCTCCCCCATGGAGAGGGCTCCGGTCCTACCACGTGCCTCGAGACCACAGACAAGCAACCTCCGCAAAGAGGCAGGCTCCGGCTCTGCCATGTGTCCTGCAGCCCAGGAACCTCCACCCTACTCAGGAGCGGGCTCTGAGGCTGCCACGTGGTCAGCGGGTCGGGACCCGACCTTCCCAGTACAGGCTAGCTCCCGAGTTGCCACGTGCCCAACAACTTGTCCTGGACGGTGGGTTGCGGGACTTAAGAGGACGATGCACCTTGTCCAAATCAAGCATTGAAGACTCGTGTCTTCCCTAGGCGCGCGACGCGGCGCACACTTGCTGTCAGATTTCGCTGCGACCAATCGCATCGTAGTGGAGGCATTGCAAGCCTACCCCACTACGCCAAGTGGGTAGCTTACAGCACCAAGGACAGACGGATGGGACATTCCATGCCATCATCAACGACTACACATGGGCCACTGGTGACTGAGGTGCAAGACAGCGAGTCTTCAAGCCGCGGTCAGAGGAAGCTTATGCGAGAAGCCTGAGATCTTTAGGATAAGATCGCCTCAGGACCACCTGTCGGGCCCAGGACCCCACTTGTAAGGTGTCTGTCCTTGTCTATAAAAGGACCAGACCGCCACCGTTACAAATGATCACAATCTACGCGCGCACACACACACACACACACACACACACACACACACACACACACACACACACACACACACACACACACACACACACACACACACACACACACACACACACACACACACTCACACCAGCAATAAAACCTCACCGTGGAGCAGGGTGTTATGCTTCTGCAGCCCGAACCACATAAAAACCACAATCTCACACTCTCATACGTGCAATCACTCGATAGAGGACTAAGCCCTGCCGATCAAAGAACCTCCCCGGGCTGCTCCTTAGCAGATCCGGGTGAAGTGTCACATTAACAATTTGACATTTTGCGCGCCAGGTAGGGGCTTTTTCCCTAAAAAAAGTGGTTGCGCTTTCACCGCTATGGTGTTCATCAAACCCGTAGATGGCGGTTTATGAGGCCGCCATCCTGTGACCAGATCCATTGCTCGAGCAACACACTCTGGTCCATCACGCCCCCGCGCAGATGCAGCTGGCAAGGGTGGCGCCTCCGGGCACGTCCCGACCCAGTCAGCGCCCCCGCAGCCGGTGACTGCGAGTCCAGAGAGCGCTCTAGTAGTAGCCAGTGCCTTGATCCACCACCCACCGTTGATGAACGCTTCCCAGGGAGCAGCTCAATCGTGGGTCCAGGACATTGACTACTTAGTCGTGGCGGCCATCAACTCTTCCAACAGAGGGAGAATGAGACGTCACGTGTTGCTATCGCGTACACCGTCCATCGACCGTCACACCGCCGACTCCAGATCCACTAGGCCTACTAGCGCTGGCAAGATCCCCACGGAAGACCTGACAGATGAGCTTGACTGTCATCAAGCTTAGATAGATGGCCGCGTCATCATAGAGCGGCAGCGGGAGAGGCGGCGCAACATTGAACCCGAGTATGGCCCTCAAGGGCCTGAGCACGAGGCATCCTCCGTCCAAGGTGGACCACATGTAAACCCTCCACCGCCACTACCAAACCAGGATTACATTGGGTCGACCGCACCCTGCAGTACTCGGTGCAGCAGGTGCCGTAGCAGCAGTACTAGCCACAGCAGCAGGCTCCGCAGTAGCCGCACGTGGTGCAGCAAACCCCCCCCCCCCCCCCGGGGTATGCTATTTCGTACGCCTCTCTGGTGCAGCCCATCAGAGAGTGCATGGCTTGGTGCCATACCTACACCTGACGATGTGGCCGCGCAAGTTCCGGCCACACCTGCTGGTGAAGTTTGACAGGAGCGTTGACCCAGCCAAGTTCCTGCAGATCTACACCACAACACTCCTTGCTGTAGGAGTGGATGAGTCCGTCCTGGCGAACTACTTCCCTGTCACCATGATTGGCTCAGCTCGGTCAAGGCTGATGAACCTTCCCAAGGGGTCCATAACCTCTTGAGATGAGCTCTGCTAGCAGTTCACGGCTAACTTCGGCAGCTCCTACACACGCCTGACACCGAGCTCGACCTCCACGTCGTGCGCCAACAACCCAAGGAGATGTTGCGATCATTCATCCAGTGCTTCTTAGGTACGCAACTCCATCCCCAACATCCTGAATGCTTTTGTCATAGTAGCATTACGGCAGGGAGTGCATGACGGAAGATGCTCAAGAAGCTAGCCACGCACAACATGCAAGATGTATCTGAGCTCTTATCCATCGCTGACCGGTGCACCAGGGCGACAGAAGTCTATGACTGGCACACTCAGGCCGCCCCCAGAGTGGGTGGAGTCGGCCAGACCGGTGAAGGTGCCGGGTAGCAGCAAAAAGAAGAACAAGTACCAAGGAAACGACCCGAACAAGCCTCAGCATGGGTCACCCGTCGCCACAATAGCGATGACTGGTGGTGAAAGACACCCACGCTCTGACAGACACCCACATCAGACCCCTGGTACTGACAACAACATCGAGCCCCGCCCGGTGCACAAGACTCGCGACAATACCGTGAGCGAGTGCCGAGAGATCAAAAGATGCACCGAGCGATACTAGGAACGGGCGCAGCAGCGTCCCGACGCCGCCCCCTTCTGCCAGTGGGAGGGCAAGCAGAAGGTCTATAGGATCGAAGAGCACGTGTAAAGCTACCAGAGGGGGGGGGGGGTGAATGGTAGATTAAAACTTTTCAGCGCAAGCAACGAAAACCCCCTCGATAAAAAAATGATCTGTTAAAGAAGTCGTGTGTGCGACTAATATAAAGGTGATAAATTGTAACCTAAACAATTATAGATCGTAGATAATCAAGTCACGAACACTTCACAACAAGAATCACGAAAATCCGTCGAGAAAAACTCAAGTTACGACCGAAAGATCAAACAAAGGTCAATCTGTTTTACCCAAGAAAAACAGTTGTGGAATATTGCAAAGAAACTCGCGTAGGTCCAAAACCACAAATCCAATGACCGTGAAATTTTCACAAATGATAGAAAATCAAGTTTTTAAGACAACAAAAAAATCACATCAATCGGATCTGTAAAACTCAAGTTATGACAAAACCACCGAAGCAAGGTAGTGTTGTGCAGAAACTCGACGAGAATGATTTGAAGAAGACAAGTCGAATGAACAAGGCATAAAAACTCATTTATACTACGACTTTTATTGATAAAAACATACAAGGAACAGCTCCAAAGTCGTTCACCACGAGCTCTGGTCTCCCTTGCTTATATAACCAGCCATTAGGCCAACCCAAACCTGAGTAGGACTCTAATCTACTCAATTCACGAATCGAAACTTTCCATAACTGATCAAGACTCTTCTATACGCATATAGAAGCAATCTTAAGACTTCCAAACAACTTAGGAACGTATTTCACATTCCTAAAATAACTAAAATTCGTGACCCACACGAAATCCTATCATAGCCAACTCAAAACTTTTCATATTTGAGTCAAACACGACTCAGCCGCAACCTGAGTCCATAACCTAGTCGGTTGGACCTTTCCGACCAAATTTTTATGTCCACATCTCTTCATCACGCCTAGGAACCATATAGCCACGTCCATGCACTCCTTGCACATGTGAAAACATCTTCCAACGACGTCCACGATACCTTCATATGCATTGTTCTTGATTCAAACATGATGTGCGACCTGCCGATCAACTCAACCACAATTCCTCCTGGACTTGGTTGTTGAACCTCATCTTCTCCCTAAGACTAGTTCAATGGATCCCATCACTAGCCATGTCTTGAACTCAAGCAACACTTGCACATAAATAAACAACTGATACTTCCGAGAACAAGTCCTTGACTTGACTCTCGTTAGTTCCGAAACCACAACACCTTATGTGAGCACCTCACATAAGCATGTTGCAAACCATAGCAAATTGATAACAGCAATAACCACCAAAAGACACCAAAAACTTAGTAAAAGAGAACTAAGAAAACTTTCCATAATCCAAAAAAGCAAGTTCGACACATTGCAAATTAAAAGCGGAACCACTATGATCAAGCTCCGAACCTTGCCAAAGCTAACCGGACCTCGAACCGGAGCTTACCGAAACTAACAGGATCCAGCGCCGGAGCTTACCAAAGCTAGCAGGACCTAGCGCTGGAGCTAACCAAATCTAGTCGGACCTAGCGTCGGAGCTTACCAAAGCAAGTCGGACCTAGAGCCAGAGCGAACCAAATCCAGCAGGACCGAGCATCGAAGCTTACCAAAGCTAGTCGGACCTAGCCACAGCAAGTCGGATCTTACTTCGGACCTTGCTGGAGCTACCCAAAACAAGCTGGACGTATCGTTGGACCTTGATAAATAAAAGGTGTTTTGGTTGTATTCAAATCTTTTATCGTCAAAGTCAATGTATTAAGCCCAAGCCAATGTATTAAACACACGTAGGTCTCACAATCTTCACCTTGATGAATGCATTTGCAACACCACTTAAAATCCGAACATTGGCATGAAAAGTTTTGAAAACAATTTCTCCCACTTTTTGAAAATCCAATGATATAGATATAAATTTATCCTCCGATACTTATTTCTCCCCCTTGCATACTTCTCCCCCTTTGACAATGTATCAGCAAGGTACAAAAGAGAAATTTTAATTTGTTATGAGCACATTATAACATATATATATAGAACAAAGCTCATCCAAGTCATACTATCAAGTAACTTACACTATCATAATAATGAGACACATAAAGTAGTGCAAGCCATGCTAGAGATCAAATGTAATTTTCAATTTAAGCAAGTCATGATCTCACAAACTTAACTATTTCAAGACCTGAAAGCATGACACTTGTTGCTGCAATTTTATTTTCTTTTAAGCACAAATTTTTAAGATATGACATTTGCAAGAGATTGTATGCCGCATCTCGCTTATTCTAACCAACCAAGCCAAGCCAATGTCATTTGACAATCAGAAGCTTAAGGACATAGTTTTAGTCATGCACAACTTCTTCCAAGTTCGTATCTAAGTGCAATGATAAGCCATCTCAAAAGAAGAAGTGCGATGCATGCATATTCTCTTGATCTTTTCTCATTTTTTTTCATTTGAACATAAAAGCTCAACATGTGGATAGTTGATTGATTATTTTTCATTATTAAAAGCACTTGTGAGCATGCAACAAGTTCAAAACAGCAAGGAAGTTCGATCATAACCAGATTTAGTATAAGTAATTATTCCAATTACTAGTCATGGAAAAAACTACAAAATGTATAACATGAGTAATGTAGTAAGAACTTTCAGCATGTAAAAGGAATCACAAAGTCATATATGTATGAAATACTATGCTCATATTATTTTAAATTCAGATTCACACATAAAGTTTCGAAGTTTCAAAACTCCCCCTCAATTTAAGCCATGAAGATGCATAACCCCTATTTCACTACGAATGTAACAAAATCGAGTGAAATCCATGTCAGTCAACTGTTGTTCGGTATCTACATGGTGAAGTACAATTTTTCCTTTTTCAAATTATCACGGGAAAAGTGATACCTAATGTCAATGTGCTTAGTTCTAGAATGTTGCACAGGTTTTTAGCAATGCAAATGGCACTATTATTATCACAAAATAATGGAATAGTATCTAGATCAACCCCATAGTCCTTAAGTGTTCGGACAATCCAAAGACATTGTGAGCAAGCACTAGCAGCAGCTACATATTCAGATTCGGCTGTGGATTGTGCAACTGAACTTTGTTTTCTAGAGGACCAAGCAACAAGTGAATTACCAAGAAAATGACAAGCACCGAAAGTACTTTTCCTATCAATCCTACAACCCCTAAAATCAGCATCTGAAAAAGCATTCAAAGTAACGGTCGAGGAAGAAAGAAGAAAAATGTCAAATTCTTGAGTTCAATGTAAGTACCTGAGAATTCTTTTGATGGCTTGACGATGTGAAACACGTGGGGAAGCTTGAAACCGTGCACAAAGACATACGCTAAAATGTATGTCCGGTCTTGATGCCGTGTGGTACAAAAGTGATCCGATCGTGCTTCAATATTCTTTTTGACCGAATGGGTTCACCATCTTCATCAAGTTCAAGTGCCATTGCGGTACCGATTGGTGTCTGAAGAGGCTTGTTTTGTCCATGTTGAAGCGCTTAAGAATGTCTTTCGTATACTTCGTTTGATGCACAAAAGTACCCTTCTTGGTTTGCTTGATTTGCAGCCCCAAAAAGTACGTGAATTCTCCCATCATACTCATCTCAAATTCTGAACTCACCATAGCTGGACCGTGTGACTCGTTCGTGCAATCTTCCAATCATTTGTTGTGGAGAATGACTTTTGAGAATCCGGAGGGGTGTATACACTTCACAAGCTTCTTCTTATTCATGCTCATCACAAATCGATGAGCTTGTGACTTGAGGACGATCTGGATAAGCAATGATGGTTGTCGGTGCTGGTTGAGAATCAACATCCGGAGCTGAACCAAAGTCATTAGCTGCTGAATTTTTGGGCAGCAGCTCCACTTCTTCCTCATCTTCATCAAAAATTCTCTCCCCCTGCGGATATGGATCCGTACCTGCAACATTTGAGCTAGTACCTGCGCTAGCTTAATCAAAAGACACCTCACAAGTCTCCACAATTTTGTTAGTGTCAAGTAAAAGCACACGGTATCCTCTAGTATGAGATGGATAACCAAGAAACATGCCATCATTGGATCTAGGTTCAAATTTATGAAGATTACCATGTTTCTTAGCAAAGCATTTGCAACCAATGACCCGAAAGTGTGTCACACTAAGCCTATGTACAAATCAGAGCTCATATGGTGTTTTACCTAGCTTAGCACACAAGAAAACACGATTTGAGACATAACAAGCGGTTGCAATCGCATCAGCCCAAAATTTCCTAGGAGTTTGACATTCATCAAGCATAGCCGTAGCCATCTCAACTAAGGTTATGTTCTTTCTTTCTACAACACTGTTTTGTTGAGGTACATGTGGTGAAGAAAATTGATGATCTATTCAATTTTCAGAACAAAAAAGATCAAAAGATGGATTTTTAAATTCGGTTCCGTTGTCACTTCTAATTGCTTTTAAAGATCCTGGGTGATCAATTGATAATCTAAGAAATAAAGTTCTAAAGTGACTAAAAGAATCATTCTTAGATGCCATAAAGTAAACCCAAGAGTATCTAGAATAATTATCAACAATCACAAAAACATACCATTTACCTCTGAAGGATTGAACACGTGAAAGTCCTACGGTGTCAAGGTGCAAAAGTTGACCGGGTTCAGTTGTCATGATCATTGTGAGAGGAGTATGTGAACCTGCAACCATCTTAGCATGTCTACAAGAAGAGCATACAATTTATTTGTCCCCTATAAGCTTAGACAGCCCACGTATGCGATCAAGAGCAGTAACACGTGTTAGGTGATCAAAGCCTACGTGACCAAGTCTACGATGCCAAAAATATAAGTATTTTGAATCATTAGCAACTAGAAACCTATGCTTAGAAGAAGACATATCAAAATCAACTTTAAAAACTCTTCCAAACCGAGACATGTTAAAAATAAGCTCGCTATTTGAACCTATAACTTTGCAACAATTTTTATTCAAAATAATTTCCAGATTTTCATCTAGCAATTGTGAAACAGAAAGCAAGTTGTATTTAAATTTTTTGACAAGTGCCACATCCTTCAAAGTGTAGTGATTATTTACTCTAACCGAACCCTTAGAAATTATAGGAGTTGAAGAATTATCGGCAAATGTAACATTATCTACACGTGACACAAAAGAGAGGGAGGAGAACCATTCTTTGTTACCGGTCACGTGACGTGAGCAACCTGAATGCACAATCCAAATGTTCTCCTTCCTCAAGCGTGTAACCTATATAGAAGCACAATACGTCGATGACTCAATACTGGGGTTAGTCAAAAGGCATTTAGGAATCCAGTACGACGTGTAGCGGGAAAAACACGTGAAAGCTAATATAAAACAGCAGGTTTATGAGTCAAAGGTTGTGATTTATTGTTCTTACCTACTGACCTATAAGGTGTTACTTGTGTAGCACAACAATCAGTAGCTCTGGAGGCAAAAATAGAAGGTCAGGAGGTAACAACAGAAGGTCCAGGGGCAAAAACTGAAGCTTTGAAAGTAAACTTTGAGTGTTTTTGACTCATAACAGTAGGTTGCATGTTCCTGACATTCAGTTTAGTATGTGCAACAAATTTTGCATGAGAGTTATAACATCTAGCTTGCATTTTTTTTTCCTTTTTATGTTGTTTAGCTAGTCCATAACAAAAATCTATGGCATGACCATCTCTACTACATTAGGTAAAATGAAATTTAACTTTGTGTACATGTCTAGATGAGCATGCATTATGTTTATTTGAACCCGAATGTGAACTCCTGCACAATAACCTAGTCATTTGGACTTTTCTGACAGATTTTTTTACAAACCATGTAGCCACGTCCATGCACTCCTTGCACACGTGCAAACATCTTCCAGCGACGTCCACGATACCTTCATATGCATTGTTCTTGATTCAAACATGCTGCGCGACCTCCCAATCAACTCAACCACAATTCCTCCCGAACTTGGTTGTTGAACCTCATCTTCTCCCTAAGACTAGTTCAATGGATCCCGTCACCAGCCATGTCTTGAACTCAAGCAACAGCTGCACATGAATATGTAACCGATACTTCCGAGCACAAGTCCTCGACTTGACTCCCGTTTGTTTCAGAATGTGAGCACCTCATATAAGCATGTTGCAAACCATAGCAGATTGATAACAGTAATAAACACCAAAACACACCAAAAACTTAGAAAAAGAAAACTAAGTAAACTTTCCATAATCCAAAAAAGCAAGTTTGAAACATTGAAAATCAAAAGCAGAACCACTGCGATCAAGCTCCGAACCTTATCAAAGCTAAACGGACCTTGAAACGGAGTTTACCAGAACTAACAGGCTCTAGCGCCAGAACTTACCAAAGCTAGCATGACCTAGCGCTGGAGATAACCAAAGCTAGTCAGACCAAGCGCCGGAGCTTACCAAAGCTAGTCGGACCTAGAACCGGAGCTAACCAAAGCTAGAAGGACCTAGCACCAAAGCTTACCAAAGCTAGTCGGACCTAGCCACAGCAATTCGGACCTTATGTCGGACCTTGCCGGAGCTACCCAAAGCAAGCCGGACCTATCGTCGGACCCTGATAAAAAGGTGTTTTGGTAGTATTCGAAACTTTTATTGTCAATGCCAATGCATTCAGCACAAGCCAATTTATTCAGCACACGCAGGTCTCACAAGGTCGACCCCAAAATTGACGACGATGAGGAGATGGAGTACCAAAAGCAGGAATGGGCTGTCATGGTGGTCTACCAAGAAGAGGACTCCAACGCCAGTAGCGACCACAAGTGTTGCATGACTCTCCACATCATCTTCGTGGTGTCTTGGGATCCCACGTCCTGGAACACAGTCAAGACCCTACGCCGAGCAGTGGCTTTGATAGCCCTTGCCCCCGCTCTAGCACTGCACCACAAGTTGAAGGAGACACCAATCTACTTTGACGCCTCCGACTGCCCCAGAAACATGGCGGGAGCCGAGATCCTGCCTCTCCTGGTCGCCCCCACCATTGCCAACGTCAAGATCCACTATGTCTTGATAAACGGCAGGGCCGACCTCAACCTCACCAATCGCGCGACCTTCGACCAGATGCAAATCCCAATGTCGAAGCTCACCCCCTCGAGCCCGTTCTCAGGGGTGAGGCCAGGGAACATCATCTCGTACGGAAACATTACCTCCGAGTGACCTTTGGGACACCCGACAACTACAGGACTGAGAGCATCCTGTTTGACGTCGCAGATGTCAGCCTTCCCTTTCAATGTCATCATTGGCAGGCCCGCCTTGTACCGGTTCATTATCATAGCCCACTACGGCTATGTTGTCTTGAAGATGCCGACCCCCTCCGGTGTCCTCAGGATCTGCAGAGACCGCACTGCTGCGGTGTTAGCCTTGCAGAAGCTCTAAGCCCTCACAGCAGACCCAGCAACAGCCCAGGGCGGCGCTCCGTCGAGTCAGCCTTCGCCGAGCTCGTACCAGCGTGGCTCACCTGCTGCACCCCGTCTGCAGCCTTCTGACAGCACTGACACTCCCCTCAAAGCTGTCATGATCAGTTCTGGCCCCACTCAGACCACTCGCAAGGTGGGGGGCCAAGGTAGAAAGTAGGAACACCTGCTCAACGCCCCACCAGTGGTTATCAATGAAAAGTTTCCTGGCAACCGTCATAGCTAACCTCAGAGCTTTGGGCACCCTGTGTATATTAGCTTAGTAGGATAGTGTGAAGGTGTTCATAGTTTCTAGGAGCAGCATTTGGGACAACCAAGCTCCGTGAGGGTCAGGTCCAGAGTGCGCAGTCAGTTTATCCTGGTCCCGAACCCTAAGCCTATGCACCCTGCCTCCCTCGGCATCCGGAAGCATGCAGTTGCCCTCTTTTGTAAAAGTCTGTCTCCTCCTATGAACACCAATATAAAAGAATCACTGTCTTAATTCAAGTTTCCCTAACAATGTTCATTTAAATTACGCACTAATTTTATGATCAACCATGCTAGACTCATTTACTGTATATTTCTTTCATATACACGGTTGTACACTCTGTATCTCACCCTTACTAGAGTCGTGCAACCCTACTGTAGGCGGGCTTGCTTGAGGTACCTGCGATGTGTGAAGGGTTCTCGCGGCTGCCCCCATCCATGGAGTTCTATGAAGCCGGATGGCCTCCTAGGAAAGGCCTAAGCCAAGCTCGAGGTCCAGGGCATGCGAACTGCTTAGCTTGGTCCTGTACCCTAAGCACGCACACCTTGCCTCTCAGCGCTGTGGCCGAGTACTGGGGGCCGGAAGGATCACACCTTAAGGACGGCGGGAGCCGAACCCGGAGCACTAACGCATTGAATTACCCAAGCCTCTCAGATCAGGACAGTAAGACATGACAAAGCTAAGGAAGAGGAACAGGTAAAACTGGCGAGCAAACTGGTCCCTCCTTTATCGTATGCAGGACAGCCAACTCCAGCACCTCCCAGAGGGTCTGCCGCTGACATCTTAGCACGTTTACGACATCAACAAGCGCTGATAAGTGAGTACACTAGGGGCCTGCGGTCGAAGTGCTACAAGTTGGTTGTAGACGACGCCGGAGTAGCCAGCTTCGACACCTCCCAGGGGGCCTGCCGTCGATGTCTCAACGATGATGGTGGGTGACACCAGAGCATCCACCTCCGGCACCTCCCAAGGGGCCTATCGTCGACGTCTTAGCATGTTGATGACAGCAACAAGCACTGATTAGTGAGTACACTCTCCCGCCCCGCTCTTGTTGCTAACAGGGTTCTCTTGTGGTAGCCTATACACCATGGGTCTGCCGTCGAGGTGCTACATAGCGGTGGTAGACGATGCCGGAGCATCCAGCTCAAGCACCTCCAAGGGGGCCTGCCGTCGATGTCTCAATGATGATGATGGGTGACGCCGGAGCATCAAGCTCCGACACCACCCAAGAGGCCTAGCATCGACGTCTCAGCATGTTGACGATAGCAACAAGCACTTATAAGTGAGTACACTCTCCTTTCCCACTCTTGTTGCTAACATGGTTCTCTTGTGGTAGCCTGTACACTAGAGGCCTTCCGTCGAAGTGCTACACATCGATGGTGGGTGACACCGGAGCAGCCAGCTCCGACACCTCCTAGGGGGCTTGCCGTCGACAAATCTACGACGATGGTGGGTGACATCAGAGCAGCCAGCTCCAGCACCTCCCAGGGGGCCTGCCGTCGACGACTCTACGACGATTGTGGGCGACGCTAGAACAGCCAGCTTCGGCACCATCCAAGGGGTCTGCCTTTTACTTCTCTGCGACAATGGTGGGTGACACTGGAGCATCCAGCTCTAACACCTCCCAGGGTGCCTGCCGTCAAAGTGCTACACATCGGTGGTTGACGACGCTGGAGCAGCCATCTCTGGCACCTCCTAGGGGACCTGCTGTTGACGGATCTACGACGATGGTGGGCGATGTTGGATCAGCCAGCTCTGGCACCTCCCAGGGGGGCTGCCATCGACATCTCAATGATGATGGCGGGCAACGCCGGAGCATCCAGCTCCGACACCTCCCAAGGGGCATGCCATTGACGTCTCAACATGTTGACCACAACAACAAGGGCTGATAAGTGAGTACACTCTCTTGCCCCGCTCTTGTTCCTAACAGGGTTCTCTTGTGGTAGCCTGTACACGAGAGGCCTGCTGTCAAAGTGCTACACATCGGTGGTAGACGACGTCGGAGCAGCAAGCTCCGACACCTCCCTCGGGGCTTGCTGTCAATGAATCTACTACAATGGTGGGCGATGCTGGAGCAGCCCGCTCCGGCACCTCCCATAGGGCCTGGCATCCACAAATCTACGATAATGGTGGGCGATGCCGGAGCAACCAGCTCCAGCACCCTATTTACGGATGCTATATACCAATTTCACCCATTAATATAACTCAATTATGTGAAGGAAACATCATTTCTTGCAAATATCACCTTACTATTCAACATATTTCCCTTTGTCCTTGTAGAAAGTAGTGCATGCAGAGATTCTATGCAGAATTGAAGTGAAACAAGGGGATGGATCCTATAAAATATCATTCCATCCAATCAGGCGACGCCACATGGCACCACATAGATTAAATGGCCCACAAATAGAAGTATCCGAGGCCATCCAATGGTGTAGCACCCATATCATGGAATGGGACCCACCTATCAGTCACGTGGAGGAAGAACTGGCTAGTTGGAGCAAGGACCAGATCGACCGACCCCCTAGTCGACTGACTAGTTCCTGGAGCCAAAGGCCGTCAAACGCCATGTGTTGGCTCCTCCCGACTTGAAGAGGTCACGAGTGACTAATTCGCGCACTTTTGGTGGTGGGAACCAACCCTTCTCAAAGCTATAAATAGGACCCCTCACCCCTCACTTCAACACACACCACTTGATTATTCATCCATTGTATCCACTACTCCCCAAAGGTTTAGAGAAGTATCGGATAGAGAGGAGAGTCTCTAGTCAATAGTCCAAGTAGGAGAGGAGTAGGAGTCTCTTCCCAATTCCTAATAGGGAAAGGTATGTCTGCCATATTCCTATTTGTATTTGTGACTTTATTCTTAATAAAGATGTTATCTTTAGTCTTCCATTGTTCATATACTTGGATGAAGCCTTTCTTGTTTGATTGCGGATTTCATGTATGTGGTAGGAGTAGTATTTATGATTATGCTATACCATTATCTTTATATCATCATAAACACTATAAACCTCCACTATAGTCTAATTAGCTATGATATAATTATGTTAACATGAATCACTTATGCTAGGAATTAACATTGGTTCAACGATGATTTAGTTTATTGACTTAGGATGGATTGTGCCTAGGATCTTAAGATAATTACTTAATATGCTAGCATGGTGCTAAGATAGAGAGTAGCGTTGAATGTCTCGTATGCCCACAGATTGAAGAGGTAGGCAGTAGGTGGTGAGAGCCCTATCTGTCCTTTGTAATCCTCCACGTTCGGCTATGCCACAAGCTCCTGGCGGGAGTCATCCTAGTATTGGTAGGGGTAAACCTATGCCCGATGTGTTAATCCACTTAACATAAGAATTCATACTTGACATGATCATTAGTAACTAATCTTGGCTATGTATATGCACATTAGAAGCATTGTAGGAGTTTCTACGTAGTTCTTATCCTATTCCCTCTTTACCATATTTATCCCCTTAGGATAGAATGCTCTTGTGTGTGTCACACTACCTCAATCACCCTTTATCCATACTTGCTAGAACCCTACCTAGGCCAACATAGGCTTTCCACTTGATGATTGTTTTACTTCCATCTAGCCTTCCTTTGGGAGAATATAAATGACACCCTTTGGGAATACTCTTAGAGGGGAAATGCTACATTGATAGTTTTTGTGCGCTTGCGAATTTACATGTATAATATAAAACCCGCTAACAAGCATTTTTGGCACCCCTACTAGGGATGAATTGTTAGTAGTGCGTAGGAAATATCAACAAGCATTTCTGGTGCCGTTGCCGGGGAAGGCAACCAAAGTATTACATGATTGAGTGAATAAGATAGGACCCTGGTAGATTTTAGTAGGATGACCCTTCTTTGTTTTCGCATTCTATGTGAAAATGGGGTAGTGTATGTCTGGTTTCTGCTTGCTAGAAAACTTTGTTGAAGATCCTGAATCCCTTCTGAGAGATCGACCTCGTGTCGTTACTCCTCAGAAGCTTTGAACAGCAAAGCAAGCCAGCACAACCTCACCAACAACCGAAATGCTAATGGCCCAAAAGACGCTTCGTGAGTTTTTAGCTCCCTCTGCTAACAATGTGCCTGTTGGGCCCATTGTTAACACGGGAGATGTAAACTTCAAAATCAAGACTGGCCTTATCACTATGGTGCAAGCCAAGCCATTTTGTGGGAAGGCTAACAAGGATGCAAGTGCTCATCTGCAACAATTCCTTGAGATTTGTAGCACTTTTAAGATAAAGGACCTATCTCCTGATGCTGTCCGTCATAGGTTGTTTCCATTCTCTCTTCTTGGAGAGCGAAACGGTGGTTCTATGTGAACCGAAGTGCTGTAGATACTTGGGAGAAGTGTTCTACAACATTCCTCGCCAAGTTTTTCCCGTTGGGCAAGACCAATGCCCTACGTGGAAGAATTTCCAGATTCCAGCAAGATGCCAATGAATCTATTCCCGAGGTTTGGGAAAGGCTTCAGGAGTACATCCTAGCCTGTCCCCACCATGGGATGGATGACTGACTCATCATCCAAAACTTCTACAACGGGCTGATCCCTTCCGCCTGTGACCATATTGATGCTGCTGCTGGAGGTGCCTTCTTCTCATTGACGGTGCCCAAAGCCAAAGATTTGATTGAGAAGATGGTGTCAAACATGGGTTGGAGCGACGAGCGTCTCTATACCCGCCAGCGAGGCATGCACACCTTGAAGGAGATGGACATGATCGCTGCCAAATTGGACCTCGTTATGAAGAAAATTGATGGGCAAGGCAATGGTGAGGTATGTGTCAACGCCTATGCCTTAGACTCTCACATCACTTGTAAAGTCTATGGCAACATGGGGCATTTGGGCAATGACTGCCCAGAAACCCGTGAGGATGCCCTATACATAGCCAACAATGGAAACAACAATGGCCATCGTCCAGGAGGTCAAGGGTGGGGCCAACCATGCCCATTCTTTCAAGAAGGGTACAACAACAATGGCAACAATGGAAATCAACCCAACTTGAGATAACTTAACATTGGCCAGCTAAATATCAATGAGGCTACATCCAAGAAGCTGTCGGCAAATGACAAGACCCTAGAGAGCATAAATCTCAAGATTGAAGGAGTATCCTCAGCCTTCAAGAGTTAATTGAGTTTCAACAAGATGTTGGAGACTCAGTTGGCTCAACTGGTAGTTGTTGTTCCTCCTGTGGAGAATGGCAAGATGCCAGGACAGCCTGAACCCCCTGCGGAAAATGTCAACATGATTTCTCCACAAGGAGGCAACTAGATGAATGACCCTGGATGTCCTACAATCTCATGCTCAATTTGGGCACACCACTTTGACAAGGCCCTTTGTGACCTTGGAGCGAGTGTGAGTGTGATGCCCAAGGTGGTTTTCGACCAGCTGAACTTCATGGAACTTACTCCAACACCAATGCATCTCCAACTGGCTGATTCCTCAGTCCATTATTTGGCAGGTATCGCTGAAGATGTCCTGGTGAAAATTCGGAACTGCTTCATACCTGTTCATTTCGTGGTGCTCGACATGGAGGTTTAGAAGGATACGCCGCTCATTCTTGGGCGCCCATTCCTAAGAACCGCAAAGGCTTGCATAGATGTGGGAGCTGGAGAAATCCACTTCCATATCAATGGCAAGGAGGAGAAGTTTAACTTTCGCCTAAAGTTGGAGCAATGCTCCATGATCTATGCGACAGCTGTTATTGCGATAACCGATTCTTTCTAACTAAAGATTCTTCCACTTAATTTTCTAAGAGGACATTCGATGCATCAATCCCCTTCCGCCTTGAGTATTGGGTGGGATACCCTATTAAGTCATGGCATCTGTCAGTTCCTTGTCTTCATCCCATCGAGAAAGACTAATGCAAAAGGTGAATTGAATTCTGGATCTTTCTTCGTGCATGAAATCGAGAAAAGTGCTTTCTTTCACAAGCATGATCACTCCATTTAAAGGGATTCAATCCCCTAACCGCATTTGTATCAAGTATGGGCAAATGTTAAACACATTCAAGAGATCGAAATCACACCTCCAAAGGTGGACCCGCTCATTGCATTCATGAGGAATTTTATCTATGTGGAAAACCCGTCTTATCGTCCATGCCGACATCCCAAGAAGACAGAGAAGTCCGGGCCTCCCCAAAGGCCCATGTCCACCAAGCAGCCAAAGAAGGTATGGCCAAAGAAGCAAGACAAGCCGTCCGAGCCCATCCCTACGGGCCCGAGATGCCAAGAAATGAAGAAGGAGGAATGTCCATCTCATCGGACGGTGGTGAGACCTAGCCAATAGGTTAAATTGGTAGTTATCCTTTTCCTTGTTTTTCTTTTCTCTTTATTTGGTTTTCCCCATTTAGTTTGATTTTCCCCACTGCATATTTGGTTTTCTTAGTAAGTTGAGAATATTATATTCTCAAGTATCATTTTTATTTCTTTATTTTCAGAAAAAAAATTGTTGGGTTTTGAAAAAGGATTTTTTATTTGGAAAACAATTTTTCTGATATGCAAAAGTGGTATTTCACAAAAGTGCTAATTTCATAGCCGTTGCGGAGGCACCCGCCAAAAGGTGGAACGGGGGGCCCACCTGTTAGGTCGGCCAACCCCTCCGTTCGGCCGACATGGGGAAAGAGCCATTTTGGCTGGCTCTCTCTCCTCCAACGGCTACATTTTGTTCCCTAGTGACTGTTGGGGGTTGCACACTATAAATAGTGGCCGTGAGGAGCTCTTCTCCTCACACTTCACTTCATTTCATACCTCTCAAAAGTCACACTTGCTCACATTGTTTTCTAGCTCTTCATTAAGCACTCCTCATCAGTTCCCAACTCAAAAAAGATTTGCTTTTGTTTGCATTTGCAATTTGATCTCAAGTTTGTAGGACCGAAGAGCACGTGAAAAGCTACCAGGGGGGGTGAATGGTAGATTTAAAAATCTTACGCAGCGGTAACAATTAAATCCCAACCCCTTCGGCAGAAAAACGATATGTTAAAGAAATCGAGTGTGAGATTAATCTAAATGTGTTTCACCGAGACAAAAGTGATATATATCAAATAGAATCAAGTAACAAAGAAAACACAAGAATAATCACTCAAATCCGTCGAGAGAAACTCAAGTTATGATCGAAAGATCGAACAAAGGTCAATCTGTCCTACCCGAGAAAAACAGTTCTGGAACGCTGCAAAGAAACTCGTGTAGATAAGAAACCAAAAATCCAATGACCGTGAAATGTTTACAGATGATAGATAATCAAGTTTTGAAGACAAAACAAAAAGAACCACGTCAATTGGATATGTAAAACTTGAGTTATGATAAAACCACCGATGAAAGGTAGTGCTGTCCACAAACTCGACGAGTAAAACTTGTCTGGAACAAGTCGGACGAACAAGGCACAAAAGTTCCTTCAAACTACGAATTTTATTCAATAGAACACAAGAGGAACAGCCCCAAAGTCGTGCACCACGAGCTCTGGCTTACCTTGCTTATATAACCAGCCCTTAGGCCAACCCAATCTCAACTAGGACGCCAATCCTACTCCGATCACGAATCGAAACTTTCCATAACTGCTTAGGACTCTTCTATACGTAGATAGAAGCAATCTTAAGACTTCCAAACACCTTAGGAACGTATCCCACATTCCTAAAACAACTCAAATTCGTGACCCACACAAAATCCTATCATAACCAACTCAAATCTTTCCATATTTGAGTCAAACCCGACTCAGTCGCAGCTTGAGTCCATAACCTAGTCGGTTGGACCTTTTCGACCAATTCTTTACGTCCACATATCTTCATCACGCCTCGGAACCATGTAGCCACGTCCATGCACTCCTTGCACACATGCAAACATCTTCCAATGATGTCCACTATACCTTCATATGCATTGTTCTTGATTCAAACATGTTGCGCAACCTCCCGATCAACTCAACCACAATTCCTCCCAAACTTGGTTGTTGAACCTCATCTTCTGCCTAAGACTAGTTCAATGGATCCCGTCACGAGCCATGTCTTGAACTCAAGCAACACCTGCACATGAATAAGCAACCAATCCGTACGAGCCCAAGTCCGCGACTTGCCTCAAGTTAGTTCCGAACACAACACCTAACGTGAGCACCTCACATAAGCATGTTGCAAAGCATAGCAAAACGATATCATCCATATCAATCAAACGCACCAAAAACTTAGCAACTGAATACTAAGAAATCTTTACAAGAATATAAAGCATGTTCGAAACATTTTACATGAAAATTTGGAACATTACGATCAAGCTCCGAACCTTGCCAAAGCTAACCAGAGTTTGAGCCGGAGCTTACTAAAGCTAGTACAACCTAGCGCCAGAGCTTACCAAAGCTAGTCGGACCTAGTGCCAGAGCTAACCAAAGCCAGTCGGACCTAGTGCCGGAGCTAACCAAAACTAGTTGGAACTAGTCAACCCAAAAGCCGGAGCTAGCAAAGACATGTCGGAGCTAACCAACATAAGTCAGACCTAGCAAAACATATCGGACCTTACGTCGGACCTTGCAAAAACTCGGAGCTAGAGTCGGACCTTGCTAAAAAAGATGTTTTAGAAGAATTTCAGAACTTTTATCATCAAATCCAATGTATTCAGTACAAGCCAATGTATTCAACACACATAGGTCTCACAATCTCCCCCTTGATGAATGCATTGGCAACACCAATTAAGATCCAAACATTGGCTTATTCACATTAAAAGTTTTGAAAACAATATCTCCCCCTTTGTAAAAGAAATAAAATGAGAAAAACAAATTCTCCCTCTGAGAAGAATCGTGCCAAAAACAATTGTGAATATGTGCAATGTGTAATAAATTTCTCCCCTTTGCATACTTATCTTTAAAAATTCACATATTATCTCCCCCCTTTGATAATGTATTCAGCAAGGTTGAAAAGAGAAACATTAATTGTTATGAGCATATTATAACATATATATATATATATATATATATATATATATATATATATATATATATATATATATATATATATATATATATATATATATATATATATATATATAACAAAGCTCATCCAAGTCATGCTATCAAGTAACTCACACTATCACAACAATGAGATACATAAAGTAGTGTAAGCCATGCTAGAGATCAAATGTAATTTTCAATTTAAGAAAGTCATGATCTCACAAATTTAACTATTTCAAAACCTGAAAGCATGACACTTGTTGCTGCATTTTATTATTTAAAGCACAAACTTTTAACATATGACATTTGTAAGACATTATATGCCGCATCTGCCTTATCCTAACCAACCAAGCCAAGCCTATGTCATTTGACAATCAGAAGCTTAAGGACATGATTTTAGTCATACACAACTTCTTCCAAGTTCATATCTAAGTGCAATGATAAGCCATCTCAAAAGAAGAAGTATGATGCATGCATATTCTCTTGATCTTTTCTCAACTTATATTTGTTCACAAAAACTAAACATGTGAGTTGATTACTTGATTAATTCTTTATGATTAAAAACACTTGTGAGCTTGCAACAAGTTCAAAACAGCAAGAAAGTTTGATCATGACCCAATTTAGTGTAAGTAATAATTCCAATTACTAGTCATGGCAAAAACTACAAAATGTATAACAGGAGTAATGTAGTAAGAACTTTCAGCATGTAAAAGGAATCACAAGTCATATATGTATGAAATACTATGCTCATATTATTTTAGTTCAGATTCACACATAGACTTCCCAAGTTTCAAAACTCCCCCTCAATTTAAGCCATGAGGATGCATAACCCCTATTTCACTACGAATGTAACAAAAACGAGTGAAATCCAAAGGTTTTGTAAAAATGTCAGCGAATTGTTGTTCGGTATCTACATGGTGAAGCACAATGTTTCCTTTTCCAACATTATCACAGAGAAAGTGATACCTAATGTCAATGTGCTTAGTTCTAGAATGTTGCACGGGGTTTTTAGCAATGCAAATGGCACTAGTGTTATCACAAAACAGTGGAACACTATCTAGATCAACCCCATAGTCCTTAAGTGTTTGAACAATCCAAAGAATTTGTGAACAAGCACTAGCAGTAGCTACATATTCACATTCGGCTGTGGATTGTGCAACTGAGTTTTGTTTTCTAGAGGACCAAGCAACAAGTGAATTACCTAGAAAATTACAAGCACCCGAAGTACTTTTCCTATCAATCCTACAACCCCCAAAATCTGCACCGGAATAAGCTTTCAAAGTAACGGTTGAGGAAGAAGAAAGAAAAATGCCAAATTCTTGAGTTCCATGTAAGTACCTGAGAATGCTTTTGACGGCTTGACGATGTGAAGCACGTGGGGAGGCTTGAAAACGTGCAGAAAGACATACGCTGAATTGTATGTCCGGTCTTGATGCCGTGAGGTACAAAAGTGATCCGATCATGCTTCTATATTCTTTTTGATCCATGGGTTCACCATCTTCATCAAGTTCAACTGTTGTTTTTGTTCCCGTTGGTGTCCGAAGAGGCTTGCTTTTGTTCATGTTGAAGCGCCTTAGGAGGTCTTTAGTATACTTCGTTTGATGCACAAAGGTACCCTCCTTGGTTTGCTTGATTTGCAGCCCCAAAAAGTACGGGAGTTCTCTTATCATACTCATCTCAAATTCTGAACTCATCATAGATGAAAACTTGTACACAAGATCATGAGAAGCACAACCAAAGATAATATCATCCACATACATTTGAACGAATAATGAGTCATTGCCATGCTTAAGCACAAAAAGAGTTTTATCAACCTTGCCCATGGTAAACCCCTTTTCATGTAATAATGTTTTTAACCTATCATACCATGCTCTAGGGACTTGTTTGAGACTGTACAAGGCATTGTACAGTTTGTAAACATGATTAGGAAATTTGAATTTTCAAAACCCGGTGGTTGTTTGACATAAACCTCCTCGTCTATGTAGCCATTAAGAAAAGCACTTCTAACATCCATTTGATATAGCTTAAAACCTTTAGATGCAGCAAAAGCTAACAAAATTCTTATGGCTTCTAATCTAGCAACAGGAGCAAAATTTTCATCAAAATCTAGACCTTCAACTTGAGTGAAACCTTGAGCAACCAACCTAGCCTTATTCCTAACCACAACCCCATCCTCACTTTGTTTATTTTTAAATACCCATTTAGTTCCAATTAAAGTGTGACCTTGAGGTGGAGGTACAAGTTTCCAAACATTATTTCTTTCAAAATTTTCTAACTTTTCTTGCATGGCAATAATCTAAGATTCATTAGTGAGTGCGTGTGATATATCTTTGGGTTCAAAAGAAGCAACAAAAGAAGAATGAGCATGAAAGTTTGGATCGCAAAACCTGGACCGTGTAACTTGTTCGTGCAAGCTTCCAATAATCTGTTGTAGAGGATGAATTTTGAGAACCCCGAGGGGAGTGGACACTTCACAAGCTTCTTCTTCTTCGTGTTCATCACAAATCGATGAGCTTGTGACTTGAGGAGAATCTGGACCAGCAATGGTGGTTGTCAGTGCTGGTTGTGAATCAAAATCAGGAGCTCGAACAATGTTATTAGCTGCTGAATTTTCGGGCAGCAGCTCCACCTCTTCATCTTCAACGAAAATGCTCTCCCCCTGCGGATATGGATCTGATCCTGCAATGTTTGAGCTAGTACCTGGGCTAGATTCATCAAAAGACACTTCACAAGTCTCCACAATTTTGTTAGTGTCAAGTAAAAACACACGGTAGCCTCTAGTATGAGATGGATAACCAAGAAACATTCCATCAATGGATCTAGGTTCAAATTTATCAAGATTACCATGTTTCTTTACAAAGCATTTGCAACCAAAGACCCGAAAGTGCATAACACTAGGCCTATGTCCAAACCGGAGCTCATATGGTGTTTTACCTAGCTTGGCGCGCAAGAAAACACGATTTGAGACATAATAAGCGGTTGCAATCGCATCAGCCCAAAATTTCCTAGGAGTCTGATATTCATCAAGCATAGTCCTAGCCATCTCAACTAAGATTCTATTCTTTCTTTCTACAACACCGTTTTGTTGAGGTACATATGGTGAAGAAAATTGATGATCTATTCCATTTTCACCACAAAAGTGGTCAAAAGATAGATTTTTAAATTCAGTTCCGTTATCACTTCTAATTGCTTTTAAAGATCCTGGGTGATCAATTGATAATCTAAGAAATAAAGTTCCAAAGTGACTAAAAGCTTCATTCTTAGATGTCATAAAGTAAACCCAAGAGTATCTAGAATAATAATCAACAATCACAAGAACATACCATTTACCTCTGAAGGATTGAACACGTGAAGGTCCTACAGTGTCAAGGTGCAAAAGTTTACTCGGTTCAGTTGTCATGATCATTGTGAGAGGAGTATGTGAACCTGCAACCATCTTAGCATGTCTACAAGAAGAGCACACAATTTCTTTGTCCCCTTTAAGCTTAGGCAGCCCACGTATGCGATCAAGAGCACTAACATGCGTGAGATGATCAAAGCCTACGTGACCAAGTCTACGATGCAAAAGATATAAATCTTTGGAATCATTAGAAACTAGACACCTATGCTTAGAGGAAGACATATCAAAATCAGCTTTAAAAACTCTTCCAAATCGTGAGATGTTAAAAATAAGCTCATTGTTTGAATTTACAACTTTGCAGCAATTTTTAGTAAAAATAATTTTTAGATTTTCATCTAACAATTGTGAAACAGAAAGCAAGTTGTATTTCAAATTTTTGACAAGTGTCACATCCTTCAAGGTGTAGTGATCATTTACTCTAACCGAACCCTTAGCAATTATAGGAGTTGAAGAATTATCGGCAAAAGTAACATTCGCTACACGTGACGCAAAAGAGAGGGAGGAAAACCATTATTTGTTACCGGTCATGTGGCGTGAGCAACCTGAATCCACAATCCAAATGTTTACCTTCCTCAAGCATGTATCCTACATAGAAGCACAATACGTCGATGACTCAATACTGGGGTTAGTCAAAAGGCATTTAGGTATCCAGTACTGAGTCACACGACGTGCAGCAGGAAAAACACGCGAAAGCTGAGATAAAACAGCAGGTTTATGAGTCAAAGTTTGAGGTTTTTTATTCTTAACTACTGACCTATATGGTGTTACTTGTGTAGTACAAAAATTAGTAGCTCTGGAGGCAAAAACAGAAGGTCCGGAGGTAAACTTTGAATGTTTTTGACTCATAACAGCAGGTTGCATATTCCTGACATTCGATTTAATATGTGCAAGAAATTTTGCATGAAAGTTATGAGATCTAGCAATAATTCTTTCCCTTTTCTGTTGTTTAGCTAGTCTATAATAAAAATCTATGACATGACCACCTCTATCACAGTAGGTACAATAAAATTTAACTTTGTGTTCATGTCTAGATGAGAAAACAATATTTTTATTTGAAACCGAATGAGACTACACTCCTGCAGATTTGAAAACCACTTCTTTTTGTTTAGGAACTGTTTGAATCAAACCACTTCCTAATGACTTTACAATTTTAGGTGGATGTGCCTTAGCATGAGCATGAGAATCAAAACCTAAACCAGTTTTATCATTGCAAGACTTGGAAGAATTCAGCAGCTAGTTTAGGTTCTTATTCCCATTACAAAACCGATCTAATGTCCTATGCATGTTATCAAGTTTATTGGACAGATCAAGGCAATTTTCACATGAAGTTTTTCCTTTTAATTTGCAATTGGAACAATATTTAACTTCATGAGAACGCAAAGCATTGTTCAATATTGAAATTTCATTAATATCATCTTTTAGTTTCTTTTCAAGATCATCACAACTATAACAATGCAAATCAATTATAGAACAAGAAGCATCTTTTAAGTTTCCAATGTCAAGTGCAGAAAGTTTTTTGTTCTTTTCAAGTTCAAGTCTATCTAGAGTAGAGGAATGTGCAGTTCTTAATGTGGACAATTGTTCATAGATTAAATCACACGAGGGACAAGAATCATCACTAGGAATCAAGTTTTTCAAATGGTTGATTTCATATTCTAGTGATTCAATTTTAGCAGCATTATCCCTAATCTTTTTGTCCTTTTTCTTAACAATTATAGTTGCACAACAAATTGCATCACACATTTCATTACAGGTAGAACATACCTCATCATCGTCACTGTTGTGTTCTGCATCCTTCTGACTTGATCTTGATCTTGTTTTGCCTGCCATGAAGCATAAGTTGGCCAAATCATCTTCATCTTCGTCACTTCCAATGTCCACGTCGCTTGAGCCAAGTTCCTGGAGTGCGGAGATAAAGATGTTCACCAGTTGGCGACCTATAAAGCCCTTCTTCTTCTTATCATTTGTTGAGGAGTGCTTAGTCCTTGATTGTTTTTCTTCTCGGGAAGTAAAACCTGAAAGGTTAGGGCATTCTGTATGAAAGTGTCCTGTCTTACCACATTCGAAGCATCGTTGAGGTCCGGAGCTTCCTCTCCTTCTAGTTCTCACATTTTGCAATGCTTTTGAGAACCTAGTAGAGAGAAGTGCTAGCTCCTCCTCTGGAAATTCCTCGATCTGCTCCAGGGTTAGTGAGGACAACAAAGCAAGAGTATTGCAAGATGTGATGATTGGCCGAAGCTAGGCATATCATGTTGTGAGACAAATGCAATAGACTTATTTGAGTTCTTACATGATAAGATGTCAATTTTATAAGTTTTGAGTTTAGAGTAAAGCACATCTAAAGTAAGTGTACTCATGGCAGTAGATTCACGAATAGATGTAACTTTCATCTCCTAGATTGACATGTATAATGCACTAAGAAGTTTCCTAGCATTTTCAGCATCAGAAAAATTAACGTTGACACTACGCAAGTTACTGAGAATTTTGTTAAAGCGAGCAAAGAGATCATCAATGGACTCACCAGGTTGCATCTCGAAGCGCATGTATTCTTTCTTGAACATGTCTTTCCTTACCTCCTTGATCGTGTTGGATCCTTCGTGATAGTCACAAAGTGCTCTCCATACATCGTATGCCGATCGGGGATGTGCAACGCAGTCGAAGTCGCTCTGAGTGAGTTCTTGGATGATCAAGTTTCGGGCTTTGTTGTTGTTGTCGATGTCTCGTAGGTTTGTAGCCATAACTTGATCTTTTGGTGGCACTTTGTAAGGCTTGTACACCTTCTCCCATATTGCGAAGCCTTGCGCCTGGATGAAAGCCTCCATGTGTGCCTTCCAAACTTGAAAATCAATACCAGCAAACACACAAGGTTTGGCGGAGTATTTCTCCATGATGATTAGTCAAAAACACGTGCAAATCAAAAGGATTAGAGCATCGCGGCTCTGATACCAATTGTAGGATCGAAGATCACGTGAAAAGCTACCAGAGGGGGGGTGAATGGTAGATTTAAAAATCTTACGCAGCGGAAACAATTAAATCCCAACCCCTTCGGCAGAAAAACGATCTGTTAAAGAAATCGTGTGTGAGACTAATCTAAACGTTTTTCACCGGGAAAAAAGTGATATATATCAGAGAGAATCAAGTCACGAAGAAAACACAAGAAGAATCACTCAAATCCGTCAAGAGAAACTCAAGTTATGATCGAAAGATCGAACAAATGTCAATCTGTCCTACCCGAGAAAAACAGGTCTGGAACGCTGCAAAGAAACTCGTGTAGATCAGAAACCGTAAAATCCAATGACCGTGAAATTTTTACAGATGATAGATAATCAAGTTTGAAGACAACCCAACAAGAATTTGTCAATTGGATCTGTAAAACTCGAGTTATGATAAAACCAACCACGAAAGGTAGTGCTGTCCAGAAACTCGATGAGTAAAACTTGTCTGGAACAAGTCGGACGAACAAGGCACAAAAGTTCCTTCAAACTACAAATTTTGTTCAATAGAACACAAGAGGAACAACTCCAAAGTCGTGCACCACGAGCTCTGGCTTCCCTTGCTTATATAACCAGTCCTTAGGCCAACCCAATCTCAACTAGGACTCCAATCCTACTCCTATCACGAATGGAAACTTTCCATAACTGCTTAGGACTCTTCTATACGCAGATACAAGCAATCTTAAGACTTTCAAATACCTTAGGAACGTATCCCACATTCCTAAAACAACTCAAATTCGTGACCCACATGAAATCCTATCATAACCAACTCAAATCTTTCCATATTTGAGTCAAATCCGACTCAGCTGCAGCCTGAGCCCATAGCCTAGTCGGTTGGACCTTTCCGACCAATTCTTTATGTCCACATCTCTTCATCATGCCTCGGAACCATGTAGCCACGTCCATGCACTCCTTGCACACGTGCAAACATCTTCCAATGACGTCCACGATACCTTCATATGCATTGTTCTTGATTTAAACATGTTACACAACCTCCCGATCAACTCAACCACAATTCCTCCCGAACTTGGTTGTTGAACCTCATATTCTCCCTAAGACTAGTTCAATGGATCCCATCACCAGCCATATCATGAACTCAAGCAACACCTGCACATGAATAAACAACAAATCCGTACAAGCCCAAGTCCGCGACTTGGCTCAAGTTAGTTCCGAACACAACACCTTACGTGAGCACCTCACATAAGCATGTTGCAAAGCATAGCAAAACGATATCATCCATATCAACCAAAGTCCACCAAAAACTTAGAAAATGAATACTAAGCAATCTTTCCAAGAATATAAAGCATGTTTGAAACATTTTACATGAAAATTTGGAACATTACGATCAAGCTCCGAACCTTTGCCAAAGCTAACTGTAGCTTGAGCCGGAGCTTACTAAAGCTAGTACAACCTAGTGCCAGAGCTTACCAAAGCTAGTCGGACCTAGTGCCGGAGCTTACCAAAGCCAGTCGGACCTAGCGCCGGAGCTAACCAAAACTAGTCAGAACTAGTCAACCCAAAAGCCAGAGCTAGCAAAGACATGCCGAAGCTAACCAACATAAGTCGAACCTAGCAAAACATATCGGACCTTACGTCGGACCTTGCAAAAGCTCGAAGCTAGAGTCGGACCTTGCTAAAAAAATGTTTTAGCAGAATTTCAGAACTTTTATCATCAAAGCCAATGTATTCAGTACAAGCCAATGTATTCAGCACACAAAGGTCTCACAAAGTTCTTCAAGGAAAAATTTGTCAGGGTTTTGCTTTCACTAACATCACCTGTTTCGAGTTTTTTCCTTGTTGTGCTCTTATTTGTTGTGGTTGTGAAAGGAAGGAAAAGGTTGTTTGGAATGAGGAAGGAGGCTGCAAGCTCAAGCCATGGTGGAGACTCAAGTGCACGCCCCTCTTCGTTGCTACACCAAGTTCACGGAGGAGTGTAGGAGAGGACACTCCGATGGGTGAGAGGAGAAACCCTCATCAACTTCTTCATGACGATGACCTCGAAATCCAAAGTGAAGTTGAAGATCAAGCACGCAAGCTCCTCCAACGTCGTGAGTTCTCATACAAAAGCTTATGATCCAGATTTGATCTCCAAAATAGGTATGGATCCTGAATTCTTTTCTATTTGGCATGCATTAGGATGGGAAATATTCGCTCACATAGAGGAGAAAGGTTCACGCCTTCTCTCCATACAATTCCTTTGCACACTCAAAATAGGATTTGATGGTATTATTTTTAGATTATTTCAAAAAGAATACACTATCCTATGGAAAGAATTGAGTGAAATCCTAGGCTTCCATAAATGTTGTTTGATAGATTTAGACACTTTGTCTAAGTTTAACAAACAAGGTTTTTCGCAAGGTTTAACTGGTGAGGTCAGATGTAGTGCACCTAGGAATAGCCACTTGCACAACACTACTTTACGCTTCATGCATAGATGGGCGGCTATGACTATGTTCCCTAGGGGAGATATAAGAATAATAAATGATAATGAGCTAAAAATTTATTTGCCATGATTAAAAAGATAAAAGTTGCTCCAGTTATTGCCATGATGACACAATGGTTAGATTACATTCCAAGGGTAGGGCCAATTAAATGTACTTCATTGATAATTCGTATTGCTACTAGGGTAGGAGCACTAGAATATTCTTCATTTGAGTATATTGGAAATGAAAGAGAATTAATTAATAAAGAATATTTAGTGCAAGGAAATACCCTTAAGCATGATCAAGATGGCTCCTTGATATTTTATTATCCTAGCTTTGTCAATGAAATTGGTTACCTAACCCAGATTATCATTTGTACAAATGCTGGAGGCTAACCATTGACCTTCTTCCCATCGAGGAAGACGTAAGAAGTAATGTCTCTGGCAGGGTGACAAGAAGTCGTACAAGGAGAGTGGCTATGCCCCCGACAACCTCCACGGTCCATGAGTACGAAGAGGAAGAGAACCCAATGGGTGATGCACCCTGATGGACTCAGCCTACATCGTACGAGACCGAAGGTCCGTCTTGGCATGGATGGCCAGGTGCCACATGGGAGCCACCCCTATCCACTTCAAGCTCTAGCAGCTTGCCTCCATCGTCCATGAGAAGATGTCGTTCCTCTTCGGCTAGAAGTCATCATGACTACAACCAAAGAATGACGGATCTCACTAGATGTATGGATGAGCTTGAAGTGAGAACGGGTGACACCTACAACACTCTCTAAGGGCATGTCCAAGGTACCCAAGACTGGCAACAACACATGGATGCTCAATTCATCAACCTCAACTCCACGCTACAACAACAGGCCGATCTCGCGGCATACTGAAAGTGCATATAGGATCCTTGTGGGTTTTGGATGATTGATGACGACAATTAAGTGACTAATGAGCTCAGTGATCTTTAGCACAGGAGTGGACTCAAGTGGAAGCACAATACCTCAAAAAGGAAAATGATAAAAACGGCGATGTCAACTCAAAAAGGAGAAACTAGGGTTTCTAGTGTGTCGAGTTTAGACTAGCCAAATATGTGTGAGGATGTGTGTGTAAAGTGCATTGAGATCAAGTTGGGAGCTCAAAGCAGTTTAGAGGTCAATCCTATTGAGAGAAGAGAGTTGGAAGCAGTCTGGCAAGAGTGGTCGGACTAGTCTGTGTAGGTGGCTAGACTAGTCCGCTCCTGGCCGGCCAAGTCCGTTTTCTACCGGACCAGATGGGTCTGACTGAGTTCGGACTAGTCCATAGTGGGACGGACTAGTCCAGGTAGTCGTGGAGTGGGTTTCGGGGACTAAGTCCCAAAACCGCGGACTTGTCCGTTTTGGTCCGGACCAAGAGGTCCTGACTGAGATCGGACTAGTCCGTCCTGGGGGGCCGGACTAGTCCAGTTTGAGAGAAGTCGGTGCTTCAGCGACTAAGTCTGGGTAGACCAGACTAGTCCGCCCTGGGGGCCGGACTAGTCTGTTGTCTTCAGACTAGTCCGTTTTCACACGGAACAAAAGGTTTTATGTGAGATCGGACTAGTCCGGTTGTGACCCGACTAGTCCGTTTTGAAGTGACCGTTTGAATTTGAAGTTTGGCGGGTAGTGTGACGATTGCCGCGCAGTGCTACAGTTGTCAGGGACGTCAGTGGTCCCCTAGGTCGGACTAGTCCGGGCTGTAGGCCGGACTAGTCCGCCCATCTGCTGAAGTCAGCAGTATGGGCTGGGAACCTCTATAAATAGAGGACCCCTGGGTTCATTTGAACCAATCCTTGAGCAAGTTGAAACCCTAGCACCGCCACAACAACCTTGAGCCTCCAAAAAGCCTCCTTCTTCCCTACGTTCCCTCTAAAACTAATTCTTGTGTGGATTAGGGTTTGGTGAGGTGAAGAAGAGGAAGAACACCGCTCTTTGGCTCTCGGTTTGATCTCTTGCACTTTGTGAATCTTTGTGATTTGTGGCTTGAGTTAATCTTTGTGATTTGAGATTGTATTTGTGGTGGGAGCCTCAGATTGTGAGAAGCCCTAACGAATCTTGTATTCACCCTTTGTGATAGTGGAGAACCAAGTTATGCCCGCGCGGTAAACTTGGTGAGGGAAGGGTTGTTGAACCCAGTCCTTCGTGGACTCCTCAACGAGGACGTAGATTCCTTCGTGGGATCAAACCTCGGGATAAAATCCTTGTGTCCCTTGTGTACTTTGCTTTCACTTATTGCACATTGCTTCTAGGGTTAGCTCTACCATTTTGCTTATCACCCTTGTCTCATTGTGATCCTTAGCTTCATACTTGCCATATAACTTGTTAAGGTTCACTAAGTCATTCTAACATACTTTGCATCACAAGAATTGGACTAAAACTTCTTAGAAACACCTTTTAGGCTTTCCCTGTAGGAGGACCAGACTAGTCCGCCCCTTGACCAGACTACTCCGCCCCCTGAGTTCTAATCTCGTTTTATTAAGTCATTTTAGGTCGTTTAGCCTATTCACCCCCCTCTAGGCAACTTTCAATTGGTATCAGAGCAGGTCTCTCCCAAAAGAGTCTAACAACTCAGAGAGAAGATGGCCGAAGTGGGGTACGAAGAAGTCTCAAACAGTGAGATCCAAGCAACACTAGAAGAGATTCTCTTCTATCAAGATAAATCAACGGATGACGAAGAAATTCGCCAGCTCAAGGCGAATCTTCGAGAGAAGCTGAAGATTCCGAAAGTTGACTCTTCAACCTCCACATCGGGTGGCACAATCAACTACAACCAACAAGGCTACAACTATGAACGCCTTGTCTCCAACAACCACTACCTTTCCATCCCATTGGGGAAGCCTCCCCAATTCGATGGAACCAACTACGGGATGTGGAAGCACAACATGAAGATCCATCTTGTGTCATGCAACCCCTCACTATGGCAAATCGTGTTGACCGGGGTGCACATCCCGAATAATGAACAAGATATCACTCCGGAGCAAGCCGTGCTCCTTCACCGCAATGCCCAAGCGGGCAGAGTGATCATCTCATATCTCTCAAGAGATGAGTTCAATCGAGTGGATGGACTTGAGGTGGCCAAGGATATTTGGGATACCCTCAAGACGTCTCATGAAGGCAACCGAGTCGTGAAAGAGGCGAAGATTGAGCTCATTGAAGGAGAGCTCAGGAGGTTTGCCATTATGGATGGTGAATCTCCCCAAGAGACGTACAACCACCTAAAGGTACTCATCAACAAGAGTAGATCTTATGGCTGTACCAAGTGGACGGACCATGAGGTGGTGAAGAGGATGATTCGGATATTCATGCCTAGAAATGTCTCTCTTTGCTCCATGATCCGAGAAAGCCCGGGGTTTGCCAAAATGACCCTGGAGGAGGTCCATGGAAGGATCATCAACCACGAGATCATGAAGAAGGAGGCGCTCTTCTAAAATGACCTCCAAAAGTTCACCGCCTCGAAGATGAAGGATGTTGCACTCAAAGCGACATCCTTCTCAAACGAGCAAAACGGAGATGATGAGGAGACCCTTGACTCCGATGAGGAAGAGGCCCTCTTCATCAACAACTTTAGGAGAATGATGAGAAAAAGAAAAGGAGGATACAAGCATGAGAGCTAGGGCAAAGAAAAGTCAAGGCCCAAAACCAAGAGGGCTTGCTACAATTGTGGCGAGTACGGGCACTTCATTATAGATTGCCCACATGAAGAGGGCAAAAAGAAGAAGGAGGGAAAGCCACAAGAGAAGACGTTCTACAAGAAGAAGAGGCCCTCCGGTCATGCTCACTTGGGCAAGGAATGGGACTCTAACGATGAGTCCTCCTCTTCCGAAGACAAGGAGAAGATGGCAACAATTGCTATCGGGAGGAGTTCCAAGGGAAGCAAGCTCTTCCCCAACTTCTACGACCACAAGCCAACTTGCCTCATGCAAAAACAAGGAAAGAAAGTTTACCTCTAACTCATCCTCTTCCATATCCTCACATGATGATTTTGATAGTGCTAGTGGAAACGAGTACATGCTTAAAGATATAAGTAAGAGCACATTGCGAATAATGAAATTGCTCTCGCATGAGATTTTTGAGCAGGAGGAGCTCATAGATAGGAAAGAGGACATGCTTATCCAAGAAAAGGAAAGATGTAAAGAGCTCATTGAGCTCCTTGAGCTTGAGAGAGAGAAGAGCAAGGCATTGGAGCATGAACTTGCTCTAAGCAAGAAAACATGCTCAAGTCTTGAGGAGACAACCATTGAGCTCAAGGACGAACTTGGCAACTTGGCAAAAGTTAACAAGATCCTTGAGACTCAAGTTCAGTCCCTTAAGACTAATGTAGCCTCTTCCTCCAAAAGCTTATCCTCCTCAAAGGTTGCATCTGAAGCAATATCAACTTGCAAATGTTCTAACTTGATTCTTAAATTAAAGGATGAGCTCAAATTGACTCAAGGCAGTCAAGCACCTAAGGGTGGCATCTTTGACAAAGAGAAAGTGGCGTATGCATGAAGTGCATACACCAACACAAGACCTCCCTGTGTCAAGGATGGTCTTGGTTATACTAGAGGTGGAAAGCAAAATGCCAAAACCTCCAAGTATGGCAAAGACTTTATTGTTTTTGTTAAGGGAAGCTCATCCACAACTAAAATTGGCAAGAACACTTCAACTAGCACTTACATGCCTAAATCTTAACCGCATCCTGTATTTCAAGATCTTGATGCATCATATGTTTTGATGAGGAACAAGTATGGCAAAGTATATGCTAGATATGTTGGTCCACTCCGCAAGAGCCCCAAGCCTTGCGTGTGGGTGCCCAAATGCCTCACCACTAACGTCAAAGGACCCAACTCTGCTTGGGTACCTAAAAGGAAGTCATAATCTTGTTTTGTAGGCATACTCCTCCAGTGGATCCAAATGGGTGCTCGATAGTGGGTGCACAAACCACATGACCGGAGAGAGGAAGATGTTCGAGGAGTATGAGGAACATGATGATCCAAATAAAGGGATCCTCTTTGGAGACAATAGCTAACGGAAAATCCTTGGCTCTGGTAAAATTGTTATTTCTCCCCAACACACTCTTTCTCACGTTTTGCATATTGATTCTCTAGACTATAACCTTTTGTCCATATCACAAATATGTGACAAGGGTTATAATTGTGTTTTCACTAATGAGGGTGTGAGCATCCTTAGAAGAAGTGATAACTCAATCGCTTTTAAGGGTGTGCTCAAGGGAAAGCTTTATCTTGTGGATTTTGCCTCGGACAAAGCTCAACTTGCCACATGCTTAATGGCGAAAACCAACATGGGATGGCTTTGGCATAGACGGCTAGCCCGTGTTGGGATTAGGAACTTACAAAAGCTTCTTAAGGGCGAGCACATCCATGGTTTGAAGAATGTTGTCTTTGAAAATGATAGGCCATGCAGTGCTTGACAAGCGGGGAAGCAAGTGGGAGCTCAACACCCATCCAAGAACATCATGAAAACAACAAGACCGTTGGAGCTGCTACATATAGACCTTTTCGGGCCAATAACCTACATTAGCATTGGCGGTAACAAATATGGTGTTGTTATTGTTGACGATTTTTCTTGTTTCACTTGGGTGTTTTTCTTGCATGATAAGGGTGAAACTCATGGTGTCCTCAAGAGGTTCTTGAGGAGAGCTAAAAATGAGTTCGCCTCAAGAATCAAAGCTATAAGAAGCAACAACGGCACCGAGTTCAAGAACACTCAAGTGGAAGAATTCTTGGATGAGGAGGGCATCAAGCATGAATTTTCAGCTCCATACTCCCCTCAACGAAATGGGGTGGCGGAACGGAAGAGTAGAACACTCATCGAGATGTCAAGGACAATGCTTGATGAGTACAAGACATCAGATTGGTTTCGGGCGGAGGCGGTTAACACCGCTTGCCACGCCGTCAACCGATTATACCTCCACGGCCTCCTCAAGAAGACTCCCTATGAGCTTCTAGTTGGTAAGAAACCCAATGTCTCTTACTTTCGTGTTTTTGGGATCAAGTGCTATATTCTCAACAAGAAGCCTAGGACTTTGAAGTTTGCTTCAAACTTCGATGAAGGTTTCTTGCTTGGTTATGACTCAAACACCCACGCCTACCGTGTCTTCAACAAATCCTCCGGAATAGTTGAAATAGCACGCGACGTGGTGTTTGATGAAACTAATGGCTCCCAAGTGGAGCAAGTTGATCAAAGTGTGCTAGATCAAGAAGACTCTCCACAAGAAGCTCTTAGGAGGATGGAACTTGGAGATGTTCGACCACAAGAACAACCTCAATGCTCAAGTGACCAACAACAAGATGATGCAAGTCATCCCCCATGCGATCAAGTTGAAGATGGACAAGTGGCACCTCAACATGATCAAGAAGTAAAAAGTCAATAGGGAAGCATACATCAAGGGGGAGACCAAGAAGAAGAAGAGGATGATGATGACTCAAGAGTTCAACCTCCACATCCTCGTGTGCATCAAAGTGTTCAACGGGATCATCCCGTGGACAACATTCTAGGAGACATTACTAAAGGGGTAATCACTCGTTCTCGTGTTGCAAATTTTTGTGAACATTACTACATTGTCTCTTCTTTAGAGCCTCATAAGGTTGAAGACGCATTGAGAGACCCAGATTGGGTGGTGGCCATGCAAGAGGATCTTAACAACTTTGAGAGGAACAAAGTTTGGGAGCTTGTCAAGCGTCCACAAGCAAATGTTGCGGGCACCAAGTGGGTATTCCACAACAAGCAAGATGAACATGGCATGGTGACAAGGAACAAGACACGACTTGTGGCCATGGGGTACTCACAAGTCGAAGGTTTAGATTTTGATGAAACCTTTGCTCCTGTAGCTAGGCTAGAGTCAATTCGTATATTACTTGCCTTTGCTACTCACCATGATTTTAAGCTCTACCAAATGTACGTCAAGAGTGCGTTCCTAAATGGCCCAATCAAGGAGAAAGTCTATGTGGAGCAACCATCGAGCTTTGAAGACCAAGAATTCCCAAACCATGTCTTCATATTGCGTAAGGCTATCTATGGCCTCAAACAAGCTCCTAGAGCTTGGTATGAGTGTCTTAGAGACTTTCTAATTCAAAATGGATTTAAGATAGGAAAATCTGATTACACTCTCTTTACAAAGCACTTAAATGATGATCTCTTTGTGTGCCAAATATATGTCGATGACAATATATTTGGTTCTACTAACAAAGTGTTTTGTGATGAGTTTTCTAAGATAATGACGGAGATATTTGAGATGTCTATGATGGGGGAGTTGAAGTTCTTTTTAGGTTTCCAAGTCAAGCAACTGAAAGAAGGCACGTTCATAAGTCAAACGAAATACACTCAAGACATACTAAAGAAGTTTGACATGCACAAGGCCAAACCCATCAAGACGCCAATGGCAACAAATGGACACTTAGACCTCAACGAAGATGGTCCAAGTGTGGACCAAAAGGTATATCGTTCCATGATTGGTTCTTTGTTATATCTTTGTGCATCTAGACGGGATATTATGCTTAGTGTGTGTATGTGTGCACGTTTTCAAGCTGCACCTAAGGTGTGTCATATGACCGCCGTGAAGAGGATTCTTAGATATTTAGTACACACAGCTAGCCTAGGACTTTGGTACCCCAAAGGATCCAAGTTTAACCTCATTGGCTATTCCGATGTGGATTATGCGTGGTGCAAAGTTGATAGAAAGAGCACATCCGGGACATGCCAATTCTTGGGTAGATCCTTAGTGTCATGGTCCTCTAAGAAACAAAACTCCATTGCTCTTTCCACAGCCGAAGCGGAGTATGTCGCAGCCGGAAGTTGTTGTGCACAACTTCTTTGGATACGACGAACTCTAAGGGATTATGGTATAAACTTGCACCATATTCCTCTCCTATGTGACAATGAGAGCACCATCAAAATAGCCCATAATCCGGTTGAGCATTCAAGGACCAAACACATAGATATTAGACACCACTTCTTGAGAGATCATTCCTTAAAGGGGGATATAGTGATTTCCCATGTGAGAACCGAGAACCAACTAGCCGACATATTCACCAAACCCCTAGATGAGAAGCGATCCTGTGAGCTTAGGAGTGAGCTCAATATCTTAGATTCTCGAAATGTGGCTTGAAAAATGCACATCTAAATGTTTACTTTACGCCTTATTCAAAATAATGCATGTGTTTGAGAAATTCATCTCAATCTCGATTTTCTCCAAAATATTTGAAAAACTAGTGACTTTGTGAGTTATGGTCATAGTTTTAATGTTGATTGCTTACTGACCATATTCATAAAGTTTTGTTGTGGCAATATGTCCAAAAAGGATCATCTATAGTGGCTAAAACTCAAATATATATGCTTTCAGCCTCCTAGGACCGGACTAGTCCGCCCTATGGCCGGACAAGTCCGGATCCGGACTAGTCCGCATGACCGGACTAGTCCGGCCCCTTCACCGGACTAGTCCGGCTATTGAGGACTTAAACCCCCAGGGGGCGGCCGACCCCTCCACTTCTCCATTTGGCTCTCTCTCTCACCGACGCGCGCGAAACCGCCCTCCTTCGGTGATTTTTGATTCCATCCAACAAAAATTGATTCCAATATGTGCATTGGAAGCCCCGGAGGTGTGGGAAACTTTCCCCAATCACTCGCGACGCAATCCATCTGCGATTCCATCGGTTTCTCAAGATTTGAAGAGGTATCCCTCACTTTTCAAAATCTTGCCTCATTCTTGATTCATTGAGTTTTTGATAGATGCCTCTTCATTAAAGTTGCTTCTAGTAACCCTGTGATCATAGCCTAGGAATATTGTGACTCTATTCCAAGATTCCTCGAAAAACCGTTAGAGTTAGGGTTTAACCTGTGTAAACTAGACTAGTCCGCCCCTGGGTGGCCAAGTCCGGTGTACATAGGTCAAACTCCAACTTTGGTTGTTTCTCAGGATATCTTTCGCATTATTCCAACTCCTTGACCTTCTATCTTATGGCTTCTATCCTTTTCAGCTGAAATGGCCGCTCCTCGCCGTTCCGCTTCTCCCCCCACTGACCCCGAGTGGAAGGCGGAGCAGCTTCGCCTTGGCGAGGAACGGGCAGGAGCTGAGGTTGCGGTTGCTGAGAAGTTTCTTGAGCAGCAAGAAAGGGCAAAGGTGGCCATGAAGCAACAAGCCAGGGCCACAGCTATGGCCTATGACGAAGATGAAGCAATGGCTCGGGCCATTGAGGAGTCCTGCAAGGAACTCCGGAAGAGTAAGAGAGAGGAGCGCGAGACTCATAACTCTCAGACCGCTGCTGCACAAGTCTCCAAGAGGAAGAGACTTGTGACAATTGGAGAGAAAGACAAGGGCAAGGAGCCAGTCCTAGAACAAATTGCTAAACGCCAGATCGAGCGAGATCCGAAGAAGGGCAAGGCTCCGACTCCAGTAGAGCCCAAGAAAAGGAAGCCCACTGTGAAGATACCGGCGAAGAGAGCCGCATGCCCTGTGATCAAGGAGAAAGGGAAAGCCAAACCGATTGGCCCCTTGGAAGTGCACACTCTTGAAAGAAATCCCAACAGACAGTGTGAAATAGCTGTCAATGTCTTCCATGGGAAGGGAGCCAAGAAAGCAAGAAGGCTCCGGACGGACAAGGTCTACAAGTATGAGAGGAGCACCGCCGACCCTCGGTTTTGGTGTGACTTTCATTGTGATTATTACCGTCTTGTCTACCAAAGCATGAAGAAGCCTGTGATTGAAGCACAATGGGTAGACTCGGAGTACATGGCCAAGAAGCAACATTCTGCTTTTGATGCGGTCATTGAAGCAGCTGAGCGCCATGTGCTCAAGAAGATCATGGGATTCAAATATGACTGGAACGTTGAAGTTATCTTGTAGTTTTATTCCACCATCTACTTCACCACCTCAGGTGATAGATGGATCATATGGATGACGCATGGCGAGCAGCTTTCAGTCACATTTGAGGAGTTTGCCAAGATTCTAGGTCTTGAGGCTCACTTGGATCATGAGATCATCATCTCTAACCTCAAGGATGCAGATCGAGATGAGCTGGCCTACATGTATTCGAGTCATGTTCAGTATGATGCCGGGCATGCTCGCAATATGAAGCCATTCTACAACATTCTGAACAGGATCCTGAGGCGGACAATAGCACCAAAGGATGGTTATGCAGGGGTGATCCAAGGCAATCTGAGGCACCTGCAACTTCTTATTTATGGGGAGGAGAAGTTCAATCTCGTCTATTACATCTTCGATGACATTTTCAACATCTCGCATACCCCCAACCGTGCTTGCGGGTATGCCACCTACATCATGTATCTCATTGAGAAGGTGTCGGGTGTGACCTTCGTCAAGGATGTGACTCATCGCCCGCTCCATCCTCAGATGCCTCTTGCAGTGCTGCCTCCTCCACGCCGGAAGAACGCGGAGCCTCCTTCTCACTCCGCGATGCCTGCTCCTCGCGCCGTGGTGCCTCCTTCCCTGGCTCCGCCTCAATCGATGAGCGCTTTCTTCAAGTGCTTCAAGGCGATTTTCACTTCCTGCCGGAAGCACGATATCCAGACCCGAAGGGCGCACAAGTGCCAAGAGAAGTACCTCAAGGCGATGTGCGACAAGATGGAGGTTCCCATGTCCTCTCCGGAGGCGAGCGACGGGGATATCACTCCATTCCCCGACTTCACCGCCGACGAGCTCGCCCAGCTCCAAGAGGACAGGAGCTCTTCCCGGGCAGCTCCTTTGGCTCGTGCCTCTGACGACGACGACCACGAGGACCCGGAGGCCACAGAGAGCGACTCTGACAATGAGGCAGATGATAGTGAGGACGGCGACGACTAGTGGATAAGGCTCGTTGTTCCCTTCTTCTTTTCCTTTTTGGTGTCTTGATGCCAAAGGGGGAGAGTTATATGGGAGTTAGACGGGGGGAGAGTTAGAAAGGAGGGTAATTAGGTGTCACCCTTATTTTTGGATCCTTGGACATGTTGCACTCCTTATTGTAATATATGTCATGTCGAATGTTTAAATTTGTGCAAGACTATGTTTTGAATGTTCAATATCAATATGATGCTCTGAATGTCTATCTTTTAATCATATTCATATTTATTATGTCTTGTCACAAATTGTTGAGCACAACACGGAGGAACCCCACCATAATGTGTGTGTATATGAAGGACTTCCTCAATATCTCTTTTATGATGCATTCATTGAGGGGGAGTCACTCATACACCCGCAAGTTATGAAAACCAAATTTATACTCTCATATGTGAAGACTTAATGTGTTGTCATCAATCACAAAAAAGGGGGAGATTGAAAGTGCATCTAGGATCCGCGTGGGTTTTGGATGATTGATGATGACAATTAAGTGACTAATGAGGTCAGTGATCTTAAGCACAAGTGTGGACTCAAGTGGAAGCACAATCCCTTTAAAAGGAAAAGGATGAAAACAGCGATGTCAACTCGAAAAGGAGAAACTAGGGTTTCTAGTGTGTCGAGGTTAGACTAGCCAAATATGTGTGAGGATGTGTGTGTAAAGTGCACTGAGATCAAGTTGGGAGCTCAAAGCGGTTTAGAGATCAAACCTTGTAAGACCTATATGTGCTGAATACATTGGCTTGTAGTGAATATACTTGTTTTGACGATAAAAGTTTTGAATATCACCAAAACACCTTTTTATCAAGGTCCGACTCTAGCTCTGAGCTACAGCAAGGTCCGACGGTAGGTCCGACTTGTTTTGGGTAGCTCCGGCTATGTTCGAAGCTAGGTCCGATTTCATGGTAAGGTCCGACTAGCTTTGGTTAGCTCCGGTGAGCTTTATCTTTAGCTCCGGCATGTCTTTGATAGCTCCGGCATATATTTGATAGCTCCGGAATGCTTTTGCTAAGCTCCGACGTATTTTGTCTAGCTCTGGTTTTGGGTTGACTAGTTTTGACTAGTTTTTGGTAAGATCTGGTGCTAGGATCTACTAGTTTTGGTAAGCTCCGGCAGGTGTGCTTCATTGTACTAGTTTTGTTAGCTCCGGCTCAAGGTCCGAGGTGCTCTGGCAAGGTCCGGAACTTGACCGAAGTGCTTCTGCTTTTCATTTACAATGTTTCGTACTTGCTTTACATTGTTGGAAAGTTTGCTTAGTATTCTTTTACTAAGTTTTTGGTGCGTTTTGATTGACATGGATGATATCGTGTTACTGTGGTTTTGCAACATGCTTATGTGAGGTTCTCACGTAAGGTGTTGTGTTTGGAACTAACTTGAGTCAAGTCGAGGACTTGGGCTCGTATGGATTGGTTGTTTATTCATGTGCAGGTGTTGCTTGATTTCAAGTCATGGCTGGTGACGGGATCCATTGGACTAGTCTCAGGGAGGAGATGAGGTTCCAACAACCAAGTTCGGAAGGAACTGAGGTTGAGCTGATCAGGAGGTCGCGCAGGATGATTGAATCAAGGGCGGTGCATATGAAGGTTACTGGACGTCGAAGGAAGATGTTTGCTCGTGTGCAAGGAGTGCATGGACATGGCTACATGGTTCTGAGACGTGATGAAGAGATGTGGACGTAAAGAATTGGTCGGAAAGGTCCAACCGACTAGGTTATGGACTCAGGCTGCGGCTGAGTCGGGTTTGACTCAAATATGAAAAGATTTGAGTTGGTTATGATAGAATTTCGTGTGGGCCACAAATTTGAGTTGTTTAGCAATGTGGGATACGTTCCTAAGGTATTTGTAAGTCTTAATATTGCTTCTATCTGCGTATAGAAGAATCCTAAGCAGTTATGGAAAGTTACGATTCGTGAACAGAGTAGGATTAGGTTCCTGATTTGAGTTGAGTTGGCTTTCGAGCTGGTTATATAAGCAAGGGAGCCCAGAGCTCGTTGTGGACGACTTTGGGGCTGTTCCTATTGTGTTCTATTGAATAAAATTCGTAGTTTGAAGGAACTTTTGTGCCTTGTTCGTCCGACTTGTTCCAGACAAGTTTTACTCGTTGAGTTTCTGGACAGCACTACCTTTCATCGGAGTTTTATCATAGCTCGAGTTTTACAGATCCAATTGAAGTGATTCTTTTTGGGTTGTCTTCACAACTTGATTATCTATCATCTTTCAAAATTTCACGGTAATTGGATTTGTGGTCTATGATCTACACGAGTTTCTTTGCAACGATCCAGAACTGTTTTTTTCTCAGGTAGGGCAGATTGACCATTGTTTGATCTTTCGATCATAACTTGAGTTTTCTTTGACGGATTTGAGTGATTCTTTTTGTGTTGTATTCGTGATTTGATTCTATCTGATATCTATCACTTTTGTCACGGTGAAACACGTTTAGATTAGTCTCACACATGATTTCTTTAACAGATCATTTTTCTGCCGAAAGGGTTTGGGGTTTTAATTGTTTCCGCTGCGTAAGATTTTTAAATCTACCATTCACCCCCCCCCCTCTGGTAGATTTTCACGTGCTCTTCGATCCTACAATTGGTATCAGAGCTACGGTGCTCTAATCTTTGTGATTTGCGCGTGTTTTTGACTAATCATCATGGAGAAGTATTCTGCCAAACCTTGTGTGTTCGCTGGTATTGATTTTCAGGTTTGTAAGGCACGCATGGAGGCTTTCATCCAGGCACAAGGCTTTGCAATATGGGAGAAGGTATACAAGTCTTACGAAGTGTCATCAAACGATCAAGTTACAGATACAAATCTGAGAGATGTCGACAACAACAACAAGGCTCGGAACTTGATCATACAAGGATTAACACAAAGCGACTTTGACCGTGTTGCACACCTCCGATCTGCATACGATGTGTGGAAAGAACTTTGTGACTACCACGAAGGATCTAACATGATCAAAGAGGTAAGGCAAGACATGTTCAAAAAGGAATACATGCGCTTCGAGATGCAACCCAGTGAGTCTATTGATGACCTTTTTGCTCGCTTTAATAAAATTCTCAGCAACTTGCGTAGTGTCAATGTTAATTTTTCAAATGCTGAAAATGCTAGGCAATTGCTAAGTGCATTAGATATGTCAATTTGGGAGATGAAAGTCACATCTATTCGTGAATCTACTGTCATGAGTTCTCTTACATTAGATGTGCTATATTCCAAGTTAAAAACTCTTGAAATTGACATAATCTCACGTAAGAACCCCAATAAGTGTATTGCATTTGTTTCACAACGTGATATGTCTAGCTCCGGCCAATCATCATCTTGCAATACTCTTGCTTTGTTGTCCTCACTAACCCTGGAGCAGATCGAAGAATTTCCAGAAGAGGAGTTGGCACTCATCTCTACTAGATTCTCAAAAGCATTGCAAAATGTGAGAACTAGAAGGAGAGGAAGCTCCGGACCTCAACGCTGTTTTGAATGTGGTAAAACAGGACACTTTCGTACAGAATGCCCTAACCTTTCAGGTCCGACCACCCGGGAAGAAAAACAAAGCAAGGTCCGGACCTCCTCTGGAAATTCCAACAAGAAGAAGAAAGGTACCATAGGACGCAAGATGATCAACGGTTTCGTCACCGCACTTCAAGAGTTCAGTTCAAGCGACGTGGATATTGGAAGTGATGAAGATGAAGATGATTTGGCAAACTTGTGCTTTATGGCGGGCAAGTCAAGATCAAGTATGGAGGAGGCAGAACACAACAGCGACAATGAAGAGGTATGTCCTACTTGCGAAGAAATGTGTGATGCTATTTCTCGTGCCACTGTTATTGTTAAGAAAAAGGACAAAAAGCTTAGGGATAGTGCTGCTAAAATCGAATCACTAGAATCTGAAATCAACCGTTTAAAAACTTTGATTCCTAGTGATGATGCATGTTCCTCATGTGATTTATTATATGAACAATTGTCCTCATTAAGAAGTGCGCACACCTCCACACTTGATAAACTTGAGTTAGAAATTGAAAAGAACAAAGAGCTTGCTGCACTTAATGATAAAAACTTGAAAAATGCTAGCTGTTCTACAATTGATTTGCATTGTTCTACTTGTGATGATCTTGATAAGAAACTACAGGATGCTATGAATGAAATTTCTATATTGAACAATGCTTTACGTTCTCATGAAGGTAAATTTTGTTCCAATTGCAAACTAAAAAGAAAAAACTTCATGTGAAAATTGCCTTGATCTGTCCAATAAACTTGATGACATGCATATGACATTAGATCAGTTTTGTAATGGGAATAAGAACCTAAACTTGCTGCTGAATTCTTCCAAGTCATGCAATGATAAAACTGGTTTAGGTTTTGGTTCTCATGCTCATGCTAAGGCACATCCACCTAAAATTGTAAAGTCATTAGGAAGTGGTTTGATTCAAACAGTTCCTAAACAAAAGGAAGTGGTTTTCAAATCTGCAGGAGTATTGTCTCATTCGGTTTCAAATAAAAATGTTGTTTGCTCATCTAGACATGAACACAAAGTTAAATTTCATTGTACCTTCTGTGGTAGAGATGGTCATGTCATAGATTTTTGTTATAGACTAGCTAAACAACACAAAAGGGAAAGAATGGTTGCTAGATCTCATAACTTTCATGAAAAATTTGCTGCACACATTCAACCGAATGTACAACCTGCTGTTTTGAGTCAAAAACATTCAAAGTTTACCTCCGGACCTTCTGTTTTTGCCTCCGGAGCTACTGATTTTGGTGCTACACAAGTAACACCTTATAGGTCAGTAGTTAAAAATAAAAAATCTCAAACTTTGACTCATAAACCTGCTGTTTTGTCTCAGCTTTCGCGTGTTTTTCCTACTGCACGTCGCGTGACTCAGTACTGGATTCCTAAATGCCTTTTGACTAACCCCAGTATTGAGTCATCGACGTATTGTGCTTTTATGTAGGTTACACGTTTGAGGAAGGAGAACATTTGGGTTGTGGATTCAGGTTGCTCACGCCACATGACCGGCAACAAAGATTGGTTCTCCTCCCTCTCTTTTGTGTCACGTGTAGTGAATGTTACTTTTGCCGATAATTCTTCAACTCCTATAATTGCTAAGGGTTCTATTAGAGTAAATGATCACTACACATTGAAGGATGTGGCACTTGTCAAAAATTTGAAATACAACTTGCTTTCTGTTTTACAATTGCTAGATGAAAATCTGGAAATTATTTTCAATAAAAACTGCTGCAAAGTTGTAAGTTCAAAATAGTGAGCTTATTTTTAACATGTCTCGGTTTGGAAGAGTTTTTTAAAGCTGATTTTGATATGTCTTCCTCTAAGCATAGGTGTCTAGTTGCTAATGATTCAAAGGACTTATATTTTTGGCATCGTAGACATGGTCACGTAGGCTTTGATCACCTAACGCGTGTTAGTGCTCTTGATCGCATACGTGGGTTGCCTAAGCTTAAAGGGGGCAAAGAAATTGTGTGCTCTTCTTGTAGACATGCTAAGATGGTTGCAGGTTCACATACCCCTCTCACAATGATCATGACAACTGAACCATGTCAACTTTTGCATCTTGACACCTTAGGACCTTCACGTGTTCAATCCTTCGAAGGTAAATGGTATGTTCTTGTTATCGTTGATGATTATTCTAGATACTCTTGGGTTTACTTTATGGCGTCTAAGAATGAAGTTTTTAGTCACTTTAGAACTTTATTTCTTAGATTATCAATTGATCACCCAGGATCATTAAAAGCAATTAGAAGTGATAATGGAACTGAATTTAAAAATCAATCTTTTGATCACTTTTGTGCTAAAAATAGAATAGATCATCAATTCTCTTCACCATATGTACCTCAACAAAACGGTGTTGTAGAAAGAAAGAACAGAACCTTAGTTGAGATGGCTAGGACTATGCTTGATGAATATCAAACTCCTAGGAAATTTTGGGCTGATGCGTTAGCAACCGCTTGTTATGTCTCAATTCGTGATTTCTTGCGTGCTAAGCTAGGTAAAACACCATATGAGCTCCGGTTTGGACATAGGCCTAGTGTTACACACTTTTGGGTCTTTGGTTGCAAATGCTTTGTTAAGAAACATGGTAATCTTGATAAATTTGAACCTAGATCCATTGATGGCATGGTTCTTGGTTATCCATCTCATACTAGAGGCTACCGTGTGCTTTTATTTGACACTAACAAAACTGTGGAGACTTGTGAAGTGTCTTTCGATGAAGCTAGCCCAGGTACTAGCTCCGGTGTTGCAGGACCAGATCCGTATCCTCAGGGGGAGGGTATTTTCAAAGATGAAGAAGAGCCGGTGATACCGCCTGGTAGTTCCGAAGTTGACACGTGTCCAGCTCCGGACATTGAACAAGCTCCGGCTATCACCTATGCTGGTCCTGATCATCCACAAGTCACAAGCTCATCAATCTACGATGAACCTAATGAAGAAGAATCTTGTGAGACATCTGTTCCCCTACATTTTTACAAAGATCACCCCCCACAACAGATGATTGGAAGCTTGCACGAACGAGTCACACGGTCCAGGTTTTGCGATCCAAACTCTTATGCTCATTCTGCTTTTGTTGCTTCTTTTGAACCCAAAGATATATCACACGCACTCACTAATGAATCTTGGATTATTGCCATGCAAGAAGAGTTAGAAAATTTTGAAAGAAATAATGTTTGGAAACTTGTACCTCCACCTCAAGGTCACACTTTAATTGGAACTAAATGGGTATATAAAAATAAACGAAGTGAGGATGGGGTTGTGGTTAGGAATAAGGCTAGGTTGGTTGCTCAAGGTTTCACTCAAGTTGAAGGTATAGATTTTGATGAAACTTTTGCTCCTGCCGCTAGATTAGAAGCCATAAGAATTTTGTTAGCTTTTGCAGCATCTAAAGGTTCTAAGCTATATCAAATGGATGTTAAAAGTGCTTTTCTTAATGGCTACATAGATGAGGAGGTTTATGTCAAACAACCACCGGGTTTTGAAAATCCAGATTTTCCTAATCATGTTTACAAACTGTCCAAAGCCTTATACGGTCTCAAACAAGCCCCTAGAGCATGGTATGATAGGTTAAAAACATTCTTACTTGAAAAGGGGTTTACCATGGGCAAGGTTGATAAAACTCTTTTTGTGCTTAAGCATGGCAATGACTCATTATTCGTTCAAGTGTATGTGGATGATATTATCTTTGGTTGTGCTTCTCATGATCTTGTGTCCAAGTTTTCAGCAATGATGAGTTCCGAATTTGAAATGAGTATGATGGGTGAACTCACTTACTTTTTGGGGCTGCAAATCAAGCAAACCAAGGAGGGTACCTTTGTGCATCAAACGAAGTATACCAAAGACCTCCTAAGGCGCTCCAATATGGACAAAAGCAAGCCTCTTCAGACACCAATGGGAACAGCAACAACACTTGAACTTGATGAAGATGGTGAATCTGTGGATCAAAAAGAATATAGAAGCATGATCGGATCACTTTTGTACCTCACGGCATCAAGGCCGGACATACAATTCAGCGTATGTCTTTGTGCACGGTTTCATGCTTCCCCAGGTGTTTCACATCGTCAAGCCGTCAAAAGGATTCTCAGGTACTTACATGGAACTCAAGAATTTGGCATTTTTCTTCCTTCTTCCTCAACCGTTACTTTGAAAGCTTTTTCGGATGCTGATTTTGAGGGTTGTAGGATTGATAGGAAAAGTACTTCCGGTGCTTGTCATTTTCTTGGTAATTCTCTTGTTGCTTGGTCCTCTAGAAAACAAAATTCAGTTGCACAATCCACAGCCGAATCTAAATATGTAGCTGCTGCTAGTGCTTGCTCACAAATTCTTTGGATTGTTCAAACACTTAAGGACTATGGGGTTGATCTAGATAGTGTTCCACTGTTCTGTGATAACACTAGTGCCATTTGCATTGCTAAAAACCCCGTGCAACATTCTAGAACTAAGCACATTGACATTAGGTATCACTTTATCTGAGAAACATTGAAAAAGGAAACATTGTGCTTCACCATGTAGATACCGAACAACAATTGGCTGACATTTTTACAAAACCTTTGGATTTCACTCGTTTTTGTTACATTCGTAGTGAAATAGGGGTTATGCATCCTCATGGCTTAAATTGATGGGGAGTTTTTTTTTTGAAACTTGGGAAGTCTATGTGTGAATCTGAAATTAAAATAATATGAGCATAGTATTTCATACATATATGACTCTGTGATTCTTTTTACATGCTGAAAGTTCTTACTACATTACTCGTGTTATACATTTTGTAGTTTTTGCCATGTCTAGTAATTGGAATAATTACTTACACTAAATCTGGTCATGGTCGAACTTTCTTGCTGTTTTGAACTTGTTGCATGCTCACAAATGCTTATAATCATAAAGAATTAATCAAGTAATCAACTCACATGTTGAGTTTTTATGAACAAATATAAATTGAGAAAAGATCAAGAGAATATGCATGCATCACACTTCTTCTTTTGAGATAGCTTATCATTGCACTTAGATTTGAACTTGGAAGAAGTTGTGTATGACTAAAACCATGTCCTTAAGCTTCTGATTGTCAAGTGACATAGGCTTGGCTTGGTTGGTTAGAATAAGGCAGATGCGCATATAATCTCTTGCAAATATCATATGATCTAAATTTTTGCTTTTAACAATAATAAAATGCAGCAACTAGTGTCATGCTTTCAGGTTTTGAAATAGTTAAGTTTGTGAGATCATGACTTCATTAAATTGAAAATTACATTTGGTCTCTAGCATGGCTTACACTACTTTATGTATCTCATTGATGTGATAGTGTAAGTTACTTGATAGTATGACTTGGATGAGCTTTTGTTTATATGTATATGTTATAATATGCTCATAACAATTAAAGAGGGAGAGATAATTTGTTTATATGCTCATGACTTGCTGAATACATTGTCAAAGGGGAAGAGATAAGCATGAAGAGAAAGAGAATATGTGCATAAGGTGAGATAATAAAGGGGGAAAGATAATATGGGATAATTTTTCTTCTCATTTTAGTTTTGATTTACAAAGGGGGAGAAATTGCCTTCAAAACTTTTATGTGAATAAGCCAATGTTCGGATTTTAAATGGTGTTGCCAATGCATTCATCAAGGGGGAGATTGTAAGACCTATATGTGCTGAATACATTGGCTTGTAGTGAATATACTTGTTTTGATGATAAAAGTTTTGAATATCACCAAAACACCTTTTTATCAAGGTCCGACTCTAGCTCTGAGCTACAGCAAGGTCCGACGGTAGGTCCGGCTTGTTTTGGGTAGCTCCGGCTATGTTCGAAGCTAGGTCCGATTTCTTGGTAAGGTCCGACTAGCTTTGGTTAGCTCCGGTGAGCTTTATCTTTAGCTCCGGCATATATTTGATAGCTTCGGAATGCTTTTGCTAAGCTCCGACGTATTTTGTCTAGCTCCGGTTTTGGGTTGACTAGTTTTGACTAGTTTTTGGTAAGCTCTGGTGCTAGGATCTACTAGTTTTGGTAAGCTCTGGCAGGTGCTTCATTGTACTAGTTTTGTTAGCTCCGGCTCAAGGTCCGGGTTGCTCTGGCAAGGTCCGGAACTTGACCGAAGTGCTTCTGCTTTTCATTTGCAATGTTTCGTACTTGCTTTACATTGTTGGAAAGTTTGCTTAGTATTCTTTTACTAAGTTTTTGGTGCGTTTTGATTGATATGGATGATATCATGTTACTGTGGTTTTGCAACATGCTTATGTGAGGTTCTCACGTAAGGTGTTGTGTTCAGAACTAACTTGAGTCAAGTCGAGGACTTGGGCTCGTATGGATTGGTTGTTTATTCGTGTGCAGGTGTTGCTTGAGTTCAAGTCATGGCTGGTGACGGGATCCATTGGACTAGTCTCAGGGAGGAGATGGGGTTCCAACAACCAAGTTCGGAAGGAACTGTGGTTGAGCTGATCAGGAGGTCGCGCAGGATGATTGAATCAAGGGCGGTGCATATGAAGGATACAGGACGTCGAAGGAAGATGTTTTCACATGTGCAAGGAGTGCATGGACGTGGCTACATGGTTCCGAGACTTGATGAAGAGATGTGGACGTAAAGAATTTGTCGGAAAGGTCCAACCGACTAGGTTATGGACTCAGGCTGCGGCTGAGTCGGGTTTGACTCAAATATGGAAAGATTTGAGTTGGTTATGATAGGATTTCGTGTGGGTCACGAATTTGAGTTGTTTAGGAATGTGGGATACGTTCCTAAGGTATTTGGAAGTCTTAATATTGCTTCTATCTGCGTATAGAAGAATCCTAAACAGTTATGGATAGTTACGATTCGTGAACAGAGTAGGATTAGGTTCCTGATTTGAGTTGAGTTGGCTTTCGAGCTGGTTATATAAGCAAGGGAGCCCAGAGCTCGTTGTGGACGACTTTGGGATTGTTCCTCTTGTGTTCTATTGAATAAAATTTGTAGTTTGAAGGAACTTTTGTGCCTTGTTCGTCCGACTTGTTCCAGACAAGTTTTACTCGTCGAGTTTCTGGACAGTACTACCTTTCGTTGGTGGTTTTATCATAACTCGAGTTTTACAGATCCAATTGACGTGATTCTTTTTCGGTTGTCTTCACAACTTGATTATCTATCATCTGTAAAAATTTCACAGTCATTGGATTTGTGGTATATGATCTACACGAGTTTCTTTGCAACGTTCCAGAACTGTTTTTTTCTCGGGTAGGGCAGATTGACCATTGTTTGATCTTTCGATCATAACTTGAGTTTTCTTTGACAGATTTGAGTGATTCTTTTTGTGTTGTCTTCGTGATTTGATTCTCTCATATCTATCACTTTTTTCATGGTGAAACACGTTTAGATTAGTCTCACACACGATTTCTTTAACAGATCGTTTTTCCGCCGAAAGGGTTTGGGGTTTTAATTGTTTCCGCTGCGTAAGATTTTTAAATATACCATTCACCCCCCTCTGGTAGCTTTTCACGTGCTCTTCGATCCTACAAACCTATTGAGAGAAGAGAGTTGGAAGCAGTCTGGCAGGAGTGGCCGGACTAGTCTGTGCAGGTGGCCGGACTAGTCCGCTCCTGGCCGACCAAGTCCGTTTTCAGCCGGACCAGATGGGTCTGACTGAGTTCGGACTAGTCCGTAGTGGGACGGACTTGTCCGGGTAGTCGTGGAGTGGGTTTTGGGGACTAAGTCCCAAAACTCCGGACTTGTCCATTTTGGTCCGGACCAAGAGGTCCTGACTGAGATCGGACTAGTCCGCCCTGGCGGGCCGGACTAGTCCGGGTTTGAGAGAAGTCGATGCTTCAGCGACTAAGTCTGGGTAGACCGGACTAGTCCGCCCTGGGGGCCGGACTAGTTCGTTGTCTACAGACTAGTCCGTTTTCACACGGAACAAAAGGTTCTGTATGAGATCGGACTAGTCCGGTTGTGACCGGAGTAGTCCGTTTTGAAGTGACCATTTGAATTTGAAGTTTGGCAGGTAGTGTGACGATTGCCGCGCAGTGCGACAGTTGTCAGGGACGTCAGTGGTCCCCTAGGCCGGACTAGTCCGGGCTGTAGGCCGGACTAGTCCGCCCATCTGCTGAAGTCAGCAGTATGGGTTGGGAACCTCTATAAATAGAGGACCCCTGGGATCATTTGAACCAATCCTTGAGCAAGTTGAAACCCTAGCGCCGCCACAGCAACCTTGAGCCTCCAAAAAGCCTCCTTATTTCCTACATTCCCTCTAAAACTAATTCTTGTGTGGATTAGGGTTTGGTGAGGTGAATAAGAGGAAGAACACCGCTCTTTGGCTCTCGGTTTGATCTCTTGCACTTTGTGAATCCTTGTGATCTGTGGCTTGAGTTAATCTTTGTTATTTGAGATTGTATTTGTGGTGGGAGGCTAAGATTCTGACAAGCCCCAATGAATCTTGTATTCACCCTTTGTGATAGTGGAGAACCAAGTTAGGCCCATGCGGTAAACTTGGTGAGGGAAGGGTTGTTGAACCCGGTCCTTCGTGGACTCCTCAACGGGGACGTAGATTCCTTCGTGGGATCGAACCTTAGGATAAAATACTTGTGTCCCTTGTGTACTTCGCTTTCACTTATTGCACATTGCTTCTAGGGTTAGCGCTACCGTTTTGCTTATCACTCTTGTCTCATTGTGATCCTTAGATTCATACTTGCCATATAACTTGTTAAGGTTCACTAAGTCATTCTAACATACTTTGCATCACAAGAATTGGACTAAAACTTCTTAGAAACACCTTTTTAGGCTTTCCCTGTAGGAGGACCGGACTAGTCCGCCCCTGGACCAGACTAGTCTGCCCCCTGAGTTCTAATCTCGTTTTATTAAGTCATTTCAGGTCGTTTAGCCTATTCACCCCCCTCTAGGCAACTTTCACATACTTCCGTCATCAAGGGTTCAACCATTGTGACATCCAGTTCCGAAAATGAACCAAGTGAACGCATATGTGTGCCCAGGATGTTCAACACACAAACACGAGTGCATCACAAATGATATACAGACAATTACCATAGCTCAAATTATTAAATATGTACTTTTATTACACAATTCATAATATCCTCGAACACAAGCACTAATAAATGTTAATGACATGTTCAACTAATGCAGCGGAAATAAACTAAATTGAGCAAACTAAGCAAAAAGGATAGCGCAGCTCCAATAGTCCACAGGCAAAGCTGATGGTAGACACGACCTAGAACTCCGCATTATCAACGTTATTTTCCCAATCCTAACCTGCAACTATTTGGGGGGGGGGGGGGTTGCAAGGGTGAGTACATGTCGTACTCACCAAGTGTGGAAAGTATGACATGTAGCTGATTCAAATGGCGAATATAATAATCGCTAAGTGCTGAAAAGTACATTAAAGCATTTGAAAAGCAATATATTATATGTATGTGAAATAAACCCATCATAAACCATGTATTTATAATATTACCATTCCATATTCCATTACCATCATCCATATACCAGGTCTCACGATTACCATTGATCATATCCAATACCAAAATTTTAATCCATAACCAGCCATAACCATTACCAAACTGTAACCATCCCAATACCAAGTTTCCTCTAATCATGTAGATCATCCAGGCGCTCATAACCGGGAGCACAGCTATCATGATAGTTTTATTAGACCCTGCAGAGTTTGTACCACTTTACCCACGTGTTTGTGATTTCATCACCTTGCAGTGACTAGAACCTCTATTATGCCGTCTCACACTTCCATCGGGGTGTGGCCAAGAGATCACAAAATAGCCTTTACAAAGGGATTACTAGCCTATTTAGACCCCACTGAGGTTTCACCAGTGGCGATGTCTCCAACTGAGCACATCTTCAACCAAGGGCCCCCTCTTGAGCCATTCGGATCCTAGGGTAGTCCCACCAATCATCAACAAAACCAATCCGACTACCCCTTCACCGAGCATCCTTATTGGTCCAAATAGTGCTGGCAAAGCCCTAATTAATCAGCTACGCCACACCGATACTTGGCCTCGTGGTGGCAATGTAGTCCTGGCTTATTCTCGCATGAATCGGTACTTAGATCTAAAGCAAGCGAACCCACCATAACATCCGACCCATCTGCATACCATGCTTGCTTAGATCACCCATTACCACATCATATTAACCAGTTCATGTTAATCATAATCTCATAAGGCATAATTAAGTTAAGTAGTGTAGTTGTCCTCCCATCCCGATTAAATAAGTGAAGCAAAAAGGTAAAAAGCCCATCTCAACTCTCTACCATAATTTCCAGGTGACAAGGGTGGCTTAACAAAGCTAGTAAACTTCCTACCATAGGATTTCCATCAAATTGACACAAGCATGCAGTTTTGCAAACAAAACATTTAATTTAAAAACAGGATCAATATGCTTCAAGGACACTTGCCTTGCTCTTGGGCTTGGTTGGAATCAAAGACTTCAAACTCTTGGTGCTGGAGGTCCTCCATGGCACTCTCTACCGCAAATCCGTCTAATCCGCACAATAAACATACAAGACAAGAATTACAATAAAGAAGTGTGCAAATGTTACTCAATATGACATGACATGCATGATTAATGCAAATGTGAGGTGGAACTTATTAATGAGCTGCTTTTAATGTTTACTAACTAATATTAATAGCTTTTAGCATGTTTATACAGGTTTGGAGTTGATTCAATCTAATTTTAGAACTAATTCACCACAATTTAACCAGGAAAATCGGACTAGTCCGCTAGGGACCGGACAAGTCTGTACTTCGCAGAACTGGCGAACTAGGGTTTTCTAGATCGACATGAATGTGGAGATTTGGGGTTGAATTCACGTAAGGAAAAGGAAGTAGAAGGTATACCAGGTGTTTAGGACTCCAAAGAATCAAGGGTATTGGAGGCAACACTTGGATCTTGACGATCTAGGGTTGATGAAGAACTTGATGGTGAATTGTTGACAAAAAACGCGGAGTTGATGGAGATCTTGACCCTCTTTCGTTTCCTCCTCTTCTTCTTCTTGCTCTAGATCTCCTTCTCCCTCCTTGGTGGCGGCTATTCACGAGCTAGGGTTTGGGTGTGAAGGAAAAGTGGCAAATAGATGTCAAGGGGTGGGGTTGTTTATATAGATGTGGAGGCTAGGGTTAGATGGATTTTGAGTTTGAGATGCGTAGGGGTCGGTTCAGAGTCCCACATGGGCTCTAAAAGAGTTAGGCACGACGTACTGAGGCCCACTTAACGTAAAACCCAAGGTACAAGTCATGAAACAGAAGATCAACTCAGAGTCACAATTTATTGGAGAAGTCCGAAAAGGACCAGACTAGTCTAAAGTTGGACAGTAAGATATCGGACAAGTCCGAACTGGACATCGGACATGTCCGAACTCATCCATAGGGGGAAAACAGACAAGTCTGGCCAAAAATCGGACAAGTCCGACTTTAGTCAGAGGGGAAAACGGACAAGTCCGCTGGAACACCGGACTAGTATGTACAAGTCCAGGGACTTAGCAAATTTTCAAGGATTCTTGGAACACCGAACTAGTCCGCACAGGGCCGGACAAGCCCAAAAGTGTCCAGAGGGAAAAAAAGACTAGTCCGCATAAAAATGGACAAGTCCGAGCAAGGTCAAAAAGAAATCGGACTAGTCCACACCAAAATCGGACTAGTCCGCACTTTCCAGGATTCTTAAGAGCAGTTTTGTTTCTAATTCATTTTAAACTTGTTCCTTTTTATGTGGATTAATGTTAGACATGTATATGAATGTATGCAGGGCATGATCCATGAAAATGAGGGTGTTACAAATCCACCCCCCTTAAAATGTATCTCGCCCTCGAGATTCGACGCGGAAGAGAAGAGATAGGGAAATTCCTTCTTGAGATCATCCTCCAACTCCCATGTTGCTTCTGATTCTGTGTGATGCTTCCATTGAACTTTACACCATCGAATAGCCTTGTTCCTTGTGACACTCTCCTTGTTCTCCAAGATTTTGATCGGTTGCTCGACATAAGTCAAATCTGTCTCCAGTTCCAATTCTTCCATTGGCACTAGTTCTTCTGGTGCCCTTAAACACTTCTTGAGCTGGGAAACATGAAACACATCATGCACATTTGATAGATGAGCTGGCATCTCCAACTTATACGCTACTTCTCCCCTTTTGTCTGAAATCTTGAATGGTTCAATATATCGAGGTGCTAGCTTGCCTCTTATGTTAAACCTCTTATGACCTCTCATCGGTGACACCTTGAGGTAAACGAGGTCTCCCGCTTCAAAGGCTAATTTCCTTCTTCTATTGTCCGCATAACCTTTCTGCCTTGATTGAGCAGCCCTCAAATTCTCGTGGATAACCTGAACTTTTCTTTCAGCTTCTAGCAACACATCTGGACCAAATACTTGGGTTTCTCCTGTCTCATTCCAAAACAAGGGCGTCAGACACTTCCTTTCATATAGTGCTTCATAAGGCGACATTTTAAGCTTGCTTGATAACTATTGTTGTATGAGAATTCTGCATATGGCAAGATCTTGTCCCAACTTTTCCCATGCTTCAAAGCACAAGCTCTTAACATATCCTTCAAAAACTGATTGGTCCTCTCAGTTTGTCCATCCGTTTGAGGGTGATATGCTAAGCTAAAATTCAACCTTGTTCCCAATGCTTCATGCAATTTCTGCCAAAACCTGGAGGTAAATTGAGAACCTCTATCCGATACTATCTTCTTTGGTACTCTGTGTAGACACACAATATGCTCCATATATAGCTCTGCTAGCTTCACGGTGGTATAGGTGGTCTTGATAGGAACAAAATGAGCTGATTTAGTCAATCGATCCACAATTATCCAAATTGAATCATGACCAGACTGGGTACATGGTAAACCAACTATAAAGTCCATATCGATTTCTTCGTACTTCCATTCCGGGATCTTCAATGGCTGCAATAATCCGGCTGGCCTTTGGTGTTCCACCTTGACTCATTGGCACACATCACACAATGCTACATATTTAGTTGTGTCCTTCTTCATGCTAGCCCACTAATAACATGTCTTCAAGTCCTTGTACATCTTCGTACAACCAGGATGGATTGAGTATGGCGAGTCATGTTCCTCTTTTAGTATTGTCTCCCGAATATGCTTCACATTAGGCACGACAATCCTTTTTCCGAGCCATAAGGTACCATGTTCATCCTCATCAAATCTGAATTCCCTTCCTTCTTGGGTCCTCTCTTTGATTTCCTGAATTTCCTCATCCTTCGCTTGACCCTCTCGAATTTCATGCTCCAAGGTCGGATTTAACTCCATCATCCCCATCTCATTTACAAATCTAAGATTCAACCGTTCAAATTCCTTACATTACTCGGATGGTAACTTGCGAACTATGAGTTGATGATTTACTCCTTTGCTACTCAATGCATCGGCCACAACATTAGCCTTCCCTGGATGATAATTGATTCCCAAATCATAATCTTTGATAAGCTCCAACCATCTTCATTGCCTCAAAATCAGATCCGTGTGCGTAAAAATATACTTAAGACTCTTATGATGCGTATAAATTTCACACCTATGACCAAGGATATAATGTCTCCAAATCTTCAATGCGTGTACCACAGCTGCAAGTTCCGGATCATGCGTTGGGTAATTCTGCTCATGTTTCTACAATTGTCTCAATGCATATGCAACCACTTGACCTTCTTGTTGCATGAGCACATATCCAAGCCCTTGTCTCGATGCATCACAATAAATATCGAAGCTCTTGCTCACATTCGGCAATACTAGAACTGGGGCTGTAGTTAACCTTTTCATCAACTCCTCAAAACATTCTTGACAAGCTTGAGTCCATTAAAACGCTTTCCCCTTCATTATCCACTCCGTCATTGGCTTGGTTATCTTGTAAAAGTCCTTGATGAACCTACGGTAATACCCAGCCATCCCAAGAAAACTACGAATCTCCTTTACATTCCGCGGGGGTTCCCATTTGGACACATCCCTCACTTTTCCGGAGTCAACCAACACTCCTTGTCCTGAAATAATATGACCCAAAAACGACACTTCCCTTAACCAAAACTGACACTTGTTGAACTTGGCATACAGTTGATGCTCCCTCAATTTATGCAACGTGAGCCTCAAGTGTTCCTCATGTTCCTTCTCATCCTTCGAGTGGATCATAATGTTGTCTATGAACACCACTACAAACCAATCCAAGTACTCCATGAAGACCTTATTCATGAGGTACATAAAATACGCAGGTGCATTGGTCAATCCAAAGGACATCACGGTATACTCGTATGATCCATACCGTGTCCTAAAAGCTGTCTTGGGTATGTCTGAGGGTCTAATCTTCATTTAAAAGTATCCCAACCTCAAATCAATCTTGGAGAAAACACATGCACCCTTCATCTGATCAAACAAGTCTTATATGCGTGGCAAGGTGTACTTGTTCTTAATTGTCACCTCGTTGAGAGCTCGGTAATCCACGCACCTCCATTGCGACCCATCCTTCTTGTCCACAAATAGAATGGGCGCTCCCCAAGGTGAAGAGCTTGGGCGAATAAAATCTTTCTCTAGTTGCTCTTGAATCTGCCTATTGAGCTCTGCTAATTCCTTAGGAGGCATCCTATACGGCCTCTTAGCTATAGGTGCAGTTCCAGGTATTAAATTAGTAACAAACTCAATGTCTCGGTCAGGTGGCATACCTGGCAACTCATACGGAAACACATCCAAAAATTCACACACCACCAGAATATCCTCCATTGCGGCACCGTCCATGTGGTTCAGCTCCAATTGCTTCATTGTGTGTTGAGATGCTTCAAATTCTACGGTGATCCCTTCTTCATTGGTCAACTTTATTATCTTCGTGGCACACTCAATAACTCCATTGTTCTTCCTCAACCATACCATGACAAGTATAATGTCCAATCCTTGAGAATGAGGTTGGCAAAAAAGTCTACCCCCTTATTCTAAGGCTTAACTTTTGACATACTATATTTGTCCTCATCTCTCCTCTAGAAGACTTAACCAATAGAGTAAACTTCATATGAGAGATAGGCAAACTATACTTGGCAACATATTTTGATGCAATGAATGAATGCGATGCTCCAAAATAAAATAACATAGTCGCAGGGTTGGAGTTTGTGAGAAACATACCAATCATCACATCATCCGCTTGTTGTGCATCCTCTGTAGAGACATGGTTCACGTTGCCACGAGCAAAATTCTACTGTCCACGGTTTCCTTACGGTTGTCCTCCTTTGGGTCTTGGGTTTTGTCTTGGCGCATTACTTTCTTGACCAAGGCCTAACTTAGGACATTGATGCGTAAAGTGTCCAACTTCTCCACAAGTATAGCACTTCTTAACTCCACCAGAATTATTGGGACGAGCTTGGTTCTGCACATTTGCACCAGGAAAGTTGGCACGAGGTGTATAAGGCATTGGAGGCCTAGGTGCTTGCATAACAGGGCACTGCTGCACAAACTGAGTTGGGCGCGGTGCAAATCCAGGGCGATGAGCAGGCGCAGAAGAGCTGAAGTAAGGCACACTTGGCGGTGCAAAGCGAGGGCACACATTACTGCCTTGTTGTTGTCCTTGATATGGCGCCTTCCTCTTGTTGTATTGCTCCATCTCACGGACCTTGTTCTCCACAACAATTGCTTTGTCCACAAGCTTCTGGAAGTTCGCATAATCGCAGTTGAGCAATTGTACTTGGATCTCATTGTTCAAGCCTCTCATGAACAAATACTGCTTCCGGCTGTCCCGACTAACATCTTTAGGGGCATACCTTGAAAGTTGAGTGAATTTATTGAGGTATTCACCCACACTCGATCTTCCTTGCCTTAAGTTTTCTAAGTTTTGCCTCTTCAAAATCATAACACCTTCCGGCACATAATGAGATCGGAAACTCTCCTTGAACTCAGCCCAAGTAATCCTCTCTTGATTCTCATGATCATTGCATAAAAAATCCCACCAATTGGCAGCTGCCCCAACTAGTTGATGAGAAGCAAAAAGAACCTTCTCCCGCTCACTGTATTGGACAATAGCTAGCTTCTTCTCCATGTACTTGAGCCAATCATCCGCATCCATAGGGTCAGCAGCTTGAGCAAAGGTCGGTGGCCTAGTCCTCATAAACTCTCCCAACCTGTTATGAGGAGGTGGGGGTGGCGGTGGTGGCCTGTGGGGCTGATTGTTGTTCTAACCAGCCTGCAGCTGTCCCATAGTCTGTATCATGGTCTGCATGATCTGGTTCTGCATCGCCAAGAGCTGCTCAATGTTGATAGCTCTATGAACAGTTCCTTGCCTATTGTTGTTTTGAGGTGCTCCATTATTTTCCTCCTCATCATTGCCATCCCTCTGGCTGCGAGTCCTCACCATCTGAAGAAAAGCAAGAGATAAGAATTTAGTAGACGTCCCCAAATATATGCATCAAGGTATATGAAACTAAACAACTAGCTACACTAGCCTATGTGGTTATGGCAATGCTAAGGCATCCCAAAATCCTCTATTAAGCACACAACCAACCAATATATAGCAAACAGCACACCAAACAAAAACACATTGATTCCTGAGTGCTCCTATGTGCTCTAAAGTGTCCATTCTATCTAGGCTGCGTCCTACGGTCAAACTGCGGCTCTGATACCAAATTTGTGACACCCGGTTCCAAAAAGGAACTAAGTGAATGCGTGTGTGTGCCTAGGATGTTCAACACACATACACGAGTGCATCAGAAACGATATACAGGCAATTACCACAGCTCAAATTATTAAATAAGTACTTTTATTACACAATTCATACTATCCTCGAATACAAGAACTAATAAATGTTTATGACAGGTTCAACTAATGCAGCGGAAATAAACTAAACTGAGCAAACTAAGCAAAAAGGATAGCGCATCTCCAACACTCCACAGGCAAAGGTGACAGTAGACACGGCCTAGAACTCCACATTATCAACATTATTCTCCCAATCCTGACCTGCAACTGTTGGGGAGGATTGCAAGGGTGAGTACATATTGTACTCAGCAAGTGTGGAAAGTATGACAAGTAGCTGATTCAAATAACGAATATAAGAACGGGTAAGTGCTGAAAAGTACATTAAAACATTTGAAAAGCAATATATTATATGTATGTGAAATAAAACCATCATAAACCATGTATTTGTCATAGTACCAGTCCATATTTCATTACCATCATCCATATACCAGGTCTCACCATTACCATTGATCATATCCAATACCAAAATTTTAATCCATAACCAACCATAACCATTACAAAACCGTAACCTTCCCAAAAACCATTCCAATACCAAGTTTCCTCTAATCATGTAGGTCATCCAGGTTCTCATAACTGGGAGCACGACTATCATGATAGTTTTATTTGACTCTGCAGAGTTTGTACCACTTTACCCACGTGTTTGTGATTTCATCACCTTGCAGTGAATAGAACCTCTATTATGCCATCTCACACTTCCGTCGGTGTGTGGCCAAGAGATCACAAAATAGCCTTTACAAAGGGATTACTATCCTATTTAGACCCCACTGAGGTTTCACCGGTGGTGATGTCTCCAACTGAGCACATCTTCAACCATGGGCCCCCTCTTGAGGCACTCAGATCCTATGCTAGTCCCGCCAATCATCAACAAACCCAATCTGACTACCCCTTCCACGAGCATCCTTATTGGTCCAAATAGCGTTGACAAAGCCCTAATTAATTAGCTATGCCGCACCAATACTTGGCCTCATGGAGGCACTGTAGTCCTGGCTTATTCTCGCATGAACTGGTCCTTAGATCTAAAGCAAGTTAACCCACGATAACATCCAACCCATCTGCATACCATGCTTGCTTAGATCACCCATTACCACAACATATTAACCAGTTCATGTTAATCATAATCTCATAAGGCATAATTAAGTTAAGTGATGTAGTTGTCTTCCCATCCCAATTAAATAAGCGAAGCAAAAAGGTAGAAAGCCAATCCAATCTCTCTACCATAATTTCCAGGTGACAAGGGTTGCTTAAAAAAGCTAGTAAACTTCCACCATAGGATTCCCATCAAATTGACACAAGCATGCAGTTTTGCAAACAAAACATTTACTTTAAAAATAGGATCAATATGCTTCAAGGACACTTGCCTTGCTCTTGGGCTTGGTTGGAATCAAAGACTTCAAACTCTTGATGCTGGAGGTACTCCGTGGAACTCTCTAGCGCAAATCCATCTAATCTGCACAATAAACATACAATACAAGAATTACATTAAAAAGTGCGCAAATATTACTCAATATGACATGACATGCATGATTAATGCAAATGTGAGGTGAAACTTATTAATGAGCTGCTTTTAATGTTTACTAACTAGTTCTAATGGCTTTTAGCAAGTTTATAAAGGTTTGGAGTTGATTCGATCTAATTTTAGAACTAATTAAACACAATTTAACCAGGAAAATCCGACTAGTTCGCTAGGGATCGGACAAGTCCACACTTTGCAGAACTGGCGAACTAGGGTTTTCTGGATCGACGTGAATTTGGAGATTTGAGGTTGAATTCACGTAAGGAAAAGGAATTAGAAGGTATACGAGGTGTTTAGGACTCCAAAGAATCAAGGGTATTGGAGTCAACACTTGGATCTTGACGATCTAGGGTTGGTGAAGAACTTGATGGTGAATTCTTGACGAAGAACGCGAAGTTGATGGAGATGTTGACCCTCTTTCGTTTCCTCCTCTTCTTTTTCTTGCTCTCGATCTCCTTCTCCCTCCTTGGTGGCGGCTATTCACGAGCTAGGGTTTGGGTGTGGAGGAAAAGTGGCAAATAGATGTCAAGTCAAGGGGTGGGGTTGTTTATATAGAGGTGGAGGCTAGGGTTAGATGGATCTAGAGTTTGAGATGAGTAGGGGTCGGTTCAGAGTCCCACATGAGCTCTACAAGAGTTAGGCACGACGTCCCAAGGCGCACTTAACGTAAAACCCAAGGAACAAGACGTGAAACAAACGATCAACTCGGAGTCACGATTTATCGGACAAGTACGAAAAGGACCGCACTAGTACGAAGTTGGACAACAAGATGTCAGACAAGTCCGGACTAGACATCAAACAAGTCCGAACTCATCCAGAGTGAGCAGACAAGTTTGGCCAAAAATTGGATAAGTCCGACTTTAGTCAGAGGGGAAAACGGACAAGTCCGCTGGAGCACCGGACTAGTTTGGACAAGTCCAAGGACTTAGCAAATTTTCAAGTATTCTTGGAACACCAGACTAGTCCGCACAGGGCCGGACAAGCCCGAAAATGTCCAGAGGGAAAAACAGACTAGTCCGCATAAAAACGGACAAGTCCGAGCGAGGTCAAAAAGAAATCGGACTAGTTCGCACTAAAATCGGACTAGTCCGCACTTTCCGGAATTCTAAAGTGCGGCTTTGTTTCTAATTCATTTTAAACTTTTTCCTTTTTATGTGGATTAATGTTAAGCATGTATATTAATTTGTGCAGGTCATGATGCATGAAAATGAGGGTGTTACAACCCTCGACACGGAGGTGACTGAAGAACAAGCTTGGGGGAGGACCCCCACTTGAGGTAAATTGTATCAACCCATTTGCATATTTATTTTCCATTAGACCATCATTCACCTTGCATATAAAAAGTGTAGGAAAGATTTGCTTTCAAATAAAATAAATGATGTGCGGTAAGAATGATTTCGAATTCACATAGATGAAATGATGAATAGTTGCTCTGTTTTAATTTTCCTAAGTCCCTAGTTTACAACTTACTACTCTCCAACATATTGCTCTCATTGGCTAAAATTTCATTTGCCTTGATTTGAAAATTGTGGGTAGCAAAAGCTTAAACCATCCTAAGTTGTTATGAGATATGTATAGTAATAGGGCTGCTATTCCTAGTTCAAAAGTGAAACTTAGAGTTCCGAAGAAATTCTAAAAAGATTTAAGTTATTCTAATTTGATTGGAATACCAACCAAAACCATATGATACATTACATTGATCGACATTATGCATATGCTATTGTCTTCACATTAAGGTTTGTCAAACTAGTATAGACCTCTGTCGGTACCCCGCAGACCGGGTACCCCCGCGCACAAGGAGAAAACGGCTAAGGACTTGGCCTCTACTTGGAGGCAGAGTCCGAGGCTGCCACGTCGTGGAGGGAAAGACCAGATCCAACCTCCCCGCCGGAGCGGGCTCCTGGGCTGCCATGTGGCTGGCAGGACCGGACCTTCGCCTCTCCGCCAAGGCGGGCTCCAGGGCTGCCACATGGCCGGCAGGACCGGACCCTCGCCTCCTCGCCGAGGCAGGCTCCGGGGCTGCCACATGGCCGGCAGGACAGGACTCTCGCCTCCCCGCCGAGGCGGGCTCCGGGGCTGCCACGTAGCCAAAGGAACCCCCAAGACCAGGTATGTCTCCCCGCAAGGAAGGGCTCCTGGACTACCACGTGGCCCGCAGGGCTGAGCCTCCGCCCTCCCGCGGAGGTGGGCTCCGGAGGTGCCACGTGACCTGTACAGTTGGGCGCTCAACTCCTTGCAGGAGCAGGCTCCGGTGCAACCACGTGACGGTGGGCCAACTCAATGCGGTGGGAGGCCGCAGTAAAGGAAAGAGTGCGCCACTCAAATAGGCATTAAGTATGCGCGCCTTCCCCAGGCAAAGCGGAGTCACGCATGCGCAAGTCAAGCCTTCAGTGTCCTGTCTTGTCCAAGTAGCCGGTACAGACCCACGATGCAAGGCGAACGAGTAAGCCGCGAGGACAAGACGGACGGGATGTGCCCTGCCATCATCAACAACTATGTGTAGCCCTGGCGCACGACGCGGTGGAACGGCACATTGAAGCCCCTGACAAAGGCAAGTAGATAGCATTTAATCCTAGATCTTGTATAGGATTTGGCTCTCCCTGGGACCACCTGTCGGGCCCTGGGGCCCACCTTTTTACTGCAGAGTCCTTGGACTATAAAAGGACTCAGCAGACAACCTTCATAGGGGATTGCATCAGACCGATTGAGACCCAAACATGCTCAAGCAAGGCAATACACATACACTCCCGTGGACGTAGGGTGTTACGCTCCGGCGGCCCGAACCACGTAAACCCTCTGTGTTCACCATCTCGCTGCGCTCAATCTCCTGGGACTATCCCTTGTGAATCCAAATAACCTACGCGGGCTGCTCTCTGAGCAGGTCCGGGGGAAGTGTCGTTTAAGACCTTCGACATTTGGCGCGCCAGGTAGGGGGCTTTTTTTCCCGTGAAGATTTCCACCAGCAGCAATGGTGAACGCCCATTCCAATGTTGGCTCATCTAGGCCGCATTCACGGCGACAGGCGGTAGCGGAGGACCAGGCGTCATCTCGCTCTACGGTGGGATCCCGCTATAGAGCAGCGAGATCAGGACCTTCACGTTGCCCTGCTGTCACCTCGCCGGCTGCAGGCCGGCATGCCACACCACGGCGTACTCTAGCCGTGACGGCAGCCACGGCGCCGCCGGCTGCAAGCCCGGAGAGTGCACTAGCAGAAGCGCACGCGCAACTCCACAACCCGCCTGCTGGGGATGCTCCTCGGGGAGGAGCGCAGCAGTGGATTAACGACGTTCACCACCTCGTCACCGCTGCGCTCAACGCACCTCCGCCAAGGGAGACACATGCCCAGCCGATGCATGTGTCGTTATCACGGACTCCAACCATCGACTGATGGACGGCAGACTCGCGCTCGACCAGGATCTCGGCAACAGACCTGAGAACTGGGCTGCAGCACCGCTGGTCGGGAGAAAACTGTCGAGTTACCATCGAGCGACAAAGGGCGCGGCAACGCAACCTTGAGGCGGACTACAATGTGCCGGGCCCTGTTCCCCAGGCTCACGCCGTTCCTCCGCCGAATCCGGCGTATGTTATGCCACCTCCATACCAGACGTACATTGTGCCTCCACCTCCACAGACGTACGCTGCACCGCCCCAACAACAGGTGTACGCAGGCCCATCTGCACACCAGGGATATGCAGTACCATGACCGGTGCCAGCCAGTCCCAGTCAAGGGTGTGCAGCTCTGGCACCTCACCTCCGTTTTGTGGTCTGGCCACGAAAGTTCCGGCCACACATGCCGGAGAAGTACGACGGGAGCGTCAACCCGAGTCAGTTCCTGCAGATCTACTCCACCGCGATACTAGCTGTAGGAAGCGACGAGGCCGTCATGGCCAACTACTTCCCCGTCGTCCTGACTGGCCCAGCCCGGTCATGGCTCATGAACCTGCCCCAGGGGTCCATAAACTCTTGGGATGAACTGTACCGACAGTTCGTGGCGAACTTCGGCAGTTCCTACAAGCGCCCCGGCACAGAGCTTGACCTCCACACCGTCAGACAGCACGCTGGAGAGTCGCTGCGATCATTCATCTAGCGGTTCTCTCAGGTACGGAACACCATCCCTCATATCGCTAGAGCATCAATTATTGTTGCGTTCAGGCAGGGTGTGAGGGACAAGAAAATGCTCGAGAAGCTAGCCACGCATGAAGTGCGTGATGTCTCCGAGCTGTTTGTCCTGCAGACAGATGTGCAAGGGCAGCTGAGAGACGCAACTGGCACTCCCAACCTTCCTCAGAGGCAAGGGAGGCCACACCGACTGAGGAAGGAGCATCTGCAAAGAGCAGCGGCGAGAAGAAGAAGAAGGGCAATGGCAAGAACAAGCCAAAGCCCCGGAGCCCATGCGGTGGCGGCCGCGGCACCCGGCGGAGCCCGATTGTCGCGCCGAGACAAGCGCCTTGGCAGTCACCAGAGCCCGAGGAGCCTGACTTCAAGTGCCCGGTGCACCGCACAAATACCCATAGCGCTAGCGAGTGCCGGGAAGTGAAGAAGTTCGCGGAGCGCTTCCGCGAGCAAAAGCAGAAGCAGCAGCGCCACGAGGGCGCCTTCCCGCCAGAGGGAGGGCAAATAGAAGGTCGACCCCGAAAAAGAGGATGACAACGAGATGGGGTTCCAGGAACCCTAGAGGGCGGTGAAGGCCGTCTTCGAGGGTGGCGACTCCGACTCCAGCAGCGATTAGGAGCACCGCAAGACTCTCCACGTCATCTGCGGGGGAGCCACAGATCCCACGTCCCGAAACACAGTGAAGACTCTGCGACGGGCAGTGGCCGCAGTGGCCCCCGCTCCGAGCCCGGCTCCCCACCACAAGTGGATGAGCACGGCAATCAACTTCGACGCCTCTGACTGCCCGAAGAACATGGCAGGAGCAGGTGTACTCCCGCTGCTGGTGTCCTCGACCATCGCCAACGTGAAGGTCTTTCACGTGCTGATTGATGGTGGGGCAGGCCTCAACCTCATCTCCACGGCGGCCTTCCGGAAGTTGCAGCTGCCGATGTCCCGGCTCACACCTTCGAGCCCGTTCTCAGGTGTCGGACCGGGGCAAATCTGCCCGTACGGTAACATTCACACTCCCGGTGACTTTTGGGACCCCGGAGAATTACCGTACGGAGAGAATTTTGTTCGACATGGCGGACGGCGACCTCCCCTTCAACGCAATCATTGGGAGACCGACACTCTACAGGTTCATGGCTATAGCCCACTACGGCTACCTCGTCCTGAGGATGCCGATGCCTTCCGGCATCCTCAAGATCAGAGGGGACCGCTCAGCTGCAGTATCCGCCTTGGAGCAGCTTCAGGCGCTCGCAGCAGGGAGGGCTCCGGCTCCAGGGGCGCCAAGGAGAGTCGACCAGAACAAGGTCCAACGTAGCAGGCCTGCACTTTTGCACCCCGTGTGCAACCAGTCGACGACGACGTCCCAGTAAAGGTCGTCAGGATTGGCTCCGAGGCTGACCAGACAACCCGCATCGCGGGGAATCTGGACAGCAAATAGGAACTCGCACTCGTCACCTTCCTCCGGGACAATGTTGATGTGTTTGCATGGCAACCATCACAAATGCCCGGGATCCCCAGGGAGGTGATTGAGCACCATCTGTAGATCTACCCCGACGCTCGACAAGTACAACAGAAGCCTAGGAAACATTCCGTTGAGCGACAGAACTTCATCCATGAAGAAATCAAGAAGCTGCTCGATGCTGGTTTCATCCGGATGGTCCACCACCGACAGTGGTTGGCCAACCCTGTTGTCGTCCCCAAGGCTGGCGGGAAACTCCGGATGTGCATCGACTACACCAACCTCAATAAGGCATGCCCAAAGGATCCATTCCCAAGGATAGATCCAATAGTAGACTCAACATCTGGTTGTGATCCTCTGTGTTTCCTAGATGCATATTCTGGTTTCCACCAAATACCAATGTCTAGGGAAGATGAGGAACACACTGCTTTCATAACAGTAGATGGCCTGTATTGTTATGTCTCCATGCCTTATGGACTTAAGAATGCTCTCCCCACCTTTGTACATGCAATGCAGAAGACATTTGGGGATCTCATTAGAGATCTGGTAGAGGTGTATGTTGATGACATCGTGGTAAATATTAGAGCCCACACATCTCTATTAGACAACCTAGCCCAAGTCTTCAGCAAGTTGCGCACGACACGCACGATGCTGAACCCTGACAAGTGCGTCTTTGGGTTTTCTGCAGGGAAGCTCCTTGGTTTCTTGGTCTCGCACCAAGGAATCAAAGCTAACCCAGAGAAGATTAAGGCAATAGAACTGATGCGGCCGCCGGCCCGCATCAAGGACGTGTAGAAGCTTGTAGGGTGTTTGGCAGCCCTCAACCGGTTCATCTCAAGACTGGCTGAGCGAGCGGTACCCTACTTCAGGATTCTATGGAAGTCAGGTCCCTTTGTGTGGACCGAGGAAGCAGAAGCGGCGTTCCAGGAGCTCAAGAAGCACCTGACGACGCTACCCCTCATGGTGGCACCAGAACCCGGCGAACCACTCCTGCTGTACATCACCCCGACAAGGGAGGTGGTCAGCATGATCTTGGTTGCAGAGCGGCCGGAGCTACTGCCCCAGCAAGCACCCGAGGGATCCCCATAGGAGGAAGCTGAACCTCAGGGCCCGGATCCAGCAGAGGACCCCCTTGCTGTGTGCTCCAGTGACCAAGAGCCCTCCGGGTCCCAGCCCCTAGAGGTCCGACTAGATCCTGGGGGCCACATTTTCCAAGATACAGACGCATTGCAAGGAGCTTCGTACCCCCCAGGGAGGGTTCGGACCTCCAAACGGCCGGTCTACTACATCATTGAGGTCCTCCATGAAGCAAAAACAAGGTATATGGAGGTACACAAACTGTTGTATGCAGTGCTCATAGCGTCGAGGAAGTTCCGGCATTACTTCCAGGCTCACCGAGATTTAGTGGTCACCTCCTTCCCACTAAAGACCATACTCCACAACCCCAACTTGACTGGCAACATCGCTAAGTGGGCAGCGGAGCTAGTAGGGTTTGGGCTGGAGTTCTTACCTCGACATGCAGTCAAGAGCCAAGCACTGGCAGACTTCTTGGCAGAATGGACTCCATCGCCAAGCAACCCAGGGGGCCCGGACAATGGAGAAACGGTGCCCAAGGTCCCAGTTTTCACCGAAACCCCCTGGACACTCTACTTTGACGGCTCCTCGCGGAAGCAGGGGGCCGGGGCTGGGGTCCTGCTCCTCACCCCGACTGGGGAGCAGTTCAAGTACATGGTGCGCCTCGACTTCAAGGCGACTAACAACATGGCGGAATACGAGGCCCTAATCTTCGGGCTGAAAACTGCCCTAACTCTCAATGTCCATCAGCTTCTGGCTAAAGGTGATTCTCATCTAATCATCAAGCAAGCCAAAGGGGAGTGCAGCTGCAATGACCCTCAGCTAGCAGCACTTGCTGCATGTCCAGAAGCTGGAGAAGGACTTTGAAGTCTTGGACCTATGCCATGTACCCCGAGCCGACAACTCAATCGCAGACAACCTGTAAACGAAGGCCTCCACAGGGGCCCCAGTGCCCGAAGGAGTCTTTGCAAGGACGTTACTGCGACCAACCGCCCGGGCAGCTGAACCAG